>SDAV01000003.1:0-1200000 GCA_004522025.1 Didymella segeticola | reverse complement strand
TCTCCTCGATCTCGAAACATGCATCCTTGCCGAACTCGCGCTCGACGAGCAGCGTTACGAGAACAGCCCATTGCGAGTGTGTATGAATACAGCAGCCGGCGCCGCGTTCAAAGGCGGCCATGAAGAGCGGGGTACAGGCTGACGGCTTGAGGACCTATCAATCGCATTTAGACGAGCGTGAAGATTGATTATTGAGTGTGCAATATACCTGTGGTCGGCGCAGGTACTCTTTGCTATTGAAGTCCATGACAAACATGTCCGTTGGCTTCATGAGCTCTTTTTGCACGCCGCTGGGTGCGATGTAGATCTTGTCTTCATGTCGAATACTTGTACCTCCGCCCGTACCTGTGACCTAACATGATGGCTGGGTTAGCTTTCACGTCGATCGCGCTGCTTCGTTTCTCCCTCTAGGTCGATAGATCATACCCATCCCAAGGTGTAAAAGTGCGCGCAAAGCGTGCAAATGTGGTTTGCCGGGTGATGTGGATCGTCAGAATGGATGAGCGCTTCTGCATCTTGCGCGTTGGCAGCCATCTTCAGTCTGGTATGATCGAAAAGTATGCTAAGAGGTTCAGAACTTTTTGGAAGAATGACGCGATGCCGCTTCAAACCCCACTGCGGTGGTGCCCCGCCGCGGGGCATCAAATGGATCTCTAGTCAGGCACTCGCTCATTGTCACATGTGAAATTCTGAGTACTAACATCACGATTTGGTTTCAGTAGCTACAACAACTATTGCTTATCGCAAGAGGGTTGGGGTATCATAAGCGCCTCCCGCCGTATCATTACTGCCATCCTCGGTCATCATCTTAGCTTCGATTGAAGTGTGGGGTATCAACGTGTGTCTCCTGCGCCGCCGGCAATGGTATCGCCATGGGGAACAGTAGTCTCCTGTGCCAGGGGCGAAGACTCGTGCTTCTTGTCCTTGTCAAGTTTGAGCGCATGTTTGATCTTATCACCAAGGCCATGGCGATCAGGAGACTTGGTGTGTCCTCCGTGCTTTTCTTTGTAGACGTTGCCAGCACCACCACGCTGTGTATCAATCAGTGCTGGTCTATGCGAGATGTTTGGCCGGAACGTACACCTGTGTGGAATTCGTCCTGAGGCTCACGAGTCGCAAGCTCAGGGATAACGTCGGTGGAGCGACGAGGGGTGTCGATCTGCGGGTCAAGACGAGGTGATTTGCCTATGTTCCCAGCACCGCCACGACCGGTGGAGAATTCGCTGAGGGTAGAGGCCTCGCCCTGAGGACCTTCGCGAGTAATAGCTCCGTCCGCGTACACGGTGTCATCACGACCGATGTTACCAGCGCCTAGGACGGATCAGCGGTTGGGGTCCAACACAAAGGTATTAGGAGAGTGCGCTCGTACCTCCCCGGCCTGTAGAGTGGATTGGTGTAGTTGACATATTGTGTGTCTGTTGCGACAAGAGAAAGCGTGCTTTTGGTGGATTCTAGACGCTGTGGTGTATCTGGGTCTGAAGGAGCAGGTCTCGGGTGTGACCGCTGCGCCTTATATTTGCTCTTTCAACGCGCCGTTACATTCCAACAAATGACGCAACCACATCTTGCGCAGCTCCAGGGCAGTACCACCGCGCCCAACGCGGGATGGAAAGGTTTCCAAGTCGTGAAATGCCGCCATGTTCGCTAGTGTGCACAAGTGAACCAAATGAGCAATCAGGCCAAGATCAAAGCGAACATGTAAGAAAGATATCTGGACAAGATCCTGATTGCGTCGCCGCAATTGTGTGATGGCGTGAGGTGATGCTTCGCAACGAGATAAGATGTGCCCAGTTGATAGGCTAAGATTGTGACTAAGCTGTGAGCGCATCCCACTGTCTCGTCAAAGCAAGCCACGTTCGATGCTGGGAACCGGGAACGCGGTGCGGTGAATCTGCAGGTGATGTCAAAGATCCTACCAGGCTTAGGCGAAGCACGAGGTAATCTGGCAGTTGCCACCCCTAAAGCAGGTACCAGCCTCATGCTAAGGATCGCACAAAGCTGAGAAGAGACTTCGAAAGGAGACATTAATGTGTGTTTGTGAGCAATCGTAACTGGAATCGCAGTCGAAGCCTGGTTGTGAAGGCGCACAATAAACCATATCTCGTGATGAGCTGACAATATTTATATGCAAAGCTAGAACCAATTGCAACCGGGGTATAATAAGACGTATGCAATGGAAAATTGAAAAAGGAGGATTCATGAAGATCTCAATCCTTGCTCATCGCTGGGTCTTGCAACATGACCTTCTTCCGCGTTCCTGTCCTGTACTTTACTTTGGTCTGCATGCTTCGCTGGATCGAAGACATAGATCGGGAACTCCAAGAATACGGTCCGCTTCAGGATGACTGGCATCTTCTCGTATAGTTGAGGAGGAAAGGGAATAAGTATGCTCGTCCTGTTCAGCCATCGCGCGTACGCAGGCCAATTGTTCCCCTTCTCGTATCGTTTCTTTGCTCCGGGCCGCTCCTGTAGGGTGAGGCCTGACACGAACATGAGGAGTGTGGTCAGAAAGAAAGGCCCTAGGATGGACGCATAGAGAGCTGCATATGCACCGCCCGAAATATAGTTGTAGGCAGCAGGCGATACCGCAATCATGAACATCCCGAATTGAATAATTATCTCCCCGAAGTAGTTTGGATGCCTCGTCCATGCGAAGAAGCCAACGTCGCAGACCGCGCCGTCGTGTTGATGGGCGCTCCTGAAGCGGTATTTTTGGATGTCGGATACACTCTCCATGATGAAGCCAACGGAGTAGAGGACGATTCCAGCAATGTCTCTTCCGGTGCCAAAGGCAGGCTGAGAGAATTTTGTGACATTTGGCGAGTTGAGAATTGTAACTGGCAATGAGCAAGTCCAGACCCAGAACATCTGACTGAGAACGGTCAGAAAATCTCACGTGATTGAATGATGGCTTTACTCACAACACCCAGAAACCCAAGAAGGACCAAAATTTATCTCTCTTATCATCGAAGCGATCATCTTTCCCTGTCTTCAAGATTCTGAACAACAGAAATCCGCTGAGACGGGCTCCCCACGCCATCATGAACACCGACACCACAATGTTACGCGCATCGCCCCTGTTCTCACTAAGACTGAGTGTGAGGATAGAGAGGACCACGAAATTTGTACCGCCGGCGAAGTCGGTGAGATTGTCAAAGTGATTTATCCAGGCGATGGCGAAGAAGAAGAGCTGGTAGGCGACGGTGATGAGGAAAGTAATCGCTAGGTAGTAGTTGTCTAGCACGTGAATAGCCATGGTGGTGGATGCCGCTGGTGATGGTTCGCACAGCTTGTGGAAAGATACTTGGTGCAAACGTTTCAGGAAGCAGAGGGAATAGCGATGAATATAGGCAACCTTCCGTACAGTCAGTGCCGCTGCGCCCCGGGTCTAGCCATCGCAAACTTGAGTCTCTCCGACCCCGACTGTGCGCGTGAACCGCTTCGAGAGCAATTCGCGATGTGGTAGTAAACATAAAAGGACTTTGGTGACGACATTGATGTTCTGAATCGCCAAGCGAGAGAGATCGACTCCGGGCCGCCCGCTCTGGTCTTCCATCATCGGCCAAACAACAACGGCGAAGCATCACGAACATCACTTGGCCCTGAACAGCCTCGAAGGCTCTCGCTATGGTGATCTCAGGACCGGCATGTGCGCACAGAATCACTGTCATTATCCTTCGAGCACAGCATCGATGATGTGAGCATTCCAAGGCCATCGTGAAACGCAGCCGGTGTTAGGCGCTTCGCCTCGTGCAAGTCGCGTCTCAGACCTCACCACCATTGCCGCTGGCCAGACCATCATGAAGCTGCAAATCCTGCAGAAATGGCTTTTCGAGGCCTGTCAGTCTGAATCGCACGCAATGTGTCCTGCAGCAAATCTTCTTGGCCACGCCATCCCGACAATGCGAACCCATTCAACATGCTCCTTTCATCCTAGGACACAGATTATACCCCTGAGACACGCCGGCAGCTGTACGAGTAGCCGCGTGGACTGACCTGCTCGAAACCCAGCACATTCTTAGAAACATAATGAGCGGGGCATGCGTCGGATTCCCTAAGTACCATCGTTTCCACCTAAGGTGTCGACCTTTGAAAGGTTTGGAATTGCCATACCGGAACCACACGCTCGTTTTGATCCGAGATACCTGTCTTCTTGCGCCTTCCGCTCTTCTGCTACTATTCACTCTTCTCCCATCTGCTGCGCAGGTCCTGAACGAGTCTGCATGTCTGTGACAGCACCTACGATCTTATTCCAGCTGTGCTGTTGATGTCTTAATCTTAATATCCCCTCTCAGTCTTTCAGCCTTATTTCCTGGAGCCGTTCAATCATCAAAGCAACAACATGAAGACTTCCAAGTCTTCCTTTGGCTTGGCCTTCCTACTGATTAATGCAGTACGTGGGCTTAGACTGACCTCTCCACAGTAAGACTAACCTTCCTCAGGTCGTCGCCGAAGTTGGAGTTGATCTCCATAACACTAACGTGGGACGGGAAGTGAGTGGAAGGAAGATTGAAAACCTTATCTCTGGAGTCGACAGGTCAACAAGCAGCGTGGAGGAGCTCGACCTATCCGCAATCAACGATGTCCGACGGAGCGCCAACTCGAACACATTGGAGGCCAACCTTGTCAGCAAGATCGCTCAACTAGATGTCGGTGCGCTTCTCGACGCTGGCGCACAGGGACAGGGAGCCAGTCAAGGACAGAGTCAAGGGCAAGGTCAACCACAGGGCCAAAGTCAGGCGCAGCCTCAGTCTCAGAATCAAGGGTTGAGACCTGCGGGGCCCAGCGACATCAGTACAAGTAATGTTGGCGCCGATCTTGCGAATCAAGTCGCTGGAGGGAATGGACCAAAGGCCGGCCCAGGAGACATCAACACAAGCAACATAGGTGCGGATCTCGCCAACCAAGTCGCAGGATTTGGCCCAGCGCCTGCTACCCCGAGCCAGGCTCTTGGTCAGTCACCAGCTGCCGAGCAAGCACAGCCAGCCGCACAAGGCCAACCCGCTGAAGCCCCTCGTCCGGCTGCTGAAGGCCAACTCGCAGCAGAAGCTCGCCCCTCAAACGGATCACAAGCTCCACCAAGCGGACAAGGACAAAGTCAGGGACTGAGACCGGCAGGACCGAGCGATATCAATTCCAGCAACATCGCAGGCGATCTCGCGAACCAGCTTGCACCCGCCCCAGGCGTCTCTGGTCAGCGCCCAGCAAGCAACGACGTCGCAGGAGACCTTGCGAACCAACTTGCTGGAGGTGCTGCGCCAAACGGCCAAGGCCAAATGAGGCCTGAGGGTCAGGGACAGGTAGCCGCTGCGCCGAGCGGAGGTGGTGGCCTCGCTATTGTCGAGATCAAGTCGACTATCATCCAGGAGGCTAACGGTCAACAAATCGCGACCCAGGTCATCGAACAGCAGGGTCAAGGCCAGCAGGGGCAAGGCCAGCAACCCCCGGCAGCACCAACACCCACTGAAGCACCTGCGATGACAGCTCCTCAGGCTCCAGCTCCTCCTCCTCCTCCTGCGGAAGCCAGACCTACAGAAGCTCCAGCAGCAATGCCTGCCCCAGCCGAACCCCAAAGCACATCGACCGCTGCTGAGGCGGCTCCCAAGCCTGAGACCCAACCAACTCTGCCTCCCGCGGAAGGCATGGGTGCTATGGTACGTGAAAAGTGGTCGAATTTGGATTCATTCTGACGATACACAGGCCTCCGCTCCAGCTGCTCCCGGTACGATCACTGAGATCGCTGAAGGCGGCAAGCCCACTGCATCAGCAGCAGAGGCCTCCAAGCCAATGGGAGAAGCTCCGAAGCCAGCAGGAGAGGCTTCCATGCCAGGTGAAGGTGCTTCCAAGCCAGCAGAGGGTGCACCAACCTCAGCCGAAGCCGCATCGTCCAAGCCCGCCGAGGGGGCTTCTGCACCCAGTGGTGCCAATGCTGCTGCTGCCCCAGCCGCCGTGACTGTCAGCGCAGGAGGCCCGCCAGCACCCGGCGCTGAAGCTGCTGCCAAGTCTTCGTCCGCCGCGCCTTCAGTCAATTCTGCAACACTGACCGCCGATGCTCTTGTAGCTTCGCCCACCGTAACTCCGGCAGGTAACGCGGTCACTGTCCAAGCAGGGTCGGGAGGAGGAAGCTCATCTTCAAGCTCGACGAGTGGTCGGGCGAATGGGGCTGCGCCAGCTGCTGTCACGGTACAAGCTGGAAGTGGAAGCGGGAATTCAACCAGTGGTGCAGCGGCAGCGGCAGTGACAGTCGTTGCTGGATCAGGGTCAGGTTCTTCAAACTCCAGCGCGTCCGCTGCTGGTGCGGCCAAGGGCGCCATCACTGTAGTTGCAGGAGGTGGATCAGGCAATGGCTCCGCGAACGCAGCAGCGACGTCTTCTTCGAAACCATCCGCTTCGGTCAACTCTGCGACCTTGACCCCTGATGCCCTGATCGCAGCGTCCACCACAACTGCGGCTGCGGCCGCAGTCACAGTCGTCGCCGGCTCAGGAGGAAACGCTGCTGCAGCCGCACAAAACGGCGGCTGTAATTGCGCCTGCATGTGCCCCGCGGGATCGTTCCCCATGTCCGCGCCCCAAGCGCAGCCCTTCCAGCTGGGCTCCATGAGCAGCGGGGCGTCCGCAAGCACAATGGCAACAATGGCATCTGCCATCACTGTCGTCGCCGGCCCCGCTCCACCAGGTGCCCAACAAGCCGTGCAGTCCAGCAGCAGCAGCTCGACCGTGAGCGTCAACTCGGCGACGCTGACGACTGCCGGACTCCTCGCCGGATCCGCGGCTGCGCCAGCTGGGCCCGGCGTGACAGTGATTGCATCTGGCGGCGCTGCGGTCTCCGCGTCGTCGACATCATCGGGTAACCAGGCCGCGGCCCCTGCACCCCCCGTCGCCAGCGAAGCAAGTAGCAGTGCAACAACGAGCGTTCCGGCGGAGAGTGCGGTGGTCGGGACCACAAGTGCAGCCGCGCTGCCGGACAGTACGGCGAGCTTGCAGCAGAACCAGGCGTTGCCATTTGATATCTCGACGGTCGCGCTGCAGAGTCGGGTTACAGTGAATTTGGGGAAGAGGCTGGCGAAGCCGACGCAGGCGGTGCGGTGGCTGTGGTGAGGGAAAAGTGTGTAATACCCTGATGTCTTTTCGTTTCTGTGTTTGTAAGTACGAGTGCTGTGCACAGGTAGATAATACGGCAAAATTGAACTCATATAGTTAAGAAGAGTTTCATATGTCTGCGACTTGCGACTTGTGACTTGTGACTTGTGTCGTGGGTCTATTGGGTATCTCTGTGTCTACTTTTGGACGTCGTCTTCGAGCTGTCGTGGTGCAAATCCTAGCCTGCTGTGAACGGACGTCACGCTGCACTCGTCTGCCAATTAATCATTCCCCTTGTCATTCCACGCTGGGAAAGCTCTGTGCCCATGATCAAGATCAGGTATCTTCGTGTCGTCTTCTGAACCGCTCAGGCAGCTTCCTTTCCTGCGGGACTGGCCTTTGCCTGCTTCAGACGCTTCTGCTCGCGCTTGGAAATCGCTTTCTCTGCCTGAGGTGCTGGTGTACCCTCTACACTCTCACTCGGCCTCTTGCCGTTCTGGTTCTTGGCCTTGCTCTTTCCGTCCTGCTTGTCTTTGGAGATAGGTAGTGGCGGCTTCTCTCCTCCATACTTAAAGTCGATCACGCCCTTGTAACTCTCACGCTTCAACCGTGCATGCTCGACGACACTGCGCGCTTCTTTTGTGAGACCGTCTTTGCCTCTTTCTGATCCCAATCCCCACACAGATGCCAGGTTGATGACATCGCTTGGCGCGCGAATGCCTAGTACGCTCTTCGCTTCTGAGCTGAAGATTAGGCCTCGACCACGTGTAACTCGAATCAGCTGTGTCGCATTGCTGATGAGATTGCGCTTTGCTTGTGGGTCGCTCGAGAGGATGCCTTGGCTGTAGCAAAGCTCAATTTTGATGCCGCGCGTAATTGCTGCGCCCAACATGGGGAACTTGAAGTGCTTCTCGAAGCGGCGCGTCAGGTCCAGCGAGATGATGTCAACGTCGAGGCTCTGGCATGCTTGCTGGAGGGTTCGCTCGTCGGTTGGGCGTGCGGCGACGAGGTCATAGTGTTGTTGCAGCTGAGGTATGCGGAAATTGGAAGAGTTGTCGGTCAGGAAGATGTTGCATCGCCGTAGTATGCGCAGTCGTACTGGGGTGGGGAATGGTAGCGGGGTTGGTATTGGCGAGCTCTGGTAGGCCTATTGTTAGCACCGTGTCTTGGTTGCCATGGCTCCAAGCAGCTCCAAGGAAGGCGCAGGTCATTTTCAAGGAAGGCACAAGTCAGGCTCAGGGAAAGCGCGACCTATGGATTGAGGTGGATATTCGCTGGTTGGAGAGAAAGCTGAACCATAACGTACGAGATCACTGGGCAGCTTGCCGGTATATGTATGTGTGAGGGCGACCACGTCGTATCCTACTGCACAAGTCAGCTACATCTTCATCTACACGCAAGGGTGGCCGCGTCGGCGTACATTCGTCCAAGAACGCAATTGTGCGCTGTAACTCCCTCCCAGCGTCTGCACCCGCACCTGGCCACGGCACATTCAGGTCGTGGAACATTTTTCAGTATGGGCGATATAGCGCCTGCAAATATTCAAGGTGAGAAGAGCGAATGCAAAGGTGCAGGGCGCGCCGGCGCTCAGTCACGCATAGGTAGGGAAAATGTTGCTGACATAAGGCGGCCAGGGTCGTCGTCGCTTTATTCGAAGTCTGGCGCGGCACCAGCAGCACCAGAGGCAGCTCACGACCCCCGCACCCAGTCAAATCTCGATCCCTCCGCGCCGCCAGCCAAGTCGCAGCCGGCTGTTGCAGCACCACAGTCCCGGATCGCCTACACATCCTCCGCCCACGCCCACGCCTACGCCAGCGCCCACCCTGCGCGCGTATCTTGGAACAAGGCAGCTGCGTTCGGCCTGCTGAGTGTCGGCCTTGCTTGCCTGTGTCTGCGCCTGAATCCCGTCAACCTCCGCCTCCTCACCCCACCTCTCGACCGCGTCACCCTCACCACCACACTCGCTGCCCCCCAGACAGTCGCTGCCTCGTCGCCGACTGTCACCGCCAAGCTGGCCGCCACCAAGATGACCACTAACAGCAGCGGCGCGAGCATTGCTCGCGTCTACGCCGACGTCAACGCCAACATGCCCCGCTCGTATTGGGACTACGACTCTGTCAATATCTCGTGGGGCGTGCTTGAGAACTACGAGGTTGTCCGCAAGATTGGCCGCGGAAAGTACTCGGAGGTGTTCGAGGGCATCAACGTGGTCAACTACCAGAAGTGCGTCATCAAGGTCCTGAAGCCGGTCAAGAAGAAGAAGATAAAGCGCGAGATCAAGATCCTTCAGAACCTGTCCGGTGGACCCAACATCGTCTCGCTTCTGGATGTGGTGCGCGACAACCAGGTCAGTAGTGATTCTGAAGAAGACTGCATGAGCGATCGCACGGTTCGTGCCTCGCCCGCCGTCTTATATCAAATGGAGTGCTAATGTGCGAGACTCAGAGCAAAACACCGTCTCTGATCTTCGAGTATGTCAACAACACCGACTTCCGCAGTCTCTATCCCAAGTTCCAAGACTACGACGTACGGTATTACATCTTCGAGCTCCTCAAGGCCCTGGACTACTGCCACAGCAAAGGCATCATGCACCGTGATGTCAAGCCCCATAACGTTATGATCGACCATGAAAAGCGCAAGGTAAGTGGCTTGAATGATGAAAGGTCCACTAAGTAATGCAATTGCTGATCACTTGTAGTTACGGCTGATCGACTGGGGTCTCGCCGAGTTCTACCACGCCGGAACCGAGTACAATGTCCGCGTCGCCTCGCGATACTTTAAGGGACCCGAGCTGCTCGTGGACTTCCAGGAGTACGACTACTCGCTGGACATGTGGTCATTAGGAGCTATGTTTGCCTCGATGATTTTCAGGAGGGAACCTTTCTTCCACGGCAACAGTAATTCCGACCAACTCGTGAAAATTGCAAAGGTGCTCGGAACCGAGGACCTGTTCGATTACCTCGACAAGTACGATATTGAGCTTGATGCTCAGTACGACGACATACTCAGCCGCTACCCCAAGAAGCCCTGGCACTCGTTCATTAATGCTGAGAACCAGCGTTTCGTCAGCAACGATGCTATTGACTTCCTCGACAAGCTTCTGCGCTACGACCACCAGGTATGGATCGCTCCCAAGTGTCCATGACGCATTGCTGACTCTCACAGGATCGACTCACAGCCCAAGAGGCCATGGCTCATCCCTACTTCGCCCCTGTTCGACAAGCTGCTCAACAGACCAGCAGCAGCGCGGCTTGATTGATACCCATTTCAGTACCTAGATCTTGAGTAATGGCATAAGATTCACGAACGAACCGACGCTAGGCATGGCTTGTTGATCCTCTGCCAGTCTGGCCCGCTTCATCACTCCACTCATCGGTCCAGTGCATATACAGTCACTTGGTTCGTGATAGCAGGACATAACGGGTGGTATGCGTCAGGGCTAGGGAGGTGTCTTGTTGGAGTACGGAGCGCAAAGTCCAGGGAGAAGTCGTCAGACATGCATTGAATGGCGTCAACGTGGTATCAAACATACACAAAGACTCATATTATTCACATTCTTCCTTGCTGTGCTGACTCTGTGATGCATCATGGTCGTCCATTGGATTGGAGCAAAGACGCTTTGACGTTGATGCGGCGGCATCCCCGCGGCCACACTAATGACTGTTCGTTGACTCTGCACCACAAATGCTGCCGCCCCGCTCATGCACCCCTCTATTTGGAGACCGCGCTCCCTTCGTTTCTCTTTGACAAATTTACAACACCGCTCCCTGCACTCTTCGCACCCACCCGCGCTGCGCAGAGCTCAATTGCGACCGCAGCCTTACATTCTCTGTACCACCGAGCGCGTGCTCACGCTCAACTACACCACCGCCACCATGGCGCTCAATGCTGCCTCGCACAACGTCGCCGGCGAGAAGACTGGCCCCGTCACCGCTGCGCCGCCTGCTGTCAGCGACGAGAGCAAAAAGGAGCTCCTCGAGGCTGCCAACACCGACGGCACTGGCCAGTCTGCGCCTGGACGTGAGAATGAAAAGGGCGTAGAGAAGAAGGAAAAGACAGCAAAGGAGCTGGAGAAGGAGCGCAAAAAGGCTGAGAAAGACGCCAAGTTCAAGGCGAAGAAGGCTGCTCAGGGCGCCGCTCCTGCGAAGGAGGGCAGCTCCAAGAAAGAAAAGAAGAAGGGCAAAGAGGAGGAGGTTCTGCCGGAGTACAAGGAAGAGACACCCAAGGGCGAGAAGAAGCGTCTCAGGAGTCTTGAGGACCCGTACACCAAGGCCTACATTCCCAAGGTCGTTGAATCGGCGTGGTGTGAGTTTTGTCCTCGTTGACAGCCAAAATAGATACTGACCGTGAGCAGATGACTGGTGGGAGAAGGAGGGCTTCTTCAAGCCCGAGCTCCAGGCCGATGGCACTGTCAAGAGCGCTGGCAACTTCGTCATTCCCATTCCTCCCCCCAACGTTACCGGCAAGCTTCATTGCGGACACGCCCTGGCCACATCGCTGCAGGACGTCCTGATTAGATGGCACCGTATGCGCGGCTTCACCACACTCTACCTGCCTGGTTGCGATCACGCAGGTATTGCCACACAGAGCGTTGTCGAGAAGATGCTCTGGAGGCGCGAGAAGAAGACGAGGTACGACCTCGGTCGTCAGAAGTTCTTGGAGCGCACACACGAGTGGAAGGAGGAGTACCACACCCACCTTGTGCACTCCCTGAAGCGCATGGGAGGATCGTTCGATTGGACACGTGAGGCCTTCACAATGGACAACAACCTCTCCGCGGCCGTCACAGACAGCTTCGTGAAGATGCACGAGGATGGTCTCATCTACCGTTCGAACAGGCTTGTCAACTGGTGCACAAAGCTGAACACCGCGCTGTCAGCGCTTGAGGTCGACAACAAGGATCTTGCAGGCAGGACACTGCTCACCGTTCCCGGATACGAGCGCAAGGTCGAATTCGGTGTCTTGACTCACTTCAAGTACCAAATCGATGGCAGTGACCAGACCGTCGAGGTCGCGACAACCCGTGTTGAGACTATGCTCGGTGACTCCGGTATCGCCGTCCACCCCAATGATGAGCGCTACAAGGATCTGGTCGGCAAGAAGGCCAGGCACCCCTTCCTCGACCGTCTCTTGCCTATCGTTGCAGACGAATACGTCGACCCCGAGTTCGGTACTGGTGCCGTCAAGCTGACCCCGGCCCACGACCCCAACGATTTCAACCTTGGCAAGAAGCACAACCTTGAATTCATCAACATTTTGAACGACGACGGTACCTTGAACGGCAACTGCGGCGACTTCGCCGGCCAGAAGCGATTCGACGCGCGTTACACTGTTGTTGAGGCGCTCGAGAAGGCGGGACTATTCGTCAAGAAGGCTGACAACCCGATGAAGGTCCCCATCTGCTCGAGATCCGGAGACGTCATCGAGCCGATCATGAAGCCGCAGTGGTGGATGAAAATGTCCGAGCTGGCTAAGCCGGCCATCGAGGCTGTCGAGAATGGTGACATCAAAATTCGCCCCGAAAGCTCCAAGAAGACATACATGCACTGGATGAACAACATTCAGGACTGGTGTCTGTCTCGTCAGCTTTGGTGGGGTCACCAGATCCCAGCTTACTACGTCAACATCGAGGGCGGCAGTGGTGACCGCACAGACAACGAGCTCTGGGTCACGGGCCGCACAGAAGAGGAAGCCAACAAGAAGGCTGCCGAGAAGTTCCAGGGTAAGAAATTCACACTCGAGCGCGATGAGGACGTACTTGACACATGGTACTCTTCCGGCCTTTGGCCCTTCAGCACGCTCGGCTGGCCCAACGAGGACTCCGTTGACTTCAAGAACCTCTTCCCCACGTCTGTCCTTGAGACCGGTTGGGATATTCTGTTCTTCTGGGTTGCTCGCATGATCATGCTTTCCCTCCGCCTGACAGGAAAGGTTCCCTTTAAGGAGGTCTACTGCCACTCTCTCATCCGTGATTCCGAGGGCAGGAAGATGTCCAAGTCCCTCGGAAACGTCATCGACCCTGTCGACATCATGGATGGTATCACTCTCGACAAGCTGCACGAGCAGTTGCACGTTGGCAACTTGGATCCCAAGGAGCTCAAGACCGCCGAGAAGTACCAGAAGACTTCGTTCCCTCAGGGAATTCCCGAGTGCGGTGCCGATGCCTTGCGTATGGCACTCGTCGGTTACACAACTGGTGGTGGCGATATCTCTTTCGATGTCTCTGTCATCCACGGCTACAGGAGGTTCTGTAACAAGATCTACCAGGCTACCAAGTACGTACTTGGTCGTCTTGGTGACGTCCAACCGCGCGCACAGATCGAGAAGGGCGGCAACGAGTCGCTTCCTGAGCGCTGGATCCTGCACAAGCTCACTTCTTCCGCGAAGAAGATTAACGCACATCTCGAGGCTCGCGAGTTCTCGCTTGCCACACAGGTTGCCTACAGGTACTTCTACGAGGTAAGCTAATATTCTTTTCAACTTTAGGGTCCAACTTGCTAATGAGCACAGTTCTTGTGCGATACCTACATCGAGAACAGCAAAGCTATCTTCGATAATGGCACCGAGGCGGAGAAGGAGAGCGCCAAGCAGACTCTCTACACCGCCATTGAGGGCGGGCTGACTATGATTCACCCATTTATGCCTTTCCTTACCGAAGAGCTGTGGCAGCGTCTGCCCCGTAGGCAGGGCGACAAGACACCATCCATCACCGTCGCCTCATTCCCCCAGTACAACGAGTCTTTCAACGACGAGGCTGCCGAGGCGGAATACGAGCTCCTTGTCGATGTCTCGGGTGCGCTGCGCTCCCTCACCGCTGAGTACGGCTTCAAGGATGACGGCAAGACATTTGTCCAGCCTCTTGACGACGCCACACACAAGTCTCTCCAGGCTTCCACATCGCTACCCTCGATCCGCTCGCTCACCGGCAAGACCGTCTCCGAGATCACCATTCTCTCACCTTCCGATCCCGCACCTTCCGGCTGTGCTGTGTACACTGTCGGTAGCTCTGCCACCGCGTATTTGGACGTCAAGGGCCGCATTGAGGTCGACAAGGAGATCGCCAAGGCACAGGATAGGCTCAAGAAGGCGAACGAGACTATCGAGAAGCAGAGGAAAGTCATGGACGCTGACTGGGAGGAGAAGGTCTCTGATGCCGTCAAGGAGCAGGAGAAGGAGAGGCTCAGGGCAGCGGAGATTGAAGGCAAGAACTGGCAGGCTAGCATTGAGCAGTTTGAGAAGCTCAAGCTGTCTGAGTAAGCGTGT
Organism: Didymella segeticola; assembly: GCA_004522025.1. Lineage (NCBI taxonomy): Eukaryota > Fungi > Ascomycota > Dothideomycetes > Pleosporales > Didymellaceae > Didymella > Didymella segeticola. The sequence continues at coordinate 1,185,657 of SDAV01000003.1, read as the reverse complement.
CAAACGTTTTAGTGAGGAAATACTGTAGTAGGAATTGTTTGTAGAGGCGAATTACACCTTATCTAGGTATATGACCATAGCACTGTTCCTGGCTCTTAAGTGACAAGACACGACGTAAGGGTAAGTCGGCATTAGTCGATCTTGATCCTAACTCTAACGCCCTGCCCTCCCCTTCACTACAGACATCACACGAAAATAAGTGATTGGTTCATGCGCACGCCTTGAACTAAACAGGCGCTAGCGTTCACAGCCGTTACTGTGTAGGCAACAGTTCGATTCGACTAATATGAGTAGAAGCTCTAATCGCGTCAGTCAACCCAACACCCAACGCTTGCAACCTCTTATAGCTCCCGCTGAACCACCATCCAAGATCTGGCGGCATGGAAGGTCACAAAATGTACATCTACAAATCACGTCTCAAGCAGCACTAACCCATGCCAAAGCGCCCAGAGCAATCGACTGAACTCGCCGCTCCTTCGTCTCCCAGCAGAGATACGCAACCTAATTTACGCCTAATTTTCACAGGCCACGAGATCAGCGTGTGCAGGACATTCCCAAGAACAAACATCCCATACTTTCACTATCGACCACTGTACAGCAACGCCGTCTGGAGCTCGCACTCTTTCCGCTTCGATCTATCCCTCACCTGCCAACAAATACACCACGAAACCGCGCATTTTCTGACTATCTTCTACAAATCGAATGCTTTCCGAGGCAACGGACTGGAGCTGATGTTCTTCACCGTGCGCGCGGGTACCCTGAAACCCATGATAGAGCACGTCCGGACGCTACACTACGACTGTCCTTACATCCTGCGGAACAACCAACTACCTGTAGTAGCGAACGCGCAATTCCGCTACACGCTGTATCGCTTGGCAAGGCTACCCGGGCTCTCCAAGCTGGTCATTATCGGACCGAAGAGGTTACATGGGCATTCGCCGGAATTCGTCCTGGGGTTGGTCAAGGAATGGTTTGGTCTGGCAAGAGGTGCGTTGTCTGAGGTCGAGATTAGATTGCAGTTGCTGTCTAACAGCTTGACCAATTTTGCGGACGATTGAGACGGAGCGCGACTTCAGGGCTCGGGAGGCACCTGCCACGAGTCATAGCTGGTCGATAAGGATGATGCATCATCGCTCATAACCTGCTTGGGATTGTGGACCATCCCGCCTGGGCGATGCATATCCCCGTAGGTACAGATGATCAACGACATTCTATGCTTATGCTCGAAAGAGCTCCCTGAAGTATAACAGGCCTTTACATTCAGTATTTTGATCATGGGATGAATTCGATTGCAACATTCGTATAGCAGACCATCATATTCAATTCCACCTGCTTGACTCAAATACTATAGTTGTCCAGCACACGATCAATGACTAAATCTTTCCAACACCAGCAGTGTTCGCAATGTTCGAGCTCGCCGTAGAAGCACTAGCGATGGACTTGCCATTGAAGTTGCTAAAGAAGCTCGTATCCGTACCTCCGAGCGTACCAGAGCTACCAAAAGCGTTCAGCTGGCAAGCATGGCCCAAGTAGTTGGTGCAAGCAGTGTTGGCACTGGTCGTTGGAGAACCATAGAATTTTCCAGAGTTGGCCAGAAGCGGGCTAGAGATGAGGAGTCAATTTCGAGTAGCGATGCAAAGGTAGCAAGCACACTTACGTTACGACATTCTGGAAGACGTTGCCTTCGGCGACGACCATTCCACCAGCGCCATTGTCAAAGGCATGGCCCGAATTGGCGTACCAGTAATTGTTGACAGCGTGGAGGAGCGTGTTACCACCAATCTTGGGGCTGCGACCAGAGGTGTGGTGAATGTAGTTACCCTTCATGGTGATAAGATCGCTGGAGCCAGTTAGGTAGATGGCCCAGTAGTGATGGCCGTCACACGTAGCGGACCAACTGGTTGAGCCATCAAACTCATTGTTGGAGAGCGTTACGCGGTTTGAGGCTCCGTTGCCAGCAACAAACATCTGACGTCCAATAAGAGATACTTTGACGTGGTCTGCAAGTGAGTTAGTTGCATCCAACTCGAAGGGCTGTACTTGACTTACCAACCCAGATCAGATCGGAGCCGTCTACAGTGATGGCATCTCCGCCCCAGATGTATTGAGGGTTGAGCTGATGCAGTTAGTGACCGAAGACTCGTTTGGCGGCAGTTGATCTCTCACCTCAGTGATGTGGATGTTTTGGATGATGACTGTAATAAAGGGTCAGTAAAGCAGGGCATATCAAGCAGCAGCCTCTCTGCCTACCATTCTTGGCGCCATTGGCCATACGGAGACCCTTCCCGCGAATGACACCTTTGGATCCGACGCCAATGATGCTCTTGTTGGAGCCGACATTGATACCGGCTACACCGGCGGTATCATAGGTGACGCTGATGGACGTAACACCTGCACCTGCGTTTCCATTCGTACACCACGAGGCCTTATTGATAGCATCCTGGCCGCCGTTGCCAGGGCATTTGTTTGACGCTGGGCGGCATCCGGTTTCAGTCGTTGTGCCCTCGGTGCCCTTGAAGTTGTATCTAGAAGGCGTCAGTGCATGTCCGCCTGTATCGTTTGTGAGAGCCTTACTCCTTGTCTAGTACAATGCAACGAGCAGTGCTGTCTGTAAGCCAAGTCTTGAGCTCAGCAACACTCGAGGGAATCGCGCAGGCAGCGGATCCACCTCCTGTGGTACCAGAAGCGAAACCTTCAGGCTTCCCGACGACAGCATATGTAGCGCGCTCTTCGAACTGTGAGCGATCACCGAGAGCCGCGGCGTTCGCGGTAGCGATGGCGCTTCCCACTGCAAAGGCTGAGAGCTTCATGTTGGGAATGGATAATGGATTACTTTCATTTTGAAGGCGCAGCGACACAGATATACACTGCAGAGCAGGGAAATGACATGACCGACATGACTATGAGAAGCGGAGAAAATAGAGACAAGAAATGAAACCGGCCGCTTTCCCTCTTGTCACGCGGTAATCTGAATGTCCTGAATCGCGGATGTTGAAGCATAGCACGCCTGGTTTACTGTATGGTAAAGTGCAAGATGGAGAATAGTTAGCCACTAGGCTGTTAACTGCCGAATAACCGCGTGTCCAAAAGCCGAACATGGGGTTCTAAATTGCTTATGCGGAGATTATTGCTCAATTCTGGCCCGCTAACTGGTCAAGCCTTGCAGATCAGTACATGGATATATGGATCCTCGTCTGCTGGTACGTGGAAGCACTCATCCCCGCGTTGCGCAAGATATACGAAGCTTCTCTGGGGTCGGCATGCTGGCCGATACTTGAAACAGCACCCAGTGCAAGCTCTTGACTGTACACCAAGCCTTTGCTTGACGAAAAGGAGACGGGTTCTGTTTTGCAAAACTCTGAGGTCTTGAGAGACCGCGGCATCGCAGACTGGAATGTCGTCGAAGACCGTGGCGATTATCGAGGGGGCGAGATAGGGTCTGTTGTTTGCGGAGGCATGTCGGGCAGGAAGCGGACCCCTGTCACTCCTTAATCTTTCGGCTTGCGCATGGCTGACTTCAGACTCATACCCCATGAGACCTTTCCTTCGCGCAAAGCAAGCTTATTAGGGACAACAAGAGCGTCTTCTTGAACTAGATGTTCGCTCGCTCTCAACCTTTCTATTCTGCTTTTCAGCAGTAAGACTGTGGCCAGCAAACTGGAAGATTCCAGAGCCATGTAAAGACCAACCTGTCATAGTATCCGGAGGCTGCTTCATCTCCCTATCACTTTCAAAGGCTTGAAACCAACTTCTGTATCAATGTCAGATACACACTCCTGTCTGTAAACCAGTCTTCTAGTAAGGAAGAAGAACTCCGTCGTGCATGCGACTCTTCTCGCGACCATCGCGCCTAGAACCGACCGCATCCGTTCTGGTAGCAATACAGTATCATATGTTATCGTATGTATTCGCACACAAGGATCCGTGAGTAGTGTATCTATCGCACACGCACCCGGCCTCCACCAACATAAGCTATCCTCTTGTACAACGTAACAAGTCTGGCTGAGACTGTATCGAGGGCGGGATCGTGGCTCTTAAGAAGTGCATGTACGTCGCAGTACGTCTTGATATATCCTCCCGAACTTAGTCCTTGCTGATGAAAAGATAACAACCCGTTGTGTAATTCGCACGTTATCTCGAGCCAGGGCGTGGATGACGGAAACCGCATCGCTGTGGTACTTTGATAGGGCACGTTCTACATTCCTGGAAGTTATGGATTAGTACGACAGTGTGGTGAATGTGTGTCAATCTCATAACTCAATGATACAGCTTGACGTCGTTCTGAGCGCACCATGAAGGCTGGAGATCTGTTCTAGTCCGGAATGCTGCACAGGCCGTTTCAGGCGTTCCGTGCAGAGATGCATATTCCCCAATACTATCTCCCTTGCGAACCAATTCACAAGAGTCATAGACGGGAGTTGATGGAGTGACAGTCAACTGATGCGTTTGAACACATGACAGTGTCGCCTCATTGTGCCATGATCTGTGCTCATCCGGCGGATCCAGCATCCGTCTCCAAGTTGCCACGTAAGCACCGTCAAAGCGCTTAGCTTATAAATGTCACGATGCTTGGAAGTTGGGGCGAAAAGAAGAAGGTCACGATGTCTCCAGTAGTGTTGCGGCTTCTAGCGTGGAAGAGACGTGTCATATGGCCAGCCTCGTGACCCAGGCCAGATTGGAGAATAAAAGGGGCCGTAGCATCCCCGGACGAGCAGGCGATCCCCGAAGCACTGGCCCTGTTCGTTTTGGCAACTGCGTGCGACGGGTCCGGTGTAAGCCTTACGCTTTGCAGGAGGCAAAAGTCATCCGTGTCAGGGGTCACAGATCTTTTTGCGGGGTAGCGTCCTGTGGATCAGAAATCTTTGGGAGGATTGTTGATCTCAGAGTAATCCGGCTGCGGCAGTGTCCATCTCTACTCTGTGCACAAGATGTGCAGTGCACGGGGTGAGACCTCGTCGATCAATGTGAGAGCAACAGCTCGCCCAGCCCTTCTGTCTGACAAGCCCCAGGAGCAGCCTCACGTCTAGACTGCAGTCATGATCTTTGCGGTGTGCTCGGTTGGCATTTCGAGCTAAAGTAGCTCCCGGACCGTCAACGATGCATGTGGAGACGTGAGGGTCGCATGGCGGGGAAGGTTCGAAAACGTAACAGATTACCAAAGAAGGTGTTTCGAAGACAAAGTTGCTGCAGCTAAGCTCTTTTGCACGCAGACGCTGGACACGCGTGCTTGCCGGTGGATTTGAGGACATTGCGAAAATTTGCGCCCGTGCCACGCCGAGAGGTGAAGACCGGAAGTCAGGGACCATTGTGGCTTCGGTATCGTTCCCGAGAGTACAAGTTCTTTGATCGAAAGGTCGGCATGGCGGGTGTCATCATGATCGCTTATGGCCGTAGAATGAATAACGCTCCAAACAATTACAGCCGGGAGCAACTTGAAGACGGCTGCAACACTGCAAGACAACAGATACGGCTGCGCCGCATTAGACATGATGGCGACAGTTGACGAAATCGAAGGTGTGAGACCGAATGACGATGGCGACACAGGCAGTTGCAGCCGCCAGGAGTCGCGGAAATAGGCATGCAGTCGTTCTGGAAGTTGTGCAACCGGGTGCGTGCAGGAAGGGTTGACGGTCGAGCAAGCCATCTTCTCCGCACATTCCTTTCCAAGCATCGTGGTGTTTGGTGTCGAGCACCGACAGCGCACCAAAGCGGTAGGCGGCATGCATCGGCAACACCAGTGTCGTGCTTTGCAAACGTCCGATGCAAGAGGACGCCAGCCGCAAAGCACTTCGCAGACACGAGGGTGGTCGGACGGTGGACGAAAGGTCTTGCCAAAGGATTTCGATGTGTCAGAAACACCATTCTGTTACCCCCTCGAAATTGCGAGATGGCCTTGTGACCTGCCGCACGTGACGGCTGAGTCGCTGATTCTGCTCTGCCCAGGCCGGGGAAAGCAGCGCTTGGCAAACTCTTACATCACAGAAATCCATTCATGGCAGAGGCAACCAGGCTCTCCAACGCCTCTCCGTCGCGGAAGCACGCGCGTGTTACCGTGTGGCCCCCAGCCCATTGGTCAATCCGCGTCATTCGTTGCTTGTGCCAGAATGATCCTTTTAGCTTTGCTCCACCGCTGTACCCGGCGTCCGAGCAGTTGGCGCTGATGCATGGAGCTGGGGAAACTCTTGACTCTGACTAACAACATACCACGGTGCCCTTTGTCTAATAAAATTCTGCACCCTGATGAGTGAGCGACGTTTCGACTATAAGAGACAACTTCCCACTTCACTTGAGGTCCAGACCACCTGACCTGAACCAAACCATCTCGCCTTACCTACGACTCATCCTCATATCGCCACAACTATAGTATTAGCCTTCCACCACAACCACCACCCAAATCGTATTGTCGACAACCTAGAGTCACACCCCCAACCCATTCTCGATAATTCAATGCAACTCAAGCACCTGCCATACGAAATCCTTTCCAAGATTCTTGAGGAGGTTGCTGAAGCCAATATTCGAGATGGCCCAACATTCACCTTTGGACTATCCCAGGCACCGCTGCCACTCCAGAAGTCAACCCTCCAACGCTATGTGAGAGGCCCTGTTCCACCCGAGATGCTCAAGTGGGATGCCATCTGCGCCATTCGGACCGTTTGTTGGCAGTGGCATGAGTGGGCCCTGGAATACGCTCTCAAGAATGTGTATATCCGCCGATGGAAGGGAGGCGAGGTAAGAATGACGTACCTGTGGTAAAGAGAACGCATTCTGACAATCTCCAGCGATGGGCAGAGCTGTCCAACCGGCGGTCCAGCTATCCCTTGTACGAGCTCATTGATCGTCCTACTGGCACGGCTGTTTACCGTGACCCTTTTGCTTCCCTCAAGCAGACAGTAAGGAACTTCAATGACTTCCCGGAGCTGGCCTCTAAGATCAAGCGCATGTGGTTCCACGGCTTCTATACCGCAGAAACGAACCGCATGATCTTCGACTCCCTTAAGAACTGCACCAACCTCACATCCCTATCTGTCCCCTGGACTACGATCAGGCATCTGGATGCGCAATCGTGGAGGACTCTCTTGACCGGTAGTGGCAAGCCCCTCGAGTCGTTGGAGCTTCAGTGCATCGATCCTACCTCACAGCAGGCTGCAGAGAAGGAGAACCAAATCGACCTCCAGGCGCTGCAGTCAGTCAACTTTGGTCAGCTCAGGCGACTAAAGATCTTCGGTGACACTACATTCATGCCGATCACTGACGATGACCTCTTTGCCATCGCTCGTACCGCTACTCAGCTTGAGGAATTCCACATGACCTGCATCTCCACCATCACCATCGACGGTGTCATGGCTGTTGTTAAGGCGTCGCGTAACACGCTTCGGGTACTTGAGCACAGCCCGCGGTCGCAGGATGGCTTCTGGCACCCTCATCCTGGATCCCCAAGCGACAGCGAGCACCTCTGTGAGACATTCCGGAGCTGTCCCAAGCTTGAGACCTTGTCTATCTCTCTGCCCTCTGTATGTGCAGACCTGTTCTCCCACGAGGATGCCAAGTTCCGAGGCGACATGCAGGTGCGCGCGCTTCATTTGTGTGGCCACGAGCACGGGCGCTCGACCCAGGAAGCCACCGACGCTTTGCAGACGCTGCTGCAGCAGGCTCGTGCCTTGGTGGAACGACGTGCTAAAAGCACGATCCCGCAAGAGCTCTACGTCGAGCTCTTCTTTGCAGACTGCATCTTCGAGCCTGGATTCGGCGCAGTCCACGGCGACTTTGCTTTGGCGCAGGCTATCACTGATGGCCACTGGCCTGCGAATGTCGAGTTCAGCGGCAAGGGTCCATACGGCAGCACCGGCCTATATGAGAAGGAGGAGGAGGGCCCGTTCCAGCGCATCGACGAGGACGACTTCCTAGCCGGCGTTCGCAGGAGATTTCACTCCATCTCGACTTAATCGCAGCGCGATTGACGACGCATTGTTTCGATTCTTCTGTACTCCTATGGCGACTTCAAGCATTACGACTTTACTTTTAACGATTTCTTAAGCGAACAGGCAGCGAGCCGGGATGATACCAGGCCAGAGAGCCATCGGCATGTAGAACGAAAAAGTTTCTGTAAACCTCGAAAAAATCCTTCGGGTGGGCATTTGCATAGGGCGGCGGGATGCTGCACCCTTCCAGCGTTGTAGCGTTCACTTTAGCATATATATCAATGTATTATCTGCGAACTCTCACTCTTTGCCAATTCGTGTTGTCGACGTAGTGCCGATCCAAAGAATGATGTCAACCAGACCAGGTTCAACGGTGATCATACGGGCTTGCCAGGGGTTCAGCATCGAACACAATCTATCGTGGAGAAGCATTTTGAAGATGAGCAAGTGAGGTTGGCGATGTGCGTGCGAAGTCGAACCGTTTCCTCAGCGATCGAGCCGACCCCGCATTGCCGAAGGCCGTAGCACGCAAGGCGTTAGTCCAGGTACCTTTGCAATGCTTACACACCACAGTGTAAGCTGCACCCGGCTCGGAAGCCCTTCTCTGCCGGAACACAACGTTGCTTATCAAGGAGTTCCAGTCACCCCGTCACCATAAGTAGATTGTCTCATCGACGGAAAGAGTACCGCGTTCGCTGTGTCTAGTGGTAATCAAGGCCAGACAGCGCTTCCAAGATTTGACAGCCATTACATGAGCCTTTGCTAATCAGGGCCCCACTTCCGGTTGGCGCTACTAGCGCAAGCTAGACCGCGATCGGAAAAGAGCTCACTGCATCGATTTCCTCATGTGCAGGCGTTGCTGTGGTTCAATCGCTGCGCCCGGCCTCATTGGCCCGGCTTGGAATGTTCCTGCTTGGGACTGACGTTCCTGTATATATAGTAGCTGCTGCCCCTCCTAGAGACTGCTACCAGCCATTGATCTCGTCTCTTCTGTTTCTTGATACCCACATCGTTCACCATGGCTCCCAAGATCGCTATCGTCTACTACTCCATGTACGGCCATGTCAAGACACTGGTAAGCTTCTCTAGTTGTTTGCTCCTATCATTCTTTGGCAAAAACCATATTGCGATTGAACCAATCGAACAGTCCAGCATACTAACATAACCCCCAGGCCGAAGCTGAGCTCAAGGGAATCCGCGAGGCCGGTGGTGACGCCACCCTCTTCCAGGTCCCCGAGACCCTCTCGGACGAAGTTCTGCAAAAGATGTACGCTCCTGCCAAGCCAACCGACATCCCCGTCCTGAACGATCCCGCTGAGCTCGAGGCCTTCGACGCCGTGCTCTTCGGTATCCCCACTCGCTACGGCAACTTCCCCGCCCAGTTCAAGACCTTCTGGGACAAGACGGGCAAGCAGTGGGCGCAGGGCTCCTTCTGGGGCAAGTACGCCGGTCTGTTTATCAGCACGGGCACGCTCGGCGGCGGCCAGGAATCGACCGCCATCGCCGCCATGTCGACCCTGGTGCACCACGGCTTTATCTACGTGCCGCTTGGCTACAAGACCGTTTTCGCACAGCTGTCCAACCTCGAGGAGGTCCATGGCGGCTCGCCCTGGGGCGCGGGAACCTTTTCCGCTGGCGACGGCAGCCGCCAGCCCTCTGCGCTCGAGCTCACCATTGCAACTGAGCAGGGCAAGGCCTTCTACTCGGCCGTCGCAAAGGCGCACCCGTGACTAGATGGCACCTCGAAGGCGGGTGTCAAGACGGAGCAAGCGGCTCCTCCGGCGGCAGCGAATAGCACAACGCCAAACACAGAAACAACACAAAACCAAACACAAAACGGAACGAGTAATGGCACAAAGGAGACGACGGCTGCAGCGCCGACGACTCAGAGGGTGCCCGAGGAGCCTACCGGTCCACAGGAGAAGAAGAAGGACAGTGAGGGGCCTTGTGGACTGCCGGCCAAGTGTGACATCATGTAGCCATCTTCTTATATAATGAATGCAAACTTAAAGAATCGAGACTTGGAGTGCGTAGGAGTGTGACGATTGCGAGTATCAAGTCCGTCTCTTCGCTTTCAATATGTTCATCTTGTAAGTGAGTGCGTATCAACAGTACATCACAGTCCTATGCAGCCGTTAAGTAAAAAACCTTGCCCTATTTCCAGAGTGAAACAGACCCGACAGTGAACTTGAACTTGAACTTATGCCAAGGGCAGGTTGCGTTTCATTCGACAAGTCTGCACGCACCGTACAAGTTTGCTCCCCTTACGTCTTTGTATGAAGTCGTAGATTTGAGTGTTAAGACAGCTATCTCCAAATGCGATATGTACCATGCCAAATGCACATTAAAATACTCGTCAACACCAATCGCAATGCCGATGATGCCGTGGTATCTTCCATCCAATCCCGTCGCGTCGTGTGAGAGTCCCAAAAAAATCCAAGCCAGGGCCAGCCAGGCCCAGCTAGCCTCCTCTATAGAGAAACGCCTTTGAAAATAATAAAGGGAAAACAGGGACCGTGATACATCATGATTAATTCCCCCATAGCCCTACCGTGTACTGTTGTAAACATCTACAGAGCCGCCGTCATACGACTAGCTGGCTAAAATCGATACCTCTCCTCTGCCGCTCTGTGTGGCCAGAGTAGCTCCTCTGGAAGTCGTCGAGGAGGTCGTCGCGTGCCCAGTCAGTAACGAGCTCGTTGCGCTCGCTGTCAAAAGAGCCGCGTCGCGCGGTGCGCTCTGCCCAGCCAGTGCGCTCGAGTTCGATGATACCGCCGAACCTGCGCTCGCCATTGGCGACGAAGAGAGATTGGCCGTCGGGCGTGAAAGTGACGCCACCCAACGGCCCGAAGAAGTCGAAAACTTGCTTTGACTCGAAGGTCTGCGCGTTGATGACGTTGATGTAGTCGTCTGCTTCGGCGACGACAAGAACCCGTGGACCAGAGCCGACGGGTGAGAAGCGGAGGGCTCGGGGGATGCTGAGCTCACTCGTGAGGGTTGTGAGGGGCTGACTCCAGTAACGGGCATCCCAGACGGCTATGGTTGAGTCTTGAGCTGCTGTAGCGACGTGGATACCGTCGTCGGCCCAAGCGCACGCGAAGGCGTCGTCCGTATGAGTCTTGAGAGTCTCGAATGGCCGCCCTGTCTCTGCGTTCGTGATGAGTGTCTCCTGGAAGTCGCCGACCACGACGCGCATGCGACCGTTAGGGCTGGTAGCTGAGCAATTTACAGCAGCAGAGTACTGGAAATTGTGCGTGAAGGTATTGGTGGCGCAATCCAGTATACGCAAGCGATGATCGTTCGATGCGAATACGCCTTGGGGATGATATGTCGTTCGTGATTCGAAAAGATGCAAGTGATTGACGATCTTGGACTTTGTATCTACAGCAAAGTCTGATGTGCGGCCAAAGGTACAGGGAGTGTCTGTTGTCGAAGACAAATCAGTGATGGCGTACTCGCCCTCGAAAGCGCCGGCTATCAGGACATGGTCGAGAGTCGCTATCGTTGTAATGGAACCATCCAAGGCCGTCTTTCTGCTTAGGTCTATGATGGTCTCCGCAGGCGAGCCCTCGGCGTCAGTACGCACAACTTTCTGGCCGGCAGCATAGAAGATGTCGTTGCGTGAAGTCGCTGCTAGCACGTTTCGCAATTGAAAGTGAGGGAAGTAGGCACGGTGTGAGGTGGTGTTTCTTCGAAAAGAGAAGAAGTTATCTGTGTTGTATAATGGTGGAGTGCAATGCTGGACCACGGTTAGTTTGCATTTAGGCTCGAATATCAAAGTGTTAGCCTACTGTGCGAGTTGCCTTCAAGCTGGGCGACAGCCGTTCCTGCTCACAGTCTCTTCGCTTGCTTCGTACCGCAGCTCTTGTAGTGTTGCGTACGCTCCAGTCGATGCCCTGATAGTCGTACTTGTCGCCCTGTAGATCCTCCTGCTTGATAACATCCGGAACATTGACCAGGTCGAGGCCAGGAATGGTCGACTTCTCCGGGGTGAGATAGTGGAAGAAGGAGGTGATGGGCACAAACTGGCTCTTGTCCTTGATGCTGAGGTAGGCATCAGGCCACGCGGGCAAGGGTTCCAGTGCAGGCTCTGAGCTCGAGAGGTGTCCGAGGTATGGCGGAGGAGGGGGCAGGTGGACGTTGTTGATGTGGAAGGTCGTCATGTCGCTGGTCGGCGGCGGTATGGTGTCGTGCGCAAAGGACTGCAAGTGGGCCATGGCGGCGTGCATGTGGATTCCTGCAGAGCCCAGCGTGGTTGCCAGTAGGGCAGGCGGTGCGGGTGGTGGTTCGCTGAAGTCCAAGGATATACCCCCGCCCTCGTCGTCGTCGTCGTCGTCACTCAGGACGATGCCGGCTGCATCTTCTTCGTGGCTGGTGGGCGGCCTACTGTCCGACAGCGTGGCGAGTGTCGCCAGGCCAGGCGCACTTGCGTCGATCTGAACCGGCAGCGCGGTGTTGGAGTTGTGCTGCTGCTGCTGCTGCTCGTTGTCGTTGTCGTTGTCGTTGTGTGGAAGCGGGTAGTGCGGGCTGGTCATGGCCACCCGCTATCGCTGCGTCGGCCAGCCAGTGTTAGGCGCAGGGCCGCAGCGGCGGATTATCAGTGGCAGGCGTTGGATGAAGGAGGACGCCCTGGGATGCGACTGAGGTGCGAACGACTGCAAGTCGCCTTGGGCTAGTGGTGGGCGGCGCGGCGCGGCAGGCTCTCTCTCCAGGTGTGGATGGATGGGCGGCGTGGGGTCGAGGCTGACTGGACGGCTTGCGTTCACCAAAGACACATGTGGACGCAGGCAGGACGCAGGCAGGATGCAGGACGCAGGACGGCAGCAGCTGCTATGTAAAAAACGCCGCACTGCACTATTGGGGTCATGCAGCAGAGCAAGCAGCGATCAGACCATGCAATGCACGCACGCGAGACGGCCCTTCACTCGCTCCTCGCTGACGGATTGCCCGTCTGGAAACCCTCGCAGATGCTACCCCAAGCGCTGTGACGACGAGCACTGCGCCCATTCAGGTACATACAATACATACATACATACCTAGGCCAGGCACGGCCTCCCCCAGATCGCCAGCCAGGCGCCTCTCCACCATGCCACAAAGCTTCATGGCACAAAGCTGTATTGCTGCCCAAGGAGAGACTCTCGGACACACAGATCTCGACATGTTCATGCCGCAGATCTGTGCTGCATCACCGTGAAGAGAAGCCAGCTACCTACTTGCGCCTGTCGCCCTCTGTCAGGACTCAGGGCTAAGCGGCCGGCGCAGCGTGCTTCCAGGCCTGCAGTTGCACAACGGGTTTTCAACGAGCAAAGGCGGGGGGGAGGGACGGGGGAGGATGGGATATGTGCTACAGCTCACATGGCCTCCTGCCAACACGACAACGGGTGCTGCGCGCTGACCATGTTACACAGCTCATGCGTTGTTGCCAATCACCACTCCCATGTCCACCCCAGCCCTCCCTGTCCTGTAGCTCCACGGCCGCTTTGGTCTTCCTGCGCCCGTGTCAGGAAGCGAGACGAGATAATGTCAGTCCACATTGGGACACAGACATTGCACAAGAGCACGAGTGGCCTTGCTGCCGGCCACTGTCCGTTGTTGTGTGCAACGGCCTCCTTCAGCCAAGGTGCGCACGAGTATGCCGTGCACGCAGTCGCTGGCACTCCACGACAGCCGCCACACGGCGAAGCATGCCAGTGCATAGTGGAGACGGAAGTGTCATGTAAAGGCTTGACAAGCGGACCAAACCTTCACCAGGGACGCGCCGTGTGCCACCAGTGAAACTTTCATGCTGCATGAATGAAATTAATGCTACAATTAGTCTAGGTAAATGGCCTCTGTACCGGCCCCTTCAAACCATCTACTTACAACCCAATACAAGCGAGCAAAATGGCGTGAGAATACACCCGATCATCCTAGCAATGCCAATGCTGTGAGAAGCAACGTGGTACAATATGCAGTCTATTAGTCCGTCGCGCAAACCACACGACGGCTTCCCTTCCAAAACGACGCCACTATGCGAAAATCAGTGGTCATAATACGGCTCATATCCTTGCTGCTGCTGCGGCCATCCCCCAGCCGAAGTCGTCGTCTGTGACCACCCGCCGCCGGGTGTCTTAAGTCTCCGCTCTATTGGCACACAATGTTAGTGACAGCCGACGTCAGGGCAAAATTAGGCGCCTTACCTGCTTCAAAGTCGTGCCATCTCCGCATCGTGATCTTGCTACTGTCAAATTCGCCTTCATACTCAAGACCCGCCTTCTTGGTCTTCTCGCCTGACGTCTTGCGAGTGTCGCCCCAGCTGAAGTCATCAAACTTCCAGAAGGCGTACGTGGGGAGCACAAAGTTCCAGATGGGAAGTGACAGAAGATAGACAAACATCCAGGCGACGTAGGACCATCGGTGAGCTGTGACAACAATAAGAACCGCTGGCAGACCCAAGATGAGCGCAAGGAGGATTAGAGGGATGACAGGCGCTGCTGTGTTCAGAACAGCTGCTTTGATGGCGATGGCAACTAGAGCATGTCAGCACTCAAGGTAACCTATAGTGGGGAGCACCGTGGCTTACTCAGATAGAAGGTAAAGGCGATGGCGGCCGGCAGAACCAGTGTGCCGATCAGCTCGATGAACACAACAAACTGCATGCTGAAGCAGAAGGTGCCACACAGATCTCGCACTAGTACCAGCTCCATCAGGTTGTGGACAGTACTATTGATCCATCGCCTACGTTGTGACAGTAGGACTTTGAACTCATCCGGTACCGTGGTTTTGCAGACAGCCTGAGGAACAAAGACTTGTTTGCGCTTGGGGAATGTCTTGAGCATCAGTGTGGAGAGGTAACGGTCCTCGCCCAACAGGAGCAAATTCTTCTTGTGCAACGTGTCGACCACGTTTTCAGAGTAGTGCTCGACGACATCGGGGTTAGCCAGGATAGGCACCCAGTAGTTCTGACCGCCTTTGGGAGCCTTGATGCGGTACATGCAGAAACATCCGGGAAGACAAGTAACACCTCCGAACACAGATTCGAAAGACTTGGCCAGGTGGTGCGAGATGAAGTATCTAAGGCTGTCAGTGGCGCGATCGTCAAACGTTGAAGCTAACTTACTCGAACACCTGAATCATCGAAACCCAAGAATCCCGCTTATTCGCAATCTTTGTCTCGCCACACAGACCCATGATCTCGGGGTCCTTGACCATGGCGGAGATCATGTGTGTCAGACTGTCCGGGAAAACCTTGGTATCGGCGTCAACCATGAGCACTATCTCGTAGAAGTCTGGTGAGATGCCAGTGATCTTCCATATTCCGTTGAACATCTCGAATTCAAGCTCCGTCATACGCTCGTCGAACATGACTTTCTGCAAGAACGACATGAGAATGATCTGACTGTCACGCTTGCCACGATTACCGGCCTTTGACTTTGTCGCCTCGTCCGGTGTACCGCACTTGACGACGACCATCATTGGTACACGCTGCTGCTTATCCGAGGCGATACGAGAATCTTCGCCATAGTCGTAGAAACCTGAGTAGATCTTGGCCATGTTGTGTCGCTTCGAGCCGCTAGCGACTGCCACGTAAGAGTAGGCTTGAACCTCGTGAGGCAGAACTGCATGATCCTTCATCATGCCCAAGCAAATTTCAGGTGTAGTGAGGTCTTCACCCTGGCCCATGATCATACCGTCACAGATGACGAGGATGAGCTTGTGGCTGTTGGGGTAGTCGGTGGTGGCAATAGAATCCAGAGTGGTACGAAGACCTTCTGCACCCTCCGAGTATGCAGTGACCAAGCAGATGGAGTGAGCCAGAGGGTAACCAAAAGGCTGCCATTCGGGAGGAGGCTGAGGAACGACAGCTTCGTGGATAAAACCGGATGGACCAGGTCCTTCTTCGCCGATGACACTAGAGTAACGGTTCTCAGTTGATCCCGAAAGAAGTAAGCTCGATCGTGACTGGGCCTGGTTCTTGCCTTCGAAGTATGTCGTTGGGAGTGTGCCTTGGCTGGCGTTGAGCTGCCTGTACATGCCACTGTTTGACGACAGAACGCGAGAAGCCGCACTCTGACTGGTCATTGTTGTTGGTGGCGCACGAGTCTTGGCCGATTTTTCCATAGCGTAGGGGCTGGTGAATCTTGAGGTCGATGGCAAGAAGGTGCTACCACGCTTGCTCGATCGATCAGGTCCGGCGGCGGGGTCTGCAAGACGTGGCGGTGGGCGATAGATATCGTCACTCCACTCTTCAATCTGTTGCTTTCTTTGTTTTGAGTCCGCCTTGCCAGTAGAGGTTTTATCGGCGCCAAACTTTCTGCTGAGGAACCATTGGAAGGCAAGAGCAAGAACAAACTTTGCCAAGACGACAGCCAGGATAAAGACGAGCGAAACATAGAGGACGACCTTGGAAGCGATGCAGCCAATGCTTTCCGTGTCAATAGAGCCGACCTTGATGGTCTCAGTAAAGCAGCGCGCCACCTGCTTCTCATAGCTGGAAGAGTATGCGCGGGTGACATCGATACCTCGTACTGCGGGATTGTTCTTGATTTCATCGAAGATAGTCGGGACGTTCACCGAAGAGGTGTTGAACCAGTCAAGAAGAGTAAGATCCAGAACATCTCCGCCCCAAACCATCAGATTGCGAGAGCTGTTGCGGATATCATCCCACGTGAAATAGACGTCGCCAGCGTTCCTCAGGCCGTAGAAAGCCCTGCGAGCATTATCGGAGGTATGGCACTGGAATCCGTTGTACTCGAGGAAGGTGGTGTTGGGCTTGCTGGATCCATCCTGGTTGAACGTGCGGCAAGGGAAATACCAACCTAGGTTTCCGTTGACATCTGGAATGCCTGAATTTGCCTTGGTGGTGATAAGTCCCTTGCAAGCACCGTTCACATTCTGGAAGAGGAAACTTCCGTCTTGTCCGCCGTGTTTCTCGGGGAGATCGAAGAGGACGTTGGCGCCGGAGGGGACGCCTCGTGCGAGAGGGTGTGTGGACTGTGCCAAATCATAAGCTTTGCCGTGAATGATCATGTATCCCCCGCCGACTTCATTGACCCTCAAGCGTACATTGCCGCTCGACGGGCAAACAGTCTCCGTAAAACCAAACGTGAGGTAACCAACAAAGGTACAGATCAACAAAATGATGCTGACGAGTCCAACCTTCTCTCTCCAAGCACGCTGCTGCGCCTTCTGCGGCTTGCCGAAGCACTTCAGGACCGCGTTGGGGCACCAGAATGTGATGATGGCGCAGTAGACATTCCACAGGCTTGGAGGCCGCATCTTGTCCTTTTCCTTCTGGCGCTGCTTCTCCAAATTCTCCATTGTTTTGCTCCGTGTCAGCCTGCGCGCTGCAGTCGCCGACTCGTCGTCGCCCAATGGCGCCTGCTTGTCGTTGTAACCTCCTCCAGACGCATTGCGCATGTGCGGCGGCTTCAGATCGGTGCTGTCAGAGCTGACCGTCTCGGCTTCCATGGCATCTTCCATGATAGGGTCGTTACCTGTGGTCGAAGGCTGGACGTGCATGCGCTGCGCATGCTTGCGGTAGTGATAGTTGGGGTCATTGGGATCGTTCCGCCGGCGTTCTGGGCGAATCAGACTGCGCTTCCTGCCTAGTTCCTGCGCTGGCGTCGACTGCGCACTGCGCATCACTGGGTCTCTGTCCATGGGAACGGGAGTCCCGGGCGAGGGCAGCGGTTGGGCGTGCGAGTAGGCCCCAGTCTTGCTATGGCTGTGTGTGCGGTCGTGAGATCTGGTGTTTTCGGCGTCAGAGGTTCTCCGGCGACGGTGCGCTGTTGATTCGCGGGAGGCGTGTCTCTCTTCCCTCCGAGCGCCATCCGGTCTCTGTGGCAGAGACATGGTGGTGCGGAATGCAGTCTCCCTTTGCCGTAGCACAGTTCAGGTGATCCAGGCCAGCAAGGGCCGGAGAGAAGAATACGGCACAAGAAGAGCCGCGCCCCGTACAAGGGTACTGCTTTTGCTGTGTAAATGAATGAGCGAGCGGGTGGAGCCTGTTCTGTTGCGGTGTTGTTGCTGTGGGGGGAGGGGGGCGATGGGTCGATGGGCACGGGGGGTGGATGCGGGTGCCCGGTAGGGCAGGCGCAAGGTGCAATGTGTTTCAGCGAGCGTGTTTTGAATGGGCCACAGAAAGAACGACCGTGGAGTGCAAACTGCGCAGCGCAACGAACGACGGGGCAGCAGGGCTCGGTGCTGGAACAGCCGCAGACTTGGACGGCAGGTTGTGAGGGCAACTGCGCGATGAGGCGAGGTACCCCTTGCCAGAAGCAGCGGCGCCAGAGGCCAGGAGGGCTATTTTAACCATCATCACTAGCCATTACGGGTATTCGGAGCTCTAGCCGTGGACATTAATGTGATTTCGATCTTAACAAAATTGCAGATCTCGCTCGGCGCTGGCCGTCATCATCCTCGCCTAGGTGTCATATCAAGTGGGCTCAAGAAATACGACAGCGTAGCAGCGACCGGTGCTCTTGTGCTCGTTCCACATGCTGGACGAACGAGCGGCATCGCGAGAACGCTCATGGACCCACCCCCGCTGCGACCAGAGGAACTGAACGCCCGGGCATGCAGCTAGAGTTGACGCGCTGTCTTTCGCTGACCCTTGATCGGCAGGCGTGCGGCAACATTTGTTTTTAAATGGCAGTACACCCAGACGAAGATCGCACCCACTTGCAATGTCCTGGACTCCTGGAGGAGGCTCAGCGCAATGTCGCCATAGACAAGCTGTACCGAGGCTCGCAGTGGTGGAAAGGCAGACGTAGACATGCAATATACCTACGATACATAGATGCGTCTCAAAGGTATTGGGAACCTGACGGATACGATGCTGCGCCCAAATCCTGCCACCTTTTGTTCCTGCACTAGAAGCGCGCAAAGTCTGCCTTCGCCTGTGTTGACAGCACTGGTGGACAAGCGAAGCCATCCATCCGGTCAAGACCCTGAGTTAGCGCGCCTCGTGCTTGAGCCCCTAGTCCTGCAAGGCTTCCCACACCCTGACAGCCCATGAATAATCGGAATCGTGGGCGCATGGACAAGCTTTCTGTGCCGTACGATGGCATTTCTGGAGCCCTTGTCCGCGAGAAGCGACAGCCTGGGACGGAGCATGGATTGCTGATGCCGCCCATGGCAGTGCATTGCATTCCGTGGCTGCCCAGCACCAAAGCCATGGCACATGACGACTACATCCATACAATCCACACGAGAAATATACGCTACTGAGAGTTTTTTGGTCTTCCCTTCTTGCCCTCTGCCTCGTGTAACGCCTGGTGCAATTGATAGGGCGGCGCCATTGAACTGTACTGGCGCTGAACTCGCCGAGTGATTCTTGGGAACCTAAATTGGGTCACCACTTGGGGCTTTTCTTGATAGTATCTGCATCTTCCCTCCTGTAGCCCAACGGTGAAATGACTCCTCGGAACGAAACAAGCCGTGCTCTGGTCTTCTAGCGCGAACGGAAAATCCAAGAAGGGTCTTGTGTGGGGGCGCTTCAAGGATCACGTCTACTTCTGTGCTCACATCGTGCTTGCCTACGGCCGATGGTGGGGAAGCCTGAGCAGCCACAACTTGGTGACATATACGGCGCAGTGCTCGTTTTGGAGGCCTTGACATTGCGGTAGACTCTGCGTCAGCGTGTCAGCACAATCTCGACGTTCCAGTACCGTGTTCATTGAACTGTAAGTGTCCCACGTCCACGTTCCACTGGGCCCAACCCAGGGTTCAGCGCATGGATGGCTCGCAGCCTGCCGATACTCTGCGCATTCCACGCCGCCACTAGGATGCTGACTGGCAACAGAGTCTGGAAACAAACCGAGGTCGTCTTCAGCCCTGCGACCTGATCCATTTGCAGCTCTTCGTCGAGCTTCATCCTACGCACGCTCTCGAGTTCCCGTACACCGCCGAGTTCATCACTTCGCCAACTGAGCGGGTACAGAGGCCGAAGCACCAGCGCAACACATTTGACAGGCCATGGCTGAACCAACTTCAGCAGCGCCCATCAGGGACCTGCCGCCACTTCCTCCTCCCCATGCCGATGCGCACACGGAATCGAGCTCTGCCGCTGGAGGCAGCCGACGACCGCCGATTCCGTCCTTCAGCATCGATGACCACGCCGATACAGGAGCAGGAGGCCGCGACTCGAGACAGTCTGGGTCGTCCCTCGCACAAAGCTCGGTGGGCCATTCAAGGACACCGTCGCGAGAGACGCCAGACATTACAGCCAACAGAGACTCGGCAGCTTCGGAAGCGTTCACAAGGGATATAGCAATTCGGCAACTGCACATCAGCGATGGTTCTTATGGAAGCCAGTACTCGCACGCTGCAGAGCTCGACATGGCTAGCATGCATGATGAACTTGACCATGTCTACACCCCTCGAGAGCAACACCAGGCCGGTCGCTATTCGCAGCCTACGCCTCCTCTCACCACCAACCCAGACCGCGATCCTATGCGCTCCCCAGTCCACTC
Organism: Didymella segeticola; assembly: GCA_004522025.1. NCBI lineage: Eukaryota > Fungi > Ascomycota > Dothideomycetes > Pleosporales > Didymellaceae > Didymella > Didymella segeticola. Next base: position 1,165,283 of record SDAV01000003.1, on the reverse strand, counting down.
TCCAGTTCAGTCTCCTGGTGCTGATTCGAATCATTCGCACGGCTTCGACTTCGGCGCAGGGTCACCGTTACAAGTACCCCGCACGACACATGCACGACCCAGTTCAGCCTACACGCTTGGTTCCGAATTGAATGCGCGAGGTCGTACACATTCCCCACATCTTTCGGTGGGTGGGTCTCCGTCGCCCAGTAGCTCCCCAGTCAACTACCAGCGACAGGCCTCGGCGAACCGCAGGTCTCCAGACATCAGGCCTGTTTCGTACGTCGACTTACTCAACTTGCCCTACAACCAGCAGATAGCACCGGCTGCAAACATAGGCAACTCCCAGCTGCGAGGTGCTGTTGGCCAGAATGCTTCACTGCTCGAGACTAAGAAAACCCTGGAAATGTACAGGGCTAACGTCAAGAAGACGCAGGACAGCCCAGTCCAGTACGAGTTCGCACTGTTCATGGTGCAGGTCGCACGCGAGATCACGGCTGCGGGGCCATCGAATGATGACCACGGGCTGACACCTGCCGAGATGTTGAAGGAAGCACGACAGATCCTACAGCGCTTAGCTGACCGTAGCTATCCGTTCGCGCAGTACTACCTTGCAGACGGGTATGCCTCTGGTCTGTTTAACAAAGACAAACCCGACTACGATCGAGCATTCCCTCTGTTCGTTGCTGCGAGCAAGCACGGCCACGCAGAATCAGGCTACCGTGCCGCGCTCTGCTATGAGTTTGGCTGGGGATGTCGCAAAGACTACGCAAAGGCTGTGCAGTTCTTCCGCGCTGCAGCGTCCAAGAACCATCCGGGAGCCGCTACACGACTTGGATCTGCATGTTTGAGGGGTGACATGGGCCTTCAGGGCAAGTACAGGGAAGGCGTGAAGTGGCTGAAGCGCGCCTCCGAATCCGCCGACTACCAGTACAACAATGCGCCGTACGAACTCGGTCTACTCCACGAAACAGGTTATGGCGACGACATCTTCAAAGATGAGATCTATGCAGTCCAGCTCTTTACCCAAGCCGCGGAACTAGGGCACCCATCGGCCGCTCTAAAGCTGGGCGAGGCCTACGAGCATGGACTGCTGTGCTGCCCTAAGGATGCGGCGCTCTCAGTGCACTACTACAACTGCGCCGCTCAAGCCGACATCCCTGAAGCTATGATGAATTTGTGTGCTTGGTACATGGTTGGTGCTGAGCCGGTATTGGAGAAGGACGAGAACGAGGCGTACGAGTGGGCTAAGAAAGCTGCCGAGCATGGTGAGCTCTCCGAAACCTCAAACTCATGACTTAGATTGCTAATCTATCCAGGTCTTCCCAAAGCCGAGTACGCCTGTGGTTATTTCACAGAGATGGGCATTGGCTGCCGACGTGATCCATTGGAAGCGAACGTCTGGTATGTCAAGGCTGCCGACCATGGAGATGAACGAGCAAAGCAGCGCCTTGCCATCATCCAGGCTGCTGCTTCAGGGCAAGCCAGTACACCGACAGGAAACGAGAAGGGCAAGCTCAAGAAGGGTGCAAAGGAGGGCAAGGACGAGAACTGCACAGTAATGTAAAAGTCCGGTCGTGATCTTGTCTACACGTTTCTACTGGGAACATCTGCATTGGAGAAAGGAAATCCGGATCTTGGGCTGCATAAAGGTTCAGCGAATCTGCATAGAGCGCCAGGTTTCGAGCGCTAAAACTTTTGTTTGTCGTTGGCATTTGCGTTGCGTTCTATACCAAGTTTCGAGGGGAGTAATTGATCAATGTAGACAGCCGGATGATCAAGATAGATAATGTTGATGGCATTTTTGGTTCGGAGGCCAACGAGGAGACCTGATGCATGAAGCATGTGAGCACAGCAGTTCTACTCCAGATATATACAGACGGCGGTGTCCGTGTTTCTCAGGTACCAGTCGTCTCCTTCAAGACCATGCGGTTCAGTGCGGCTCTCCGCGTCTATTGGCGTTTGAGCGGTACAATGACCATTCAAAACCACCGATTGGCTTGCTTCTTTCAAATGTGTTACGTACCCTGAACCCTTCTTTGTTCCATCATCGCCATGAGGACACAACTTACAAATTTTGCACTCGAGACTTGCGGTGTAATATAGTGCTTCGCAGGGTTGCTTATCGCAAGCACGCGTACGAAGGGATAGTCGGAGAGCTACTCGGAGTACACACAGGGCGTGGATTCACAGGGCGCACAACTAGCGCCGAATCTTACTGGTCCGCTTGAAGGTGCTCGATCGATCCGTACGTAGCCGCTCCTAATCGGGGATGAATGATGTAGCGCCGTGGGTCTCAAACGTGTGCAGGGCGCGGATGGGAGAAGATACACATGACTACGGCGATACGGCAGGAATGATAAAGAGTTTCGGCCCCGACTGCTATCCCTGATACTGAACAATTTCCTAACAAACACGACACTGTCTTAGTTGTATTGCTGGTCAGGATCACCACATAATCGCTACCACTTGATTCAATAGCAACCAGCGCATACCCAAGACTGCATCGTGGTACGAACAATGGCACCTCCCTCAGCCATCGAGGTCTCGGCAGTATCGGACACGACTGGCGTCACGCTCCCCAACCCACTCGCTGCGCCTGTCCAGAGCAACGACATATATGGACGTCGAAAGAAGACAGACCGATCTCAATGGGGCACCGCAGCTCCGGCCAACACCGCCAATTTCAGGCTGCGATCACACGCTCACAAGCCAAAGTCAAAATCATGGGATCGTACGTTCCGACACTCGACCGTCCTTTGCTAGAAACGTGGGGTCTAACACTTATACTCAGACTACCTTAGCCACGAAGCTCAAATCCGAAAGGGTAACTCTCTCAAGGAAGCAGCCAAGTATCTCAGCACACCCGGCATAATATCACTTGGCGGCGGACTACCTTCTAGCGAGTACTTTCCTTTCGAAGAATTGACAATGAAGGTCCCTACCATTGGCAAATTCTCTGAGGCCGAAACCCAAAAGTCCGGTGTGGTTCTTAAAGCAGGCAAACACGACCTTGCAGAGAACAAATCCACGTACGATATCGCAACCGCTTTCAATTACGGGCAAGGTGCTGGAGCAGCACAGATGCTGCGATGGGTCACCGAGCACACCGAAATGGTGCACGACCCGCCATATGAGGACTGGCGATGCACAATGAGCATTGGAAGCACGTCCGGACTCGACATGGCACTGCGATTGCTCACAAGACCTGGCGATATGATGCTATCTGAAGAGTACACATTTTCAGCGGCGGTAGAGACAGCACGTCCAATGGGAGTTCGCGTATGCGGCGTTCCTGTCGACGCTGAGGGTCTGCTTCCTGAGGCCATGGACGACATTCTCTCCACATGGGACGTCAGCACACGAGGTTCGCGCAAACCTCATCTCCTCTACACTGTGCCCACGGGCCAGAATCCCACAGGTGCCACACAAGGAGTTGAACGTCGGCGAGCGTTGTATAAGGTGTGCCAAAAGCACGACGTCTACATCATCGAAGATGAGCCATATTACTTTCTCCAAATGCAGCCATACACAGGCCCGAACGCGCCCGATGTCCCACCGCCCAAGTCTCATGCCGACTTCTTGAAATCCCTCGTACCTAGTCTTCTGTCCATGGACACAGACGGCCGCGTCATGCGTCTGGACTCTTTCTCCAAAGTAATTGCACCCGGCTCGCGCATTGGGTGGCTTACAGCCTCGGCGCAAGTCGTGGAGAAGTACCAGAAGCACGCCGACTGCTCAACGCAGAACCCATCCGGCATCTCGCAGCTGGTGCTCTTCAAGCTCCTCGACGAGCACTGGGGTCATGCCGGCTATCTCGACTGGCTCATCTACATCCGCATGGAGTACACTAAGCGGCGCGACACGATCCTCGCAGCCTGCGCACAACACCTCCCCCGCGAGGTCATGAGCTGGAATCCGCCAATGGCAGGCATGTTCCACTGGATGCAGGTTGACTTCAGGAAACACCCAGACTACCCTGCCAAGAGCATTGAGACGATTGAGGAGGAGATCTTCCTCAAGGTAATTGATCATGGCGCGCTGGTCATGCGGGGCAGTTGGTTCTACGCGGATCCTGAGGAGAGCCACGATACGCTTTTCTTCCGGGCAACATACGCAGCGGCGCCGGCAGAGAAGATTAATGAGGGGATTAGAAGGTTGGGTGAGGCTGTGAGGGAGGAGTTTAGGCTAGGAAAGGCGGATGGTAACTGAGTTGCGATATATCAGTAGCACGACAAACCAGTAGACGTCACTCAGCGTATTCGCTTTGGTTTCGTATAGTGTGCATGTATGTTGTTTCCTATCTTCCCGAACTCCACTTGGACTTGTTCAGGTCTCAAACCCTCGCGCTTCCCCGCTGGAACGCAGTGCCAAACGTGTACAATCCAAATGTAGCCAACAGACTCAGCCCAATAGGCAGCGGCTTGCCGGACTTGATGGCGCGGGGAATTGAGCTGCCAGCGAGTATGATCGAGGCGAGAAGAGCAAGCTCCACGCCGTACGGGTTGCGGTTCTGGATGCGCAGGCCGCCGAGGATGTAGAGCAGACCAACCGTGACGCCGGCAGCAATTGAGGGGACTGAGCCGGTGCGGACGTAGCCCGTGATACCTCCGCCGGCGGTGAGAGCACCGATAATAAGGGCAGTGTTTGCGAGAGACTATGAGTAGCCGTCAGCAGGAAGTCGTGTGAGGCGGGCTTTGATTGGGTGGAGAGTTCAAGGTGAGCTCTGAGGCGTCCTCACCATGAGGACTGTGATATCGGACGGTGTATAAGTCGAAACTTGATAGTTCGAGAATTCCTGGAGCTTCAGTTGGCTGTTTGTAACGTGTCTGGCGTGAGAGTGCTGAGGAATGATGCAAGTAGGCGGCCAGATGGCGGATGTACCTTAGATGATTTGCGGGGGAGCTGCTGAGCTTCGGACTTCCGAATCGCCGACCTGATCGTGGCCTCAACGTTGCATACGTACGCGCCTGTAGCTCCAGCCAGTCCAACACCAGACATCACAACTCAGTCCATTGCCGTCCGCTGCACGTCTCAGCTCGATCCCCATCCACAATGCCGCCCAAGCAACGCACATCCACCCCTCAGACCGTCCCTGGCACACCGTACCCGGTCGTGAAATCAAAGTCCTCCACCGGCGGCGCGCAAGACATCTTGCAAGGAGTATGGAATCGCTACGTTGAAAAGACCGCACAGCGCACCAAGCTGCTCGACAGTTTCATGCTGTTCCTGGTTGTTGTTGGTGCTTTGCAGTTCCTCTACGTGGTGCTTGTTGGCAACTTTGTGCGTTACTTCTTTCACCTCGAACAATGCTCGCGCAGGTGCAATTCAGGCCTGGATTATTTGTACTGACATGTGGACAGCCCTTCAATGCCTTCCTCTCCGGCTTCAGTGCGTGCGTTGGCCAATTCGTCCTTACAGCATCCCTCCGCCTCCAGACCAATCCCGAGAACAAGGCTGAGTTTGAGAGCATCTCGCATGAGAGGGCATTTGCGGATTTCATCTTTGGGAGTTTGCTACTTCACTTCTTTTGCGTCAACTTCATCAACTGAGCGGCGCGTTTAAGGGGAGAAAGAGTGTAATCTGGTCTTGGTCGCGGACGAAGAAGAAGGCCGCTGAAGATCCGAGAACATGGTCGGTGTTACGGCGTACTGATTACAATGGACAAAAGACAGAAGGACTTCGAGCACAAAAGGGCCCTAGTAGCAGTTGAGACAAGGCCAGCTCTTGTCGAGTGGAATGTCGAGGTGGGCAGCATACCATGAGTGCGGTGTGATATTAGCGGCTGCCAGATACCCATCAATGCAGCGTCATGTTCACCTTCGTTCGGTCGTCATATGTGCTGACATGCTCGCATACCGAGAAACTCGCCATTGGCCCACGGTTCATCAACGATTTCGCAGGACCTTCACTAGCTCCTGCAAGCTTCGGTCGTGGAAAAGCCTTGCTGTTGCATGGTAGAGAACTAGCAATTTCGGCTGACATGCAACAGCTCTGCGTTTGTTGGGGTAGTGGTGCCTGCTGTTGACAGCTCCTTCCCTCCTCAAGTCACTACACGTGATGGCGCGCTTTTTGCGACGCGTCACTTTGGCTCACCTTTGTAGCTTCTTCTACATCTCCTCTCTCACCGCCGTCCCTTCAACACTGCACACCACCATGGTGAGCACACGCAGCAAGACTAGACGAGCGTCGACTCCCCTCTCGAGTCCACCTGCTAGCCCAACACCAAGCTCTCCAAGCCCCTCGGAGCATGCAGAGGACGCTACAGCCAATGTTGCTCCAGACTCACCGTACGAAGAATCAGAAGACGACGACGATGGCTTCGACAGTGACCACGGCTCGGACGGCGACCACGCAGACCATTGCAAGCGTCACGCCAGCGAGCAAGCAACGCGGTGCCATGGCCGTACCTATGCTGGCAACCAGTGCAAGTATCGTGGTCGATTCGTCAAGGATGGCTTCTTTCCGGTCTGTGGTCAACATCAGTATTACCGGACACAAGCCGGCCAATGTCAGGCAATTGAAAAGTGTGGCCACCCATGCAATCGACTTACAGCCTACACTCCGCCATTCTTTCTCTGCGTTATGCACGAACGCGACACGACCATGCTACCATGCTATATCATGCGCTTGCCAACTGAACTACGCTTGATGATATTTCGTTACGTACTCCCAAAGATTGTCGAAGCCGCGTCCTTCGACGCCCGTCAGACATCTGTACTGACGGTCAATCGTCAATTCTACCAGGAAGCCTCCGCTGTTGTCTACGGCGAAGTAACATTCAAAGCTGTGCTGGATCCAACGAGCATCAATCTCTTCGGTCGGCGATGGAATCGAGAATCGTCGGATGTACTCTACAAAGATCTGAGCAACACGCTCTGCCAAGCTGGAGCTCGCCGTATCCGCCACCTGGAAGTCGAGGTCAACTTCGGTGACAAATACAAGAAAATCAAGGGCATCGGCAGAGCAGCTATCACGCACGAAGACTATGAGATGTGCCAGATCCGAGACACAGTTCGAAAGCTAGTGCAACTACTATCGCCCGAGCTGCCCGAGTCGAGCTCACGGCCATTGCAATACCTGAAAGTCAAGGCAAAGCCTGCTGCGAAGCAGCCATGGCAATCCGATGAGACAGTTGCGGTAATTTTCCTCGTCTTGGATTCTTTTCTTGACTTACGACCGGTCGAGAACTGTACACTCGTCGACCCTCCCCGTCCTCCAGTCTGGCCTTGGAGATACTCGAGCTCGGCCGAGACAGTTGGTGAGGTTCACAAGGAAAAGTCTTACCGTCGACTTCGTAAACAATGGCTAGGTGTTCTGAAAGGCTCGCTGCCGCAGTCCAGCGTCTTCAACAGTGTCGGGGAAGCAAGCATTGCCGTTGATGAAGCTTACAGCAAGATTGAAGAGTTTGCACGTCTTATCTACAACCAAGACGCGTCTCAATCTCAAGGTACACATAGCTGTATATGTCTCACCTTATCACACTACTGACTACCTCCAGGCAAAGCGTCTTTCAAACACGGGTGGACTGGCTCTTCCTTCCGCGGCATCGAACGAGTCTTACACCTCGCCCGGGTAGCCTACGAGGATGGCGAGATTGAGACGCTTCAGAACATCCACCGCGCCATCATGAACCGGTGGGTCAAAGCACATGTGCAAGAACAACAGTCGCGCGCTGCAGTCGCTGCTACCGTCTCGAACATGTTTGACGATGTCTCGACCATTGACACTTATGATCCCAAAGCTTTCAAATTCGACGAGGTCGTTGCTTCTGAAGAAGATTCCAGACAAGACGAAGCGTGGCCAGAGCTCAAGGTCAAAGGTGCTCTCTTGAGGCTCCATGAGCCTGGGGTTACATTCAAGGAGGAGGGTGCGAAGGTCGTTGTATCCAAGGACGGTAAAGAGCAGGTATGGCTGAAGACCCCCTGCGTGGTTCGGCAGATCCGAACCCACAAACGGAGTGTGTAATGATGGCTCTTGAGCAACGTTTCTGGTGCGGCCCAGCTTCAGAGAAGGGTCTAGATACACGAGAGGATTCGTTGCAAGAACCTGGTGTCAAAAGGGTATTTGCTAGATCATATCAACTTTGGAATTGTACAATAAATGGAAATAATACTGATAATGCCACGTAATCAGCTTTTTAGCCACGTTTCTACTTCTGTCTCCTACGCATGCCGACTTCAAGACCCAAGGGCTTCCTCAGGAACCCCTCTCTTGTCTCCATCTCGCCCTGTCTCAATTCAAATTCGTACCTCTTGAACACCGTACTAACAATGAGGGCCAGTTCCATCTCCGCAACGTTCCTGCCGACACAAGCTCTGGGGCCATAGCTGAAGGGAATAAAAGCTGCCTTCTGCTTCTCGGTGACCTTCTCCCATCGCTCAGGCCTGAAGGTATCAGCATCCGGACCCCAGATCTCCTTCGAGTGGTGAATCGTGTATGCTGGGACCGAAAGTACAGTACCCTGAGGGAAGTGGCGGCCGTTGATGGTCAGCCCGGGACCTGGGGGAACCAAACGAGGCAGACCCAGCGATGATGTGCTGTGGATGCGCATGGTCTCCTTGATGACATTGTCGAGGTATTGCAGATCCTTGACCGCGGCATATGTAGGAACATCGTCGCTGGGAAGGGCCGCGTCGAGCTCCTGTTGCAGCTTGCGCACGACTTCGGGGTGTTGAAGGCAGTGGTAAAGCAGGGCGCAGGAGGTGTTCGAGGTAGTATCTGAGCCGGCAATGAGTTGGGTGAGTGCTTCAGCGGTAAGCTCCTCGCGACCGAGCTTCTCGCCATTCTCGTCGCGGCCTTCCATCAGGCGGGCGAGTAGGTCGACGCGGTCAGTGTCTGGTCGGGCGAGGCGTTCGTTCACGCGGGCGACAGCGATACCGGCGAGGTTCTCGATGGCCTTCATTCCCTGGCTGAAGAAAGGATCGGGGAAGTACTTTGCGTAGGGTTTGAGTTGGGGAAGGATACCAATCGTTCTGGATGAAATGGTTAGCTGTGTTTCGGTGTTGCTCGCGCTGTTCAACATACCCAGAAACCTCGCCCCTTCGATTCAAAACCTCAATGGCAGGCGCAAACGTAGGCTCAGAGTCTGGCGTCTTCCTGACCTCCGCAAAATCCCTGCCCTTCTCAAGCATGCCGAACGGGGCACCAAAAGCCAGGTCTCCGATGACGTCGAAAGCCAGGTAATTGAACCAGTTCAGAGCATCCATCTGGTACCATCCACCCTGCTTGGAGGCAGCGCGCTGATCCCATTGCTTCTGTAGCTCCTCAAGGTTGTGGTGAATATATTGTTCGAACTGGAGCACTGATTTGGCTGAGAAGGTGTGCGAGACAGTTTTGCGCTTGCGTGTGTGCTCGGCGCGGTCGCGCGTGTTGAAGAGACCGCGGCGAATGGAGACGAATGCATCGTAGTACTCGCTGTGGCATGTCAGTTTCTACGCATGCTTAATCAAGGCGGCTTCCTACCTCTTCAGCATTCCGTTCCCGTGACCATAGATCACGGGAATCGCATCGGCGTCTGCGATACTGACATGGTGTGGCTGAATCCTGACCATCTGGCCATACTTCTTATGCGCATCATCTACAGACCGATAGCGGTGGCCTTGACGGGCCTGCAGGAGAAGCCATAGGTTTGTGAAGGCTGCAGGAAACGGTCCAGGAACGTCCTTGATCTGCCAATTGCGAATATATGGCAAGATATAGTATAGAACCGGGAGAAGGAGGATGGCGTATGGCGTAAGGAATACGTCGAGAATCATTGTGAGGGTCGCAAATGCTCGAAAGGAAGGAAGGATCAAGCCCGCACTTGTAGAAGAGAAGGCGTCGCGCAAGCGGAAAGGACACTTCTTTGACCTAAGCTCAGCTCGATAATTTGGTATTCACCCAGACCTGGCGATGCGTCTATCTTATAGTCCGAGCCGTCTATTCTCAGCTTCGCCAGGTCAAGCTTCCAGTAAGTCGCCCACAGCCAGTTTCCAGACACAGTCTGCTGACGAGCGTCTTTCCGACGACATTTAGGACCCACACAACGTCTCTCTGGAGCGTCGACCAAGCCGTCTCCGGCGTGGGGCAGCACCATCTTGGCCAATCACATCGCTCTTCAATGGCCCTTACGAAGCCGTTCTGCGAAGCCGACTCCAGATTCTCTGAGCTTGGCATACCCCGCAATCCGAGTCTTCTCCGCCGTCATCATCAAACTCATCGGCTACCATCACCCCACTGCTGCTCCCGATCAGGACGTGCGATTGTCCGAGTCTCATGCGTTGCAGGGGCAGCTGTGGTCGCCAAGTATTGTGGGCCAGACGTGAGTTGGTGGGGTACAAGATTGCCGTCTCTGATCTCCGTGAGCCTCAAAACGGCAATGCAGAAGTGACTTGATGTCTCGCATGTGTAAGCGTCTCGGAGGCTATATGATTGGCTCAGGGCGCTCCATCACACGAGGCATGTGCACGTGAGGTGTCCAGCCCGGTGATTGTACCTGACAGCGTACGCTACCAGCTCTGCGGAACGCGAGCTAAACACCTTTCCATGCCATTTCACGGGCGGAGACAAAGTGGCTACAATACTCATGATTTGTAGTAGCCATCAGCAGACCGTCTCAATCCATCGCACGATAACGGACGGGTACCGTGGGTCTAATTAAACAGACAAACAAATCCCGTAGATACACTTAAGCAAGGGTAAGTTATTTCAACTTCGTCGTGCTGATGTATCGAGTAGCTATTATTGTAAAGACAGCACTTCGTAAGCAGATTACTTATGCTTATTTGCTCAACACAAGCACGTGCGCACATCAACAATCTACCCTTGCTGTAGTGTAGTAGCAGCCAAAGGCTTGGATTCAATGTATGCGCCATTGTTCAATCGTAGCGTAAAGGGTATTGTATTAGGAAATATGGTTATCTACAGCCAATCAAACGAAGCATCAGCAAGCTCACATCATCAAAGAGTGAACCGATGTACGATCATTAACTCGTACACTTGGCCGTAACGGCCTGAGGTATTACGCCTTCTCTCCACACCAGAATCAATCACATCAGCTTCTCCGTCTACATATCATCATCCTCGAAGAAGTTCAGAATTGCCTTGATTGCCATTGGGCCCAGCCCGTGTGGCGGGTAGCAAATGTAGCTCGGGTCGTCGACGGCACCCAGCTTCTCGCGGAACTCGGTCTTGTTGGTGAGCTTGAGCTCGGTCGCGATGGCGTGGTACGCACGGCTGAGCACCTTGACACGAGTGCCCTTGACATTGTGTCCCGGGGTGAACTTGGAGCTCGCTCCTCCGCCGAAGGTGACGGACTCGGCACCGGACGCGGCAACAGCCTTGAGCGCGTGAGTAACGATATGCTCGATGGAACCGGAAGGTGCGTTGGGGAAGTCGAGCGAGTACTTGACCTGCCAACCGTGATCAGGGGACAGCTGCGCCATTGCTACAAAGGCGGCAATGGTGCCATCAGGCGTCTGGGCGATGTGGTACTGGCGGTGCTCCTCATCTTGCCATGGATGAATGTTGGTCAGATGTACCTGGCGGCCCTTGCGACCCTTCAGCCAATCCTCGACACGAGCATCGACCTGCTTCTTCACCTCTGGCGGTGGTGGTGAACCAATAGGGTAATCGCTGATCTTGACGCCTTCCTTCTCGGCGTGTCGGATCTTGCGTTGGACATCTGCATCCTTGACTGCAGGGTTGTGGGCTGGGTCCACGCGCTGCTCGCCAGTGACTGAGAATGTTCGCCAGTTGAACTTTGTGGCAAGCACCTCCTCTACTCGCGCACCGACAAGAAGCCAGAGTGGCTTGAGATTGCGCTCCTTCTTGATGTACTTGAGATAACCAGTCATGGTCTTCAGGTATTGAGACTCGTGGCAGAGAGGATCGCCAACGGTGATCGCAAAGCCATCTTGAGGCACGAAACCAACTGCAGCACCGGTGTGCTGGTCACGCCAAATCTCTGTGCGGGGCTCCAACCACGAGGTGTTGGTGGCATCACCGTAGTTGGCGATAAGTTTCTCAATAGGCTGCAAGTCGATCTTTGCTAGGACACGGTCTTGTCCCTCCCATGGTGGGTGCATTGTACTGGCATCAGGGTGGCGCAGCTGCTTGATGACAGGCTTCTCGGGCAAGCTCTTGGGATCGCGAGGGAACATGGATGCGTGCCGAATGTTTCCGAGGTTTAGCAAAAGCATAAGAATACGCTCCAGACCAATACCACCGCCACCGTGAGGTGGTGCGCCCCACTGGAAACCCTGAATGTACTCTTCCATGGTCGAGGGGTCCATCTTGAGCTTGTCCATCTTGTTGAGTAGCATCCTAGAATCGTGGATACGCTGACCACCACTGAGGATCTCCTGACCACGACAGAAGATGTCGAATGAGTTGGTAAGCTCGGGGTTATTCGGATCTGCCATAGCGTAGAAAGGTCGCGCGTTGGCTGGGAACTTGTCCAGTACATAGTAGTCCGTGCCGAGTTTCTCCTTGATGACACGACCCAGCTGAACCTCATCCCTTGTACCCAAATCCTCGTTCTCGTCGAGCGGATTGCCGTTGTCATCTCTCCATCCAGACTCGTTGAGCATGCGCACGCCCTCAGCGAACGGAATGATAGGAGTCTGATCAAGCCAGACCAAATCTTCGTGAGGGAAGTGCTTCTTGACAACCTCAATCTCGGGGCGATAACGCTCGTAGATCCCCTTAAAAATCGTCTTGAATGTGCGGTCGAGAACGCGGAGGACCTCATGGTAGTGCTCGTCAATCTGCATCTCAAGATCCAGGCCAGTATACTCCGTCAAGTGGCGGTACGTGTTACTATTCTCAGCGCGGAACACAGGGCCGATCTCGTACACTTTGCCAAAGTCTGCAGAGATGGCCATCTGTTTCGCCAGTTGAGGACTCTGGGCAAGGAAGGCACCACGGGTGAAGTACTCGACCTTGAAGACACTGGCACCAGACTCGGTGGCGCCTCCTTGCAACTTGGGCGTGTGAATCTCGATGAAGCCTTGCTCATCCAGAGCCTGGCGGAAGAGGTTACAGATACCGGACTGAATGCGGAAAATACCCTGCGACGCTGTTGATCGCAGGTCAATGACACGGTTGTTCAGGCGTGTCCTGTCTGCAATCCTGACGCGGTTATGTCCCTCCTTGTAATCTGGCGAAGAGATCTCTGCATCGACCTCGGCTTGTGTGACTTCGGCCTCGTATACGTTGAAGGGGAGGTGCTCAGCAATTTCAGCTTCGACGTGCAGTGCGTGCACTGAGATCTCGACATCGTGGATGGTAGTGCCAGTGACCGCACCCTGTTTCGAGTTGGGTGCTTGTAGAATGCCCTTGACAAGCACAACGCTCTCGACTTCGAGATGCTCCGCCCAGTACAGCATGTACTTAGAGATATCCGAGTGTTCCATGAGAACACCCTGGATCGTGGCAAGCTGTTGGCGGAACACGAAGAAGACGAATTTGGAGCTCATCTTACGCAGGTGATGGATGCGAGCGCGGAAGACGACCTCCTTGCCAACATCATCCACTGTGAACTCTTGGATCTGCGAGCGGTGCTGGTGTTTCCACTCGCCGGCGTAGCTGTTGGGAGGAACAAGACCGTACTTTGCCTTTTGCTCAGGAGTCAATTCGGCGGCGGCTTGCTCTTCCATCTCCTTCCTCCTCCTTTCGATCTCAGCCTCCTTTTCCTGGTTCTGCTTGTGGCGCTCCTCCTGCTGTGCCTGCTTCTCATGCTTGCGCTGCTGATTGCGGGACAACGGCTCGCCATCACGGTTGAGAGGGCCACCTTCATCGCTAGACGAGTCACCAAGGTGAAGCTTCTCCTTGACCACGCGCATAGGGCTGTGGGTGCCAAGTGAGCCGCTTCGCTCATGCTTACGGTCTTTGGAGCCAGACCGGCTAGGGCTCTGGGTCCCGCGGTGGAAAACACCGGTCATGGACTTACGCGGGGGGCCAGCATGGTCGAGACTTGACCGGCTCTCTGTCGGAGAAACAATCTGGGAGCGCTTCAGCTCGCCGCTGGGCCTGTGGGCGAACACGCCGGAAGAGCGCGGCGTCGCTGCCGGGGATTGGGCTCTGCCGTTAGCAGAAACGCCAGCTGGAGACTTTGTCCCGCTGGGCGACTTGGTGCCGCTCTCGTCCTCAGAGGCATGGCTGCTGTGGCCCGGCTTGAGCTTCTCGAGCGCTTTCTTGAGTGCGGCCGGCATTGTTGCGTGTGTTGTGTCGCAGCTGTGCCCGGAATGCGTGTGGAGAGACTACCAGTTCGCAGAGGTGGGGCAAGCCGACAGAATGGAGCGTATGGAAGCTGGAAAAAGAAGTGTTGAGGAAGACACGAACTCTGCGGGAGGGGTGAGATCACGAAAATAAGGCCTCATGTGTCAATGGAAATAGCCGGGTCTACAATGCCGCCGAGTTCCTTCTGGTCGCGAACAGGGTGCTGGCTTTCTTGATGCACACGATATGACGCAAGTCCCGCATGGATCCCGGAAGGTGTGGCGCGTGCGTGCCGAAAGCGTTTGAAATCGTGTCTAGCGCTGGAAAGCTTGTTAGGCCTGGGATAGGATTCGCAGGAGCACTAAGAGAGGGTTGCAAATGCGTCGGTATGACGTTCGTTTATAAAACGTGACTCCCCTTTGAGCTTAAGATACGGCGAGGACGAGATAGGGAGAAGAATCGCGGGTAGCGGGGTCAGTCCACCATGCCAACGCCGGCAACAGCCCGCGCCATAGAAGCCATAAAGGCTTATTATTGGGTTTAGTGACTGCTTACGCACTTCCTATCGCATTATCGCGTCTTTCACGTTGTGGCACATGCTATTGAAGCACTCCGAAGCCTTCTCTAAACCGAGCTGGTAAGCAGTAGCAACCCCACTTGAAGCAGGCCAGACCAGCCTTTCAAAGTCACTGTGTATGCATGACTGCATCCAGCAGGTAGAGCACCTGTGCAAAGCGTATGCATGAGCCTGAGGGACCAACGAATCACGACCACGTATTATGATCCAGAGTTTCGATCTACGATTCGGCAGCCCTTGCATGACAAGAGGCTTATGCCATTGTTTTCAGGTCTCCTCTCATGTCCCACATGGCACATTTCCCATGCCTATCATGGCTCAATACGATTTGCGGTGTTGCCATTCATGTCATTTGACAGGTCTGGATTGAACGATCTCCAAAACCCGATGCCTCAACGATCACTAGCATTTCGACACCGTCATAGCAAATAAACCAACCAGCGATCTGTCGTTCATTGCACCTTGTAATTTACAGAAAGACTGTGACGACTCGTGGATAGTATCGTGGTCTCCACAAGGCTTAGCAGGACACAAGCAACATGTGGCCGATCTTACTTTGATGATGCAGACCAGTAAGAGCTCATTGCTTCTCGGGATAAGCCAGATTAGCACCATCCTCAGTGCTGAAACCCCCCCAGTGCTCAAACTCATCTGCAAACTTCACTGCCGCCTTCTCAAAGTATTGCGACTGATCGCCCCAGGTCTCTGAGATGTTCTTCATACATCGCAACGCTGTTCGAATCAGTATACCATCTACGGCTCCAGAATACGTGCTCATACCTTTGACGTAGTGCGCATCTGTAGACTCAGAGGAGTCGAGAGCCCTGTGCACGACGAATTTCCAATCGCGTCCGTTCAAATTATAATCTTCGATGACAGCACGATTGATCTGGGGTCGTGTCTGCGCAATGTACACAGCCAATGTAAAGAGCCACCACTGTCGCACTAGGTTAATGTGGAATTCCGCTGGGATGAGAGGAAGTAGCACGCGGACGGCATGTGATGATGTGAGGATATGAACGAGGAAGAAGTCGAACTTTGTGTCCTCGGGCGCCTCAGTGCCCATCAGCAAGGTTACCGCGAGCTCTTGCGACTGACGGAAAGCTGACTGTGGATCTGACAGCTCCCACGCGTTCCAGTACTCCAAAAATGCCTCCTCTTGTTCTTCCAAGACCTTGGAGATATCTCCACTTCGGTGTGGATATAGACCTTCAAAGCGCTTGTCCTGCCGAACTTTGTCGAGAATCTCGTGTAGATTTGTGCTTTGGTGCGGGCTCGGTTTTGTGTACGATTTGTCATCGATGTACTTGTGCAACGGGCTGTAGAAGCATGCGCCGAGGGCCAAAGCCTCAATCGCAACGGTCGTTGAGCCGAGTTCGTAGGCGTAACCAAGGTGAATCAGAGGATGTGCGAGTCCAGAGATCATACCATTGATGAGAGGATTCTTCCCACTCAAGAGAAACTCTTCAAGTACTTGCTGGACATCATATCGCCTAAGCACAAGCTGGTCCTCGAAGAAATCCACGAATGCGCGCTGATATCTGTGCGTAGTCAGCAGCTGTGCGCTCAGTGCATTGCAACACACACTCTCTCTTGCCCAAAAAGTCTCTCCAGTCGTCTCTTGTGATCTCTGCCGGCGCATCATGCCATGGCTCTAAGCCCTCGGCTTCCTTTTCATAAATAACGTTTAGGTGCTCTGCCGTGCCTCCAAGAATGTACGCAGACCCCAGGATCTACTCAGCAGGCTTAGCAGCTACTTTTAGCCTCGGTTGGCATTGGAGCAGTATACATGCGGTGTGTGATTATGGAAGCGCAAGTCATGGTATATGATCGAGTAGTTCGCGTGGTTTGCTTTGATCAGGTGCTTGAGGGTTCGCGAACGCTTCTCGGCGGCGGTTTCGATATCGTGAACCTCGACGGATGCAAGGTCGATAGACTGGTGGCTTCCATTTCCTCTGGTAAGGAAGGACGGTAGTTGAATTCTGGGGAGGCTGAACATGGCGAGTACTCGTGTAGTTGCTTTGTTGTTCGAAGCTGCGATCAAGACTATTGCGGGGAGCTTCATCATGGGCTCCGCACACTTTGCTCGATCTGGTATGACGTGATGTCTGATTCCGGCTGACTTCCGCAAGTCTCGCCGCAACTCGCAACCTCCACCAGGATCAGCTAAGCTGCATAACGTGCACGGCCACAGATTGAGCTACTGTGCTCTGCCAGCTCCGAGCAGCCATCTCGAACTCAGAAGGATACAAGTCATTGAAGCATAGCCAATGGGGTGTTGAAAAGTACCAGAAAGGTTCCACACCTAGGCGTAATACACCAATCAGAGTCCTATATCTGTACGCTGACTGCAATCAAGTGTGGATCATCAAGACTACAGCGCTGAGGCAGAAGATGCAAACCTAAATGTGTTGACAAATTGTCTATTGGGCGTTCTACTCAAGGCAATACCACGGTGACAACTTGACATAACAAACCGCACAAAATGCCCAGGCCTATTCACGACGGTGGTATAACGCTTAGTACTCGCCCTCCTCGACCTCGTCATCGAGAGAGTCGCTTGCAACTTCCTAAACACACTGTTAGCCAACACCCCGCTCAACAAAGGAGGTAAATGATAAACGGCGCACCTCGTAGTCTTTCTCCAATGCAGCAAGATCCTCGCGAGCTTCGGAGAATTCGCCCTCCTCCATACCCTCACCAACATACCAGTGAACAAAAGCACGCTTGGAGTACATGAGATCGAACTTGTGATCAAGACGCGACCAGGCCTCAGCAATGGCGGTGGTGTTGCTGAGCATGGAAACGCTTCGGTCGACGGCGGCGAGCTCGCTACCAGGAACACTGATGGGCTTGGTGTAGTTGATTCCGAGCTTAAAACCGGTAGGGCACCACTCAACCAAGTTGAAGGATGACTTGGCCTTGAGCGCACCAGCTGCGGCAGTGCAGTCGCGGGGAACGATGTCACCACGGTACAGAAGGGCAACAGCCATGTACTTTCCGTTGCGTGGGTCGCAAACAACCATCTGGTTGTTCGGCTCGAAGCCTGGTTTGATCAGTACGAGTCTTGGCAGGGGGGATCGTTAGGAACACATACACTGGAAGGTGAGATCGCTGACCTTGAAGCTCTCGTGGGAGCTCTTCTTGGCCGAGATGACGGGCGCGTAGCTGATGAGAGGGTAGTGGATACGAGGGTACGGCACAAGGTTGGTTTGGAACTCGTTCAGATCAACGTTGAGCGCACCGTCGAATCGCAAAGAAGAGGTGATAGAGCTGACGACCTGGGCGATCAGGCGGTTGAGGTGCTCGTAGTTGGGCCTAGGAATATCTAGGCTGCGACGGCAGATGTCGTAGACCGCCTCGTTATCGACAAGGAATGTGCAGTCCGAGTTCTCGATGGTGCTGTGAGTTGAGAGAACGGCGTTGTATGGCTCAACGACAGAGGTGGAAACGCGAGGAGCAGGGTAGACGGCGAATTCGAGCTTGCACTTCTTGCCGTAGTCGGTGGAAAGGCGCTCGAGGAGGAGGGCACCGAACCCAGAACCTGTACCTCCACCGAAGGAGTGGAAGATGAGGAAGCCCTGGAGGGAGGAGCAGTTGTCTGACGATCATCAGCGTACGTGGTAATGTAGGTGTAGGCGCAGACTACATACCGGCAACACGGCGGATCTTCTCAATCACGCCGTCGACCATCTCCTTGCCGATGGTGTAGTGACCACGAGCATCTTCTCTTCGTCAGCTTGGCTTGAAGCGGGTCGTTCATGGGATGCCTACAGTTGTTGGCAGCATCCTCCTTGCCGCTGATCAACAGCTCAGGGTGGAACAACTGGCGGTAGGTACCGGTGCGGATCTCGTCAATGGGCTGAGCTTGTAAGCATTAGGGCAACGTAGCGCAGATTCTGCCACGTACAGAGGGGTCCAAGTCGACAAAGATAGAGCGAGGAACGTATTTGCCGTTGCCAGTCTCCGTGAAAAAGGTCTCAAACGAGCCGCCCTCGTTGAGCTCCTTCGCATCGGGATCCGGACGACCGTCAGCCTTGAGGCCGTGCTCAAGGAGGTACCTGGGAAGGCAGTCAGCTGTCTGGCTCTATCGAGGGCACGTTGAGTCGCGTAGTGTCGCGGTACGTACAGCTCCCAGGCGCTGTTGCCGAGCTGGGTACCGGCCTGGCCGATGTGGAGGTGGCAGATCTGCGGAGCGCTGTGTCAGCATACGGTCTCCAAGTATGTACAGCGCTCTTGTCCGAAGAGATATGTGAGCCATTGACATTCAATGCGACTCTCTGGTGTTCGGCTAGTAGGCGACCGTCGCGTGGCGAGCCTCTGGAACTCTCATCTCGTTCTAGGCGCGTAGAACGGGGGGTGTTGTCCGGGGACAGGTGGACGTGTCTGCAACGTGCTTCGCGGGTAGACCTACCTCTCCTCGCATGGTGGATGGTCGACGGCTGTATCAAACAGACTTGAGCAGTGGGTTCAAGGTCGGAGCCTGGGAGGTTAGTAGAGAATCTCTGAAGTCGTTCGCTCCTGCTCTCCTCACCGCCAGAAGCCCCACCTTCCGGCAGGGGCGCGTTATTAGCGTTGTTTACGCGACAGCCGCCCTGTCCCCTTTCGTCTTAGCTAAAACAAATCAGGCCCATATCCGCATCGAGGCAGCCGTCCTGATCGATTTGGCGGGAGACGAACTGCGTTTGACGGGGCGAGAGCCATTGCCATTGCGATCCATGCAGCCCAGAGACGCCTATGTCCCGCGGATGTGTTTGTTGAGTAAGCAAACGTAGTAGCTATCTATCAGGGTCCTCCCGCGATCGCTACCGTACTTCGGCGGGGTTTTACCGGTAAATAATCAGGCACAGGCTTCAAGTCAGTCGCTAGCTGTAAACCACTGTAAATTCGTCGCGTACAACTCTGCCACGGACACATTGCATGACGGGATGCAATACATAACGTGGATCTATTTAATTCTCAAGGTTCTAATGTCGCTCCACTGCGCGCTCTACAATGCGATATCAACGAAACAAAATGCAAGACCATGGCGCACTGCCCTTGGTATGCTCTAATGAATCAGCGCAAAGACTGACATTCAACGCATTGCGCCTAATCTAGCCTAGATGCTGTCGAAGGATGAAAGATGAAAGACGAAGGACGAAGGAGATGTCGGCGAGCCTAGTGGAATCGTCTCATCTCAATGTTGTCGGTTTTTGAGCGCACTGGGCCGCTGAAATTCCTCTCTGAGGTGATGGAGTTGACAGGGTTCAGAGCGCCAGACGATGTTGGCACACGAGAATCCTCACTGCTCCTCACAGCCTTAGGGCTAACCAGCCCTGATCGTGGATCCAGCTTCTCTTTACCAGTCGGGGTGCTGTCGTACTCACCCTCGGGAATGTTGGCCATGCCAGTTTCTTCGTCGCCGTGGCGACCGCGGCTGAAGAACCTGTTCCTATGGGTCCGTTCTCGCGCTCCTAGACTGCTGTTGGTGCCAACGCGCTGGATGCCAGTGGTGTGGGCAGTGTGAGCGGTATCTTGAGACGAGCGCGCTCGATCCTGAGATCGTGAAGGTGATGTCACTCTGACAAGAGTTGCTCTCTGGCGAGCCGCATTGTCACGATCGTCTAGCACGTCGCCACTAGGATCGTCCATCATGCCCCTCATACCTAGCGAGAAGTCGACGCGTTTACCCATCTGGGCGATGGACTCGCCTCGGTGTTGACCGGGTTGACGAAGGATGGAACCGCGGCGGGCAGGTCCGGTACTTCCATTGTCGTTCGCTCCGTCGTTCACTGCTGGCACAAAAGGCTCGTCCTGAGGTTGGTGGTTGATGTTTCCTGACGGGTTATCCGGGTGGCCATTTTGTCCAACACCAGGTGTAGGAGTGTTCTGGAGGTTCTGGAGGTATACCGGGAACGACTCCTTCTGTCCAGGGTAGCGCATGCGGGGTCCTTCGATCCCGCACTCCTGTATGGACATAGTAAGTGCGCAGATGAACTTGTTGCGGCGTTGGAGACGCAGCAGCTCGTTCTGCCAGTTCGACTTGTAGAAGAAGACAACGTTCATCTCTAGCCAGTGGACTTCCTGAACCGCCCTCAGCTCCGTCAGGATGTTGGTCTGGTACTCGCGCTTCTCTGAAGTGACAAAATCAAGTAGCATAGTGCGGAGGTTGTCGATCTGCTCAAGCGTAGTGCCGAACTTGATGATGATAGGAACAGCTTCAGCGAGTGCACCAGATCGTCTGTGGTTCAGGATGAACAGCGTGTTCAGATAGCTGTTTGGTGCTTGGACGACGTGACCTTGCATCTTCTTGAACTCGGTGTAGAAGAGAGCAATTTCTTTGACGAAATAATCATCGCCACGTCCAAGGTCACCACTGTTGCCATAGATCTGGACGCGGTCACCCACATCGTAGGGATGCTTGATGAACACAAAGATACACGACTGCAGAAATCTGGACGAATCAGTACTGACTTCGAGGAGCGGAGGAACCTAATTCACTCACTCTTGCGCGGTAGCCGAAAATAACCAAGAAAGGGCCAGAAGTGTCGAGCCGGCAGATGTAAGCACACCGGAGGCCGAGGTCGAGATCAAAGAAATGAAAACAATGATGGTAATGATTAGGACGATGAACATGAAGACATCGTCGAGCTTGCCCACGACGCTGTCGAGGTCCTTCAGCGACGCGGTAATGGACTTGCGCTCACGACCAATCTCCACACAGACGGCTTCTAGCTCTTCCATCGATATATCGCCATTCATGTCCTTGTCGAACATGGAGAATGCAGCGTCTGCTTCCTCGTCACTCTCGAAAGCGTTTTTCAGATCGTCGGCGTGTACGGTTTCCGTCTCGGGTCGTGCAAAGGTTCGGTACAAACGTCGGGCAAGAATCTGGCCCCCGCTGTTGGTGCTCAACAGCTGGATAACGACCTGACTTGGATGGCTGCTCGATGTGACTTGGCGACCAGTGAAATCGCCTGCAACCTTCCCGGCAACGTCTCCGAACTTGTTGAACCCCTCCTTGATGTTTTTCTGTGCCTCCGTGATGAGTTGACCAGGCGTGCGGGCCCCCGATGGTCCTAGCTCTTGCGATTCAAATTCAGAATCCTCCATTTCGATCTTCTGCTTTGAGTAAGTATACAGTTTCACCAAACTGCCAATCTGAAACTTGTTCAACTCGATGCGGTCCTGATAGGTCCGAAGGTGGAAGCTGATAGCGATGAGCTGAATGATGATCTTCTCGACGAAGTTCAGAACGAAACCGACGAAGAACGAAACGAGGACCTTGTTCATCGTCTTTTGCCACCCCTGGGTCTGGCCATTCTTCGAGGCGTCGATGTTGTGATGTACCATGGTTGGCAGGAATGATACTTCAATCGCGAGCCACCAAAAGAATAACGTCGCAGGTAATTCGAGTTGTTTGCCCATGTCTCTCCACTTCTTGCTGTTGTTCGTGAAAAGACTGGAGACCAGGCCAATCGGCCACGGAAGCAACTTTGCAAGAAGTCTTCCGGCCCAGAGAGTCAACCAGACGATCATGAGCCAAATCGAGAACCAGAGAAGCTCTACACCACCAACGTTGGCATTTGGAAACGCAAAGATTCCGACAAGGAGCGGTACCAGGATGAGAAGAACCACAGGGGTAATGTACGTGAAGTATCTAACGACCCAACTCGAGTTGTGGATCTTCTTGAAAAAAATCGAAAACTTGGTGGTGGGATTCTCTGGGGGCTTGTAACGGGCTGCTTGTTCGTGCAGAGGATTCGTCGCCGCGTCAAAGTCGTCAATGGGTTCATCGCGTCGGGATCGAACTCTCTGCATAGAACGAGTAACAGAGGTGCCTCTCTCAAGCGCTTCAGCGTCGATAATGCCGCGCTCGATCTGGAGTACCGCCAGGTCGTCATCAAGCCTACTGGCTTGCTCACGTGTCTGCGACGGTGATTGCATTTGGTGTGGGTACTCATATTGTGTGTCCACAGTCAAGTGGGTCCCAGATCGTGGCCGCGTACCAGTCGCAAGCCTTGGTGGGTTCGGGTTTGCTTGAGTTGATGTGTTGGAGTGCTGGTGGCTTAGATCCTCACCAATGTAGGTCCCGTCATCGTCAGATGATCGCTGCTGAGTCCGGGTGGTGCTGTCCATTTGGTAGGTAGGCTCAGGCCGCTCACCCACGGGAGTCGTCATATTTGCTGGGTTTTCGGAGATCCAGCGACCAGGCAAAGGTGTCTGGCGAGCGATCGGTTGCCAATGGCTGGACGTAGAAGGGATTTCGTTACTTTGGCCTAGCGATGGAGGTGACGTAGCATTTGTGATTTTTCGGCGACACAGAAGTTTCCCTGGGGTTCGTCCAACAGCGAGTGACAGCAGAGGAAAAGTTACAAGTGAATGCTAGAAAAGAAAACAGGAGGTACGAAAGGGTCTCGATAATGCCAGTGGGTGCAGTGGAGAAGTGATGTGCGGTCCAGAAGGGACCTCTAGATATATCAGGAAGACCCAATCTTTCTTCATTTCGACAACCCCTTGGGCCCTTGTCGCCAGATGGATTGCGAGGGAAAAAACTGGGTCAAGCGCGGACAACAAGTGACGACTGGAAGAACCAACAGTGAGATCGACCATCGGATGATGGCGCGCATCGGAGTGGATACCACCTTACTCGACGTTGTTGGGATCAGTTTGGTAGGAAAACCTATGCCTGGAGCCAGTCAGCGCGCAGTGGCGTCTGGAAACTCAGTTCGTATCTTCTCCGGAACGAATCAAAGTCGCACAATACACCGTCCAGATTCGCCGAGACTCTCAGCGGGCGATACGTCATTGCTGCAGGTTCGAGACTTGGAACGCTAAGTATGGAAACGCTAGGTAGCTGCTCGGAGCGGTCTTGCGTGGTCTTTTCGCTTTTGGTCGTCTGCGCACAACGACTGCGTCAACAAAGTGCAGCAAGTGCATAATTTTGTTGTCTTTACCACATGCACAAACCCCTAGATTACCCTTGGTTGGACAACGGCACACCGTTATCGTGGGTAAGTTTCATGCCGATCCCACTACATACCCCTGCGTTTGAGCCGCACGCTTGTTTGATTCGTGCGAGAGTATTGTGTGGGCACGTCTCTGACTCTGGAATATGGAACGTTGTTCGTTCATCAAAGGCCCACTGGATCTCGCAAAGCTCCATTCCTCTCTGTGGATCAATCAGATCATGTCCGTGGGGGATTCGCTTCCTTGCACGACATCTTGTTGTAGCGTTATCCAGATGTTGCAACCTCAACAGGCGCCTTCTGCGCCAACACGAGTACGACTGCACGACGCTGCCCTCGCGAATACAAGGACAGGCAAAGATCGGCATGGATAGCTACTCGCGTTAGGCGACGCCTCAAAGGCGTATTTGTGGAGTCAAGCGTGTGCGGACCGCTCAGCAGCCGATTCCGAACCTTTGCAGTGGATCTATGCTGTCATTGCTTTGTACGATCAAGGCTGCTACAAATCGACATGATGTGTGCTTCGGAACAGCGTCACGATTTCTTCACTAGGTGCAACTTTTCGGCCCTCTAACCACAAGCATTCGGTGAAGACCCCGAGGCCTTTGAGGCTGGGAAGGACTTTAATCCGCTTCGTAGAAGGATTATAGTTTCACAGGTGCGTGCTTTAGAAAACCACGTGGTACTATAAGTGTGAATGTGCTTCTGCTACCAGTCCTTTCACCGGTCGTAGAAAACTCTCCAGTCTCCCCAGATGATATCGTGTTCGTACTTCTTCATAAGCTGACCGGTGGGATCGTTGCCCTGAACATGCGCCCAGGCTCCAGCAAAATGTATGATAAAAGTCCCATGCTTCCACACTTGGTTCGACTCATCGAAGCATGCGATTTCCTGAGGAAAAGCATTCAGCTTCCACTGAGGCACCCGGTGCACAGTCTCAGCTATACTCTTGTCGTCCTTGAGCAGCTGCACTGTAGCATCTTGCTCGCTCATTTGCTTGTCCTGCTTCTTTGCTTCGTCATGAATAGCAAAAGAATCGTGTATCAATCTCAGCGACCGCTCGTGGCCTCGAACGAGGAAGGAGCCGGAGTTGTAGCCATTGCAGTCATGTGTGGTAAGGTAATCAATCGCGTCAGGGTTGGTAACGTTCGCAAGTTCCTCCTCGATAATATCAGTGACCTTGATGTCTGTGTTGGTGACTAGAGTGTCGAAGTCCAGCCACCATATCCAATCGTATTTGCCAGTCTTAATAAGGCGCTCGGCCATGTTGTACTTCCAGAAGATCACAGCTCGTTCTGTGTGCGATTCGTAGTCGACGATGAAGTCGTAGCCATGACGGCGAGCATAGTCTGAACTCTCGAATCAGCCTTGATCGCCAATAGAGTACCATGCAGGCGTCCAGTGGACTAGCAGTGGCATCGAGCCTCGACTTACGGTCTTTGCTCTTGAGGGAGAGATGGTGGTATGAGCGTTCTTCGGTTACGAAGGTCATGATCGCAATCCGCGGCGCCTTGGTGTCAGCTGGGGATTCTGCAGGCACAGGCGCCATGCTTACAGGCCCTTCCTCGTGAGAAGGGCCTTGGCTGAGCTGCCATCCGAAGAACGCAAGGAAGACGAGTAGGAACAAGAATGCTGGCGGGATCCTCAGAGCGCGGACGAGCATCTTGACGAGTGAGGAGGGTCTCGCAGTGTGAGGTTGCGAGTTGAGCTTCTGGCTTTGGACTTTGACGACGCTACTGCATCTTCACCTGGCTACATGTCGCTGCCAGCCGCGTCAATGGAACGTCGATCCGGGGGATGTGAGGGGATTCAGCTCCCTTGGTGTGCAGACAGATAGGTAGGGTAGTCCCTGCGCCTTCCGCAATCGCGACCGCGGAGCTGGGCGATCCAACCAGCCGCAAGGATCAGTCACCGGTCACCTGGGAAGACTCCCATGAACCCAAAGGCGTACAACGGTCCTAGACGACACATGACCACAGACTCTTCAAGATGACCATCAGCAACGGATGCGCAGAGGGAGGCTTGCGAAACGGCCCGCAAGTTGTTAGGCGTTCCCAGCTCGTTACTGCCCCGTGGACCCTGAACCGAAGGGGGCTTCTCCCGGCCCCACCAGCTAAGGCCCCGTCAAAGCCACCTGAACGACGAATGACTGCGCATCCTTCATTTTCGCAACTCCTATATCCTGTGTAGTGGTAGGTAGCATACTGAAAGCCGAAAGACTTATTGCGAGCATGTCGGACTTCACGCGACGCCGCGGAGCCACTGGGGCAGCGCAGAGAGGCCTCTTTCTAGACGGCGTCTGGCATTGTAAGCGCTACGCATCGCACTGTATAGCACGCGCAGTTGATGGTCTCTAAAGGCGACTGTAATCCTCGACAGCCGGCAAACCATTTCGAAGTGAGAAAACAAGGTCCCAATCACGGCAAATGGTGTAAGCCTCGCAAACACTTCAAGCGTCGGAAACGGTAGCATACACAGTATGAGCTGACTCTCCGTAGTCCGCACATGCCAGAAACAGCAAGACGATAAAAGCCGATGCAAATTCTTCTTATGGGATTCTGATGCTCACCCACGCGAGGTAGCTGCTCTAGCCAACAATGCGCGTTCGGAGCCTGCAAACGCGGTTCTTAAAACGCCCTCCAAGCGACCGGCATCCCCTCCACCTGCTTACACAACGGGGACAGCCACTTGCGAACCGATCAGAAAACGAGCCCGAGCTGATGCCATGGACTTCGACGACGACTATGGTTGTGGGACCAACGACAAGGCGTTTAATAACGAACTGGACGATGTCATTACTCAGGTCAAGACACCAAAGGACACAGCCAGCGCAAACGGGCTGAATTCACCTTTGAAAAGACGCGCTCTGCCTTGGGACAAGGATGCTTCTGCTGCATCTAAAGTTGGCGGGCTGCAGACACCGTGGACAAGTCGAGCTGTACAAGCGGATCCCTTCTTCTCACGGTCTGGGAAATCACCCCATACTCCGGCTCGCCCAGGTGATGCAGTTCAACAGAATGCAACACCATCCTCCTCGCCATTGGAGACACCGACACCTCATCGCTCCAAGGATGTGGGCGGGGAAGACCTCGTTGATGAGGTCCTTACGTTGCTTCAAGATGCTCATGTCAGACTCAGCACAGCAACAGAGTCGGATCTCAGCGCTGTCCTATTGAAATATACTAAAGCCGCTGAAGGCATCCGACGTGGACGTGACGTGACAAGGACCACTATCAAAGCCAGGGATGCCAAGATTGCTGAACTCGGCTATCGCATCAGTACACTTGAGGCCGAGCTTGAGGCCGAGAAAGCCGTGGTCAAGCATCTGCAGTGGCAGATCCAGACAGAGCAGCCATAGAGTGTTGGCGTTCCTAAGGTCGGTGAACCCTGCTCTCGTTGCTGGCATCCCGTCGTACTTTCTACCTTCCACGTATCGCCAGACTACGAAGTGCCTCGTGATTGTAAGTTGTCCCCTCAGGCACGCTTGAAAGTCACTGAGGCCAAGCAGCAAAAGCATGGAAGGCTCCTTGTCCGCTTGTTTGTTCCACAAGATCTATAGCTCTCCGAGATTGTTTGAGAGCGTCAGTTCTAGGTCATCCTTCAACATTAGTCCATTAAGAGGGGGCGTCTAGAACGCACGCGGAGAGCTTAGAGGTGAGAAGCTCGCGCTTTTGAGCTTGAACTTCATCAAGCATCAGTAAGGGTTTGAGACAAGACCTCAAGCACTCCACTTTCATGCTGCAAAGGCGATCTTGCTGCAAGACTTGCTCGTCTGCCATGATCTGAGCAGCCCGGAATCCTCATTCTGGAGGTAGCTCCACGCTATTGGGATCCTTCCCCGAAAGTCGATTGTCTTTCAGAATCGAAAAGTCTTCAATAGCACGCAATGAGGTTTTGTAAGCACGGAATATGAAAATTACCGGCGCCTCCTACCTCGTGGCTGACAGGCATGACGAAGGTTGAGACCACGACATGACCAGAGCGGCGGAGGCCAAGCTATGCCCAGGCTCGTCAAGTCGGGAACCGGCAGCTCATTACGTTGATGATTCGCCGGAACTGCCTTGGGCACGCCACACCTACGTGCGCCGAACCTCCGCCAGTGTCTTGTATCCACTTCGTGCAGCGGAAACTTGGCATCGACCCCCTACCGTTTTCGGATTTCATATTGCACCATGGAGATAGCTTGAAAGATTTCAAAGTCTCGAGAAGGTAGCTGCTGAATTGGCTGTGGCGCAGCAGTGTGTGAGAGGGCATTTCACCGCTCAAAGTTGGGTCATTACTACGTGTAGAAGCTTTGTTGTCACCGCGCATTCCTTCAACAATGAAGGCTTGTCTGGAGGAGATCTGCAATGTGAAGAATTATAGGCGGGGCATCGGCTATGCCGAGAACATCGAGGTCGCATTGCGTCGATAATTCGCCGGTTCTTCCAAAAGGTACCCTGGAATCTCCACTGGCGCCCAGTGGTGTGAACGCCAGCATCCTGCAAATGTGGGATGACTGCATTTAGGAACCCTGCATTCACTACCGATCTTGGCAGATCTGATCCGACAAACAAGATACATAATGCGACCATTGCCTACGTAGTTCACTAAAACAAGAGGTTCCTCTACCTACGCAACTAACATCCAACTCCTCCAGGCCTCCGCCAGGATGGATTTTTTTCGCAAGATTGGCGGCTATCTTGCGCCTCCCCCACCGAAGTCAGACGACGGACGTGATCAATGGCCGTCACGAGCGGCCTTCCTGCTGGCTGCCATGGGTGGTTGTGCCGGACAAGGAAATCTTCTTCGATATCCCTCGGTCGTCTACAACAACTACGGATTGCAATGGTTCATCCCATACCTACTCGCCGTGTTTCTCATCGCCATTCCAGCCTTGATCCTCGAGGTTTCCATAGGCCAGGCTTACCGGGGAGGCACGGTGATAGCCTTCAATAACATCAACCGACGCCTCAAGGGAGTTGGCATGGGCCCGGTCATTGTGTCCTTCATAGTGGTGCAATACTTCACGGTTAATCTGGCGTGGATCATGTCTTATTTCAGACATAGCTTCACTAGCCCCTTGCCCTGGGAAGGTCGGATCGAAGAGTTCTACTGGAACGATGTACTTCGGGTTGGCAACATCACAGAAGGCTCCCTGACCGAGGATGGCAGCAGCGTGGCTGCATATACTGGCTACCCCAATGTGTCACTCCTTGGCGAAACGGTCGGCTGGAGTATCTTCGTCTGGTTTCTCATTTGGATATCCATCTTCCGTGGAGTTGGCATGACCGGCAGGGTCGTTTACTTCACCATGGGCTTGCCTATTGTTACCACAATCATCTTCGTTGGACGCTCTCTTTCACTACCAAACGCCAGTGCAGGCGTCAAATTACTCTGGACCAATTTCAGAGGGGATCAGCTTGCGTCTGGGGCCGTGTGGCAAACTGCAGTCGGCCAAGTCTTCTTCTCTACTGGGATTGGATTTGGATACTTTACCAGCTATGCCAGCTACAATCAGAAGCACGCAAACGCCGTGATGGATGCCATTCTGATCTGCAGCAGCAACGTTCTCTTCGAGAATTTTGCCGCCTTTGCAATCTTTGGGATCGTTGGATACCTTGAGAGATGGCCTCAGGATGGTGTCAGGCTCGGCGCCTTCGTAGTAGGCTTTCTGACACTTCCAGAAGCCGTGCTGCAGATGCCTGGCGCCAATTTCTGGGCCATCCTTCTTTTCTTTACCCTCATCGTGCTGGGATTTTCGTCTGCGTTCGTCATGCTGGACGTCGTTGTAACCTTGATTTGCGATTCAGGCATGGTAAAAGCCTCACGTGCTGTTGTTGTCACCGCGCTTACCATACTATCATTCCTGATGTGTCTGCCGTATTGCACGGAATTTGGCTATTATTTGCTGGATGGTGTGGATAGGTGGATCAACAATATCGCCCTCATTTTTGTGGTCTGGACAGAGGTCACAAGTGCAACGACTGTGTACCGGTGGCGCGACATTGTTGATCAGACTGGAATCATGGCCTTTAGTCTGTACAACTTTGGTTTCTTTGGTGGTCAATTTCTGGGCATCGTCCTGGCGCATGGCATTCGCAGCCCTGGGATTGGTGCAGGCGTAGGCATCGGTTTCTACGTATTGTTCGCTGTTGTCGCTACCATCCTGGCACGAAGCCCTGACGCCCGCGCACCATCTTTCTGGAATAGCAACATCATCCTGCGCAGGTTTTGGTTCCTTGCATTCTATTCTGTAAGTTTATTATCGACTTTAGAAATTTAGGCTGACTTGGATAAGGGCAATCAACTTCGACGCGACCTCAACGTCATCGTCGGACAAGGGAAAAACTGGAAGATTCCTGCCTTCCTACCTCTGCTGCTTCGATACATCTCCGGTCCAGTTCTCGCCATCATCTTTAGTTTCGCATATCCAGAGTTCCATACTTTGCGTTACGATCCTATGTACATCACAGGCTTCATCTTGGCGAATTTGACCATGGTGGTGATCATCGTTGGGTTCACTGTTCCCAGATACTATGACGCCTTCATCCCGTATGACCGTCGTAGCGAAGGGACGGAACCCACAGTCGCGATGGAGACAAAGGGTGAGATTGCTGGTGCCCCAGTCGCCGAAGTCATCAGGGCCGAGAGCGGAGGGGCTCCTCTTGCATACAGCTCGTCACAGGAGCATGTGGACAAGGATGTCGAGCACGACATTGGGACAACGTCGATAGTGCGATGAGACGTCAGTGGATCCGTTTGGGCAAAATTTCCTTTCTACAGCAATGGGAATATCGACTGCCTTATTACTTGTCCTCCTGCAGGTAATCAGAGAGATTCTCAGTCCTTGTTCCGTTCTGCTTAAGAATCGATATTGCAACCAACTTCCTCGCAACTTCTACGACTTCGCCCCAAGTAACAACAACTCCTGACTATAATATCAAGCGACATTCATGAACAAGGACTGACTACTGGCTGGGCTAGAATGATTGTCACGGCATATTTGACGCACAATTCGTGTTGCGAGGAAGCGAGAAAGCAGCGGTACCATAAACATCTTATGTTCATGTTCATAGTCAAAGCTAGGATCCCACAAGCGACGCGATCTGATGCCGACCCCCTGCAAATCCAGCAAGACACAGGGCTCTTAGCAGGCTCTATCTACCATATCAATCTCGGGGCGAATGGGGCCACAGTACTTGTGGCCACTTGATTTGTTCCTTTCTTCCCAAGCCCAGGCCTGAAGTGTTGTCATTGGGCAACTTTAGGTTGCGCGTATTGTGCGGTGGACCCTCAAAACATCACGATGCGCGACTTGTGCGAGACGCCACTCATCTACTGATAAGGCATGTCATGCGTAAATATGCTTTGAGATTTCTGCTTGAGTCATCGGAAAGTTCCGTCATCGTTGATGCTTTTAAGACTTATATGATCCAGTTCCCATAAGACCTTCCTTAACGTGTCACGATACCACATTCTTCAAGCATCTAGCTCGCACCTTCAAGTAGGAAGCCACAACAGACACTATTTAAGGCCATAAGCCCTCAGACATCATGTCATCAGTAACGACAACTACCGGCACGCCTGATATTCAACCAGCTGCCGTCGACACGACCTGCGTTATTGTTAACCTGCACTGTCCGTCATGCGTTGAGACCATTCGCAATTGCTTGAGCGCGCTTCAACTGGCACCTGAAGACGTCAACGTCTCGATCGTTGCACACTCGGTCGTCGTTCGCCACAACACCTCTGTAACAGCTAGCGACATCGCTGGCTCACTCGACGCTGCTGGATTCGAGGTCCACAGTATCTTCCAAAACAACAAAGCCGTCTACGAATCTCCTCTTAGCAGAGTGGCCGAATCTTCCACCTGGACTTCTTCAGCGAGACTGGAGCGTGCTGCATCATATTTCACTACATCCGAGGCACTCAAAGACTGGGACATTATGCACAAGAGGACGTTGCACCTGGAACAATGCGATCATTGCAAGGCGGAGCAAGGATCCATTCACTCCTTATCTGACGACAACTCCGAGAGCTTTCCAGTGGACCATAAGACATCACTAAAGGCTACACAGTCTCCGAAGATAAATCTACAAGATCTGCAATCTGCAGAATCCAACATATCTGCTCACGAAGATCTTCAAGACGTCAGACCCGCCGGTCATTCTGAAACATACAAAGCGACTTTGGCTCTGTCAGGCATGACATGTAGTTCATGCGTCAGCAGCATCACTCACGCTGTAGAACAGCTATCCTCGATTCGCACAGTCAGCATCAATCTCCTTACGAGCAGCGGCGTTGTTGTTTTTGAGGGAAAAGACAACATGCAAGAGATCACAGGCGCGATTGAAGACTGCGGTTTCGAAGTGTATGTGGACAAGATAGAGGTCATCTCAGGCGTAACTTTAGCGCCAGACACAGCGGCTGAATCGACCTCCGTTCGGAATGTGTCGATTCAGATCGATGGCATGTTTTGCCGTCACTGTCCCAGTCGTATCGAACGCAGAATCAGAGACATCCATGCAGCCGAAGTTGTTATTCAAGAGCCACCACTGACGTTAGCGTCACCAATACTGCGCATTGAATACTTCCCAAGTCCCCCAGATCTCACTATCAGACACATCTTCGACACTATCAAAGGCATCGGACCGTCCCTCAGACCGTCGGTTTATCATCCGCCTATGATCGAAGAGCGCGCCCGCGCGATGCATGCGGCAGAACGGAGGCGGACTTTGCGGCATCTGATTGTTTGTATCATTGTTGCCATCCCAACTTTCCTGCTTGGAATCGTTTTCATGAGCTTAGTTCCTGCCGACAATCAGACTCGTCTGTACATGACGGAACGTTTGACGGGCAATGCTACTCGACTAAATTGGGCGTTATTACTTTTGGCCGTACCGGTGTACGTGTATTCGGCAAAGTCGTTTCACATACGAGCCTTGAAGGAGCTCAGGTCAATGTGGCGACCAACCAGCCGCACGCCGCTGCGACATAGGTTCACACGTTTCGGCAGCATGAACATGCTCATGTCGCTTGGCACCTCGATTGCATTCTTCGCCTCGATTGCGGAGCTGATCTTAGCTGCGACTAAAAGGTCGTCCGGATCGATGGAAAATTCCTTCTTCGACGCAGTTGTTTTCCTGACTTTATTCTTACTCATAGGCCGTTTACTGGAGGCTATCAGCAAGGCCAAAACTGGAGACGCTATGACTTCGCTGGGACGATTGCGGTCAAATGAGGCGGTGCTGGTCGGTGCGACTGACGGCGATGTGAAGATTTCGACGGATTTGCTTGAGATTGGTGATACAGTCCGTATCCATCACGGCGCCTCGCCGCCCCTCGATGGAGTTCTCCTGGATGAATCCTCCAGCTTTGACGAGTCAAGTCTCACGGGCGAGTCCCACCTTGTCAAGAAAACCACTGGCGATTTCATATACTCGGGCACAGTCAACAAAGGAACGCCGGCGAGAATGAAGGTTACCACCGTCTCTGGCACCTCGATGCTTGATCAGATCATCAATGCGGTTAGAGAAGGACAGGTCCGCCGAGCACCTATTGAGAGGGTCGCAGACACCATCACAGCCCATTTTGTACCCTTTGTTGTCCTTATTGCTGTAATGACCTGGATTATCTGGCTCATTCTCGGCACAACAGGTTGTATACCGAAAGACTGGAGGAATGAAGAAACTGGCGGGTGGGCACTGTGGTCCTTGAGATTCGCCATTGCAGTTTTTGTGATTGCTTGTCCTTGTGGCATAGGTCTCGCAGCACCAACTGCTCTGTTCGTTGGTGGCGGATTAGCAGCAAAGTATGGTATCCTTGCCAGAGGCGGTGGTGAAGCTTTTCAAGAGGCCAGCTCTCTGGACTGCATAGTGTTCGACAAAACGGGCACACTGACCATGGGCGGCGATTCTACAGTTACCTGCCATAAATTTGTCAACGGCCACGATCACACGCTTATCCTGGAAATAGTCAAGATACTGGAAGACAATAGCTCTCATCCTATTGCCAAAGCGTTAGTAGAATTCTGCAGCAGAAGTCAGGAGGCACTCCAAGCAAGGACCGTTATCTCCGTAGAGGAGGTTCCGGGCAAGGGGCTCAAAGCAACATTGGATGTTAATGGACATGCTATAACCGCCATCATTGGCAACGAAGCCCACCTGGTGGACCACAATGTCCCCATTCCTCCGCATTTGGTAGCTATGCTAGGTTCTTGGAAAGCTCGCGGAGATTCTGTGGCATTAGTGGCGTTACTCTCATCTTCAACACAGAACGCATGGCAACTTGCTGGCATGTTCTCCATCGCCGACCCACTTCGGCCAGAAGCGACCAGCGTCATCCAAGCGCTCAAGAGGAGAGGAATAGACGTTTGGATGCTCTCGGGCGACAACCTTATCACAGCCAACGCCGTAGGTGCTCGGGTCGGAATTCCTTCTACCAATATCATAGCCGGTGTGCTCCCAGACGAAAAGGCACAAAAGATCGAACAACTCCAGCAGACGCTTAGAAAACCGCAAAGATCAAGGCTGTCCCGACTGCCGGCTTTCCTGCATAGGAGTTCGCATACCAGGCGCGCCGCCATCGCTATGGTCGGAGACGGTATCAATGATGCTCCAGCTCTCAGCACCGCGGACGTGAGCATCGCCATCGGCAGTGGTTCAGACATCGCCCTCTCGTCGTCCTCATTCATCCTAATCAACAGCCAACTCACTACGATCCTCACTCTGCTCGACCTCTCGCGCGTAGTGATCAGACGTGTATATTTCAACTTTGGCTGGGCTACAGTATACAATCTCATCGCTATGCCGATAGCTGCCGGCGCCTTGTATCCTATCACGATTGGCGGACAGGTGGACGGTCACGGCGTGCACAGTGGTGAGAAGCACATCAGGCTTGATCCGGTGTGGGGATCGCTGGCTATGGCACTCAGTAGCCTAAGTGTGATTTGCAGCAGTCTTGCGTTACGAAGTCGGATCCCCTGGTTTGGATTTCAGGCCAGACATGAGGTGAAGATGGATGGGGAGGAAGCGGCTGAAGACAATACGGCACGAATGGTATGATCGGTGCGATCGGCGGTATGTATGAGTCGTAATAGCCTATGTTTATTCATTGTTTCGATGCCACGCTGCATGACGTGGCTACCTCCAAAAATATGCGAGCGCTGCAGTAGCCCTATGCATCCAGAGCACAGCAATGACTGCACACCGAAGAAGAAGAATTCTGATTAGACTTGACGCGCCTCTCCATGCCCGTGAAACGCCCCGCTGCAAACTTTTCGAATCCCCAAACGCACTCTCTTTTCTTCGCTGATCCCGAAGATTCCGCGCCCTTTAAGAGTAGATCAAAAAGGTGTTCCCGCAAAAGGTAACTTCCACATCCTAAGAGAACTTCCACCTATTTCCGCAGTTCATACACTCGCAGAACGTCGTCATAGGCTCATCAGCACTCCTCGTCTGCGCCTGACTGTATGAAACCATCTTCTTCTTGCACTTTCCACACTGGAATTCCTTGGAGATACTCTTCTCGACCTGCGCAACCATGGCTTGATTCATGTTCTCCTCTTCCAGCTTCTTTTCTTCGCGGCGGCGCTCGTCCGACTTCATCTCCTCGTGAGTCATGGTTACAAACTTCTTTGGCGCAATCCCACCGGACAGTACACGTTCGCGTAGAGCAGGATTCGATTTGGCTTTGAGATTCTGGAATAGAGAGCGCATTTTCCCCTTGTAGGCGTCGTTTACGCTGCCGGCGTTTGCGTAGGCTGCGGCTTCAATTTGCTTTGCGATCGGAAGGATAGTGTCAGGCACTGATTCAGGTCAGCGCGCTCTTGAGCAAATGTCTATGTCTCAGCTTACGTTCAGTACTCATATGCGCCAAACCGTCATACATCAGACGCACCGACATATCTCGCGCGTCATCTCCAGTGACCTCGTATTTGACCTTATCTGTCTTGTGGTTGCGCTTCGCAGGATCTACGGTATGCTTCGCCTTGCTCTGACTGGGCGCGGGCGAAGCTGCTGCGGATGAAGCTGGCGCAGGCGAAGCGCTGCCATTTGTTGCTGAGGCGATCTTCGCTGGCGTGCCCTTCTTGGGTTGCTTCTTGACTTCGTCCCTCCACTTTGAGACCAATTCTGTTGCGAGCTTCTGTACGGCAGGGTCTTTGTGGGTTCGGAGGCGGTTGATAGTGACACCGATTCTGGTGGATCGTAGAATGTCCTCAGTTGCGTGGACGCCAGTCTTCAAGTCGTTCAATAATTTGATAACTGAGGCTCCCGGCTCGTTTTCTTGGATAGCTTTGCCAATAGCCTTTCCCCGCAGTTCGATTTCCTTAGCGTCCATGGCCATGTTCGATACGTTTCGTAGTTTGAAATAGCGGGATGGCCTCAGGCGGCAGTGTCGCAGAGTCCACGCGTTGTGTTTCTATCTGATTGTCGAGCTCAGGGAGGTTTCAGCGAATGGCGCCTCTCAACGAGCGTGTCGCGTATGGTATGACGTGAGGTGGGCGACAGGGTTTAGCGGTTGAATAGAGTGAGAGTCGACGGTCGGGTGAGAGAAGGCTTTCAAGGCAGTTGCGCCTGCAGAAGAGTCTCGGCCTTGGCGATCGCTAGCGCGAGCTGCGTAACATTCGAGAACGGTTGGAAACAACGACATTCATTAAATGACAACGACCACAACGACAGTAACAAAAGTACCCTGACCTGATCGCTTTGCTCCATCCCTGACACACGAAGATTGGCGACAATGACGGAGAACGCGCCTCCGGGAAGCGCCAACGCGGCTTCAGATGCTGCCTCGCGTGGCATGCCATACTATGAGCGACTCCGACGAGACCTACGCGAATCACTCAAGAGGAAGCATGTCCTCGATCAAAATCTGGTGCGTTCAAAGATTGACGCGTTTTGACGCGTTGCGCTGACTGTCTGCGTAGCAAGCACTTGAAGACAACATCCTGCGAACCGAGACACAATACCTGGAGGAGACGACTGCTGGAAACATCATAAAGGGCTTCGACAACTATATCAAGGGCGCAGCAACTACCACAACGACGAGCGGAGCCGGTACGGCGACACGACGCAAAGCTCAGGTCAGCGATGTAGACCGGATCTTCAGTCGAAGCTCTTCCACTTTCCTGAGGGTACGCGAATGACACATCCGAATGTCATGCTCTAGTCAATATTTCTTGCTTTGTGCTGACTATGAATACACAGGAGGCATCGACACCAGCTTCTGCTGGAACAACTCCCTCACATGCAGCCACGCCAGTCTCGTCATTTCCCACCCGCGAATCGAGTCAGCCCACAACAAATGGTGCGAGAGGAGGAAGCAGCAAGAAGAAGAAGGCGGGCGACGACGAAGACACCGACGCGCCGTCCGTGAAGAGGAACAAGATCTCGTATGGAAGAGAGTGAAGGATGCGGCATGAACCCACATCATGCTCAACCTACAACATGGCAATGTCATGCGCCACGGCAATCAAAAATCGCGATGAGGCATTTGCAAGGCTGCGGCATTGCGCGTCCTATGGATACCAGAGTGGAGTGCGCAAAGGACCTTTCAGCAAAATAGGAAGGTTCGGAAAAGTGCCCAACAGGAGACTGCGCGCGTGCTTAACGGGTGGGCTCTGAAATGCACTTGCATCGCGGGGTACGGGACGGTGTCGCAGCTTTCGCGATTACTAGTGGGTCGCTCCTGGGACTTTACCGTTGGAAAATCATGCGCCTGTGGATTGGTCGTTATGGCTGCTTACACCCGCTCGCGGAGAGCAGCGCAGAGTCGTCCACTTGGCACCTGCCTTCTCTGTCTTGAATGACAGGACGACTTGATTCAGTGCCCACGTGCATTTGTGCCTTAGTAAGGCATGATGAATCGGCGATGTTTGAAGACATCCTGAGCGTGCGCTGCAACTCTTATCGTCGATTACTGAGCCCACGAACACTCAACTGGATCTACTCATAGTTGCCCAGAATTTGAATAAGAACGATTAATTTAGCCGTATCATTGGCCCCGCCATTGACGCAAGAGCCGCATTCGACAAGGACACTTGCCCACTGTGCAGCATGTAGCATGCCCTTCGCCGCGAGCCGTTGCTGCAGGCATCACGTTCCATGAAAACCGATGCAAGGTCATCAAAGAATATTTCTGGCACATTTCGAGAAGGCGCAAAGGGCGTCGTAAGGCAGGAGAGCCCATGTTGAGCCGTCATTTCATCAAAGCTGAAACGTAGCGTGTCATTCCCAAGGTGTCTGTGTGTACAGTCTCGCGGGCCCTAGTCGCTCCCCGTAGCCAATGGGAAGCCCTGTATGGACGCTTGAACGATGCTGAAGCAATTCCAAACTGCTGTTTGGAGATGTGATCAACACCTTTGTAAAGCGGAGCGAACAGTGGGACGACCGCGTGGCTGATGGCTGTGTAACAAGAGCCGTCGAAGGCTCTGGTAGCCGAGATGAAAGGAGTTGTGCTATACATACCTCACCAATGACTGGCTGCTACTCTCCCACCCATCAGCAAAACCCGAGCGTTACCCAGAACGGACCTTTTCATGTCTTTCAATTGGGTGTGCTGCGATTCAGCCTTATGTTTCGTTGTCATGCGTGTCGTCGCGTCCCGATGATCTTTCTCATTCTAGGTAAGAATTCTCAGGCACAACTCGATCCCATCTCAAACTGATCGGTCCGAACTCTGGTCCACCCTGCCAGCGCAGCGATAGGATTGGAAGATAGTACAGGCAGACTGCAGCCAAGAGACCAGAGAGAGAAGGACATCCGACAACAGTGTGCTGCGCGGCCTTACGCCAGCGGCGGACCACAACATGTGAGACAGTGACAATGGGCTCGTGTTGGGCGGACTCCAGCGAGTCGTTGGTACGGCCGCCCGCCGAATCATGAACGAGTATTGGCCGCGGAGGATAACTATAAGCAGCCGTCACCGCTACAAAGACCCTGATTGCAGGCTGCGGCAACAAGGCTTCACACGATGCAGATGTGCGTATGTAGTCTGACGAGACGAAGCGGGTCAATCCCTGTCGACGTTGGACCCTGATGATGTCAACGCTAAACCGGATCACGTTAGCCTATGCTAGAAACAAGCCCGGTGACGTTAATGTGGGGAACGGGTTGCTTTCATCGAAGGACCATGTCGTAGGCGAGTGATATTGATTCCAATGAGGTGGCACTTCCGTCATCACTTCTTAGACACTGTGTTGTGGTACGGATCCTTGAGAGTTGCAAGATTGCATTCCGATGGAAGAATGCGGCCTGGCAAGCTTGTCTGAAACAAGTGCGACCGCCTACTAAGTCCCCCAAGCTACTATACAAAAGTCGTGCAAACATGCGACTCACTCGAGTCCGCGATGCTGCTAAAGAGTGTGTCTAAGATATTAAAAAGTGTAACGATGGTCGTGCTCTATGAAAACCTGGGTATCTCGCCCATGGACCACAGAAGGTCGGAGGATGTTTTGAAGAAAACGTAAACTCAACACCGGAAGAAATTGTACTGATACAGGTAGGGGATGTCAAAATCGCCCTGAAACCGGGGTACTCGTGAAAAATTGCGAACGCCGGGAAACGCCATGATGGCTCCTCGTAACGTAAGGTAGCCGGGGAGGTACTCAACACCGAGGTGTAGCGAGAGATTCGTCTAATCCCAACCAGAACTCGCTGTGCTGCGAAAACGCGACGTTGGATATCTCAAACAAAGGTATCAAGAAGATACATGAAACGATAAAAATAAAGTCCAAGTTTAGATGTGGATCCTTTGGTGATCGACGCTTTAGGCATCGTCTGGCGATGGATGATCTTGGGTTCCGTCGCTCTTGTGTACTTTGCGATGCCTT
Source organism: Didymella segeticola (assembly GCA_004522025.1). Taxonomy (NCBI): domain Eukaryota; kingdom Fungi; phylum Ascomycota; class Dothideomycetes; order Pleosporales; family Didymellaceae; genus Didymella; species Didymella segeticola. The sequence continues at coordinate 1,125,760 of SDAV01000003.1, read as the reverse complement.
CTGAGGTTGGAGACAACAGAGAAGTGACGACCGCAGCCTTCAACTTCGCATGCAAATGCTGTAAAATTGTTAGTCAAATTTGTTGAGGGCAGTGGAGGAAACACTCACGCTTCTCGCCGGTGTGGCTGTACATGTGTGTCTGAAGCGAGCTGGGGCGGGTGAAGCGCTTATCACAAATCTTGCACTTATGCTTCTTCTGCGAGCTAGACGAGACCTTGGAGCTGAACTGGCCCATCATCGACTGCGGGGCGGGAGGCATAGACGCACCCAAAAGGGCGCTGGGGCGGGGCAGTGTTCTCGAGTTGGTCAAGTCAACAGACTCGGAAGCAGAGCTGTAGTCGGTGACAGATCCCTCCCCACCGTAGTACCCGTTGGCACCATAACTGGCTGACGAAATCGACGAGTGCGCTGAGTGTGTCGAGGGGAAACCGTATGAGTCGGTCGAGCTACGAGCGGATCCTTGAGTGCCGTAGATATTCCTTGGAGTGATATCAGACTGGCTCAAGGAAACCATGCCGCGGCTAGCGTCGAGCGCATCGCTGAAGCTGTTGCGGGGAGCTTGTTGTGGCGCATTCATTCTGCTAAAGTCAACTAGTGAACTTTGGCGTTGTCGCTGAGTGTCCATGGAATAGTCATAGAGCGCTAGTGAGGGGACTGACGGATGTGAAGAGCGACGCGCAGCATCCTGATATGCATAGGGGACCCGATCTTGTGTGGCATATTCCACCTGAGAATAAGGAGCCGAAGTGGGTGCATACGTTTGGTTGTTTGGAGAGGCAGATGTAGCGTATCCGCCTGTATAGCTCCTTGACATGAGATCTTGGGACGCATCTAGTAAGTCTTCTGTCGCGAATGGACCTTCCGGGAGGGCAATACCTTGTCCGAGAGGAGCGGCCGTGACTGGGATGCCATGATACGGAATTGCGATACTGGTAGGGCGAGGCTGGGACTGCTCAAGTCCGGCCGAGGCGGGTGTGAGGGAAGTCGAGTACAATTGCTGTGTAGCACCAGGAGCCGACACCCACGGGTTTGTGAAGTGTGGTGCAGTAGGGTAACGCAAAGTGTCGTAGCCCATGCCTGCCAGCTGGGTCTGTTGACGATTGTCGACGGCCATAGCCATTGCGGTAAGAAGGGAGAGGTGGTTAGGAAGTAGAGGCAAGTGACAAGGTACGGGTGAACAAAGAAGAGTGCTACACGGAGCGTACGCAACTCTTGTCAATCCAGAAGCTGATACAGTTGGTTCGGAGGTTGATAAACGTGGGGATACAGACGATCAATGGTAGGTAGTGGTGGGATCTGCGAGCCTTTTGAATTCAAGTCTGACAATGGGGACACCCGTGGTGTGGTTCGCCGAGACGAGTAATGATGAGCCCCTCGGTATGTCGATCAGTTGACCTGTCCTAAGCAGGAGCCGTGGCGGAGGTCTTGCGAGATTAGAGGTTGGGCCCTGGCGGACACAACTGACTGGTGCTCGAGCGTTTCAAGTGCTGGGTGTGGAGAAGGTGCTTTTCAGCGGGCACAGGGGCGGACCGCAAGAGTGTAAGCTTGCGTGTCGCAGTGGTGAAGGAGTGGTCGGCCGCTAACGTGTTCAGGTTGACGGCAGCAGAACCAGCGACAAAGAGGTAAGGATGTGCTGAGCGTAAGGACGTATGGGGAGATGATTGACTGTAGTGCGTGTTGTAGTCAGAGACGATGCAAAACCAAGGGAAGCTTTGAGGTATGGAGAGTGCTGATCAGCGGGCATCACTGGGGAGTTAAATTCTGTCTTTCGCAATCCTTGAACAATCATCATAGGCTGCGGGCCAAGCACAGGACGCTGCAAGTTGGCTGAATCCCAGTGCGCAACTACGTCGCGAAGGCAGGGGTTCGGTTTGACCCCACCCATTCTCAAGGCGGCCTTGGCTTAGCGCCTCCTTAGACAGTGAGTTACTCCCCGGTCTTGCTGCATCCCGCGCCTTTGGCGTGTCTTTGGCCGATTTGAAGCGCCTCCCGCTGTTCAGAGGACACTAAGGTCTGCTCTAACTTCTGCCTTTGGCCGGCGTGCCCAGAGAGCCGTCAGAGGGTCCGATGGTGCACCGAGCTGCTAGCATTAAGGCGTCATAGCTTGCGCCCGCGCGAATCAGCGGCGCGTGAGACGGGATGGCTTTTGGTGGCGGCAAAAGAGAAAAAGTCAGGGTTGTCAGGCATGCCTAATGCAGTCTTAGCTTTCACTCGAATCCCATCCTGCCGCTTTGAGACTGAGAAGTACTATGTAGTGAAGCTAGGCTGGATGGCAACTTCCCGCTGCGCAGCCATGCAACGGGTGGCTGTGTGGGATTCATTGTACACCACCTTTGTTGAGAATCCGATCAAAGTGCTTTTGATGCGTGTGCGGACCTGCCACTGCTACAGCGTCGCATGGCGCTCAGCAAGCATCTGCAGACAAGGCGAGTACTCGTAAAAGGGGGCAGCGTCACACGTCGACTGTCCCCTGTCAATCGGTCCGCTAACCGCGTACCCATCTCCACGTCGTCGAGTGGTGTTTTGAGAGGTTACATCCACCCACAGACTCTGGTTCCGCTGCCTACTTCACCAGTGTCCGTTGCGCGCGGACCCTTTGCACATGGCTTGGAGCCTTAGGACGAGGTTAGCATCCTCTGACTCCTGAGGTAGTGCCTGTGCTGACTGCTCAAGCACTGGTCAAGCGTTTGATCGCCGTTCATATTCCTTTCGCTGCAGTACAGGTCGCTTGGCTTGGAGAGTGGGTCTACAGGTGGATACAGCCAACGACAATTTCGGGACTGCTGAAGCCGTCCAGTCAAGCGTAGGGTTGAGTTTCGAGGACGGCAGATGCGAGTGTGACCAAGCTAAGGGTCGCTGTACCTGCTTCGAACAAACATTCCGCCATCCGCGACAGCGCAGTCCGCCCCGTACCTACTCCATCATGCACTCAAGTCCCCTAGCCCTTCGCAAAGTGAGCTTGGCCTAATACTCGCGGATACAAGCACACGACAGCCCCGGTGTCAGCTCCGAGTAAGAGGGCAAATTCGGGTGGAGTTTATATCCGCCAATGCCGCAAGCCTCAGACTCCGCGACGCGACCGTTCGAACGTCCGTTGGCTCATCTCTCAAGTTTGGAGCCCGTGTTCGTTGGCGGCTTGTCATGGGTGCGGGCTGGTAGCTGCGATAATGAACGATGTGGCCAAGGCGGGCAAAGCTGTTCTGACCACTCCTGGCAAGCCAGCTGTGCACCGAGTGACGTCGTCTGCACGGACCGTATGACACCGGGGCTAGGATGGAGGGTTGCCGTAGGTCATCAATTCGGCGGTCAAAGATGCAGAGTGTGGAGAGGTCTTCATTTGTTTCGAGGACAACAAGGGCCGAACACGCGCTGCAGGCGCGATACCACGGCTGCCCATGCAGTGCTCCTGCCATCACAATTCACAATGCACGAGGCCGCAGGTGGCAAACGTTCACCCCCTCCTCACCGCTGTGCACCTTTCCTCCAGCCCTTCCCGCTCTGGGTTCCTGGCGACCACTCACAAGCTGATTAGCCCGCCATGTCGAGCTCGCTTCTTGTCGCTAGGATCTCTCGACATGCAGGGACACTTGTGGTTGGCGTTCGACGCCATCCCTTTGCTCCACAGCCCCACACACTTTTCACGTCCTAACCTCGTTGCAGGCTTGTGCTGTGCTAGCTTCGCCTTTGGCATCGCTTGACTTTGGCGTCCTCTAGAGACAAGGTCGACGGGAGTCGTGCAGCAGCGTCGAGGTAGTCAGTCGCTCACCTAACGACAATGGGTAATGCTATCCCAAGCCGTTGGCGCTTACCGGTGAGTTGCAATAACCAAAGTTACCAACACATCAAAAGCAATATCAAACGCAAGACTCGAGACGGCTTGAGCAACAACTCCAAGGCTCCTCCACTCGAGTCAACGGCAGTTCCCATGTTCAAAGCTCGGCGAGCCTCCAGTGGACCCTGCAGCAAGCTGCCAGATCAACACCAGTTAGCATGTCTGCCCCCAGTGTCCACTTTTGTGCAAACTTTGACCAAGCCCGCGGCTGCTTTCAAGTGCCGCCAAGCTGTATGGGTTACTCGTTAAGCTCTGGGGCCCTTTTATTTCCGCAACCCTGGATGGCTGTGGAGAAAATCAACCCACCATGGAAACACTGGAACGCGCAGAATGTCACTTGTACAACTGGATGCCATCATCAGTGTTGATCGTCTTACACACATTCCTTACATGGAATCGTATCAGATCTCATCTCGCATAGCACGAACCAGACGCGCGGCTCTCTGAAATCCAAGATCACACGAGTGTCGGAGCTCGTGGGTACCCATTGTTTGTGTTCATGAAATCAACAATGGGGTTCATTGGTAATGACTGGATACACGAGACTTGCCAGATCTATTGCGAATCGTTAATCATTCCGCAAATTGTTCCCGTACCTGTTTTGCGCCGCTGTCTCTAGTCTTCAACTGTCTGTTTTGCTGTGCCCTAACGTCGCGGCTGCCCCTCTACCCGGCAACAACCCGGCGTTGACCAAGTTCACGCTACCACCGGAGGGACGCTTCCCCTCAACGCCATCCCTCCACGCCAAACAACCTTGAACCGACGTCTAGCAAGACCAGTCGATATCACGCAAGAGTAGCGACCCTAACACGCAGGCCAGGTAGCCGATGAGGCATGTGAATACTATCTTTATCTCATGTGACACGACTTCGATTCATTGCCCGCGCCATCTCTGAGTTCGGCGAGGCAGAAAGTAAGAGTAGCTTGTTCCCAGCGCAGCGGTATATTGCCTTGTTAGCGTTTGGGCAGTAAAAACCTTTGAACGTGATGTCCAGAAGTACTTTTGACCAGCTCGGCCAATGGCACAGCCGCGCCCAGCAAAACTCGAAGTGGTCGGTCGCATGTCGGCCACAACTCATGTTTAGAACGCGATGTAACGCTCTGAAATGAGGCGCCGTTTGCTAAACGTCAACTTGTCAGACCGTGGTGGCTTTGCACTTGCGCGTGCACAGAGGTTGCCGTTGAGATAAGGTCAAAGCATCGTGGACAGGTTTGGGGTCAAGGGTATGTAGCAATGATGGCTACTAGGAAGTTGAATCTCAGGCTGTCACCCACGTGCCGTGTGACGATCCTGTCTATCTCCCTTTACCTTTGTGAAGAAGATCAACGCTGCAAGCACCCAACGCTTTGGTTGGAATGCCTGTTCGAGGTCTACAGTTCCCCATTCGAGAGGCAGCAGTCTCGAAACAGTGAAGTGCACATGGCGACATGGTCGATCGCTATCATCTGCCCCTTTCCAGCACCCACAATACCTCTACAGTAAGATGCAAGTTGCCGGGTATGCCCTCCAATCGATCATCTCGCCTTGATTTGGACTCTGGGCACAGAGGATTTGAGCTACCCGTCGACGGCCTGGAAAGTGGGAAGCTGACTGTGGGGAACATGTTCTTCTGATTCGGTGGCTCAACTAGATTCTGTGATGAAGCCTAAAATCCTCAGGGGCCAAGCCTCGTATGGAGAGACCCGTTGTGCACTAGCTATGTATCTATCTGTGCAGACGCGCTCCCTCATCTGTTGTTTCGCTCTTCCGATAAACTTCTGCTCCATGCGGAGACAGCCTGTTGACCATTGAAAGCGCCAGTACACCAAGCTGCGAAAGAATTCCGTGCCAATCAAATGAATCTCTGGTCGGCGATTCATAACGTAACAATTGACCATGTGACACTCTTTCCCGGGCCCTCCACGAGCCGCGAAACAACAACGATCAAGCAATAATTGTAGTGATATGTATCTCCACGAACTATGTGAGCTACGCTGGTAGATATGCTAGCCAAGGTTGAGTGCATCACGCGCTGCGAATCGCGATGGGTTTCGTTTGGTCTCTGTGCTCAAGCCGGCTTTGATATGCAGCGGGCATCGGGAGAATGCAATAAACAGCATGCATCCCAAAAGAGCCAATCATCCTTGCTTCTCTGTCATGCCTAAGTATCTACTCTTCTCAACATGACTCTGGGCTTCATTTCCTGGAAGCGTTTGAGGCACTCAAGTATGCTCGATCAGTCTCCAATTCGAAGTCAAGGCAGCGGGTGTCGATTGTAGTTCTCAGGATTTAGTTGAGCCACGGATCGTCCCAGACAATGTCAGTTGGGAGACGTAGCCGGTGGAGTGATCGTTTGCTGGCTTTCGCGAAGACGAGATTCTGAGAGCGACGGGCGAGGCGCAAGAGGCTCTGCTCTGCTCTGCGTCCGGCTGTGCGGCTGGTTCACTACATCTGACCTGGCATCTGGCGATTCTGCTGATTTGCGCGGCACGACGTCGCCGTCCTGGACGTGCGAGAACCGCTCCATGTTCTCCTCAGTGAGTGGCATGGTAGGCTCACTCTGCCGCCCCTGAGCGGTACCATGGCGGTGAAGCTGCGGCCCCGTGAGTGATAGCAATTTGTCGTCGCGTAGCTTCGTATCTCTCTCCTCAGCTTGAATTCGCCTCAGGGCTCTATCCGCTTCATTTTCCGATGTCCTTGCGAACGCTGCATCGCTTTGGTAATGCAACCGGTCTAGCTGGGCAGTCAGTGCGGAAGCCGTCGTTTCAGGTCGGTCCGGTTGGCTTGAGATTTGCGAATGACCTTCTGCGCTAACGCTATCCGTTGCTGAGGGGGTCGAATTCCCATGTCGATCAGCTACCTTTATGGACGACTTCGCATTGGCCGTTTTTCGCCGTCCCTCGATCGCCCATTTGACAAGCATCTGGCGCGAGTCAGTTCACGTTCAACATGGGGTTGAATGTAGACTTGCCTTTTCAAGAAGCTTGCCTTTGACTGGTTTGGCCAAGTAGTCCTGTAAAGCGTCAGCTATCAACTCTTCGAAATAGGGGACCTATCCTCAAATGCTCACATCCATTCCTGCCAGCGTGCATTTTTCCTTGTCTCCTTGGATTGCGCTGGCTGTCATCGCGACGATAGGAACGCCTCGGACTTCAGGTCTATCCTTCCATGGTGCTTCGGTTCTGATTGCATGAGTAGCAGAATAGCCATCTCGGATAGGCATCTGCAGCGAGAATTTAGTGGCAAGAGCAGAACCATTATACATCGCAACTTACTTGAACATCCATGAGAATAATGTCTGGGCGTGGATGGGTCGGAGTGAATTCTTTCGCAAGATAATCTAGAACCTCTTGACCGTTCCAGACCGCGTCTACCGAAAAGTTCAGCTTCTTAATTGTCTTCAGAGCGATCTGCTGATTGATATGGCTAGTACCGATGTCAGACATAATCTTAAAGGTATGGCTATAGTAGGGCAAACTTACTTGTCTTCTACGACCAACACATGGGTATTCTTCCTTTCGGACTCCGGTATACTGGTAAGGTGATCCGGCAGTTTGCCTCCGATCGGGAACGATTGCAGTTTCGAGTGGCCTTTAACGGAGTCTCTGGGTGTCAACGGCGGCGTGTGATCTTCAGAGCTTCCAACAGACACAGACACGTCGCTCTGTAGTCTGTCGGGGATCGACGCAAGATCGACCAAAGGTGAGCCATCGTCGGAATAGGAGGCCTTCGCAAACGGAATCCAGAACGTGGCTGTAGTTCCTTGACCCAGCTTCGAATCCAGCCAGATCTGACCCTTCATGAGCTCCACCAGATTTTTGCTAATTGTCAAGCCCAGACCCGTACCACCAAATCGACGAGCTGTGGAGGAATCCGCCTGACTGAACGGTTGAAACAGGTGCTTCCGAACCTCCTCTTCGATGCCGATACCTGTGTCCTGCACCGTGAAGTTCACTGTTACTGACTCTGAAGCCCTTTTGGTGATGGCGACATTGAGCTTCACAGAGCCATCCGATGTGAATTTGATACTGTTTGTCAAGACGTTCGTCAAAATCTGGCGAAGTCGTCCTGGGTCACCAATGACTCTTAAATCCTGTTCTACTTCATGCTCGATGAAGCTGTAGTAAGCCAATCCCTTTCTTTGTGCGGCGAAGGACATCATTTTGTTGACGTCTCGAAGGACGACGCTAAGACTGAATTGCACCTCTTCAACGTCAAGCCGACCACTCTCGACCTTGGAGAAGTCCAAGATGTCGTTGATAACAGTCAGAAGACTGTTGGCTGACCGATGGATGTTATCTGCGCATTCCTTCTGCTCCTCGTTGAGATCCATGTCAAAGAGAAGTTCGCTCATACCAATTACTCCAGCGATTGGTGTCCGGATTTCATGCGACATGTTGGCGAGGAATTGACTCTTCATCCTACTCGCCTCACTGGCAGCAGCAGCATTGGCTAACAGTCTTGAGTTTTCTTTTTCTTGCTCCTTTAGCTGGTCTTCTCTTTCTCGCAATTCCGTGATGTCCATCGAAACGCCGATGACTCCATCGATGAAGGCTTCGCCTTCTACACCACCTGTCCGTATCGAACTCCAACGTGGCACGAGGCGCGTTCGGAAGTAGCGGTTTGAAGACATGTATCGTTCAACCATCTCGTCTTGGGCCTTTCCATTCAGAATTTCTTGTATTGGCTGTCTCCAGCGGTCTCGATCCGGGGCATTCATGTCGAATTGATCGAACATGTCCTTCCCAAGGATATCCCTGCGGTCTTTGTCTTGACCCCTGTCGCCCTCCATCAAGACCACCTTGTTTTGTCTGTCAACAGCCCACAGGAAGATCTTGGCGTGCTCGATAACCTTTTGTAGCTGCTCGCGCGTCTGCTTAGCTTCCTGGCGGGCCACGACTAGATCGTGGATGTCGGTGCAGGTGCCAAACCACTTGATGATCTTGCCTGCATCATCAAGGAAGGGTATTGCTCGCCCTAGCATCCAGCGCCACTCGCCATCATATCTCTGACATCGATACTCTGTGTTGTACTCGTCACCAGTGGCGAGACAGTTGAACCAAGTTTCCTTTGTCGAGATCATGTCTTCAGGATGAAATGGCAATTTCCATCCCTCGCCCAGACTCTGGGCTTCGGTAAGGCCTGTATAATCGTACCAGCGTTTTGAGAACCAATCGTGGAGGCCATCAGGAGTTGTTGTCCAAACCATGACTGGCATGAAATTGGCGATGTACTCGAACTGTTTCTCGTTCTCTTCGACACGAGCTGCTATCGCCTTGGTGTACTCCGTAACATCCTTGAAGATCACAATGCCGCCCAAGAAATCGCCGCTTTCTGGATGAAAGATGGGCTCTCCGATGACCTCGAACACGATACCCCTGCCGGTATATGGTTGGCGCATGCCAATTCGCACCTTCTCCACACGTTGCTGCGTTCTGCACACTCGCATGATTGGAAAATCGTCCACGTCAAGCGCTTGCTGGAAATCCTCGCTCCAGACCTTGAACAAGGACAAAAATGCCCGCTGGTCGCCTGGAATCCAGCTGGCGTCCTTTGGTAAGAGTCGTAGGAGTGCTTGGTTAGGGATTCCGAACCCCTCGTCTTTCCACATAGCATATGCTGGCATATTGATAGAGTTGAGAAGCGCATCCTTCATCTGAGTAGCCTTCTGAAAGATCGAAATCGTGGACGTGTCCACACCACCAAGCAAAGGTGGACCACGGGGTGGGAAGATCGGCTGCTGCATTGTAGGTGTGGCGACCTTTGAGACGTTAGTCGAGCTACTCCCAGAACGGCGCCCAGAGGATGAGCTCGACCCAGAGCTGCGTGATTTGTTCAGGTGAGATCCTGTGTGCGTACGATTGACGACTCGGCTTGTAGGGCGTTCTGCAACCGCTGCGTTCGTAGCTGTGGCGCTGGTGAATGTCAACGTAAAATACTGTGTTTCCTCTATTTTCCAAGTTGAAATGATACATGTGGCCTGGAACGCGCCGTGGTGCGAGTGATTCTTGTCTTTCTTCTGTACATCACCGCCAGGGCCGCGCGATAGCGGCGACACCACTACTTCGACAGAGACATCATGCACAGTCGTCCGTGCTAGATTTGTGCTGCTTAGCGGCGGCAACGGAGGTTTCGATGGGGAGGACGTCCGATCGTTCGCTGAATGCGCCGTGGGTGTGGTGTTGCCGCTTTCTGACTGGGGTTCTTCTTCTTCTTCTCCATCAGTGCCGTTCGTTTCGGCGTCGTCGATTACACATTCTAGGAAGTCCTTTTCACAAGTCAACACCTGCGCAGGAGTCTTATGAAACACTGACGCACCTCCCACGATACCAGCAGTGGAGATCCATTCTGCAGAATGTCAATCCCGAGCTCTCCCATGGTCTTGTCCTGTAAGACCTCAGAGATGGAAAAGTCATGGTAGGCGGTACTTTCGAAGTCGATTCCAAGTAGACGTCCCATGGCCTCGTTCGCAATCACGACAGTCTTATTCGAAGACAGGACCAGCAGGGGAATCGGAAGGTACTGTAGTGCGGTCAAAGATGCTACCACGGCGGACGGCTGCGATGAGTGTATTGACATGGATCCGCTGCTGTGTATCGAGCTGGGAGACTTGGGTCGGTCGCTGTTCGGGAAGTACCCGTTTTCAGCTTCTCTCAGGTCCTCAGCCATCATGATTAAGACTTTAATGTGTAGACCGTAGGCTTTGTAGACTATAGGATATGCTTTGAGAAGGGCGACCAAAAAAGTCCTCAGCCCGGTTGCTCAATGCTCCCAGGCGACTGTAGAACAGTCCAGGACTCCACTAGACGAGCCGAGAGCACTCGAGGAAGGGGTGCAGAGTCAACATTAGGTATCGAACGCAGACGTAGTTGCTGTAGGTGTAGAAGAGTTAGAGGGTTCCTTGGGTTCTGAGGTCCTCGTCGCCGGGAACACGACTGCAAAGCGTTCACTGATGCGCGACGCGGCGGTGAGTCGCGGCTGTTCTAGACCCGCACGCTGGTGGGAGATCAGATGCTCCGAGGGTCGCGCACAGTGTGCGATTGTCGTTCGATCTTTCGCTGCGACTCCTGGCGTGAGGGGAAGTTGACAGGTGCGACTGACACGGCGGGCATAACGTGAATGTCAAACTCTTGGGTGCCATGTAGCGCAGAGAGCGGTCTTCCTCGAGGGGTTCTAGAACGTCACGTGTGAGAGCTGCACGCAAATGACGTCTTAGTGTTGAGAAAGACATGTTCAAAGGCCTGTAGTGGGGTCAGGAAAGACATCCGCCTTTCATAATTCGAAAGCAGAAGTACCTACTGAAATGCGAAACTGGGGAGCGCTCCATTTAAACGTGCGCAAGGCCCACCGATCCTCGCCGATCATATTGATGCTCTTCCCAGAATTGTGGATTTGAAGCTTCAATAGAGCGCAGAGAGTACACTCATCAGACATCATTCTGCTCGCAGCCAGCCGCAGAAAACCACAATGCAAATGGAGCGCTTCTCGCGACCGCCTAGTGATTTGTACAGCATGATCTACCAACCCCTCGTTCAAGAATGCCGCACCCATGTTGCTAGTGAATCACACGATGATGCATCGGGCCTGTCCGACCTCGTATCACAGCCTTGCTCAAGTTTCAGTGTGCAAGGCTGCATTCGATACAGCAAGTCTGAGCTGTGCGATCCAGAACCGTCCCGCCGTGCGACCTTGAGCGAACATCACAAGTGGAGCAGAGCCGCAAGGTCGATTCTCTGTCTAAGGAAGTGAAATTTGGCACGTGATCGTGACGACCCTGAGTCTGAGTCTTGGCGTTGACATGCAGCTCACAACAGCTGTCTCTTTGATAGGCAACATCATTGAGACCACTCCACCGTGCAAGCGCCTAACACGACTCCCGAGACTTAAACGTTGGGGTCTCTCTTCATTCTAGATCGTCACAATGTTCACTTTCGGCCTCGGTGGCCTCTTCTACGGTAAGTAGCGACCACCTTGATCAACTATCGCAACCGCTAACGCTGCTCGCAGTCGCTGTTCTCTTGATCAACGCGATAGCTATTCTCTCCGAAGACCGATTTCTCGCACGCAGTACGTCGAAGTCCTCTCATGCACCGCTCCTGATACGATCATCACCCGCGCAAACCACACGCCTCGATCGTTTCCTTAGTGTTGCCGGCGCGCCATCATATAGGATAACTTGAGACTGGTCGGGGCTAACAAGGCTCATAGTTGGCTGGACCGCCGGTGCAGCAGACCCTGGCTTCGGACAACGAGACGATGCGAGCATAAAGGCACGATTGATAAACCTGGTATCCTCTGTACGAACACTCATGAGAAGTACGTCAACAGGCCTACGAGTTGGCATTATACTATGCCGAAGTATGTCACGTAAATGTGGAGCACTTTGCTGACACCGCCGCAGTACCACTCATGTTCATCAACACACTCATGATAGTCTACCTGCTGGTCCTTGGTTGAGCGAAGCGCACATTTATCAGAATCATTTGAGCATGGCTTTGCGGATAGGGAATTGGCAGAGAATGATCTAGATCCAGATTCAGAGTCAATCAGGGTTTTGGGAAGAAGTCAGACCGGCCGAGTGCCGAACGAGATAACGAGGACAGTGTGAAACCACGGAAAGGGGCACTTTCTGGGTCAACAACGTGCTGTTCTCGGCCAGCTCAGACGCGGATCTACACTGGTGACACTAGTCCCGAATTGCTCGGCTTGCCGTCACCGTTAGATGATCCATCAGAAAATGAGGACATGGCAGCCAAGCGGGCAAGCTCTCTGGCAACTTGGCAGTAACGGTCTGTACATGTCGCAACAATATACTCCAATACCGCATCGCCATGATGTTCTACGCAGCAGGTGCCGATTTACATGCCCCATTATGTGATCTGGGCTGTCTGGTGTCATCATCACCACTACCACCATCACAAGCTCATCCATACCAATAGTCACTTTCAACTTTCTAGCTTTCGAGTCGGACGTGACTGTCGTCAATCCAAGGGAATTGCCAGTAGAATAACCGCCGATGCTGAATCCCTCATTGTCAAAGACGGGCGGGCCAGTGCTGATTCCATCTTTCGTTCCGTAGACATCGCTCTGGGCCACAGCGTTATCGGAGCTGCGCATGCTGGTGAGTGGTGAGACGAGTAGGCGCAATTGTGTTGTTTGAACGCACGTGAGGAATGGAAAAAGAATTGTCTTCTGACGGTGATGGAGCATACGGATCCATGAAGAATGTACAGTTCTGAAAGTACCTCTAGACCCACGGCCGTTTCGACCAAAACTTTATCTCAAGGCCGATATAATTCCACGTGCGATGCAACGACGCCTAGAATTTGAAGACGCTCTTCTTCCTGCCTAGGCCATGCCCCTTGACCTCATCTCCGTTTCCAGTTGCCTCATCTCCAACGCCGTCTCCCTTGTCCTTGCCTCCCCAGAACTTGGGTTTGCCCTTCAGACTCATGCTGCTGTGTCTGAATCGACTCAGTCCAGATGCCTTGCCCAGGCCACCAACACCATTGGCGTCCTTTGGTGCACCTGGAGCACCTGGAGTGTCTTCGTGGCCACGTTTTTTTAATTCTTCTGCCGCCGTCTCCTTACTTGCCGCCAATGCAGCTTGGAATTCTTCCTCTTGCCTCTTGTAGTTGTTGCGGCGCTGTTGCTCCATTTCTTTCCGTTTTGCTTTAGCCTGTGCCTCCAGCTCCTTTTCGGCGGCTTTACGCTCCTTTTCTTCGACCTTGTTCTTCTTACCGAATAGACCGAGCCCAGCGTTGCTCTTCTTAGGGCCAAGTACAGGGATGTTTGTGCTGATGTGTTCGACAGGATGTGCGTGCTCGGTGGTATTGAGCGCAGGAGCGGTGGCAGCATGATTGAGGCTCACGAATTGATCCTCTTCCTCGATCGTCGGTGTTTGTGCTATAGAATGGTGGTGCGCGTGACCAAAGCCATTCGGCGCACCGTTCGTCTTCGGTGTTGTGGCGCTGACCGCGACAGCTTCGGGATTCAATTCTGATGCTTGCTTCGCGGCGGCCTCGCGGGCGTCGGCCTCTTGCTCCTTCATCATAGCTTCTTCGGTTGTCTCCTGGTAAAAGAGGACATATGCGCACGCAAGCACGTTCTCGCCGCCAAAGAAGTTGCGCACGTAGGCTTTATCGACGGGCTCGACCATCTCGTCATCGAACAGGAGCCAGCCACGGTCTTGCGTCTTGATGATCGATACGTAATGGCCGTGGTAGGGACCACCACCGATGTGGACGACAACTGCGTACAGCTCGTACAACCTGTCTGGGTCTTCCGCATCGTCTGTGGTGTTGAACAGTCGGAGATAGTACGGGTATACGACGCGATGGAAGAGCTTCTGTAGCCGTTGCAGATCTTCCGTATACTTGAAACGTTTTAAGTGTAACGCTAAGATCTTCGGTAACCGTTTGATCTTCATCCTCTTTTCCGCTTCTTGCAAGCCTCCGCAGTTGTCGCAGTGGAACTTGTTGCGCTCGCACAACATTTCTTCTTCTGAGAACTTTCGCAAACAGCTGGTCACCGACGAGTGCTGCTCAAGATCGACGGATAAATCCAAGAATGCCTCGTCTCGCTGAGAGGTATTCTCGCACGTCAAGCACCTTGTCTCAGATGTGAGCGTGCCCTCGAAGAGTTCGTGGACCCAACCGGTGTTTATGTCATGATTGGCGACCGCAGGCGCAACGACGCCGTTTTGCTCTGTCTCGCCAACTTCGGTTATGCGTGATCTGGAAAACTGTTCTACGTTCTCGACAACTTCGTTCAACAACAGATTCAGGAACTCGTGTGCGTCCTGGTGCATTGGTGTGCGAAACATCTCGTTGTCTCTTCGTAGGATCTCGAGGAATTTGTGTGGGCTTACTACACCCATGCGTGACCTGTGCACTATGACTGCCTCGAAGATGTCTTTGAGCGACGTAAACAGCGATTCGGACATGCCATATGCCTTTGCGTTTTCGTAGTCCATGGTCAGGACAGGGCCGGCAGCCAGGGCTTGCTTCTTCTTGTACTCTGGCGAGTCTTTGCTGTCCTCAGGCTTGGGTGGCTGGCCAGGGGCGCCTGGTGTGGTGGCTGGCTTGGCTGGTGCTTTTGATGTTGGGCTCGACAGAGAGTTTCGCCCTGTTGGCGAGAGGGCTGACTGGGGGCCATTCTGGAGGTTTGTGTTGATGCGGGGGAGGGATTGGGGGCGCTCGAGGGACTCGGGGGTGGAGCGGGCGGGGAAGTTGATGACCTGTTCTCGAAAGGGCACAGAGTAGTAGAGGCATTGGACGACGGAGTTACAGTAGCTGAGGGGAGGTTGTCAGTGGGGGTGTTGTGGTAGCAGGAGCTTGACGAGTGTGTGTGTGTGTATATGTGTGTGGTGCGTGCATACCAGGTGCTTCCAAACTGCAGGCACGGGCGCGTTAGCATGCATCATCCCTACGCCCTCCAGCCGGCAGGCGCTACTCACATTCTCAAAGCCAAAGAACTTGTCGCTGCCGTCGTCGCGCAGAGGCCCGGCGTTGGCCAGCAGCTTCTCCAGCGGCGTTGGCTCAGGCGCGTTGGGGTCCTTCTTCACGACCGGGTGGCCAGTGGCTGGACTGGCCGGGGCCTGCATCGTCGGCGTTAGTTAGGTGCCATTGCGTGCAAGGCAGGCATGCGATGCGGGAGCACTCACAGCGCCCGACTTGAGGCGGCCGAAGAACGAGCTCATGGTGGCAGGCTCGCAGCGACGGGGCGCGCAGGACCGTGGGGCGGGGGGCGCGGGCGAGGTGGTGGTGGTGGTCGTCGGTTCAAGCGGCGCAGGGCATAGAGGCAGCGCAGAGCAAATACTGGGGAATAGGGCCCGGGTGACGTCGTGAACGTGCGGAGGGCAGCATGGGGGAAGGAGGGAGCGAGGAAGGCAGCCAAAGTGGAGAGGATGGGATGCAGGTCGCAGGTCGCAGGATGCAGGATGCAACACTCGCACGGCACAGTTCACAGCCCAGCACACACGAGACGACGACACGGCCCCGGTGGTCGTGAATCAACCCGAGAGCGACGAGGCTTGGGCGAGCTAAGAGACGGCCTGCTCTTGCCTAGTTGACGCGAACTCCGAGCGCCTGGTCTCTCCCCACACAACCGGACCCCACTCTGCCATGCACCAACCCTGCAGCCCGCGGTGAAAGTGCCAGCGATCGACACTGTCACTGTGCTACCATAGTACAACGGCTGCAGGGTCAGACGAAGAAGCAACTCGTGTTCGACGGCCACGTTGCTTGTGGCCTGGAGGCGTTCAAACTCGACAAAGCTGGCGTCTCACGCGTTTTTGGCCCCTCGTGCTAGCGTCGTGTCTTGGTCCCCGTACCATGGTGCATGGTCACGTCCGTTGAGCTTCCAAAGCGTATCTTGTAGCCGGCCGGCGCCTACTGCTGCGAACACGCGCTGATCCTTCCAGAACACACGCCGTTAGCCGAACATGCCCAATGCTGAATGCTTACGCGTCAAATTAGGTACTGAGTTATGTACTTGCAAAGAAAACACTGCTGGCGGCAGTCGACGCTGTGCTGTCAAACGGGCATTGTTCTTCCGAGCCTGCTCACCTGCTCGACGCCACAGACACCAAATGGCGCAAATGCACTAGGTAAAACCTCCCACTTCCACACGCCAAGCCTTCCGACTATTTAGCCGCCTGGCTTCCATGTCCAGATCCAGACGCCATGTGTCTGCCTGACGCCCGTATCCTGCATCTCCGCAAACGCCATTACTACTGAAATGCTAGTGCCGCGCAGTCGAATGCGAACAGCCGTACATGTTGATACAACAGAAAGTAAAATGAAATAGAACAGAATACAAGCCATCTCTTCATAGCCGCCGGAGTCGCTTGCCAGCCCCCAGCCCAATGGCTGTTCGACTGTTGAGAATCATTTCCTCATTCCCACCCGGTGGAGGGTTCTTCTGGATGTACTCTTGTCGAATGCGTGCAGCCTCGTTGTCCCAGTGAGCGACACGATCCTTAAAGTCGGCTGCGTTGGACGTCGCACTTTCTCGTGCATTGTCCGCCTGCTCCTGGTATGGCTGCTTGATGTCTTCGCCCGCAGTGCGCCATTTGAGACCAATAGCGATCCGCACCTCCTGTTTGGTGGCCTTTGCTTCTGCATTCCCAGTCGCAGCAATACGAGCGTCGTCGCACTCCTTCTTCACAATGTACCAATAGTCCTTGGTGAACAGCAGGAATGGGTTGACACCAGATCGTCCTGGCTTGACTGGTCGTTCCCCAATCTCCTCAAGAATAGCGCCGATGATACCAGCCTCGTAGTCTTCATCCCGTTGAGCTCTTGCTGTCTTCGTGCTCTGAGCTGGTAAGACTGCAGGTGCAAATCCTGGTTTGAAATCGCCAAAGGACGGAGTTGCAGGCTGCTCGACTTTGATCTTCTTCTCCACCAACGGACTTGGAACTTCGATTGGTCCAGTCATGGTCTCGTACACTTCAGCGGCCGCTCGAAGACCTGACAAGTATGCGCCATGAACCGTAGCAGGATGTGTTCCGCAAGTAGCTTCTCCAGCAAAGTGTAATGGCCCGAGGGGACGAGCCATAACATCGTAGTCGCCAGTTTGTGTCTTTGCACCAACGTACGAGTAACTTCCTCGAGCGAAAGGGTCTTTGCTCCATCGTGTAACAATGGTTTCTGTGGGCAGTGGCACTGCATTCGGCGCGAACATGGAACCAAGTCGCTCTGTGACTTCCTTGACTAGCTGGTCATTCGACGTAGCTTCGGCGTAGTGTGCAGAGTCACCGGCCAGGAGTGCGACCAATGTTGGCTTGCCACTGGTCTTGATGCAGTTCCAAAACAAGTAGAATCGTCCGCGCCGTGCATTGTAATCCTCGGGTCGAAGACTGGCCTTGTGCTCGGCTTCATTCAACAAACCGAACATATCGCGGTCGGGTTCCCAAAAGGCCTTCTCGTATACCAAGATGATCTGTTGACGTTGTTAGTCACAAGCTTCTGAGGAGCTATCTAAAGGCTTGCCTTGTTGAGCAGTCCGAAGCCCATGCGCTCGATCACACCCTGCTTCCAGTCCGGCAGGGGCGGCTGAAACGTTATGGACTCCGACTTCAACACGCCCAGAGGTGTTGTCAAGATCACTCGATCAGCCTCAAAAACCTGTCCGTTCGTAGATTCGATTGTTACTGCTTTTCCGCGTTGGTGTTCCTCTGTGCTGTAGCGGACCAACTTGATCGGAGTATTGAAACGAACGTCCAGTTGGTCTGGACATTTCCAAAGCCCTCGCGGAACCTGCTGGTAACCCCCAATGACCTCAGAGTGCTCTCCTTCAAACTCATTACCCATGTCCTGATCCCAGCCGCTGAGGCTGAGCTTATTGACACTGACTGCGTTGGCATATTCGAGATTAGCATGGTGCCAACTCAGCAGCCGCATGTCTTTAGGTGTCATGTCGACGATAGCTTGATATTGTTTGATGCCCTCATCCATGGTCTGGCCTAGAGTGGGGAACTCTGATGTTTTTGCAGCAGAATCCAAGTCTACAGTTTGTGACATTGGCACTCCCGGTTTGACCTTCCATCCTAGACCTTGTATGGCTTCGGCCGCTGTGACGTTTGGATTGAATCCGGCACTCAGTTGGTAGGCTCTGCCAGCTAGCTTCTCCACTCCTGTTGTGGGCTTCTCCTCTGTTGTTGATGCTGTGCTTGTCGCATTCACAGACAAAGGTGTGTCTGAATTTTCCATTTCCGCGATTGTCGGGCCACCGTTATCATTGGCGTCGCGGCCAAACAATATGAGATTTCGATCACCTTCCACAATGCGTTGTTTGGGCGCTTTGTTCCGGTAGACGCTTGCTCGCTCCAAGACATCGTTGTAGAGTTTCTCTACAAGCATGTCCTGATGCCTGTCTACGACTGTTCCATCGTGATCGTAGAGTATCGTGTTGTCGCGTAGACCGTGATATGGGATGCCGAGCTGCCCGCGAATTATGGCGTTCAAAGGGTTGCCATGTTCGAAACCTGTGACGATTTGTGCGCCCATCTCAGCAGTGCAGCGATGACCAGGTGGGAGCGTGGAATTCGACTGATTGAGGAAGGGATGAGAGTACACCCTGCCACCGACGCGCGGACGAGCTTCAAGGATGATTATTTTCGGTGGTCGTTCGCCGTCGCTCGTGCTTTGATCTGCGAGCTGGGCGAAAAGCGCTTGCAGCTGCCTCGCACAGCCCAGACCAGACATCCCAGCACCGACTACAGCAACCGTGCGCTGAGGTATGTCTTTTGCTTTCTTCCTTGATGTTGCCAGTGCATTACTTGGAATCTCAACACAGCCGAAGTTGATGTAGCCGTTCCTGAGAAGCCACAAATAAGCCACCTTTGCTAGATTGAAGAAGCGCTTATCTCGAGCGCAGCCTATAGCTTCTTCGTACGAGATATATACCAAGGGATTGCGATGCCAGAGCCTCAGGATCGCATTTCGTATGTTGAGGTAGATGGTCACTTGTGCGTGGTTGACATGGTTTCGCAATAATCTATACTCTGCCGGGTGCAATGCAAAAGGATTAAGTCTGCTGCTTTCCGCAGCCAGGGCACATTGTCTTCCGAACTCTGGCCACGAGAGCTCAGCTGGTATGCTCGAGCTTGCCCTCAGCTCGTTCGTCTTGCCCTTTGCTGCGCTGACCAGGCGTTGCTTCGTCGGGCGCTCATGGGACTGCAGGAGTTCAGGTGTCGATGACTGTTGAGGTTCGCGACTCAAGCTCTGTGGCGTTCTTGTTATGAAGTCTTGCTTGAGAGAAGCATCCTTCACTTTTGACAGGGCATCTGGGTGATGTGACGTGTTCCCATTAACGGCTTTTGAAACCGAATCCGCATTGTGATCTGAAGAATCCCCATTGATGCCATGTGATCCATTCTCCACCGTTGAATGTGGCGTAAATGGATACGGCAGTGGCGAAGGCGGGAGGTTGAGGCCGTACGAATTCGAGAAAGCCTCAGGCGTAGACCCATCGGCTTCATCTCTGCCGCTTTGATGACCGAGTTCCGATATGTCGTTGGTATCGCCATAGTGCACGGACGATGTCGCCGATTCTCTGCCACAGCCAATGTTACTAAGCCCAGGCATAGAAGCGATGCCACCCTTCAGATGTATACTTTCTTGCGACATCGGGAGCGACAGAAAGTCATTGTGAGACTGATCGAACATGTCGGAGTCGTCATCGAGGGTGTTTGTGTCGGTCGTGGACGCGAAGGCGGAAAACATGATTGATGGCCTTCGTCTGTGAGGGTTGAGATCGTGCGAACACCTGATATATGGCCATAAGAGGGCTACGGGTTGCGGCGCGCCATGCGACAAGACGTAGGGTGGTTTCGAAGCAGATAACGAGTGTCGTTAGATTATGCAAGCATGGCGGATTCGGATGTTATAAAGATGTTAGATCTCATGCGCCGCAGGCATCGAGTGAAGAGGTTGAGCACAGGAAGCTAGCAACACCGGTAGCCATTCCATGTTCGGCAGCCGCGTTTAGAAGCATCCCTGCGCAGCTCCAGAGCCCACCACCCCTCCTTGTCGCTTTCCGCTCACTTCACGCCTCGCTTCTGGTTGAGAGCTGCAACTTCGAGACATGTACGCAACCAGCAGCGACCTTACCTATTCAGGCTGAGGTCTACAGAGCATCGCACGTTTCGAAACGCTTATTCACACTGCAAAAAACGCGTCGTATCGCAACGCCGTCTTCCTCGGACTTCTGCAGCCCATTGCGCAAACGGAAACACAAGCTTAATCTCAAGTCAACTTCAACACGAAGCTCGATGCATAGACCAAAGTCCATAATGATCTGTCAGATGGCTATCTTTAGGGTATGTAGCAACGGTGAGCAAACCTGAGCACACGACACTCGGCCCAAGCAAACAATTGTCTCATTCAAAGCGGATTGGAAGTTCTTAGAATGCCCAGGTCGTGGGGTCATTCTTGGTCTGCCATGTCGCCTTTTGACTCTCATATGCGACTTCACTCATCGTTGGCCCGATGTCTCCAAATGGGTAACATGTCGTCGGCGCCGAGAACTACACTGTTCACAAGGGAGACTACACAACATTCACTACGAGGGTACATAACAGAGTTGCATTCAGTAGGTACGTTTTATCATCCCTGTGTCATTGAGTCGAAAATGTCTGAACTGACCTAATCGACAGAAGATTCAATTCTGTGACGGAATCCAAGCGATGTGCTTCCGCAAATCTACGCTTACAATCAAATACTTCTCTACAAGAACTGTATTGTACTGGAATACTCCATTTAGCGACCTCTTGTACCGATCCGAGACGTTCAAGGCGTGTGGAGATGAGCGGAGATCGAGCGTACCACCAAACATCGATGTAGCAAAGATGGAATTCGAGACGTTCGATAAATGCCTTGCGCATTCAAGAAGTTCAGACTAAGGACTCAGCTGAAGGCCTGGATAACCCGGATTGGGAGGAAATGCTGCAGAGCTTTGAGCTTGTAGATATGCCGAAGTCGGCTAGCAATGAGCAGCTTGACCTATTCATAGGTGGCGATTACTGGCTTTGTAGCTCGAACAGTAGACAGCCAAGATGCATGAGGTACTGTTACATGATTGGTGATCATCTATAGTTCCGACAGTCAAACGACAAGATTGAAAGCACTTGCTTGCAAGTAGACCGCACTTAATAACCAATCTCCGTGATCTTCCTATGAGTGTGAGAGGCCCTTGGTGGTTTCTAATGATCACGTGAAGGTAAGCGCACGGGCGGCGGCATCGTGATTCGATTGACGTAAGGAGCGGATCCCCGAGCAGCGATGTTTACCAGCAACGAAACTCCCCGCCGAACGAACGATGCGATGGCCTTGGTCAGGCGACGAGGATGAGCAGAAGAAGACTGGCCTTGCAGCATGGAACGACCCATATAGCCCAGACAATTGGGCAACATCTCTTCTTGAGCCAAGGATCCTGATTCCATCTCTTGCGCTCACAGTGACCACTGTCGCTGGTCTGCGGCTCTACAAATCCTATTTACGAAGAATTCCCACGGTCAACCATATCAAACCCGACTACTTCCGTCGTAGGAGCCTCTTTGGTCAGGTCACGAGCGTCGGGGATGCAGACAACTTCAGGTTGTATCACACGCCTGGTGGGCGACTAGCAGGTTGGGGATGGCTGCCGTGGAAGATTGTACCAACAAAACGGGACCAACTCATGAAGCAGACAGTGAGTACTCCAGCTCTAAGAAGCCAAGCAATCTTGGGTGCTCTGCGCATCACATCCTGACAAAACTTGAAGCTCCACATCCGAATCGCTGGAGTCGATGCGCCAGAGCTTGCGCACTGGGGTCGAGAGGCTCAGCCATACTCGAAAGAGGCCCTTGACATGCTCACCGATCTCATCCTCAACCGTCGAGTTCGTGCGCAATTGTACAGACGCGACCAGTACGATCGAGTCGTGGCACAGGTCTACGTGCGCAAATGGTTCTTCAAAAAGGACGTGGGATTGGAGATGCTGAAGGCAGGCCTAGCAACAATTTACGAAGCGAAGTCAGGAGCCGAGTTTGGAACTTCTGAAGAGAAGTATCGCGCTGCTGAAGAGCAGGCTAGAGAACGTAAAGTTGGAATGTGGTCGAAGCCTGGTCTGTTACAGCGGTTGGCTGGCGCAAAGACAACGGCCCCAGAAAGCCCGCGTGAGTACAAGACTAGACATACGACCGCAGAGAAGCAGAAGAAGTCCTGAAAACCTGAAATCACGATACCGGAGATCTTATTGGGGAAGTTAACGTGGTGTATGAAGAAGGCTGTATAGCAATGCCAGCGGAGGATGCCCAGGTACTTTGATCAGATATCTGCGAGACCTTGACTCAATCTCTGTCTGCACAACATTATTGATGCATAGAGAGTCAAGCCTGGGCCCCAAGCGTTCTGACTCCTCGATCTGAGGAAATTGTTCAGACGCGGTGCTATCGCTCAGCCAGGGCAGTCAACGATCAACGCTACTGGCGTGCACTGACCAGGCCCAAGACTGACGAAGAAGGAAATCCTGCTCTACTTTGATGCAGCCGCTGGCCGGTTACAGTCGCAAATGACTCCTTACAAGTGGAGGTAGAGGCCCGTGAGCACTGCGGGTGACGGCAGCCCGCAGAGCAGCTTCAAAAATTCTTCCCGCCAGTGCCATGCCAGCGTTAGTGTCTGCGCCGATTATCGGCCCTGATCCGAATGGTCTCTGAGTGGATTGCAGTGCTGATTGAGCAAAGAGAGGCACGACGAACAACTTTGAATGGATTTGTAGATTCGTAGAGCAGAAGCAATTGTACCAAATGGCCCATTGATCGTATTTACAGTAAACAGCTGCATAAACCCTTGGTTGCGTTGAGTCAAGCGGGCCCTGCGCACTGAACCACGGGTCTTATCGCAATCGGATGGAGCTAAAATCGCCGATAGAAAGTTTGGCAAGCTTCACATCTTCCCCACGATTCAGTAATTCTTATAGAGTCACATTTCCTCTGCTCTGTTGAGCTTGAGCTCTAGCACCCCCCAATTGCCCTCAGTAGCCCTCGAGCGACTCACTTTCACGCGTTCGTCGTTCTTCTCCGTCCATCACAGGGTGTTCTTAGAGCTCGGTAGCTCAGCAGCTGCTTGACCGCCTGCAACATGGCTCTCTGTGGACGTCTGGCACGCCGCGTGCCAACTACGACGAGCCAATTCCGCAGCATTGCACCCTCAGTGTCTGCGCGAAACTTCACTTCCCGCACAGCTCGTCCTTTGACCTCCCTTCGCGCGAAGGGCGAGTCAACTGCGATCCACCGCCAGCTGCGCGCGTTCACAAAGGTCTCGGCCACATTCAACCAGACCCAAGAAGCACCGAATGCGCAGGCCTACCTCAACAGCGGCGTCATTGCTGGGGCCCGCAACCTGGTTGATGTGAAGAAGGTCTTGGTGATTGGCAGTGGAGGTCTCAGCATTGGACAAGCTGGAGAGTTCGACTACTCAGGTATGACCACATATCTTGGCGCCGAAGAAAGAGTCACAGAACACTAAGACAAACTGCAGGCTCCCAGGCACTGAAGGCTCTCAAGGAGGCTGGCGTCAAGTCTGTCCTCATCAACCCCAACATTGCGACTATTCAGACATCGCACGTGCTCGCCGATGAAATCTACTACCTGCCTGTTACCCCCGAATACGTCGAATATGTCATCCAAAAGGAGAAGCCTGACGGCATCTTCTTGTCCTTCGGTGGTCAGACCGCGCTAAACTTGGGTGTCCAAATGAACAGGAAGGGTCTCTTTGACAAGTATGGTGTCAAGGTTCTTGGAACCAGCGTCAAGACACTCGAAACCTCCGAGGACCGTGACCTGTTTGCCAGAGCTCTTGACGAGATCGACATCCCCATCGCCAAGTCGATTGCTGTCAACACTGTCGACGAGGCCCTTGATGCGGCCGAGAAGGTTGGATACCCCATTATCGTCCGTGCTGCGTACGCGCTCGGAGGTCTTGGATCTGGTTTCGCGAACAACCCCGACGAGCTCAGGGACTTGTCTGCTCGCTCGCTCACCCTCTCTCCCCAGATTCTGGTTGAGAAGTCCCTCAAGGGCTGGAAGGAGGCCGAGTACGAGGTCGTTCGTGATGCGGCTGATAACTGCATCACAGTCTGCAACATGGAGAACTTCGATCCCCTCGGTGTGCACACCGGTGACAGTATCGTCGTTTCGCCCAGTCAGACTTTCAGCGACGAGGAGTACCACATGCTCCGTTCCGCGTCGATCAAGATCGTTCGTCACCTGGGTGTTGTCGGAGAATGTAACGTCCAGTACTGTCTCCAGCCTGATGGTCTTGACTACAGGGTCATCGAGGTTAACGCCCGTCTGTCGCGTTCTTCCGCTCTGGCTTCCAAGGCTACTGGCTACCCTCTCGCCTACACTGCCGCAAAGATTGGTCTCGGACACACGCTCCCCGAGCTGCCCAACGCCGTTACCAAGACCACTACCGCCAACTTCGAGCCCTCTCTTGATTACGTCGTCACAAAGATGCCTCGTTGGGATCTGAGCAAGTTCCAGAATGTCAAGCGCGACATCGGCAGTTCCATGAAGTCCGTTGGTGAGGTCATGGCCATCGGCCGTACCTTCGAAGAGTCCTTCCAGAAGGCCTGCCGACAGGTCGACCCCAAGTTCCTCGGTTTCCAGGCTGAGAAATACGGCGAAGACCTCGATTACGAGCTCGCAAACCCTACCGATCGCCGATGGCTCGCTGTTGGCCAAGCCATGTACCATGAAGGCTACACTGTCGACAGGATACACGACCTTACCAAGATCGACAAGTGGTTCTTGCACAAGCTCCAGAACATTGTCGACTGCACAAAGGAGCTCGAGGAGATTGGCAGCCTCTTTGGCCTGAAGCAGGAGATCATCCTCAAGGCCAAGAAGCTCGGTTTCTCTGATAAGCAGATTGCCAAGGCTGTCAACAGCTCTGAAGACGAGGTCCGCGCTCGCAGGAAGAGCTTCGGCATCAGGCCCTGGGTCAAGAAGATTGACACCCTGGCTGCTGAGTTCCCTGCCGACACCAACTACCTTTACACTACCTACAACGCTTCCTCCCACGACGTCTCCTTCGATGACCATGGCGTCCTCGTTCTCGGCAGCGGTGTCTACCGCATTGGTAGCTCTGTCGAGTTCGATTGGTGCGCTGTCAACGCTACTATGTCGCTCAACAAGCTCGGCAAGAAGACTGTCATGATCAATGTAAGTTCACTAACGTTTCCTTTTTTCTATATACCGGATCTACCTACCCACTGGAGGCATTCAGCACCGCCTGTGAATCACAAAAACGAAAACATTTCCTGAAGTTGTCCGATGCGCATATCAACAATGTGAGCAACACGCCGAGCCCCTTCCTCTGCCGCAGTTGCAACAGGAGGTTCGGCTCGTTGTCCAGCCTGACTATGCACGCGAAGGAGCACAATGTCCCCACTGCTGCTGGCTCACCGGCCGCTCAGACGAAGCTTAGCTTCATCTGAGCTCCTCACGACGACCTCGATGTTTTTGGACGGTGTCCAACATTCTTAACGCATCATACGTTCGGCAGCATCACCTAATCGCCATTGTCGATTCGGAGTGGGTGCGCACTCTGATCATCACTTCGCTGAGCGGCTCACATTGGCGCGCCGTTTTGGACAGACTGTGGAGCCACGTAATGTCTAATGTCTAATGCTACTGCATTCCCGCGACTGCCTCCAGGGCAGCCTGTCGCTCTCGTCTTCGACGCCGTCGCTGCCGCGAAGACCTCCAGGACTCCCCAGGATTTTTTGGACCCCGGCCTTCCAGGACCACCAGGACTTTCTTATTCACATACACAAATGTACACATGCTAACGTAATCAAAAAAGTACAACCCTGAGACTTACAGGCAGGTAACCCCGTTGCCGTTGTTTTGAGGCCAAAACTAACTTTCTGCAGCACCGATTTCGACGTCGCGGACAGGCTCTACTTCGAGGAGCTCAGCTACGAGCGTGTGATGGACATCTACGAATTGGAGACGGCTCAGGGTGTTGTTGTTTCCGTCGGTGGCCAGCTTCCCCAGAACATTGCCCTGAAGCTCCAGGAGTCTGGCAAGGCCAAGGTTCTCGGAACCGACCCCCACGATATCGACAAGGCCGAGGATCGCCACAAGTTCTCCTCCATCCTCGATTCCATTGGCGTCGACCAGCCCGCATGGAAGGAGCTGACCTCGTACGAGGAAGCGAAGAAGTTCGCTGACAACGTCGAATACCCCGTCCTCGTCCGCCCGTCCTACGTCCTTTCCGGCGCTGCCATGACAGTCATCCGCAGCGAGAACGAGCTCGAGGAGAAGCTGCTCGCCGCTTCTTCCGTCTCACCAGACCACCCAGTTGTCATCACCAAGTTCATTGATGGTGCTCAGGAGATTGACTGCGATGCTGTTGCGTCCAACGGAAAGGTTCTCGTCCACGCTGTCAGTGAGCACATTGAGAACGCTGGTGTTCACTCCGGTGATGCCACACTAGTACTGCCTCCCGTCAACCTCGATGCCAGGATCCAGGAGCGTGTCAAGGATATTGCCGACAAGGTCGCAAAGGCCTGGAACATCACTGGACCCTTCAACATGCAGATCATCAAGGAGGAGGTTGAGGGCGCCGAGCCCAATCTCAAGGTCATTGAGTGCAACCTTCGTGCATCTCGTTCGTTCCCCTTCGTCAGCAAGGTTCTTGGAACCAACTTCATCGATGTTGCCACCAGGGCTCTTGTCGGCCGTGAGGTCCCTGAGCCCACTGACCTCATGAAGGTCGAGCGCAACTACGTCGCGACCAAGGTTCCCCAGTTCTCTTGGACTAGGTTGGCCGGCGCCGATCCTTACCTCGGTGTCGAGATGTCTTCGACCGGTGAGATGGCTTGCTTCGGCAAGGACCTCATCGAGGCCTACTGGGCCTCCGCTCAGTCGCAGATGAACTTCCGCCTGCCTCAGCCTGGAGAGGCTCTGCTCTTCGGCGGTGATGTCACCTCTGGATCTCTCCACTCCAACTCTCTGATCCAAATCGCCAAGTACATCCAGACTCTTGGCTACAAATTCCTTGCCGCCAACGAGGACGTCAAGGCTCTGCTCGAGAAGAATGTTGAGGGTGTCAAGGTCGAGGTCATTGCTTTCCCCAAGGAGGACAAGCGTGCCCTCCGCGAGGTCTTCGAGAAGTACGACATCCGTGGTTGCTTCAACTTGGCCAAATTCAGGGCGAACGGTCTGCTCGACGAGGATTACGTCATGCGCAGGAACGCCGTTGACTTTGGCGTTCCTCTCTTCATGGAGCCCAAGACTGCTGTTCTGTTCGCTCAGTGCATGAGCGAGAAGCTGCCCAAGAAGGAGGGCATTCCCAGCGAGGTCCGCACATGGAGCGAGTTTGTTGGCGGACGACCTTTGTAAATGATACGAACTCAGCACCGCTGCGCAGCGGTGTGACATAGGAGAGCTAGAGGAGCCATATACCCACTGGGGTTGAGTAGGATAGATGTACAGGACTGGGAGGTGAAACATCTCAGGGGACATGTTGTGATCCCGACTACGCACTGTTTCCTGATGATCTAGAGGAGTTAGGGAATGCTTTGGCATGAGATTTGTGCGATAAAAGGCTCTATACTCTGGTTTGTAAGCTAGTAATTCATTTGAATCAACATCATTTAGCAAAAACTTGACCTCGTGATATTCTTGATGCTGTGATCAGCCATGCCAAGAACAACTGTACAGAACATCTGCGTGTAAGTGATGTTCGTACCACAGCGCCCAGCAGACGTCACTGACGCACGCACTCGACTTCGGGCTCGCGCTCGCGCTCGTTCCTCGGCCGAACTCAAGTTGAAGCTTCTCTGTCATCCACACCGGCGTAAGTCGTCATGCAACCCTAGCACCGACTTTTCGTAGGCTTTTATTCCCGTCATCGGCACCCAATTGGCACTGCGACAAACAAGACTTGAGTTAAGCTCAGCGCCTGTCTTCGACAGTTGCTGCTTTGGGAAGGAAGATGACTTCCAAGCATTGCGCCTGTTTTTGACGGGTGATTGGGTTACCTGTTGGGGAAGTTCGGAGGATTGGCACGCACCTGTGCATCGCTGCTGGATGACGCCTGACGCGTCTTGGGTGAGGACTAAGCTCAACGCCTATGTCCAACCATTGCAGCTCTGGGAGTGGGTTTGGGTACCAAGCCCAACGCCTGTTTTCTACGGTTACCTCATGAGGCAGGTTTGGAGTCTTCGAAGAGGCGGATCTTACCTGTTGTTTGGTATGGCTTCACTTCGGTACGGGGGTATTCAGATTGACCGACGCGCTCTGACTGTCGTCTATCTTACTTCTTGCATCTTGCATCTTTGTCGTCCAGAGTGCGGGTTGCACAAACAGTCGACGACGAGCCTGACCGCCTTTCAAACGCTACACCTAAGCACCAAAAGTTGCACTTATGCTCCAGTTCAACTCCACAAGTGACTTGCACATTGCAGAGCGCCCCGGCGTCGCATTACAGCTGCCACAACTGTCTCCGTCGGCCGAAGCAATAGCCTGTACGCTCTGCACACCTGCTTCCAGAACGTCCGCATTCCTAGCACTAGAGAGCTTGGAACGTTACACTACTTTCGACAGAACTCTGACAAGTTGCCTTTTCTGGCAGTTTGGCAGCGTGCTGTGACGGCAGGTGTGTTGCGGCGTGGCTGTTTGCGGCGGCTGGGATAGGGACGTGAGCGTCCTTCTTTGTCCTTCGATGGGCAGTTGGCGTCGCACGAGCAGATGTGCACAGGACGCCGACGGAGGAGCCTTGTGCTTGACACGGACTGAGTGAACTGATCACGGCGCTTTGCCTGGGGTATAATTTCACGACTATGAAGATATTTCGTGAATGGGTAGATGTTGTTGTATATAGACATCGGAGCCAAAGTGGCTTGCTGAATACCAAACCCCCAAATGCGCAATCTAATGCCAATGCTCCCAATCGAACGCCTATGCTATGCCCTAACTTCTAAGAGAATGGTAGCAAAAGTGATGCGATGATAGTTTCTTCACAGCTCGTTACGTCTAGGGATTCGAATCTCCCAGCTCCTCTCGCTCGGCACGAAACCTGCCCACCAGTCGTACAGGCGCTTTGCCTCGAGAACAGCGATTCTGCCACTATGTGCATGTCAGCATCGGTCTATATCGATAATGATTGGGGAACTTACAATTTCTTCGGCATGTGGTACCACTGAGACAACACGTATCGGAAGACACGCATGACCAGCTGGTACTCTGCAACCATCTCTTCCCAGACCGTCATTTTGCTTGCGTCCCAGTCGCGGCTAAAGTCGGGGAGACCATCATCTCTGTACTTGATTTCTGGTTCCTCGTTTCTTTCTTCCTCAAGCGCAAGTTTCGTCTTGAGGACACCTTGAGAGGGCTCTTGGGGTACGGGATCAACAGCCCCCACGATGCCCGCGCGCTCATCGACCATGCGACGGAACTCCTTGATTGCTGAAAGTGAGTGCGAAAGACGATCCATAGTGTTGATCAATGCGACGAGCTCGGTGCGGCGCAGCGGCGGGTCCTTGGAGGAGTCGCTCTCGTCGAATTCGAACAGCACCTTGAGAGCTGTGCCGTAGCCATTTGTCTGCAGCTTGCCCCAGAGACGGCACTTGTCACAGCCGACGCAGTCCATGATCCTGCTGACGTTCCTGAATCGGTTGCGGAAGTCTTCTTTCAAGGCGACGGTATCCGGGTCCTGAAACATGACCGTCTCGTCAAATATCTCAGGACCTGAGGGGAGTGCAGACGCAAGACGCAGAACAGAGTTCTTAGTCCGGAGATCTTGTTCAGGGTCTTCGGAACAGAATGAGTAGTCTTGAATGTGCTGCTTGATCTTTCCCACTGCGCGCATAACGAGTGCATAGTTGAAATAGATGTTCGAGATACGCTCGGGGTAGTTGTGGAGTCGCTGTTCGTAGCACGAGAGGTTAGGACCCCACTGACCGGTGGTTTGATTCAGGTAGTCCCAGCAAAGGTGCGTGGAGATGGACGCATGCATCCCAGAGATAACACGATGGAAGACACGCTTCTCCAAGCAAGTGTCGTCAAACTCGACGGGGTCGAGGCGTGCAACAGCCGTTCCGTGGGCGATGGCAGACTGGACCTTCTGCTGAACCCCTCCTTCTTTCATGACGTTACGCAATTGGTTTGCGGCCATCTGCTGTTGCTGGTTTCCAAATCCTCCAAAGGGCGAGGCTCCAAATGGCGCAGACAGGCCGTCGGACTGGCCGGGTGCCACCTTCGGCGGTTTGCTGAAACAGTTCTCGCGGTAGATAGCCTCCCACACCTGCTGTGCACCAACTCCGGCATATCCTGTGAAACGCTCCGGGTTGTCCACGAGGGAAACATAGTCTCCCTTGGCCGGAGCGAAGGCATCGTCTGGTACGCAGTAGTCGCGCTCGTCGCATTCGTCGTCGTATTCGACCACGCAGCTCTCGTCAACGTCTTCACCCAAACTTCCATGCAAAGGCCTCTTCCTGTCCGCCTTTTGCTCCTTCTTGCCAGGATGATGCGCCGTAGGCCCTTCGAGCCTTCCCAGTTCCTTCGCACGCCAAACCAGCGGTATATCCTCCTCATTCTCCAGTGTGTTCACAGCGCACGCCACGTTTCCACATATCCCATTCTCATCGTCCCAGAACGGGCATTTCTTGCTATATAAGCTCAGGCGGTAATGTGAGAAGAAGTCGGTGTCTTGTGTGATCGAGTGAAGGTAAGGGTGTATTGCTTCGTTCAGCTGTTCGAGGGTGCTGTAGCTCGCGCAGGCATCCGACACTATTGCGCCAGGCTCCAACTGGAAAGATGTTTTAGTACGGTCTAGGTGGGTGTGCGTGGACGTAGAAGGCGAAGCCCTGTTCTTGCTTACATTGCAGACGTTTGGAGGCGGAGACTTGGACTTTGTAGGCGCGGCATGGTTGCCAGCATGCGAGCTACCCAGCAGCGAGAAGACTGCCAGGTAGAACACGTGCGATGCTGTGCGCATCTTTGTCTAGAGCTCAAAGCGTGCTACTGAAGTCCTTCGGTCAGCAAACGTCTGCGATGCGAGTGTCCCGAGCGGTTGCAACTCTGCGACTCGCGACTTGGGAGGACTCACAATTAAAGAATCGCCGGGTGATTAGCAGCCGGATATTGGGGTGGGGTATGACAAGAGGCCAGAGTGCATTGAAACGCAGTCGACACAAATGGCAGGAGTAATGGCCGAGGCGCTTGGTCGTCGGGTGGTCGCAATAGGAAATCCAAGTCGAAACAGATGATCTGCGTAAATGAAGGACAAGGCGAGGTTATATTAAGCGCACCGACGAAGCGGCAGGCAACAAGCAGGTGAAAAGGACAGACTACAGAGTGAATTAGTAAACTTGCCGGAGCGGCGATGTACGGTAATCACACGTTCATCGGACCATCTACGGACTTCGCAACGGTGGCCATTCGCTGTGGCGGTGTTAAGGGGAATCGCGTTACCGGGCCCTGACAGGTGGGGCGTAAATAGGGCTGAGCGGGATCGTCCTCAACATCCAACGGGGCGAAACGGGCGCACCAAGTGCTCCTGCAACATCTCCTGCGCCGACCATCTTGCGACAACTGACCGTTGGTTACAGGTCAATCATCCCGGCGCAGGAACGTACCACAATGACAGACGATTCCAAGCCCTGGCATGCTGCCTTCCCCGCGCCTAATGCAACAG
Source organism: Didymella segeticola (assembly GCA_004522025.1). Lineage (NCBI taxonomy): Eukaryota > Fungi > Ascomycota > Dothideomycetes > Pleosporales > Didymellaceae > Didymella > Didymella segeticola. The sequence continues at coordinate 1,093,752 of SDAV01000003.1, read as the reverse complement.
CACCCTTCATCACACGCGAGGAGGCTCTCAAAGACGTGGGCTCGGACGACCTGCTCCTTGTCGATGTGCGTCGAACAGACTTTGAGGGTGGTACCATCAAAGGCAGCCTCAACCTGCCTGCACACAGCTTCTACATGAACAGAGCTGTCTTATTCAACTTGTGCAAGCGTGCGGGCGTCAAGAGGGTTGCGTTCTATTGTGGTCAGTAGTGATGTTTACTCATTTTCAGTGCTCATGTCATCTGCGATGTGGTGTGGACATGACCTGAGCATTGGATCACGTTGGCACCGTGGCTGAAACATGGTAGGTTCATCGAATGGCAGGGGACCACGCTGTTCAGGCTGGTTTGCGGACTACGTTGCTGAGAAGGGCGATGACCAGATACAAGCCTTGACTCTCAAAGGTGGTATCAAAGGTTGGGTCAAGGCGGGAGAGTTATACACACAGCAAATTGACGGCTTTGAACCGGAGTACTGGAGACAATTTGATTGAGCTCCTGTAGATCCCTTAACTTATTGTCGCCGTGGAGCTAGCAATATCATCTAGTTGTATCTTGGTCTATATGCATGGTTTTTCATTCATCATCATCGTCGTCGTCTTCAATCACCCTGCGTACTCTCTTCCTCGGCACTACAGGCGACGACACCTCTGAAGCGGAGTCTAAGCTGTAAGTAGTCTTTCCACCTGCGCCTCTGCCTGGCTTGATCAGTGAAGCGTCGTCATCGCTGTCGCTACTGACAACTACATCGTTGTCTGTGATGTCGCTAGTAAAAAGCTTCTCCGCTCTTATAGGTCGTCTCGGCTTCGTAGCCGACCTGATCATTGCCTGTGTGGCCTTTCCAAGGCCATTGAAGTCAAGACCGGGGAGGCTTGACGCTGGTATCTCCTCTTCTTCAACTACGGTCCCATCGACAATGAAGCTGTTGAGATCAGAGTCCATCTTCCAAAGCGATGGATCCTCCTCATCGGCGGACGTATCTTGGGAGCCTACAGTATCGGCCTGTGAAGCTATGCGGAACCGAGGATCTGTTGGCGGCGGAGACGACTCTTCGCCCTCCCCTGCAAGCGCCGAAACCCGCCAATTGGGTGTCTTCACCTGTGGTGTAGGATCTTGAGTTTTGGAGGGTCGAACAGGTGTTTCAGCAGCATTCCCAGTAGCCTTCTCTTTGCGTGGCCGACCGCGTGGGGCTGGAGTCTTGGGCGGTGCCTCTGGCTTCAGTACAGGGGCTGATTTGGCCTTTGGCTTCGGCACAGACTTGGCTTTAGCTTTAGGCCTGGGCTTGGATACGACAGCCTCTTGTGATGCAGTATCATCGTCTGCCCACATGTCTTCATGAATTTCTGGTCGTGAATTGGCAGCAGCTATGACAGCGTCATCGTTTAGTTGGTCTAGACCATCCGACTCGTAGTCAGAATGGTAGAGTTGCCGTTTGAATGACTCTATACGATCAGTGTCCATGTCGTGGATGCGCTGCATGGTCGCCACAAAACCCTGCGTCTTGTGGCCGGACTTCGACAGTAGCTGTGGCTTGGCCAAGAATCGTTGATGATGAGCCTGTTGACTGAGGTCCAATGCGCTGACCATCGGCGCATCGTCATCGTCATAAACAGTCTGAAAACGCCTTTCCAGATCGTGTGTCGCCAATTCGTCCAATACGACTGACTCATATGAGGGGATCTCGAACGCTTCTTCACTGGGATACGTAATCGCAGGCGCTTTCTTGCCACGGCCTTTGGGAACGATTTCTTCTCCCATTCGCCCAGCAGTAACGAAGCCGGTCAACACACCATCAGGCATGTGGAACTTCTTTGGCGGCTTCTTTGTCCGTCCATTCTTCTTGGGCTCTGGAAGCCAATCTTGCTGGGAGTTCTCCGGAGGAATATCAACCACGCGGCGATCAACCACCGGCTTCACGTCAGCTGGTACGATTCGCCGAGATATCTCGTCGTGAAAGGTGAAGTGTGACCCATTCGCGATAAGCTCTTGCATCTTCTCGTAGCTGTCCTTTGCTTTGTTGGCGTCGTTCTCCTCTTTTCCTTGCATCTGAAGCATGATGATCTTTCCCTCACGCTTACGACCGGTTCGTCCCATTCTTTGTAACATGCGGATTGGCGATGCTTTGGAGTCATAACATATGATGAGATCGACTTCACCAATGTCGAGACCTTCTTCACCAATGGAAGTGGCAATCAGTGTGTTGTATTTTCCCGACTTGAATTCATCAATGGCATTTAGTTGCTCTTTTTGGTTCATGCCTTCGGAGTTCTTTGCTGTCGCCTGGCCGACAAACACACGAGGTCGGATCATGGGTTCATGCTTCTTCAGAATACGCACAATCTCCTCAGCACTGTCACGAAAGTGAGCGAACACCATAATTCTGGTTTGGGAAGCGTCCGGACCCTCTCCTGCATTAACAAAGTGCTCAAGGATGCATTGTTGCACATAATCGAGCTTGGGATGTCCAGCAAAGTTGTCGTCATTTACCCAAGTGTCCAGCCGTGTCATAAGCTTCCTGAACGCATCGCTGTCGAGGATCTGTTTCTTGTATTTTGACTTTGTCTTCTGGCTATCGTCTCTGAAATCTTTCAACTTTGTGTGAAACGGAGCCATCCCGTAGTACTTGAGAAGATCCATGCCGTGGGCGATAGAGGCGAGGAGTGTCAGGATGGTGCGTACCATGTTTTTCACACCCGGGTTCGCGTGCCGGCCTGCTTCATTCACCCACTTTGTCGCCGCTTGCGTGCACCCGTACGGTGTCAAAGTTCGAGGGTCATTACTCCAGTAAGCACCTACACCAGCCACCTGGTTGACGAGTGGCTGCAGGGCTTGACTGTACAAGTCCATGCACATCTCCATCTCTTCACTGTTCTGGAAGACGCGTTTCTCGATCCTGCGTTGGTGCACGTAGTTGCAAATGTCCATCGAGTTCTCCGTCCGGATCTCCACCCTCGAAATGTCAAGGCCATCAATAACCTTCTGAACCGCCTCCACGTCTGCGCCCGGAGTAGCTGTAAGAGCCAATACACGGAAGCTCTGGTTGAAGCGGCGCAGAAAGCTTACTACCTCCACGTATGCGTAAGATCCTGTTGCTCGATGTGCCTCGTCGACTACCAGGAGAACGATTTTCTTCGGGTCTGCATACCCGTTTTTAAGATCGTTTAATAAAGTCTGAGGCGTCATGAAGAAGACTCGTTTACTTTTCCATTCCTCCGATCTGAGGCCTGGCTGGACGCCTCCGGTAAGCATCGTAGTGGCCGACCGAGGGATGCCGGCAATACCGAAACAGGCCCCAACTTGCTGAGAGACAAGAGGCTTTGTCGGCGCAACGAAGATGATTTGCGATTCAGTAGTCCAGCGATACCAATTCAACATAACTGTTGCCGCGATGAACGTCTTTCCCAGACCAGTAGGCAGAGCGACGAGAAGGTTATTAAACAAGCCCCTCTGAACGATGTTGAACTGGTAGTCTCGAATAGTCCCGAGGTTCGTCGGATAAACCCAGGTCTTCAATGCTTCATGGTCAAGCTTATGATGAGTTGGTGGCTCTTGCTTCTGGTCGACGACAAAGTTGTAGCGCTTGTTTAGTTGTGACGGTGGCACCTGGCCGTCAGCACCTTGTCGACCGAACAGTGTTGTCTGCCGTAAGCCTGTCTGAGGTGCCGCGATTCTTTTGCGGTTTGCAGAGAGCAGCGTGACATCATCATCTGCGTCTTCCTTTTGTGGAGATGCTGCTGAAGACGAGAACGCATCAGACGGCAAGTCGGCTAAGTCTTGCTCGTAGTCATACACTGTTGACACGCCAGCCACTGCAGGTGACTGGGAAGGCTCATCATCAACGACGGCCGAGTCAGGGTCCTCCTCGACGGCCAACGCTGTTGTCTTCGGTCGTGATGAGATAGAATGCCGGCCGGCCAAAGCCATTGTCTTCATTGCATCCAGCCCGGCCCATGGAGCTGGCTCTGCAGAAGGCTTATGAGTTCCGACGCTGGTGGGCTTTGCCCAGATTGCGCCTCTAGGCTTCCACGGTGGTGAGTGCTCTTGTGGCGGTTGTGTGAAGAACATATCAGTCATGTCTAATTCTGTCGTTGGGATATGTATGCGCTCCCTTCTCTTCTGGGCAACTGTTGCTCTCGCAGGCGATGCATCCTCTTCTCCATCAATGTCATCGTGCTGTCTCGACACAGCCCTCTTCTTGCGAGTTGGCGGTCGTATCCCACGCGGCTCGTCACTTGTTGCAGGAGATACATCTTTATGGCCTGTGCGAGAGGACTCGTCGCCGTCATCCTCGTCAGACGAGCCTGCAAAAGGCTGCCGGCGTCGGCTTGGTGTTTTCTTGTGTGGAATGGACTTGATCTTTTCACGTGCTTGACTGACCCTCCGGCGCTTGGTCGGTCGAGGCGACGGCTGGAATGTAGGCGTACTTTCTCTCTCTGCCTGCGTCGCCGCATTGAAGAACGCTGTATCGTCGTAGCCGTCGCCGTAGTCGTCGCTATCCGACATGGTGTCACACAGCGTTGGCAATGGCTGTTTCAATAGTGGCAATGGAGCCTAACGCTCACGCGTTGTTGTTTCGCTAGCGCGTTTCTCTTTGCCGATCAAAGGAAGAACCCTGGCGCTCCGCTCCGACCTGCATGAAAAGAGCGCCGAGCGCGCTGGCAACCAAGCCTCTTGCAGCTTGGTGTGGTCACAAATATCTCCTTTTGGGTCTTCATTCGCCCACGAGTCCATTGCCCCTTTGCTAGATGTCAATAAAGCTGGCCCTTCCCCAGAAAGTCGGGTAGTTGATCAACACTCTTCTGTACACACTCGTTCTTTGCACAGATTCATTTCTTCACTTGCATAACACTCACTCGCTTATTTACCCATACTTATACTAATTCTAAACGTATCTTCGCCTTTCCAGACACTCGAATTGCATCACGCGACCCAACCGTTAACATGAAGTACACCATTGCTCTCGTCGCCTTCGCTGCCGGCGCTCTCGCCCAGTCATCCGTGATCACCAGCGCGCCTGCTACCACTGCTGCTCCTGGCGCTGCGCCGTCTATCAGCTGCGTCTCTGCTTGCGCTCCCGGCGATGTGTAAGATCTCATCATATACCTGCTCGCTGCGCTCACTCACACGAACACAGTACCTGCCAGGCCTCGTGCTTGGGCATTGCGCGTCCCAACTCTTCCCAGGCCGTAGCGACGAACGAGTGCGCCGCCAAGTGTGACCAGGGTGACGGCTCCGCTGAGGCCACCCAAAAGTACTCCGACTGTGTTCAGAGCTGCATTGCCAGCCTCTTCCCTAGCTCGCAGACGGCCAACATCCCTGGCCAGGGCGCTGCAGCTTCAGGCAGTTCTGCTGCGACAGCTACCGGCTCTAACCGTACGTCGAGGACACCCAATATCAGATATTCTTGCTAACGCCTATACAAGGTGCTTCGAGCTCCGGCGCCTCTCAGACAGGCTCCGCTGCTTCGGCTTCGGCCCAGGCAACGGGCGCGGCCAACTCCATCCGCGTTGGTGGTGCTGGTCTTGCAGGTCTTCTTGCTGCTTTCTTCGTCTAAGGGCATCATCTGCAAGTAGTCCGAGCACCAATTTTTAGCTGCTACGGATATTCAAGTTCTCGAGTCCAGTGTGTTTTAGGAGTCCGCATGTTCTGTCGGTCCGTGGTCTTTGGTGGTACAGCTGAGGGGTAAAGGCCGCAGCATGTGTTGTGTTTCAAGGTCTCAATAGTAGTGGACCAATTGCACCACGTTTGCATGTCGCGCATGTCGTGCACGAACGTGTCTCCCACATTGGCCTTGCTACTCCTAAAATTAATGCCGTGGATAGCTCGTGTTGCGGTTGTGGTTGGTGAGATCGACCGAATAATACCGGTAATGAGATAGCGCGGAGATTGGCTGATTTGCAGGTCAGGTGCGCGGGCCAAAGAATGACGCACTAATAAGAAGCAAGGACATAGCAAATGTCTCCATGTCGATATTCAAGAGCTTCCAACAAGACCGCGGTGTACGCCGCGACATCTTGCCGAACATGATGTGTCCGTATTTCGAGTGACACTTTCAGAGGATGCAAAGATCTCAGGTCGCAGAAACCCGTACTGTTGATTTAGTGCTGCTTGCGATTGCGCAAGTGTGGTGTTTCCTTGAGACCTCACGAACCTTGCTGAATTTTTTGCCACTGCACACAAGAATAACGAAGACGGAGGAAGAACAAATGAGATTCTCGGCGGAGTTAAGAGGCTGTGCGAGAAAGTGTACAATACCGCTGCGCTTGAGGACTTGCAAAACCGTAATTTCTGTTGGTCAGAGTCGGAGTATTTGTCGGAGCAGACATTTGTCTGCATTTCTAGCACTGGGCAGGGCATGCTCCCGGAATGGTCTGACTGTGTGCTGGTAATTGCTGTCCCACTGATCGGTGAACTTTACCTCGTACAGCTTAATGCTGGGCCTTGAAAAGGTAGGAATCGTCTCATCATCTTCAAGATTGCAGACAGAGCGACGGGCATGGAGACCGCAACATTCAAGCAGGTCGTTGTAGGGTTTACACAGCCTAATCAAACCAAATTTATAGGATGAAATTCGTAATTTGTTTCGAACACAGTTGCGCGTCCTCTGACGGCTTGAAGGGCTACGGGGATCAACCGCCCTCGCTCAGTAGCCGATGTGTCAGAGCTATAACTGAGGTGAATCATGGGCATCCACACATCGAAGCTTTTATACGACAAGACTTTGTCCCAGACGAGTTGGCGAAGATTGAAGTGCGTAAAAGGATGATGGCAGCGATGCTCGAGGCTGCGCGGACCATGTCGTGTGCGACACGCGATCTTCCTCAAGCATGTGCTTATCTTAATGAAGGTAGGCGGAAAGAAATCGCTGTAGCAGAGCTGTCCGCGACTGACCAGCTCCGAGCACAACCAGCGATGCGTGAGAGACAACATGATATGTTTGGCTGGAAAGATGGTTGAAATGTCTTTTGCGCATGATGCAAGGGTGCCGAATCTGGCGAGACGTCGAGCCTCTCTGTAACGCACTTGGAAGTGTGCCGAGATGGAGCTGTGCCCTTGGTCTGTCAGGTATTTCAGCCCCGTCATCAGGGAACTACGCCAACGACGATTCCATCGAAGATATACACAGGTGTATTCTCCGAGCCGCAGACGAAGATTTCTAGTCATAAACCACCCGCCTGCTTACGGGTGGAGGAGCTGATAGACGCCAACAGCGAACGTGGCCGAAGAGATGAGGTCTAGGGACGGCCAATCAGATCAACTCGCATCTAGCGAGAGTGGCTGATGGTTGCATGGGTTGCATGGCGCCCGGCAGAAGTGGTTTAGCGCCACGGCTGAAGTTTCTCGACACCGGCCTCAGTCGTGGTAATGGATCGCCCCCCACTGGTGATGGCGCAGACCTTGTCGCATGCATCATTGAACCGACTGCCACGCACGAAGACCGCCTGAGAAGGAAAAGGGTCTGATTTCGATTAGGCACTCTGCCACTCGTGTCCCTCGCGATCGGCCCGTAAAGGATGCGGCCGGAGCATGGTCAAAATCCAGGTGTTGCGAACCATCGCGAGTATGATGGCCCAGACAACACAAGGTCGCGCCTGACTCGACCGCTGTGTCGGCGGTAGCTGCTCCATCAGGCTGCCACTTTGTGTATGACAAAAACTGGCTGGAGGTGTTGGTGGGCGCGTTCCTGTTCTTTGTCACCCCAAGTGATCCCTTCAGGGCTTAACCATCCCTGTCGCCTGGCCGCACTAGACTAATGAGACATCGACACTTCTGGAGTTCGCCAACGGTGCTCGCGGAATCACTAGCGACACAACAAGGCAGTCTATCTGCAGACACCTTGGACCTCGCAGCTCTTGCGGACCGATCGTAATAATTCATGTAGGCTAGAAAGCAACCTTGCCGCCCTGTCAATGGATGCGCGGCTTAGACTTTGACGAACATCAAGATGGAACATGCACTTAGCACACCTGTGCACTTGAACTGAATGTGTGTAAAGTAGTTGGTTGCGGGACAGTGATTGTAGAGCGCTGTGAGGCTGTTGGTGCAGTAGTAGCAGTAGTGAATATGTTGCATTGGTTGCTCGGTGAAGTGTGGAAGTAGGTGCTGCGTCAAGGGCAGTCATCAGGCAGCGTGCCCTTATTAAATTTCTGAGGCCTGCGACGCATCAAGGACAAAGTGCGGTGCCTCCCGATAGGAACGAACTCTGATGGGCGTGCGTCAGAGCAGATATGTCGCGGCGGCGGGCGTCCGTGCATACCAGTACGTGAATGGTTCCGCGGTCCTCTCCCATGCTTCTTCCTCGACACTTCCTCACACTCCAATCCTCGGAACACATCTCGACGCGCTTTGGCGCCTTGCTTTGGGTTGTTTCCGAGCATTCACGATTCGTTGAACCGCTCCAACAGTCGGTTCATGCTCACCATTGCCACTTTCGGTTTCTAAGTTCGAAGTTCCGCGTTCTACGCCATTGGTCCTTCCATGCGACCTCGAGAGTCGCTCTTCACGGGGCAATATTCTAGCATTTCACACGCATAAGACTGCCACATTGACCATTTGACGCATCTCGCAACTCACACTGCCGCCCACGGCAGCGAGCCGTCAAAATGGATGCACAGAAAGAAGATGGCGATGTTCAATCGTCTACTAGGATCGGGAGTCCGGCCAACGCAGACTCACTGCACACCACAAGCGACGTGCAAAACGGTGAAGTGAACGACACCATCCCCACAGAAGGAGCCGCGCCTCCAAAGGCTACCAGCAAGGTCTCATCTACCAGAAGCGTAACGCCTGCGGGGTCTACTTCAGAAAACCTGCCTACGCCACAAGATTCGCCCGATGCAACTACCGCCATGGACGTGGACCAGCCCCATCAGGAGTCCAGGAACAACGATTCTGATTCAGCGCAGCCTTCGAGAAAAACCTCAGAGGAGGCTGCCGCTGCGCCGTATGGAACGCGATCGCGCAACCGGCCAGGCAGGTCGCGCATCAACTATGCTGAAGACACTGAAATGGATTTTGAGATGACAGCACCTGCATCGACGAATGGAAACGCGTCCGACCAGCCATCGCGAAGCCTTGTGGCTGCCGAGAGTGGTCAACCACCAGTTGCGAGTGGAAAGAAGGGTGCAGGTGCCGGACCAGGTAGTGCGCCGTGGGGTAACTCCGGACCCAATGCCAAAGACAACCAAGCAACCCTCAGTGTTTCCGGCTCATCGGCAACCACACCAGCAGCGCAATCCAGCACCGCGCAACCTACGACAAAACGACGAAAGCATGCCGCCAAAGATGCCACAAATGGCGTCCAAGCAGCTGCAACCGCTCCGAGCCAGACTTCGAAGCGCGGCGGCCAAGCTCAGGTCCAGGCGTCGGCAGCGGCGGCGTCTCCGTACACGCGGGAGTCCAACATGATGACATTCGAATTCAGCGGTGCCATGCTGAAAGACGGCCGCCTGCAAGCTGACGACGGGCAAACAGTGTCCATTAATGGTAAGTTCTGACCTTCCTTTTCCCGCGGCTGACAGCGAATGATGTTGCGCCAGCCACGTCTTGCGGCTTAGCTTGCGATTTCTAATGCGGCGTCTAGACCAAGTGTACCTTGTGTGTGAGCCGCCCGGCGAACCGTACTACCTGTGTCGTATCATGGAATTTATCCACAAGGACAACGACCCAAAACTGCGTGTGGACTCACTCAGAGTAAATTGGTTCTACAGGCCGCGGGATGTTGGCCGCTACAACAATGACACTCGACTTGTGTACGCGACGATGCATTCCGACCTGTGCCCTATCGCATCGTTGCGCGGCAAGTGCAACATTTTGCACAGGAGCGAAATCGATGACCTGGATGAATATCGCAAAGGAAAGGACAGTTTCTGGTTCAATCAGGTCTTCGACCGCTTCATCCATCGCTGGTACGACGTCATTCCTACCTCTCAGGTCATCAACGTGCCAGTCAAGGTAAAAAAGGCGCTCGACGAGCGCTGGAAGTACATATGTCTGGAAACGAGCAGGGTCAAGGAATTGACCAGCGCAGTCAAATCCTGCAAGCGCTGTGTCGGCTACTGTGCATCGTAAGTTCATCACTGTGCTTTCGTCAATGTTTGCTAATCCGATACAGGAATGATTCTGTAGAATGCGCAGTGTGCCACAACACGTATCACATGAATTGCGTCCGGCCACCATTGCTCAAGAAGCCATCGCGTGGCTTCGCTTGGGCGTGTGGGCCTTGCAGCAGGGCACAGGAGAAGAAGCTTGAAGCTCGACGAACTCCTCTACTAGGCGCAACTAACGAAGATGGCGAAGAGGAAGACGTTGTTGATGAAGAGGAAGAGGAAGTCGGCAGCGATGGCGCAGACACTCCCGATCCTGAGAGCCAAGTCGACCTCCATCCGGGTACCCAAGCCGAGATTGCTCTTGCGAAGATGTGGCCCATGCGTTACCTTGGCATTCACTGCCGCGTGGAGGACGCTCTGCAATACGACGACAGGGCAATCTATCCTCGCGCCAGTTCCCGGTTGGGACCTCGCCACCAGGCGAACGTCAACGTGTGGCATGGTCAGCCTGTAGAATTTGTCAAGCCGGCCGAGATCAAAAAGCGCTATGTCAAGTCAACAAACAACAAGAAAGAAAGCAAGCTCACCAAAGAGACTGTCGCAGCCATTGAAGCAGACAAGGCGGAGAAGGCCAAACGCCCTAAGTGGGTTATGGATGAGCCCGTGGGCTATGTCCGTCGCGGTGAAGATCTGCCGAACAAGGACTCAAAGCACTCTGCGGAACTGATCTTCAAGATGCCTCCTCTGGGCGTGCACTCGACGCGTGGAGAAGAGGATGCGCCAACCGTCACCGAAGAGCAAGTCAAGGCCTATATGGAGCGTGCGAAAGCGCTCGCAAAGAATGTTGGGGTTGAGCCTTACAACACCAACTTCCTTACCAAGGCATTGGCGCTATTTACGAAGCATCAGTATGATGCAGATGCGGCTCTGAAGCAAGTCAAGAAACTGGACAAGCGCAAAGACCTGAAAGAGCCTGAGCTTACGAAAGAGGAAGAGAAAAAGTGGAACGAAGGGGTGGCAAAATATGGGTCCGAGATCAGGAGCGTTCGTCTTCACACGAGTAAGACTATGTTCTATGGAGATGCCGTACGATACTACTACATGTGGAAGAAGACACCAAAGGGTAGGGAGATCTGGGGCTCCTACAGCAACCGAAAGGGTAAGAGCAAGAAGGTCGAGCCCGACGCACACAGCCGACTGCTGGACGATATCGCCGATCCCCAAGACGACTCGGCATTCGACAACGAGAAAGCTGTGCAACGCAAGCGCAATTTCCAGTGCAAGTTTTGTACGGTTCGCCATTCTCGCCAGTGGAGGCGCGCTCCCGGTGTCTCGCCAGGCCAAATGGTTCCAGCGGATGGTCGCTCGAAAGACAAGTCAGGCTTCGTCGTGGCACTTTGCTTACGATGCGCGAACCTGTGGCGCAAGTACGCTGTAAAGTGGGAGAACGTTGAAGAGATTGCTAAGAAGGTGGCGCAAGGTGGCGGCAAGGCATGGAAGAGGAGGATTGATGAAGAGCTTCTACGAGAAGTCTATGCTGCACAATCCGACCCTAGCCCTGCGGTCAGTGCCCCAGATTACCTCGATCTTCCTGCAGCGGCAGCTCAAGTAGTTGGCGAGCCTGCGAAGAAGAAGCTGAAGACAAGTGCGGTTGGGAACGGTGACAGTGGAATCTCGACCCCGAACAATGAGCTTGCCACCAACAAGAAGAAGGAGAAAGAAAAGGCTGCATTGCCGCCCAAAGCTCCAACGCCTCCGCCAGTTCCTGCACAACCGCGACTGAGGGACTTACCTTGCGCTGTTTGTCGTTCAACGACTGGCACACGCTTGCAATGCGCCTCTTGTCGTATGACTGTACACAAGGCCTGCTACGGTGTCGAGGATACTCGCCAAGCCAACAAATGGTACTGTGACACATGCAGAAACGACAAGAAAGAGAGCGTGTCTTATGTAAGTCACATAAACGATTGCTACTTCCCGGTGCTAACACGTGTCAGACGTACGAGTGTGTGTTGTGTCCTCACAAAGTATCCGAACAGGACCTCTTCGAGCAGCCTAAGATCACACACAAGAAGAAGAGCGACAGGGACCGAGAGAAGGAGCGCATGGAGAAAGAGCTCATCGACACCGCCAGAGAGGAGTATCGCATTGGACAACAGGAGAAGGGCCGACCTGTGATTCCTCGCGAGCCGCTCAAGCGCACCGCAGACAACAACTGGGTGCATGTGCACTGCGCACTCTGGCATGCGGATGTGAAGTTCAGCAACGCCAATCGCCTTGACATGGTGGAAGGTATTGGCGCAAGTACCCTTCGGTATGACCAAGTTTGCAAGCTTTGCAAGACCACCAATGGTGCCTGCGTGTCATGCTTGCAGTGCCATGCAAACTTCCACGTAGGCTGTGCGCACGATCGCGGCTATACCTTCGGCTTCGACATCACGCCTGTGAAGGCTACGCGGAGGGATGCCGTGCCCACAGTCACGCTCAACGGGGACACGGGTACCATGGTAGCGGCCATATGGTGCAAGGAACACACGCCGAAAACGCCTGTACACCCCATCACGGAACAGCTGGAGGGCTCTGACATGGTTGCTTTGCAGCTGTTTGCTCGAGAGTTCAAACAGGCGGACCTCACCCTTACTGGTACAGCACGAAAAGCCAATCTCGTGGACCAGTCAACGCGGACAGTCTCCCAGGCTGTGATAACATCAAGCAATCGTCGTGCGTCCGCAGTCACAGCGCAGACGCCTACTTCAGCTCGCGGTCGTACTTCGAACGCTGGCCTGCCGATCAAAGAGGAACCCACAGAAGCGTCGATGCCCAGACCAGAGCGCAGCTGCGCTCGATGCAAGATCGATTCCAGTCCACGGTGGTGGAAGGTCGAAGATGCTTCGTGTCGCACTTCTGCAGCGGACAGTGCTCCAAAATCGAACGGCGTGGCACCCAGCGAACGCCCCAATACCGAGCAGAAATCTGGTATCGAAAATGGTCATCTCACCAATGGAGCTGCTGATCATCCGATGGGCGAAGCACCATCCATCCCAGCATCAACAGTGCCCGCTCGTCTACATATAGACACCGGTGTTGCAAGTGCTTCGCCTGCTGCATACTTGTGCCAGAAGTGCCACTGGAAGAAGGAGCAGGGCATCGACGAGAACGAAGACCGGGAACGATCGAAGTCTATTCTTCCAGAACCGCAACAACTTCCTCTCCGCTCTCCTGTGCAGGCCTTTGTTGTACCTCCACCCCCTGCGCTTACACCCTGGGGAGTTCCAGGCGGTTCATCGAATCTGCCCCCAACCCAACCGCCGCCTCTCCCAGCGTGGCATAGTAGTGGCCCTCCTGGACCGCCAGCAACGTCGCACGCTCCACATCATCTTCAGAACGGCATTTCGTATCCCCCTCAACCACATGCTCCGGTCGGCCACCACGCGCCGTTCCACGCACCGTATCCTCCCACGAATGGTTATCCTTCGCACTCCAGCGCGCCAGTGCATCCGCAGATGCCCCCGGCGCCTATGCGAGCTCCGTATGCGCCTTCGTCATCCGGACCGCCTCCACCACTACACCTCAACAACGGCGCGATGATGGTCAATGGGCTCCACTCGCCGCGCAACATGCCGTACTCGCCGACACATCCTCACGAGTACCACTCATCTCGATCGACTGAGAGCCCGTTCGCTGGTCCGCCACCGTCTATTCCACAGTATACTCTCCACCACGGCAGCCCCGCTCCAGGACGGCCAGAAACGCCACGGGAGACGATGATGCGAGACGCACCATCGGTGACTTCTGCTCCGACGGAGCGAGCCAACACGGGAGCCAGTGCCAGCCCTTCGCTACGCAACCTTTTGCATTAGGTCTTGTTTCTTTTTCTCTCATCTCCCTACGTTCTGTACTTTTACGATACCTTGGGTTCATTGATCAGGAGTTGTTGGCGGGTTAGCATTTACAGCATTGATCGGAGTGTAGTAACGGAGTGTGGGAACGAGGGTAGTAGTTGGTGGCGCGGGTGGAGGACATGAAGGTGGGGTGTATTGCATTGGATCTTTAGTGGGCACTGCAAGGGACGATACCACAGGTTTCTTCATTTTGTTTGCAGGTGAGCATGGTGCGAGCAAGCATGGTGCTCTTGTATTGCCATAGACGAGAGTGAATATACCAAGACGACTTTGCAAGACTTGACTTGGACATACTTGGCTGAAGCGGTGATGGTGTGGCAGGACCAGACCAGTTACAGAAGATAGGATCAGTCAGGTGAGTGTTATTGTGCGGTGAGCATCGAACGCCACAGGTGTGTGGAATGAGGATGAAGTCAGCAATGACCAGGTTCCCCTTTGTGGCGCGCTAACGACGCGCAAGCGTTGCAGATCGACAGGCTCCGACCATCTGCTCGGCGTTCGCGTCCCAACGTCGCGGTCTTCGACGACAATGTCCGCCGCACCCGTGAAGTCGCGTCTGGTCCCTTTTCGTATTTAATTTAATCTGCGTGTTTAGCGATGGGGTAGATTCATAATCAGATTTATTTTGCAATCTTCTTTCTTTTAATAATCAACGCTTCTGTCTTCTATTATCTGCACTGTACTGCACTGTGTTGTGTTGTGGTGTGTTGTGCTGTTCCTCCATCCCGTAACCCAACCCCTGCATGCCGATTGAAACGGTCGTCGAACGCGGACTCGAAACTCACAGCGCAGGAAAGTTGCTGAGCTGCGACACAGACTGAACGCGCGCCTCTTTCTTCGGAGCGCAGCGTGGCCGGACGAACAGCAGGTGTGTGTGCACAGCCACGGCGGTAGGGTAGCTCAAGTGCCGGTGGGGAGGGGGGGAAGTGCATAGGTAGTGGGTATCCCTTTGCTCGCCCTGGGTTGTCTTGTCTTGCCTTGACTTCTTGATTTGTCGTGTGCGACGTTCTCTTTTGACGTTACTTGTCGACTGTCTGTCTGTCTACTGTCTGTCTGTCTGTCTGTCTGGTTGTCTGGTTGTCTATCTGTTTATTACTGAGATTGTCGACTCTGGTGCAGAGTCAGAATCCATTGCCATGATTCTCGCAAAGCGGTATTGCCTCGAGTATGTCGACGGGCGGATTGAGTGTTTCCGCGAAGGCGGATTCTGGTACACTGAGGTATGTCTGCAGCGTTCCCCTCCTCTCGTCTCAGTCTCTAGATCTAAGATATGAGAGACTAACAACCCCCGCAGAAAGGCATGATCATCAAATGGGCGATTCTGGGCTCGCTGTTCGGGCTCTTCGTTCTCTGGTTCGTCGGCGGGTATATCCACGCCAAACGGCGCCTCAAGGCGGGGAAGCCACTACTTGCCTACCACCGGGTGCGTCATCTCACTACTTCTTTCTCCTTCTCCTTCGCTGTCGTACTAATAAGAGCAGTTCCTCGTCCCCTGGCAAGAACGCAAGCGCTACGGCCAAGCGCCGCAGAACCACTTTACCTTTTACAATTCGGCGAATCCGTACCAAAATCAAGGTCAGAATGGTACGGGACCGTATGCACAGAGACAGGACGGGGCGTGGACTGAGCCACCGCCTGTGTATCAAGGCGGTGATGCGCCGGTGTATGGGGCGCCGCCCGGGGCGACAAAGACGAATCCTAATCAGAGCGGGGGTGGGATGGGGATGGAGATGCCGGTGTATGGGGGAGGGCAGCAGAGTGGTGTTATTGGAGGGGGTGTTGGGGGTGCTGGAGGGGAAGGTGGACAGCAGGGAGAGGCGTTGCCGCCGCGGCCGCCGCAAAAGGCAAAGGCCGTGTTGAAGGGGTTTACGGATCGGTTTAGGAGGTAGATGATGGGTGGTGTGGCTGGTTCATGCCTGGGGGGAGTTGTGGAGGTGGGAACTATTTAATTGATATTAGGCTTATTTGGCGCTTGATGAGTACATGGGTATATTGGTATCATTAATCCAGATCCATAGCATCTGTGTCCTCGTCGATGGCGTCGTGCGTGGGTGCACTTGTATACGTGCTTGTGCTTGAGCTTATGCTGGTGCTTGCAGGCTCCCCTCTTGTTCGCTCTTGTGTGCTTGGTCTCCTAGTCTGCTTCTCACGAATCCTCTGCCGCGCCTCGACAATGGCCTTCCTCACGCTATCGTGCTCCTCGGGCACAGACAGACTGGCAGGGACGTTGTACAGGATGACCTGGTTGTGCTCGGTGGGGGTGGGCGCAGGGCCTTGGAGTAGGTAGCGCGGGATGCGGGAGCGGGCGAGGTGCTTCTCAATGTCTGGCAGGAAGACCGGGTGGTCCGAGTCCGAGTCTGCGTCGCTCAGCTCTGCGGCGAGGTCGTGGATGTAGACGCGGTGGGGGGTGTCTTCGACGAGCATGGCGTCGCTGGCAGGCTGTGTGGTGGTCTTGGCAGCATCCTGGGTACTGGCGACAGGAATGTACAGGCGGGCGGCTCTTCTAGTATTGTTGCTGCTGTTGCTGTTGCAGTGGTCGAGGTTCAGCAGGTCGAAGCGCTTGCTCAGACGCTGCTCGCCGTCAAGATTGCCGTCAGCCGCCCGCTTGGTGCCGTGGGGGGCAGCGGGAGCGTCCATGGGCGTAGTGACAGACGCCATCCATACTATCCTGCGTCCAGTGATGGTCTTGGGAGAGAGACGGGCGGTGCATGCGGGCTGTTCTGTTGTGTTGGCTGTGTTGTGTTGTTTATGTACTGGCCGTGTGTTATCTATGGAGACGCGCAGTCCATCGTCTGTCGCCTTCGAGCGGCTTCTAGAAAACTAGCGTCTCCGTTTCGCGTTTCCTCCGATTTCATCTGCAGCTAATTAGCTACCCCGCCGCTGCTGGCCGCGCTGCCAGTTCGGTGATGCTCCACCAAACATTCTCGCGAGCCTCCCGTCTGAGTCAACTACTGCTGCGACGACGGCCTCTTCTTTTTGCTCCCCGCCGCTCCTTGACCACCTCCCCCGCCTTGAATACCTCCGCCACCTCCACCTCCACCACCACTTCACCCACTTTGACCACAGCGACTACCTCCCCCACCACCTCGACCGCCATGGCGCACCAGCAGTGGGCGGCCGCCAAAGTGCGCCAGACGTTCCTCGACTACTTCCAGGAGCGCGGCCACAGCTTCAGTACGCCCTCACCCACCTCCTCTCGTCTCACCCACATGGCCCCTTCCTCTCTTGCTGGCCCTCACTGACTCGACAGTCCCCTCCTCCTCGGTCGTGCCCCTCTCCGACCCAACCCTCCTCTTCACCAATGCCGGCATGAACCAGTACAAGACCATCTTCCAGGGCACCGTCGACCCCCAGTCAGACTTTGCCTCGCTCAAGCGCGCCGCAAACTCGCAGAAATGCATCCGCGCCGGCGGCAAGCACAACGACCTCGACGACGTCGGCAAGGACAGCTACCACCACACCTTCTTCGAGATGCTCGGCAACTGGTCCTTTGGCGACTACTTCAAGAAAGAGGCCATTGGCTTCACCTGGGAGCTGCTGACTGACGTCTACGGCATTGACCCCAACCGCCTGTACGTCACCTACTTTGAGGGCGACAAGGCCGGCGGGCTGGAGCCAGACCTGGAAGCCCTCGACCTGTGGAAGCGCGTCGGCGTCCCCGAGGACCACATCCTGCCCGGCAACATGAAGGACAACTTCTGGGAAATGGGCGACCAGGGCCCTTGCGGCCCTTGCTCAGAAGTCCACTACGACCTGCGCGAGCCCGTCGACGGCGTCTACAGAAACGCCGCCAGCCTCGTCAACGCAGACGACCCCGAGGTCATTGAGATCTGGAACAACGTCTTCATGCAGTACAACCGCGAGCCTGACCGCTCCCTGCGCCCCTTGCCCAACAAGCACATCGACACGGGCATGGGCTTCGAGCGCCTCGTCTGCCTGCTGCAGAAGAAAATGTCAAACTACGACACCGACGTCTTCACCCCCTTGTTCGACCGCATCCAGCAAGTCACCGGCGCACGCCCTTACAACGCAAAGTTCGGCAAGGACGACCCAGACGGCATCGACACGGCCTACCGCGTCGTCGCCGACCACGTCCGCATGATGTCCTTTGCCATTGCCGACGGCGGCGTCCCCAACAACGTCGGCCGCGGATATGTCGTTCGACGAGTCCTGCGGAGAGGCGCCCGCTACGCCCGCAAGTACTTTGAGACGGAGATTGGCGACTTCTTCTCCAAGATTGTCCCCACACTCGTCGAGCAGATGGGCGACATGTTCCCGGAGATCAAGAAGAAGCAGCAGGACATCATCGAGATTCTCGACGAGGAGGAAAAGGCTTTTGCCAAGTCGCTCGACCGCGGCGAGGTCATCTTCGAAAAGTACGCACAAAAGGCAAAGGCAAAGGGCTCCAACGACCTGCCTGGAGACGACGTATGGCGCCTGTACGACACATACGGTTTCCCTGTCGATCTCACCAAGCTCATGGCTGAGGAACGTGGACTCAACATCAACGACAAGGAGGTGGAGGAGGCGCAGGAAAAGGCACGTGAGGCTAGCAAGGGCGACAAGAAGGCTGCCGGTGTGGTCGTCAAGCTCGACGTCCACGACCTCGGCGCTCTCGAAAACATGCCCGAGGTCCCCAAGACCGACGACAGCTCCAAGTACGGTCGCGAGAACATCACCGCCACCATCAAGGCCATCTACCACAACAAGCAGTTCCTGAAGAGCACAAACGACGTTCCCCAGGGAGAGCGCTTCGGCATCCTCCTCGACAAGACCAACTTCTACGCCGAGCAGGGTGGCCAAGAGGCCGACTACGGAAAGCTCGTCATTGACGGCGAGGCCGACTTCACCGTCGACGACGTCCAGGTCTATGCTGGCTACGTCCTGCACACCGGCTACCTCGGCGAGGGCGAGCTCAGCGTCGGCAGCGAAGTCATTGCCGAGTTTGACGAGCTGCGGAGAAACCCCATCCGCAACAACCACACTGGCACCCACGTGCTCAACTACGCCCTCCGCGAAGTCCTCGGCAACGAAGTCGACCAGAAGGGCTCGCTGGTCGCGCCGGAGAAGCTGCGATTCGACTTTTCACACAAGGCCGGCCTCAGCGACGCCGAGCTGGAAAAGGTCGAGAAGATCTCGTCAGACTACATCAAGCAGGATAGGCAGGTGTACGCCAAAGAGGTGCCCCTCGCAACGGCGCGTGAGATCAACGGCCTCCGCGCCGTCTTTGGCGAGACCTACCCCGACCCCGTCCGCGTCGTCTCGGTCGGCGTCCCCGTCGAAGACCTCATCGCCGACCCCAAGCAGGAGGCCTGGGGCAAGCTCTCGATCGAGTTCTGCGGCGGCACACACGTGCTGAAGACAGGCGAGATCAAGGAGCTCATCATTCTTGAGGAATCCGGCATCGCAAAGGGCATCCGCCGCGTCATCGCCGTCACGGGCCAAGAAGCCTACGACGTGCAGCGCATCGCATCCGACTTCTCTGCGCGCCTGGACGCGCTCGAGAAGCTCGCGTTCAGCACGCAGAAAGAATCCGCCGCCAAACGCACACAGGTCGACCTCAACAACCTGACCATCTCGGCGCTGACCAAGTCCCGCTTCCGCGACCGCATGGCCAAGATCTCAAAGAGCATCCTCGACGAGCAAAAGGCCGCTGCCAAAGCAGAGCAGAAGAAGGTCCTCGACGCCGTCACCAAGCACTTCGAGGATGAGACCAAGACGTTCCTCGTCCTGAAGGTTGACTACTCGACCTCGGTCAACAAGACCATCAGCGACGTCATCAAGACCGTGTCCGGTCCCAAGAGCGCCCTGAAAGAGCGCAGCATCTACCTCTTCGCCGCGAGTCCCGAGGAGGGGAAAGTCGTGCACGGCTGTTATGTGTCTGAGGTACGTCTGCTAATCAACTTTTTTTTTCTTAACTGTGAATGGAATTGGAAAAGCTAACTCTGCGCAGCCGTTCAAGGCAAAGGGTGGCGATGGGCCCAAGTGGGCGGGCGCCGTGACGCCCATTATCGGCGGCAAGGCGGGCGGCAAGCCTGGCGCCCCGACGGCGATTGGGCAGGGCACGAATGCGGATAAGGTTGATGAGGGTATTGAGGAGGCGACGCGGTGGATTGAGAAGTTGGCGTTGTAGTGTTGAATCAAGTGGATGAAGTGAATGAAGTGGAATGAAGATGGAGAGGAAATGTACTGTACTGTACCTAGAAGAGAAGGAAAGGAAAGGATAGACATCAAGTTCTCAAGCGGCGTAAAGATATACTCTCCCATGCTATGCTATGCTATGATACACCACCCAAACGCCAACCCATGCCCACACAGAAAACCATACACAATCACCCCCGCCAAACCAACCACACATACCACGCCAACCCACACACCAACACCCTCCCCAGTCCCCGCCCCATCTCATACCGAAACAAAGCAAACCCCTTTCTCCTGATAAATTTCTTCGTGCTCACAGCCCCACGATTCTCTTTCTTTCCAATACCACCCCCACCCTCACCCTCGCCGTCGCCGTCGGAGAAGAACCCCGCGTGTTGCACCAGCGGCAGCGTGTATACAGTGTTCTGCTCGTAGGGAAGGGGATTCATCGGCGGGAGGGCGTATGTATGTGTGTTTCGGGGACGGGGTTGGAGGGCGGGGTTTGCAGTCGATGAGGTAGAGGAGTGTGAGGAGTCTGATTGAGTGGGATGGTGGGGGCGGTGTTTTTCGGGTTCGGTTGTGGGGAGGAGGGGTGGGGTGTTTGTATTTGTCGATGCTGAGGATGAGGATGAGGATGAGGGGAGGAAACGCAGCGCGACGAGGGCGGCGCGCAGACTGAGGAGGAGCAGCGTGATGCCGAAGAGTGTGGCGTAGCGGAGGAAGATGCCCAGCTGGTCCGGGAGGAGACAGAGATGTGTCTGTAGCGTTTTGCTCATGTCGCCGTTCACCGGCTTCCCTGTACTGTCCACGGGATTCCACAGCGAGACGAGTACGACGCCCGGCCGCCGCACGCCCATGGCCCAGCTTATGCTCTTGACGGTGATTTCCTTGATGCCGCCCCCGCCAGATGCGTACCCGCGGTGCGTCAGCTCGCAGTAGTCGTGGTCGTCGCCTGAGAAGGCGTACCGGATGTCGCCGATTTTACTCGCAATGTCGGCGCTGATCTCCTTGTTCATGACGTTCTGGTACTGGTAGCCGCCGCTGACGGAAATGGCATTGCGCTCGTCGTGCTCGAGGGGTGTGGTTTGGCCTGCAGGAGGTGGTGTCGGGGGCCAGTGTTCGCGCAAGGGGCCGCAGGGGGTGCCTGGGGCGCGGTAGAGGGGCACGTGGGTGAGGAGAATGGTGGGGAATTCTGTAACGTCGTCGTTGGAATGGGGAAGAGTTGCTTTGGCGAGGTCTTGCGACTCAATCTCGTGGTGGGGAAAGCCAGGGTAAGGGCGTAGGCCTTGTTGGACACGCAGCTCGCGCTGGATCTGCTTGCGCTTCTGCTCCTTTGCGCCAGCGAGGAAGTCGACGGTCGGTTTCCACAGCTCTTCGAGGTCCTGTGAGGATGGCACTCCCAGCGCGCTGAGCGAGACGCTGTCTATAGAGACGAATGTGTGGTTTCCAAGAACGTCGATGCGGTTGCCGTCGCCAAAGTAAGCGTGGAACCTGTCGCGCACGCCAATCTGGACCCCCTTTGCGAAGCCCAGGTCGTGATTCCCCGGCAAGCTGCTGATGAACTTGCGCCCTGGCTGTCCGTGGCGTGGGAGCACACCCCCGTCGCGCCAATGCTCGAAGAAGATGCTCCCAAAGCGGCGGTACTCGTTCATCCAGTAGCTGTCGCCATACCGCTGGTACTGCTTCTCGGGCGACTTGGTGGTGCGCGTGGACCACTCGCGACCGCCGTCAAACAGGTCGCCCAGGAAGAAGACGGTATCCGGGTAGAGCTCCGTCTGGATGTGCGAGTAGGCGCGGCGCATGTACTGGTCGGTGTATTTCATGGTGAGCGGGTTGAGAGGCCATGGGCGGCCGGGGTACGTGTGCGGATCGACGAGCTGGGGGTCGGCGACGAAGACGAGTCTGTGAGGATTGGCGCCCTCGTCCTAGATCATCGACGTGGTCAGTCCTTGTGTGAAGTGTGAAGGCGCTCTTGTCCCCATCCGTCTGACCTACCCACGACTCCCATGCGTCCCAATTGCAGCTCCCTATTGCGCTGTTGAAGGCGCCCCTCTCGCCCCAGTACACCACCACCCACCACATCACCACCAGCGCATTCGCCAGGCTAAAGATCCTCTTCCATCGTCCCTGGCTGACTCTGCTCTCCACGAATGGCTTGGCTCGGTACAAGACAAAGGCGCGCGCGGTCCGGTATGTCTGGCCGGTGAAGCTGTCCGGCTCCTGGTATGCGCCCACGGGGACACCATAGTCGTCGTACTCGGTCATGGTCGAATTGAGAAATGGCGGTAACCCCAGCGCAGCATCTTCGCAGTCGTCAGAGTCGACGCAATGCCGGGCGGTGCGCTGTGGGAGGAAACGTGAGCTTGCGCGGCCGCTCAACCTCCGAGGTCAGGGTCAGGGTCTGGGTCTGGGGTCTCGTTTCATTCCGCACCTCAGATCGACGCATCTTCACATGCACCAACACGCATTCGGCCATTGCCAACATCTACTTCTAGTCTCACGTCATTTGGCCTCGGTCGTTGAACATGCAAAGGATATCATTGGAAAAATGCTAGAAGTACATTACACACAACATCCTCCCCCTAGTACTCGAGTGTCACCTCCTGGCCCTTGACCCTGCCAATGACAATCTCGGGTGCGTACTTGGGGATGACCTCGTCATCGTGGAGCATCTCAAACTCCTCCGACGCGTCCTTGCCCATGTGGCTGAAGAGCGCCTGAGGACCGCCGGGGTGCTCGTCAGTCCAGTTGGTGACATCCATGACAATGCCCTTGACGGCAATCCAAAGGTCATCCTTCTTGTTGTGCTTGGCAATCTCCTCAAGTGTAAACTCCTTGTCGGGGATGGAGAACTTGGCCGGCTGGTTGGGCTTGGAAACCTTACCAGGGTCCTTCGAATCAGCGTCACTCTTCAACACCGGCGCTGCTGATGTCTGCGACTGCTGTGCCACCCTGTCGCCACCGGGCACCTGTGCCTGAGCACCGCCCTGGACACCGCTACCCCACTCCACCGAGATCTTCCCTGGTGTGTTGGGGTCGATGTGCAGGGAGATTTGTCCAAGACGCGAAACGGCAGACCCGCCGGCATTGTTGAGCGCCTGCTGGAAGAGGAACTTGGATGCCGAGTCACCAGCAACACGGCCGTAAACAACACAGCCAAGCAGCGACGATCCACCAAGACGGTTGGCACCGTGGACACCACCAGCGAGCTCGCCGCAGACGAACAGACCTTCGAATGGCTTGCCTTGCTCGTTCAAGCACTGGGCCTGGTCGTTGATCTCGATACCACCCATGGTGAAGTGGAGAACGGGCTCCATCAACGCAACGTGGAATGTGTCGTTGATGTCGAACGGCAGGTTGTGGAAGTACTTCTTGCCCCATGTGTCCTTCTTCTCGCCCTTGGCAATGGCGTTGTAGCTGGTGAACTCCTCCTGGAGCTGCTTGGGGCTGATGCCAATCTCCTTGGCAAGCTCCTCGCCCGAGATCTTCTTCATCAGGCCACGACCAGAGTAATGTCTTGTGTGGAAGTCAAGCACGTTGGAGGCCTTGGAGTTGAGAACAAGGCGGATGGGCCACTGGCCCTTCTCCTTCTCCTCCCACATCTTGCCCGAGACGTAGTCACGGTGACCGAGGTCGTCGCAGAAGCGCTGACCCTTGCTGTTGAGAAGGATACCGCCCTCACCACGGAGAGCCTCAGCAGCCAGGAACTTGGTCTTAGCGGTAGGGTCCTTGGGGTCAACAAGACCCGTAGGGTGAACCTGGACCTTGTCCATGTCGATGCCCTGGGCACCAACCTTCATCAGCATCTTGTGTCCGTCACCAGTGGCGTGGGCACCGTTGGTGGTAGAGAGGTCGAATGTGTCTGGCCTCCACTTCTTGAGCAGAGAGTCTTCTGTGAAGTCGGCAGCGTAGCCACCAGTTGCGAGAATGACGGGACCCTCGAGTGTTGTCTCCTCGCCGCCGAACGTGTAGGTCACACCAGTGGTGCGGTTACCGTCCATGTTGACCTTGGTGACCTTGGCCTTCTTGACAAGCTGCACGCGCTCGGGCTCGGCCTCGGCCAACTCCTCGAATCGCTGCATCAGGGCGTATGTGATGGCCATACCGGGAAACTTGGCATCGTGACCGCGGTGAGTGCGGGGGAACGAGTGGCCACTATTCTGGTCAGTAACTTCTCATAGAGACTACGACTCGGATGCAACTCACCCGAGACGAGAGACGAGCGTCAGGTCAAGGTTGAAGACATCCTGCAGCCACTCGACAGCGGCGGCGGACTTGTAGGTCAGGACCTTGATCAGGTCCGGCCTGGCCTTGTCTCGCGCAGACTTCAATGTGTCCTCGTAAAACTGCTTGACACTGTCGCCAATCTGGTGGTCAACTTGTGTCCTTGTGAGAGCACCGTTGATACCGGATGTGGCCTTAGTGGAGTTGCCTCCCATGAAGTCTGATATCGAGTCAGCGCTTGCTATCGACCTCGGTTCAAAATACTCACTGTTCTTGTCGAGCAGAACAACATTGCCTCCAGCCAGGTAGATGGTGTGAGCCGCGCTCAAGCCGGACACTGTCAAAACGTTAGCTGTGCACACGAGGGTGTCTGGGCCGAGAGAGGTGCTTACAGCCAGCGCCAACAACGATAACCTTCGCAGCCATTTTGGTAGATACAAATGCAAAGAAGGGAAGAGAAGAGATAGTCTAGCGGAGGCAAACGCGGGTAGAAAAGTGCGGAGATCGTAGCCTTTGTATGAGCGGTGGCAGTTCCCTGCACTCCTCTCGGTGCCGAGGCTATGTGGAGAAGGTCTGGGAATGCGCTAGTGTCGTTGCAAGCGGGTCTCTCCAGTTCGAGCAGGTGGCCGGCCAGTGAAAAGCGAGCTGTTTGTAGGCCGGGGTCCGGCAGACCGACTGTTTTCTCCAGGTCCCCCGTGATGCGACTGAGGTCTCAGACACGCAGCACTGTTACTTATCGCATGTGAAAATGCAAGACTTGGTTGCGGGCCACATGACGCTCAAATTGCGACGCTGTGGTTGGCTCGACACACCTCAGATGGACGCTGACACTGGGGCGCCGAGAATCTGGGGTCAAGTCACGCGTCGTCCTTCGCTGGCGGCTCTTCACATGTAGATTCACATGTGAACGCAACATGTATTAGAGCATCATCAAGTCTCGACAGATGCGACCATAATTGCCTCACTGGCCGTCTTCTCTCTTGCTGCACATTTGAAGCCATCTCCCAGCCGTCACTGGCTTTGGCAACTTCGCCCGCTACATAATATCGCTGCCACATCAATAGCCGACCGGCCTTTGCTCCACCAAACCTGGCACGCGCACAGCATCGTGCGGACTGCACTGCCTTTTTAGCATGTTGAGTGATTGGGCTCACCATCATTCGAGGCGTACAAATCCTCAACGAGAATGTAGTGCGCAACAAATCTTCGCCGAATGTCAGCGCTGTAGCACGGATGCATCTCGAATTTCTGGGGAACTCGGTGCAGTTCGTACCGAACGAGTCAATGCTCCTGCGGCTGCTCGGGTACACTTGGGGCGACGTAGAACCACGGCGACTCGATATTTGGTGCCAATGCCTGCGGCAGGTATATCACTGTCTGTATGCTGACTTAGACTTGATTGTTGTATTCGCTAGATTCCCCAACGCCGAGCCACTCCGCTAACCTGTCGATCGCACGTCTCTCACATCACACCGGCTATTGAAGGAAACCATGAATATCGGAGAGAATACCGCACGAGCGCAGACATTTGACATACACATGTCTGGACCCTAACTTGTGAATTGATCCTGAGCAAAACCCGTAGATGCCTCCTGCATAGAACGCATGGGTTGCTGTATATGCTAGTGGCAAGCAGCCGACTTAGTAGGGCTTGAGTTTGCAAAGAGCAAGTAACCGACGAACGCTCCAACAGCAACCGCAAGCATGATCCACCCATTGTATGTCATGAACAATAACCTACAAGCGTCAGTCGCCGGCCACGCCTCCCAGAAGAGCGGTCAAGACTTACATGATGAAGAACGAATAGAAGACCTGCACAGCATACAGCGCAGCCTTGACCAGCTTCGCCTGCTGCTCTGCATTGCTCCCCGCGTTTCTCCCTGAGTGAAGCAATGAGCTCGATTCATCGGTCGTGTGCACATCTTTGGCGCGCTGGACTCAGCTGTCGTTCCCACAGATGGTAGACGTAGCAAGGAAAGTCCCCATCGCTCGCATGAGCACGAGCAAACAGTAAAGGAAAGCATCAAGACTTACCTCGAAGATCATCACCGCCTCGCCTTCCCTCCAGCGCTTTATTCGCGTGGGCTTCGTACCGCCGAGACGCCTCACGCACCGCCTCGTAGCCAGCGGTGAGCAGGATAATGCCGATGAGGGCAACGACGAGCGAGAAGGTACCGCTGACGTGCCAGCTGCGGAAGACAATGCAGAGATCGGTCGTGTCCCAAGTGAACAGCATCTGCGCGTGTCAGCCTCGAGCCACTGCAGTCTGGAGCTCTGTAGCCTACGTTCATGTTGCATTTGTGGCCGTGGTCCATGCCGGGCATATCGTGGTCCATGTGGCCGTGATCCATGTGAGAGTGATCCATTCTGTCGTTGTAATGTGCTGCTGCGAGCCGTGGGAAGGTAATGTTGTGCGCTCGCTGGCTACGAAGGGGACAGCAACGTCTCGCACGTGTCGCACCATCCCTGCACAGGCGCGACGGCACCCCGCGTGAGCACGTTTCGTGGGAGCTGCGGCAAGGGTCCAGCTATCAGAATCGATTACAATTCTATGACACGCGCCACACGACACAAAGTCTACAACCCACTGCACTTCTTCGACCTGGTTGAAGGGCAATTATAATTGCTGCATAACCATGACAACAACCATGCGCTCTCTCCGCCCTGCTGTACGCTGCTTCCAGCGTTCATCCCCACGCGCATTCTTGCGGACCTCCGGAGCCACCACATCACAGCGTCACATTTCCCACACATCACCAGCACGCCTACTTGCAGCGCCCTTGAACGTACCAAAATGGTACTACCTCCCTCCAACGACGTCCAAATCAACGCTGATCGGTGCAGGATATCTGAGAATTCGCACATGCTGAAGCCCCCAATCAACAACTATTGCGTCTACAACGACAATGTCACCGTCATGATCGTCGGCGGCCCCAACGAGCGCACCGATTATCACATCAACGAGACCGCCGAATGGTTCTACCAGCACAAAGGCTCCATGCTGCTTAAAGTCGTCGACGAGAACCAGTTCCGCGACATCCACATCCACGAGGGCGACATGTTCCTGCTGCCGCCGAACACGCCGCACAATCCCGTCAGGTTCAAGGACACCGTAGGCATAGTACTGGAGCAGCACAGGCCAGAGGGGAGTCTTGATCGCTTGCGATGGTATTGCCAGAGCTGCGGAGAGAAAGTGCATGAGGCGTCTTTCCACTGCACGGATCTGGGCACCCAGATCAAGGATGCCGTCAATGCGTTCAAAGCAGATACTAAAGCGAGGACGTGCGGGAACTGCGGAACGATTTGCGATACAGCGCCCCCGAAGACAGGGGAGAAGCCTTCGACGCTCTCGATTTCTTCCCAGAAAGACGACACATTAAAGGATAAGCTGGAGGAAGAGGCCAAGGACGATATAGCCGAAGAGAAGGGGAAAGGCGCAAAGGATGCCGAAGCAACTGCGAAGACAAGTGAAGGTGATAAGGTGCCCTTCCAGCCGTCATGAAAGAAGCCAGATGCAGGTTGAACAACACGTCTGGTGTTTGTAATGGTAGATGTGCAGTTGCACGACCTCATAGACCCTTCCACATGACCTTGGCGACATGGTCGGTCTTCTTCTTAGTCGGTCTAAGAAGCCCCAAGTATTTAAGCTCCGCAAGAGCGCGCTGGAAGAGTGCCCTACAAGGCTTAGTACAGCTTCAAATCACACAAAAGTAGGCACTTACATCGTCTTGGACTCGTCATCATCGTCCTCGTCGCCGGCAATCGCCTTGAAGGCTGACCACAGATCGGTCACGTTGATCAGAGCTCCGGACTCCAGGTACATCTGATACACAACCGCGGTGGCCGGCTGTGTAGCACCAAGGGCGGACTCTTTCCCGTCGACTCTGCCACAGCAATCGCAGCCAAGGTAGTCGTGGGGAGATGCCATGGCACGCTCGACGGCAAATCGTGGCTTAGGTTGGAAAACCTCAACATGAGGAGACTTGAGGTCGTACATAAAAGTCTCGGAGAAGAGAAGTGTTTGCGGGTCAATGAGCGTTATCTCGAAGAATGAGGCCAGCTGGCTGTGGATGCGTGTAACTAGATCAGAATATGCCTGATCCTGCTTCGAGAGCGCCGCTTTGTGCTTCTCAAGTAGTACCTTTTGCGCCACGACAGTCGCGCGAACGCTATCATTCTGGACGTCGTGCTCTGTCCGCAATGGCGCAGAGGTATCTTTCTGTGCAACAACGCTGTCAAACTCTTTCTCAAGGTTGCTTACGTCCATAGTGCTATGGGCTTCCTTGCCCTCCTGCTCATATGGCAGCTTCCTCTGAGCGGACAGCTCGCTCAGCGTCGACAAAAGGTCTGCGAACTTGTTTGAGGGTGTCTTCTTGAGGTTCAACATCGTTTCGCGGAGGAGTGGCGAGTCCAATAGGTCTGCGGATGCTGCTCGTATCCAGATAGATGATGCTTTGACCTTGGGCGTCATCTGAAGGGCCTCTCGGATGCTGAAGAGCACGTTTGCTGCGTGAGCCAGCAAAGAGAGCTCGGTCTGAGCCGACTGGACATCATACTTAATCTTGTCAAACAGCTCCTGATCGGACTCGAGTAAGGTGCGGACTGTGCGGCGGGCGAAAGTGCCTTGTTCAAGTCTTGTCTCGATGTGTTGACGGAAGGATGGCAGGTTGCGTACTGCTTCTAAAGAATCCACGTGTGTGTCTGTGAATTGCAGATCGTGGTCCAAAAAGACACTAGGGACACTGGCGTAGAAATGAGACATATATGCATATCGAAGACCATCGCAAAAGTCTTGTACGTTCTGCACATAATCTTTCTGTCGGTCCAGCATGCGGCGGCATAATTGCGGGCCAACGAACAAGCAATTGTCAAGGCTTGCAACGGTAGCACTGAAAAGCTTTTCGATGATATCAGCAGATTGAGTGACATCAAATCTCTCGCCCTCAAGGTATCGGAGAGACTGGCCAGACAAACGATCTTCGAAGCTGTCTGCAGACGTAGCGATGCCGAACAGAAGCACGAACGGAATGCGATCAAGCCATGAGCTGTACGTGTTAGTGGTGTAATGAGCTGTCTTGCTTCGACTTACTGAAGCAGATCGATCAAATCGATCAGCAGACCCGCATCGAACGCTTCGCTGTCTTGTACAGTAACCACGACGCTTGACACTGGATTCTTTTTCCGCCATGCTTGAATGTGGCCAAGATCATAGTTCAACAGCTTTGGACCGTGTCTTGATGGTCTGACTACCTCGCCCAGGTCATCTTCATCCTCATCTTCAATACGTGAGGTTGCTTTCTTGACCAGGTTTTTGAGCAGTGTCTTCAAGTTAGGACATTCGCCAGAGGTCAGTACGACATAAGCGCTGTCAGTATCTGCTCTGATTTTGCGTCCCAATCGCTCAAAATAAGGTCCATGGGAGGCAATGCTGGGGCCTGCGACGACCAAGCCAGTGGGTATTGCGAATGTTAGCTCACCTGAAGATGATCCCGAGGCGGCAACAAAATCAAGAATGCTTCCCTGGGTGGCGCTGTCTGCTTCTTCAAGAGTACTCTATCAAAATCAGTCACCGTTTTCGTAAATCTGGCTCTTCCATTACTTGAATGCGTTGTTCTTGTTCTGCCCACAACTCGCGATAGATCTGGAGTCGCTCCTTTAGTTGCGTTTGAAAGCCGGCCTTTTCGATGCGTTGTCGCTTCGACGGCCTTTCTTCAACCTCTGTAGGTTGAAAAATGTAGCATCGCTGATGTTCTGGTTCCATTGTTGACTCGGTTGTCGTATGCAAAACCTTGAGTGTTGTTGAAGTTGGACAATGAGAATCCACCAAACAGCAGGTGCGATGGCGCTAAGCGCGTGGGCACGGGAACACGTGGAGTACCATGGCTTTGACTTTTGACGCCAACGCACACATCACATGTAACTTAGTTGTTGTGGCAAGAACTAGATTTCAAAATGATCTTATTGGGTATCTATGTTGTTTGCAATGCAACCCACAAGCTTATGTATTGACAAAGGGTGCACAGCGTGTCAAATATCCTGACTGCACAGCAGCCCAAACGTTCTCTGGAAAGCCAAGTCTACGACACTTACTGATCGGTTGTCCATAGCACCTTGAGGTCAATGGCAAATGCAGCGATCTCCGAATGACATCTTATGCATACTCAATCGTGGTCGTCCTCCGTCACGCCTGGACAGCCTTCCAGCTCCGCATCGGGATACTGGTAGCCGCAGTAGAGGCAGTAATGGAACTCATCGCGTAAATGAAGAAGCACCTTTTGAAGACGTTGAGTCACAGGCAAGGCTTCGAATTCGGCCAGCTCGGGATCTTCTGCCTTAAGGTCATTCTCTAGTGTAGTGTAGAACGGGTTAAGATCCTCGCCGAGTGCAATCTTGGTATCGTTGTCTGCGTCGTCTTGGTCCGCCAGAGTGGGCAACCGCGAGGCAAGACTGTTATTCAGCTCACGCCGTTGTTGCTTGTCCTGCTGTATCTCCACTCTTCTCCTCGCGCGGCTGCGCCAGAGCACGTTGATCTCTTTGAGCGGCTTGTCACCAGGCTCTGGGGTACGTTTGTCTTCAGTGTCCTTCTCAGACAAGCGCTCAGCTGTACGCTGGGCATTGTCGAGGTCTCGTTCGGCTTTTTTTTCCTTTTGCTCTAGTCGCCGCATCTCAAGATAGTCGCCCTCTTCTTCTTTAGAGCGCTTTGCCAGTCGCTCGGCCTCTGCCCACTGCTCTCTGAACTTGCGTTTCTTCTCCGACTCCAGCCCGATTCCTCCCTTATCTGCCTTTATGTCGACTGCGATCGGTACTTTGCGTGCGTCTTCGGATTTGCCGAGTGTGTCGCCCTGTTTGAAGCCGAATTTAGCCATCATCTTGAATCCTTTGTTGGTCTCTGGCAAAGCAGTTGCAAGTGCTTCTTCCCGTGCAGCCTCAGCCTCAGCCTCCTTTTCAGCTTTAGTCTTCTGTCGCGCTCTTGCTTCACCCTGTACGCGTGTTAACTTATGTACCAGGATGTCTCGAAATCTGTACGCACCTCTTTGCGCTTGCGCGCGGCGCGCTGTAGTGATGTTTCGAATTTAGGGCCTTTCGGCGCATCTTCGAACACCATATTCATATAATCATCCTCCTCGTCTGATTGCGACATGATGAGCATGTGACTGTGGGTGGTGAGAGTTGCGCAGTCACGAATCGCAACCTCCAAGAAATCTCCCTGCGCGTCCCACTTGCCGGCGCGGTAGCGTCATGCTTGGCTCCGCGTTCCTGACAGCGATCGCTGCTTCCCCAGACTCTTCTCTTAACGACATCCCTACTGCAGCCTTGTCAAAAATGAAAAGATGCATTGTCGCATTCGAGTCGTTATTCACCGGCATCTGCTCATCATCCTCACATGGGTGATTACACTAGACACCCCTTTGACAGACGATCCTTGAAGGATTCGGATAGTATCAAGGCCTCAACGGGCAATTTCTGGTCTTACCACGAGAGGGGCTATGTACGGCATTGGCCGGACGGATACGATAGACTCATGTCGCGTGCCGATTCTTCGCATTTTCCGCGCCTATGCGTTTAACACGATGTACAGCTCAAGCCCGTAGAGACACAGAACAGCTCCCCGACTGCCATCAACAGGCCTTGCGCTCGGTTGGCGTCACTGACGCAGCTTCGTTTGTCCCTTTCCTGGTCGTTTGTTGAGATGATGAGGCCCTCCAATCCAACATTTGGCGCTCCTTCATGTGAAAAATTCTACCCGCGGCTCCAGCTTCCTCGCTGCAGCAACATTATCGAGTCTTAGCTCACACGCTCCTTTGACGACCTCTTATGCAAGAGAATGGTCTGTTGGCCCAAAACAGATGAGTTGCCGGTCAGCAGTGCCTTGGATTGGCCATCAACCAGGATGTTTCCCCACAGCGGGAGCCTCTTGAACGCCTCCCAGCCGCTAGTTCCGGGGAGCGTTGCAGGGCCTCTACGCTTGGTGCCAATCCAGACCACACTCCCCTGTTTCTTCATCAGTCCTGCTACCAATGGTAGTGAACATGCCGCGCCTTCCGAACAGGTCAGAAGCACCGCCAAAAGAGCTGGAATATGGGTTAAGATCTTAGCTTCCGAGTATTGAGCCACTCAGCGCATCGTGGAACCCTGCGTTACACGATGCTCCTACAGTTTCGGTAGCAACAAGAAACATGTGTCAGTCGATCCTTTCAATCAAACGACGCTCGTGCCTCGGCTTCGTACTGTTTGCGAGGAAAGGGTGGCAATCATCTCGGGGCTCTGCCACATTCAGCGCTGGTGGCAAAATGTCATTCGTCCCACGTACCCTGTCAGTGACCGTGCCTCCATAGACATCCGTCTCTACCATCGGCAGCACGCCTGTATGTGATTTGGTCCGTGAGGATCTTCGTCAAGATGTTCATGTGCTTCGATCTTCAATTGCTGAATCTCATAAGGGTCTCTTCCCCGCATATCTCCACTTTCTGTTCGGCTCGGTATTGTTTGTATTTCAGTGAACTGTCCATCTCTCGTGTAACTGTTCTAGTGTGGAACATCGTCACGAGTACT
Source organism: Didymella segeticola (assembly GCA_004522025.1). Classification (NCBI taxonomy): domain Eukaryota; kingdom Fungi; phylum Ascomycota; class Dothideomycetes; order Pleosporales; family Didymellaceae; genus Didymella; species Didymella segeticola. The sequence goes on along the minus strand of SDAV01000003.1, from coordinate 1,060,885 downwards.
CGCTGCAGCCTCTAGTCAGTACAGAGAAACTCACTCAGTGTACGATCGCAGCACGCGAACATCATGGACAAGACGGAGCGACCAGTCACTGAAGAGGAGGTGTACACGACGCCGCGAAAAGGAGGCATCATGAACAAACTGTACCCTCCCGGACCAAAGCCTGGTGCTGGTGGGCGAGTCAAGAATCACTGCAGGAAGTTCTGGTGGTGTGGTAAGTCAGACTGACGCTGTGCTTGACACGATACTGACTGAAGCAGATTGCCTGGTTCTCATTGTCATCGTACTTGTCGTCGTACTGCCTCTGATCTTCGTTGGTCTGCCAAAGAAGGCACAGAAAGAAATCAATTCATCCACTCTGGAGGTCACGAACATGGAAGTTACGAACCCGCAACCTGACTCTGTGCACCTGAAGATCGACAACACAATCCGCAGCGACAGCAGCTACCACCCCAGGATTGAAGCTTTCCGTGCTGGTCTGTCTCTCGAAGGGCAAAAGCCGTTCATCTTCATCGAGATTCCCGAAGCAAAGTCTGAAGGCGTGACATACATCACTGTAGACCAGGACGTTACATTTGCGGATTCCGACCGGTTCGCCGCGTAAGTACATCATCCAAGCCAGGACGCCCGAATACCCCTAACGAGTCATAGATACGCCAAAGCCGTCCTGTCTAGCGAAGAGCTCACAATCGACCTCAACGGCGAGACCACTATCCACATAAAGGGCCTGCCTGCAACTGACGTCGACTACAACAAGAAGATTACGATGAAGGGTGCGTCACTAACACGTCAACTCACCAACGTGCCACTAACATTCACCAGGTCTAAACCACCTGTCCGGCCTCAACATTAGCGACATCAAGATCCTCTCGGGTGCCAAAGAAATCCTCTCCGATGGATCCAACATGGTTGGCAAGGTCCACATCCCCAATCCCTCGGTCATGACTCTGGACCTTGGCAACGTGACTATGAACCTCGCCGTAGACTCGAAACCCATTGGCTACTGCCTACTCCCCAACCTGATCCTCAAGCCCGGCGAGAACGACGTGCCCATGCAGGCCCGTGTCGATCAGGCTACCCTGATCACCATGATCATGAGCACGTACAAGAACGGCATCCTGCCGCTGGAGATTGTGGGCAACAGCAGTGTGAGCAACGGAAAAACGTTGACATACTACGAGGAGGCGATTAAGGCGAACACGATAAAGCTGGACTTGGACGCGGGCCCGGCACTGAAGGCGTTGGGAATCAACATCACGACCCCTGCATAGGCATTTTCCGAATATGGGGATGGCGGATCGCTGCAGAGCAGCCAGTCGGATGGGAATAGGCGGTGTGGAGTTGTTAACGATACGATACCTAGGGGCTTATGGCTTGTGTGTGCTCTTTGGATAGATGCTGTAATTCATCCTTGTTCTGACAATTGGCTATCGCTGCCTGCTAATACTGTGCACGTCGCTGGAACCGTCTTCGATAGAGAGATTCCTCCCCCATTGTCTCGCCTGCAGCAGTAACCGTCTTGGCTTTGCGCTTCGTTGGCTTATCCCGCTGCTGCTACTTCGGAGAGGTGCACGTAGTCAACTACCACCGAACGTGGCTAGAGATCAAGCGTGTCACACATACCTGTCAACGATGAAAGGGCCATCTACACCTTGGCGGGGAGCCAGACTTGACTGCAGTCTTGGCCGCATCTTCTTCGCATGTCGCCCAATTCCAAGTGTTTGCAACCGCCTCAGTCGATAGTCCCTTTGCTGGTATGGTTCGCTCTTCCGGGCGAAGTCGTGGTGTTGTTGCTTGCCCAACTCCGAGCTCAACCCGCAGCAGCCAACCTCTTCTTCTTATCGCCCCCCTTCACAAATTCAACCGCTCTATGTCTTCGCTCTTCGAACCCTGCACTCTCCCCTTTGTGTCCTTCCATCCAGCAGTTCCTGCAATACAAGTCGCCATCGCAGCCTAGACACTTGAGCGTTGCGTCGTCCTGGCAGATGATGCACCAGGTATCTATCTCCTCGTCGAGCTTGCTTTTCAGATTGGACTGCACTTTAGGCGGTTTCTTAGATGGCGCAAAGGAGGGAGCGGAAGGCAGCCCGAGGGCGTCAGTCTGTGGACCGGCGAGCGCGGCGAGACGGGCGGTGAAGGCGTCTTCGAGAGCTTGAGTTTGATCGAAGGAGTCTGTGGGCTCTTTGAGGGTTGTGGGCGCGGAGGGAAGTGTGAGGGACGTGTCGTGTACGTCGTCTGCGGTTGGTTTTTCTGGATTTGATGACCCTGGATCGCGGTCGGAGTATGGAGGCGGTGGAGAGGGAGGATCGTATTTCTTGCTGATCTCGAGCTCGGCCATGATACGAGCTATCACATCATCTGCCTCTTCCTCCTCTGTCTGCTTCTTGTTCCCATCTTCGTTGCTGCCGTCATCCTCTTCGTCGCGCTTTGCGCCCACTGAGCCACTGCCAACATCGAATTCAACGTTTTCCCAGTCTGTCAGACCTTCACTCGCACTTTCGTGACCAGCTTTTTTCCGTTGCGAGGCATCCTTGGCCCGGTCGTTCTGTAGCTCCGGCAGTATTGTCTTCATATCTTTGAGTAGTTTCCCAACATCTGCTTGTTCTCTCCGGTCCATATCCCACTCCTTCCTCTCCCCAACAGCTCCATTGAGCTCCCCAAGCAATTCTTCGAGACTCTTCTCATCCTCCTCGTTGAAATTGACAGTGTTTCCGCCTAAGCCTTGGGCCGCACCTTCCAAGTAGCTCGGCGCTCCGGGGGCTATGATGTTGTTTGAGGACGTTGTTCGTGATGGTTGCGGCGAGCTTGAAGGCGACGCTGAACCTAGGCGTGCGAATCGTGAGGCAAGATCATCTGTAGGTCTTGGGGCTATCGAGGCGTTGTAAGTCGTATCTAGACTGACACTGGACTTTTTGAGCGCATTCAAGCGAGCGAGGAGAGTATCGTCCACTGAGTTTGGATCCGGCATTGTGACAAGTTTGGTAAGGCCGGAGCTGCTATAGTAGAGAGGTGAGGTGTTACCTGTCCGAGGGCTCGGAAGTGTGCGGGGAGCTGATGTGGGGCCGCAGGAGCTCTACCCAGGAATGGACTGCGTCGATGCTCTATGAGCTTCTCTTTGGATATCGTGTCTTTGTCAATGCTCGCAATCTAGACCGTTGTTATTACTACACGTTCTCTACATCGAATCCAGACTGATTGAGCTTTGGCATCAGCATTCGTCGATCGTTCACGTCATACTCGCGCTCTCCCGAAGCTACCCCTCCATCGTGCTCTTGCGTGCTTACCGTGATGCATATCGTACTCTCATTCTACATAAATTGTAGTCTCCAACTGACTGTGAATTCTACATCCCCTTGACGGATCTAATCCATTGCAACAATGGCTCTCGCACCCAAGTTCGCCGGACAGAAGCTCGCCTCGTCTGCCATTCAGCCCAAGGCCGTTCATACGCTTGAGATCTGTTCGTTGGAATTCCACCTCCATGCTGTCAATTCCTCCCTGACATGTTACAGACCTTGACTACGTCTGCCCCTTCAGTGCAAAGCTCTTCAAAACCGTCTACAGCTCGCCGCTGCGCAAGACGCTCCTCGACAAATATTCTGACCGCATTGTCACAATCTTCCGCCAGCAGATCCAGCCCTGGCACCCTTCCTCGACACTCGTGCACGAAGCCGGCTTTGCCGTGCTCAAGGTGCAGCCTGACAAGTTCTACGACTTCAGCGAGAAACTCTTTGAACAGCAGAAGGACTTTTTCGACGCAAACGTCGTCAACGAGACGCGCAATAACACTTACAAACGGCTCGCGAAGATCGCTGGAAGCGTGGGAGTCGACGAGAAGAAGGTGTACGATTTGTTGGAAATCAGCGATAAGCCGGATAAAGACGGCAGTCTGAATACAGGAAACGGGGTCACGGATTTTGTAAAGTTGCAGACGAAGCAGAACCGATTGCAGGGCGTGCATGTTACGCCTACGGTTGTGTTTGATGGAGTTGTAAACAACGACATCTCAAGTGGTTGGACGGAGAAGCAATGGGAGGAGTGGCTGGAGCAGAACGTGGCATGACTGGACTATGGAGAGAAGCCAAGGCTGTAACAGATTCAATTATGTGGGAAAGGCCGATTACAAACGATATATCTATGACGTACAATGGTATCTAACATGCTCGATGGATTCAACACAGACAAACGCATTGAAGGGGCTCTCAATATGCTCCTATGCTCGCGAAGCTTCCCAAGCCAGCATGGCACCCATGGCCCTTTCATAAGTCCACATGGTTACCGCACTTGCAGGCGCAGCCTTGATCAAGCTGACTGTCAACCCTCGATACATTCCTCTTCTGCCCTCTTGCCTCCAGATTCTCAGCACCGTACTGATTACTCCCCTATACTCAGGTATGTTTCCGTGAACATAGCGCGTCAACATCGGTCCCTGGACCTGGAGTCGCTTCCGCGTTGTGTCGAGCGGATACACGGCGGTCTTGGACAAGACACTAGCGATTACGCCAGCAGCAGCGTCTGAAGTACCAAACGGTAAAGGGACCGGCGACTCTGCTACGAGTGGCTTCAGAGCTTCGTAGCTGGTGAAGAAGAGGCCCATGTAAGGCACAATCTGGCTCACGCCCGCTCCAAGGCCGCGAAAGAACCCAGTAGGTCCTTCCTGCTGCGCAATCTGCTTCACAGAAGCTGCGATGGAGCTATACACACGCTGAGTCCCCTGCGCAGCGAATCGTGTGCGCAACAGATCGAGCGGGTATGTCGCCGTGGTGGCTGCAGCACCTGCAGCAGCGCCGCTAACGAAGTTGACGGCTGAGCTGGGGAGGTGGACGGGCAGATCTGGATGCTCAAGGAGCGAAGATGCGTACTTGTAGGCGGAAAACTGGATGCTTCCGTAGGCCAGGTACATCAGCTCGGCGGGGATATTGCCCTTCCATAGTCCTGTCAGGCCCTCTTGTTGCAATATCTGCTTGAGCGTGCCCAAGGTTCCTTTATAGACGGGGCCATTGACGCCCTGGACGCTGAGCGGGTCGGAGAGCGAGTGAATCTGTAGTTGTAGGCGAATTTTGATGACATCGAGGGGAGCTATGACGAAGCTGTGGTTGTCAGTATGCTGATCTTGTCGACAAGGTCTGCTCGAAGTGTGAGTACGAGTACAAGTACATACCGCGACACAAGGCCAGCAACAGCGCCAGCGGCTACCACCTGTCGCTGGGAGCCCTACAACAATGGTAAGCTTACGTCACGCGAGCGACTACATTGGCGCGTACCTCATGTTTGAGCTGTGCGACACCCTCAGACATGCGCCCAGCAGCTCAATGGCGGAAGTAGCGCACACGTGCCGCGAACTCGCGATTCTATCTGCCGGCGTGGGATGGACCGTGGGAGATTCCGGAGAAAAGGCACGATTTTGGGCGTGCGCGGTCGAGAAGACACTCGCGCCTCGGTCGTCGGACGGAATTGTTGCGTTCGGCGTATGAAATATCCACACGGTGGTCCCCCAGCTTTCTGGTAGCACAAAGGTCCCCCCAGCATCATGTCATTGAACGTCACCACCAAATTGCCGGCCCTGCGAACTGCACGGAAAATTGCACCAAGATACCGCTCAGCAACTTCAGTGCACAAAAGAGACTTTTCATTCAGATCCTTTTGGAGCAAGTCTGCAAGTTCGGCACAGCAGGCGGAATGGAGCCCCGCGATTGACGGCCCCCATCGGCAAAGCAAGCGGCAGGTCCGGGAGCAGCAAGAGAAGGAACTCGCAGAGAAAGCAGCCCAAGAATATCCAGTTCCAGAAGAGTCGGACGTTGGACAGGTCGACGGTGCTCCTGCCAAACACGTTGCTGTACAAATCGACGGGAACGCTCGAGTCTTCGATACTGCGTTTCTGCGGGATAGCTGCTCGTGCTTGCAGTGTAAAGACCCGCACAGCAAGCAAAAAGTCTTCCAGACTTCAGACATTCCGGAAGATCTAGAAGGCAGCTACAAGCTCGTCGAAGATGCCGAGAAGGGGCCTTCAATTGAACTGGAGTGGAAGAACGACGTTAAAGGCTATGGTTCTGATCACCGCACACGGCATTCGATTGACTGGCTACGAAGAGCAATTCACCAGGAAGTCGAATTAAGAGGCGGCGTACGCCACGATGACCGAGTGCTTTGGGACAAGCAAAAAATCATCAGGGATAACAAATGGCTTGATTACAACGACTACATGGCCCAGGACGAAGTGCTCTACGATGCGCTGACGCACTTGCACAAGTACGGCCTCCTCTTCATCAAGAACGTACCCGAGTCCGAAGACTCAGTCGTCAAGCTCTCCGAGCGCATTGGCAACCTCAAAGACACCTTCTACGGCCGAACATGGGACGTCCGCTCAAAAGTCAAAGCCGAGAATATCGCCTACACACCCCAGTTTCTCGGGCTACACATGGATCTCTTATACACCTCGAACCCGCCGCACCTGCAACTCCTGCACTCGCTACGCGCCCGCACTCCCGGCGGCGAATCCTTCTTCAGCGACGCCTTCAACGCTGTCCACCAACTCCAGCGCTTCTCGGCATTCCACTTCCGCACCCTCTGCACCTTCCCCGTTACATACCACTACCACCACCCCACGCACCACTATCACTTTACCCGCCCCGTCATCGAGCTATTCCCGTACCCGAAATACAGCGAGCCCACGAACCTGGCCATTCGGCGTGTAAATTGGTCGCCGCCCTTCCAGGGCCCTTTCGAAGCCCGTATTGGCAGCAACAGCCAGACATCGTTCCGGAGCTTCATCGCGGCAAGCAAGGCGTACGAGAAGCTTCTCAGTGCTGAGGAGAATCTCTACGAGTACAGGCTCAATGAGGGCGAGTGCGTCATCTTTGATAACAGGAGGGTGTTGCATGCGAGGCGGGCGTTTGATGCGACCAAGGGCGAGAGATGGCTCAAGGGCGCGTATGTGGACGATGATGTTTTCTTCAGCAAGTTGAGGGTGCTGCAGGAGAAGTATGAGGGCAACTGGAACGCGGAGGGGACAGTGAGGTATGCTGTCAAGGGCGAATAAGAAGTCTTATTGTTTGAGAGCAGCGATGCATTGTATGGTGTTGAGGTTGGGTGCATAGCGTGTGAGTGTTGCAAATGTCGACGTAGACTGTCGACCGAACCTTGTCAGGATTTCCCTTTGTAAATAATATTTCGTACACTGTGTACAGAGCAGCAGAGCAGGCAGCCACGTCTTTTCCTCCAAGTCACCACCGACCAGTATGAAGCACGTTCAGGTTCTAAGTGCACAGTGGTTCCGTGCGGAGTAAAGTGAAATATCCGTCCATGCTATTTTCCAATTCTGCTTTCATCTTTCTCGCTCATCGCCTGTCTTTGAGCCTATACATGCATCGGGAATCTGCGTTGACGATACCCGACCTACATCCCGAAGAGCTCGGTCGGGCCTTCCGATGTGAACGGAGAAGCCGAGTTGAAACGCGAGACAGAATACAAGTGAACTTATTCCCTGCGCAACTCGGCATACCCGAAATTTCATCGAGATAGTGGCTGGACATCTGTCCTCTTCTCCTTGTCGTTCATAACTGGTTTCTCTCTACTTGATTAGACAGCTCCAGCTTAAACCACATTTCACACACACCACCTTCCAGCTCAAGGCCGCAGCCAACAAGCACACCTTGATTTAGGACGTGAGATTGGTCAGCGTGGAACAAAGATCGTGTCCAAATTACACAGCATTTTCAAAAGTGCAAAACAAAAGTATAGTCTCAAAACGTGGTGTGCAAATTCGAGTCTGAGTAATCTACTGCAGCGCGGCATCAATAAGTAACTTGAGCGTTTCCTCTGGCTTGCTCCATAGCGGGATATGACCCGCATCGATCTTCTTCACATCCACCTTCTTCCCGCTGACCTCCTCAATCGTATCGATGAATCGCTGCTGCCTATCCGGAGAAATTACCAAGTCCTTCTCGCAGAAGACGTAGGTCAGCGGGATATCCTTATAGCTCGCCTGCGTGACCTCGTTGTGAAAAGAGATGGCAGAGTGATGAGGCAGCTGCAGTGCGTTTTCATACGCCTGCGCGTAGGGCAGGTCGTTGGCGACAAAGGGTGCCATGACAGCGGCATCCATGTGCATGTATCCGCCCTGTTACTGTCAGCAACCTCGTCCAAGCAAAGCTAATGTGAATCAGAGGAAGAGAAACGCACCACATCCTCGGGCAAGAACCCTCCCTCCAGCCTCATCGCCGTGAGCTGTGTCTCGCCTACTTTGGGCGCAATCGCACTCAGAAACACCAATCTTTTGACCCCACCCTTCTTCTCTCCCGTCAGGCCAAGCCCTGCAAGCGCCTCGGTAGCAACAGTTCCTCCGTAGCTATGCGCTAGGATCACCACCTCCGTACCATCTCCTTCGGCAGCAATCTGTTCGACTACACTTCTTACATGTGCCGCGTCATCTTGCAGCGTAGCAGGCGGCAGCGGATGGCGTTTCTGAGTGGATGGCAGCTTAATAGCTAGAGCAGTGAACCCTTCATTACGGATCAGGGCGAGGAAGGGGTCGTACGTTCCATACGCCGAAAACGAGCCAGGGATGATGACAATCGTTGGCTTGGTTGAAGACATGATGGCTGATGATGAGATGAGAAGTTAGCAATGGTAGTGGTGTTGAGATCGATGTGAGATCCCGTGTCTTTATAGGCGTGCCATGCTTACGCTGACGTTAACAATGGCGTCTTTATTGCACGTTATAGCCAAATGTGCAAAACCGATTGTACATCAACGGCTTGCCGCCTGGCGAGTGGGGCACATCCCAGCGGGATCATTATCCTGACCTACGCCCTTCAGCTACGGAAGGATGTTTACACAAATGATCTATCTTGGCGGCAAGGTAGAACGCCAAAGGGCTGAAGGTACCTATCACCATTTCGACTATGACTACACTACGGGACCTCGCTGCTCATACTCTACCAACTTCATCATCGCGTTCTGTATTTACACCACCTAGACTCAAGAACGCATCAAGCGTACCAGAATCGCGCAAAGCCCAGTCGCTCTTCTATGCTCGCTAGGAGTACACATTACGATGGCGCAAAGTTTAAGTCGCTCAGAAACTCCACCTAGACGATTACACTCATTGGCTCAAACACACAAAGAAAAATGATGAGATAGGAAATGGGTTGGGCTGCTGTAAGCGCGCCTGTGGTATCAAACACAAAAAGACACAATGCCTCAGAGGGCCATGAAAGAAACGTAAGTCAACCCTGGAGATGCTCGCTAATTAAGCTCGCAGCGGTTCTGTACGTCCTGCCTCCACTCCTTGTGCGAATGATCCAGCCTCTAGATCAATCGTCACCGTCCCCATGAAGTCCGATACTGAAATCGGTGATTGGGAAATATGTGGCTGCCGTGCTATATGTGTCGCACCCCGTACAGGGGTATGCAGCACATCTGCATGACGTGTTCTCAGGTGCTTCTATGCTTCGCTTTTCCTGGCTGTAGTGCACAGCTGTCGTGCTCGAATCTTTACGTCGTTCCTCAGATGGTGGGTGCTCGTGGACCGGAAAGCGTACCGAACAATTGCTCTGGCGGTAGCCGTCCTACGTTGCCTAGCCGATCAGGATAAGATTGTGGGGCTGGGGAATAGCCCTGTGCCCTTTTGCGGTACCATTCAATAACGATGCCGATCACGACGAGAAGGAAAGTGAGCGCCAAGGCAATAGCGAGAGCGATGAGAACAATGAAGCCGACAGCAAGGTGCTTCTCTGTCGTAACATTAGTATGCTGTGACCCAGTCATCTGTGATGGAAGTGAACTTACTGGACTGCCTGAAGAACATGTTGGGATTTTCGACAAAGATCGATGACAGGCTTCCGGGAGTATTCTCAGTTGTTGTAGCAAGGAGGAAGGGGGCCAAGGTGGTCCCATTGAACAACGCGCCGGAAGCGGTCCCAAAGTTGGTGATGTTGATCTGCCCCATGAGCAGAAGGTCCTGATCACGAGAGATGAGGTCTGCATCTTCATGATCCTTAGACAGACTGAGCACTTGAATTCCACGGATATCTGTGCCATCACCGAACAAGGCAGGGTCGACGGCTGTCCATTTGGTAGAATCGAAGCGTTGGAGGTATGCAGAACCATCAGCGCCTCTGCCTGTGGCCCATAGCTGATCGCCCTCCTTGGTAGCGACGGTGAGCGTAGTGACCGGTCCGGGAAGGCTAGCGGCACCCGCGATCTCTGTGAACTGGTTCTTCGATTGGTCAAACAAGAGGATGGTGGTGCTGTTATCACCGAGTGTTAGATTACCTGCGACAAGCAGTGTGGTATCTGATGTCCAGACCAAAGCGTTCACAACACCAGCGACGTTGTTGTTTGGTCGGTTCCACTGGCTGGTCTCACTATTCCACATGCAGAGACCAGGGCAAGTAAATTCTCCTCCTGATTGGAAACGACCTCCGACGTAGATCTCACCGGATTTTGGTCGGGGAGCAATGGCGTTGACGGTAACGTTGCTTCCTTGAAGAGCTGGGGGTTGCACGTTCGGGAAGTTATTCGACGAAAGATCATAAGCAACAATACCAGCGACAGATCTATCGTTGACTGTTCCAGTGACAACACCTCCAGCGTAGAGTGTGTTGTTGTTCACTGCGACTGCGGTAAATGTAGAGTTGGCATCGACCTGCTCGACAAATCCAGTGATCTTGTTGGAATCGTTGCCGTCAATGATCAGTACGTTTGTGATGTTCTGCCCATCTGATCCCTCAGCAGCGAAGTGTCCAGCCAAGACGGTCTTGTTGTTACTGTTCTCGTTGTAGAAGAAACCAGTACGGACACCGGTAGTCTGTAGATTTTCGCCTTCCATAATGGCTCGCTTGCGAGATGCCGTTGGCTGTTGCTGATCTGTGATATCAATGGGGAAGGTGCGGAGGGATAGCTCATCATTGTCGCTGTTCAGCTCAGCAGCACCATTCGCACCGAGGAAGCCTGATGTGATTGAGCCACCGAACCAACGATTACCGGCTGCATCGGCATACGTCATCAGCCTGCCTGAGGCTGAGAAGGTAGTCGAGTTGAGATTGTGCAGCCAGTTCTTTTGAGATGGTACCCAGACTGCAAGGCCATCTACGTCCGTTGCAGGATTGTTGTCGAAAGCATTAACTGTTCCGAAGAAGCCACTTACAGCAAGTACTTGCTCTGGAATGCCGGCGGTGATATTGAGGTCGAATGGAACGAGGTATAGCACAACACCCTCAACACCAGCGCCAAGAGATGTCCACTCGTTGTTAGTGTAGGCAGCCACACCGTTAAGTCCATCGACGTTGCCGTCGTTGATGTTGGTGAAGTTACCACCAACATAAAGCGTGCTGTCGTTGTGGAACATGGTCATGACCTGGTCGTTCAATCCACTGCCTGCTAATGCGGCCGGCTTCTGGGCGTTCTTGCTGATCTGGAAGATGTTGTTGCGGCCATCGTTTGTGGAGAAATTGCCAGCAACGTAGAGATTGTCGTTGCCGGTAGTCACACTCATGACAACGGCCTTCTCGCGAGGTGCAAGGCTGGCTCCAGCTTGGTTGATGACCGAATCAGAGAGCTCAATATCAGCAAGTGCTTGGCCGGGTGTATACTCGAAGACACCGTTCAGGTTGCCAGATGTAGCTTTGAGCAAGGTAAAGCGGACTCTCTGTGCAACAATCGTCACTGCGGAGGGTCCTTGTCCAGAAGCAGGTCTCAGAGTAACTGAAGGCCTGAGGCCGTCTCGGATGTTGATAGGCCCATTGTAAATCTCATCGTACTTGTCATAGTTGTTGGTTTGCCAGAGAACTGAGCCTGCATCCTGTTCGTCCTGTGACATCTGTGTTGTGACATTGACACGACCACGGCTTCCGCAGGTTCCATCTCCTATGCACCCGGGTGTATAGATGGTTACCGAATAGTTGCCTGACTGCTTGAGATCCGGATAAAAGGTAACCGTTGCTGCGTCAGTGGAGATATCTGGACCTTGCAAGACGGTGGTGAGGTACTGCGAGAAGCTGTCATGCGAGGGTGTCACCTGCCATGAGCCAGTCGAAGTCGACTCAGACACAGAAGAGGTTGCTGTGCTACAGTTCGCTGGCTCATTGAAGTCGTTGATAGCGTACGAGTACATTTCATCTTGGAAGAGCTGGATGCCGTTCAAACCCGCGCCGTTGCCGTACCAGTCTGAGATATCGAGCTGGAAGGCATCCATTCCAATGTTGTTGACGAAACTGAAGTCTTGTGCTGTGGTGTTGCCTTCTGGAAGCGGACATCTGGCGTCGCAGTATGCTAGACGGCCGGTCGAGAGGTCGGTGTACGTCAAATTCATGATGCCGCCATCCGGAAGCGCAGTAAATCGGAATGTCTTGGTGCCACGGCCCTCGTAATCGGTGTTGAAGAGGCGCAACTTTGTGGGGCGGAAACCGAACCCAAACTCAGCCTTCCAGAAGCCAGGTGCGCGGTCGGAAAGGAGCCATGTCGAAGCCGCTCCCTGTGTCGTAAAGTCGCCTTTGCAAATGATGTCTGTTGGTTCGGTGAATCCGGGTAGTCCGGAACTTGTCTGAGCTGAGATCTTGGCGTTGGCGATGGGAATGATCTGAGTGTTGTTCTCAGTGACTGCTGTCGCGTTGCCTCCAAGACCATTGAATTCTCCTCCAAAGATTATGTTGTTGTTTGCTGCCTTGGTGATCGAGTGAACGGCGCCGTTGAAACCCTCGAATGACAGGTCCTGCCACCCGTTCTTCCAGATGATTGCATTGCTAGAATTGCTCCCTGTGAAGACACCGCCGAGATAGACTTGGTCGCCGTCGCAGTAGAGCGTGTTCACTGCCCCTGTCAGACCGTCGATTGCGGTCACATTGCCGGTGTTGGGGTCGAGCAACGCAATACCGCCGGGGGTGGCGAGGTCTCCAACACTAGTGAAGTTCCCTGCAAACATGATGCGATCCTGGCCGTTGGACGAGTATGGGCACATGGCCTTGATGTCGGCATCTGTCTCATTAATGGGGGCAAACACGCCATTAGGGTACCGGGAAAGGAGAGCTCCGGCGCGTCCGGTGTTTGCTTGGTTTTGGCCCTCATACTGGTAGATCGATATGGAGTCAAAGTCGCCGGCGAATGCCACGCGGCCGAGCTGTTCGAGATTGAGGTTGGGTGATGGAACGGGCGTGAAGCTTAGTGCGTGGGCGGACGATGTGAAGAGCAGCGAGAGGGCCAGCTTGCCGGCGCGCGAGGCCAGCAAGGAAGCGAACGAGTCCCTCATTATGGCACACCGGCGCTGTGCGAAAAGAATAAAAGTGCGTGGGGCGTGCGTTGACGTCGCGGTGCCCGTGGGCTAAGAAGTGGTGGTGGTGTGGCAAAATCAAGGCGCAAACATGGTCCACGAAATCGGTGTTGGTGTTTGCTGGAAGTCGTGCTCGTGGACGCTGCGGAAGTCGCGACGGGCGGGCGTGGTTCGACGTAGAATCTCAGATTCAGGAGCGGCCAGGGGGTGAAGCGGGAAGGTGATAAGCTTGGCGAGTGTATAGCGGGAGTGAGTGCGGGTGTATTAGATGCGGCTTGCTGCTGCGGGCGATGGGCGTCGTGAGAACGATTGACTACGGTGAGATGGGCGCTGGGGAGAGAAAGGCAGCCTGCACGGCGGCGTGAGGGACTGACAGAGCAGTGCCCGTGTGCTGCTGGGTACGTACAAGAGGTGGGTCGCAAAGCAGAAAGGTGCCCGGGCGCTGGTCGTTAGGCGTTGTTGGCGAGGCTACCGATTGGCACGCGGAGATGAGCTTGGGGTGCGGGCTACTTTAGTTTTGGCGATAGCGCGCTGCAACGCGAGGGTGAATGACGATTGATTGGCTTTTCGATGGCGCGTTCGCTGGGACTTCTGTGGTGCAGCAATTCGATAGCTCAGGGAAGACCGTGGTTCATCGTGAACACATGAACAGCAGCTGAGGTGCTGGAGTACCTGCGGCTCTGGGCTGCTGACAACAATGGCGGACAACGTGCAGCACAAAGGCTGGAGAAGCACAACAGCACAATCCTGCCCCTTGTTCGCCAGGTTCCGCTCCAAACCGCAAGGTCAAGGTGCCTGACGCCCTGCATCCACACTTCACGTTGCACTTCCCGTCATCGTGGCTGGCGTAGCACCAAGGCGAGGAACCACCCACCGTCGCCGCGGTGTGACCGTACCAAGACTCTGTACTGTGTAAATGCATATTGTCGTCAAAGGCTCACGCACCCCTCACTGTTTTCTCCTCACCTTGCTCGTCAGGGTCCTCCTCGCTGCATTTGTGGACTGCTAAAAGTGCACACCCGGCCAGCACGCGTTGACATCGTGGCAGTGAAAATGTGTCTCCACAGCAGGGCCGCACCTGTCCGTCGGCGCAAACTGTCAACTTCAGCCCGCTTCCAATCTTAGCCACGCTTCTGCCAGATCCGAGACTTCCACGGTTTGGCCTGTGAGCCTGAGGCACTCTGGAACAACATGCCCGAGAGACATGGAAAACCAATTGTGCAATGAGCTCTCGGGAATGCTGATGTTCGGGTTTCTTGCAGCCTGCTGACTTTTACCACAATCCATTCGAGTTCTTTGGAGTGCGTCCTCTAGCAACGGCAATGCCAGAGGTGATACGGTATGCCAATTCTGAACCAACTTGAGTCCTGACGAGAGGATGATGCAAGGATGGGCCTACCCGTCACCACGCGCTTCCGACCCCTGCCTGCAAACGACAACGGTTTGTTTCAAAATGCACACCCTAGCCATTTTCGCACATCGATCGAGCAAGCGAGACCGTGAACGCAGGCAGCCTCGTCAGCCAGTCGTTGTTGAGGAGGCCACTATTTATCGAACGCCTCCATCGATAGTCCACCTCACCCTCAACGTCCGTGATTCGAAAGGGCGGTGTCAGTAGGTAGGTGTGTACTTGACTGCTCCAAGACATGTCTTCAGAGGGTGCAGATGAGCCAGCATCGTCTCAATGCATCAGTCACCGCTCGGTATGCTGCAGTTTCGGAAAGCTACTGGAGAAAGCTTACAAGGTAACAATGATCTACTATTTCCTTGTGCAGCAAACAGCGCTTTGTTCCACAACGACCAACAAAGCTCCACTTGACGGCAAACCACAATTCGTGAATCCAAGTCCAGCACTGTCCGTGCAACACCAACCCCACGACGGGAGCAGTACTCGGTTGCCGGAGAGGCTGCTCGTGCGACCATGAGGCTGGAGTTACACAAGACCTTGTAGATCTCGAAATGCCTCTTCGAGACACCGAGGCCTGGAATCTCCGGCCACTCACCGCTGTGCGCCTTGTCTTGCACTGGGGTCTGGCCGTTGTTGTGCGTCTCCGTTATGTCTCTTTCTCACCTGATGCTGTGCGGTATTCAGTGAAGTCACCTTTCCTTGAGCGAATGCTACTACCTGTCGCAATGTGCCTCTGAATGGTTTCCATCACGCTTTCATTGCCTCGTTTGTTTTGCATCCCGGGCTTGCACTTGCTACCACAATCCAGATCTCATGGCATGCAATCTCGTGTGGCTATGGCGCGCGACTTGGGCGAATATTCTTCAATCTATCAATGGCTCGAATCAAGCACCAGACTTACATCTCCATGTCTTCTCTCAAGATGCACACGTCCTAAACGCAGTGTGAGGTAGTGCGCCAGTCTCCCTCTTGCTGAAAGATGCGCCTCCTCCTCGATGATGTCTCAGATCTGAAAGACCTTTACGCACGGCGCTTTGGAGATGACACAAACAGCTTCAGTCTGACAGTTCTCCATTGACCCCTCCTTGAGCTTCTGGACAGCGAGTAACGAATTCCATCTCGTGCGCTCACTCGCCTAGCAAGTC
Source organism: Didymella segeticola (assembly GCA_004522025.1). Taxonomy (NCBI): domain Eukaryota; kingdom Fungi; phylum Ascomycota; class Dothideomycetes; order Pleosporales; family Didymellaceae; genus Didymella; species Didymella segeticola. The sequence goes on along the minus strand of SDAV01000003.1, from coordinate 1,045,068 downwards.
CACGAAACGCTACTTGCGGGGTCAATTACCCATGCCAGTCATATAAAAGCATTGATGTACAACTACCCAAACGCACCATCCGATTGTCTCTTCTCCTGGCAGCTTCTGTACCCTTGATGTCAGCCTGTCCCAAGGTCAGATCTTCTGTCCCCCTGGATCCAATTTCTCGATGAGCTCACCAAGCTCATCGCCGTCGAGACAGGGCTACTCAGAGTCGCGACAGGCATCGCTCCAGCATGCGTTCCCGAGTGGATAGCTAAAGTTGGGCACCATACCGACTTCACACATGTCCACATGCGTCATGCTGGACTTGCCGCGCGCTCGTGCTCTTATTGCTGAAGATACGGAAGAGTCTACACCGGGGCTGGCTAAGATCTGGGTTAGTGCTGAGTTCCACGTCAATGCAGGGCGGACCGCTTGATTTGCGCTGAGACGTGCGACTCTTGATTTCTCTGTGAGTGTGATAAAGCATTCCTGCGTGACTGCAGCATCAGAGAGGCTGTCAGCTTGCACTGGTATCGAGGCAGAATCCTCAGGGGACCTCTTTCGCCCCAGCGCTGCTGTGGACTGTTTGCTACTACCCTCGTTTCTAGGATGACTATCGTACGCTTGATAGAGCTGCTCTGTGTTATCGAAGATGCGACCGTTTCTCTTGTCACTCCTCTTGCAGTCCTCAGCTACGTGTCTCCTCTGTTTGTCCTTTGCACGCGTCTCCACCATCACACTGTTCCAATACACGTCTAGATCGCCATACCTTAGGTCGGTGTACTCTCCTTTGTCTTCGGCTTCTGATAGTTCATGCGGGAAACCTCGTAATGTCTGCTCTTCAAGCCTTTCATCTTCGACTCCAGAGTGTTCATGGCAAGATCCGGTCCGGACAGAGCCAGAGCTGCTAGGGAGAACGGCATGGTAGCGAGTACGTTGGAGGCGCAGAGTATGTCGAAGGCCGCGCAGAAAAGTCGCCGCAGTGGACAAATTGGAGCGCGGCGTCAGGGTATATTCTCTCGACATAGTGGCCAACGCGAGAGTACTAGGTTCCGCCATGAGTAGATACACTTAGGCGTGCAGCCTTCACTTAAGTGAGTGGTGGGCACCTCAGAAGAGGAGCAGGCGTGAACCTGCTACGTTTGCCTATGAGCTGGCAGTGAGGCAGCATCTTCACTAGTATCGATAATCAGCTGCTGCGACGTTGGCTAAGCATGACCAAGAGGTGCCCAGGAGATATGTCGCATTAAGAACAGGAGGGGTGTTGGGTGATTGCAATAAGCACAATCGTTCGTTGTCATATTTGTGTGACTGAGGTCTGTCACCGACAGTCTTCTGAACTATACACTAGAGTGGTCCCATCTATCGGACTCGCTGTAATAACACAACCGTGAATGAGCAGGCTCGAGCGCACTCTGCATGCGCCGGGATCCCCAAAAGCAATCCGCTCCGTAGCTATGCAATCGCCGAAATGCAGAAAACGCCCCGTGTCCTGGTATGGTATGGTATGGTATGCCGTGTAATCGTAGAAACGCCGAGGGTATGAAAGGAAATCAGTACTTCTTCTTGGCTGCCGCCGCTTTCGACAACGCCATAAGCTTGCGCTTCTTCTCCTCCTTTTCGCGCTTGAGCCTCATCTCCTCCGCCAATGCTTCCGCATCCTCCTTCTTGGCAAACTTGAGAGCCTCTTGTTCTTCCTTCTCGACATCCCACATCCCACCCTCCATGTCAGACGAAGCATCGGAGGCGTAGTCGGCCTCTTCATCGTCGTCCATCTCATCAAGGTCGGACCAGTCGGCGTAGCCATCATAACGGCCCTTTTCTGGTTTCGGTTTCGATTTGGCTGCAGGTGTCCCGCCTCTGCTGGAAGGCGCAGCGGCAGCTTGAGGACGGGCAGTTCCTTTGTACGCGATAGGCGCAGCTGTCTTGGCTGGACGTGCAGTACCCTGGTAGCCAATATCTGCTGGCCGACGCTGAACTTTTGAGGCATCACCTCTGACCTCTGCAGCCTTTGCTGTTGGTACTATGCTTGGCTTCTTCCCTTTAGCTGCGTTTGCCTCTGCCTTGAGTGCCAAGCGCTCCTTCTTTGTTGGAATGAAACCCTTGGCGACAGTGACAGGAGGCGCGGCAGGTTTAGTGAGATCCTTCTCTTTCGCTTTCTGAAGTAGAGCTAGATAACCTTTGGGCTTCGATGCAGGTATCGCCGAGGTAGAGGTCGTGGCTGCAAGGGCAGGCTTTGGTGCAGGTGGGGTCGCTTTCCGTAGTGGAGCTACTGTGCTTGCGGACGCTGTGGGCTTTTTTATGAGGGCATTTGCAGGCTTTGCTGACGATGGTGCTGCTGTGCCACGGTATGGTACGGTCGTTGTAGTAGACTGACTCGGCCTCGGTGCTCCAGGAGTCGCGGTTGGACGAGCCGTGCCAGCATACTGCACAGGCTGAGCAGGAGTGTCCTTGCGCTGAACCTTGGCTTGACTGGTGTCCGGCGGTCCTGATGCCTTACGCTTGAGCTGTGGTGCTGGTGTCGACCCGTTTGCTCCGGCAGCTGGTCGCGGGGGAGGCCTAGAGGCTCCGGTAGGCTGCGCATGCGCCTGCTTGGGTGCGGCTGTCGTCTTCGCTCCTCCAGGCCCTACTATGGACATGATATCTCTGAATGCCTAAGAAAGCGAATTAGTAAAACCCAGGGTGTTGGTCGCGAGATCGAACTCACGCTCATGGCGGGCGACTGGCAAGCGTTTGACTCAGTACTACCGGTCGTATCGCTTGGGCAAGTCGTACATGCTTTCCAGGCAAATGTACGAGTTTAGGATTTGCCGCCGTGAAACCGATCGCGGTCGCGCGGAGGGTGGAGAGGCGAATGCGAAAGGATAGAGGGCGCGCAGACAATCAAAGAACAGAATAACGAGCAAGTGGCGCCCGCTGAACGCAGTTTATAAAGCGAAGGACGAGCGTCACGTGGACGAGCAAGAGGTCCGTGCACCGGCTGGGTTGCTCTTTCCGGGCGATCGTTTAGCCGATGCCGGATCGCACTTTCCAAAGGAATTTCGTCTATCAAACTTTCGATCGTTACCCTCGACGAGAACTTGAAGCTCCAGTCTCCGTTAGAACGGTACGTGATTATTTTGCGACTAGGCCACTGTCGCTTAATTTCTAATTCTTCTAGGTTAAATCGATTGCGCTCCTGTTCCTACCCAGAAACACACTTCGACAAACACATTCAAAATGAAGCACCTCGCGGCCTACCTCCTCCTCGGACTCGGTGGTAACACCTCTCCCTCCGCTGCCGACGTCAAGGCTGTCCTTGAGTCCGTCGGTATTGAGGCCGATTCCTCCCGTCTCGACCAGCTCATCTCTGAGCTCGAGGGCAAGGACATCAACGAGGTATGCGCGCAACCGTGATCAGGCTGCTGGTCGACGGAAGTCTAGTGAAAAGACACTAACCTCTCGCAGCTGATCGCTTCCGGCTCTGAGAAGCTTGCTTCCGTTCCCTCCGGCGGTGCTGGTGGTGCTGCCCCCGCTGCTGGTGGCGCCGCTGCCGCCGGCGGTGCTGCTGACGCGCCCGCTGAGGAGGCCAAGGAGGAGGAGAAGGAGGAGTCCGATGACGACATGGGCTTCGGTCTCTTCGACTAAGCGCATCGCCAACCGGATACCCCACCAACGTCAACGAAGTATGATCACGCCAATCTCCCGACAAGTAAGGGAATCATGCGGTATGAACAAGAGCCCTTGGGCTGTGTCGAGCGTGCTACGGGAAGGCTATGAAGGACAGTTACGCGGCCAAACCCCGATACTTGTCTGCTAAGATACCCTGAATGAAGCCATGCACGCCCATCCATTATTCATCGTACTCCTGAGTGATGTCAAGATTGCACATGATTGAGACCACCCGTGTGCAACAACTCTGAAGTAACCATCTGAGATGAAAGGGACAGGTGATCGCATACTCTCTACTTAGACCAGATAGTCAAGTGGACGATCGGTCCATTCGAAGCATGGTTACAAGATTATACGGGAAACCTGTTGGATTCATACATCTGCTTTCTTTGCGTACAAACGCGACGACCTCAAACAAGTGCAACAGTCAGTGTTTCCATCCGACACACTCGAGACTGTCGAACGTATCCATGAAGAAGTGATAGATGTGGTGCAAGCACCGCTCGCGAAGTGGCATAGCATTTGCAGCCACAGCGCTTTGGGTGGCGCGCAAAGAAGAAAATAGCGGATGCCTCTTCTAAATTCCAAGGCTCTTCTACCTATAGCACAGAATCTAGTCTAGATGTAGGTGAGAGGATTGCAGGGCTAGGTAATCCAGGTAGGGAGTGATTCTGAAAGTAGCGGGTTATGGGAGTGGGTTGGTCATTGGCGGATGTGAGTGCAGTGATACCAATGTCAAAAGCAAACCAGGCGCAGATCAAGCTGTCGGTTGCCCAGAGCGAACTCGCGACGACTGCAAATGAACAGCAACCGATTGGCCAATGAATCTATGATGCATGAGGGTGTTTGTTCTGAACTGATGAGAGGAGGATGGTGACGATCACGTGGTTGCTGGGGAAAGCTCGGGCTATCTTGTTAAGCGAGTGCACTTTCCATTTCGCAACCTGCACCTAGTGGTAACTGAGAAGACAACTGCGTTTGCGAACCCATCGAGTCAACTTTCTAGCTTCTCGACCACCGCAACCATGGCTGATTCCGAATACGTGAGTAGACTCTGCCCGCAACGAGATATTGTGTGCGCCTGCTGACAATGACATAGAACGCCGAGGAGGCTGCCGGTATGCTCCCACCCCTACTCCCCTTCGCAAATCCACTCGCTATCCCGCCGCGATCCCCTTCCTTATGAGCACGAACCTGTGGAGGATGTGTACTGCAGAGGCAGCAAAAGACGGATGAAGACGCATTTCACAGTTGCACGCGAAGCATTGTATGGAAGGACACCGGCTGACAGGACACCACAGCCCTCAAGGCCAAGCGCTCGTTCCGCAAGTTCTCCTACCGTGGAGTCGACCTTGACCAGCTCCTCGACCTCGGCTCTGAGGAGCTCCGCGACCTCGTCCACGCCCGTGCCCGCAGAAGGTTCAACCGCGGTCTCAAGCGCAAGCCCATGGGTCTGATCAAGAAGCTCCGCAAGTCCAAGCAGGAGGCCAAGCCCAACGAGAAGCCCGACCTTGTCAAGACCCACCTCCGTGACATGATCGTCGTCCCCGAGATGATCGGTTCCGTCATCGGTGTCTACTCTGGCAAGGAGTTCAACCAGGTCGAGATCAAGCCCGAGATGGTTGGCCACTACCTCGCTGAATTCTCCATCTCATAGTGCGTAGCCCTGGGCGGACACGAATTTAGGACACGGCTAACAACCTCGCAGCAAGCCCGTCAAGCACGGTAGGCCCGGTATTGGTGCCACTCACTCTTCCCGTTTCATTCCTCTCAAGTAAATGGTTTGGGTTACTGGTTGCATGGGTTTCGTGGGGTGGATAGTGTGTACTTGACGACCTTACAACGAATGCAGGTGTTAGGTGCATTACACTTTCTATGACTTGGTGACGCACGAAAAGCGGACACGATGGACATGAAGACACGATGTAGATAGCCTCTACGTCAAAAGATACCTCCACACTCGGCTCATATGCATACGTGACAAGCGTGCTCCTTGAGGTCAATTCACTTGAACATTGCATAGCAGGCTCGACATCGGTGAAATGTCGAACATAGGTCAAATATGTGTGGGCAGTGCGCCCACTGATGACTTGATCGATCCCGCGTCATCATATCCACCCATCATGTCCAACAGAAACACTCTCAGGGTCTGTCATTGCTAGATCATGATCTTACACACGTCGTTGCGATTGAGGATGTTGCAGTCGTTCGTCTCTTGCTCTAGCAAGAAAGGCAAATAGGGTTTGATTGCATGCTGATTCTCGGGCTACTAGAGCCGGGTATTGGAACAATAGGAAAGCAAGACTCGCACGCCGGATTACCGTCCAAGACGCATCTCGACCTTGGCGAAGTTGTACAGCGCTCGCAGGAAGACCTGGTAGTTGACACCCTTGTTATCAGGCAAATGGCTGTTCCACATGTCAGTTCCATCAAAATTGAGGGCATGTAATCAAACTTACAAGATCTCCGTCAACCTCAACTGCCACGGTGGATAGCCCTTAAGCTGCACCGTCGGGCTGAACAAGATCAACAGATCAGGCTCGCTGCTGACATGGTCGCTCAATTGCGCGTCGATGAGATCCATGTCAATCTGCTCTTGTCTGACATCGCCCTTTTGTGCCATCTCCGCCAGTGTTCGGGTTAGGTCAACGATTGTGTCGCGGCCATCATGCTCAGAGAGAAGCAGGACGGTGAGATGCTGGCGCTCGTCCTTAAGATCCTCGTCCGAGGCTGCAGTCTGCGGGGGGGTATTCGGCGGGGAGTAGGAGCTGAGGTGGGGTGCGCGGAGGGAAAGGGTGGGCTTTCTGCGGGGACCAAAGTAGGCTTCTAAGGTATTCCAGATGCTGGCGTGCGTTTGTGGCAGGTAGTTCTTAAGTGCACCTACATGCTGTCAGTAAGAGTTTCGTCAATGTTTGAAGCATGTATTGTTGCCTACCAGTCCTTTCATACACGCTCAGAAACGGGATGCCTGCAGACGCAGTCCAAGCCGCAATCTCGCAGACGTCGTTGACCAAGCCTTCCAACCCAGCATTGCCCTGATGTTCATCATCTTCTTGGTAGTCCACGATTACGCTGAGGTGCTTTGGCAGCTTTTGAAGCGTCTTGACATCGTGCGCGATGAACTCCGGGGTACGATGGTGGTACTTGAGCAGTTCAACGACTTTGCCTCTGACAAGCCTGTATGCGCGGCGAAAGCGAAAGAACACCGAGAAGAGCAGTGCGACGACGTGGTATATGACAAAGTGGACAAACGCTTTCACAGGCCCTGTGCGCTTCTTGTGCGTTGGTTTGCGCCGGCGACTGGCTACAGTGTTCTTGGTCTCGCGGTCCGAGGATGAGGTGGGCTCGGATGGCAGGAAGGGTTTCATAAGCTCCTCGCGCTGCTTCGGCGTCAATTGCTTCCCCTGGTAGGTGCCTCGGCGGAAGGCCGTCTCTTGCTCGAGCGTGATGCCCGTTGCAGATGCCATTGCGGAGGCTTCTATCTAATGCAGAGTGAAAGGAGGGGTAGTCTGCGTGACGTGGAAGAAAAAGGAGGAAAGGAACAAAAGGGAATAGCAATGAGTGCAAAGAAAGCTATCGGACGTGCTTTGATGGCGGATGTAGTCTGTTAGTTTGTTGGAAGGGTGGGCGATCATCAGAACCAGCCACGTTATGTGGCGCGATCAGGGCTACCGAATACGCCGGCCAAGCGCATGATCTTGGATACTCAGCCTACTCGAGGCGGTGTCATTGCGCGTCCGTCGTCGCAAGTGCCAAGGATAGTGAGAATCATGTCTGGCATGCTTTCGTGTTCATGTCTTGGAGAAGGGGGAATGGACGTTGTAACAGGGCTGATTTGATACGCGTTGTTCGGCAGCCACCACAACGCGGGGCGCAAGCCACACCTTGAGACCTCGAGCTCCTGGATAGCTATTAGTCTGAGTGATAATCATAACACTAAACAACACCGTGTCAGAGGACGAGTAGAACTACACGACAACGATTCGCATTTTGTATGGTTTCATTCGAATGCTCATGAGACTCTTCATGATCCGCATCGGCCCCAAGGCGCCAGCTTGAGGACAGCACCACCTGGCAAGACAGCCGCGGAGATCTGCGCATCGTACGCAATTGCCTGACACTGTTGCTTCCCCGACCGAGGAATCCTTGAAGCGCCAACATGTCGAATCTCAACCCAGAAACAGCGTCGATCCTCACGCAACAGACGTCGAGAACAGTGTCTGGTGGACGCGGGCCACAGTTTACGTTGGAGACCTTTTCGGTAGGCTACCCCCGATTTGAGTCTCACAACGTCGCACTGACTTCATCAGAGTAAAGATTTCATAGTCAAAGACTTCATCGAAGAGCTCTCCGACAGCGCCGTGCCAGCTTCTCGAAAATCAGCACCAGCCTCGAATCAGCAGGCATTCGATCCAAAGCCCCTGATCCGCACCTTCGAACACGCTCTGAACCGCCTGAACAGCCAGTCAGAGGATTTGGAAGAGAGAGAGAATGAGCTCTCCGGAGCGGTCAGGCGTGCGGAGGCGCAACATAATCAGAACGTCGAGTCGCTGGGGAGAAGACTCGAACAGGCCATCGATCGCTTTCAAAGGCTAGATAGCTCACTCAATGGTGGTGATGACGGTGGGCCAGATTCCGGAGGTAATATTGCCATGCGCATCGGAGAGAGACTGGAAGAGCTGGATCGACAACGCAAGAGGGCAATGGACGCCAAGTTCTTGATCGAATGCTGGCAAGAGGTCAGTGAACGAGGCGAACTGAACATACTGGAGGATCATCGCAGGAGCGGTGGTATCGTGCGTTGCGCAGAAATTGCGCGTCAGCTGCTTAGGATCAGCGCGCGTCTTGATCCTGAGAACAAAGCGCGTACCAATGGCACAGAGCTGAATGGCAACAAGAGGAAGACTTTGGCGCAGCAGAAACACAACACAAGGGAAGTGATTGAGAAATTCCTGGAGAATCTAGAGCAGGACCTGCTCAGCAAGTTCGATGAGTGCTACAGAAGGCCGAACTACGATGGCATGCGAGACTGCGCAATTGCGTTGAGAGGATTCAGTGACGGGTCCAGCGTCATCGCGACTTACATCAGCCAGCACTCCTTCTTCATCGACCGTCACCAACTTGTATCGGAGGAGCTTGCGTTGAATGATGAAGCTTGGGATGCTTTACAAGATCCTGACATGGAACCGCCGTCTGTTGAGCCAACGTTACAATCCTTGATCGATGAGGTCAGGATCGTGGTACAAGAGGAGTCTGCCATCATCAAACGCGCGTTTCCCTACTATGAAGAAGTACTTATTAGGTTCGTCGAGCGTATCTTCCAGCAGTCGATACAACAGCGGCTGGAAATGGTATTGGACAAGGCGAATGATCTGTCAAGTCTTGCATTTTTGCGCGCTTTAGCAGCATCAAGAGCCTACATCACGCAACTTGTCGAAGACTTGAAAGCACATGGGCTGACGGAGCACCCCGAGCCTGTCACATCGCAGGTTGCGGCCACCTTGGACCAGCAGCTTGAGGAGCTATTTTCTCGATACTTCATTGGATCGTCCTACATCGAGCGAGAGAAGAAAAACCTTGAAGAACTCTACTCGTCGCTCCTCCTTAAATTTACCATTTACCACTCTCGTCGAAGGAAGATGCCCACATCGTACTTCGGCTCCTTGGCGCAGCGAGGCAAGGAACTTGCTTCATCCGCACGAGACGCATACATGGACCGCCTGGAAAGCACTGACTTGCCTGCCAGTCAAAAGGCGACACTGCTCCGCATTGCTGGCGTGAAGGACGATCAACAAGCCAAGCAAGACATCGAGGTCACAGATGAAGATGGAAAGTTGTCTTTGGCGACTGCGAAGCGTATGTTGAAGTGGCTAGCAGAAGGCGTAGGACGAGGATTAGAATTATCACCCGGTAACGAGACGCCCAAGGACGTTCAGAATCTGCTGAATCTGCTTTTGCAGCAGATGGGCGACATTTATCTGGAGACTGCTCTTGACTCGTAAGTCCCCCAGCCTTTGCAGCCCTGCTTCGTGCTGACTAGCAGAAGTGCCTCCGATCACGCTGCTGCACAAGAAAACACGAAAACCCCACCCGATCTCACACACCTCTCATCACTGCATGCCATAACCACGATCCTGCATCTCCTTCAACAAACCATCACAACCATACTGCTTCCACTTTGCACGCCAAATTTGACCATTCGACGAGAAATCGAAAAGTCAACCAATAGCACCATGACAACGCTAGAAGCAAAACTGTCCAACATTCTCAATCTCACCCTCACAGCGTCCCTCAATTGGGTAAGCAGATGTTTGGCTCAGCAAAAGAAGACAGATTTTCGGCCAAAAGATGACGCAGATCTCATGGTCACAAGCGAAACCGCAGCTTGTCGCGAAGTGGCGGCGTTCCTCGCTCGTGTCGCCCAACAAGCCAGTGGCGCGCTCTCTGGACGCAACTTATCCCTCTTCCTGGCAGAACTTGCTCGAGGCCTACGTGCGCTTGTCCTGTCAAACTTGCTCAAATTCACTGTTTCCCAGGTCGGTGGACTCAGCGTGTCCAAAGATATGAACCGCTATGGAGAGCTTGTACGCAGTTGGCCTACTGGCGATGAGCTGGAGCCAGGAGCCATGGATGTGCTCAGTGATGTGAGCACATTGTTCATTATTGGTCCAGAGGCACTTCGAGATAGACTGAGGGGAGCTGGCCAGGATGCTCAAGAGTTGAAACTGTTCATAGCAAGAAGAGAGGATGTGAGCAGCGTCGGAGTGCAGAGCGTTTTGAACGGTTTGTGAGTAGACTCACCCGCCACGCGCTGTAACTCATTTGTCGAGTCATACCCAAGCGTATCAAGTACTTTGATTTTCTCGCACATGGGCCATTGTGTATTGTTTGTACCAATACATATGTTGATGTACTTCGTTGTGGTCGCATGAAGTGAGGGGTGACCCGAGAAGCCGACCGACGGCCCGTCATCACGAGTTCGGCCTTTCCCCGCAAGGGGTCTTCGAAGCAAACAATTACGTCTATTCTTTCACTTCGTGTGTGTGTCTGTGATGTATTCGATACGAAATACAAACCAGTTGCATCTTTCGAAGACCATGCGAGTCAAAAATGACTTCTACAAACCATGAGCGCCACGCTGCAGCGCTGCACGACTGCACACGTCACATATCCCATCCAGATTCTGAGGAAGCTGTTCAAGCGGAGCGGCAACGTGTTGCGCAAGAGCTGGGGCCCTATGTACATCATAGCAGATCGAGAGTAAGCTCACACAAGTCCAGCAGCCTCCAGCATGTTCCGTTACAAACGAGCCGACTCTCCAACACAAGCCTCACTGCATCAAACGCGCCACTCCAAGAACGTGCGTCTTTAGAGAGCTATGCAACTACGCAGCCACATGAGGTGCGGTCTCAAGGCAGCTCAATCCGAGATTTTCATTGGTACAGCCCAATTTTTAGGTTCTGGACGACACATGTTAGGTACGTCTCTTAGAGTATACTGCTTTGGAGGCCCTCTAACGCGTGGCAGCCTCACAATCGACGAAGGAGCTCATAGGGACCATCTGGGTTAGTTTTCCTTGAAATGCATACGGCCCGCCTTGCGCTAATCCTCCAGCCCTGGAGCGCACCTTCCTAGGCTACTTGCGAACGTCTCTTATCCTCGTGATGACAGGCGTTATGATTGCACAGCTGTTTAGAATACAGCGTGCTGAACACCCAGACCCCAAAATTGGTTTCTATGTCATTGGTCTACCACTCAGCTTGACATTCACTGGCATGGCGGTCTTTGTGCTCCTTGTAGGTGCCATCCGCTTCTGGCGTCTCCAATCCGCATTGGTCAGAGGGAAGGCACTCGCGGGTGGATGGGAGATTTTCGTGATCATGGCACTTAGCGCTCTTGTAAGTAGTCGGTCAAACTTAGAGATGAATTCAAAGAAGGTTGTTAACGTTCTACAGCTTTTGGTTGCTACATTTGCACTGGTATTGGCTGTGAACATTGATAAGGCGAGATGATTCTATGCATTTACAGTATTTCTTTGCATCTGACAATAGATGTATTGATTCGATATAGTTCGAAGGATGAATCTCTTTGGTGACTATGTCGAGGTTACCCCAAAAGTTGGAGTCAGCTGTCAGCGCACAACATGGTATCGGCGTACAGATAAGGTGTGTCAAGCATCTGCCGCTAAACTTTGGGCCGCTCTTATCTGACATCCTGTTGCGTGCATTGGGTACCTTGCTCGATCTGCACTTCCTAGTACCGATCTGGCAAGCCGTGTCCACCATAACCCCGGACGTTCGTCGCAGAGATAGACATTTGCACCTACCACATCTCATCATGGCTGCTGGATGGAGTGGAGTAAGGCGATCAACTTATCGCATTGTCGCATGCTACTCCAATTTGACTCCAACTCATGCGTATCGTCCCCGATTTCGCCGTCATACTTTACCATGTGGCATTGGTTCATGGACTCAATATTGATATAAGGAATCATGAACATCCTTTCAGCGTTCAGTTCTCCCGATCAGAAGCCCTTTACATATAATGGCAGATTCTGCGGCAGCTGTGTTGCCAGTCGGCGCTGGTTATGGTAAGCTCATGGCTGATCTTGAACTGGATCATTTTGACCTCTATAGGCGTCGTCGTTGGTATCGGCTTCTTCTTCGCCTTCTTGATGATGGGAATTTCTTGGATACAGAACCGATACACCTCCTACTCGACAAAGCAGTCAGAGGAATTTAACACCGCATCTCGGTCTGTGAAGCCAGGTCTCATTGCCTCCGGCATCGTGTCAGCCTGGACCTGGGCCGCAACTTTGCTGCAATCCAGTACAGTGAGTCGATACCTCCATAAGATTAATCTTGGACTGACTTCTTCAAGGTCGCCTACAACTATGGAGTTGCAGGGCCTTTCTGGTATGCAGCAGGAGCGACAGTGCAGATTCTTGTATTCTCTATCCTGGCGTGTAAAGTCAAGCAGAACGCGCCACGTTGCCACACATATCTCGAGATCATCAATGCCAGATACGGCCGCGTCGCTCACTTGGTCTTCATGGTGTTCGCTTTTATCACGAACATTCTCGTCGGTAGTCAGCTTCTGCTTGGAGGCAGTGCTGTCGTCACCGCCTTGACCGGGATGAACGTGTACGCAGCCATCTTTCTCATACCTGTCGGTAAGTACGAAATCTGTCCGATAGTCTAAAGCTAACATGCACAGGTGTATGCGCGTACGTGATTCTCGGAGGCCTGCGAGCCACGTTCCTGTGCGACTACTCGCATACCTTGATTCTCATGATCATCATTCTGTACTTCATGTTTCACGCCTATGCTACAAGCGACCTCATTGGCTCGCCAAGCGCCATGTTTGATTTATTGAAGAGCGCTGCAGTTTCCCGACCTATTGAGGGCAATCATGAAGGGTCCTATGTCACCATCAAATCCAACTTTGGCCTCATCTTTGGTGTCATCCAGCTCTGCTCGGGATCTGGCACGGTCTTTCTTGACCAAGCATATTGGCAACGAGCCATTGCTTCGCAGCCTTCCACTGCTGTCAAAGCATACATACTTGGAGGCATCGCATGGTTCGCAATCCCATTTGGATTCTCGACAACATTGGGACTGGCTGCTGCGGCGCTCACCAATCACCCAAGCTTTCCCACATATCCAAATGTCCCGAGCGCACACGAAATATCGTCTGGACTCGCTGCTCCTTATGCAGCTATCGCTCTCCTCGGCAAGAATGGTGCTGCTGCACTGCTCATCGTGTTGTTCATGGCAGTCACGTCCTGCGCTTCAGCTGAGCTCATTGCGACATCAAGTCTTTTGACATTCGACGTCTATAAAGCGTATATCCAGCCCAAAGCCACGCCGGAGCAGCTCATCTTTGTTTCGCACATTATGATTTGTTTCTTCGGATTGATGATGGCAGTGTTCGCCTGCATCTGGAACGTCGCTTCCATTGATCTTGGGTGGCTTTACTTGTAAGTCCTGCTTGAAATCACGAAATACCCCTATGCTGAACCATAAATAGAGTAATGGGCCTCCTGATCGGCGGTGCAGTATTTCCAGCCGCCTTTTCAATAACCTGGAAGAAGCAGACCCGCATCGGGGCCATCTCCGGCTGCATAGCTGGTCTGGCAGCTGGCCTCATTGCGTGGCTAACCACAGCTTATCGTTACTATGGAGAAATTACTATCACTACCACCGGCACCGAATATGCCACACTGGCAGGGAACCTGGCCGCGATAATGACAGGTCTCATTGTGACTACGGCAATTTCACTGATCAAGCCGGATGACTTCGACTGGGAGATCACACGAGCCATCAATGCCATACCTGTAAGCCAAGGGGTCGTAATCAGTGGCACCAAGACACCAGAGGAGACTGCGCCACGGTCTGTTGATGAGAAGGAGGGCAGCGAAACGACGCCATCTTCTCCGACTGCCACGCCTTCTGAAGCCGACGCTGAAGCTGCTCTGCACGTGTCCTCTAGCACAACAGACGACTCGCCTTCGTCTCTTCGGAGCGCCTTCAAGCTCGCCTGCATATCATCGTTCGTCATGACGTTCGTTCTGGACTTTTTGCTGCCGATGCCCATGTTCTTCAGCCACTACGTTTTTAGCAAAGGCTTTTTCACAGCATGGGTTGTTATCAGCTTTATATGGGTGTTTGTGAGTAGCGCCATCAGCTGCTTCTTACCTATCTGGGAGACAAGGACGTTCTGGGTAGAGCTGTGGCGAAAAATCAGAACCGGTGGTGTTGTTAAGGGGTGAGAATGTTGTTTTTTCTTGTTGAGCTCGTTCTCGACTTTCCATACCCTGGTCTCACCGAAACAGGCCCAAGAGAAGTAGTAGTTGCTCTCCGTGCAGATAAACTATACAGGAGAGTAAGTAACGACCAGAGACCTTTCAATATACGCATGATGTAGCACCCACTGTACCACGTACCACTCATCCGTGCTTGCGGAAAAGTCAAGGCTCAGCTTAAGAAAGAAGGTTGGAAGGTCACCGAATGTGCACCATGCTTTCTCTTGAAGAGGTTGAATGAATGCAACGACTCGACCTGGTTGGCCCCATCAATAGGTAGACTTGGCAGATCGAAAAGCAGGATGTGACAACGATTCTTCTCCACCTACTGGCGCTACATGCGTGAAATATTTCTGCCTTCGAAGGCGAACAAGATCTTATATCCATTGTTTTAGCCAAAAGAACGATTCAGAACGCAGGGACACAAACTACAAGAATTGCCTGTGGCGGGTTTGCATGCTTCATGATACTTACACTTCTTACACAATGACCAGGGATCGTCTACAAGTGGCTTACACGATCTTGCTCAGTGTTTGAGCGACTGTCCACTGAGTACCATGATGTCCCGAATCCTCGAGCTGCCTCTCTGGGATTACGAGCGGATACTATGAAGTCATGCTGCGGGTTACCGCTCGACTCGAAAGCTTGGAACCACTCCTTCGATCCGCACCCCTACAGAGTGGCCAGGACGGCTAAATAGCTACAGTATGTTTTGCTCAACGCACATACCAATGACCTCCTCGTAAACCTAGCTCCGAGGGGCGACTAGTCTCGAAAGTATCAGATCTACTTGGGCTCAAGAAATTCTGCTCGCCAGAAAGATGATACCCTCGAACATCGACTTCAATGTACACCCATTGCTTCAAGTCTGGAGGAGCTTGAGTCAGAAATGCTCTGGCGGGAGTCCATACAGTATTTCTAGCTATCCTGGAAATGCGGCTGAATTAAGGCGGACTCGTGTATTCGAAATCATTGTCGTGACACGGGAAAACGGAGCGCACGAAGTTCTCATCTCGCCTCTCACTTGTTTGCGTTCTTTCCGAGCCCATCCTCAGCCCGTAACCAAATATTTGTGAATTGCGCCGCACAAGCAGATTTGTATATCCTAGATCGAGTCGACGTGTCGTAGCAGGCTGTTGCGCTGCAATGAGGAGTTTATACGAAGTTTGGTGCTTGGACGTTTGGTGGCACGGCCGCAAACATGTGGACCGCTGGCGGATGCAACTCCCTGTGCTTGGATTGATGGATCTAAATGGCCCTCACGCGACCTCCACTCCTTTTCGATAGAATGCAGAGTTTGAGTTTTCGTGCGCTGGGTGCCTGAGAATGCCCTTCCTCACCGCCGCTGACCATGCAGAGCACGCGAGCAGTCTCACACGTGAGGAGGACATCGAAGAGACAGTCCTAAGACAGAGAAGTCTGGAAGGATTGCCAAACAGTTTGTCTTGGCCAACATGCTGTATTACCGAAGGTCATGTGCGTGAGGATGGATTAGGCATGGACTATCTGCAAATGGGAAGGCGCAGGCCTTGACGCAATCGCAATCGGCCAGAGGAAGTGGCGCCCGTGCGGGCGCATTTGTGGCAGATCACTCACTCGAACACCGCAACTCTCACCTTTGAACTGCCCATCATCCCACCGCCACATCGCACACAGCCTTCTGAAGAGCTTCACACTCGGCATTGCTGAGCCTTCCAGACGGACCCTGGTCGCGCTGGCCCAACACACCGTTCTCATATTGACTGTCACTAGAGCGTGCACTCGGACACCGCAAACATGGGGCTCTCCAAATCGACGCGTATCATGATCCTGTTGGGCATTGATTCGGCTTTCTTCCTGCTGGAGCTGGTGGTTGGATATGCAGTACATTCGCTGGCCCTGGTGGCCGACTCCTTTCACATGGTACGGCAACTCAGCTTCGCGTTTGGAAGGATCGTAACTGACACCGGTACAGCTGAACGATGTTATTTCACTTCTCGTCGGGCTCTGGGCAGTAAAGGTCGCTAATGAGAAGACCAACTCGAAGAGGTATACATATGGGGTATGCACACCATTTCCACTGGGGCTTAGATGATGCTGACAAGGTGCAGTGGCAACGCGCAGAGACACTCGGTGCGCTCGTAAATGGCGTCTTCTTGGTAGCTTTGTGTCTCTCCATCTTTCTCGAAGCTATCCAGCGATTTGTCGAACCGCAGGAGGTCTCTCAGCCTAAGCTCGTCCTCATCGTCGGTTCTCTCGGTCTTGCGTCAAACATCGTCGGTCTCGTGCTCTTCCACGACGTAGGCCACAGCCACGGACCAGGGGGACACTCGCACGGAAACGGCGACGAGCATTCGCATGCTGAGGAAGGACACTCACATGGCACTGAAGCTCACGACCATGCCCACGATCACGGACATGGACATGACGAAAGTAGCTCTGCGCAAACCCCACGAGCCCGCCGTAAGTCGGCGTCTGGCAAGCGTGGCCACCGCCATGCACGATCCGGATCGCAGGGGTACTCTACTCTCGATGAGATCTACGTACACCCTTCCTCGTTCAGGAACAGCATCATTGAGTCGTCCCGCCATGGTGAGGTCGACGATGCTGATGTGAGCGAGAGCGGCGATGACCAGCCCACCGAGCAGACGGCGCTTTTGGGTAAGAGCAACGGCCATTCGCACTCGCACGCAGCCAAGACGGATCACCACAAGAGTCACAACCACGCCAAGCCGAAGGACCAGAAGTCTGGCGGCGGACATGGACACTCTCACGGAGACCTAAACATGCGCGGTGTCTTCCTGCATGTCTTAGGTGACGCCTTGGGAAACGTTGGTGTCATTGCAACAGCTCTCTTCATCTGGCTTACAGATTTCTCCTGGAGGTTTTACGCCGATCCCCTGGTTTCTCTTATCATCACTGTCATTATCCTGCTCTCCGCAATTCCGTTGTGCAAGGCTGCGTCCCGCATTCTGTTGCAGGCAGTTCCCGAGAATCTGTCCATTGACGAGATCAAGGAAGACATCACCGATCTGGACGGCATCATCTCGTGCCACCACCTCCACGTCTGGCAGCTCTCCGACACCAAGTTGATTGCCTCGCTCCATGTACAGGTCGACTTCGACTTCAAGGGCCAGGGCTCAGCACGTTACATGACCCTTGCCCGCCAGATTCGCGAATGTCTACATGAGTATGGTATCCACTCATCGACCATCCAGCCCGAATTCTGTCTTGATGCCACCCATGACCACTCGGCCGCTGGCTCAGAAGATGAAGCCACACATACCAAGGCACCGAGTGTCAAGGGTGAGCCAGAAGCCTGTCTTCTCGAGTGTCCGGACAGTTGCGGCAATGCGAAGCAGTGCTGTGAGCCTGGACAGAAGGGTTGTAAGGGCAGCAGCGGGTCATGAGCTTCAAACTTGTCCATTATCTCCTGGACGTTCTTCGATAATTGTACGATACTCCCTTTCTGTTCTTATATGATTACCCATACACGTGCCAGCGTGTTATTTTCTTTTGTAAGTGGATATTTCAAAGACTGGGTGGCATCCTGAATTTAGAGGAGGATATAGCTACATAGGCTTTTCGTGGGAAGGGATTTGGTGCTTATACTAGCCGGCTGGAAACAGGTCGCTAGGTATTAGAAGGGTTTAGGGAATAGCCACAAGAAGCGCAGTCATATTTTATGCATGTAATACCCAGAGGATGATGTTTCTCCTCTAAGTGCAGAATTATGGGTGCCAGCTGACTCCACACGTTATCGAGCTTACATTCATGCACGATACATGGTACCACAGCGGAGCGAGCCAGCAGATCGGGTTGAGGTGCACGCCTAACACTGTGTGCCACTTCTGCCTCGTATTCTTATCTTTGCTCCCCACAGTTCAATATCCGCTGAGAGCCTTGAAATCTCCAGGTTTGACACTCGTGCCGCGGCAAAAATTATTCGCCAGCCGGCCAGTGACCACATACCACTTACCACTTACCACATGAATCAAGCTTGCCCGCCGACGCGGCACAGCGGCGCAAGCGAAAGCTTATCATCAGTCGACAATAGTGTGATTGGCCTGCGAGTTTTCAACGACGCAGGTGGCACTGTTGTGTTGGATGGTGCCGTGGGCTGATGCGCAGCATCTCTCTCTGACTAGCAATCACTTCTTCCAGAAGCCCTCGTCTCTCAAATCTCAACATGCAGGGCGTCCTTGACCAGAATCCAGTTCCAAACTGTGGATGCAGCACCGAGTCGCGACCCTGGACTGTTCATGCACGCGACTGGATCCTCGGCCCAGAAGGCTGAAAGTGCACCGGGGACAAGACAGCGATTAGCGCCCGCTTCATCGCGCTAGCACATTCCTGATTGTATGATGTGGGCCCAGAAAGCTTGACTACGCCTTCCGCGAAGAGGAAGGAGCTTGGCATTACCACACGTCTTTGAAATGTGGGCTGGCGACGGGATAGCTAATGTTACAGCCGAGTACGAACGTTGGTGTTGCGGGCAATCCGGCGGGTGGGAGGGGATGTTGGAGGGTAGCTGGGGAGAGCGCGGGTGCAGGCGTGTACCAGTATGGTGCGTGAGGGTCGG
Source organism: Didymella segeticola (assembly GCA_004522025.1). Classification (NCBI taxonomy): domain Eukaryota; kingdom Fungi; phylum Ascomycota; class Dothideomycetes; order Pleosporales; family Didymellaceae; genus Didymella; species Didymella segeticola. The sequence continues at coordinate 1,026,067 of SDAV01000003.1, read as the reverse complement.
AAAGGCGAAGAGGGGAGCGTGGGAGCCGTTGAAGGCAAGCAACCGCGTACCTGGGTACGTATCCATGTGGACATGACACGAGTACATACGATAATTTTTGTAGAGGTGTGGACACATTGGTATTTGCGTCGAGCCTGGATGTCTCCAGATTTATCTCGTACACTGTGTACACTATGCGCCGACATCGCTGTGAAGTCTACAAAGGCACACAGATTCTGCTATGGGAGTCACACATGAACCGAGTGCAATGTGCAAAGGTGAAGGTGGAGTGATATTACAAAGCACGTGGCGACGGGAATATGCTTTAAGGCCGATGATTTGACCGTAGCGGATTGTTCCTGAATATCACAACACCACTGTACCCGCAGGCAGTGACTGCCGATTATATGTGGTTCTGTGGTGAGATGAGAACTGCCTTCGGGCGTGTCCGATGCCTCGAATGACCAACATTGGAGCTCTGGGCTGGATTAGTTGGTAGCGAGGGATCCCCGGCGCGGACTCGGCGGAGCAAATTTCTGCATGGCAAGATGCTCTGGCTCCTTAAGGGCACAGAAATTCGACGCGATTTTCGAAGGCGATAATGGTGCTAACGGCGCAGTATATCCGGGCGTCCCTATCTCATTGTCGTGGTGTCGTTGGGCCTGCTCGCTTGCCCATGGCCATGAAACTCGATTAGCAATAGACGCGCATTTACCAAATCAAGTCCTGGGGATTCGCGCAGGTCAAAAGCCACTCGCCTCTGGTACCACCATCAAGCCGGCAGCTTCGGCATCAATATTTTCAGAATCATGAACGTAAGATCGCCAGGCGTCCAGGCTGTTTCGGGAAGGTGGTCGCGGGTGTGGCGACTTGGGCAGAGTGTGGTGTGCCGATCGTAGCGTGCTTAAGCATTTCCCGGAGGCTTCGATTTTCTTACTTTCGGACGTCTGCACGTATCGAGTTAGCACTCACGCTATCAAGACGTTACATCGTTGCTTATCCGAGCTTGGGACCTTGGCCTCGGTCTGAAGCGAACGTCTACGGCATGAATGGCTATTGGGTCTAGGATATTACAGAAACCGAGTTAAATGGAGGAGCGCAGCCTCTCGTTGGAACTCAGGTGTCCGGTCTCTTCGAACTTTACTTTGTTCTTCCACTGATCGACTTGATCTGTGGTGGTATCGCAAAAGTACTAGCCCAGCATGGCCACTGCACAGGAAACACCGTATGTTCTATTGATTGCCTTCGCCAGGTCAGAAATTAATTCGTCGCAGAGCTCACCAGCTGCAACGCGAGCAGGCTGAGGCTGACCAACACCCACACCTGAATGGCTTGTCTCTTAACAACGACAACGTTGCTGGAGCCGGTGTCAACGAGAAGGACTTTGTTGAGAACGAGAAGCCTTTGACGGTCAGCTCTTCTCCTTCGGTTCGTAACATCGACGTCGACGATGGCCTTGGTGGTGTGAAGCCCACCGAGGAGGAGCTCCGCACCCTGCGCAAGGTCGGTGAGCCTCTGCCCAAGGCCGCCTTCCTGGTCGCTCTCGTCGAACTTTGCGAGCGTTTCACCTACTACGGTGCCTCCGGTATCTTCCAGAACTACATCCAGCGCCCGCTTGATGGCAGTGAGGGCCGTGGTGCTCTCGGCATGGGACACCAGGGAGCCACTGGTCTCTCCACTTTCTTCCAGTTCTGGTGCTACGTTACGCCCATCCTCGGTGCTATCATCGCTGATCAGTACCTCGGAAAGTACAACACCATCGTCATCTTCTGTGGTGTCTACATTCTCGGTCTCCTCATTCTCACATTGACCTCTATCCCTGTTGCGCTTCAGGGAGGAGCTGGTCTTGGTGGTTTCGTCGCTGCTGTCATCGTCATTGGTCTTGGAACCGGTGGTATCAAGTCCAACGTCGCCCCCTTGATCGCCGATCAGTACAAGCGTCGCCAGATGGTCATTGGCACCGACAAGAAGACTGGTGAACGAGTTATTATCGATCCTGCGATCACGATCTCTCGCATTTACATGATCTTCTACTGGTGCATCAACATCGGTTCCCTGTCCGGTCTCGCGACCCCGTACATGGAGCGTGACACTGACTTCTGGTCCGCGTACCTGCTTTGTCTGTGCATGTTCTTCGTGGGTACTCTCGTCCTCGTCCTCGGCCGCAAGGTCTACATTGTCCGCCCCCCAGAGGGCTCTGTTATCACCAACGCCTTCCGCGTCATCGGCCAGATGATCAAGGGCCGCAAGATGGACGCCGCAAAGCCATCCTACCAGGCTGCGCTCGGAAAGACCCCTAAGGGTACATGGGATGACCACTTCGTCGATGAGGTCAAGCGTGCGCTCGTTGCTTGCCAGGTCTTCTGCTTCTACCCTATTTACTGGGTCGTTTACGGCAACTTTTCCAACAACTTTGTCACCCAGGCTGGCCAGATGGCCGGTCATGGCATTCCTAACGATCTCATGCAGAACTTCGATCCCATTGCCATTATCGTGTTCTTGCCGCTCATGGACCAGTTCTTCTTCCCCATGCTTCGCAAGCACAAGATCAACTTCCCTCCTATCAACCGTATCACCGCCGGTTTCTGGATTGCTTCTCTGGCCATGGTCTACGCTGCCGTTATTCAGCACTACATCTACGAGTCCGGACCTTGCTACGGTCACCCGCTCTGCGCCGCTAGCGAGATTGACGGTGTGGCTCAGGGAAACAATATCCACATTGCTACCCAGACCGGTGCTTACATGCTGATCGGTATCTCTGAGATCTTCGCCTCCGTCACTGGTCTGGAGTACGCCTACACCAAGGCGCCGCCCAGCATGAAGTCCTTCGTCCAGTCTATGTACCTGCTCACCAACGCTTTCGGATCTGCCATCTCTGAGGCCCTCAACCCTCTTCTGTACGACCCTGCGATCATGTATATGTTCGCCGGTCTGGCTGTTGCTTCTTTCCTCGCTGGCTGCTTGATCTGGATCCTCTTCCACCACCTCAATGAGACCGAGGATCAGATGAACGCCCTTGATCAGGACTACGACAAGGACCCGACTCTCCGCAGGAACAGTGTTCACGACGATCGCACCATCGGTATACACTCTCACAATGATGAGAAGGATTACGCTTAGAAGCGTTCATGTTAGAATGATGTAATGTGTTATTTAGTGAATGCGCCTGTGATGGCTGCATCGGATGTTCAAATGAATGGAATCTCTACCATCCTGAAGCTGCGTAACTTGGTGATCATTTTCAATTCAAAGTACATGTCAAAGCACTTCCGTCAATTCGGTCCGAGTGATTCAGTATTAAATTGGGGTCAAGCATGCCGTTCAGAATTCACATTCACCCATATCTTTTGCTCGGGCTGCCAACACGGGTAATGGGTAGAATAATAGGAGGCCACTGCAGCTTGAGGAAGAAAGTTCGAGATCCCAACAAGGCATTGTGACGTGCAGTTGTTCGCAGCCCAATCGTGGCTGTACGTGAACGTCATGGTGGGGTTGAGCTATGTGGGGTGACACATCATCCTTCGACCAAGGCAAACACAAGCTTCTGGCACACGTCTTCGACTCAAGCAATACAATCCTCCGATTCTCAATTCATTGAAGGGAGCTTTTTAACTCAGAGTAAGTGCAATTTCATTACCATACGTCTACGAAGCAATGCTGTATCGTCAAGATGGCATTTCTTCGTGGAGTTACCGAGTGTACTCGGTTACTTGCAGCAAACCTTGCCGCTACATCTATGAGCTCTCCGGCAGGGGTACTGAAGCTCGGCTGACCAGTATCTAGTAAGCATATCACACACAATGTCCTACAACGATTCATACGGCAGCGGTGGAGGCGGCTACGGCGGCGAGCGCCGCAACGAAGGCCACGGCCGCGACGATGACCGCCGCCAAGAAGGATACGGCGGCGGTCGTGACGACAGGCGTCAAGAAGGAGGATATGGTGGTGGTGACAACGGTGGATATGGCCAAGAAGGCCGTCAGGGCGGAGGAGGCGGTGGAGGCTATGGCGGCGAGGAGAGACGCCACGAGGGCGGAGGCTATGGCAACGACCGCCCTAGCGGCGGTAACGGAGGTTATGGTCGCGACGATGACCGCCGCCAGGAAGGCGGATATGGAGGTGGGCGTCAAGAAGGATATGGCGGGAGACGTCAGGAAGGACAAGGCGGGGGCAGCAGCTACGGCAATGACCGACCCAGCGGAGGGTACGGAAACGACCGTCCCAGCGGCGGTAATGGTGGCTACGGCCAGGATGAGCGCCGCCAGGAGGGAAGTGGATACGGTGGAGGTCGCCAGGATGATTCATACGGTGGTCGTCCCAGCGGCGGCCAAGGGTATGGCGACAACGACAGGCCATCTGGTGGCCACAGTGGTGGAGGCAATGGAGGCTACGGCCAGAATGAAAGCTCTTCAGGAGGCTATGGTGGCGGCTCTGGCAACCATGGTGGCCAGCACTCTTCTGGCACTTCATACGGCGGCGGCGGCGGCTACGGTGGCAGCTCAGATGAATTTGGCGGGGCCGCTCAGCACGCTCAGCAAGATGCTGGATCCTCGGGAGACTCGAGCATCTTCGGCGCTGTTCTTGGCCAGCTTGCCGGTAACAAGCAGAAGCTTCAAAATGAGGACGTTGACGAAGACGACGCCGTCCAGCAGCACCAGAAGTTCTATGGCAACCAGCAGGGAGGCAATCACCAAGCTACCTCGAACAACGTCGGCGCTGCTGCCGCTATGCAGGCACTGAAGATGTTCAACGGCAGCAGCAACGAGCAGGCCGCTGGCGGTCAGAACAAGTTCATTGGTCTGGCCATGTCTCAGGCCGCGCAACTATTCGACAAGCAGCAGAGCCAGGGCAAGACAGTAAGTGACCCGAATAGCTCTTGGAGCAGAATCGACTAACACTTTGTAGGACCCCGGTGCCACCAAGCAGGACGCAGTTGCCCAGGCGGCTCAGATGGCCTTGAAGTTTTACATGAAGAGCGAGGCGGGCGGAGGCGGTGCTTCTGGCGGCAGCTCTGGAGGAGGCCTGGGAGGTCTTCTCAACATTGCCAGCAAGCTCTTGAAGTAGATTCCTACACCACGATGGGGTCGAGAATGAAAAGCAGCTAGACAGCCATGGGCTCTACTACGTATCTCACATGTTGTTGTCGCATCAAACATCAAGCACGAGCATGTGAACGTGCAGCGTCATTCTCACATGCCACTGACCCCTGCTAGCGTGAATCTGGGGCTGTGGGGAAGTTTCGCCGATAATGTGACGCCTATGCCGAGGCCAAATGCTAATCGACCGCACCCAGATCGATAGCCGGCCGTTTCGCTCCAGCTGGCGACTCGATCCAATGTACCACCCTTCACACTCCTCCCGCTCCTTTACATTCCGTTCCTTTTGATCCCGACTCTGTTGCTACCTCGAGGTGCAGCCTGCTGAAGGAGGGAGCTGTGCGTCATCTGCGCGTACCGAGGCACAACAGAGCTTGTCTCTGAGAACGAGACAATGGACAGATTACAAGCGCTCGAGGTACGGAGGTGCACAACTCGTCTTGGGATCAAAGTACTGACAGCGTGCAGTCGGCGCTGGAGAAGATTGTCCTCGACCCAAAGTACCACGACATTCTTACACTGGTGAAAGGTGTACGGAATGGCATCGTCTACGGCGCCAAAGTGCGCTTCCCGCACGCGCTCGTGTATGTTTCCAGAGACCTATGGAGTAGCACATACTAACGAGACTACAGCATGATCTTCCTATTCCGCTCGGGAACGTACGTTATCTACCTTTAAATCCCCAGACATTTCCCCCGCCACATACAAACGACTGACACCACCACCACAGAATACGATCAAAGTGCTGGCTCGTCTACAAAGCCACACGACAACACGCCCGAAACCTCGGTCTCTTCGCCCTCGTCTACAAATCCACCATGCTGTTTCTCCGCCACACCTCCCCGACCGGCAAAGAGCGCCACTACGACGCCTTCCTCGCCGGCCTGCTGGGCGGCTACACCGTCTTCGGCCGCACGATCCACAACTCCGTCTCACAGCAGATCGTCATATATGTGTTTGCGCGCGTGGCGCTGGCGCTGGCGAAGCTCGCAGTGCAGCCGAAGCACGTTGTGGGGACACCGGGCGGGGGCGGGGGGTGGGAGTTGTTTGGCGATGGGGAGCTGAGGCGGAGTATGATCAGGAACGGATGGCCTGCTTTTGCGAGCGTAAGCTGGGCGATGGTGATGTATCTGTTCAGGTGGCACCCGGAGACGGTGCAGAGCAGTTTGAGGAGTAGTATGAGCTATATGTGGGTAATCCCGAATACTGGGGAAAGGCTTTTGCTAACAAATTTGCAGTTACGTACAGTCGGATCATTGGGACTCATTACGGACGTTGGTGTGGCACAACAAATGAGCGCTGTCGCCAGGCTGTTCGCGCTGAGGACAGTATGCGCAATGGCTGGGTTGCGTACTTTGAATACGAGTGTGCAGGTTAGACGACTCGATCCTAGAAACCCAATCCAGCCTACTAGAAATCCAAATCAAACATACCAACACGTCATCTCCCTAGATCTGATGTGGGCAACTCGGGAAACCAGACCAGCTACTACATTCGCGCATCTAAACCAGATTCCGCAAGTGACGCAAAGCTCAAGCTCGCCAATTGAAACGCAGAAGCAGATCTCAGAGCCACTCCACATCTGCTTACTGTGACGCAGGGAGAAAATGAAATGGAGTAGCACATGCACACTCAATCCAAGCTCAAAACGTCCATACATGCAAAAGTGCACAACACAGACAGACGTAAGATCTCAACCACATCACTTCACCATAGTCTTCCAAGCTCACGAGCTAATAAAATCACCCACATCACCACTCCTCCGGAAGATCTCGATGCGATACCGAGGGAGAGCGTTGTGGTGCCGCTATTGATAGAACCTGGCGGACAAGCTTGCAAGCTACAGAACCCCAAGGTTGTCTATTCTTGGCAGTGCTTTGGAGAAGATTTGTATGGGTTGTGGGACCGGCGGGATGGCGCAAAGGATAGGAGATTGTGCAGGTTCCATGCAGCAGCAGCGTTTGAAGCGCGATGTAGCAGGGTGCAAGGCATCCCGTGTGGACGGCGCGAAAGAGACCGACTTGTTCGCCTCGGGCTAGAGTCAACATCGACATCAGCGAAGAGAATTCATCATGGAAGGGCGACATCAAAGTTTGGAGGTATTCGAGTGTCATTCGATACTAGCTTTCGCCATCTTTTGTACACAAAAGCACCGCGAGCGTTCCAGCATCACGGCGATCCAACGAATCGAAACGTCCTCCAAATCCGCCCTGTACAGCAGAAATTACACCAAACAAAGCCGCAGCGGACGCCTCGTGCAGCCCGCGCGCTCCAGCCAGCACATTGAATGCTGGGATTAAGTTACAGAAGAAAAGACAATCCAGCTCGTCGTCAACGCTCAAGAGGTATAGAAAAAATGCCGCCAAGTGCATATGCTTATGAACAAAGGAAAGTTGGAAGGAAAATGGTGTCGGTATGTCAAGAAAAGAAAGCAAAATTTTAGGCCCTACAAGCGAAGGGTGCCACGCACCGGGCAGGTATCGAAATGAACAGGTACAAACGAAAGGAAAAATCAGGCTTTACAAATGAACAAACAGCAAACAGAACAAGGGGGTAGGCAACAGGCAACAACGGCCGCGGACCTTCCCATGTTCCTGACGGTATGTGCAAAACGATCAGGCAGCCTGGAATTCGAGGACGCCGTCGCCAGATATGTAAAAGCCAAGTCGTGGGTCTCATATACAAACGTGAGCAAAGCTCAAGTTGAAGATGCTGTGTGGCTCTTCTTGCGGCCGAAGATGGTGCGTGTGCGGCTCTTATCGCGGGACTTTTTCTCGGAGTTGTCTTTCTTTGTTGATCGTCCCGAACGAACAGAGCGAGAGTCGGAAGTGCTGGTGGTATCGTCGTTGTACTTGTCTTTGTAAATCCTACACGATGTTAGGGATAGTGCGCACGAGAGGGAGGAAATCTGTTACTGACCAACTGTTACCAATCATGCTGACGCCCTTGGCTTCAGCAGCGCGATAGAACTTGGCAGCCTTCTTCATGTCTTTCTTGCAACCAACCCCTTCCGCATAGCAGTAGCCGGCTTCGACCAAAGCATCAGGGTCGCCCCAGTTTCCTGCGATTTCATAGCAGCGGAGAGCAAGGGATTTGTCCTGGGCAGCGCCCCATCCATTCATGTAGCATTTGCCTAGCTCGTAGATGGCGACGGCATATTGCGCACGGTGCTGCTTCTTCTTGATAAAGTCGGTTGACTGTCCTTGTTCATCGTCTGCGATTTCAAGGTGCCCTGAGTCGACCGCGCGGCGCAGCCACTGCAGGGCCTCTGCTTTGTTCTCGCGCATGCCCCAGCCGTGGCGGCAGGCGAGACCATACCAGAGCATAGCTTCGGGAAGCCCCCCACGGGCGGCCAAACGAAGATGGTAGGTAGACTTGAGAAGCTCACCATTCTCATGCAGCTCGATACCCATATCGCAATGCTGCTGAGCGGTAACCTCTGGGGCACCGGCAGTCGCAGCGCGGATGGTGCTGTTACTCGAAGTGAGCGACGGAGCGTGCGGCGATCGATCCTTATCGAAGGAACGGGGTGGTGACTCGGGCGAAGGAGGCCTTTGCTGACCGTTTGATTGGTTCCACTTGATCTCTTTCTTGAAAAAGTCGTCAATGCCGACAGACTGGCGGTCGAGCTTCCTGCCCCGGGGTAGGTCAAATGTCGAGTGGATGTAAGATGGCGCGGGGTTGTTGGAGTAGTCGCCCGAACGACGGAAGTCCTCACTTGCCATGCTTACAGGGGTGTGTATTGTTTCATTGGCATAGCTGGAAGTGGGCCCTTCAGTGTTGGAGTCCTGGCGCTTGAGGCTGCTGTCACACGAGGGCCTCATCAAGACACTCTCGTCTGAAGGCTGCCTCGATGGCATGTCAAGGGAAGGTCTAATGCAGTCGATGGAAGGGCGGGTGCTCTGTCGACTGATGGGCCTGGAGAAGTTGAAAGCCGGCCGGGGGAGGTGCCCGGGGGAGTGCTCCGAGGCAGCAGAAGGAGAGCGAGGCATGGTTGTAGTAGGTGTGAAAGGAGATTGTGCGCGGAACATGCTAGAGCTGGGCGACAGCGCTCTGTTGCGCGGCAAAGAATCGTAAGAGCCACTCAGTGGCATATCGTCAACCTCATCCGAGCTGTCCTGGACAGACCTGTTGCTTGGGGACAATCTCGGAGAGCGTTGAGAGTGGTTGCTGGCTTTCCTTGGGAGAAGCAAATTGGAACGGGGGAAGGAACGCGGCATCGAATCAGACGACGGCTTCCTCTGGGGGCTCAAGAATAGCTGAGAGGTTGGTGTTGGGCCGGTAGGGCTGATGGGCGTGGCCTCTCGGACACCGATGTGAGGTTCCACGGAGTCAGGCGAGTGCGACCGCGGGATGTCGAAATAGCCGTGGGGCGAAACAGCAGGACTGGCCTCGCCAATTGGGGCCAGAGGGCGAGGACTGCGCGCAGGCAGCGACTGGGCATACTGGGACTCGCCGTCGTCGTTGGTGATTTGCGGATAGTACGACTTGTGCCGCTCTGAAACGTGTTGGTGAGGAGAAAAGTCGGCGGGGGGCGCGACATTGCCGCCGGCTGAGATGGGCCCAAGGTCTTCGTTGGGAGAGTTGACGGCCGACGACAGCGAGGAGAAGTAGCCGGAGCGGTTGCCGAACTCGTTCTGGATGGTGAGCGGCGCCAGTCTGCTGAGGCGGCGGCCGCTCTTGTCGGCCTGCTCGAAGCGCTTGGCCAGCAGTCGGCCCTGCAGAGCGAGGGCATCCAGAGGAGAGAGGGCAGGCGGTGCATCGCCGGCACGGGGGCTGGGGAGGTCGGCGAGAGAGAGATTGCTCATGCTGGCGCTGGCAAGACTGGCGACGCTAGCATTGTTGCTGCTGGGAGTCTCGTGGGAGTAAGAGCGTAGACCGAGAGCGCTGGGACGCTCCAATCGGTCGGCCATGGTGAAGGCGAAGGGACGGCAGTGTTGGTGTTTAGTGGGCGCAATTACACTTCATCGAGTTGAACGGGCGGGCTTGCTGAGTCGTCATGCGCGCAGTGATACGTGCGGGCGGGCAGGCGAGGCAGGCGAGGCAGGCGAGGCAGGCGAGGCGGTGCAGAGGGGTGGTGTTGTCGTCGTTGTCGTTTGTGGAAGAGATGTGCCGATCAGTCCAACATGGAAGGGGCCTGGAGGTGTACTGGGGCTGGGGCTGGGTTGTGACTGGGTATTTCTGGTCTGGTGGGGGTGGAGAGAGGGGAGCAGCAGCGAAGGAGCGTGGATTCGACAACTCGACACACCGAGGGTGACGGTGAAGAGAGACACCGAGGCCCTCACTCTACCTGAGGATACGGGTCGCTTGTCTGTCGCGTGGGCCAAACCTTTGACCTCCTGAAATGGCTTGGCAAGGACGACCACAGCTGTGCATCAAACCAGCTTTGTCTGGGGAGCCCTCCTTGCGCACTAGGACACGCACGAATCGGGTAGCAAGACGGCCTGGCCCTGCGTCGAAGCCCGTTGACGCCGCCACTCTGCGACGGCTAATGCAGTAATGCAGTGCCACGAATAGCAGCAATTGGCGCGGGATCAGCGTCTCCAGATTGCGCACCTTGGCCAGTGTGGCAAGACGTAGCGATGTGTACCTGAAGTAGCCACCCTCTCTGCTTTCTCGCTGTAGCCACCGCAGTTTGCTTCTTCGACTTTCATCCTCACGGCTCGTCAGTGACAGCCAGACACCCCTCGGGCTCCAGCGCGCGCTATGGCGTTTCACCAAGTTTAATTCGCCCAGCGGCCGCCTGCCAGTTTCGGACGATACCCGTTGCCTGGTGGCACCCACAGCGCGTCAAACTTCGCACTGGCGCACTGCGGGAGTGGAGTCGGAGCGGGTCCCAATTGCGTTTGCGACAGCTGCACCTCATCAAACTCACGAACGACTGTTCCCTCTGGCCAGCGCCCGTAGGAAGCTTCCATTTCCTGTGGTATGCGTGCACGGCGATCAGACTGGCTGGCCGGGCTGCTCTGATGGATTGGGTGCTTGCTAGCTTGGCCGATTCAATAGACTTCGTATTTCTTCTTTCAGCACCTTTCCCAATCATTTACACATGGCCGAAATAAGCTTCATCAGCCAAATGCAACGTGACCAATCACTAGTCGTGGGTACTCGCGTCATGCTCCAGACTTTTCAACGCTGATCTGCATTCTGTCGGTACTCGGGACGCAGCCAAGACAAATATCGCCAGATGGCGCTGCTTCGAGCGCTTGTCGCCATCATACTTCAGCAGTGCCAGAGATTGACTCTGCGCGGCTTTGAATCTACCTTGGATGAAAATCCCATCCCAGATCCCCTGAATTGTGATCCTTTGGAAACCTCGAGTCATGGCCTTTTGGTATTACCAGCATTGGGTATAGGAGTTGAGTTGATTGAGTAGCTATCAAATCCCCTGAGACCCTCACGCAACAGCCTCGACGTGCTCCCACGACTGCACGCTGTCCTCCAACTTCGGCTTGGACGCTGTGTCGAGCGACACCCGTCTCAGGCCCATCATCCAGCCCACCAACCCCGAGGGCACCCAGTCGGCAACGAGTCCATATGTCACACTGCCTCGGCCAACGCGCCAGACCTTGCGTGGCCGCTTCTGCGTCACTGCGTCAAAGACAGCGTTGTGCAATTCACGCAAGGAAGTGCCGTGGTTGTTCTGGCTGAACAGCCCTCGAGTCTCCCCTATCCGTGTGTGGTTGACAAAGTTGTTAGCATACAGCTCTCGTGTCGCTGCGGGCCAGGCAAGCGGGTTCGGGGCTGCCTTTGTTTGGAGGTGGTGTTTCGGGCCAACGTTGGAGTAATCAAACGTCCCGAGATGGAATTGTATGACATCGATACCCAACGTGCCGAGCTCCCCGCGCAAAGTCGCAAGGAAACCCTCGAGCGCAGATACGACCGTGGTCTCGACACTGTGAAATGGCGGCCGCAATGACGCAACAATGCTTGGTGTGAGCATGAGCACCCTAGACTTGAAATGACAGATGGTCGGTAGCAAAGCCTGCGTCACCGCTATTGTGTTCAAAACTTTGGCGTTCAGCGCATCCGACCACAGCTCTGGGTGAACGGTTTCGATCGGCCCTGAAGGAAAGATGAGGTCTGGCACAAGCACAACACCTCTGAGGTTGAGGTTGTGTGGACTGGCGCCCTGGAAGGCGACGTGTGGCCTAGTGAGCAGGGTGCTGAAGCGCTCCATGGCTGCCTGTGTGCCCATGGTGTCTGCGACATCGAGATGGAGCGGCCTGACGTCTGCTCTCGACTCGCTCAAGACCTGCTGCTCCTCGTCCATGCTCGAACACACAATGTAAACTATGAAGCCGCGACGCTCGAGGTCCAGCGATAAGGACCGTGTGATGGGCGAGTTTGGAGGCCCAGCAATGACGATGACCTCCCGCCGGGCTCCATTGCTTGCGCGCCTCGCTCTCCTCTTGCGGTTGTGTGATCTGTTCTGCCTCCACAGCATATAGCTTCCTGTACCAAAGAACGCAACCAGCGCCGCTGTGAGCGCACGATTCTGCGACACCCAGTCTTGCAGTCGCTCCATGTAGGCGCCACTCACACGATGCGGCGGCGGAGGTGGCGGCGGCGGTCGCGCATATTCAGGAAGCCATTTTTCAGGGACGTGGCGCTTGACATAGCCGGCTACGTTCGCAAAATGTCGGTCTGATGCATCCCATATCGATCCTGTAAGGCTGCGAACGTCTTTGGTGTAGTCCGCGAGCTATGCGCAATGTCCGTGTCAGCGCAGTTGGCGGCGGGGAGAGAGAAGAACACCAGCACTCACCACGTCGAGGACATGCGAGTCGTCGGAGGACATGTTAATAGATTATTAGGGTGCAGCAAGACAGTAGGAAGTGAAGAGTTCGTTTCACAAAGCAAAATCAAGCATTCACACTCGTTGTCGATCGCTCAAGATGATCTGAGCTCTGAACCTACTCCACCAGTACGTCAAGCCGGCGCGCGCTGGCACGTGAGCCAGCTGGGGCTTGCCTGGATCCTTTTGCCTTCGCCCCATCGCGAGACAAGAGGCTGCTGACTGCAGCAGATCCCCAAGCTCCCTCCCTGCATTACAATCTACATACAGAGCTGCCAGAGTTCTTTGTCGAATCTGATAACTTCATCACGGTCTGCATTTCGCCTCCCATGCCGCTCGACAGCGACGCGTGAACCTCTACGTGACGGCTTACGTGGCCGAGCTCTGAACTGTCGCCTTCCTTTCTCAATATCTCATTCACTCTTTTCTCGGATGCTTCTCGTTTCTTCCGCGCTCATGTCTTGTTCACGTCGGCTGCCCCTCTCAAGTTCTGCCTTTACCTGAGTTGCCACACAGCTCACATAATCACGACACCAACACCAGTTGGACCCTTTTGAACTGGACCCTGCCACCAGAAAGAAGACAACATGAAGGAGATAGACGCCCACTTTGATGCCTATGAGCATCTGAAGCACTTGCCAAGAGATGGGGAAGCGCTGCACATGCTCCGCAAGGCTGCATCCATGGTGAAGCCCATGATGCGAAAGCGCGGTTGGAAGGTCGGCACGCTGGCTGAGTTTCTGCCAGACGAGCCGCAATTGCTAGGCAAGGCTCCTTGTGCAAATACGGAGATTCATGGCTAAGTGTGCTGCAGGTCTGAATATCAATCGCACAGAAAGAATCCTCCTGCGACTGAGGTATCACCATGATTCCAGGCAATTTTTGTCCATGGAGCAGGTTACAGACACTCTGCTGCACGAACTCTCGCACATTGTTTTTGGCCCTCACAATGCCGATTTCAACAACCTCTGGAATGAGCTTCGCGACGAGCATCAGTCGCTGCTCATGAAAGGCTACACCGGCGAAGGATTCCTCTCCCAGGGTCAGAAACTCGGTGGTCGTCGCATACCCGTTGATGAGATGCGCCGTGCAGCTAGATCAGCTGCCGAGAAGCGCAAAGCCACAACCAACAAGAATGCTGGCGGTCATCGATTGGGTGGTGTACCGGTCACAAGCGGTGTTGATATGCGAAAGGTCATTTCAGACGCAGCTACACGACGTACAAGCATTACCGAGGGATGTGCCAGTGGCAGTGCTCAAGCCGGCAACTTGTTGCATCAACAGGAACAGGATGGATTCAGAACTGCGGCAGAACAGAACGACGGCAATGACGAGGCCATTGCACGTGCGCTGCAAGATCTGCTGTACGAAGAGGAGATGCAGAGGCTGGAGGAACTTGGGGCGCCAACAGGTGGTGGCGGGCTTGCGTGGGACCGCCAGAACGGACTACAGTTCGACAGCAACCCGCCATCGCGAACAGTATCGCCGGCCCCCAACGGAGTCTCCGGCTTGAGCTGGAGCAAAGAGGATGGATTGTCGTCGATTCCTGCGCCTGGTATCTCACAGCGCCCAACATCTGCGCGCACAACATCCAATCCTACACAAGGGCGCACTGTCTCTCGCCCTGTTATGGAAACACCCAACACACACTCTTCTTCTCGCACGACCCGACCGCAATCGCGCCTCATCACACAAGAGGAAGCAGATCGTCGCAACAAACAACTTCCACCCACGCCACCGCCAGTCTCGCCACAGGCCCCTACCAATCCATACGAATGGGCGTGTCCACAATGCACACTCCACAACCCGCTCGACTTCCTGCAGTGTGGTGTATGTGGCTTGGAACAGCCCCCTCAGCCAATTCCCCAACACAAGCAATTCGGCCCTTCACGTACGGCTCCTAGCTTGCCGGCGCCGCCACCGCAGTCTGGGCTGAGGGGGCCAGGCGCGACTCCGTTTGAGCCAGCGAAAGGCAGAATTGGCTGGAACTGTCTGCAGTGTGGCACGTTTATGGAGAATCAGTGGTGGACATGCTCCCTCTGCGGTACCATGAAACTAGACTCGTGAGCACGATCCCATGTCGAGTTATGCTCAGAGGTCTCGTCTTTTGAGTTCATTGGTGCCTTGTCGTCCAGACAATGTGAATATAGAACTGATACTAGGTGCACGGGCACTTCCAGGTCTACATACATCTTCTTCCTGGACTCCTGTATATCTCATTCGCATGGATAAGCTCCCGTTGCATAGCAGACAGTACTTTCTTGAACACAGGCGTTGTCGAGAGGTAGACTCATCTGCAAATCTACGACTCGAATCGTATCTTCTTTCTGCCAACCAGAGACACCGCATACATGGCAGTTGCCTGCAATAGATCTCCAAAGACCTTGGCTTTTTTCTTTCCTTTTCGTCAAGATAATTTCTGTTTCCACAATTCACGCGATGCACAGGACTGATTCGTGTCAACGCCAGACAAACGCAGTCATCGCCCTTCTTCACAGGACAATACCAACACACGTACAACCAGGACGATTGACTCGTTGGGGCCCTGCAAGTGCGTTGCGACCTTTCCCGGCGTACCGTATAGTGCCTTGCTCAAGTGTGTGACTGGCGAACGGCTGCAGGCGATATCGGCTTGAATATGCAGCTGATGCTGTATAATTCGACCCGTGTCGTCCTCCGGGTACTTGCAGGCTATCCTAGGTGCTGGAAAGTACAGAGCCTTCCAGCACACCTGAAACACTTCGTCTTGGCCCTCGTAGCTTTGCTTTCTCTCTTTCACCTTCACCTCAGGTTACCTAGGCAACAGCCCACTCCCCCTGGTCACCGCCACCTCTTCGATTCTAAAAACACCACATCGACTACTGATCGTCAAATCAGACGCACAACAGCATACTCCACCAGCATGCCTCTGCTCAAAGACCTGAGCTGCTCGATTGAGCTCTCAGACAACCAAGAGCCGTTGCAAGAGCTCGGAACAACCTACGGAGACGGATTCGTCGAGACATTCATCCCCATCCCCAAGAACCACCAGACTTTTACCGTGCACCTCTCCGGCAGGAACTTCATCGCACCCGGAATCGCAATGTATGTCTTCATCGACGGCGTCTACCAGTGCAATCGCAATCGACAGGACCTGAAGCTTCGGAGGCCCTTGGACAGCCGCTCGCTTGTCGATTTCAAGGTCAGGCAGAAGGAGGAAGTGCAAAAGGACGGGTCGATGATTGCGCGGGAGTGGACGTTTGAGAAGCTGGGCCATGGTGAGATTGAGATTCTGGCACTGCTGCGCACATGCTGACCGTGTGTAGGTTCAGCAGATGGCGCGCCAATATCCTGCTTGCCCAACATTGTCGAGAACCTGGGCTGTATTGAAGTCGTCGTCTTGCGCTGCGCTGGCCCTCGCAATGCCAAATCAGCTGCGAACATGAACATGGACGGCGCAGCCGACTACCCTGACCACCGCTTCGAGCGAGACAGCCGTTCGCGAATAACAGCCTACGACGATCGCGATCCAACCGTCAGTGCTACAAGTAACAGACGCCCGCGGCCTTCACCAGCGCCTCAGTATCGCTTTCCGTATGCCGAGACACTGCGCAGCCGTGAATCCTCAGACAGAGCCCGAACCCGGTATTCTGAGCCTGTGAGCCCGGGTACGCGCCCGCAACGAGAAATTCCAGCTCCAGGGTTCCAGTACGGCTCTGGGCCTATCCCAGATCAACCGTGGGTAGAGTCGTACAGAGGGTTCAAGGACGCAACACCTGGCCGCGTGTTAAAACCTACTCCTGCAGTTGACCCCGTGATGCTCGAGAAGATTGTCGCAGATGCTGTTAAACGGGGCGTGGAGGAGTCGAGGAAGAGTGAAAAGCCGGACGGACGGAGTCGGCGTGGCAGTGAGCAGTACGAGGAAGACGTAGACGCTGCGAGTCACGTACCTGGGGCGTGGCCAACGTCTCCAGCTCGTGCATCGAAGCACCGATCGAGCAGGTCAGGACGACGTCCGCATCGTGACTCTGATCGTGAGCAGGAGCAGCGCCGTTCGCAACGAGGCAGGGCTACGCGTGTTGAGTGGGACGAGCCTGGATGGGACAAGCAGACCAAGATTGGTGGCTGGGACTCACCAAACGAGGAGTCTTGGACCTCCGACGAGACGTCGTCGAAGGAGATGCGTACTGGCTGGGAACAAGTCCGCCACAGATCCACGTCTCGAGCTCGTCCTATTCGCGAACCGTCGCCTCGCCTCGTAGTCCACGTCTCTAGTCGCTCCGAGAAGTCTCGCAAGTCTCCGAAACCCCACAGATCTCGAAAGTCTCGATCAAAGCCTCGCTCGCACTGGGTCGACGAGATGAAGACATCCTCCGACGACAACGACGGATGGACACAAATCGACGCAGCACGCGACATGAGCACATCCCCCCCGCCCTCGGACTCGACTCTCACGCCCTCGCTCTCCCGCAGCCAGACACACGAGCGAAGAATCAGCCCTCTTCATCAAAGCTCTCGAAGCACAAAAAGCCCCTCTCGCAGACTATCCCAGCTCACCGACTCTCCACACTGGCAGCGCGAGACCGTCTCCCACGCTCCTCCCCCTTCATTGCTCGTCACCAACGCGCCAACCGTGGTGTCTGCCTGGGGAGCTGCAGATGCCTCACGCCGGTCTGGATTCCCGCATGCTAATCCCCCTGTGCCTGTGGGCGGAGGTGTAGGTGTGGGAGTAGCTCCACCACCGACATGGGGCTGTGCGACCGAGAAAGCGCGCAAGAACAGCACGGCTACATACCGTCCTCCCGCGGCGTTTAGCACTATCAGTGCAGAAGATGCGAGCGGGTCATCGACGTGGGGAGGGGAGAAAGCAGGGAGGGCATGGAGTGAGAAAGCATGGGAAGACGATGTCTGGACCACAAACGAGAAGTCGAAGAACACCACCACGAAGAAAGCCGATCTATCCACCGACGCCAGGACCCATATCGATCCAGCAAAGCCGCGAAACAAACCCTTCCCACATCGAAATGCAGAAACGAATTCGAGATCGAAATCGAAATCAAAACGCCACACGACCAATTTCCCAGCTAGGTACACACACCTCCCCCGCACCTTCCCCCCTCCTACCAACCCCGCTACACCCACAGAACCACTCCCCACCCAGACTCCCCAGAATCAAAAAGATATCGACACCCGCGTCCTCGCCGGCCCGGGGACGGCGTACGGACACTCGGTTAGTCGGCCGGTGTATGTGGATAGTTTGCGGGATCCGTATGCGGTGTTTCGATTCAGGTATGGTTGTGGGGGGGTGTTGAGGGGGTTGTTTGGGGGAAGTGGGGGGGAGGGGGGGAAGAGGGAGAGGGAGAGGGAGACGGAGGAGTGGCTTGAGGGGGTGGAGTGAGTGCGTCAACTTGGATGGCATGGGAGATGGTTCGGGTGGTATGGTTAGTGATGGTCTGTTTGGGTACTTTGCAGAGCACGGTAATTGCTAAGATGCTGTGGATATCTTGCAAGGAGATTGCTCAATAGCGTTCTGTGGGTACCTTGCAGAGCACGTCAAGAAGATAGTTAAGATCTTGCGGTAGCACTCAATCAAGTCTGTTCAAGTACTCTGCAAGGCACGGCAGGACAATAGCACGAGTTGGTCCAAGTATGTTCATAGTGACTGTTATTGGTATCATAATCTGCTCCTGCCCCCTCACTGGGGATACTGCCTACCCCCCTTCTGGGACACTCCTGGCCCTTCTTTTGGGACCAGCGAGGGCTCGTCAGCCGCTATGTGGCCGTCTTTGTCTTCTGAACGCCGTGAATCAAGCCCAACAAGTAACGCCGTGAAATGCTACACATCAAGTCTGCAGTCGCTCTATTCTGTGTTAGACGAGCAGGACTGCGTTCAGACAGCCGTCGTTCTCGGGGTTGTTGGTGACCTCTGCTTGTGGTTAGTCTGTATTCTTATCGTATCAAGTAGTTGGGGTGATAACTCACGAGCATAGCGACCCCAAACGACCTTGCCGCCGGCGGTGACGAGACCCAGCTCGCTGACGTTGACCTCGATGATGGTGCCCTTTGTCAGGACGCCGAGCTGGGTGTAGAGGGGGTTCTGGGGGTTCTTCTTGACGCTGATGATGGGCAGCTGGACGGTGACGCTGAGCTCTGGGTGGGTGACGTTTGCTTTCTTGTAGCGCAGACCCATGGGGCGGATGAAGCGCTCGTACTTTACAGGGCGACGTGTGAAGCCGGGCCCAACAAAGGTGGGCTTTGTGATCATGCGCTTCCAGGTCTTTTTCGCCGTCTTCTTGCCCGTCTTGACAACGCTGAACATTTCCTCCTCGGAAATGCCCTTAACTTTGGGCAGGGGAACGGAGAAGCGGGCGGCCTTTTCGTTGCGCTTCTGCTTGATGGCGCTGGAGAGGGCCTTTGCGTTCTTCTCATTGGAGCGGTCGAGCAGGTACTGGGGCAGGGCTTCTGTGCTGGGCTCTGCGGGCTCCGAGGTCTTGAGGTTGCGTTCTTCGTGGGCGCGGATTGTCTTCTTCATCTGGATCTTCTCCTTGCGGCGCTTCTCGGCGTAGAGTTTTGCGCGCAGGCCGCGGTAGTTCTGTGCCTTTTTGCTGCCATCGTGGCCTTCACGGGCGAGCTTCTTGCGCTTGCGCTCGTCGTGATCCAGGCGTTTGCCGTGTCTGGTGTTGTAATCAGTATTTGGAGTAGTTCGTGTATAGTAGTAGGAGGGAGACGCACTGCTTGGTCCAGCGCTCAATGTACTCGTTCTGCGGCATGGCGGCGGATTCGGCGTGTGTTGGTTGGTGCTGCAGTGGAGACGGCGGGCGCGCAGAAAGTTAGAGAGATGCGGGTGCGGCAAAAAGTTCAGGACGGCGCTAAGGATCTGCGGACCGGCAGAAAGACCTCCGCCTGGATTATCGCGACGACCATCAATTGTAGCCAACAGCGCTTTTACAGCCGCCAGCCATTGCAGCGCCCACAAAGCTACAAACACACACACACCATGGCTTTCGTCGCTCGCTCAGCACGGAATGCCCTCAGGGACACTCGCACGGCGGCCTTTTCCCTCGTCCCGCGCACCGCACACCTCACCACCATCTCCCACACGCTCGACACATCCAATGTGCCCGACCCGCTCATCCAGTCCGGGCACCGCATCCCCTCGGCCCAGAAAGACAAAGTCGCCTCACACGCCCTCTCGCCCTCAGCGCCACCACCACGCAACCCCTCGACGCCCCACACCCGCGCCGACATCGTCTCCTCCCCACTCACACCCTCCATCCGCACACTGCTGCCGCTCCTCCACTCCCAGCCCGCCCACTACATGACCCTGCACATCCAAGGCCGCCCCTACCTCCTCACACGGGGCGACACACTGCGCCTCCCCTTCCTAATGCCCGACGTCAAGCCCGGCGATATCCTGCGCCTGAACCGCGCCACCCACATTGGCTCGCGCGACTACACGCTCAAGGCCCCCGAGCCCATCAAGGGCACCGCCGACGCCGGGAAGCAGGTCTTCTACCTCGACGAGCGGCTGTTTACTGTCCGCGCGAGGGTTGTTGGGATTGAGACGGAGCCCATGCGTGTCGAGGAGAAGACTAAGAGGCGCCAGAGACATACTAAGCATGTCTATAGTAAGATGCGCTTTACCGTCCTCAAGATTAGCGAGCTGGAGGTTAAGAGCTTGGACCAGTATGAGAGCGTGCTGCGCGAGGAGGGGTTGGATGTGTAGGTGGACGTCTTGGAGGTCTTGGAGGTCTAGTTGGAGGTCAGTCAGAGGTCAGTTGGGACCTGGAGTGGAGGTGTTTGTATTTGTAGATATCATGGCATACCCCGTTCGAGCATGGCCACCGTGTACAACAATCACAAGACTTTACGCATCATAACTTCTGAACCAATAACATGATTGTACATTATAAACTGGTCATCATTCATTGTCTGTCACGTTACTTCATCAGCTGCACCTTCTCCTCCCATGCCACACCATTTCTTATCCTCAGCCTCACCATTCTTATCCTCAGCCTCACCGTTCTTATCCTCACCATCACCATTCTCACCTCAAGCAACACCCTGCGACGCGTACCACCCCGGATACTGGTTCTGAATCATCGTCGTCACCTTCTCCACCTCCTCCGCCAGCCCCATCACATTCGCATCCCACTTCCGCAGCTCCTTGCCCACCACCCGCTCCGCATGTCCCGTCTTGCGCTCGCCGCTCGCTTCGCCCTCGAACAAGATCAGCCGGTCAATCTGGTCAATGTGTCCAGAGAGCCGGCCCTGCTCCAGCATCTTGGCCGCGTACTCCTCGGCCTTCTCCGCATCGATCCCCAGCAACGCCCCCAGCTCGTCGAACCCAATGTTGTTGTACAGCTTCGACGCGCCCAGCAGGTTGTGCTCCAGAACAGCCTTGTCCAGCACCGTCGATCCATCCGCCGTCTTGGCCAGATGGTGGGGCTGCAGCTTCGCCGCAAACGCCTTGATCTCGGCCGGTGAGAGCAGACGGTCGAGGAAGATCTTCTCAAGGATCGGGTAGTGGTCGAGTGAGCTGGCCCGCTCGTCCTTGTACAGCTTGGCCAGCATCTTACCCCGCTGCGGACCTGCAGGCGCCAGGACCGTGCAGATGAGCGCTGCTCCCAACGCCGTCGCGCGATCCTCTTCCTCCACCATCGTCTCCTGGCTCATCCCGTAGTACGCTGACGCTGCGTCCAGAAACGACCGCTGGGCGTCGTAGATGCGCGCTTGGCTCAGCTGGAAGTGCACCCGTGTCTCCTTGTCCGTGACGCTGAAGATGATGTTCTTGACCTTGTTCAGGTGCGAGAAGGCGCTCGTTGGGTCATCGTCCTCCAGATAGCACCGCACGATCCGAATCCACACCCGTGCCTTGTCGTCTGCTGTGATATTCTTCTGTGTCGACTCGAGGTTGATCGATGCAAGCACCTGTGCTGACTTCCTGAAGTCGTCAATCGTGCCGTATGCGTCTGCCAGCGCCTCTTTGATGGTTGTGTCTTGTTCCTCGTACTGTCCGGCGCCCTTGGACTGCAGCAGCGACACCACCTGCTCGCCCACTTCAATCTTGACATCAGGATCCTTTACTTTGCTAAACGCATCTGCAAAGGCGGCAAGCAGCGGCCGTAGCTGGACTATCCCTATGGAGTCGTCGAGGAGCGTTCGGGCGTAGGCGTTGAGGTTCTCGGACAGATTCTCCGTCGAGGCCGTGATCTGCTGGAGGATCGACGTGTACTGCGAAGGCTTGTCGCCTGTCGAGGCAGACTGCACGTCCTGGAGCGCAGAGGCAACTGCTGGTGAAGCCATGTCCGCGGGAGTGAGCGCAGCTCAGTTGAATTGTGGCGATGTGACAAGATTGAGTCTTTGTACTATTAGCAGAAGGCAGTCTGTCAGTAGACTTGTTTGTGATTAATAGCTCACGTCTTCAATACTCCAACGCGAGTGAAGGCATCCATGTGGGGGAGGGGTGGGAGCTATGACCGCACCTCTTGGCAAGACAGTCGCGCTAGTGCGGCGACCTTTGAATGCGGCTCTTGTGCCTGTCTGAGGACCATTGTTTCACTCACATCTCTACACATCTACCCGCACCACGCCCAAGCTGCACCAGCTACTCCGCTCGCTACATAAAACCGCTCCGAAAGGCCGCGCAGTACGAAGATCGCCGCCGAGGATATAGTAAACAACCTACAACGACACCGCGCATCAGGCGCCAGCGCACCCTCCTTTGTCGCAAACATGAACGGCATCAAGCAGGACCCAGATGCGGGGACGCCCGTCCAGTACATGGACGACGAGTTCTTCGAGGACACGGGCGAGATGACGATGCCCAGGCCAGACACCAAGAGTGATGTGTGGTTAACACGCATCGAGAAGTGGCTGTACGACGCCGTCTCCAAGTGGGACGACCTGGCCGAGGGCAACGACAACGACCAGATACAGATCGGCGAGGTGCTCGCGTTCAACACAACGGCCGGCATCGACAAGAACAGGCCCATGCGGCTCTTCTTCAGCGAGCGCTGGCGCGCAAAGTCGAAGCTGCCCACAGCGTTTGAAGTGCAGCCAACGCCAACTACAGACACGGTGCTTGGGAACACATACGTCTTCACAGAAAAAGACCTCCCAGGCTACAAACCGAACGGCTTTGGCCATGGCTACCGCGGCGGGCCAGGGAGCTGGGGCACACAAGACCCAAAAGCGCGCATCCAGAAGCGTGGAAAGTTCAGAAAGGCCATTCCTAAGCAGACGGCTCTGATCGGTCATGCCACCCGCCAGTACCAGATGAACCCGCTGCCCACGAAAGAGTACAAGGAGTTTGAGGCGCAGCGTCTTCACCAGGCCATTCAAGGCTCGCACATGGAGACGGTCATCATCAAGGATCCCGGTGTCGCCAACTACAACAACGTCCAGAGCAAGTTCACTTCCTTCATCAAGCCCACGACAAAGTCCAAGCCCCAGCAGAACAAGGCCGCCCGTATTTCTCACCGCGAGCTGCTGGATCTGCTGCACAGCTTGTTCGACGAGTACGAGTACTGGTCGATGAAGGCGCTCAAGGCACGGACAAGGCAGCCCGAGCAGTTCCTCAAGGAGGTCCTGCCCGAGCTGGCTCATCTTGTCAAGTCGGGCTCTTTCGCCAGCCACTGGCAGCGACAGCAGCAGTACAGCATCGACAGAAACCTCGGCAACCAGCAGTCGGCAATCGCGCCAGACCTCGGCGGCGACGACTCCGAGGACGAGGAGATGGAAGATGTGGTTTAGGAAACGCCATGGTATGGGTGGTGCTGGAAGATGGCGTGCCGTAGAAATCGTGCATTGCGGCGGAGTTGTAGATTCGATCACAGGCGGCTCTGGGCGGAGCGTTTACATCATTCTTGATATACCCATCAACCATCAATATGAAAGCATTGCATTTGCAGTTGACGATGAAGATTAACGTGGTTCTACCCCGCTAGCGCCTGTCAGATGCACGATTCATGCAGATTCATTACCTTGACAAGCCTAGTGTGAAGTCATCGCGTCAACATCAACACGTCTCATGTCTTGACTCTGCTGAACCAAGATGACATCGCCGCAGAAAGAGGGGGCACACTGGCTGGACCGCTACGCGACAGGATTCCACGCCTGGACGTCAACAATTGAGGAAAATGGCCAAACGACCTTCACGCGACCACTCGGGCTTGTTGAGACGTCGTTCGACATCGACGGCGCACAGTATGGCGGTCGAGCAGACATGACCGGCACGCTGACTGTCGAAGTCAAGCACTCGCTGTCGAAAAAGGATCTCCGTCGCAGAATCGCATTGGCGTGGACGGCTCTCCGCCTCAGACACGTGCTGCTCATGAGCCGCCACTACAACGACGCAGCAACCGGCCTTCCATACTTTGCCATTGATGTACCCGGGGATGTCCAAGCAGCCCTCCACGATGTTGAAGAGAGGGTTATCTGGATCGAAGACGCCTACCCCTCGGTCGATGCGCACCATCTCCACGACCATGCTCTGAACGTCTCCCGCATCATCGAGCCGGAAACATGCATGTCCAAACTCCACGTCCTCCCACTCCGCCAGCTGCCAGGGGGAACCCACGAACTCTCCTTCCTCATCGTCATGGCGCACCAAATCTCTGACGGCCTGAGTGCCTACGGCTGGTTCAAGGATTTTCTGCGTCTCCTCAACCTCCCTGCGACGAGTATCGAGGAGGAGATATCGTCCGCCCTGGCTCTGGACGCGTTTAAGACCAAATTGCCCCCCGCGCAGGAAGATCTCTACCCCGTGATGACCGGGAACCGCGCCCGCCAGCGGTGGATATGGGCCATCATCCGCGTACTGCGACACATCAAACGCACTCAACCAGCCACGATGCCGAACCCCTTGTACCGCACGACCAGACTCGCATCCCCCCTGCCACTCCAGCCCACGTACTCTAAACTCTTCTCCTACACCGGCACCCACATGCCCCCGCTCTCCAGCGGCCACATCTCCGCCACCCTCTCCCCGCGCGCATCCCACCGC
This sequence comes from Didymella segeticola, assembly GCA_004522025.1. Classification (NCBI taxonomy): domain Eukaryota; kingdom Fungi; phylum Ascomycota; class Dothideomycetes; order Pleosporales; family Didymellaceae; genus Didymella; species Didymella segeticola. Next base: position 1,001,208 of record SDAV01000003.1, on the reverse strand, counting down.
CTCATCACCCTGTGCCGCGACGCCCGCCTCAGTATAGGAGCGGGTTGCTTCGCCCTCGCGGGCCTGGCAATGATGCACATGCACGCCCTCCTCCACCCGACCGCGCCTCGCGCCAGCATGAGCGCCTCGTTCCCGCTCAATCCGCGGGGGTTCTTCACCGACCCCCCACGGGCAGAGAGCTGCATGCTAGCCTTCAGCGACGGGATTCTTATGCCCTTCCTCCCGCTTGAGTTACCGCTGGAACAGCGCTTCCGCCTCACATCCCGCATCGCCAACCGCGAGCTGAAAATGTACCAGAAGCGCCTTCGTCCCACGAGTAACGGCCGCGTGGCAGCAGGCCTGGATAAACACTCCCCCGCGCGCTTGCTGGCTACAGGGTACTTGGCGCAGATTGACCGCGTCGTGGGCAAGCTTCCCCCGGCAGGGTTGGATCTACAACTCGGTACTTCGAACCCGCAGGGTGCGCTGGGTGCCTTCCCCGCCGCGGGCGCGACGTGCGGCGTAAGCAGCGTGGGGAGTCTGAAGAGTTTCTTCGCCCCGGGGGAGTACGATTTACATGTCGAGGAAGCGGACTTTGTAGCTGATTATCGCGGGCTGAGGATGGGGGTTAGGGCGCGCGAGAGCGAGTTTCTGGTCGGGAGCTCGACGGATGCAGAGGGGCGGGTGGGGTTTGGGGTTAGTTATGATGCGTGTGCGATTGAGCCTGGGGTGGCGGAGGGGTGGGCGAGGGTGATTACGGGGTTGTTGGAGGGGGAGGTGTTGGTGAAGTTGTGAGGTGGATGTCATGTGAGGTGGAGGTCAATTGGATTGGATGAGTTGGCGAAGTTGTAGGTGGAAATTAGTTGGGATTGGATGAGATGTTGGGCGGAGCGAGATCAAGTCAAAGTACTCTGCATGCAAGCATAATGCAAGGATCTCGGTCGTTTGCAGATTGAAAAGAATTCAACCTTCATCACTTCCTCACCATGTCGATCAGTCATTCAGTTTGATCAAAATAAAGTCCACTAAATCATTGGCTTCCCAGCCAGGGTCTATTGAACCGACTGAACGGGTGACTATTGCACAGTATGTAACATGGAATTGCCAGAGTCAAACGCTTATGCCTTCTGGGCAATGATGCCTGCTGGTGGTTAGCACTGTCTGTGTCAGAGGTAAGAGTAGAGACGCACGCTCAACGTCGACAATGGACTGGTCGAGGATGGACTTGAGCGTCTTGGGGCTCTCGAGCTCCTTCTCGATCTTGGCGATGATGGACTCGGCGAGCTCCTTCTGCTGCCTCTGCTTGACCTGGCCCTCGTAGCGGACCCACGAGTCGAGGACGGCCTTGGCCTCGTGGGCAATGGCCGTCTTCTGCTCGAGCTCGTAGGCCTGGGCCTCGAGCTTGGCGGTCTCCTGTGAAGGTGTTAGCCAGGCCAGAGCGTCTTGACGAGTCTGGGGTGAGTGCTGACCTTGGAGACCTCGAACAGGGTCTTGGTGATGTCAATGACGCCGCCGAGGTCCTGGACGCTCTCGATGCGCTGCTGGACGGCCTTTGTGTGGTCGGCGCGGGCGCTGTTGAGGATGCCGGTGATCTTGTCGACCTGCTGCTGGGCGTAGTCGGACCAGGCCGGGCCGGCGTACTTGCCGACGGCCCAGAAGATGGTGAGCAGGGAGAGGGCGACAATCGACTCCTCGTTGACGACGTAGAGCTCGTTGCTGATGGCGGCGACGGACAGACCAGCGCCGGCAGAGAGGACAGCGGCCTTTGTCAGCGGGCTGTTGCCGGGGACGGGGATGGCGTCCATGATGCTCTGGGCCTTCTTCTTGGGGTCCTCCTGCGAAGACTGGAAGCGGGCATGGGCGGCGAGCGAAGGGACAGGGCGGAGGGCGAGGGTTGGGCGAAGACGGGCGGCGCCTGTGGAGTGTTAGACGTGTGGTAGTGGTGGTGGTGATGCTCTTATAAGGTCGTCTTATAAGGTCGTCTTATAAGGCCAATGGCATCAATGTCGCATCGGCAGGTTGCCACGTACCGACCGCGCTCCTTGCGAGACGAGAAGCCATTGCTGCGGGATGAAGAGTGGGGAGGGTCGAGGTCGGAGTGTGGTCACTGGTGAGGGAGCAACTGCAAGCTTCTTTCGGGCTTCTCGCGCGGAAGAACTTCGGCACTGCCTTGGCCGCGCCCGTTGCCGCTCTGGAACTTTTTTTGGGCCGCGCACCAGCAGAAGAACCAGGACAGTACAGTACAGTACAGCGATTGCCCACCAGAACTCTCCCACACAAGACAATAATATGCCTGGGACTACCACCACCCGTGCTGCTCCCGGCGTTAAGAGGAAGAGAGACCCCGCCAAGGCCGAACGCCGTGAAGCCAGGTCCAAGAAGCGCCAAAAGTCTCCTGCCAGCGACAACGACGACAACGACAACGATGACGACGTCCAGACTACAGTGCTGCAGCTCGAGGCACAAATCCTCGAGTCGCGGCGACACTACAACAACATCGCCACCCTGCTGCAGCTCGCCAAACAGCCCGACAATGACGCTCCTGTCCTCGCTGCTGTCGCCCTGTGCCGTGTCTTTGCCCGCCTCATGGCCGCCGGCGACATGGTCAAGAGCAAAGGAATGGGAGAGGCCGAGGCCACCGTCGTCGCATGGCTGAAGGAGCGCTACCGCGAGTTTCTCGACACCCTCCTGCACGACTTCCTGCGCAGCGACAGCCCTCCCAAGCAGTCGGTCGCCCTCACACTGCTCATGCGCCTGGTCAAGGAAGAGTCCAGAGCAACCAAAGACTACAACCTCAAGACCGGCCCCCTCTCGCGCCTCATCGAAGCCCTCCTATTCCTCCCCGCAGACGACGCCAACCGCGACGAATTTGCCGAAAAGTACTTCAAGCACTTTGACGATGTGCGCTTCCACACCTTCAAGACCATCAAGAACCTCCTCGCCACCGACCTCGACGACGCCGAGAAGCAGCTTGTCGCTGCCAACAGCCTGTCCCTGCTGCTGTCCCTCGACACCGTACCCCAGTCCAAGGACGACATCAAAAACTACCACACAGACTCGCAGTCAAAGAGCTCGAGACCCACACTGCAGGTCTACAAGGTCCAGGCACAAGAAGCCTGGCTGGCCACAATGCGCGCCGGCCTCGACAAGGACCAGCGCAAGGCCATCCTGACCACCTTCTCCTACCAGATTGCCCCGTGGTTCCAGCAGCCCGAGATGCTCATGGACTTCCTGACCGACTCGTACGACGTCGGCGGTGCCACGTCCTTGCTCGCTCTGTCTGGTCTCTACTACCTGATCTCCGAGAAGAACCTCGACTACCCCTCCTTCTACCTCAAGCTCTACTCCCTCCTCGACCAAGGCCTCCTGCACTCGAAACACCGCTCGCGCTTCTTCAGACTGCTCGACACCTTCATGTCGTCGACACATTTGCCCGCTGCCCTCGTCGCCAGCTTCATCAAGCGTCTCTCACGCCTCGCGCTGCACGGGCCGCCTGCCGGCGTCGTCGTCGTCGTTCCTTGGGTGTACAACATGTTCAAGCGTCATCCCGCTTGCACATTCATGATGCACCGCGAGGTCCGCGACCCAGCGCTCAAGGAGCAGCTCGAGCAAGAGGGCCTGGACGACCCCTTCGACATGAACGAGCTGGATCCCATGGAGACCAACGCCATCGAAAGCAGCGTCTGGGAGCTGGAAGCACTGCAGTCGCACTACCACCCCAACGTTGCCACCCTCGCCAAAATCATAGCCGAGCAATTCACAAAACGCTCCTACAACCTGGAAGACTTCCTGGACCACTCCTACACCGCTGTAAGTTTTCGCCTCTCCTTGTTGAGGTTTCTCACTAACGCACACCCTTAGCTGCTCGACACGGAGCTCGACAGAGACCTCAAGAAGGATCCAGAAGTCGAATTCGAGATACCCAAACGCATCCTCACTGCTGAACAGGGTCTTAACCCGATAGGCCAGCTGCTCCAGCAGGTGATTGAAGTGAGCTAGACATTACCTACGTAGTCTTAATCAGAGACAAAGGACAGAATTACAATTTGTCGCACGCCACAAGTCCAGTTCTCCATCTGTGTCTGTAGACGCTTCATCTGCATCGGGTTGTGGCTGGACATTGTGATGCACGTCAACCATGATCGTGCCCGTTCCCCACCTCGCGTCCCCGCTCGACGCAATTGTTCCAAATGCACCACCAAGAACCTGACCCTGCATCTTCACGGCGTAGTTGAGCATCCACACACAAATGAGGAAGTCGATAAGGCTGGAAATAGTCCCCCCGCCTCCTGCCAGGCTTGCCAATCCACTGCTGACACCCTCCCATGCATGCATCAGCATGGTTCGGCCACGACCGCTTACTCGCGTCCAGTCTAGCGATTTAATGCTGTAAGACCTGCCACGAGGTCACTCCTCATAGACGCTGCCGCAACATCACTTCCTAACTCCTGGGCTTGAGTCGCGAAGTACTCGACACGAAAGAGTAAAGTATCCGCATCAGTGAATCAGTGAATCCGTCTTCCACGAGTAATACACAAACAAGTCCGAGAGGAGACACCAAAATGACCTCACCAGAGGCCCTCGACATCCTCAACGACATCACGACTCTAAGCCAGGCCTACAAAGACGGCCAACACACAGCAAGACAAGGCCTTCTAACCGCCGCCTCACGCCTGATAGCCACACTGCAGCACCCCACCGAAAATGCGCTGCACACTCTCTGGGCCCAAACAACCTATCTATCCATCCTCCGCGTCGCTCTAGAAATCAACCTCTTCGACGCCATGCTCCAAACCCCCCCAACAGGCGAACCCAGCGCCGCCATCGCATCCCGCTGCCTACCCCCGGGAACCGTCGACCCCGTCCTCGTAGCCCGCATGCTCCGCCATCTAGCAGCCATGTCGACTGTGCGGGAAACCCGCCCAGACACCTTTGCCCCAACGCCCACATCCCGTGCCTACGCGACGCCCAAATACAAAGACACGATTCTCTTCATTGTCGATGATTTCCAGCCCGCACTCAACGCGGCACCGGGGTACTTCCGCGATAACGGGTTTCAGGCTCCGGGAAGTAGTCTGGATGCGCCGTTCCAGCGCGCGTTCAGGCAGGGCGTGCATTATTTCGAGTACTTTGATCGTTATGATCGGGAGATGGGCCGGCGGTTTGCGAGCATGATGGATGTGTGGAGTCTTGGACGGGAGCGGTGGTTTGACGAGGGGTATTATCCTGTTCGGGAGCGGTTGATTGCTGGTGCTGAGGCGGTGGGCGAGGAAGGCAGAGAGAAAGTGTTCCTCGTCGACGTGGGTGGAGGAACGGGCCACGATGTCACTGGGCTGAGGAACGCATTGGGAGACGATATACCAGGTAAACTGATCCTCCAGGACAGACCCGAGATCATCACGCACGCATCCGTGGGCGCCAAAGACGTCAAAATGCAACATGACTTCCTCACCCAACAACCCATCAAAGGTACCCTCCCTTTCATCTGTCCGCCCACACCCCCCTCACACATACATCCCTCAGTGCTCACACCCAACACACAGGCGCACGCGCATACTTCCTCCACTCTATCATCCAAGACTGGCCCGACAGCACCAACACCCAGATCCTAAGCTCCCTCGTGCCCGCCCTAACGCGCAACTACTCCAAGATCCTGATCAACGACTTCGTCGTGCCCGATCAGGGCGCGCACTGGAGCCAGACAGCGCTGGACTGGGCGTTGATGACTAGTCTGGGCGCGCGACATCGGACGCAAGCCGAGCATGCGAGGTTGTATGAGAGTGTTGGATTGAAGGTGGTGGGGGTTTGGAGGGCGGAGGCCGGGAGGGATGCAGTTATTGAGTTGGAGCTGGCGTAGGCGCGTATTGTGTTTTTCGCTGTGCGTGCTGGGGAGATGGGAAGGGGGGATACACGAGTGCTCGGGTTGGCTGGCGAGCACACAAATATGGCCTAGTGACTAAGGTAACGGTGTGGCGTAAAGGGGATGGAGAGATGACGCTCATCACTACATGCACGATGTACAGAATACAACATGATATTCGTGTATGACACTCGTGCTCTATCGTTCAGGGTCATGGTTCGCTTCACGTGTCCGGTCGAGGGACGTGTTCCGTGTCAAGAAGAGCGAGCGTTGATGCTCTATCCCATCCCGCCCAACTGCTGTGAAGAGCATGAACAGGTGCGATCGGAAATTCTCTTCGACGTTGCCTTGGTCAGTGACATCGGATTCTGCGATGCGTCTGGTTCAGTACAGCCTCGTAGAGTGCAAAGGACTTCTGTACACAACGCCGTCTTGACAGATGTTGCAGAATTACATAGCTCGATGCCTACAGATCAAGCGGGTTGTATTAAGGAAATGCCTCGGGTTTATGTCTGCGGATTGTCAGGGACCAGCCGGGTCGGGTGCAGGAAAGAGTGGATTTCGAGCCATCACAAACGCCGAAAGAACAGATACTCAGTTGTGACGCCACGTAGATGTTCAAGCCATGCAATACACTGAGCTACGCCTAAGTCGAAACCCCCAGATCATACGTCGTCTCAGGTGCATGCAGTTCCGCACACGCTCCGTATATGTAGACCGAAGTCTCGTAACGCACGACCCGAATCCGATACAGCGGGTGTGGCTCATATGCATTTGGAAACGCAATGAAGCCGGTGCCCAGCCACGCATGCCCTCCCGAGATATCCATGCGCACGGGGACAAGCTCCTTGACCGAGGGCGCAGCGCCTGGGACGGGGGACGGGATGACGCGCAGGTTGAGGGTGAGCTTTGGTGTGTCGGGCTCTGGCAGTTGGGGCAGTTTTTTCGCGGGCGTGAAGCCCAGTGTCACGAGGGGGAATCCGTCTGGCTTGTGCAGGTGCCCGAGCAGCGTGTTCGAGCCCGTTTCGCGATCTAGTCTGACCTTGCCGAAGACCTTGGGGTAGCCGAATTGTTCCCGGCCAGAGAAGATGGCGGATTCGTTGTCGAGGAAGAGCGAGAGGCAGTAGTCGAATTTGGTGCCCTGATACGAGACCTCGACTTGATGCACGTATTCGTTGTACGATCCGACGGTGCTCATCCCGTACGAGACTATCACGCTGGTGATCAGAGGCTCGTCCTCCAGCTCTAGACAGTCTGGTACAAAGTCTCGGACATCTTCGTACGACGTACGATACGTGACTGTGAGGAGAGAAACGTCAGAGAAGGAATTCGTCTCAGTTGTGTAAGGGGGCGCAAAAGCAGGAATGGGGTGGTTCTTGATTGACAGTCCGCCGGCGGGCATGGTTGCAAGGGAGCTGGGGTGGATAGAGTCAGTAATTGCAGGTTGGATGTTTATAAACTGGACCGCCGGATGCACCGAGGTAGGTTCGTGCGTCGACATCGCATCCAGGACGTCGGTTCTTAAGGCATTCGGCAACCGAGGTGATTGACATCCGTAGCCAGCGGATATTTCCCTTGAAGAGATGGTTGACTAATCCTCAAGCTGCCGCGAAACTATGATGGGTGATACTGAACATTAACGTAATGATTGAGTCGCATATCATTGTTCTCGAAATGCTGTAGTGGCTTCGCATGGCATTGCACCAATCTACTATGAATATCAGACTTCACTTTCTTCTCTCTATTCTTGCGTGCATACAGAAAAGACTATCCAGATCTAGTCCAATGAGATAGAAAAGGGATAGATCTAATTTTTAATGATTCGTACCCTATTAAAGATTAGTGAGGGCACTAGTTCTTAGCCTAGACTTAGCATACACAGTCGTAATCCAGACTACTCACAAGAATGATCCAAGTCACAGGTCACGGGGGGCGTATCTCGAATATAAACCACAAGCGAGCTGAAGGACTTGGCGAACACGTCGTTTAGGAGGGCAGTGTACTGGGAAAGTACCCAGAGACTTGATGCATGCAGTTTGACCAATTTAGAACTGGTGTAGTGGACAGTATAGGAGCTAGTGGTGACTTTGATTGGGATGAAGTCGTAAATATAGGATGTGAGGACCAAGCCTTCCGTTACACACACAAAGTGCAGCCTCGTACAAGCAATTCAGCGAACTATTCCGTCTCCAATCTACCAGTATCTCGGAGGTCGTCAATCAATCACCCATGTCCAGCACAGACACGCAATCTAATCGAGCACGTTGATAAACTAACTCCCAGAAACGTCAACACCGCATGCCGTCGATAAAGCTGAGACGAGGCGTGACGCCACCAATTCGACTCAAAGCTTACCGAACAGGAGTCTGGTCTCCTAGCGGCTGTTAGCACCGCGCGTTCCTAGTTTGTCCCGGCGGCTGCGAGGTTAGTGCAAGCCCGCGTTCGGGAGGGAGCCGTAGTGCGTGCCTGGCCATCAGGAACGGTGTGTGCAGAAGAGAATTGCATTGGGTGGACGAAGTACTGCGATGCAAAAGTGTATTTATTCAAGACTATCTATACACGACGTCCGTGGATGTCGCGTTTGCGGATCCATGTAATCATTAACCCCCATCCGGGCCCAGCGCCAATCCGTAGAGCTAAACCCAATTACCGCCCGCGCCATGCAATCAATACTCCAGCTTTTCGAGTATAGCCGACCATGCAACAAGCTGTTCAGGAGATTATGTATCGAAGAGTGTGGTCGTTAAAGGGCGGTGAGATGCAGACATAGCTGTGTGCAAATCATGCCGCCTGATCGTGAGAATAGAAGATCTAGCCAAAGCGTGGACAGTTTCACCCATCCATGCCTATCGTTCAAGTGCGCTGGCACTGCTTACAAGAAAGCAGCGAGGGCACCGACGACGGCGAGAAGGCCAACGCCAGCCTGAGCAGCGGCGCCAGTGGACTGGGGGGCGCTGGCAGACGAGGTTCCGCTGGCGCCGCCGGACGAGGCAGTGGAAGCTGGGCTGGAGGCGGAGCCTGAGGCAGAGGCAGAGGGCAGGGCAGAGCTAGCAATGGGCACGCTGGTGTTGCCAGCAGGAGGAGTGACAGAAGTGACCAGGGTAGGTACCACGACGGGGACAGAGCTGGCTGCGGGAGCAGAGCTGACAACAGCGGAAGAAGGAATGGCTAGTACATTGTCAGTGAAGAGTCCAAGATGATTTGACGGAGTTTGGCTTACGAGAGGGCAGGGACACGGCAGGGACCGATGTAGCGACAGCAGGGGCAGAGGACAGAGCAGGAGCAGTGGCGGTGGCAGGAGGAGCCTGGATCTGACCGTCAGAGATCTGAGAGATGTACTGGACCTGTCCGGCGACAGTGGCAGCGAAGGCGAAGACAGCGAAACGCATGTTGACGGTTGAGATGTGTGGTGGAGGGAGTGCTGGAGATGACACCGGTCGACTTGAGCGAGTGAAGCGGTTGATTCGCTGAAGATGGATTGAAAGTAATGGACTGGGTAGAGAGAACAGGAGCAGGCAAGGTGCGAGGAATGCTTTCTATTTATCAACAGCTGCGCGCGGCTGCTCAGCTTGTTTCACTGCATCCAAGCACCGACCACCTTGTAAAGACAGGGAGCGAACTTGGCCAGATGCTTGCCACATCCCTGCAAAAGGTTAATGATGAATACACCGAAAAGCCTTGCAGAAGCCTATCGCCAGCCATGCCGCCAACCTCCAACCGTGGTGAAGCTCCGCGTCGGCTCCTCCAGCGGCCTTCGTCGTGGAACCATGACTTGCAGCCAGGCTCTTTGTGTGCGTTTGGTGTACGCCCGGGCAGCAGAAAAAGCTTACCGTGGTACAGCAAGTTTGGCGGCGTGAACAGTGAACACTGATCAAGTTTCGCTCCACGCCAACGTCCGTTGAAGGGCGGGAGCGGCCCAGGTACGAGCCAATCAACGCCACCTGCACGATAAGACGCGTCAAGCCTGCTGGGCGATCGAACACCTCACTCGCACATCTCACTACTGCGCGTCCCAACAACAAAAGCGTTGCGCATGCAGCGCCCTCGGGACTGTCTGCTATTCATAGTCGGCTCAGCACCGATCGTCGCCAGCAGAACCCAACGGCTGGTCTTTGACCAGACCTTTGTTTCATGGCGTACACGCGTCACCACTTCACCAGCCCTGGTTCCAGCCCACATTGCTGATCGCTCCCTTGCTGGAATGCACCGCGGCAACATGGACAACAACATGTGCGCCTGCAATTTTCCCGCGCTCGCTTGCGTGCTGAGGCTGTATGTACTTACATGACTTCACCCCCAACCTCTTTAGCCTTTGCAGAAGCGTCGTAGCACCATGACACAAAATCGCACAATCGCACCATCGAACCCCGCCGTATTCAGATAGACGACCCCGGCTTTTCGTGCTGTGCGGGCCTGTTTCCTGTTGTCATGACAGTCGTCTTTGGCTGGCTTGCTGCGTGCCTCGCCGCTGTCTGAAACATGCTGTGTCCCGGCCTGGATTACTGCTGTTAGCCGTTGGGAAACCGTGTTTGCGCCTTGCTGTTAGCTGATAGGGTGGGTTGCAGCACCGCCGCATGTTGGATATTGATTGAGCCTAACTTCCTGGGACCCTGCTTTTACCACAACAATTGTCTGCTTGTCGCGGAAAAGGAGAGGCAACTCATGCAGGTCACGGGTGTGGGAGACGCCTGAAGTTTGAAATATTCGTCATAAATCTAGTGATGTGGTATCTTTTCCTAGTACGCCGAGCTATGCACATGGTTCACAATCGCAACATCCTACTTTTCTCTCGTAATCTCGTCACTAGTACCAGAATCGCTGCCATTGGCTCTCTTCTCGCCAGCCTCTGGCTGCAGAAGACCAGACGATGTCTGGCCGTTGCCATCAGTCGTACGCTTGAAGTAGTTGTGGACCTCGGTGTCGAAGTGGTCGTCGTGCTCGGCCTCCTCCCAGCCCTTCTTCTCAGAGAAGTTGTGCTGTTGGCGCTCGACCCATTCCGCGCGCATCTCCTTGATCTTCTCATCGTAGTCCAGCTTAGCGTCGTAGCCCTTGTGCTGGCCGCGCATGCGCTCCCACCACGAGAGGTGCTTCCAGTGGATCGCGATGCCGTGGTAGTCGTGCTCGCGGCCGGCACGGATGCATGCCCATCGGCGCTCCTGCTCCTTGAGATCGAGACCGGTCGTGTCAGGCAGGAAGACCCAGGTGAGGAGAGCACCGATAAGACCGAACCATGGGACAAAGTAGAACTTGGTCTGGGTGTCGATGTAGTTGTATAGGACAGAGGCAAGCAGGGCACCAGCCTTACCAGCAGCAGCCGAGAAACCGTGGGCAGTGGCACGGACGGGTGTAGGGAACACCTCGGCAGCGACCAGGAAGGAGACGGAGTTGGGACCGAACTGGTTGAAGAACGAGGACAGGAAGTACATGGCCTGGAAAGCGTGGACGTGTTCGGGCTGCGTGAAGTATTCGAAGTGGAAAGCAGGGACGATGAAGAGGATGAAGTCGGCCATGAAACCAATGATCATCATCCACTTGCGACCGTACAGCTTGTTGTCGATCAGGACCGAGGCCAGGTAGTATCCGCAGAGCGAGACGCCGACATTGATCAAGTTGTAAAGCCAGCCAACCATGACCGAGTTGTTGCCAGGAGTAATGACCTTGATGAACTCGTGCTGGAACAGCTTGTTTCCGTAGAAGAAGACATCGTTGGCAAACCAGGTACCAGCGGTAGCGACCAGACGAGGTCCGAAGTAGCTGAAGGTAAGCTTCAGGGAAGCAACATCGTAGCCGGTGACATGTGCCTTCTTCTTTGCGAGCTGGAGCTGCTTGGATGCAGACTGCATCTTGTAGTAACGGAAGTAGACGAGCCAGAGAGTGCCGACAGCAGGAATAGCGAAGGAGACACGGTACGTCCACTGGGTGACAGTCTTCGAGTAGGGGGGCGCAGATCCAGAGTGGAAGATCAAGAGGAGGACAATCAAAATGACCTGGTTGAAGAACTGGCCCCATCCCTGCATGAGGAAAGCACCAGTAACCTTGCGACCACGATGCAGACGGTCCTCCTTGGTCGAAACTTTACCAGAGCCAACAGCGTTCTCCATACCTGCGGTGGCAGTCATGGGGTACTCGCCACCGACGCCAATACCGTAGAAGAATAGAGACCAGACGTAGCAGATGACCCAGCCGTTCTGGGTGACACCCCAGGCGGCGGTGAGCATGAGCAAACCAACGAACATGATGACAGCATCCTGGATCAGACCGTGCCGACGGCCCAGCCAGTCACCAATGATACCGACGAGGATCTGACCGACAATGATACCGCAAATCTCGAGGTAGTCAACAGCCTGTGTCCAGACCTCGTTACAGATCTCGAACGTTGTCCAGCACTGAGGGAATGCGGCCTGGAGAAGGGGCCTGACATTGCCGATGGAGAAGAGGACGTAACCTTCGAGACCCAGACCGGCACCGGGAATCACGTAATTCCTGAAGTACTGCCTGATCGGCTCGAGCGGGTCCTTTTTGAAGGTCGTCCAGAACTCGCCAAATTCCTTCTTGGCTTCCTGCTTGTCGACATTGGTTACGAACTTGATGCGCTGACCGAGAGGAAGGTCTGCCCAGTAGGTGCCATTTGCATCGTAGATATCGTCGGGGTGCAGAAGAGCGTGGAAAATATCCGCTTCGTTGGAGGTCATGTCCGCGCGGATGTCGACATCCTGTGTGGCAGTGTGGTGGCCGGTCGTGTTCGGCCCGTGGGGAGCAGCGACCCCATAGTCGCGGATCGAGTTTTCCTCGCTGTGTGTGGTGGCCATGTTGCTTGCAGCAGCTGCGGTGCAGATGCTGTGGTTTTAAATACTCGCCAAGATGCAAGCTGCAAATGCTAATCTGGTAGCAGGGTCTTGCAATGCTCTTATATGCTCAAATTCTGCACAGGGAGCAGATGTCGGGGCTCTGAGCTAGTTGGCCTTGATAGTGGAGCGAGCCTAGTGTCGCCGATGACGTTGATTTTGATGGAGAGCTCAGAGATCAGAATGAGGTGTGTGGCACAGAGTGCTTTGAAAGTTGTTCCAAGCACAATATTTCGATACTGCACGTTGTCTGCAACGCAATGTTACTGGCTGCTAGTACCGTGGTAATAGAGCCGGGAGTTCCGCGGTTCGAGGTGGGTTGGGTAATAGGACCCTGCGTAATAGTGCAGCACGAACGTTGATATCAGTGTGCAGCGTTGATGCACCTGCTGATCTCAAGGAATAATGCAGAATGGAGAGTCTTTGGAGGACCACGAGGAAGGGCCCGGGGAAAACACAAAGGTGCAAATGGCACTACAGGTGCGAACGCTCAATGCAAGGAGGCTAAAGAGCAGCAGGAAGATACCTCGATAGCTTATATATGAATGCCAGGCGCTTTGAAAATTTCTAGTGTCTCCACGGTCGCGTCCGGCGGGCGCATGGTCAGGATCGAAAGTTCAAGTCATTCCCGGTGGGGCCAACACGGGCAAGTGCTCGCGTGCGCATCAAAATCGACCGTTTTGGGCCGCGGTCTGCGTCCTGGCAGGATGGATTTAGTATGATTCGATGCACCTGGCTCGGAAGTTCCCCACCTGCCCGTTTAAGCGTGTCTGAGCTGCTTGTGCAGCCCTGCTTCCCCAGAAACGTCGTCTCAGCGCTTCTCAAGAGACCTTCGACGTCAGTATTTTCTGGCCAAGGCTACGCCCAGCTGAGGCAAGCACGTCCAAGCCAAAGGCTTCGCAAAGCGTGGCGTCCGTCCCGTCACTCGGCACAAAAGGGTGGCCGCGCGCTCCCTTCTGCAGCTGCAACGTCGCTCGGGAAAGGCTTTGCAGAAGCATGAAGCTACGATTGACCAATGAGAGGGCGGCTAGCAGAAACGTGGTGAGTTCTCTCGCTCTGGGGAGTCCAGCCAAGTCTGGCCAAGGAGCCGCATGCTTGTCTGTGCGCATCGATCCTCGCCTGATTTCAAGCAGTGTGGATCCATCCATCAATGTTGCCCTCAACACACACACCTCCGAAATGCCGGAGTGACATTGCATGGTATGGGTCGTGTGCATCTCTCGCTGCATGGTGATCGCTGCTGCGGAGAGATTGCTTCATGCTGTAGTGGTGTGCGGGTGGGCGCCACAGATCTCACTACACGAAAGCGAAGCATTTGCATGTCTTCAGACTGACCTGACTGGAAATCCCCACATCTTTCCGGCGCAGGTGCTCTGAACGACTGGTCTCTGGGGCTCGTCGCGGAGGCGGGAATAATGGAGTGGGCCGCTGGAGGGTCTGTCTTGCACAGTGGAGGTAGTCGGAACAAGCCGTCACGGCTGGCATATTCGCAGTGGACAGCTCTGAGAACACTGAGCTTCTGCATCTGCAGCTGTCTTTTGTCCTTACCTGTACGAAGATGTGCCGTGCTCGGGTTCCTGGTCTTGACTTCGTTGTACGGTGTTCAGGCTCACCCAGTGATCCTTCCATGGACAGCTCAATGCTATGATACAGCTGATGTCGATATTAGGTATGTGATCTTAGTAATACTATTTTACAAGGGTCCATCCAGCGGTCCTCATTAAGCTACGCGAGTAGCATTAAGCCATGCGCCTTCACTACCATGACTTGGTCAAGCAACGACAAGCAATGCCACGCAGTGCCACACAGTGACAGACTGCGAGCCGCCAATTGGCAGCATTAGGTCAAACGCTATGCGGAACTCCACTACATGCAAGGCACCATGTACAGACAAGGAAAATTCGGTCCTAGACGCCTCAGTCCAGCCAGTTCTGATACTTGCATGAGCATCCTCCGGACCCTCCATCGATGGGCCCTGATACATTTAGACGACCCTGTGTGCCGTTCACTAGATTGCCTCCAAAGGCGCGATCTTCAAACTGGAACGAGCGCTTTGCAGCATCGTTCTTGATGCTGCCGTCGCTCTCCATCTGGTAGCAGTAGAGGTTCTTCTTCGCAAAATCACCACCATGTCGGTCGATGGTGACAGTGACTGGGTATGGGAAGGTCCCTGGTCGCTTGAGATCGCTTGCGCCGCTTTGTGTGGAGCTCTGCAGGAGTGGCTTGCTCTTCTCACTGCGCGTCCAGATCTGAACCAGGAAACGCGTCTCAGCGAACGTGCATCGAAGCGAAGCAGCCTCTTCCGTGCTACCACCGTCTTTGTCCGCAGGATTTCCGCCACGGTTTGTTCCGTTGATCTGCTTCAGGAAAATGGACCGGTCGTAGTACGTGTAAAAGCCGTAGTGTTCGTCATCCTTGCCACGGTTGAACAGCCGGAGCGGTTGCGCGGAAGGAAGGGGAAACAGGTTTGCCGGCGCAGCAGTTCCGTCTGGGTTCAACATTGGAGCCGGGATTGATGCAGTAATGTTCGTGGGATCACCGCTTGCTCGCTTGGCGAGACGAGATGCAGCGGTTTGCGGACTGTGGAAGCTGACCGACAAGGGCGTATCTTCACCATCAAAAGGAGCACTATTTCCGTCGGTGGTCTTTCCAATGAACACCATATCCTCACTGCTCGGAGGTGCGGGAGATGGTGATGGCGCCGCGCGAGCATTCAGGAATCGCTCTCGGATGAATGCACCGACAGAAACAGCATTCGACGCGCGCTTTGCCGTCTTTGTCGCACTGCTGTTATTATAACTGATCTCAATCTTGAAGTTCGGCTGGTCCGGCTTGTTAGGCTTCACGGACTCTTGAAGCTCCTTAGGAAGCGCACAGCTCCACAAGGTAGTAGGTGCCACACATCCGCTCTCCTCCTCTACAGCTTCCGGCTGCGCAATTGTAAGAATACCAGTGGGTATTGGGGGAAGATTCGTGAGCGTCAGCCACTCAGAAGTTGATCCGCTACCGGGCTGAGTCGTGATGGGAGTGGTCCGGGTCGTGTCGTCCTTCTTCCTTGAAAAGACGACAACAACTGGAATTAGAATGGCCAACAGAACAACCAAGACAAGGCAGCATCCACAGCACCAGAAGAAGCAGCCTCTCTTTTTCTTCTTCTTTTCGTTAGACTTGTCTTGCTGCTTTCGCTTCAGACACGGTAGGAAAGTCCTCATGTCGAACACTCTCCGATGTTTCTTCTGTTGCTTAAGGTCTGGTGAAGAGTTCGTCGAGCTCAATCTGCCATTGTTGTTGTAGCTAAAGTGCGAACTCTTATGTACGGACGTTGGCGGCGGCGCGAACGTAGGCAGATTTGGCGAGGGGCTATTGGATCGCGAAGCGTATGACCCAACACCTTGCAGGCGTGGCGCTGGCCAAGATGTGTGACTCTGGTGCGACGCTGCGTGCAAGTTGGCATCCGACAATTGGAGGTGAACTTCCGGTCGGCGATCTTGCAATTCGATGGTAACATTGATTGGCTGTGGGGCTCCCTCCACTTGGCGTGGCATCAGAACAGCAGCCATGGCTGCCGTGCTGATGACAGGAGTCGCAGACATCGCAGAGAGAGGCGAGGCTATGCTTCGACCAGAAGTAGCTGCCGTTTGTTGATTTCCGTTTTGCGCGATGATACCACAGGTCGGATCTGCTGGTATCTCGCTTGCCACTGTCATTGGAGAAGCATGCAGTGACGCCGTTCCCTCGCTAATTGGTGCAGGTATCACGACGGGTACCATCCCCTTCGAAGGCATGGTACGGTCTACGATGACTGACTTCTCCTCCTCAGCCCACTTGTCTGCAGGTACGACAGAGAGCGTTTTCTTGCTCTGGCTGTACTGAAGTGGTAGCGTCGGCACATCAGGCGTTCTCGGGATGTGTTGGTCGTCTCTGGGCCACGTCCCGGTCAACGGCGTAGTAACAAAGGGCGTCGTGATGACGTTCCACCACCCTTGCGAGCGCCGTGGTGTAGGCAAGAGTGATGTGTCAACTACCAAAGACGTCTCGACTGTTCTTTCGCGCAAGGGTGTTTCATCCTCTTCGAAAAAGGTATCACTGGACATGACGCGGTGCTTGTGTTGCACATCAAGATCGTCCTCTTCAAAAGCTGTTTCGTTGGAATCAACCGTGTCATTCCTGTTGTGCGTTGGCGAATCTGGGACGGACTTAACGTTTGCGACAGTACTTGATGCACCGGCTAGACCCAGAGGGAGAGCCGGAACTGGCGGAATGTTGCGATCCATAGGTTGGCCTCCGAACGTATTGCGAGAATAGATACTGGGTGTATAGTCCGATTCTGTGTATGGTGTGTCCGGAGACCATACCGATTGCATTGGCATGGCAGGTGTGATGACGATGCTGGGCGTCACCAAAGTCGTGTCGCTTCCTGACCGCTGACGATTACCCTGGTACGGACTGAAATCAGAGACACTGTCGGAAGGAATGGTGATGCCAATGGGTATAGGCCGGTCCCAAGGAGAAATCTCATTCCATGTAGCAGTACCAGGGGCCGGTGCCAGTGAGTCCGCAGTCTTGGGGTCGTGTTCGTCACTTGATATTCTGCGATGCGAAAGACCCGGCTGAGGTGTGCCCTTGGTGATACCCAGTCCTTTAAACTTGGTCGACGCTCGCCCAACGCTGAACCAACTTTTCCGCGCATGCCCGTGGCTATACCCATCGTCCTCGGGAAACACTTGATGCGGTATGTCGCCTCGATGTCTTGCGAAGCTCGTGTCCAGCTTTGCTTGTCGACCCAGAAGTTCCCGTCTTCTGCTTTTTTGTCGTGTTACACGTGATGTGAACGACCTAGAACTCCGTTTGCTGGCAGCCCTTCGGGTAGAGATCTGGGCTTCATCGTCCCATGCCTCCCGCTCTTGTGTCGTCTTGGGTAGAGCAATCGTCCCGTCAAAATGCCCGTTCAGGTGGATTACAATCTGATCGTTGCGGTCGTTGCGATGTGTGGAGTCAAATTCGTATTGTGCAGGTGGCTGTGCGCCGAAACGTGTCGTGCTCATACCGATGGACGTGGGATGTTGGCGGTGGATAGTTGGATGGAGGTAAGAGTACACAAGGCTCAAAGTGTCTCGCAGCGCGTCTGGAACAAGACTGTTGTGAAATTTCTGGAAATGACGAATAGCGACAATAGGCAGCACCGCTTACGATGGCATTCGAAGTGAAGGTGAAGAAGAGCAGTGACAGTACGGGAGCAATGAGACAGAAAAACAAGAAGAATGAAAGAGATGCTCGCATGTAGCCACACGACCTCCAGGCCTCCAGATCTTCTTGAATAATCTCAAGCGTGCATGTGTCTTGGTAGCGGCCTTGCACAGCTTACCATGTCGTCTCCTAATTCGTCGCCCACCCAGGTACGCTGGCTTGGACGAGCTCCAGTTCGTCCCAGCAGCAGTCGACATTGCATGTGGAGTGGATGTGATTGGACGCAGCCTTCCAAATCGGTTGTGCAGCGGGCGCCATCTCCAGGGCATGAGGCTCAATAACCGCCGAAGATTCGCTGAACCTGGAATTGTCCCACACGAGGCGAGAACTGAGACGCTCTAGAGGCGGAGCTGGAGGTTGTGGCAGGTAATATGAGGGGCCAGCCAGTGAGATGTGAGAATGAAGTAGCGTAAGCGCCCACCGACGCAGAGCCGCCAACGGTTGGATGGTGCCGGCTCCAGTGTGTAACCCATTTCAGTCGTTACCTTTCTGTCTGCGACATGCAGTTCCGATGCTTCCAGATCGCGTGTCTGACACGACATGTCCAAGATGGCATTGCGCATGTGTCTCATCGAAAGCTCGTCGGCCAACAATGGCTTCACCTGAGACAATACGCTTTCAGGTCAACATTTGCGGAGCCTAGAAATTGTACCCTAACGGAACGGCAACTGTTCGTCAATGGCAGAGATCTTCGAGCATCGCTCACAAGAGCACCGATAGATTTACTTGCCCATCGAAGTCGTGCTGCCCCAAGTGGCTGATTTCGCGGGTCTGACTGATGGGATGATAGACGATAGTAGACAGTCTGTACCTCGAGGTGCCCAAACGACCATGTTGTGCGTTGACGTCAAGGATGCACAAGCGTGTGAGCGTGGTACAGTGAGGTGACCTATAGCTTGTTGAGTGTGTTCCAAGGGATGGCCGCACAGCAACTCCTAAAGACCACCGACGGCTCCCTGCTTGACATCCATTCATTGCTCTATGTACCAGTGAGATCTTGAAAGCGGCTGCAAGTCAGCGACGCGAGCACCTACCGAACGCCGCCTTGCCCACGTGACCACTAGCTTGTGTCTTCACCTTCGCCTGTCTGATTCGTGCATCTAAGTCGAAATCGAAATCTGGCCACGCCGCTGATAATGGTGCTCCAAGGGGCAGGTACGCGTGGGTCGGGAGGTGCTAGTCAGGGCCTACTGATGATTAGAAGCTCGCCAAGCTTGACTTGACATTAGACGGTAATTTTATCATCGCAAGGAGCTCCTTTTCGACTGCAGGCGATCGCTCTTTGCAGGTAGCTGCAGTGTTGTACTCTCCGTGCTTTGGACAGCTACAGTTTTTGCCCGCGAGGAAAGCTGTCTCTTGACGTTGCACCGCAGATCTTCCCTTCGCATTTGCACCCCTTCCCGCTAAGGTGCGACCGCCTCGCCTTGCCGACCGAAAAGCTTCAATTCGCAGCCAGCTGGCCTCATCGCGACTAACGCGCCTTGCTTTTTTACCGCGCAGTGCTTATCGTCAAGCATTGCTTTCAGCCTGACAGCCCTGCTGCCAGAAGCCACGCGCGATCGGACCCTTGTGCATTCCGCGCACTTTACAACTCCGATAAAGTCACGCTGGCTTCTCCATCCTCCTTCAGTAACGCTGGCCAACGCCGTCGGCGCTCCTCCGCCGCCAGAACACAACCACCAAACCTCAATCTGGGCCTGCCCAACAGGTTAGGGACAACAAGCGGTCTTTCGGGCGGCTCGTTGGGCGACGCCCTGCCCACAATCCCCGGCACGCCAGCTGTCGACATGTCAAGATCGCCGTCACCAAGACCCGGGGGCTGGTCGAGTCCTGGCCTGAACACCCCATACGATTCGAATGGGGCAAATGGCTCGTCCCACAACGTGACTTGGGCTTCCGCCCAGGCGAGGAGCGCTGAAGTGAAGGGGTACCCAGGTTTTACCCCCAGGAATCAGGGCTTCTTCTCAAAGCACTTCCGCAGGATATCCACTAGTCTGCCCATAAGCTATGGTGACAAGGAGAAGCTTGGCCGTGGCCGGTCTCAGGGCAACAAATTCACGCAGATGCTGAACCGTATTGGCTGGAATCTATGGCGCCTAAGAAGGTCACTCGGTGTAGTGCTATTCGTCGTCTTCAGCATTATCATGTTCTACGCAACACGTAAGTTCACAGAGCGTCTACGAGGAAATATCCGTGGCTGACAAACGCAGCTCTGCATCGAATGTATAGACGGTCTGCACTCTTCGGCGGCGGCAACAAATACGTTGTCATCCTCGCCGCAAACCAAGGTGGAGGTGTCATGGAGTGGAAGGGTCCTCGCGAGTGGGCAATTGAGCGCGATAGTGTCAAAAACAAGAAGAAGTACACAAAGAAGTGGGGTTACGATCTCGAGATCGTAGACATGAGCACGAAGAAGCGCTATGCTCACGAGTGGAGAGAGAGTTGGGAGAAGGTGGACACCATTCGCAACGCTATGCGAAAGTACCCCCAAGCTGAGTGGTATGTCTGGCCCAACATTTATCCGCTACAATACTGATCCGGGATAGGTTCTGGTGGCTCGACACCAACACCTTCATCATGGAACCGTCGTACTCCCTTCAAAAGCACATCTTTAAGAGCCTGCAAGACATTACGTACCGCGATATCAACGCATACAATCCTCTCAACATCTCACACCCCTTGACCGACGAATATCTGGACGCCGAGACCCGGTCGCCTGTCGGTGACGGCCGCGTAGAGTCCATCAACATGCTCGTGCCTCAGGACTGCGGTGGCTTCAATTTGGGCTCTTTCATGTTGCGAAGGAGCGTCTGGACAGATCGGCTACTGGATATCTGGTGGGATCCCGTTGGCTACGAGCAGAAGCACATGGAGTGGGAACACAAAGAGCAAGACGCCTTTGAGTACATGTACCAGAACCAGCCCTGGATCCGACCACATGTTGCTTTCCTCCAGCAACGCAAGATCAACAGCTTCCCGCCCGGCGCATGCGGCGACGCTGGCGACGACGTCAACATACATTACCAGGAGAGGGATCGCGACTTTTTAGTCAACATGGCTGGTTGCGAATGGGGCCGCGATTGTTGGGCTGAGATGTACAATTATCGCCAGCTTAGCAACCGTCTGAACCGGAACCCCTGGGAAAAGTTCAAGGACGGCATAAGCGATTTCTTCAAGAAGCCAGCGAAGAAAGATGAGAAGAAGAAAGGAGAGAAGAAGAACTAGGCGTCGATCCCTGACTGGTCCCGTTCTTCTACCTATATCCACTTCCGAGCTCGATGGACTCCCTGTGCCGAACTACCTACCACCCCCTCTCTACATCTCCGATACGCAGATCGCCTTATTTGTACTATATGTCGGCCGTATTGGAACCCGGCTGAGCCTGATTGCTTCCTCCGGAACCTGTTCGCTTCTATCCTTACGCATTTACTCTCACGAACGCCTACGAAATTGTGCTGGCATTAGAGCTGTGTCTTTCCATCATATCTCGTCACGGACGAGGGTTTGTTGATCTTCTCTTCGATTTCCTTGTATGCTATCAGTTGAGGGCATTTGTTGATGAGTTACAACCAGGCTCGCATAATACTGGCGTTTGTGTTTTCTGTGGTTCGCCTTATGCATTTGGCGATCAGTAAAGTCGGAGGATGGAGGGCTGCGCCACGATGATGAAACAGCTACCAACACGTCGAGATTCATGTCAGCCCAAGTTGCAACTTCTTATGTGCTCATACGCATCGCGATGACGTGCTGAACTCAATAAGCAGATATGCACCACAAGTTCTACACGGCGGTAAGTCCAAAGCCACAGTGAATGGGAAGGGTGCGCAATATCATCTCAAGGCCATGTTCCATGGCAGAAGACCGGAAGTTGCGCAGCTGTCTTGGAGCAAGGCCAGGTGAGGCGCCAGAAACGGCTAGACTGCAAGCAGAAGGTGTGCGGGTGTTCAACGTGATTCGTTCATGAGAGCATCCACCGCTATTTGTCTACGTGACCCTGCGAAGGAGGCTGGCCAGCACACGGGATCAGGAAGGAATGTCATTATCTTTGTCTTCGACTTCAACCTCTACTCTCGCCCTTCCCTGCTGTTGTTCTTCCTCCTTCAACCCCCCGATCTGACAAACGCCCCGGTGCCCCACTCTCCCCCGCCCTAGAACGTCACCGCGTTCCGGATCGTCGAGCCAGCCTGTGGCATAGCGTCAGACTGCCTGCGGTCTTGATTTGGTGTCTCCAGTGCTGCAGCAGCCACGCGCACTTTGAGGCAGACGGCGCTGGATCGCGTGCTGTTCTGCTCTGCTGGTAGTTTGCTATCGCTTCGCGATACACTCGTATCCTTCTCGAGTCCACCCTGGCCGACAACGCGCCTGGGAACACAGAACCGAGATCGGAACTGGTCTTGGTGGGTCCGCCTGCGCATATCTCTCCACCACAAGCCTACATACGGCGTGAAACCGTGAGGCAGTTTAGGGTACCGATTTCGCAAGATTCGTTGATAGTAGCTGGCAACAGACCACTTGTGAAAGGGTGCAATGCACGACCACCACCCGCCACGTCCAGCTCGACAGACCGTACCATCTGAAGACGCACATCCACGCAACCCGGCTATGGCTCCATCCTACTCACACCCATCACCTTCTAGACAGCATTCAGAAGGTGTGTTACGTCTTTCTGTGTGAATAACTTCTTACGTGTGCTCCGTGGTCTACATCGCGCATGCTGCGAAACACCTGCTACCGTATTTGAACTAACAAGATGTGCCTAGAGTCCTGGATAGACATCACCTCACGACCGTCCTCATCCTCGCTATCTTCCGCCGCCGACGAAATCATCACGACAGGTCTGACGGTTCAGCATGACTCTATATTGCATAGAAGACACCGACGTCCACGCGGGGGATTCCAGATAGGCACTGGTCATCGCGTGACAAGCGCCGGTGGAGGACACAGCAGCCAGGAGGAGTACGATGAGAGCGAGAGTGAGTCAGACAGGGTCATGACGTCCTCCAACGAGCATATTGGACTTTCGCCCTTGAGGCATGAAGTCCACCACAGCTCTCGCGGACCACACTCGATTGCTTCTTCTGATACCATGTCAGAGGGGGATGATGATGACGATGATGAAAACGCGACGGCCGTCAATTACCCAAGATCCACACCAAGATCGACTTCACGACAGTTTCAACCTCGACCCAATGCGTTCTCACATCCAAGTGCTGAGCACGTTGTACGCTCACAGTCAGGGACCGTCTATACCCCTCGGAGACCTGCAACAAGGCCAGGCTCTCAACGACAGCACTCTTACCCGCAACACACGCCCTACAATGTCATCTCACCCAACTACCAAGCCGACCATGACGAGGCTCTTCGAGCCAGCCTGTCAACGCTTTTGTCTGCCGCCGCCGCAGTCAGAGGCCTCCCTAAACCCGGTCAAGCCCGTGCCGCACCGACTGCAACGTCCAGTCGCGTCGATCCCTCGTCTCTTCGTATGGTCCCCGAGTCAGTGGCGATGGGCGAGATCCCAGAAGAGACGAGCAACGGCTCGTCTTCACGTGCCACTAGCAGCAGTCCTTCCGACAAGTCCAAACGCAAGGCCAGCCCAGCAGTTGCAGGCGTACGAAGCAGCAGCAGAGACCGTCATGCGTCTAAGAAAGCCCGCAAGCAAAGCGCCTTGATCGAAGAGATCAGCCCCACGCTCTTTACCTGGGTCGTCAGCGCTGGCGTTGTCGTCCTCGTAAGCGCTCTAAGTTTCTCTGCAGGGTATGTTGTTGGCAACGAGGCTGGCTACGCCGAAGCTTTGGGCCAGATGGGTGCCGTTGGTAGTGACGCCGGAAGCTGCGGTAAAGAGGCTGTACGCGGTACTGGCCTGGGTCTCCGCAGACTCCGTTGGACCGGCGGCGCTGTTGTCCGTGTCTGAACACAATCATGACTTCGTCGCACTTTGACGAGATACGAGCATGACGAACACAAAGGAAGGATTTAATCTGCATCATTTCCGGAGCAAGCACACGTGGATGCTATTTGTTTTTGTCTGTTTTGGACACCCATTCACGGCGTCTGTTTTCAGCGCGCATTGTTTCACACGGGTATCGGCGCTGGACTGGCGTTTACGGTTGACTTTTCGCATTTGGTCAGGGCTCTGGCCGGATAGATGGTGTTTGGGTGCTGTCACGCAGAGCGATGTAGTGCAGTGGGTGAGAGTCTAGCCATCAGCTATCAAAACATCCACAGTTGATACATATATACTCAGCACCAGATGATCTTTCACATACGACCATAGGACGTTGAAAACAAGGCTTCCCGTTCGCTCAGCCCTATTTAAGCAACGTACCGGTGGATTAGTAGTTAGGTGGGTGACCACTAGCGAATACCCACTGTTGTATGTATTTTTTTGTATTTGCTTGCTTCATCTCGCATGCGTGGTAGCGAGGCCGACGTTGTGTTCATTTGAGCGCTTCATTTTGGTCCGTTGACGTGACAGTACTGAGGCAAAACAGTGCTAGTCAGCAAGCGCTACAAAGAACGCGATTCATCAATCCCACGCAAAAGTGCTCAAGTCTTCTTTCTTCTCAATACTAGTAAGTGGGAACTCTTCTTACATGACTTGCCAAATATCATATACGTATATAACAAAGTGACTGTTTGGCTCAAACACCATTGACAAAAAGGCCGTTGCATTGTACACGACGTTTGACCCTTTTAAAACAATTTCCCATATTCGCAAAACACAATACCGTAATCCTGCAGACTTTTAGACAAAATCGTACGTGATATCCCATCTTGCAGGATTGACGGCTACTTTCCCTTAGTCAGTGTTCTGCTAGCCCGCACATCCTTCCCTTCTCTTTGCACTCCAAATCAGTTCCGCTGATCATCATCGATGTTTCGCACTGTCGATCCTGTGCTACAGAAACATGAGTCTATGTAGATTGGCGCCTGTCGGGCACTGCTCCTTTCCTCTACCTCGAAGCCGCAGGTCTGTCACGCTCTCCAGAAGTTACATGGTGCCTCTCACGCACAAAAATCTGTTACAATCTAAGTAAGTTGTTTTAGGCAACGAATGGAGCAATGCTTACCTCAGGCAATATGGCTTCTAGCTCGTGTATGCTCCTGCGTCTTGCCAATTGGCGGCGTCTCTGGCACCTCAACAGCTGCATAAGGCCGACTATCAGAGCAAGACTTCCGACAAGCACTGAAAGGCCTGCAAAAAGCGTGTCCAAAGAGTTCAGACCATTGCTCGGAGCACTGGTCGAGCGCTGTACATTCATGCTGGCGTTTGCGTCCTCCATGCTCTTTTGTCAACCAGCAATGGCAATTCTAGTCTTTCGGCGCGGTGCGAAATCGGTGGATCGAAGAGATGGTAATCAAAAGCCAAGGATCATAGCAGTGTGGGTTGTTATGGCACGTGGAAAGTCTTATGCAACAAAGAGTTGTCTATGGAACAGTCCTTGAGAAAGAAGTCGCTTTTTAACAACGGCAGCTCTTTATGAGATACCGGGCTTTCTGATGCGACTGCACCCCTTCTATCAACAGCAAATCGCCTCGTTGCTGCCGAGTCCAAGGATCCAAGCCTCATTTCGCAGGTGACGGTGGTGTTTTTGCGCAATTGGATAATTGACATTACGGCAGGCTTCGACTCTTGTCACCGTTGCACGAGATGAGAAGCTCGATGACATGCAGCAGAGTACGCGCACCGGGGCAGACGGAACATCTCTAGCTGCAGGCCGCACAGGATTGTCCAGCCTTAGGTGCCGAAAGGAGGACATTGGCGAGGAGGCCGCCTCGCATGTTGGATGCGGGTGCTCTGTGCCAGTGTGCGTGATTGGTCAGCCTGATACACCAGTCGCGAGAATCCTGTACAATCTCAGCGCAGCCCCGAGGGGGTCCCTTCTAGCTCTCCCGACATGCGACACTGCTAGGGCTGGCATGCATGGTGGCGTCAATCGTTGCTTTCCATGACGGTAGCTACCGCACACCGGCAAGCATGCCTGCTTCCGCGTGCTGCATACCTGCTTCCGCGTGCTGCATACCAAGTGTTGCTAGCATCTGGTTCAACGCTGTCGTACAGGAAGCGTCTGCAAGAATTAACATAATGGCCTGCTTAAATACAGCCTTACGACCTACAACTTTACCCTCAATCTTTGGTCACGACTCTGATGTTTCTTGGTATGTCAGAACTCATGTCATCTTCCAATGAGCCGAAACCGAGAGATCGTAAGACGAAGTATAGGTGCGATGCCTGCAGGAAATCGAAGGTATTTGTAAGTCAGCCTAAGACATCGCATGCGCGGTCAGCTGTAACAGGCATCTAGTGTTCATTCACTTCTGTCAAAGACGGACACTGGCCAGCACGATGCGAGAACTGTATCAAAAGACATCTGTGGTGTTCGAAGCCGACGTTGATGTCGCTGAAAAGACACGAAAAGGGGCCGTTGGAAAAGTGCAGTGGAGACTCTTATAGGTCTCCCATATCCTCCCCGCAACCTCATCACGACTATTTGAAGCCTCTCGTTGCTACCAACTATGGCTCTGCGTCTCCTGGCCTGACTATGCTTTCCATAGCTGAAGTCCAAGACATCCGATCTAAAGAAGCGTCAGCATATTGTGAACCAGTTTCCACTATGTGACTGACACTATACAGAATACTCCTTCTAAGCCTACACTCAATCTTAATGATGTCAATCAAGGACATGATTGATATGGCTGTCGCCATGGTACGACCGCGTCAGCGCGATGCAGCCCGAGAACGTACCGAGGATTGCATGCCAGTGCTCGAACAAGCTGTAGCCGATTTCAAAGCTCTCGCCTGTGAAGTGAGGACATATATGTTGGCTCTGAGTGGAGGTGTAATCTTCGCGCACGCGCAAGATGCACTCAACGCCCTCGCTACCCCTTGCTTCCGCCCGGAGTTCACGTGGGGAGTGGATCAAACGTCATTGGAAACGACTCGCTCAAATATTGCCTCTTTCTTCAGCAGCGGTCATTTAGGGCTCGTCTACGTACTACAAACGAAGCTGCTGCAGGTAGGTATACTACCAACTCAAGAAGAGGTTGCGCGGTTGCTTCATTGTAAGCAGCAATTTATGCAAGAGCTAGATGAGCTGATAGCTCGTGGGAAGCTGCCATTCTCGTTCCCGTTCCATTGGAGACGGTGTCAAATGCTTGCACCGAGAGAACTGGTGCGTGTTCCAGCTGTGGCGAAACAAATTCTTAACGACAGACGACCAGACATCCTTGGCCGATTCAGCTTTCACATTCTTTCCGATGCAGGAGCTAGTGTCACATGGAAGAGCTCCAGCCAAGGAGATCAGGGGAAGTCACTCTACTTCTTTTCCAATCATCTCGGACGTTCTGTCGACTGGCCCGTACAAGCTTTGGACAGCGTCGATATTCTTGGGCGTACAGCACTACACGTTGCCGTCCGTCAAGGGAATATGCCTTCTATTATGATGTTGTCAAGAAATGGTGCCAATATGCACCGACTGTGTCTGAATGGATTGTCATTGTTGCATATTGCTGCCTGTCAAGGACATGCAACTGTGGTGGATCATTTAATCGACAAGATGCACTATTACGAGTGCGAGCAGCAGTGCTGCACAGTCAAGGAGCAGTGTCAGGAAAGCAGAATGCGTTACTCGTTTCAACTTGACGAGCTCGATGGTCTGTGGCGTACTCCATTCTGGTATGCTGCTCGTGGCTCCCACTTCAAAGTCATGAGAATCCTTACTGAGGGAGTCACCCTGAAGGTTTCTCCAAAGGATTCCATCATAATGCGAATCAACACAGAGCACGAAGATTTCTGTGGGCACAGTGCTCTGGCTATAGCGGCACGAGATGGCCGTGTGGATGTACTGACATTCCTTCTGGATTTACGAAACAAAGCGTGGAGCCCGCTTCTCGAGAATCTTATGTCCAACGAGCATCTGCTGTTCTCTTATGCAGTGCAATCAGAGAATCGCGAATGCATCGAGGCGGTGCTTGCCCAGCGTCAATGGAGATTCGGTGGTCGTGTCTTTGACAGAGCAATGGCCTACGCAGATCACAATCGTAACCAGCGACTCCGAAACGAGCTCCTGAGTCTTTATAAGTTCGACGAAGCAGTTCGAACGGTGAATCCGGTCACGGGTCTCACCCACCATACATTGTTGGACATATCCGGAATCGACTACAAAGCCAACGTCAACCTTTTCAACAAATAGTCATTTCGGGCCTCATCTCGGCTGTCAGAATTCATTCTAGTAATGGTGACTGCGAATCTCAATTTTTTCTGTGGATTCCTTTGCTTACCTTGATTTACACATACGACCATAGGATGTCAAAATTCAGGCTTCCCGTTCGTTCGGCCTTATTTAAGCAACGTACTGGCGGATTAGAAGTTAGGCGGGTAAACACTATATAGATCAGTTGCCTAAGTAGCCAGATGTAGCTATGTGTACTTTGCCTAACAATGCAACTCTTAGATATGCCACATACCCTACTACCTCTTATACTCTCTCTTTCTACCTCATCACTCTCCATATCAACAATGCGACCTAGCATAATAGGCCCGTGGGACTTTGACTTAACAAAAGTCCATGCGACCCAACAAAGGCCAGGCATGGAAAGGAAAAAAAGTGTAAAAATTGATAGCACAAGCACCGACTAAAGAGAAGTTTACAGCCCCGACAACAAACCCCATGGCACATCCGACGCCACCTATAGAGTTGATAAGGGCGGAGAAATAAGCAGCCTCGTTGAGGTTGTCAGTCAATGCTCCAAAGATCCAGTACTCGTCAGTAGTGATTCTTGATAGTAGATAGTTAGCGGTGTACAATAGTATCTTGGGGTCAAAAAGCTGATATGGGGTGGGTGATACATACAAAGACTCGGATGCACCCATCATTAGGAAGGCAAAGAGACCAATACCATATCCATCATCGGCCCAGTCAATGGTTGGAAGTGTCCTGGCATATATGATCTTGACTGTCAGGACAATAACCTGTATGGCACCAATAAAGAAGAATGTAATAAGAAAGCCAGCACGAGCACGAGTCTGGCGGTCAAATCGCTCCCAATCCAGGAATTTGCCGAGAAAGTTAGCCGCCGTAAGTCCGACAAGGTTAAACAGCAATGAGTTATGCGCATAGTTGTATTGCCACTCATAGCCAAAGAACCACTGCGCATAAAGCATAAGCGGGATCATCGCGATTATGACGGGATACCTCAGTAGTTTCCAGAAAACCTTGAGCTCGCCTGATACGGTAACACTGCGTCCAAGAATGACTTTGCGTCCGTCTGTATGGTCAACTTGCTGTACCTTTGGCAAGACAAGTGCAAACGGACCGCCTAGGCACATAATGATCATCAGGACAATGTAGGTAGAGTTGCTAACGGATCCCCTGTAGCTGCGGCTGACGTTAAGCCCAAGGCTAGAACCTGGACAGGCAGGCGCTGGAGCCAGACGACGAAATCGCACAACGAGTCGCACACCTTTGGGGACAGAATGGCACTTATAACAACTAGTATGAGGCATGTGATGATATGCAGTCGTCTACTTTAAGTTTTCATCAATCAACGCTATTTTTGCTGACAATTCTAGATTGATGATATCATCAACAAAGTCATTAGGCTACGAAAAAGTGTGTTATAAGCTCGATTACCAAAGTAGTATTAGAATTCTAGCGTAGGGCCACCAATGAGATTCTAAGTCAAGTTGAGTATCTAAAAGCACGTATTTACTCATATGAAAGTACTTGGTATTGGAGCTTACCTCCCGAGCAACCGCTAAGATTCAAACCTTGGTCGCTGCCTAGGCACCAGCCCCAATTTGGTCCTGCTGTGATCATTTGCCACCCCTACGTACCGTCATTCTCGCGTTTCCTTTCTCATCAAAACTTTGATACCCGCTGCGACCTAGGATACAGGCGTCGCTTGCCGCAAACACAGAGAACCTGAGACAGCCACCTATGAACCCAACTCTAATTATATAGCTTTAATACACGCAGTGGCAACCCCGAACATCAAGCATCGCTCAAGATGCTTCTGTCTTGGGGTAATTTATGCATTTCAAGTTCCGACCGAGACCACCATTGTACCGTCTCTGCATATCGAGCAACCCTCTGGAGGTGAGATTGATAGCTATACAAGAAGCTTTGGCATCAGGGGAAGACCCGAACGAATCTAAAGGATGGGACAGCCACTGTGTTGATTATTAGCTGCAATATGCGATACAAGGGATGGCCCTGAATGGATCGGAATACGAATTGACGCACGAGTGCCTTCTACAGTAAAGGTTTACTTGTATATACAATATCACTGGTCCCAGGCCGCGGCAGTGGTGATTCGTATTCCAATTCATTCAGGGCCACCCCTTGTAAGTGACTATGTACAGCACCACCAGGCACAGCTGAAATAGAATCTTCCTGTCATGGAGATTCTTCTCGAAGAAGGCGCAGACCCAAGGCTTCCAGATTTTCATGGGCAATCGCCGGTTGAGGAGCTCGAGGCGTTTTTCAGATAGTATCACAAGGGCGGTCACTTGAGGTGGCAACTAGAGAGAGGGCATCGAGACACACCTACATTTGGTCCAATTACAGCACGAGCCGCCGGGGAGAACATTACGTAGTAGAAGCATACGCCCGGAATCTATCGACCCAAAGCAGGCGAAAGGCCGCAGACAACGTTCAAATACTGCAGGATCGGATCTCATAGCAATGTCTCGCCGTTCATGTACAAGATCTAATGGAAACGTTGCAAGGTCCAGACTTTGTCTCCCCGAGGTATTACCAGTGTGCACGCCAGGACATGAATAGCCACTGACTCATCAGACTCCAGGGAGGAAACATGGGGCCCAAGAAGCCATCGAAGTCGCCCTAGCCAGCGTTGAGATTGAAGAGGCACCGTACCAATCTCCAGATTCTCTTATGGCAGCCAATACATCGGTTCCTGAGGTTTCAGGCAATATTTGTGCGAATCAACAAAATCCAGACATTGACGACACGTCTGCGCTTTGCTTCAGCCATACGGCTACACATCCAGATCCCGAGCAAGAGCCGACATGGTCGTCTCCAACCCTGTCCGAGTCCGACTTGACTATCTTGGTCGCTGAATTAGCTCACTATAAGACCCGTTGCGAGGAGGCTGAGGAAAAGGCGAGAAGAGAAAACGATCAGAGACGGCAGATCCAAAGTCTGAGTGACGTGCCGGAAGCGACTGCAGACACTGTCAGTCAGCTCAAACGGCAAATTAACAAGCTTCAAAAGCGGCAGGAAGATCGGAAAAATCTAGAAAAATACTTGCTCATCGGCGATGCCCTGAGTAATGTCTCGGGATCGCAGCGAGTACTAACACAGTTCGAAATACTGAAGAACCAACTCCCGTCGCTTCTCGTACTAGATGGCACATATGAGCCATCTGTCGGGTGTCTCAGAGGTTATTCTAGTGATCTGGATGATCTGTTGATCGATGTATTCGGCAAGAGCCTCTTATACAGACCCCAGGAACTGCCCGATACTTTCCCGTCGTTGACCGCTTTCGAGCTTATTCAGTCTCTGGTTGGGGCTGCGTTGAAGTCATGGATTTTCGACAGCGAAACTCACATGTACGCTTTTGCAATGACGCCACTCCTCCAAGGATATCGCAAACTTATCACCACTATCTGTATGTATGTCTTGAAGCCTTCTATACAGAACTTCTTCACTCACAAGGCATAGGTGGCCGCGATAGCCTCTACAATATTGACCACGCAGTACACGTATCTATCATCAGAAGCCAGACCTTTGAAAAGGTGATCCTTCCCGGTATTAGCGATATGCACATGACTCGCCTAATCAACGCATTCGTAACAGTCTTCAGTCATGAATCAAGAAGCGATGGGGCTAAGAAATTGAAGCCATCGCTCTACTCTATCATTCATATGGCGGTACAGCTACGTTCAGACATGCTGATCACTGGCGATGGCTACAAGATCATTTGGCCCTCTGTTGGTTGCGCATTTGATCGGGAGCAAATGCAGCAAAGAGGGGCTATTGCAGTTCATGGAACAAATACCGTCAGGTTACCCCTCTGTCCAGGTGTGAGGGTGTACACAAAGGAGAAGGCCATGGTTGACTATCGTGACTTCAAAAGTATGCGGACGAGCACGTTAGATCCAAAACACGTGGTAAAGGCCTTGATCTTGCGATGATCAATGGCACACAGAATAAGTCGATAGCTATGAAATACTCAAGAGTTTCAATTTTATGCCAGGAGCAGGATAATCTGCCCATCCCCAGGCTATTTAGTCCGCTGACCATCTCCTGGTTGAGTACTTTTCGTATCAGTAGCTGCTTGTGGTTGAAACCCAAATTCACGAGGGCGCCATCTGTGCCATACCGTACAGCTCACCGCCGAGACTAAGGCTGAAGGATCACACTAGTGGTGCAGTTAGCATATGAGTAGGGCTTGTTCGCGCCTGGTACGTCGATGTGCATAATCTGCGACGGTGGGGGTCTCATCTCGCATGCAGCTGATAGTAGCCATTGAGAGATGAACGCTGCAAAGTAACGAACAGGGTTCAGTTGGGGCTATGTAACTCCCTCCATGCATCCTCAGGAAAAACCTCCTGGCGCAGCGGCTTACCGTATGATTTGATAGGGTGGTTGTTGCCTACTGACTCAGCCACTCACGCTTGGGACAATTCTCAGGCTGTTACATTATTTAAGATGCATCTATGGAGCATCCCACACACTAAGTGCAGTCATTGCCAATGCCTAAGAAGGATACGTTTTCCAAAGTCGACTTGCGTCGAACAGCTCAAGCTCATGGCATTCGATTCAGAGGGCCCGTGTCTCCGTTCTCATGGCCACGAGAGCATAAGCAAAACTTTGATGTTGTCGGCACGATCCAGTTTCTGCGCTATGAAGATTACATGGCAGATGAAAACGTTTCGAAGACCCAGAGATCGGTTTATCAACACCGTGTTAGGGAGATTCGAAAAACGGTCCACAATCTACTTGGCGATACCAGTCCCAATGAAACCTCATGGCGCGAACTCGAGTCACCTATCTCTGAGAGGTTCGACGGCCCTGTTATCTGGTATGTGCCAACAATCTCTCCTTCTTGGGTAGAAGCTGATGCGCAGGAGTAGAAAATGCTTAATGATCTAGTGAAACCAAAGTACGAAGCGAGCTGTTCGAACCAAGAAGATCAGAATAGGCTAGAACACAAGCGAGCCATGAGGAAGGTGTGTGATTGCAAGACCAAGCGATCTCACAGCTCCAGGGAAGACGAGTGAGTTAGAAATTCAGCCTGAGATTAGACTATCTAACAGCACAGGGATGAAGAGCAAGATGAGATCTTCTGCTCTGTCAAAGGACAGAATATCACTCATGTTCCAGGCGATGACCTTCACCGGTTTAGAATCTCCATGCAGCCGGATCGAGTCATTGGTCTACGGACACCATCGTACATTGCTCGAAATGAAATCCACTTCCCGGTCGAAGGAAGGGAAAGTGTGCTGTTACCATTTCTTGTACTCGAAGCAAAACGAGAAAAAGATGCGCCTGGTTTTCAATCGATGTTGTACCAGACCGCTTTTCCTATTCGGCGTTTCCTGCAGGCTCAAGCCGATATAGACAGTCGCGACTCCTCCTCTGAGCCTTGCTTAGTATGGTTCTTTGCGTACCAAGGCGAGCTTTGGCGATTGCACGCTGCTACGTTACAAGGTGTTAAAACAGTACGTCTGCATTTGTGCTACGGAGATTCACGGCCAATAGCTGATTCCGAAAGACGATTTACGAGCTTTGGCAAGGCACCATACACTCACAAGATGGCGCACTTCAACTCCTACTACTAGTAGACTTTGTTTGGTCGTGGGCACGCGATATACATCGATCAGCAATTAGGAAACTTATCTTGGATTCCAGGACAAGCTTTCGACAAATTTCACTAGCATCCACGGATCCATTTCGCGATTCTGTTTCGCTCTGTCCTACGACCAGCTCTGCTCCTGCGCTACATTCGCCAATCCTTGGAGACGAAGATCGGCTGAATAATTACACTGAATTCCAGCACCAGAGACAGAACCAGCTGGTGGATGCAAGCTTCCACGAGTCCCTCCGCTGGAACAACTATGACGGCAATACTTCTGAGTGGGTACGCATGGGCATTGTACGCCACTCAACCATCGCAGAATTTGAAATTCGATGTTACAGCCTGTCGAGTATCTTTGACCATATGGAACAGACTGCACTCGAGCCTGACGATGATGAGTTATCTCTGTACGCCATCCTCGAGTCTCATAGCGTTGAGTTAACGTCGGAACAACTCTATGATATTGCGTTCCATTGGACTGTGGAATCGAGACCAACGCTTGCGTTCCCCAAAACACGGATCTTACATGCAACGTTCTGTTTCCAAACATATTGCGATCCCTCAACGTGGCAGATCAAGAAACTTCTCACCTGCATCGTGTGGCGAGCAGAGAAGCCTGATGATATTGACCGAAGTAATACACAAGACTTCTTCGAAGTTATGTTGCAGGTCTCTGACATTAGTGGCCGGGACTCTGTGTGGCTCGCATTACAAAGAACGGGCGTCATTCTGCAACAACAAAGAAATGGCGAGCAAGGACTTGGATGGATCTTCTTTGCGAAAGGTAGTGTGCCAGAGTGGGCATTCGACACTCTTAGAGATATCCCTGTTGAAATCTGCCTTGCTGCCGAAGTTTTACACTGTGTCAGTCGCAGCAAAGCAGTCCGTCGCTTGGATTTCAATAACGCTCATCATCATCAGAATACTTCCGCGTTCTGGAAGCAAGATATCAGAGCTGGAGGGTCCATGCTTGCGGTTCGATCCGTATCGTGGCCAGATACATGCCCCAAGTTCTGCTTGTTTGTGCTTGCTGAGATTGACTACACTGCGACTGAGCTGTGCAAACTCCTTGATGAAGCAATCTCACTCAAAAGTTACTATGGGGATATCGGTTATAAACTAAGTAGACAAGATTGGCAGATCCTTTCTCGATGGCGTAAAGCTCTTTTGTCAGATAGATAATAGTTGCATTAGGGTGAAGCTGGTAATATTGTTAGGTAGACACAGCCATCGGACATAGTCTAGACTCAAGTATACTTGAGAACAAAGAGAGTATTGAGAAGTCCAAAGAAAGTTCTGGAGTTACCACTACCTAGTAAACATTACTGAGTCCAAACATGGGCTGTACTAGAGATAAAATGGTTCTTGAAGCACTTCGGCTCTTACCTGATTGTTGTTGTTCTCTTCTTCTTGTTGAGAGTCCTCTCTTTATTCTAGGCTGTCTTGGTTTCTCTTTCCAAGCAAGAGGCTATTTCCTCTCGCTACGTATATCCATCCTGTTTTCATCCTGCTGTGCTTTCTCTCCGTCTCAGCCTCAATATCCCCCTTTATCCCCTCGTAGCCCACATGCTCGACACTACCAGCGCGCAAGCTCTCACACTTCAGTCTCTTGCAACACGCCTTACAAAGAAACCTGCATTGCAAACTACCGGCCTCAATCCCAATTTTGAGGAGCCGGCAATCCAAGCACCAAACCCATACGTTGAACGTATCTGGTCGCGTCATCCAACGGCGAAATTTGATCTTAGTACCCGGAGCGTAGGTAGTCAGTCCAAGAGGCTCCACCCCAAGGCGTCGCTGCTGGCGCCGCGGTATAAGAACTTGGTGCGGATGTGGGTAAGTGGAGAACCCGCAGTCAACGCAAAATCGACGACTAGCGACAATATCGTCGTCCTCCTCCATAGCCTGCACTCCCGTCGTGGCATGGGTTGCAAATTTGTCTCGTGCCCGCAGGCGCAGACATACGCAGCATGCGAGAACTTTGGTGTAACGAAGACGGAGCCAGCGCTCAACCTCTAGAAGAAGCTTTTGTGTCAACGGAACCAGCCTGCTGAAATGCGAAGTCGTGCTGCGAAATGATAGAATGGATGGGTCGGTGATGGTGACATAGTAGCAGGACACCTCGCTATATGTGTGTGCACGGCATCCACAGATTACTGTAAGACGTCCGGTGGCTGCTCGAGCCCATACAGGGGCCGTTGGAGGATGACAATTGTCGGCTCTAAGGAGGCGACGTTTTTTATGTCTGATGGAGAGGAACGAGAGTATATGAAGCTGCAATTCCACAGGAAGGCGAAAGATAGGCGGGCGTATAGAATCCCCTACTTCCATCGTATGTGATAGTATCTTTGAATTGATAATGGGAGGTGTCTGTGACAAAACTTCACCTTGGTGCAAGACTCTGAGCAGTTTTTGTCCGAGCGGGACGCCTGATCAATTGACGGTTGTGACTCATGCGGCCCAGGCTCCCTGTATTCTGCTTACCTGGGCATAGATGATAATACCTTGCAGACTATCTAGATTAGCTCGCCTTGGTAAAGTCCCTTTTTGTGGTGGTCGACTTGAACGAATTTTCCTTCCTTTGTCAATTCTTGACTCTAGCCTCGAATCAGCTACGTTCCTGGAAATACTGCTGAAGCTTGCGGCCATCTTCTCCATCTACTGACAGTATTGGAAGCAGAGAGACTGCTTTGCGATGCCGAAGACGATCCTAAAGTCTCCAAGTTCCACAGCCCTTCTCGTAGCCATGGAAAGGCCAGTTGATGATTCATGTTCCCGAACCAAGGACTCTTCCGGGGATGCTTCGTTGTGGTTATGGAGACGTGCTGCTTATTCCTGCAACTTCAACCTTCAGGATGGTAAAGAAACTGTTGATCTTAGACAGGACGCGCTGCTTCTGTTGCCGGTAGGCTCAGAATTTCGTCCCATGGGTCATGTGAGCGATACAACAGGGAAGAAATGGCTTGAAGCGCAAGAGAAGCATGACGCACAGTATATGTACATGGTTCAGGGCCGTGGACTGATTGTCAGCAAATGAGGGTGTAATAGATGTGATATCCCTCCTATGCAAGATCAATCCTATCGTTCTCTCCATCATCCGCGGTGGTGTCCTTTAGTCGCCAAAGTTCCTTTCCAGCATTGTAATGGTCTCCCCTTTTTCTCAAACGCTCCTCCAGTGCAGGGCCTTGATGCACCCAAAACCATCGAATGTTTCCCCCTCTTCACGCCGTAAGCGCAGCGTGTCTCGCGTCTAGTGGTGGCGCTTCATAGCCCCGGTTTGGCTGAGCGGCCGCGGCCGAGGCCGACACATGTGGTGCAGGCAGTGTGGCTGGAGTATCTCCATGCGTTACATCTTCCAGCTCATGGTCGCTCCCTTCGTGTTCCTTGTAGACCGGCAATGTCGCATGCTCACTCCCTTGCCTCTGTCTATGTCTTCCACCGTTCGCGAGATTGGCTTCGCGCCTAGCATTCTCCTCACGCAATCTGCGCCTCTGCTCAGGGTAAAACCACAGGATGCCAATACCAAGGAAGAGCACGAGAGCGGCGGAGGGAATGCAGATCCCGAGCGCAATTTTGGGACCGGTTTCAAGGCGCTTTTGGAGACGAATTGTGCCGGTGTCCGGGGATGAGGTTGCCGGTGCGGCGCATGCGACCTGGAAAAGTGCGAAAAAGAACGGCATTGCTGTGTACAACATGACGGGGTTGCTTTTCAAGACCCCGGGAAACAGCGCTGAGAAGCAATGTCTATACGGACTGTGGGCAAAAGCAAAAGCACGGCGCGCCCGGAGTGCGGCTTTGTCGTATTTTATAAATCAGGTCATAACGAGATCCCCAGATGCGCATGTCACCTTCCCTGTTCAGCCTGCAATTAAGGCGAACCACGGTGCGGCGCTAGTGCCGACAACGTCGCCGATGGGTTGGATGTGCGGGAAAGTCGATGCTTTTACTTGCTTGTGTACGTTTCTAATCTTCGATGATGACAATCAGTAGCTGTTTGTGTGAAGCACTAGGACCAGAAAGGAAGATCGAGGGTCAAGCTTCTCTTGGCGCATAGGTCACCTGTGCTTACTTGTCGGTTGGTGGAGGCTTACAATACGGATGCCGAGGCTAGAGGCACGTTGTTAAGACAAATTGGGGCGAATGGCGGAAACGTTTCTGATGGGTTCCTTTTACGGTGACATGTGGAGGTCTGACAATTGCAAGAGGCCACAGCAAGGTAGACTAAGGGACTATCAAAATTGCTTAGCGCGCGGGAAGATGGCCCGCCATGCAGTACCTCAAGCTCCACATCCTCACGTCAGGAACTTGACCGTCACACCTTAGCTTACCTTGATCAGCAAGTTTGTTCTTTTCATCGATTTGCATTCTGTTGCAAAAGCATCTTTGCAAGTTTCCGTCCTAGAGTAACATTGTTTCACCGAAGACGTGGTTTGTTGTTGTTCGCCTTCCATGTCATCGGAGGATCATCCTCACCTACTCAAGTACTACCAAGACAAAAAAGCAATGAGGAAACGAACAACCCTATTCAATGAGACATGCTCTTACGAGGCCTGTCGAACGTGATTCCCTTGAAGGCAAGAGCTGATCAGGTAAGTTCCCGTTGAGGAAGAGCTTGGCGGCGTCTTGGAAAAAAGAGAGGTGTCGTGTCGGCGACAACAGCTTGTGGAGAGCTGTGACAGTGGTTTTGATGATCAGAGCCTTTTTATGTTCTCATATCCCATTAAAAATGAAAGCGAGCAAGTAGACCCAGAGAAAGACTCTCGAAGTAGCAAGCTTGAGAATGTAGGAAGTAAGTGAGTAGTACGTATATTTTATTCTTCGGTACTCAGGCACTGCGAATTCAAAACAATTTGGGACGAACTGGTTAGTGTGGAAGATCGTGACTTGTATCCGTTCGTGATCTAGTAAAAGTGAACTTAGCCATTCAAACTGGCTTCCTTCTAAGGACTAGTCTCTGTCGTCTTATTGAAATTCATTGGGTCAGTGCTCCCTCTGCACGAATAGCAGCTCGCACTCTGTCCTCCACCATGTCTACACCAGCTGCAGTAGCAACTTTTGACAACATCCGCGCGTCGCAATTTCCACTATTGACCTCTATAGACATGCTCCGAGTTCGATGGAGACCGTTTGGACCGATCCAATCTTCAGTCTATGTTGTAGACGACCTCAGTGCAAGACTCCCCTCTCTTTCCTCATACCAACAAGCCGCTTGCGGTGACATACTTTTTCATCGGATTTCAACCGTACCAGCGACATAACCAGCAATTTCGACGATAACTGTGCAGCTGATGGAGCTACAAGACTGGGAGTCTGACTGGGCAGACGCACATGAGCCGCTTGCTCAGCACGATGGTTGGGATGTCCAATGGAGTACAGGGCCTCGCTGCAGACTCATGCGTTGTTGCGGTCGAGATCGTCCCCATCCTCCAACCTCTCTTTAAGTTCAGTCCACGGGAGAGAAGTACGTAACAGTGCATGACTTTATCACTACAAATTATGAGGGGGTTCAAACTCTGCGCGAGGATATCTTGAGCGCTATGGAGGTTACTTTCGGAAGGAAATATTTGGATACACAGCTTTATCTTACCTTGATCGCACTAGAAAAGTTGATGATAGTCAGAGGCGATCACTTCGTGCAGGTGGATTGGCACTGGGAACGGGTCGCTGATCACATTCGTGAACGAAAAGCAGGCACATCGACACGCTGATGAGACGAACCAAGGCACGGAGCTTGCTGCAGAGCTGATTGACATCATGACATGCACTAGTTCTTTTTTCCTGTTGTCGATGGTGTCCATGCTGGAAACATAGCATAACAATGCTTAGAACTTACTAATTGGCCAGGGTCGAGGCCGGGACTGTCTACCAAACCTTGAGGTGTGCAACGCATAGCATTCAGAGATTACATAGATCTCCCAGAGAATATCAAATTGCAGCCTCAAAAGTCGCAAGCGAAACAGGACTCGGTACGAGTGTTCAAGAAGCGGCAGGCACAAGAAATGCAGTGTCAGGGGTTAGATATGGTGTTTCGGTCTGTAATCGAACAACTGGCCGTATGCCCAGCTGATGAAGGTGACCAAAGACTGTGGAATAGGACAGCGCCGTTGAATTTTCAACATGACATCGCACTCACATGCGGTGGACTGCAAGGAAACGTCTAGGTTCAATGCGAGACAAGTAAGTGAGCACGGGACTAATCTCCATGAAATAAAGAGACTTAGCTGTGAATTCAAGTATGAGCTGCGTTTCGTATGCCACAAGGCGCGTTGGAGGCGGCTGAACGATCACTGTCTATGTAGACAGCGTTTGCATGATGGTACCACAGATGAGGGGGGTTTGGCCCTTTCAAACGGCAAGAGAACTATTTTCCGCCGTTCATGTAACCTTCTGCAGGCTCTGGGCCTTTACACCTTTACGAAAAGTCCATGTGTAGCAACAATTGACTCTAGGGATAGAATTACGAGTAAATTACAACAGACGTTCGCGGGAAGGGCAAACTTGAACTTGATGAACTTACTGCATGACAATGTAGAGTATCATCTCTTTGGTACTTTTGAATTCAGCTATCTGAAAAGCACAACTCTCAACTTGGTACGGATAAGGTAGACATGGATCTGAACAACGGATTATTCACAAATTGAGGTAGAATTGGAAGAGCTAGGAGCAGAAACATACATGGAAGCTTGTAACGAACAATCAGAACGAACGGAAAGCTCTTCTAAAAGCCAGAAGAGCTCTGGAAGTTGGTTTGTAGCACCTCAAGCTCTCAGTTCCAGAACTTCGCACTCATCACGCGCTGAAGTTCTGCCACTCTAGGATTTCCAATCAACCCACTGAAGCCAAAGCTTTCGCTCTCGGCCATCACACGCTGCATGGTCTTCACTGCGACATCTAATTTCTGCTGTTGCGCGTGGACGTCCGAGCCAACCAGCACGTCAGTGCCGACGCCTAGTGTTGGGTCGTAAAACGGCGAGTTCGGATCTGTCGAGTTTAGCGAGTAGGCGCTAGGTGGAGGTATGCAGAGCGTGTTCGGCGTAGGCAGCGCTCCGGTCTGAAAGTACGCCCTAATCTTCTCGTAGGCGCACAGGTTCGTGGCGGAGAAGGAGCAGTGACCGGCTTGGTCGTTGACAAGAAGCCCACTGTTGGGAAATTTGGAGTGCATGATCCTCCCGCTGATCAGTGGTGTAACCGGGTCTGCAGTATTACTGACGAAGAGAATCGGATGGCTGGTATTGCCACCATAAGGCCCATCGAACTTGTAGGTGGCACGAATCTTCCAAGCTGCACACTTCATCCTCAGTAGTGACCAAATATCGCCAGCTGCAGAAGACATGTTCTGTAGATGGTGCCAGTAATCGGTGAACTCGGTGATAGTGTAATTAGACAGATCAACGCTATCGGCGCATAAGATACTGAAGGTTGGAACATCACCGGTATAGGAAATGCCAGAGCTGATTGTGCCATTGAGACCACACGAGAGCTTGTGAGCCTGTCGGATTGGCTGCGACATATAGTCGATCAAATCACCACCTCCGTTCTCGATCTGTGGGAGAAGGAAGCCAAGAGGCTTAAATGTGATCTGAGGCTGGTAGATGCTGCTGAAAATGACAGACTTGATATCGGACTCTAGAGCGTTAATGAT
Organism: Didymella segeticola; assembly: GCA_004522025.1. Taxonomy (NCBI): domain Eukaryota; kingdom Fungi; phylum Ascomycota; class Dothideomycetes; order Pleosporales; family Didymellaceae; genus Didymella; species Didymella segeticola. The sequence goes on along the minus strand of SDAV01000003.1, from coordinate 959,810 downwards.
GAAATGGAAGCGGTAGTGATCTGCTTACATATGTGACCACCTCGGGGCCCTCTGCTGAATTTAAGATATATGGGTTGTGGTACAGCCCTCCCAGAATCCTCTCAGTATTGTTCTTGATCTCTTCAATGGTGGTAGCATTGCCTCCCAAAGGACACTCTTCGTATCCAGCGCTCAGGCAGTAAGAGTAGAATGAATGCATGGCTTTCTCGTTGTCAACCAAACTGCCGTTGCCCAGTGATCGGTGATAGTCCCTCTCGTTCACGACACCGTCCAGCACTGCTAGACCAACACGATCTGGGAACATCGAAGCGAATGTGGAGCCAAGTAACGTCCCATACGAAAACCCCCAGTATTGCAATTTAGCCTCTCCAGGCTTGTAGCTTGCTAGCGAAGTATTGCGGCAGCCAGCACGCTTTCCAATATTGTGTGTAGCTTGAGCAATTTGATGTGCGTTGTACTCAGCGTGCTGTTCGACAATTTCCAACATGTCTCGAGCAACAAAAGCCGTGGTCATGAATTGTTTGATGTCCGGCCCATCTTCACTTTCCAGAGTCAGTTTGCAGGAAGAACCGAAAGCATGGGTTTTGGACCAGAGTCGTCCGAGTGCAGCATCTGAGCTGCCCAAAATACCTTCTTCAGCCTCTCGCAGTCTCCAAGACCACGCTGCAGCGGCATCGGGTATGCATGTCGCGGCCGGCTCTGTCTCACCAATACCACGGGGATCAAATCCAATTATGTCAAAGTATCGAGCATCTTTATCCTTGACTACTTCTGCGGGGTTAGAGGCGGAATCGACAACCCACTGTAGCGACTCTGCTATCGCGAGTGCGAACATCGCTCCAGGACCTCCGGGACCACCTGGGTTGAGCAAAATGGGGCCCCCATAGCGAGGATCATCGATTGGTACCTTTGCGGGCAACTTCGCAATAGCAACACTGACCGTACTGTCCAGAAACGTGCCATTTGTGCTGTTGAAGTAGTCCAGAGGGAGGCGCAATTTTGCACACTCGAACTTGTCGAAGCACTTGTGGAACTCGAGATGTCTTTTGGGTGCAATCTATTTGGCGGTCAGTATACCGCACGTCACGTTTAGAGACACATTGCATTCAAAGTTCATCGCTGATGATGCGTAGAAGAGGCCAATTAAGCGAGGTAGCACTGCATGTTGAAGCTCCTGAAAGACGCTGGAGACTGTCACGTTATTCAGGCCTCCCGTCGTGATCAGAGTTTTCAGGTGTACATTGCGGTGTAGTGATGGGATTGCAACCTGGTGTCGTGACGAAAATCTTCATAATTCCTCGAATCGCGGAGGTTCAAATTGTTGCATGCTTCACTACATTATGAATGCTTAGGAATGCTCAACACGTACCTGAGCCCATTGAAACGGCTTAGAGACGTCGTCAGTCCTTAATTGTGGCTGGCTGTCAGGCTGTGGAATGAAGCGGTGTTTGAGACTGGGAAAGACAGTGTCCAATCCAGCAACGAGGATGAGGCTGACGAAGACAGTGGTCATAAAGCGAATGCCTGCGGAAGCCTGCCGAGGCGCAATTGGTGCATTAACGTGCCCATTCCAACTCTTCATAATGTCCTCGAGTCCAGCTGAAAACGGCGGTATTGGTGTTTCAGGGGGTTGAGGCATCATAACTTCAGGTTGCCGAGCTCCAGCCCACAAGGCAGCAGCGATGCGGGCCATCCGGGCCACATGGTTTTGCGGATGGAACGCCTGACTCGCGATGATCGCTGCGTCGCATTTCTGAATGCACTCGTCTGCAGCCATGCTTCCAGCTCACGGCGGTTATGTACGTTGTATGCGGACTCGTCACATTGCATTGGCTAAACTGTCGGCCTTTGCTGCATTTCTCGTCACAAGACGGGAGCTGTCATGGTGGTGCTGTGCCCACACGTCGTATAACGTGGCATTGCAGTTCATTCGCTAGAAACCTGTGGGGTTGTGATACATGCCTTTGGAATGCCCAGACTACAACCTGGTCAAAATCGAGCTTGATTGTGCTTTGCGTCATACGGATTAGACACAAGGGTTAGAACCTCAGACACGAAGATCTGAAAGTTAATCGGTGGTGCACAGTGGACCAAAGAATGCCATGCTGTTCTTCGTGACGGAACGGGAGCAACATGCTGGTCTCACCTACATGATGCATTGGGCAGAGTTGATGTGTGTGCGTGAGAGCAGCGACAACTTTTGAGTGTGAACCTCGACCATAAATATGAAGAACCGTACACAAGGTTGAGTAAAGCAACCAGAACCACGACCCCAGACAAGCAAGTCCTGATTCAATGGGTATCAATCATCTCGTCAGTGCGACTCAATCGCAACCTCCAGGATCCTTGTACAAGAAGCTTGAGAAGCACATTGGGCCACCAGCACCCATCCTAGTCAGAAACGGCGTCTACCAGAGCTCGAACGATCGCATCCATCGAAGACCAGAGGCAACAATTTCCTCAACCCCGGCGTGAGGCTTACGATGCGCTATGTTGTAACATACATCGCCGTAAGCCGTGAGGAGAGTCTCGCGTGAGGATTTACCACTGGCCGCCGCCGCCGCCCTGCTGCTGCTGCTGGTCGCCGTAGCCCTGACGCTGGCCACCGTAGCCGCCTTGACCGCCTTGACCTTGGTAGCCCTGGCCGCCGGAGGGACCCCACTGACCTCCACCTTGACCACCATAGCCTACACTGGAAATTAGAAAACTGTACGTTGTAAATGATGTAGTGATCACGAACCGCGACCGCCGCCGCCGCCATAGCCTGGTGCAAATTAGTTATAAAGACTGTTAGGTGTGCAAATTGCAGACTCACCACCGCCGCCGCTGTAGCCACCGCCGCCACCACGGCCGTAACCTCCTCCAAAGCCGCCGCGACCTCCGCCGCCGCCTCCGCCGCCAGCGCGGTCAGAAGCCTTGTCGACGCGGACAGTGCGTCCATCGAACCTGGTACGATCAGCAACTTGCGTTGGGAGTGATTCGATGCGACGCAGAATGAGTCTGGCTCCTCCTATAGAAGCTTGCGCCAAGGCGCATCGCCAGCATTGTGGAAGTCATGTAGGGAGCACTGACTCGACGTTGTTCATGTTCTGCATAGCAGTGTCGGCCTCAGCATCGCTGGCGAAGCGGACGAAACCGAAGCCTCTGCTGCGACCAGTGTCGCGATCCTTGACGACAACCTGAGGTGAAGTGAGCTACTCTGTATGTTTGCGAGTGCGCTTGTGCACGCGCGCATTACTTACGGCCTCTTCGACCTGGCCGAATTCCTCAAACTTGGAGCGCAGAGTCGCGTCATCGGTGTGCCACGCAAGTCCTCTGTAGATCTGTCAGTGATGGAGTTGTAATAGCAGCGAGGTCTCACTTACCCTACGAAGAGCTTCGACATGGTGATCTGAAGGAGTGCTGAACTGTCTCAATACCGACTCTCGAACAAGAAAGAGACGCGCGCGATACAAAGAGCCTCAAAACAGGTAGATGAGAAGGGTACTAGGGAAAAGGAAGCTGGGAGGACACATGCGCGGGAAGACCATCGCGGTTTCCTCTGCAGGTCATATCAAGCAACGTGACGGAACGAACATTTAGTCTTAAGCACCAGGCTGTTTCGGTATCGATGGCACAGGCAATCGATGATTTGTGTGGATGAAGGAAGAAGTCGGCTGCAAGGTCGTGATGATGAGGCAGAGAAAGCGAGGTGGAGGGCTTGGGTTGGCGGGGCAGATAGAACTAAGACCCCTCCAGTGAACGAACGCTAGCTGCGTTGGTGTAGGGTTGGCGCTCACGCAAGAGCAGGAACCTGGATAGTGACAGCCTGATACGGTAATCGAAAAGAGACGGGCCTCGACAAAAGGCTGACTGTTGAGTCCTTTAAATGATGCGTGCCGTGTAGATCGAAGTTGCGGTCAACTTCAGGCAAAAGCAGGGTTGCTGCGCTCATGATTTCACTCTGCTGGGCCCAAACGCCTGATCGGAAGAACACCAGCTCTCCCACCTCTGCTTCAGCTACGGCTAGCTCATCCCGTGTGCGTTTCCTCATGCTGGAATTATGCAGCCCAAGGCTAGCTCAAGGCTAGTAGAGTCCAATGACAAGGCAGCGAGCCAGCAAAAAGAGACAGGTAGAATTGTCTGATTCGAGTCCTCAATGCGCCGGTGCAGACGCTGGCATGCGATTGGACGGCCGCGAACAGCGAGCACTCAAAGGGCCTTGCAGACGGCGGCTTGCGTGCTGGAAGGACCAAGGAGCGCATTCGGATGCAGCCAAACCAGAGACATCACCATGGATGTGGCCTCTGCCTCGTGGGATTGGTCGAATGACAGGTGGGTCCAGGCCGCTTATCAAGGTCACCGACCCAAACAACTTGGAGGGGTCGAACGGGAAGACCTGGTATGACCAAATCGAAGGCCCCACAGGCCCGTGCGTTAGTGGCATTCACTCCATTCACTGCTTTGCGACGCGCGAATTCTACGCGAGTCAACGCAGATCTGTCCATAAATCTGGGTGGACGCAGTGTCGCGCAATACTCAGCACGCTGCTTTAAGAGTTGCGGACCCATTGCTTTACAGGGACGACGTTCGCTGCTTCCTGGTCTCATTGGCCTCATAGCGACCAGTTTTCACCTGCAGGGATGCCTATTGAAAACGCAGTGCTGTTAGCGTAGGCCTCGATGAGCTGGATGCGGCATACACGTCGTCCAACGTCGCGAAAGGCTACACTCGAGTAGGAATCTTTCGCAGTCGTTCCCATCGAAATCCCATGCGGCCTCCATCCAAGCTGTCGTGCCGTCCTGAATCTACGAAGACATCAAGTAGCACTCCGTGACAGTCATGAGTATTCTTGCGGGCCGACAGCTGCATCATCCAGGGCACAACATTAGGCGAAAGATTGCACTCACCAGTTCTGTTGTAGCCCACATGATCCTCGTTCGAGAGCAACGACTGCGAGCGAAGTCAACCGTGTTTCGAAGACATCTGCAGTGAATGTGCACGACAGATTCACCTCTCGGTGATGCGCCTTGCGCAGATGGGTAGCTGTCAGAGCCCAGTACTCGAGACGAAGCCGGTTGAGCACCTCAAGATCCTCGTGCTTGCCTGTCTTTCTCCAGGGTCACACTAATGGCAAGCAGCATCTACAGGTGCCTTCAACGTGCCTCCCTCACTCCACCAAGCTGCTCGGATCTAGCCCCAGCGGCCTCCTGACAGAATGACCTCGCACTCTCCTTCACGCCACACAGGCCCAATCGTCGTAGGGCTCGACCGACTATCGCTGCCGCCCCCAGCACATTGTCGTACAACCTCCATTATCCGTTCTAGCTCCCACTCGTTGGCTGATCAGACCAACGGGACAGCGTGCTAAAAGCCGCTTGCGCTACTGCAGATGCAGTGGAATGCAACAATCGGGCCTCAACATGGACATTCGGAAGTGGCTTGCTGAGACTGAAACCCCGGTCTTGTCTGAACAACCGGAAGCTGGGTACTACTTGCTGCCAAGACAGCCTGATACTGTTCCCGATGCGAGGCGGAGACGAAAGCGCAGCTCATCGGACAGTTCACTGCTCAAAGCTCCTTCTCCACTGCTTCGGCGTAAGGGCATCTCAGCGACCGGGCGAGACCAGTACGGTGTCTCCGATGCGATCGATGAGAGTCACAGTGATGCATCTCGCTCTGGATCCATCGAGTCCGCAGCCAGTAGTGCTGTGAGTCAACGCTATGCACGAAGACCTCGACGCAAGACTCGAGCAGATAAATATGAAGTTGGATCAAAAAGAAGCAAGGAGCGTAGTGCGGGCCAGCGACCGAGTCGAAAGAGCGAGTCAAAAAAGTCGAAGCGCAAGTCCAGGCGCCGAAGTAATAACAGGACGCACAACGGTATTGGACACGAATTCCAAGCCAGCAATGTCTCCAAAGATCGGTTGACTGTAAGCGTGTTACACACATCTGTATGCTTGTTGTGCTGATCATTAATCCAGCTCAAGCCACCAGAGAAGATTGGCCTCTTCAGCAAGGGTCGGATCTCCACCTCGGTCAAGGGTCGTGGTCGTAAGTTCTGTATATTCAAGGCCACACATGGCCCATGGGATGACTGACGGTGTCATAGTGCCGGATCTTGTCTTCTCTGACATGAAGTTCTTGCAGAACCATCATGGCAGGAACGACCATAATACGCAGACTCCGGATGCTAAAAAGAAGCGAAAGAAGTACCCTGAACGAATGAGAGAAGAAGACATCTCGTCATTCTTCACGACTGCGCGACCGATCCTAACGGACACAGATGGGAATATCCAGACACAGAGCAGGCGCCCGACAGTGAGCTCCGCTGGTGCAAAGGTGAAAAGTCCGAGACCAATGGGGGATTCGTTCAAAGCGCATGCGGTGCCAGCAGCTGAGCCAAGGGGTAAAACATCGTATCCGAGTGTTGGTAGCAAAGGACAGCGAAGCGAAGGTAATAGTTACTTCTCGTGGTCCGAATCCCTCCGTGGTTCTAGTATCACTCCAGAAAGGCCCAGAAAGACATTGATCGATAACAATGAGCGAGTCGATGCCCATAATGGGAAGATTAAGGAGGCAATGCGTGGCAGAAGCGCTGCAGGGCATCAGGAAGCGCCGTCCTCGATCATACGCGACCGCGTGACTGCTGCTCCGAACCGGCTCCGGTTGTCATCGGTCATTCCAGTCCCAGCAGGGCTTTCGAGATCGCAGGGTATGTCTAACCCTTCCTCTCCTCCCCGGCGGTCGAACCTCGTTGATGGAGCTGTCAATCGCCACACGGACGAAGGTGTCACTTCGCCATCTTCGACACTCTCAATCTTGCAAGGCCGCAGCAAGACTGGTCATAGAGAAGCCCACAGGACTGAAGATTCAATAGGGACGCCATACGTTGACAACATTACCGAATTGAAGCAGGATCAAGCGTCCAGAGATGATGTAGGAGGTTATTCAGCTTCAGGCTGTCCGCCGCAGCTGCGTCGATCCGGTGGAACGATGCAACACTACAACGTGATTTCCGAGGCAACGTCAGGACATGCGCCTTCGGGCAGAACTCGTCGTCGTCGTCGTCGTCGTCGTCGTCGTTCTCCAGCCCAGCCTTCTCCCAGATCTCGTGGCTCTGTTCAACAGGATGGACGCGACCTGCATCAAACGAGGGCTCAAGCGCCTACAGTGCACTTCGATGCTCTTGGGAGTCGTCCTTGTGCGTTTCCCAGGTTTTCCGGTCACAGTTTTTATGTACAGCAGGAACAGCGACATCGTCTACCCACACATTTTGGCTTCGAAGAACATAGTAGATACCACCTTCCGGATGGAAGTGGCCTGCCATGCATGGGTGAAAGCGGAGTGTCGGACCACGAGGACTTTGGAGACTTCTCAGACGAGCAGAGCTCTGACGGATTGATGGAGGATGCCGACGACGATGTAGAGGGGTTGGATTACGTAGCGGATGATGTGGAACAGGGACAAGAGCTGCAGCACACGAATGCTGTGACCCCGGGTTTCTGGCGACCGAATAGACTCTACTGAATTTTGCGTCCTCAGATTCTTTTGCCTCCAAGCGTGACTTTCCCCACGCTCGTCGGTGAGGCCAGAAGAGCCGCGCTGTTTCCGTCCGTGCGGCGATGGCTGTGGAAAACATCCGCCCGCAGCTGCTTCCACACCTCGGTTTGACCAAGAGGAGCGTTGCCGGCATCGATCTGCTAGCCGATACCAAATAACTACCATCTGCATGCACTGTTCTCGATCGTTGCTGAGGCTCAATATAGCCAAGCGAGTAGATCCTCAACCACAATTGTCCTTCCTGAGCTCTAGGTCTGCTCTATGCAGGCAGGCTTTCGTCACCCTGGCTAACCAACACCGCCCGCCTGCGCCTGCCAGCCCCACTAGACCCCTCCAGCGCCTCGACAAAATCCAGCAACACTTCTCCTCCTCCACTTCACCCTCCACACCGAGCAAGTCAGGACTTACCACCATGGCTTACACTACCCGCAAGGTCGCTGCGGCGAACACCCTCGAGCACCGCGTCTACATCGAGAAGGACGGTGTGCCCATCTCAGCATGGCACGACATCCCGCTCTACGCCAACGAGCAGCAGACCATCCTCAACATGGTCGTCGAGGTCCCCCGCTGGACCAATGCTAAGATGGAGGTGCGTGCCCCGCCATTGAGTGTCGTGAAGCACCATTGCGCGCAGTGCCTGGTGTTCTGCTACCCCGCTATGGCAACATGTCACTGACAGCCCAAGTAGATCTCCAAGGAGGAGACCCTCAACCCCATCAAGCAGGACACCAAGAAGGGCAAGCTTCGCTTCGTCCGCAACTGCTTCCCCCACAAGGGCTACCTCTGGAACTACGGAGCTTTCCCCCAGGTACGATGATGCCACCCCGATATCGGCCACACACACACCAAAGACATGAGAGTACTGACGGTCGCTGTAGACATGGGAGGACCCCAACGTGACACACCCTGAGACCAAGGCCAACGGTGACAACGACCCGCTCGACGTCTGCGAGATCGGTGAGCTTGTCAACAAGCCTGGAGATGTCATCCAGGTCAAGGTCCTCGGTGTCATGGCTCTGCTCGACGAGGGCGAGACTGACTGGAAGATCATCGTCGTCAACGTCAACGACCCCTTGGCTCCCAAGCTGAACGATGTCGAGGATGTCGAGCGCCACCTGCCCGGACTTCTGCGTGCCACTAACGAATGGTTCCGCATTTACAAGATCCCCGATGGCAAGCCTGAGAACCAGTTCGCCTTCTCTGGCGAGTGCAAGAACAAGAAGTACGCCATGGACATTGTCCGTGAGTGCGCCGAGGCCTGGGAGAAGCTCGTCGCTGGCAAGACCGCCAAGAACGACCTTTCCCTCGCCAACGCTACCCTTTCTCACTCCGCCGAAAAGACCGACACCAGCTCGCTCAACATCCCCTCTGGCGAGGACAAGTCCCCCGCTCCCATCGATCCCAGCATCGACAAGTGGTTCTACATCTCCGGTGCCCCCTCCAGCTAGACGTCTGGAATCTCGAAAAGTGGCAAGCATCTTGTGTGGCAGACCATGGTGTACCGTATCGTCAACGTTTGAACGCTGCCTGGAGATCATCAGAGTGTTTGGAAAAGCCTATTGTTGGCACTACATAGATTCATCCAAAGTGATAATCATTTCTGCAAGCCTTTCCCGAGTGTGACTCCGTGTGATGCGTCTGATATACATGATTGTACAGTTGTAAGAGCCGTGCCTCAGCCGGCTGGTCGCTGTCAAGCTCAGCTCCCTGCGTCACAACTCCTCTGTGCGCGGCATCTACTGTATCTGGTTGTACAGTCTTCACCCTCCTACTTCAATCGTCTGCCTGCCATCCTGATACTGGTGTCGCAAGACCTTAGTTACCTGACAACTCCTCCTTTCGTGCAAGCGTTCGTGAGTGTCGGTCGACTTCTTCCATGACTTCTGTTATCCGCATTTTGCTTAGATCGAGGTTCATCTCTTTGCCGTCCTCTGGATTGTTGGTTAGCTTGCTGTAAAATCCTAAGACTGCACTATCTAGCTGCGCAGCCTTCTCCTGCGAAAACTACTGCAAGTATGGTTGCCAGCAGTCCTACACAGGTGGGCACGTACTGAACTTCACGCCTAGCGTTGCATTCTCCTTGCTGGTCCGAGGCAGCATCGTTGACTGGACAATCATGCCATTGGATCGTGCATCGGCGGGAATGAGCGAGAGGAACAAGCGCGCGGGCTTCGAGCGCGAATTGAAGGGGTTGAAGGCAACGCGGACTTCTGTGAGGAATCGTGTGATCATGTTGGCGGCTGTGGAGTTGACGACGAGGAGGCGATGATGTGCGGAAACGTAGGAAGAGCCTCAAGTCTCTATTAGTCGCGACTCTTAGCTTCGATGCGCCTGGACTTACGACTGCACTGCGACAGCAACACCTCAAAATGCCGTATGAACGATTGATCCTCACCTCCAGGGAGTCTGTGCGCCGCGGCTTTTCGATTGGCGTAAAGGGTCTGAACGGCCCACTGGACGGCTCCCCTCCGTCATAGCACTCGCATTCGAACACCTGTATGATGCACAATGGCGCCGCTACCTCCCACCACACAGACGCTCAGCACCCGTCTCACCGCGCTGACAGAGTCGAACAAGTCTGTTGGCCAGCTCATCCAGCGTCTTGCCAAGTTAGATTTTCAACCTGGGTCGCAGCCGCTGAATGGTGAAGAGGGGGATGTACGCCTGGAATTGAGTGCAGAAATACACGAGACTTTGAAAAGTACCGAGGAGGAACTAGAGTTGCTCAGACAGGAAGTTGAAGACGTACTGCAACAGAGCTCTGGAGTGCTGGGCAAGAGAAGGGATAGTTCCAAGGAAGGTGAACGCTCCAGACTAGCAGTATTGCTTGCGCGCTTGACAGAGGATTTGAAGCTGTAAGCTCTCGCACTCACCCTTCTCGCATTACAACAGAGGTTGACATGATCGCAGATCAAGATCGCAGTACCGCAAAGCTCAACTTACCGCAAAACACAACGCCGAACGCGCAAAGCTCAAAGAACGAGAGCTCCTCTTCTCCAGTCTCCAATCCGGCGCCTCGACACCGTCGTCCACGTACCGCCAACGCAAGCAAAATAGAGGCCTCGCAGAAGAAGAGATCGTTGCCCAGGCCTCATCAGACGTAACAGCTGCACTCCGACGCACACATGCGTTGATGCAAGACGAGCTCTCGCGGTCCCGCTTTGCACAACAAACGCTCGAACAATCGACCGCCGCACTCGCAGATCTAGGAGAGAAATATTCGGATCTGAACACCCTGCTAGCCAACAGCAAAACACTGGTTACGACTCTGTTGAAGAGTACAAAGAGCGACACCTGGTATCTCGAAACCACATTCTACATCCTCATCACCACCATCATCTGGCTAGTCTTCCGACGCTGGTTCTACGGACCCTTGACCTTATTCATCATCTGGCCATTGAAGCTCATTTACTGGCTCATCTGTAGCATATTCGGCATCAGTAGTGCAGCAACGGCGAGCCAATCCTCAAGCCTCGCTCTCACACAAAGCACAACCCTGATCGTCAAGCAGAGCGCAACGGGCGGCGCTCCAAGACGGATCATCGATCCCGACGCTCCACCACCGCAGAATTACATCAAGGTCGGCGGCGGCGGGAGAGGATATTACCAAGGCGATCCTAGTCCACCGCAATCGTTGAGTCGCGAAGTAGGCAACATGGCAGAGCAGGCGCAGCAAGGCGAGCAGCAACACGCTCAGCAGCAGGAAGACGTGCACCCACAGCTTAGAGAGAATAGACAGCAGCCTGACGACGAGGGTCCAGTGGTAAGAGGCGATGGAACGGTGTTGAAGGAGAGTGACAAGCCGCGCAATCCGAAGAAGAAGATGTGGGAGGAGGATTTGGAGAGGGAGAAGTTTGAGGCACAGCAGGCACAGCAAGCGCAGCAAGAACAGCAGCAGGAAGGCGGGAGTAGGAAGAGGGACGAGCTGTAGACGAGAGTTAGAGGTATGATGAACACGAATTCAGCCACCAATCGTCCCACGTCATAGTGCACTGAAGTGGTGCTCATCGTCAGAGCTCGACTCCTATCAATGATGTAGGCAATCAAGCATATTTGCGGTGTAAGTATCGCATTGAAATGGGTATCGTAGTTGTAGATGCTTTTCCCACCCAAACGCCGTGAAATGCAATCTGCCCAAGCAACGCTACGCAACCTTGCGCCCAACATTCCCTACACCGCGGCCCACAACACTGACCACAATCTCCCCTCTGTCCTCCTGGCCGCCGTTTTCTCGGAAGCCCCAGCCACTCCCACCAAAGACCTTTGAGTCTCTCGCCAGCGAAATAATCTCCTCACTGGCCAGGACGTCCTTCCCGAGCGCCACTCGACCCACATCTTCAGATCCCATTGCCATGAGCATAAGCACTGTCGGTGCAGCAACATTCTCCACAGCGCCGCCTGTGGAAATCTTCTCCAGCAGCTGGTACGCGCACATTTTTCCAATCTCGTCGGCCGGCACGCCTCCCTCGGGCGGCGAGCACACGTCTGCGCTGTATATGCACCCTGTGCTGCTCTCAGCCACCAAGCTGAGTCCGAACCCTACGGCACCCTTGACCTTGCCGCTGCCTCCTTTCTGGGTCGTTGGGATTAAAGGTGCAGGCGAGGCGTCGGAAAAGATGTATGTGTCTGGCACGAACTTGTTCAGGATACCACGCGCTTCGTGGATCATGCGCTCGTTGTTGCTCTTGGGGACCTCGACTGCGTACGCTACGCCGCGGATCTTCTTCACGCGGCCGGGGTTCAGCAAGTGCAGTGTCTTGGGCAGGCGAACCTGGTGGTTGAAGACCAACTGAACCTCGCCGCCGGCACTCTTGTTTAAGCCAGGTGCACAACTGCGCTTCAAGATGCGCAATTCAATGTTGCGCTCGATGCCGAAACCTTTGTACAGCGGAAGCAACGCGGTGCGGACCGTGTCTGCGCTGACGTCTCCCGCGGGGGTGGAAGAAGTCACGCACCCTTCGCCGTGCAGAATAATGTTGACTTTGTCTTTTGCGAACGGCGAAAGTATGCAGAGTGGGATGAGCCACCAGCTCACGCCGCGCCGCGCACACTCGCGCGGAATCTCGTGTCTGATTACGCCCCCGTGCGCGCCGAGGCCTTCTGCGCTGCCGGTGATTAGGCCCGGGCGGTAGACGAGCGTGGTACCGGTCATGGAGAATTGGACTTGGCCGCCGTTTGTGACGGCATCGAGAAGGCGCACAAAGTTGGTCTCATAGCGTGTGAGGCCCGGGTTGGTGGATGAAGAGCGGATTTGTGATATGCGGATTGGGCGGCCAGTGAGGGTTGCGAGAAGCAGGCGCGAAACCAGGTGGCGATGACCTGTGAAGTTGAGGGGCTGCTGGAGGGCTTCGTCGACAGCCATGGTGGGCGTGATATGGGCGAGGTTGAATTGTCTCGTGTGCTGTCGAAGTGAATGTGAGCTTCACTGCGGGAACTTTTTCTGTAATCGATAAGAGGGGCGCTAGTTGGCGGCCAATGCGGGCCCTTGTCGCGTCTACGCGTTATGTCCTCGGGACGCTCGCGGTCGATGACTTCAGAGCTTCGTGCTCGCCCAGTTTCAATTTATTGCTTTCGCTAATAGGGGGAGATTTGGAGAGGTCTTGTACCATGCAATGGCAGTCACACCAGGGTCTCGGCAGCCAGGCCTAACTAAGCAAGGCGGAGTACCGCTCCTTCGAATAGTGCGTGGGAAACGTCATGCTCGGAAAGAGGATCATGAGGAGGAACGACAGGAGAAACATACGCCTCAAGAATCCCACGAAGATTTCAATGCTGAGCCTGTCGACCCAGACGATGAAGAGCTGAAATTACCACCCACGAAACCCCCAAAGACTTCGCTCAAGTCAACAATACCGAGTCTCAACGACGAGAATGTTCTGAGGAATCCTCCAGGTCAAAAACGAAAGGTCAGAGAATTGTCACCTCCAACAGCATCAGTACCGGGTTTGAGGAGGCCTAGGCCGACAAAGAAGGCACGCAGCTCTGCACCTCTAGTACCCAAACGTGGACAATTCGAGCAGAACCAAACTGCCAAAGCGAGTGCCGATGGCAAAAACGAAAACGGTCGCGCCACACAAACACCTCCTGCTTCGTCAGGGGATATCTGGAAGGAAAGATTTGGGCTATACTCGAGCCAGACCTCTCAAACTGGCAAGAAGGTGGATTATGGTGCGCGGAAAACAAGCAGTCAACCGACTTCGAACATACATGCTGCATCCTCTTCTGCGAAGAAACGACCTGGAAGATCGACTGCATATTCTTCAAAGTCCAAAGCGAAGGCCCCTGAACCCGATAATAACGGGAACAGCTCGGATATCTCCATGGAGGACGATGACCAAGTTGAGCAGATGGGAGCTGAACTGGCAGCAGAACAAGAGGCGGAAGAACGCAGAATGGCCGAATTGGGACTGCGAAAAGTCCCAGGCAAGAAGAAGAAACCTGTGACTACAAACGGCAATACCGGCGAAACATCTGCCATGGACGATGCAGAGCTAGAAGCGGAGTTGGGGAATCCAACATTACGTGAGAAGCTCGGCCTGATAGGTAGACAAGAAGGATCGCTCCCACCTTCAAGTGCACCCCAAGAAGACATGGACGACATTAACGACTACGTCCGCGAGTTGCCTACCGAAGCAGAAGAAGGTACCGTCTGCCCCATCTGCAACGAGCCCGTTGACCAAGACTACTACTGGTCCTTCTGGAAAGGTCTCGACAAAACAGTAAAGCACCAAGCCGCCTTCTGCCACGCCCACAGAAAGACCACAGCCCAACAAGAATACCTAGCCGAGGGCTACCCATCCGCCCACGGCCTCCCATCAATACAATGGAGCGCGCTCCCCGACCGCATAAAAAAGCACCGCATGCTCCTATACTCGATCCTCACAAATGACACCCCCAGCCACCACCGCACACGCTACGCCCCGCTCGCACTGACCGGCAAAGCCGCCGCCGTCCCCTCAAAACGCACCGACCTCTCCCCCTCAGCGCAGCACTCCCTCGACTCCTCCGCCCTCGACTCCAACTCCGTATACCCCGGCTACTACGGCCCGTGGGGACGACGCCTCATCACCGAAGCCGTCATGGCCCTTCTCCACGCCGAGATAAAGCGCAGTACGGATCCCGTGGTACAGACCAGCGGGCCCGCGACCTTTGTCCAGGCTGTCCTCGTCCCGGAGGTGGCGGTGCGGTTGATCATGGAGGACCTGCAGTGTGATGCGGAGAAGGCCGAGGAGGTGAGGGAGGCGACGTTCGAGATGGGCGGGCTGCTTCACGAGGAGATTGAGGATCGGGTTGAGGTTGGGGACGAGGGCGAGGGCGAGGAGACTGAGTATGTGCACTGAAGTGGTGCTGGCTATATTTCATGGCGGAGTTGAGGTGTGTTTGCGAGCTTGGCTTGGGAATGAGAGGAGTGTTGCGCATTACGCGATTTTGATACCCTGGCACCTTTAGCGGTATGCTTATTGTTCTAAGTGGAAGGAGTCTGGGTAGATACGATTATTGTCAATGTAGCTTGCTTGACTGCAAAGCATACTGTTGCAATCTACATGCAAAGGCAAGTACAATTCAAATTAACGCCACCCAATGCTCATCCTATACTCCTTGCAACTTCTCCATATAACGACCACAAATACGGATCACAGCTTACTCCTTCCTCCTGCCCTCGCTGCCACTCCCTTCACTCCCCTCTTCCCTTCCATGCTTCTCATTGTACTTCTCTTGATCTCTATACGGCCCCTCATCACCACCATCACTGTCACTCAACAGATCCTCATCACTCTCACCCGCAAACGCATCATACAGCTCTCCACCCCTCCTCGCACGGCCCTTCTTCGCCGCCGCGCCACTCAACATGCCCGTCTCCTCGCGATCCTCTACATCGTCCAGAACCTCGAACTCGTATGCGTCGCGGCTTGATTGCTGACGCTTGCGGCGTGCAATGAAGAAATACGCGCCCAGTCCGCACACGAAAACAACGATCAGTGCGAGCGCGCCGTAGATCCAGATCTGAGTGCGTCGGCTGACGCCAAAGGTGGGGAAGATGGAGGGCAAGAAGTTTTCGTTCTCGGGCTCTGGGGTTGCAGATGGGGAGGGCGAGGCCGAAATCGTTGATGATGCTGAGGGAGAGGCTGAAGGGGATGGCGATGTGTTGGCGGCGCCGGTGGGCTTCTGGTTCACCGGGCGGTCCAGGTGGTCGGAGGGGTTCGCTGTGACGGTGGGAGTGTGGCTGGGGAGAATGACGGAGGTTGTGTGAGCGGGGTGGTCGTCGATTCTGTCGTGATCATCGTCGTCATGCTCGGTGGGTATGGGGAGGAGTTTAGCTTTGGAGGAGTCGATGCATTCGCCCCAGAGACGCAGTTTCCAGTCTGTCAGGCTACCGGTCTTCTTGTTGTTGGCAACAGTGTCCTTGACGACAATTGTCCACTTTCCGATGCCAGATTCACCCCAGTGTGCCACTGACATGAACGTCCAGTCTTCGTAGCCACGAATGTCGTCATCGTCGCGGCGAGCGGTGGACAGGTGCGAGCTCATGCCAGCTGGAGAGATGAGTTCGACGCTAAGGTCACCACGACGCTGGTGCTTCACGTTCATGGTCAAGGTGATGTGCTCGACGCGCTCGAAGTTGGCCTCCTTCAGCATGTCTGCTGTCACTTCAAAAACGCTGGCCAGACCCTCCTTACCCTCTGGAATCTCCTTCTTGACATGCATCCAAGGCGAGTAGAACCAGGCTTGCGGCTTGACCAGCTTCCAGTCCTTTGCCTTTTCCACAATGGCCCATGCATCGAGTTTGCCGTATCCAAATTGGTGGCTGTACATGCGCCCGAGAGTAGTCTTGGTCCAATCGCTAGGCGTGTCAAAAGGGACAGCTGTCAGGACTGTGAGCCACTGGACGTCACGCCATGTGAGGTCGGGCCGTGCCTGCAGCAAGAGAGCATACACGCCTACACCAAGAGGGCCTGCAGCTGAAGTGCCTCCGTGTTGACTTGTGCATTTGTTTGCGCCAACATCGGTGGTGTGAATCGCATCGCCACCTCCACTGCTGTAGGTGACCACCAGCTGCGCGGAACATGCCTCAGAGTAGTAGGGGTGTTGGTTGAGCATGTCGATCGCACCCACGGTGATGCTGTAGATGCTGTTCGTGTAGCCGTCGAAGTTGCAGTTGTCGTCGCTCGCCGCTCCGTTGCCCGCTGCAAAGACGTACACTGAGCCTTTGCCGCCGCGACCCTGTTGAACAGCTGTAACCATGGCCTTTTTGATCAAGATTCCTGGTTCCTGCATAGTTTTGCCATCGTCAGGGGGACCCCAGGAGCAAGAGTAGATGTCGTTCTTCTGCATCTCATAGTTGATAGCCAGCGCTTCGTCCATGTCTGTGATCTGGCCTGAAAGAATGCGCACACCAGAGATCTTTGCGTCATATGCCAAACCAACACCACAAACGTTGTTCTTTCCAGCCGCAATCTCACCGGCGCATCGTGTGCCGTGTCGGTCGTCAGAAAGCTTCGGTGTGGGCAAATCTTCGTTGTCGTTGAAGTCGTGTGAGCCTTCTGCGAAGAAGTTGTCCTTGAGGTCGCCGCTGTCGTAATCGAGTCCATCGTCGACAACGCAAGCTGTGACGCCCTTTCCTGTGATGCCCTGCATCCACACGTCCGTTATGTTGACATCGTTGCCTGGGTTCTTGACGTTGAAGATATGCCATTGCTCGTTAAAGATAGGATCTTGGATGCTCAGCGATTTTGCGACCTCACGCTGCGTGTTGATGGCGTCATTGACGTTCTGTCGAGGGGGAATCACGCCGCGCTTCCAGTGCCTCGGTTTGAGCTTCTGCTTCTGTGCAAAGTGTATGCTGTCTAGCGGGTGATGCTCCTGCCCAACCTCTCTCTTGCGCCGCCGTATCTTGAGCTCCTGCCTGGCGTCATCCACCAGGTCGCCGTCATGCTTCGGCGCTTTGAAGACGTAGTGATCATCGAGGGAGCCGAAGGGACCTTCGTAGGCCAGGCCAAGGTGCGCTGCGAGCTCTGCAGGTGATGTGGAGGAGTCGATGTGGACAGCGTAGTAGTCGTTGGTCGCGTAATTGCGCTTGGGTAGGTGGTGGCTTCCTGCAGCTGCCAGCGAGGCCGCCGACAGCAAAGTAAAGATATCGAGTACGCGCATGGCGGCGAGGCCTAGAACTTGTACGCCCGACCAGCTGCGGTCATGCACTGCTACAGTGCAGTAAGGTGTATCGAAGCGTGTCGAAGCGTGTCGAGGGTACTAATGAAGGTTGGCTGCAAAAGTATGACCTTTGCAGATGTGGTCTTATCAATAATATGGTGCAGAGTGAAAGGTGTTCGTATATTGTCAGCCTATTGAGGAAGGAGACCGGAGTCGGAATTACGACGACTGCTAGGGCGCTGCGAGGGCTGAGCCAGGGTCTGTGGCTGAACGATGGAAGGTTGTTGGCGGCGTCTAGGAGTAACACAAGGTTAGAAGATGGCACGAGGAAAATGACAGCGCTGCAGACTGAGGACAGAAGACTCGGCACACTCAAAGAGCCTCAAAGAACTTGGTGAAACGCACACTGTCGCTGCGCTCAGCTCATCCAGTCCAGTCTCTCTCTCCGAGCCAGATCGCCGTACCGAACCCCTGCCGGTATTAGTGGGTCTGGGCTGCGGCAGGGCGGGTGGGCCTTGCCGCTGCTTCTTTCCAAGGATGTCGACCGAGGGGGTTGGAGTGGCTTGATGATGGCTGGCACCTCGAGCAACGCTGCGCTGGCTGTGCAGTTAACATGATGAGTGCCCCCTGCATCCCCCGTCTGTCCCATTTTCTCTGTACATAGCCGTCGTTTTCTGCGCTTCCTTTGCGCGCGCCGTTGCATTACTCTATTCCTAGGCCCTCCAGCATCATCGTCATCTCCACAGCCCCTCCGCAGCCTCTCCGCCTCACCACATATCTCTAGGTAGCTATTATGCAAGCCGTGCCGATTGAGACGCCTCTAAGTGACATGTGGTGACAGTGTAACGCCGGCTGCACCCCGACCTCGCACCACCATCTGCATCTCGAAGGGGCCCTGTGCCTGTGCCTGTGCCTGAGCCTGTGCCTGACTACAGCTGGATCGAAGTGATCCACTCGCTCAGCACCAGGCCAAAAGCCCATGTTCCCTTAGCAATATGGATAACAGCACAGCCAGCGGCACCTATGCCACTCGCATCTCCAGTCCTCCCACAGCACAGCAGCAGTACGGGTCTTCTCCTCAGAGGCGCAATTCCTATCGTCGGCCAGTAGACGCACGACCACAGCTGCCCCAGGACCCCAGCATGGCTGTCAGCAATACTGCTCGGCCAGCAGCTGCTTCGGCCTCCAACGGCGTCTCTCGAGGCTCCTCTCATAGACGGCGGCAAAGTCAGCAGATACCACCAACCACGGGGGCATTGGTCGAACCAATGCCTGCTGCCCCGGACGTCCCTCGAGCACCACCATCATCCTTCAAAGACCCATATGCGCAGAGACTCAGCTCCAAGGGGCCGTCCCGTTCTTCACGCGATCCTCCCATCCAAACCAACGCGAGCAGACAACAGCCGACCATCCAGACAGCTGCTGGGAGACTATACGAGTTGCGGTCACCCCCATATGCGCCAGTTGAGCCTCTCTCAGGGTCTGTCGAGCGTCGCGGCTCGCAGAGAAAGCCTTCTGTCCCTGATCGTTCGCCTCTTCAGAAGCTCGAGGGCAAGCTTGATGATATTAGCAAAGAAGAGAGACGGGCACGGATCTTGGAGGCAGAGCTGGCCGCACAGGAGCGCGTAGAAGCTGAGATGCGTGCTCGTCGAGCGCGCGAGGCAGCTGAGAAGGAGAAGCGACTCGCAACTCAGCCGGCACCGACCTTTGAGCCGGTCCCGGAGCCAACTGTTCGCACTAGTAACAATAAGCGCCATGTTTCGCAGCCCACCTACGAGAGGGTCCCTGACACTGTTCAGCGAACAGCTTCCAACAAGCGCCATGTTTCTGCGCCGTTTTCCAGCCACCCAAAGTCGCCCGACATCAGTGACCTGGAATTTGAAGATGGTTACGCCTATGATCTAAGTGAACCATGGGACCCGTCTGCAGCACAAGCAGTAGCAGTCCCGGCTCCTCATCGTGTCCCTTCGCAGAAGCAGCCACGCTTAACATCGATATCGAAAGTACCTAATGCAGATCCCACTATTGCACGCAATTCAAGCATCAAGGGAAAAGAACCAGCTGATGCTCCAAGAGGCGTTAGCAGTTATCGGGAACGTACGAGCATACCAACTGCTACAGCCGCACCAGCTGTGCAACAGATACACAGGAGGCCAGTCGAACACCCTATTGGAAGTCTGACCCCGCTCTCTGGGCTTGGCCTCGAAGATGCAGGTATAGACGACACCCTGAGCGGAGCTGAGATCACTCGCTTTGATAGCAGGAGATACTCAAAGACCTCTCCTTTGATTCAGCAGCCAGCCCGTCATGGAAGTCAGAGAGATAGCAGAGGAATCATGGCCGCACGGATGGAAATGCAGCAGCAACAGATCGACCAAAATGGCCTTCCTCTGAGCAAAGGGCAGTTCCAAGTTCATCCGTACGATTCACCCGTACCTCCGGTGGCACGTAAGAGCGTTGGCTTTTCTGATGTTGCCTCAGAAATCCATCCGCAAGAGTCTCATCACTTTTCACGCCACCAGGGTCCCGAGCGAACATACGTGAAGCCGGCCATGTTGGAAGAGTGGAGACAAGCACCAATAGCTACGCTTGTATCTGAAGACCTAGACCTGAGTGCACCCGCAAGAACGCCGGGCGGTGCAAACAACGCCTGGTGGGAGGAGACCCAAGCTGGTAGACGTCGGAGATCAGGCACGCATGTCGAGGCTACGTACGATGGTTATGCAGATGGCCCTACATCTCAGACCAGCTTCAACCCACCTCTTTATCTGAAGTGTGGGCCACTACTTCGATACACTGGTCTTCGAAGAGATCAAAGTCGGGTTGGCAAAGAACGGGAAATTTGGAGAGGTAGTGTTATGATCGTGACCACCGACTCGGAGTCGTCATATCAAAGACCACCAACCCTGCGTCTATTTAAGCAGGCAATGGACATCCTGCCTCCGCCTCCGCAAGAGCTTGAGGGCGACGAGCTGAACCCCGCGTACGTTGATCCTGTCGAGGGCCAGATCAAGGTCTCAAGAACTGGGCAGACAATGTACGTGAAAGCCGTGGACGAAATAGCAGAGAACGAGGATCTTTCGCGTGTCGAGGATGACACAGGTCTTTTCTCCTTCGTCCGCGGCGGCAATGTTGCTGGGGTCAAATCATCACGCATTCACAAGAAGGATGGAGAAAAACTTGGGAAAGTTCGAGAGATACAGGCCATTCGGCTGCACGCAGAACGAGGGGTCACGTTCTGGCGCTTCAACCTTGAAGTTGAGCTCGGCAGCACGCAAGCGCGCGTGGCCTACCGTATCAACAACGGGCCGGCTATTGGCTTCTGGGTACCTTCCAAGAACGAAACCATGAACATCATGTTCCACAGCTGCAATGGTTTCTCTCTGAGCGTGGATTCCAAGGAGTTCTGTGGCCCAGACCCGATGTGGCGTGACGTTCTGAACTCGCACCAGAGCCGCCCGTTCCATGTCATGCTTGGTGGAGGTGACCAAATTTATAACGACGCTGCCATGAAGCAGACGACTCTGTTCAGACAGTGGACTGAGAACAGAAATCCAATGGACAAGCATCACACCCCATTCTCTGAGGAAATGCAGAACGAATTAGAACAGTTCTATCTGGACCGGTACTCGATGTGGTTCTCGCAAGGTCTGTTCGGCATGGCCAATTCTCAGATTCCAATGGTCAATATCTGGGATGACCATGACATTATCGACGTGAGTTGGACACTACGTGTTTGGGTTGTTCTCGTGCTGACATGCGCAGGGTTATGGGTCTTATCCACGTCACTTCATGCAGACGCCAGTCTTCACTGGCATCGGTGCAGTGGCCTTCAAGTACTACATGCTCTTTCAGCATCAGTCAGTCCCTGCCGAGACCGAACAGACTGAGCCTTCATGGATTCTCGGCAAGGCTCCTGGACCGTACATCAAAGAGCGTTCGCGA
This sequence comes from Didymella segeticola, assembly GCA_004522025.1. NCBI lineage: Eukaryota > Fungi > Ascomycota > Dothideomycetes > Pleosporales > Didymellaceae > Didymella > Didymella segeticola. The sequence goes on along the minus strand of SDAV01000003.1, from coordinate 938,174 downwards.
AGCGTCTTCATGCATCTTGGGAGAGAGCTGGCATTCCTTGGGTTGGACTGTCGAACCGAACGGCAACGGGATGAGATCTTAAGTGAGGACTCCTACGACGCCGTCTTCGATCGACTTGAGGATGAGATCATCAAAGGCCAGACCAAGCATCTGATTGTCCTTCTGGGCGTGCCCATTGCTTACCCAAGATTGAACTTTCTCGAAAACATCCTCACCAGCAGATTGATGGATCCCATCAAGGCTATGGGCCGAGCCGGTCTGCTTGGTGGCTTTGTCAACAAATTCGACGGTGGTGTTGAAATTCTCGACGACCTTGACGATCACTGGACAGCCAAACACCACAAAGAGGAACGCAACTGGTTTATTAAAGAACTACAGCACATTGCAGAGACGAAGTCTGTTCGCGTCACTATTCTCGGAGGCGACGTGCATTTAGGTGCAGTTGGTCAATTCTACTCCAACAAGAAGCTCAAGATTCCGAAGGACAAGGACGCGAGGTACATGCCGAACGTGATCTCATCCGCGATTGTCAATACGCCACCGCCAGATATGATGGCCGACATCCTCAATAAGCGGAACAAAGTGCACCACCTCGATGCCAACACTGATGAAGACATGATCCCGATCTTCACACACGACGTAGACGGAAAGAAGAGGAACAACAACCACCTGCTTCCTCATCGAAACTGGTGCAGCATTCGTCAGTACAAACCTGGGTCCTCGCCACCTGGTACACCTGACCCGCAAGAAAGACCACAGCCTGCTAGGAGACTCTCGGATACCTTCAACCCGCGCGAGATGGTCAGGAGATTTAGTAGTGACCAAGGACGACGCCCAAGCGCACGAGGACGCGGTCCACCTCTGTCGTATTACAACAAGCCTCAGAACGCCACTGCCGATGAACTTCAGACCAGCTCCCACAATCAGCCACAATCGTCGTTTTCGCCAGATCGTTCTGAGAGTGAGCGTCCCACAAGGACTCGTCGCAATTCTTTAACCTCACTGTTCCGCCGTCGCCCTTCAGTCGATAGTGTAGACCGCCGCGACTCCACGCAAAGTCTGCCTCCAAACCAGGCGCACAACGATACCTCCCTTGAGCGACCTTTCGAGTTCAAACGCAGACCTAGCGTTCTGACCAAGAAGGGACTGCAGCAAAAGAAGAAGGGAGACTTCATCAACCTAGAAGGCGGTCTCGACATATCCCTAAACATGGAAGTCTCACAGCATGACCCGGCTGGCATCACAGTCCCTTACCGCATCTTGATTCCTGCCCTAGATTATACCGCTCCTGAGCCTGGTATGGTCGAGAAGAAACCACGCAAGGGTAGCTTCCTGGGTATGTTCGGTGGAGGTAGGCGCAAGAGGAGGACAATTGGTGATGACGGCTACTCACAGAGTGGTAGTGAGAGTGAGAGTGGTAGTGACCTCGGGGAAATGTCTGAAGAGGACGAGGAAGAGCGCGCGCGTCAGAGGTACAAAGTTGGGCCCAGAATCCTGATGCCTGGCTTTGCGTCTCGAACCAAGCGCGCCGCTACTGCGTCACAAGCTCCTCCTCCTGCTGATAATCGTCTGAGTTCAGGCTTCCATGCTAACCAGGCTGTCGCGGACCCCGCATATACAGATGGCTCCCGTGATATCGTGCCAACCCACAGGCAAAGCGAAGATGCAGGGCCTACAGACCATGGCCGTAGAGGTTCAGCATGGGAATCCGTTGGCGGAAGAAGACACAGCAGCGCTCCTCAACCTCACCCTCAGCCTGCACCGCAGACCGCAGTGTTGCCACCAACGCGATCAGGTTCTTTACGGAAGACGCCCACACACAACTCATCTCACAAATCGCAGCTGCCTGAACCCCAGTCGCCTGAAGTACAGAGGCGTTCCATGGGTGGTATCTTAAACCAGCACGGCGGTGATAAGTTCGAGCACGACGCCCACGTCCTCGCTCACACCCGCTCCACATCGAAACGCGACTCAATCAAGCGCGAGTCGTACCCGCCACACCCCGCCATCGTCGGCGCCGGCCCAGACTCACCATACAATTACCGCGGCGGTATGCAGGCACGGGAGGACACCGCAGGCGGCGACTACTTCAGCAGTGGCGGTCGCCAATCGCGACCAAGCAGCCAGTCCCGTCCTGTATCCAATGGCTATTATGCACCTCCCGCGCCTCAAAGAGCAGCTCCCGCACCCGTGCCCGCGCCTGCGCCTGCGCCCGAGAGAGCGGTCTACGCCGAACGAGGCGGTTACGATCGCACATCCTACCCTGCGTATCCCAGCAGCACCCACAATGCTGGTGTAGGAGCTAGACACCTTGGCGACGGCCGGTACGAGGATGATTCGTATGACAGCCTCGACGAGGAGGAGAGCAGTTACAGCGGAGGCGAGCAGGAGATGAGCCAGGAGAGCTTTGTGCCGCCCAAGCCGAAGAAGAAGTGGCAGATTTGGCGGTAGGCGGTTGGTGTAATGGTTGGACAGCGAATTGGCTCGAAGGTAAGGAGTCGTTGCGGCCGAATTCTTGTCCTATGATTAATGATTATGACTTACGAGATATTTGTGTATTGGAGGGAGGAGAGATGGAAGTACATAATAGTATTTTAGCGTTGTTATTATATTCTCAACCATCAAGCATTGATCGTTGTTTGCTACTCTCTCAGCCATGTTCCTCGACCAAAATGCGGGACTCAAAGCACGGAGACGACTACTAGTTAGAGGAGACATTAAAGAGTCCACTGATAAAGGCAAGATGTTGACGACAACGTTGTATACATTGTCATGGGTCGACACATCTTCGCCAGCGTTACTACACAGTTTCGAAGCAGCTTCTATCTTCCAAACACTGCTGCGGTTCGAATTCCGAGGAGTGGACAGAATCTTAAATGATGACTCGGCGGTTACACATACCGACATGAAGAAGGATGTGAGGGAAATCGAGAAGCGTGGGCGTGTCTATGAAAAGTTACAACCTGTCGCTGAGAGGCATGTCTGAGCATCTTCGTAAAGACTGCGCTACCGGAAGCCTCTGGACATTTTTGGTAATAGGTAGGAGAAGGACCCAAGCTGTACACAGCCGTTTGGTAGTTGATACATACTGGACATGTGTCGTGCTTCATATCCTAGTGTCTGTGTGGAGTTGCCTAAAGCTCCGAACGTGGACGATATTGACCAAGATAGTCATGCCCCGATGTCTATCCAACGCAGTTCGATCCAGTTGTGCTAACTCGTGACAAAAGGGAGTTTTTGCTACTTCTGAATGATTTCCTCAGCCACAGCAGCACAAAGCTCAACCTTTACGCCCGCTCCACTAAGCACGTGTATCCAGAGCCTTTGAGTATCGCTCAAGCGATCATTCTCACTCTTGACCTCGACGAACTTAACCTCGCCCTTCTTCGCGTTTTCTTCCGCGAGCTTCCAAATAAACAAATCCGGCACCCCGCCACCGCGCTGCCCATACTCCTGCGCCATAACCTTACACACTGTCGCCAGCGCCTCTCCGTCAAAGCACCGCGCTATCTCGTACAAGTCACTGACATCGTACGTCCAGTCCAGACCCACAACACATGTCCGTTTCTCATGGTGCTCGGTGTAGATCCTTCTGATCATGCTCTCCGCATCGCCATTCGAGATCTCGTTCAGCCTAGCGTTGATCTCCGATAAACGACTTGGATAGAACGCATCGGTATGTAGATCGAGTGGGCAGGTCTGATACTGTGTCTGAAACACGTTCGGCACATACGTGAAGAGCACATCGTAGAATAAGTACGCGAACAGGGTGCGTACGATGCCGCCTTCACTGTGGAAACCTTTCCAGCCTTGGTTTCGGTAATGCGATAGACACATGGCTTCGACACTGCATTCACCGCCTTCGCGCGGGTCAAGCCATATTGTTTTGCCGCTCCGACGGGTCGGACCTGGAGAGCTGTTGCGTCGTTTCAGAGGCGGTGGGCGTAAAATCTGAGTCCCTTGGACAGTGACTTCAACAGGCTTTGTGAGACGCACGTGGGTAAAGTCGTGCTGGAGTCGCTTGGCAATATTGAGAGATTTTTCAAGTTTCGAGACACGCTTTTGGAGATCATAGTGATGGATGATGTGAACCAGGTTGTCTTGTAGACCGACTTCGCAGGTCTCTAGAGCGATGCGTTTCCAATGTTTCTTCTGCTGCTCTTCGCTGCGTTTTTCGGTGGGTGATAAGGCAGCCATGTAGTGTTCTTCCAAGAGCGCTTTGCGTTGGTACCAAGCTCCACGACGTGAATGGTGGAAGAGACGTTGCCGAAGTAGAGCGGATGTCACATCATACTCGAGTTGATGTTGCTTGCGGCGGGCGATGACGTACATTGCTTTGTGTATGATGCGAGTATAGACCCAGGCTGGTGACAAGCGACGCAGGTACGACCCTTCGCCGCTGTGATACACACTGTCCTCTTTACGCTGCTCCTCTTCAACGAGGATCTGCCATCGAGGGTAGATTTCCTCGAACACATCCACGATCTCTTGATAGTCACCCTCAGTCGGTCGACCGTTGAATTCTAAGATGTTGTCTATACGGAACTGAGTCCGAATCGATGCCTCGTATTCCAGGAGCAAGGCCCGCGAAGCAAAGATGTTCGCAGACCGGGAAACAATGTAATCAGGAAAGTTGCGACGCGCTATCTTCGCAAGTATAATGGTGGTCAGCGACTTCTCTGTCCATTCCGTCGATCGATAGAAGACAAGGTGGACACGCTCAAACAGCTTCCGCGTTGGCGCTGAAAGTCGTATGCAGGAACCGGTTTCACTCATGATCTTGCGAGTGAAGTGTGCATCGCGATTTGCGTTGTCGGATAGATCAGACCAGTTCCCTTCTTCAGCCTCCTCCACTTCTGGAGTTGCTGTGCCTGAGACGGATGACTGCCGTGACGTTCTTGAATGCCTTGAAGTTTCCGTGTCTGAACGCTTTAGTCCCACATGTCCCAAGCCTGCCTGCTTCCTACTTGTCCGTTGTAATGCTGTCAAAAGCTCTCTCTTGTTCTTTCCTTGGACTTTTGCATCTTTCGCAAGCGCTTTCAGCTCATCCAAGCGCAGCAGTGATGAGGCTTCGTCTAGTGTCGTGATCTCGTCCTCTGACCGGTCGGCGAATGTGAAAGCGTTTGTAAGTGTCGCGTCGGTAGGTGCTTCCTGCTCGCCAGGGTGTGTCGCAACACCAGCAGATGATGCGGGCAGATTGAATGTGCGCTGTAGCGTCTCGACCGCCGTGTCCATATCTGAAAGATCGCTGTGGTAGCCAAGGTTGTTGACTCGATGCCATGCAGATGTCTTGCGTAGAAAGAGTCGTACGTAAAGGTACTGTGCTTCGTAATTCAAATCCCTCCATATTCTGAACACTTCCGTTTCTGCCTCATCGAACAGATGACTCTCTTCTTCCAACACGGTATCAAGTGCTAGATTGAATGCGTCGACATAGAGGGAGCTCTTTCCTCTAACCCATGAACGGTCTTTGAGGCGCTCTTCAGCCCCTTCCGAACCATCTTCTAGAGACGCCTTGAACGCCTCATATGCTTCGACCGCTGCCTGACCGGTCTCAATGAGAGGTAGAGCGCTCTCTAGATCTGTCTTTGTGTCCGCAGCCTCTTCCTTGAGAGCTGTTTCCTCAGGTTCGGCATCCGAATCAACGGCCCGATCTTCAACGTTGCGTTTCTTGCGTGGTGTTGGCGGCGGCTTGGTTACGTCACCGATTCGCCGTCTCTTTGGGGATCGGTCGTTTTCGCCGTTGAAGTTTGTGGATTTTGGGTGCTTGATAAACTGTGTTATCATCGAATTATGCTTTGATGGGCTACGCAGGTTCAATGCCATCGTCGTTGAGGAAACATGGTTGCCTGACCCGCGAATGTCGCCGCTGAAGACGCGACTTTGGCAATCGCGTCGCCACGTGAGCGCTAGACGGTTTCTGATCAAGAAAGGTAGCCTACACTGCAAGCTCTACACATTCCTCTGATCGACTGACCATCCTTCCAGACTCATTGATGACAATACCGCACCTTAGTAGCTCTGAAGAGCCGCTTAACAAGATACAAGACCGAGGAAAGCCAATCAGAACTAGGTTTCTCATTAGTCAATCATACCTAGGTGTGGAGCCTTTCTAGCTCGATCAGATGGCTCATTGGCTTGCTTGCAATGAGTTGTATCCTTCTGAATGCGCAACGGCTGCTCGAAACTGGGAAAGGGTGATTGATGTGTGCACAATGACAATGCATGGCGAGCAAACTATGCTAGACAGATTTGCAGAACTACCGGCCATACCCTATCGTAAACGCCGTAAGAGTAGAGTCCTTATTCTTTACGGCCTCCTTCAATCTGAGTGCAATTATGAACACCTTGGGATTCCGTCCCGTCCCAGCTCCCTCTCTGTATCTCGACCTTGGTGTCAACCTGGACCTCCATGATACTCATCCCCTTCCAGTTGCTAAGATCGTTGACAGCCCTTTCATCGCTATCGAAGCTCATCTTTCCAGATCTGAATTCATTACCTGGGAAGTTACGTGAAGAGTGAATGGATCGCGCATCCGATCTGTTGTACGAGCCCTTCAGCTCCACTTCATCGGGCTCGACATTCGTGACTGTCGTGCGTATGTGGCTGCGCTGTTGTTTCGAAAGATTGCCATAGTTCGACCCGTAGCCATAACGCGGCATGCGAGACTGTCCGGTGATATACGAGCTGGTGTTATCGCGCAGGAAGCGTATGTGTTCGCGCGCCAACGGCCAGATTCCAGGAAGATTGGCAACATAAACTGCTACTGAAGCTTCTCGTGTGTACCAGAGCATGTATGCAGTGTCGTAGACGTCGGAAAGGTTGTAGACTTTGGTGAGGATTGCGGCAACAATCTAGACGCGGTTAGCTGGTGGAAAGAACAACTAATCATGGTCGGACTTACGACAAAGGTACCCATGCTGAATAGCACACCAAGCCCGATCTTCTGCTTGGTTGGCAAAGTTAGCGATACAACCATTGGAATTGGTAATGCGATGATCAGAACGTCGCTACTGAGGTTGAATGTCGCTTGGACGATTGCAAAGTGCTGCAGCGTTGTACACTGAGGGTTCGAGACTGGGACAGCCCAGTAGCCACTAAATGGCATGCAAGCCGTAAAGAAGGCAATTTGGACAGCTACCCAGCCGACAGCGACATATATAGCAACCATCTTGATCCACTTGATATGTGTCGTGCCCGATGTCATGCGGGCGAACATGAGCAGCATGCAAGCCTTGAGCGTCCATATCACGTTCAACATGCACTGTGGAATCGTCAGCCAGCTCAATCACCCGTCAGTACACCCTAACTCACTTGTTCGGAGACGATCACGATCTTGGACCCTTTAACGCGCTCGTCTATCTCCTGCTCTGTAAACGTCGAGAATTGCTCTGGAGGAAACAGATTACTGCCTCCACCTTGTGCTATGATGTTTAGGCATACGACCAAGCCTGTATAAAGCAGTGGTACGCCCATCACCATCAACCAATCATCCATTGCGAACTGGGAGACACTTCGCACCCTCCGCCATCGTGCAATGCTGTGTATGACAAGTTAGCTATCAGGAGAGAACATGATGCTGGGAACTTACGTTCGAAGGACTATTGTGAACATTCCAACCCCATATAGAGTCCACGACTGGGTCGCCAACTCCCGTTGAAACGATACCTCGAAGCCTTGTTCAGCCATTGCTATCGATCGGGCAGGCGAGCGCGGGTTTGGCGAACAGCCTAAAGGGGAAAAATTCAGGGCTATGAATCAATCTCGATTGCAGATCATGGAGCTTTCAAGAGTACGAGGCCTCAACCATTGGACGGGGCCCAAGTTAACGGATAGAACTCTGGCGTTGCTCAAGGAGTCTCTGTGGAATAGATCAAGAAGGAATAGTAGGACTCCACAGCCCGCAGCTGTAGGTGGCACAAAGTGCACTACGTTGTATATTAACCAAGAAATTGGCCGTCTATGAGTGAGCGCCTTTCGAATGAGCGCCCAATAGGCCTCCAGCGATGTACCATGTTCCTCTCCGGTGACGAGATAGCGCCCCATTCGTCAATCGTCGTGAGTACCTACCCATGCATGACATCCTGGAGAGATAAGACCGAGGACGATTGCATGTAGTTTAGTATGGATGACAGCGGCCAGGATAATATCTAAAAAGAGTGCAGGGCCGTGCCGAGAAGCTGGGGCGAGTGAACACCCCGGACACAGTATGAGGCCCGCCGGATTGGCACCATGGGCGACGGGAGGCTCATCCGCAGCCGTAGGCCTTCAGCCGCTGATCGGGAAATGTTACGGATGTGGAAGAATCATCGTGCACTACAGTGCAGCCAAACTCATACTTTGTGTCTAGATGAGTAGAGTGGTCTTGCTCCAACAATTCTTGTTGAAGTCAAGAAATCGTAAGTGCGCTGTCTCGAGTGTCCCTATCTGCACACAGGCCTTACGGTGCTGTGGCATTTTGGTGGCTGACGGAGAGATAAGGCCATTCTAGGGTACATCGTCAAGGTACCATCAAGGCACTTCGCGGGGTGACAACAAGCCTACTGTATTGGACCGAACGATTCCGTCTACAGGGTTGTTCGCACCCAGTACAGCGGCAAGACGCCCGGCGAATTGTCTGTTTCAAATGTGAAGCCTTCGGCAGCTCGTTCGACACTGCAGCGGAGCTTTCTCCGTGCCGTGCAGCCCAGTAATGGGCCATATCGAGCTTCCAGATTTGCCTGGAGAAGGGAATGAGGTATGCGAGTACGAGGCTAAGCAAACATTCCTGCAAATGAGCCGTTAATGTCGTACCAAACAAGTGGTGGTGTGGGTGAAACGGAAAAAGAAAGTCAACGATAAGGAACAACAGAGCATGCCAAGACGCATCGCGTGTTAATCGACACACGGATTAGAGAGGCTCTGAAGCGAGGCTTTGCTCACCCTCCACTTATCGAGACTGACACTCAGAGTAAGCCAATTGTCCATTGACAGCCCAAAACGTGATGGCATTACCATAGTGAAGGTATCGGTGGACCCGCCAATAGCATTTTGCATTACCACCTCCGAGCAGCCACTGAGCAAGATGCAAGACAAAGAGGGTTACAAGGAACAGAAAATCCGATTTATCTCACTATGCCTGGTGTGGAGCCCTTCTGATACGAACTGACAGTTTGTTCGAGTTGCGTTAAGGAGTTGTACATATCTGGATGTAGCATGGCTCGGAGCCGGTAGGGCGCATAGATATCTGTTCTGCGTTTCTCAAGTACAATCGCGACCATCGCAGAACGAAACTTCGAGTGAATTGTGTAGTTGTTTTATTACGATATTGCTTACTCTCACTGAAAGATGCCTCACGGCCAGTCGGCGCGAGATCGAACCCATGACGCCCTTGAGCCACTGCAGAAATGCAAGATGATCTGAGATCGGGAAACGCCAGGTCGCCACGAACACGCTAAAACGCTCAGTAAATGCAAATATGTATCACCAACAAGATACAAGCATACATCTTCTAAAGCCCCCAACTTCCCTTCCTCACGGCCACTCCATGGCCCTCGATCAATGGCTGCTCACTCATCTTTGGGTGTTGCCTCGCCCACTCCTGAATGTAAGTGCGGAGAGCGCGCCAGCGCGTGCAAGTCTCCTCTGTAATCTCAGCGTCTTTGAGATTCCCGTCATTTCCCAGTCGAATGTAGCCTCGGGACTTCGCAAGATGGTCGTCTTGTCTCAGCTCTGGAATGGAAATGCCAGAGATTTTGGAGAGCTCTGAATCAAAAGGTTGCGCCATAGATGGGTAACCCAGCGAAAGGTAATTGTAGACCTGAGTTACGAAGTCGTCACCAAACTCTTCTTCGATGGTTTGTTCGATAGCAAGCTTCTCGTCAATGTTGCCAAAGTCGGTGGAATATGCTGGTGGTGTAGGTGGCAACAGGCTCATGCTCATAGCCGGAGATGGATTTGGCGACATTGGATTTGCCTTCTCGTGCGAAGGTGTCAGGATGCCCGAAGGTCCCCTTGGAGACTTATCTCCTCCTTCTTTGGTGCACATGCCACCCCATAGCCCATGAGTACTGGATGCTCGACTGTTCGCAGTCGACCACAGGGATGGCGTAGTACTCGTTTGCTTGCCGTTACCCTTGCCGCACCACAAGCTCTCCTTTCCATCCTCGGCAAACTTGCTCTGCTCAGACAAGTAGCACATAGCTGTGCGCACTGCGTCACACCCTTGAGTGGGATCAAAACGTGCCGGCTCGGGGGATGCGCACCTGGGGAACTTGATGTTCTTCCCCAACATAGGAGGGCGCGCACCTTTGCGCATGGGCTCTACTTCACTGTCCTGTGCCATCTTCTTCGCAGTTGCAGAATCAAGGAACGCAGCTGGGTTGCCGAAAGGATTGAACGCAGATTTAGCTGCCTCCATGGCCTTGCTCGGCTGGGCAACCTGTTTCTGCAACTTTCGCTTCTCGTAATCCTGCAAGTCTTGATACTCTCGCATAGCCTTCAAATCCCAGTTGACCTCGCTGTAAGATGAGCCTCGTCTGTTGTTTGTTTCACCGTCATCTGTCTCATGATCTATGAAATGATCGACGGGCTCGTGGAAGTCGTCGTTTGGAAAAGCGGCCATGGCTTGTTCGCGGAGTTGTCTCTCTGCAGCTTTGGCAGCAAGAGCAAGCATATACCCGGAAGAATTGCCGTCGACGCTCTCTCTTCTCCGAGTAGCTTCCTTGTACATGAAAGAATGGTCAGAACTCGAAGTGATTGGTGATGGAGGATTCGATCCTTCTGATTCAGAAGACTCAATGGGGTCCAGGTCTGGAACACGGAATGAATGTTGTGAACATGAAAACCACGACCTTCTTCTTGATGGAGGTAGCTCCGAACGTTGGATTTCCAGGAACAATGGATTCTGCGAGAGAGGATTGCGCGGTAGATCGATTGTCGGCGTATTGTTGGGTGGTGTTGGAATGCCCAGAATCCGTGCTCTCCTAGCACTGATAGCACTAAGCTCAGGCGTTGCTTCTGTCTTATCAGAGGGCAGAAGAGCTGGAGTTACGTCTCCTGCTTTGCGTGTTCTCTGGGCGCTCTCAACTAGTTGCGGCGCAAATTTCCTTGGACTAGGTGGCTGTCTCTTGTTGCCTCGTGCAATTGTCTCCAAGGGCTCAGGCTTGAACCTACGAGGAGAGGTCTTCTCATCCCACTCTTCGTCGAATTTCCGACGACTACTCTTGCTTGAGGATGTGGTCGTCTCTACTGGTTCGGGAGCGAAACGACGGACTTTCTTCTGCGTGGTCTCGACAGGTTCAGGCGCGAATTTGCGATTGGTGGATTGTGTCGTCTCAATTGGCTGAGGAGTAAATTTCCTGTTTGTCCTTTGTGTGGTCTCGGTTGGCTCTGGTGCGAATTTGCGGTTGGTCTTTGTGGTAGTCTCCGCAGGCTCGGGAGCAAACCTGCGGTTGGTCCTCGACGATGTTTCCGTGGGCTCAGGCGCAAATTTACGATTTGATCTTGTTGTAGTCTCGGTCGGCTCAGGTGCAAATACACGATTGGTCTTGGTCATAGATTCAATAGGTCCCGAGATGTGCTTTCGATTAGTTCTTTCGGTGATTTCGACAGGTTCGGGAGCGAATCTGCGGTTGCTCTTGGTTGTCGTTTCAATTGGTTCAGGTGAAAACTTCCGTACGGGCTTCGAGTTTCCTTCGTTCGACTCTTCCTTGCGTTCCTTAGACCTAGAGGTGGTGGTCTCGATAGGCTCCACCTTGAAACGCCTTGGAGGTGCTACGGATGCCATGATATGGACAGTCCAGAGTTTTGGCTGATATACGTCCTTGTTAAACAGAAGTTCGGATTCACTGACGTGCGTGGTGTTGCCGATCGCGTCGGTTGCGCGGGTATACTAGTGCCACGCCAGAGCTGCAGGGTTGACGTGTGGGTGCGCACTCTCGATGCGGGGACGCCCAAAATATCGGGTTTTCACGGGAGCGTGCGATTGTTTCCTGTGCAGCGCACTCAACCCAGGATACTCACGTGCTGTGTTTCTCGGAAAAGCTCAGGACCTGCATAGAACCCGCGGTAGGTATCCGTTTCTGCACAGTGGTGATAAGCCGATTGCAGTCAAGTTGCGTGTTCGGCGATCGAAGTAGGCTGTATGGGGACTTCAGAGATCGATTACGGACTCTGTGAAAGCGTCAGTGCATATTCACATGCGAATTGGATCACAACTCACCAGCCCTCAAGAATGGACAACCGCACAGCCAGCGACTTCTCAAACTCGTACTGCGGAAGGCCTTTGAACAAGCCGAATTTCGGAAACATGTGAGATCGAACGATGTCTAGCTATGGTTTTGACATGCACCGACAAAATGACGTAGCCTGAGTGGAGCGGACGTGGAGAGCCTCAGAGCGAACCACTAAGTGGATGAACGTAAGGCAGAGGGTGTCAGGGACATAGGAGGTCGGGGGTTGCTTTTGATAGTTCGAATGGGCAGCGTGGCTTATGAGGTGGTCTGTGGCTGTTGCGCAGGGTACATGAATTGATATGAGCTGGTGGTGTTTCTTGTTGAGCCAAGGGATTGCGCCGGGATCGAATCTCGACCACGATCCGCGGCCTCGTTCAGGCGGGCCCAGTGAGGTTAATGGGCTAAGAGTGGGCTGTCAATGCTCGCTCACCGCAACAGCGACAAGTATGGATAATGCTCTTCTTTGAACGCAGGCAAACGGAGCTTGAAGATTGTGGAAGTTGAAGCAGCATGCCATCATTCATCAAAGATACGCCATGCATGAGCACAGGCTTGAAAGCTCAACCTTCCACAGAAGACTGCACACGAAGCCCCAGTCAGCAGTACTAAATTCACTAGCGTATGGCTCGTTAGAGCGGAGAACGGTCTGGTGGGTCTGTGGCAATGACTCCAGAACGAGAATTCCTGGAGACTTGAAATGTTGGAGAAAACCTCGTTGGGGGATCTGCATCTCTGCAGTCGATTACAGGATTGCAGCTCCGCACTCCACTGCCCTTGGGTGTGTCGGTTTTGGTTTTTCGTGAAGTACCCCTTTCACAGCCAGTGCTATCATTGAAGCAGCCATCAGCTCCGAGAACACGCAATGTTTGACAGCAGGAGCCAGTATGAGGCCCCCACTGCACGAAACCTACAATAAAGCCGCAGCGCCCAACTCCCACACTACGGAACGCCTCGACACCGGGGAGCGTGATTGTGCCAGCTCTACACTGGCAAGCAAGGCTCTAATTGCGGGTGAAATAGGGAGGCTCGGATGGTAACCCGCAACAACCATGTCTTGCTGGAAACGTTTAAGCGCCCCACGCGTGCACCCGCGGGCTGTTCCTTCCCGCGGGACCTGGCTTGCTCCTACCTGCGCGAAGCGAACAATGCAGCCAAAGAACAGCATGACCTTCACCCCAGGTTGTCACCTGCAACGCTACGCATGACAGTAACGTATCGTCACCCCACGGATCTGACTTGTCCATGCTCACGCGACCTTGCTCGAGACGCAACGGCGCATATAGCTGTCGGACACATCTAGTTCTGCTTATAGGACTGCAGGCCCATATGTAAGGAAGGAAAATCGCAGAGCTCTCGCCCCGCATGGCGGTGCAACAGAAACACGCCTGGTTCAATATAAGACGCCGAAGAGCTTGACAGTGAGAACAAGGTATCATTCATTCTGAGCTTACATATGGAACAGTATAACATATATGTCACCCCAACAAAAGTATACAATCTGTTCAATACAGCCTGCCCAAACCTAAGAACGCCGAGTAATGGATACAAACCAAATAGCCCAAACGATGGTTACAAGGAAAGATAACAAAGATGACTCCCGGGGTAGCTCCCAGACCGACGAATCTTCAGTCCCCTGCATTGGACGCGTTAGTACTCGTACGTTCTGAAGGACCAGTCGTCTGGGAGTTAAAGATGCTCATCGGCTCTTCCGCGTGCATGCTCGAACTCCGGACTGAGTCGAAGCGGGCGGGCGTCAAAGTAGTAGACGAGTTCGGTGTCTTCGATGCCATCGGTAAAGAATAGCGCGCCGATGCCAGGACCTGGGGACACCATGCGTACGCTTCCGTGTTCAGAAATCGCGTTACTCCGACTGTCAGTTCTAGGCGCCTCGTTCAACAAGCTTTCTGGTCCATCCTCGAGGTCATCCGGTGTCTCCCATTGTTCCAACGGTTCGCCACCGTGAACATCTTCAGCATCACGCAAGACCCACTTGCGACCCTGGTACATGATGAAACGTGGAGACAGGATGTCTACATCGATATAGGCGGAGCTATCGATATGGTGACTGTTGTCGTGTGTCTGCTGGCTATTTGGAAAGTCCTCGTCGTCATCGGAGTCACTCGACTCAACTGCAGTTTCGCTCTCGCCATCACCCTCCTTGTAATCCCCATCCTCTTCGCCTGGTCCAGCACAGCTACATCCACAGCCACAATGACAGCTACATATGGCTTCATTGATTTGTGTCGATAGGTAGGGAGACACCACCATCGGGCGATGCTCGCTCATAGACATGAGGCTCTCGTAGCTCTGATCCATGCTGGTTTCCTATCGACAAGGTCAGTATCGTGCTCCTCTGGTCGAACTAAGCTGCAGCCAAAGAGCTAGCCTACCTGGGTGTGAAGGGTCTTTGGACGTTGGGGAGGCTTTGGGAAGCCACTAGACTTCTCACTAAGGTGGGTGTGATGCTAAGGCAAGGCTGTGTGACTACTACAATTGATGTGGCGCTAACAGTATAACGAATTCTAACAAGCACGATGACTACGGAGAAGTATAGCTCCGCCAGAGGAAGGATACGTTGAAGCTGAATCGTCAAGTCAAGCTACAGGCCACTTTAAGTCAACTTCAAAGAGGGGTTCAAGGCACGACCGCACGCACAAGAACCTGTGACCGGACCCTGAGTGCCAGCTCACGTTGCCAGCTAGATTCCATCCTATTCGCCAATGGATGTGTAATCGAGGGTCCACGGACTCGACGATTGAGTCACGACACATCCTACGCCATTATAGCTATCTCTAGTATGCCTCAGGCTCTTGAGTGGCCGATCTTTGAACTTTACAGTCCACCGGCGAAGCGACATCCATCAGCGTAGACGCGCTGTCCAGGGTCATCCGCCGAAAGAAAGCAGGGAGACGCAAAGGTACAACCGTCAAAAGCCGCTGACAAGCCGTTGACATCCCTGGAAACCCACAAGACCCAATCTTCAGTCCGCGAACCCACGTGGGACCAACATCCAGCTCCGAGCAGCCACTTGACAAGAGCAGGCTGGAGAAGGCTAGTCGACTCAAGAGTCTGATTAGTTTACTACGCCTAGGAGTGGAGCCTTTCTAGTCCTGTTTGGCAGCTCATTGGCTTTCCTTCAAAAACTTGTATCCTTTTGAATGCGAAATGGCTGCTCGGAGCTGGCAGAGCAGTACGCTTGCCTAAAGGCTACTCCCATTGGATACGGGACGGTCCTTCTGATGACGTTTTGCGCCCCGCGCCTATCAATCGGCTTTTACCCCACATGTCAACACATCAACACCACCAACGATTTGCCTCCGGCGCCCACCGAAAAGCAGCTTGCGGCGCAAATACCTCTATCCAGATCACCGGTAAGGCGAAATCTTCCTGAAGCGAGTGGCAGACATCATACCGGTCAACTTTCTTGGTGGAGTTTGATATGCAGCCTTACGCAGGGCAAACCGCTTGCGACTCTTCCATGCAGCCGAGGCATGGTGCCATTGGACGCTTCATTCCATGTGATCGTTACTTGGTGCATTTTGGCGTGAACTGCACGTTGGGCGTGTACAGACCATTAGCCGAATTCTCCGTAGCGGCACATCTGCGCACCTGAACAGCGACAGCTTGATCAACAGGCAATGTAACATCTGATAGCTATGCGAAGATTGGAACGAGGTGGCATTGTCTACGGGTATCTCTAGCGCTGGTGTGTACTGTGCAAATATATCAAAGCTCATCGAACTTTCTCAACAACCAATCATCCAACCCAGCACTTGACGTTGCAGACGGCAGCTGCAGTCTCAAGGTCGGGGTTGACGCTGCTAGCTCCAGTAGATCTTCCTTCGCCATCTTGGGTATTGGAGCTTCGCGGATCTTGGCTTCGATGGCAGGGTCAAGCGCAGGCTTGGGATGCATTTCGACGCTCGT
Organism: Didymella segeticola; assembly: GCA_004522025.1. Classification (NCBI taxonomy): domain Eukaryota; kingdom Fungi; phylum Ascomycota; class Dothideomycetes; order Pleosporales; family Didymellaceae; genus Didymella; species Didymella segeticola. Next base: position 922,031 of record SDAV01000003.1, on the reverse strand, counting down.
GGGTTTGAGGTGGTGGAGGACGACGAGGACAAGGATGAGCGAGATGATGGACACGACTATACCGCCGAACCACTGCCACCAGCCTGTGTAAAGTATCAATATGCGTAATGTAAATGTCCTTGTTTACAGACGTACGGTTTGTGCTGGCCTCCCATTCAGCCTCGCTCTTTGCGCGCTGGTCAACCCTCTCTTTCGCTCTCGCCAGTCTTGCTGTCAAGGCATCGGCTTTCTCTTTGCCTGCCCTGACCCGTTCTTCCAGTGCAGCGATTTGCTTCTGCTGCGTATCGAAGTTGTCCGAGTTCTCGAACTGATCCTTGACATCGTCAACCAGCTCTTGCGAGTCCGCCTCGAAGTTGCTGTGCAGTTCCTTTGTCAAACCTGACAGCTCTTGCAATGTGCCAATTGTTTGACGTAATGTCGAAAGTTTTTCAAGGATCGAGTAGTACGTGTCGTCGAGGCGGCGGGAGGTTCTGAGGGACTGGTCGGAGAGCGACTGCAAAGTAGCTCGTAAGGCTCTATGAATGTGGTCAGCCTTGAACGTTTAGGTATCTGGCGGCAGAGCGCACTGTTCCCTGGCCTCGACACGCTTGGCCTCGCGCTCAATCTCTTCTGGCCGCAGTGGTCGCGGCGGCGGTATCGTAAGCCCTACGTTCTTGCTGGCCGTCTGCTGCTCGCCATTGTCTTCTGTTGCTGGGCTCCTTCGTCGACTGTGACTCCGACTTTGGCTCGGCGAGTTATCCTTGCTACCCCGTGCTTGCTTCAGGAGGTCTCCAAAGCTCGTGGGCGGCTGCAGCGCAGACTGCACGACTTCTTTGGCATGGTGGCGTGTGGAGCTGTGTCGGCGGTGCTCGTCACGGTGATTGTGGTGACGATGCGTCGACCTGTGTTTGTGCAGATGCGGCCTCCTACTAGTGGAGTCTGGGTCGGAGCTCACGCGGATAGACGGTCGAGATTCACGGTCGTAGAGATTAGGGCGTAGAGGCCGAGCGTAGCCTGAGTGCATATAGATGCCCTCCATGTCCTCATGGTGCAGGTGAGGGCTCACGTTCACGGATCTTGAGCGCTGCTGCGCACAGGCAGGAGCCGCGGCACGTCACTGAACCCTGAGCAACTTGCGCTAAGCAAGTGCAGGGGAAATTGATTTCCATCAGCAAGCATTGTGCAACCATAGAATCGAACAGCAAGCAACCGTTTTCAATTACACCCGCAGAGAGACAAGCGCAACAGTTATCGTCTCAAGCATCGTAAGTACGACATTCAAGAGTACTGCATAACGCTGCCCTACAATGATCCATCTTATATGTGCCCAAATCGGCTTAACCGAAAGAATCCTCTAACGCCATAAGATATGCATGCATGCTGTGCTCGCCCATGACTGCTGTGGCTCTGACTCTAGATGTGTCCACCACTGTTCCTACTGCGCAATGCTTGGGGTGGCATTCGAGGCGGCGGTCCGCCTTCGTGAGGCATAGTCATTCAGTTCGCAGGTAGAAGGACCTGCTTTCCTATCCGTTCTGCCCTCCAATCCTCCTCACGACTTGAGCATGGCGTTACGCTTTTCCCTCCTCTTCAGGCGCTCGACGCGCTTCTTGTGCATCTTCTCCTCCATCTTGGCGAAACGCTCCCTCTCCTCCTTCGCCGCACGCTTCTCGCGAAGACGGTCAGTCTGCGCTTGCTTTGCTGCTGCCTTCTCGTCTTTCAGTTCCTTCTCTTTAGCCTTGACTGCAGCAAGTGCTTTCCTTTCTGCTGTTCGCTTGTCCCATGAAGTCTGGTTTGCGCGGGGTCGGAAAGCGCTCTTGTTATCGTGCCACTGCTTGCCTGCGTATGTTGTTAACATTCAGAGGTCCTAGAAGCTGTGCCGATTTGGCTGTACCATTCTTCCTCATTCCTTTCACAGCAGGTGCCGGCGCGGAAGACACTTCTGTCGCTATTGTTTCAGACATGTTTATTGTAAGTTGTTTGAGGTGGGTGTTGCTGGTTCGTGCTTCACAGTCCCCAAAGTCTCGATTGCGCCCAGCGAAAATAATTATCGATAGGGCCCGGCCCCAGTCGCCCGCTAGGCCATCCTCGCGCTCTCAGTGGGGCAACAAGGCTCAAGCCAAAAGATCAGATAAATCTGACAGTGTTATCAGATGGAATCAGAATGCATCGCCGCGGGTATGGAAATTGTATGAGCCATTTGCTCGTGGATGGTCTAGTCCACCACACCTGCATAATTCAGCATCCACGCGCTGTGCGCCATTTCCGCTCTCTGCAGCTCGTCATTCTCGTGCAGGGCCATTAAAAGCTAGTTAGAAAATTTCGTCACATATTGGGCCCCGATTGCCTTGGGTGCATTCACCATCACCCCGTTACAGCATCCACCCCGCGGCCCGCCGCGTATTCAAGACTTTAGTCGCTCTGTGCTACGTCGTGTCCACGACTCTTTTTTCACCTGCCAAGTCACATAACCTCCTACCCACGCTCATGGGACCGACAGCCTAAACAGGCACCTCTCGCCCTCTTCACCGCCTACCATCGCTGCTTCGTACAGTGCCATGCTCCCAGCTTCGTGACACAACTTTGGCCGTCACAATCTGTATATCTATTCACACACGGATCGATAGTCCCAGCGCATATATGGACCTACACGAGAGTCCGGTGTCGGTGGTGGGGGCAAGAGGTGGATTGCACAACCCAGTCATAATGGAGGAGGGTCGACCCAAAGCCGTCACGGACACTAGAGGACAGGGAGAAGAGGCTTTGAAGGACGTTGTATGCGGTTCACTCGCTGGCATCGTCGGCAAGTACATCGAGTACCCGTTCGACACAGTCAAGGTGCGCCTGCAGTCACAGCCGGCAACTCTGCCATTGCGGTACAAAGGGCCCTTGGATTGCTTTAAGAAGTCGCTGCAGCAAGACGGGTTTCTAGGAATATACCGAGGCATCAGTGCACCGTTAGTGGGTGCTGCTGTTGAGACGAGCACTTTGTTCTTCAGCGTAAGAACTCCGTGATGTTGAGCACGTTGACTTTTGCCTGCGCTAACAATTGTGCAGTACCGTGTCGCCGGAGACGCTCTGAAAGCTTCTGGCTTCTACCCGGAGTTGAAAGCGAACCCAGACCAAGATCTGCCCTACTCAGCAATGCTCGGCTGTGGTATGGTCGCCGGCGCCATTACCTCGCTATTCCTCACACCCATCGAGCTCGTCAAATGCAAGGTACAGGTCCCTGTAGAGACTGCCAGTGGCATCGCTGCCCGTCCGACTGTACTCAGCAGCATCATCTCGGTTTACCGTCACCAAGGCATCCTTGGCTATTGGCATGGTCAGCTTGGGACTTTTATTCGCGAGACTGGCGGCGGTGCAGCCTGGTTCGGCGGTTACGAAGGTATGAAGATCATCTTCAAGAAGACAAACGCTTCTACAAGCGAGGATCTTCCAATCTATCAGCGCATGGCAGCTGGATCCATCGCCGGTGCAGCATACAACTTTGCTTTCTATCCTGCAGATACTATCAAGTCTCGGATGCAGACAGAAGACGTGGGCAAATTGACTGGCGGTCGATCCACGTTTGGTGCCGTTGGCAAGGCGTTATGGAGGGACCAGGGCATCAAGGGCATGTACCGTGGTTGCGGTATCACCGTCGCACGGGCAATACCTAGTTCTGCGTTCATTTTCACAGTCTACGAGGAGTTGAAGAAGCATTGGCCTGAAAGACGGGTCGATTGACGCAGCATGCAATAACATCTTGGGCGAAATGATATGTTTGAGGTTGCGCAATACCCTAGAAGCATTGAATAGTACGGCGTTTAGCGGAGCTTCTTGGGCAAAAGCATTTGACTTTTTCAGTATGTAGACGCTAGAATCTTGCTTTACAGCAGATACAAGTGATGCAAAGCTATCTTCAGTAACCCTGGGCGCACATGTCTACGAGTTCATCAGTGTGGGTGATGGCAGTGCTAGATTTTTGTTGAAGCAAACGTGACAAGCTATTAACTAGTATCAAAATGGTTCTACATGTAAGACCAATTGGATCTCAGTTGTATTAGCTCTCTGCGTCCTACATTTTGCCAACCGGCTGATCGGAGCTGGTAACGCGCGACGACAAGACTGACGCGCGGTAGCATGAAGATGCGGCATAGGAACAATCACGCTAGCGGTTGGGCTTTCTCCACTTTTCCACTTCAACGACTTCAACGCACTCGATGCCACCTCGAGAGGCAATTCTTCTTGGCTTTGAATGCACCAAGGTAGCAATGGCAAGGAGTGACAGCGCGATTGCCGCGAAATGGGCACAGATTGTTCAGGCCTCCCTCCAATATTTCGCTTATGTCAATTACCTGTTCTTCTTACTCTGTCAGCCTTGACAGTCACCGCCCGTTCTCTACACAATGAAATAACTTCTGATCAAGTCTCATCCACACCACAGAGCATGAGACTCTTCCACGTCACACCTCCTTGATATTCTCTGCTTCTCAGCGTTTCGGCACCAATGGTGAACACCAGGATGCCAGCATCTTCACGACCAGTCGCTACAACGACTTATCCTTTCTACGACACTACGTACACAAACCCTTCACCCAGCCCACCTTCTGCTTACCCAAGAACCTATACCGGTTCGAAAGCTTTTGTGACCGCCGACACGCTGTGTGCTTCCGCGACTGCATATCCCAGCATCGAGGGACCGAGAGGCCTCAAACCAGCCTGCGTCATCAGCAACGCTGCTGAAATCAACCAAAACGCGTTCTGGGACGTTTACGAGTATTTTCCTGGCCACAGCATGTCTGCTTCGGGCTATTCAGTTGCGAGCGGTGAGGTGGGGAATCCGGGAATGTGCATGATACAGTGTACTATCGAAGACAATGCTGGGGTGACGTGGCAGCAGGTGGGCGAGTGTTTGTAGAAGAGGGTGAAAGAGGTTGTCTGTATGCCACAATACATCGAGAGGGCTAAAAACTCTACTGCTACTCGGGAGAGCAAAAATCCATCGGCAGCTGGGACGGTAGCAGCAACGAGGCCTGGAGGAGCAACAAGCGGATCGCAGAGTGCAACCGCAGCTCAGTCAACAGGTGCAGCGTCTTCACTTGACGCCACACATACGAGCACATCGAGGGCTGGAGCGTTTATCTTCCTGCTGCTAGCTGTGACATCGACTGCTGGGATCCTGCTTTCAGATTGTGCGTACTGTACGATATTGCCTGCGCCGATTCGCCTCCATCAGTCCTTGTTAGGGACGAATTAAAAGCTCTCCAAGCCCAACCTCTGAGCCATCGACTTTCACTCACACTCCGGAGACTTGGAGCTGCTACTGTTCTCCAAGACACATCGAGGCATTGATATTTACGCGGTGAACCTCTCCACGTCGTCTGTTTAACCTTCAAAATGGGAGCCTTGCTCGCTCTCACGCTCACCCTCTTAGCTTCCATCGACGCTCTCGTCGTGCCAGAATTATCTCGGCAGAGCCTCAACCTTACTGAGGGTGTTGCTTCCTATGACTTGTCAGCAAAAGAAAGTGCCTTCATCTCAAATACCACCATCACTATCGCCGCCGACTTATGGCGCGAATCGATTGACCGCGGCACGAAGCTCATGAATGGAATGAGATCCAATGACGCCAGTGCAGCGATTCTCTACGCCTTTCCAACCGACACTGCCGAGTCCCCGTTCGACGGTCCGCTAGTCGAAGAATTGCGCGAATGGGGCTACAACGACAACACACACGCAATGCAGATGCTACACGACAAAGAGTGCAATATGGCCAGCACCTCGGGTCACATGCTCTCCAAAGCCTTCTTATCTCTTGGCATGGGCACCGTGTCAAAAGGAGCTGGAGGTCCAAACGAATGCTTCCAAATTGAGCACCACGGCGGCCCTGCCACCATCAAGAACGAGGATGGCACTCTCCCCAACAAGGAAGGTCAATTCTACTCCGTCTGCGATACTACCTACCGCGCGACCGGCGCCGAATACACTATTGGCGTCAACGCCCCCGGCGGTGCCCTCTTCGCACTGAACCGCCGCTCCTCGCCCAAAGCAGCGCGCGAACTATGGCGCCGGAAACCCAAGACGGCGGAGCTCCCCCATCTGCGATCTGCAAGCGACATGTCGTGGGCGGTCTGGAACCGCGCCTGCTCCACAAGCGGCACAGATATCAAGGACATCCGGTATTTCATGAACATGATGATCATCAACAAGGAATCAAATCAGCATATCCGGCGTGCACTTTTGTCGCTCACACCACCACAGGAGGACGCGGTTGCGTGGCCGGGCACGGAGTTCAGTATGGAGAGTGAGGAGGGGAAAGCGTTGCTCGGCAGCCCGGTTGGAAGATGGGCTGGGTATTTCCTGATGCAGCATAAGAGACAGCTCGGCGGGAGTAAGTGGATAGAGAAGGTGAGGGTGTTCAAGAGTGACAAGGAGGGGAGTTGGCCGTACCTGCTATTTTATGTGGCCGGCCCAGCTAGCGGAGACAAGAAGTTGAAGCCAAAGCTCTAGCAAGATGGCCATTGCGTTGGGAAAGGTGGAGTGCATGGAAATCGACAGCACTGGTGGTTCTGCAGTATGGGATTGCGACTGAGATTCATTGGTCCAATGAGTTATACATTTGTCGGTTCGATGGCTACGAACCTGATGAAGTTCAGTAAGACATAGGACAGTGCACATGTGGGTGGCTACAAATTGATAGACTTGATATTGAGGTGGTAAATTCAGATCGACACCGCGACTTCACAATTGTCAGGCTACTAATCGCCCAAAGATAAGACAAATCCCCTCCTAGTAATCGTTGTCGCGCTTCGAGCTACCGTAGCTGGACTCCTCGCGGTCGTTTCTGCTGGAACCGTACGAGTTGTCATCATCATTGCCCGTACCGTAGCTCGACTTCTTGGAGCCATAAGAGTCCTCGTTGTCATTGCCGTAGCTGGACTTCTTGGAGCCATACGAATCCTCGTTGTCGTTGTTGCTTCCGTAGCTCGACTTCTTGGAGCCATACGAGTCCTCGTTATCATTGTTGCTGCCGTAGCTGGATTTCTTCGAGCCATAGGTGGCATTGTCATCGGTGCTTCCGTAGCTCGACTTCTTCGAACCCGAGTTATCGTTGTCATCGGTATTGCCATAGCTGGACTTCTTGGAGCCGTACGAGTCTTCATTGTCGTTGCTTCCATAGCTCGACTTCTTCGATCCATAAGTATCGTTGTCGTCGGTGTTGCCGTAGCTCGACTTCTTGGCGCCATATGTATCCTCGTCGTCGTTGTTGCCATATCCACTGGACTTCTTGGATCCATAGGAATCCTCGTTGGAGTCATTGCCATAGCTGGACTTCTTGGAGCCGTACGAGTCCTCGTTGTCGTTGGAGCTGCTCGACTTCTTGCTGGAGCCGTAGGAGTCGTCGTTGCTGCCGAATTTGTTGACCTTTTCCGAACTGTACGACTTGTTGTTGTCATCTCCGTAACTGTCGTTCTTGGATCCGAAAGCACCAGACTGGTCTCCGAAGCTCTTGTTCTTGGTGCTGTTGCTGGAGTCCAGGGTGTCGTTGTCGTTGACACCGAAGCCAGACTCCTTCCTCTGTCGGCCGTAGGAATCGTCGTCGTTGCTGCGGCCTACACCGCCCGAATAAGTGCTGTCATCGTTGCCAGAGCTTGACTTCTTGTTGGAGTAAGAATCATTGTCGTTTCCATAACCGCTGGACTGCTTGTTGGAGTAGGAATCGTCGTTGCGGCTTGATGAGTACTCATTGTCGCGACCACTGTTACCGTACCCAGAGCTGCGCTCCTCGCCGTATGAGGAGTTATCACGGTCGTTGTTGTAAGACATCTTGGAACGGATGTTTTGGCTTGACGGTCCTGGTGTGGTTGGTGGTTGATGAGATGAGATCAGAAGCTGATGTTGTAGTGATGTCCTGACCCATCTGAGCAATGCCCCCTTCTTATACCCCTTCCTTGGGCCCGGTAAGCCACTTGGAAAGCAAGTTTAAAATCATGTCCCAAATCGTCGTGTACCGCATCGGACCCCGCAGTTGGTGGAGCAGGATCACATCTGTGAACCCTGCAAAGCTGAGCGTCATGGGCGACTGCGCCACAGATTGCTCCAGATGCACGGGATATCTCCCGTTTGGTGTTGGTGCACGATAGTCCCGGCCAGACTCAACACCACACTGGGTTGGCGAACATTTTTCTGCCTGCTGCGCCACAGAACGATGCAGAGGCTCACATGAGCTTTGCCAAAAGTTGCTCGTCAAATGCAGTATCGACTCGTGCTCGCCGAGCTGGAATAGATTGTACTCGCCATCACGGTCGATCTGGCGCAATCTACCTCCATGTTGGTGGAGCTGCGAGCATCGAATCGGTGCGATATCAAGATGGTGTTGGGCATGGAGGGGTAAATATCGCTCTCTCCGGAGCGAATGATGCCACGGGGATCAAACACGGGACGGGACGGCCGGTAGCTGTCACCTCGTGTGCGAGCACGCAAGAAACGGCGACATAGAACGAGCACGAGACGATATCAGCGAGTCGCAATGTTCTGAGTGATAGGCGTATGAATGGATGTAATTGAGCTGGTGTAGCGCTAGGTGTGTGACAGTGCAAACAAGCGTTGGGCTAAGCCTGATGATCACCAAGGTACAGAGACGAGTGGGCTGTGTTTGCTAGATAATGCTCGGGGGAGTAAGTGATAAGGCCCTCAGACGCTATGAAGAGTCTGTCCAGCCGTCGAGCAATAATACGGGATTTGTTTGTTTTGGCTTTGGCGGTGCTCTCGAATAGAATGATACCCGTATAAGAGGGCTGCTCAAAGCCGCATGCACCAAATTCATCGACAATCGGATTCATTGATTGTGCAACTCGCAATCTCAAGTTGGCTTGTTTGATGCAATATTTTGAGTGGAACTGTTCCAAAGGCGTGATTAACTCTGTAGATCGACTATGGGTTACAGGCGACACGTAAGCAATATCTAATGCAAGCCTAGCTAGCTCCTGCTAGTCACGTAGATACGTTGTAGGAGACAAAGATTGACCCCTTGAGATGCTGAGACAAGACAACGAAACCGTGGTGAGGGCTGTAGTCACGTGGCTGGGCTGTAAAAAACCACCGATAGATTGAGGGTAGTTATGTAAGCTCAAAACCACTGCGCGCTTTACTACGACGCCGAATGGCCAGCGGAGACTCCGTTCATTGTCGGCGGCTGCGGATTACCCAAGAATCACTACTGCCCCTTACTAGCCTCTAAGGCGAAGTGGGTTAATTAATACTGGGATTTGAGTTACTTTGTCACACCAAGGTGTGGAGCCCTTGTAGACACTTTATGATAGCTTATTGGCCTTTCCTAATATGTGTCCTTCTGTATGCAAAATAGTTGCTTGTAAGGCGTAGTATCTTGTCTGTCACAGGCTTTCAGCCCTTAGTTATTATCTTCCCTACTGAATATATTACTATGTAGTTGCTAACCCTATCTTTAGTGCAGCAAAAGTAGCGCTTCCACACGACATATCAATGTAGATTTGCGTTGGTGGCAGCTTAAATAGGAGGTAAGGGTAACGCTAGAAGACTAGGAGTAAGATTGAGAATATACGCATCTGCTCCAGCAGTTTATTTGCATTGTACACCCAGCCAGCCAGCTAGCCTTTAGCATTGCAAACTTCATACACAGCAGTACACAGCCAAAGAGATAAGATAGGGAATTTAGATTCAATAGATGACTCCAAGAGTTAACTACTGTTGCCGCCTGATGTCGACCGCAGCCATACATTAAGCCTGAACGTCAATCTGGATATATCGTCTCCCTAGCTTTGTATCTTCGGTGTAGATACCCCATCCAGTTCTATAACGCTGACTGCTAACGTCCAAACTCCCGGCCATGTGTACTGTAATTCAGCTCCTCGTCATCCGTTAACAGGCAATAGAACCGTCCTCGTTGGACCTGAGCCTTCAGACACCACGTGAGAGCCTCATCGCCACCGAAGCGATGACCAGCGTCAATCCTGAACCCCATCGAAGACCGCAGCGAGCCGTCTCTGTCCGTTTCTCCAGCGAAGTACACGCTGCACCCGAATTACTCAGTGCAGGCGTGTATCGTTATCTTTTTCTGGTCACATGGCGGCGAGGTGTCGATACGGAGGCTGTTCTCGCAGGGTGGGACGGCGGGCTTATATGCAGGTATTGAGGGGTTCTTGGGCTCTTCGATGGGAATGCGAGTGTGATGGGTGGCAGTGCTGGTATTCTGCTATTATCGTGTGTTAGTCTAGAGACAGTCGTTACATGGCGAGGGAATCGGACCAGGGAAGTGAGGATATCCACTGGCAGTCGGTGCTCGATGGAGGTTGTGTGAGTGAAACCACGCTGTCTGTTAACGAAACCATTTACAATGCAAATTCCCGCGTAGTCTTCATAAACTCACATCGTAGTTCAGATCTCATCGTCACTTCACTTGTAATCTTCAAAAGTGGGAGCAAAAATGGATGTAGTATCTTCAGACTCAAAAAAACGGTAATGTAAATACATTCGGCTAACAGTTTCACCACCTCATTCATCTCGCCATCTTACAATCTAGAAAGCTCCTATCTGTCGACTTCACCGAATACGAGATCCATAGTACCGATAATAGCGACTGCGTCGGCGAGCAAATGCCCTCTCGAGATCTGGTCCATGCAGGCCAAGTGTGCGAAGCCGGGGGCCCTGATCTTGCACCTGTACGGCCTCTCGCTGCCGTCCGAGACGAGGAAGACACCCATCTCTCCCTTGGGCGCCTCAATGGCACTGTAGGTCTCGCCGGGTGGCACTGTGTAGCCCTTGCTGAAGAGCAGGAAGTGGTGGATGAGGGCCTCCATGTTCTCCTTCATGGCAGCACGGGGGGGAGGTGCGATCTTGTAGTCCTCGACCTTGATGGGGCCGGCGGGCATGTCGTTCAGGCACTGGTGAATAATACGGAGCGACTGGCGGAACTCCTCCATGCGGCAGAGGTAGCGATCGTAGCAATCACCGTTGACACCAACGGGGACATCAAAGTCGACCCTGTCGTATGCATCGTAGGGCTGCGACTTGCGGATGTCCCAGGGAACACCAGATCCACGGAGCATGACGCCGGAGAAGGAGTAGTTGATGGCATCGGCGGCAGAGACGATACCAACACCCTTGGTGCGGCCAATCCAGATACGGTTGTCAGTCAACATCTCCTCGGTCTCGTCAATGCGGTCACCGAACTGGGTAGCCCACTGGTAGATGTCGTCGAGCAGACCAATGGGGAGATCCTGCGACACACCACCAGGGCGGACGTAGGCGGCGTGGAGACGGGCACCAGAGACACGCTCGTAGAATTCCTTGTATGTGTTAGCATCTAGAGGGTGGCCAATTGCAAGCTTAGCATCGTACCATGAGCTTCTCACGCTCCTCGAAACCCCACAGGAAAGGTGTCAGAGCACCAACATCCATGGCGTGGGACAAGACAGACATGAGATGGTTCAGGATCCTGGTGATTTCGCCGAACAAAGTACGGATGTACTTGGCACGGATGGGGATGTCGATGTTGAGCAGCTTCTCGACGGCGAGGGAGAAACACTGCTCGTTGGTCATCATGGAGACGTAGTCGAGACGGTCGAAGTAGGGCAGGGCCTGCAGGTATGTGCGGTACTCGATGAGCTTCTCGGTGCCGCGGTGCAGCAGACCAACGTGGGGGTCGGCGCGCACAATCTCCTCGCCATTGAGTTCGAGAATCAGACGCAGCACACCGTGAGCGGCAGGATGCTGGGGGCCAAAGTTGACTGTGTAATGGCGGATCTTGCGGGCGCTGTGGACGTCGGCATCATCAGCCTCGGCGGCGAGGGCGGCCTGCTCCTCCGGGTTCTCGGGCTCAATGGGACGGCTGAAGTCTTCGGTGGTAGGCACCATGCGGGTGCGCTGGCTGTCCTCGACCTCGGCATAGCGGCGGGCGAGAGTGGTCGACAGCGGGCGCGCAATTGTTCGTGTAGTAGTAGGGAGGGCGACGGTGCGGAGTTGGGGGCGAGCAGCGGCGGCGTTCAGACACACACGTCTCGCGGCGTGGCCGGCCAGACGCGCGATGGAGGCAGACATGTTAAGGGTGAGGCTTCGCTGTGGTGCCCGTGGGGTGGGGGAGCCTCAATGGGCGAGTCGAGTCGAGATTGCGGGCTGTGGCGGTGGTGAAGCTCGACCAAAATCACATCGATATAGATGTCATGGATTGAGGTGCTGCGCTATTGGCCCGTGTGTGCTTGGGCGGGTCGGCGCTTGGCCTGCGTCGTTTTGCCGACCCAATGTCGAAAAAGTTGACGCTTGTGCTTGCGCTTGCCTTGCCTGCGAGGAACCTTTGAACTGCAGCAACAAGCCCGAAATCCACCATGGCTCTCCCAAGCTCTGCCGTGCTGGCTGAGCGCAAGGCAAGTCTGCGACCACGAGTATGCCGTGTACAAGCGCTGACTGTGTCTGTAGAAGCTCCATGTGGGCGCCGAAATCGTCCAGAACCAGCAATCAACCGACTTTCCAGGCCATTGGCCGGGTGAGAACCACGAGTGGGATCTGGAGTACTTCAAGGAGGCATGTATTGCTCGTTAAACTACAAAATACCTTCATATATACGCATACTAACACACGCTGCAGCACTTCAACGTCCAGTTCCACGCCCGTCCCACACCCTACGACTCCTCCTTCTCGCTCTCTGGCATAGACACCTCTGTCGCAAATGCCTTCCGCCGCATCATGCTCTCTGAGATCTCCACCCTGGCCATCGAAGACGTCTTCATCTACCAGAACACCTCAATCATCCAGGACGAAGTGCTCGCCCATCGCCTGGGCCTGATCCCCCTCTGCGGCGACACAAAGGGCCTCGAATGGATGAAGTGGTACGTCAAGCCAACAGATGACGACGAGGGCTCTGGGGGTCCCTCAGACTTCAATTGCGCCATCCTCCACCTGGATGTTGAGTGCAGCTGGCAAGAGGGCGGTCTCCAACGCGCCGTCGCAGGCGAGACAGATCCAGACAAGCTGTACATCAACCATTCAGTGTACGCAAAGGACATTGTGTGGGCGCCGCTAGGCAAGCAATCAGAAATGTTCGATGCCGCGCAGCCCATCCGCGCAACCAACCCCGACATCCTGATCGTCAAGATGCGACCCGGGCAGAAAATCACCCTCACCATGCACGCCATGAAGGGCATCGGCCAGGACCACGCCAAATTCTCCCCCGTTGCAACCGCCAGCTACCGCCTCATGCCGACCATCGACATCCTGAAGCCCATTGTGGGTGCCGACGCCAAGAAATTCGCACGCTGCTTCCCCAAGGGCGTCATCAGGCTCGACAAGATTACCAGCGACGAGGCGGCAGCAGACCCCGAGCTGAGCGGCCACGAGGGCGAGAACAAGGCCGTCGTTGACAAGCCCATGAACGACACCGTGTCGCGCGAGTGCTTGCGACACGCCGAGTTCAAGGACAAGGTCAAGCTGGGCCGTGTGCGCGACCACTTCATCTTCCGCGTCGAGAGCACGGGGCAGATTGACAGCGACGAGTTGTTCCTCGAGAGCGTCAAGCAGCTGCGGATCAAGGCGCAGAGAATAAAGAGGGGGCTGGATGAGATGATGAAATAGAACCAAAGAGAGATGGGATGGGATGGGACGGGATTGCATTGCACGGCGTTTGGGTGTGAGGGAGGGCTGGCCAAAAGTCATGATATCACGGGTGCCATGCCTTTTGAGATGGAAATAGACAGATGTGTGTAAATTCGACATCTTGAGTTCAACCCTCCAGCTTCCACAAGTGCTATGCAGCATTACAAATACTAATACAAACTGAGAAGAGAAACGTCTCACGGGCAGTGTACAAGAGCCCACTATCCACAAACCACACACACAAAAGTAAATGTCCCGCCGTCCCAAGACGCAAACCAGCGACAGCACTACTCAATCAGCTCAGCAAGCGCCTCATTACACAGCTTCTGCGTACTCCGCGGATCAAACCGCGGTCTGAACGTCACGTTCCTCCTGCTCTCCCTGATCGCTTCCATAGCAGCACCATCCGCCTCAGCCTCGACACTCGATCTCCGTGCTCCAATGGTGGTTTTGGCTTTCGTCGGGCTCGGCCGCGGCGACGGCATGTTGAACCGCACCGTTGGCACAGTGGTCCTGTTCTTCTGCTCCCGAACATCAGACAAGTGCGCCTCGATCATGCGCACAAACGAGGCGATGTTGGCGGTGAAGTAGAATTGCTGTGGTGTTTGAGGCCGGGTAGCCGTTGTGGCCGTGTTGTCGACGCTGGCCGTTTGCGTCTTGCTTATCTGACTACTGTCGTGGGTCTGGACTGCCGAGTCGTTGCGCTCGTGCCTTGTTGCGCGACTTGGTGAGGGCTTGGGCCATGTTTGCTCGTCGTATAGGTCTTGGTCGCCCAGAGACGTAGCGCTGGACGCTGCGCTTCTGTTTGAGTAGACCGAGTTGCGTCTGCGGGAGTACGGAGACAGAGGGCTCGTTGTCGAAGAAATGGGAGACCATGGATCGCACTGAACCGGTGACTGGAATGGTGAAAGAGAGTGGATGGCGGCGTTGTAGTGCACTTCTGCTAGGCTGAGTTCCTTCCAGCGGTTCTTGAGTGTTGCCTCTCGGGCTAATGTGTCGTGAGAAAGTGCTGTGTAGAAGTTCAAGTGCGCTAGGTGTAGAGGATGTGTCTGTTCATTATTAGTGTGAGCTAATAGTCGAGGCACTTGTACTGAGCAAGTTCTGTGTGTTGCACCTACCTGATCATGTATTTCACTCAACAAAAGTTCGCCGAATTTGGCACATTGTGAGTAATGTCGACTGGCATACAAGCTTTTCAGAGCTGCCATCTTCTCCTTCAATTCCCGGTAGCGCGGCTCGTTCATCGTGTTGTCGTGTTGGGTGGAAGCGTGTGCTGTAGATATGGTCGTGCCAGCCGAAGAAGGAGCTACCAAGAAAAAGGAAGCTCAAAGAATTGCAACCTCGCGAGAAAATAGTTTCAGGCCTTTGTCTTCAACAATCCTGAAGGCTGGAGATAATGAAGTAATGGTCACAGGCTAGCTGCGGGAAGAACGCGCTTGTCAATGGCGCATGCAAACGATCGCGTTGAACCCCGCGACTGAAGATGATGTCAAAAGTCGCTGCAGGATGATGCTAGCAGTTGGTGAACGGGAGGATATCAAGCGAAAAGCGAAAAGCGAAAAGCGAAAAAGAGAGAAGCCCAGCCTACGTGCAGAGCCAGACTTATCGCACCATATTATAGCTAGGCCTTGTCGTATGTCACCGTTGTGGTGTGCAGGCTGGGAGGGGCGATTGTTTCAACGGCACGTTTCATGCTCAGGAACGACTGCTCTGCAAAGGAGCTATATCCTAGTCGGGCGATTGGGCGTTTCTACTATTGGCTGCATCGTAGTTATCTTAGCCGGAGCATGCACGAAGGTTTTCTAAGGTGAAGAGGCCGTTTCAACCGCCCTTGAATGACAGAGAAACGTCTCGACTGCCTTGCTTTTCAGGTCACGCTGATCGAAATGGGATGCGACACTGACTCGAATTCGACTATGCGTCGCAGACTCGATGATCGTCTAAAAATGCTAAGCATGCATTTCAAGGAGCGCGCAAGGCAAGGGCAGACCTGGAAATCACTTGAGGCCTACGGTAGCCAAAAAGGTTCCCTCCAAGCGATGAACTGCAACATCATGGGACGTAGTTGGCAATTCTCAAGGAGCGTCTAACCTCTGGAGAAGAGCTTTGAGGACTGCCGATAATCTAGTGCGGTGGCTGTCCTTGCCTACAAAATGCAAGGCGAGCAGCAGTTTCAGACCTGCCCAAGAACGAGGAGATGGGATGAGAGCTTCGATCTAGGGGCAACACAACGAACGTGAGACAATACAGGCGAATTGTGAGAACGAGCTTGCATTTGCTTAGCAGGTGACAAATGAGCTATGAACAGTACTTATTCTACATGGCGCAACTGAGCCAAATGCTTGTGATATCTAGGTTATCGCCGTAACAGCGTCTAGCTCTCGGAAGCAGCCGCACCAGTGATGATCTCGACAAGTTCGCCAGTAATGACGGCTTGACGGGTACGGTTGTAGAGAATCTGGAACTTGCTGATCATGTCGCCAGCGTTCTTGGAGGCGTTGTCCATGGCGTTCTGGCGAGCGGACTGCTCGCAGGCGTGGCCCTCAGCAAGTGCCTGTGTGCTGTCAGTACAATGTTTGCTTCGATTGGTCCAGTAAGCGTACCCAGAACAGCGAGTTGGCGAGAGCGTACTCGCGGAGGTTGGGGAGAGCCTCATCCTCGATCTCGAAAGCGGAGTAGTTGGCTGGTCATGTCAGCAGGGTGCTCCAGTTTGCAACTTGGAACACGGCGTACCAGACTGGGTGATGGCCTCCTCGGAGTAGGCCTCCTGGACGATAGCCTCGTAGGAACCAGCGTTGATGAACTTGTTGTAGACAATCTGGATGGTGGCGTAGTCGGTGGGGAGGAGTGAGATCTGGTCGGCGATGGCGGAGGCGTCGGAGAAGGTAGGAATGTCCTTTCCGGCACCAGCGAAGCTGAGGACAAAGTTCTTGCCGTTGGAACGGGACAGCTGGGCCTTGCACTTCTCACCAATGACGGCGATGTCGGCATTGGGGGCATCGAGGAGCATGCCGCGGACCTTCCTCGACATACCAGAGTGGATACCACCGCAGAGACCCTTGTCCGAGGAGCAGACAACGATCAGTGTCTTGTTGCCGTTGTCGAGGGGCTTGGTCTCGGCGCTCTCGAAGACGGCGTTGGAGGTCTGACCGTAGGTACGCGAGGTAGCCATAGCCCTCTGGGCGCGGGTGAGCTTGGTCGAGGCGACGACCTTCATCGTCTTGGTGATCTTCTCGATGTTGCGAATCGACTTGAGACGGCCCTCGATCTCACGGAGAGTGGCATAGCCGGCGGCGTTGGCGGCGATGGGGGCAGGACTGCAGACGCAAACATTCAGTCAGCACTTGATGCAATTGAAGATGCAATGGACGCGGACGTTGCAGCGCACAGCGGGCGTGCGAAAGGCTGCGACTCCGGGGGGAGGTTGCGTACCGGGCGGCGGCGGCCATGCCAGCCCTCATGGCGGGGCGGGCAGCTCGGGACAGCATCATGGCGAGGAATTGGGATGAGTGGAGATGGCGACGGCCGGGTGATGGTGGGTGAGCTGCGGTCTTGTTCGAGCTTCACGGTGTCGGGCGAATCTGCAAACGCTAGCCGGAGCCCTTGCGGATTGCGGCCTGCCCAGCCCATGACCATGCACGTGACCTGGACATTGGCGGAACATGGGTTCACGGGACGCTGCATCATCAAGTCCGCCGTATATGCACAATTCTTTAAGAAGCTCATCATCGTGTCTGTCTTGACCTGCACATGACTCTCAGTACAAGCATGTAAGACGATGGTGATGTTATGGTGTTGTCAAGTGGACTTCAAACTTGGAAGCAACAACAGAGGAAGAATCAAGGTCAATCTGCAATTGCCCGTACAGAGCTCGTCCTGCTGCCTCTTCTACGTGACCGACCATTTCTCTATTTCCTTAACACAGCATATAGTCCGTCCATCCCCCACCGTGTCATGTTGTCACTTCTCATACGGTAGGGCGACTCTTGTTACAGAGATTCCTGCGCGATCATTTTAGTAAAGGCCGAGAAGCCCGTGCGCTGCCTCGAGCCCGCTGAAGGGAGGCATCACATAAACCCAGCATTCCTCTTTCTTCACTCATCTATCGAGTTCTCACCTCTTTCACCATCGCCTTCTTCACTCTCAGACCAATCTTGCGAGGCGCCCGCTTCACACTCGCGCACGCCACTCCACAATTACTGCGCGTCTCTTGCGCCCGTTCACTCGGTTCCGCTAGAGCTTCTGCGTTCGCGCCGAACAAAGCTGATTCCACACGTCTGTCCTCTCCATACCCACAACACCAGCGCGTGCGATTCGATTACGCCATGTCTTCTTCAGACGAAACGCCCCTCGCGAAGGCGCAAAATGGAGGTGAGTCTGACTGTTGCAACCTCACTTGCCTTACGCCCACGTCACGTCACGTCACGTAACATTTACTTACTCAACAATCACCAATCTTACCATCGTCATCTTCTCCACACTCACTACATCATTTTCTGCCGTTAGCGCGTGCTGCTGGAAGGCCTCTCAACCTTGGACATTGCGCTAACCACCTCTACCATTCAGCAATCTCCAACGAAACTATCCCTAAAGCCGTCGATAAAGCCATGGATAAACAGGTCCCAGCGAACGGCCACGTTGAGCCTGGCATTTCGATCCGCATGGGCCCAGTGGACGATATGGACGTCGATACGCCCAACGGCACGGCGAATGGGAAGCGCAAGTCTCGCGGCAGCATTCCTACTACCAGCTACAAGGAACAAAGCGGTTCTGACGAAGAAGATGACAAGCCACTGGTGGGTTGAGACAGGCTTCTTTTGCATCGATCAATGCGCTAACTCTCCCGCAGAGTAAGCGACGAAGAACTTCTCAGCAAGCAAAGCCTGCGAAGGACGACTCCGAATCCGAACTTAGCGATGTACCGCTAAAGGCACGAGCCCTTCCCAAAGCGTCGGCCGAGCAGATTGGTCAAGACTCCGATTCTGACATACCATTGACCACAAAATTGGTAAAGAAGAAGGAGGCAATCGAGAAGGCTGCGGCAAAGGAGGCCAAAGCGATCCGCACGAAAGAGAAGGTTGCGCCGAAGCGGAAACCTAAGGTCGAGAGCGAGTCTGACGACGATATCCCCCTTGCAAAGAAGAAGGCACCAGCTAGGAAAACCAATGGCGTAAAGAAAGAAGAGTCCGATTCCGATGCTCCACTTGCCAAACGTCCAGCGGCAAAAAAGCCCAAGGCGAAGCCCGCAACAGCTCCAGCAAAGAAGGGCAAAGCAAAGCCCAAGTCCGAAGAAGAGGAGCAACAAGACCAAGACGCCGAAAACGAAGAAGAGGAGTATCGTTGGTGGGAGGATACAGCGAAGGGTGACGGTACCAAGAAATGGGACACGCTGGAGCACAACGGTGTGGTCTTCCCGCCGGACTACGAGCCTCTGCCGAAGAACGTAAAACTGGTCTACGACGGGGTGCCAGTGTCTCTGCACCCGGAAGCCGAAGAAATTGCCGGCTTTTACGGAGGCATGCTCAACTCCACCCATAATGTTGAGAACCCCACCTTCAACAAGAATTTCTTCGAGGATTTTGTTGCTGTTCTCGACAAGACAGGGCACGGCAAGGACAAGGACGGCAAAACAATCAAGATCAAGAAGTTCGAAAAGTGTGACTTCAAGCCTATCTTCGAACACTTCGATGCCGAGCGTGCGAGAAAGAAGGCCCTTCCGGCAGCCGAGAAGAAAGCACTCAAGGCCGAAAAGGATGCCGTCGAAGAAAAGTACATGTTTTGCCTATGGGATGGACGCAAGCAAAAGGTTGGAAACTTCCGCGTCGAACCTCCAAGTCTGTTCCGTGGACGTGGTGAGCATCCCAAGACCGGCCGTGTCAAGAAGCGTGTCGCGCCCGAACAAATCACCATCAATATCGGCGAGAAGGCGCCCGTCCCGGAGCCTCCAGCGGGCCACAGATGGAAGGAAGTCAAGCACGACCACGAAGGCACATGGCTGGCTATGTGGCAAGAGAACATCAACGGAGCTTACAAATACGTCATGCTGGCTGCCAATTCGGATATCAAGGGGCAGAGTGATTTCAAAAAGTTCGAAAAGGCTCGCCAGCTCAAGAAGCACATCGATCACATCCGCGCGGACTACAGAAAAGAGCTGAAGTCTGAGAAAATGGTCGACCGTCAACGCGCCACTGCTATCTACTTGATCGATCAGTTTGCGCTTCGTGCGGGTAACGAGAAGGGCGAGGACGAGGCGGACACGGTCGGCTGCTGCTCGTTGAAGTTCCAACACGTCACCCTGAAGCCGCCAAACACCGTCATCTTCGACTTCCTCGGTAAAGACAGTATCCGTTTCTACGATGAAGTAGAAGTCGACACACAAGTGTTCAAGAATCTGAAGATCTTCAAAAAGGAGCCAAAGACGACTGGCGACGACATTTTCGACAGACTGACCACTTCAGCCCTGAACAAGCACTTGACAAGCTACATGCCAGGTCTTACCGCGAAAGTCTTCCGTACCTACAACGCCTCGTACACCATGGCCAGGCTGCTCAAGGGGATGAAGGCTACGGGTACCATCCAGGAGAAGGTCAAAGCATACAATGACGCCAACCGTGAGGTTGCCATCTTGTGTAACCACAAGCGTACCGTTGCTGCCGGGCACGCCGGCTCTATCGAGAAGATGCAAGAAAAGGTAAGTCGTTCCTGTACATGTGCTAGTCGTCGTTCTAAACACTGTGCAGATAAATGGTCTTCGATACCAGCTGTGGCGAACGAAGGTGATGATGATCGACGTGGACCCCAAGATCAAGAAGAAAAAGGGTGCTGAGTACTTCGAGCGCCCTGAAGACCTTGATAGCGACTGGGTGAAGGCACACCAGGAGTCTGAAGTCGAAGCCGAACGCCAGAAGATCACAAAGAAGTTCGAAAAGGATAACGAAAAGCTGGCTGCGGATGGCGAGAAGGAGATGAAGCCTAAGGAGCTCCAGTCACGCCTCGAAAAAGCCGATGATCTTGCAGCCAAGTACAAGAAAGAGAACAAGACCGGCAAGGTTGAGGCTGAAGGCAAGGGGCCGACGATCGAAAAGCTAGAGGGTGCTGTCGACAAGCTCGACCAGCGCATCGAGAACATGAAGATCCAGATGGAGGACAAGGAGGGCAACAAGGAGGTTGCCCTGGGTACATCCAAGATTGTCAGTCCTTCAGCTCTTTCTTCCAACGATCTAGTGCTAACTACCCGCAGAACTACATCGACCCTCGTCTTACTGTGGTCTTCTCCAAGAAGTTCGATGTTCCTATCGAGCGCTTCTTTTCGAAGACCCTTCGCGAGAAGTTCGACTGGGCGATCAAGTCCGTCGATGAGGATTGGGAATTTTAGGCACAGACACGGAGGTCATCGCTAACGACACTCGCGTTGAACGTATCGTGAATGCTTTCAGTAGACTCATTACACGTCCTCGGACATCTTTCGGTGCTGGGCTAGGGAACTGGGAGCATGGCGAAAGGGGGGTGCAATGGCGGCTCTATGCAAATTTTGTACGGATTTACAGCTGCATTCGTCTTTGACATTGCCTTCAGCAGCGAGTGTCCAGCCTCTTCGCTACACATCGCAGACTTACTGCGTACCTTACCTTCACGATAGAGTTCGATTTGCAATACATCAAAATGCTGCAGCGATTTCAACGGCCTTGCATACCGCTTATTACAAATCCTTCGCTCGTGCATGGTGCAGCGGGACGATCAGTATTGCGTGCAGCATTAAGGCATGCACGGGCGTGCTTGCAACTTCACTTCGGATCAGGATCATCAAAAAGGCTGTGAGACGAATATTGATTTCCATGACATCGCCGACCTCGCGTCACGTACAAAGCAGACACGATGATCTGGCTTGCCGACCTGGTCTGAGCGCGTATACACATGTCCCACAAATACATGTCAGACACTTTTCGGTCGTGGAAGGCTTCTAGAACTGACAGCAAGAGACATGTCGTGCACGCAATCTCAGGTCAAGACAGCGCGCAAATGTAGTACAGATCGCAGATCCTCCGTGCCATGCGAGACAAGACACTCGTGGCCAGGTTCGCGGGACAACTAATTCGTAAGCCTTCAGCCATGTTTTGAAGAGCAGCAAACTTTCACAACCACGACTCATGCTTCAGGGTTCAGGAAGGAGACTTCCGGCCAGCTTCGTGGGTAGCTTCGGGCGCCCCGCAAGCGTGTCTGCGATTGTGGCTCTCCAGGTCACATTTGGGTCTTGCTCCTGGTTTCACCGGAGGATGTTTGCGCTGCTGTTGCACTGCTGCAGGTGTTGTAGTCAGGGCAGAAAGGTGTTGCAGGGTCGATGCCTGTACCCTGAGCTAGAACCCAAGGGGCTTGCTGTTCTGACATCTTAACATGCAAGCGTATCAGACAGCAGCACAAAAATGCTGGCTAGGGTACCAGTCCCGGTATGTTGGAAAGCAAGATGATCGACTCTGTCAACGTTCGCCCACAAGCATGCACCCAAGAACCAAGTCTCTCGATCTGGCAGAAACCACCCGCCCCTGAGCCCCGCTCCAGACTAAAGCACCGCGGCTGTCATACGTACGACCGACTCAAGCAGTCCGGCCATCGAGGTTCAGGGAAGGTTCAGAGCTACGGGAGCGCGCCGTGTTCTGCTTGGCTTCCCGTCCGGTTCCAATGTTCATCACCCGCATCTCGTTGTGTGCACTGGGCGTTGGTTGAATATTGGACGGCACTGCGCGTGCCGCGCTGCTTGTGCAACAGACGGAGAAGATCGCCCCTGCAGACACTTGTGCTGTACCTGCAGGGTCATGACGGAGGTTAAGCCTGCCAGACATGTGACGCAGGTGGTGAAGCACTCCAAGGCCTGCAGGTCAAAAAGTAACGCTGGAACACCTGTCGCGGCGCACGCACGGTGAGATGCATGGCATCAGCCACAAGGTCCGCCGTCCGCGGCGAGCGTGTCTGTCTTCCCGATCGAACCGTTCCTGTAAATTTGCTCCAACAGAGTTGTCGTGGGCGGGCTTTAAATATTGGCTTTGGGCTCCCACCATTCCAGCGGTCTGCACGTCAATGAGTCGTGCTCGTCAACTGGTAGTTGTTTGACATCTGCGCCGCGGCTCTCAATCTCCCTTATAGACTACTTCTCCGCAGACTTCTCCGTCCGATTTTAAAACCCGCCTGTGGCTCTCCTCGTGCTTCCAGAAAAGGTCTGACGATTCCAAAGCACCGGGTACATAGTCCTGCATTCACGGTGCGGCCAGAGTCCTGAGCGCGACGATCAATCACCAGCGCTCATCTCCCGGGTTTGACATTACAATAGCTCGCACAGCACACGACAATATCCACAAAGAGCACTTGCGCTGGCAGCAGAGTACTCACACGTGTGCGCCTGCAAATATGTCGACAGAAGGGAAGCCCGCAGTCCTGATAATAGGCGGTCTGGGTACGTCACTGATTTGCGGTTTCCCCCCGCATTGCGACTGCAACACGAGGGTTTCTTGAGTCTAACAAGTAATCCCAGGCTACATCGGACGAAACCTCGCAAAGTACATCCACGACAACAGCCTCGCCTCTGAAATCCGCCTTGTCGACAAACACCTGCCCGAGCTGGCATGGCTTGCGCCCGAATTCAAGGAAGCATGTTCGCGAGAGCGCTTCATGCAGGCTGATGCTTCCCAAGAACGTACGTGCCCCTCCTCTACACTGCCGAGAGGAACATGGACTGATGCACGCAACAGGCTCCCTCCAGCGCATATTTGACCGCGAAGGCGGCAAGGAGTTCGAGTTTGTGTTCAACTGCGGCGGCGAAACGCGCTTCTCCCAAGATGAGAAGGTCTACGAACTCCGCTCCCACGCGCTCTCCATGGCCGTCGGTCGCGAGGCCGCAAAGCGCAAGGTCCAGTGCTTCCAAGAGCTCAGCACAGGCATGGTTTACAAGTCCGAAGCTGCGCCGCGCAAAGAGACGGATAAGCTGAAGCCGTGGAACAACCAGGCAAAGTGGAAACTCAAGGCAGAGGAAGACTTGGCCAAGGTCGATGGACTGAATCTCATGATTATGCGGGTCGCGAACGCGTACGGTCCCTACACTGCGAAGTTTCTCAGCACGGCGCTATGCTTGGCAAGAGTGTACCAGAGCATGAATAAGGAGATGCGGTGGCTGTGGAAAGAGGATCTGAGGACAAACACAGTGCACATTGACGACTTGGTACGAGCGCTGTGGTCAGGCGCTGAGTGGTATGTCAAGCAGGCCAAGAAGACACCGGCACCGATCTACAACATTGTGGATCACGGAAACACATGTAGGTTCCCGCACCCGCGGACACTGCACACGGGCTAACATCTAGCAGCACAAGGATCTGTCGCCAAGATCATACATGATATCTTCAACATTGAAACCGGGTTCCACGGCACGCTAATATCGGCATTTGCGCGACTCAACATAGACCACGTAGTCGACGAAGTTAATGACGAAGTGCTGGACCCTTGGGCAGAGTTGCAAAATGCAGCAGGAATCAGCCAGTCGACGCCTCTGAGCCCGTTCATGGAGAAGGAGCTGTTGAAAGACACAGACCTCAGCATGGACGGTAGTGCATTTGAGAAAGACACAGGTTTCAAGTAAGCCATCTTCCAAAGTCTCTTATGGATCAATACTCACGACCGACAGGTACGCACACGAAAGGCTCACAAAAGAAGGCGTCGAAGAGGTAATCGAGAGCTACAAGAGACAAGGCTGGTGGCCGTGATGCCGACTACAGCTCTACACATCTTTTGCCAACGATCGATACCCAATTCATTCAGCACCACGCTTTTACGGCCGATTCCCGCATGACCTTGCCCTTTCCACTCGTATTCATCTTCGACTTCGTTTGCATCACGTAGCCAAGGTTTGCGGCACGCTATGGCAGTGCATCGTCTGCATGGTGTATAATAATACTTCTTCTTTACTCTTTCTTTGTGTCATCTAGGGTGGTATCTCGACATCTCATCTTCGCTTTGTGATCGGTGCATGTTAGCTGAGTGTTGCGCATGTTGTAGAGATCACATATCCCAATTTGAGCATTTGAATCTGAGCCTGTTTTGTTACGTGAGTCTTCGTGGTGAGTTGCCATGAATCAGGTGAGCATCGCATAAGTAAATGGGTAAGGACTTTGCATGTTTAAGATTCAATGTATCCGGTACGAACGTCGTAGGTCCAAATGCAGTATCAACACCTCCCAATGCTAGTCGATCATCAAAACTTTTTACGCAACGTCGACGAACCCTCTCTTCTTCCTCTGCTTGCCCTCCTCTTCGATTCTCTCCACATCCTCAAGTCTGACAATCTTCTGTTCATCTACTCTCTCACCCACAAATCGAAGCGCTGCGACGTTGAAACCAATCAGGTCTTTGTTACCGCCCAGAGTCTTCCTCAGCTCACTCCGCATCTCCTCAAGCACGGTCTTCAGCTCTCTCGACGCAACGATCTGCTTCTGATGCGTCTTCAGCATGAAGAACAGAACGCGGCAAGTGAGGGTGACATTCCAGTGCTTCTGCACCCAGATGCTGAGGAATGTGAAGAGTGCAGGGAGCGAGGCGAAGGGCAGTACGAGGAGTGCATCCTGCAGCTGTGCGGCGGGGATCTTGGCCATGGTGTTCAAAACATGGCGCTCAGCAGAGATATTGCCCAGCGCCATGAACATGACGTTACGCTGAGGTGGTGCAATCTTGGGGTTTGATCGTCGCTGTACCTCCCATTCCCGGACAACTTCTAAGTCTTCCATGCCGAGGTCGAGCGCCTCTTGGATACGCTCTCCAGCTGTGAGAGAGCTGATTGTCTGCTTGGAGGCATCGACTGCTTCGGCGCGTTCGCCGTTGGGGTTCTCTTCATCTTCGAGAGAGTGGGCGAGTGTGTTCTCGTAAAGCTCCTCGAGTTCGCGCTCGCGTTCTTCCTCAAGGAAGATGGGTTCGTCGGATTTGTTCCAGATGCGGATGCTCTTGTCGTGGGAGGCAGTGACGATGAAGTCGCCAGTTCGAGCCAAGGTCATTGCCCAAATCTCGCCGTGGTGGCCGCGGAATTTCTGAATTTGTTGGAACTTGTCGCCGTCCCAGCTCTTGATCGTCTTGTCTTTACTGGCGCTGAAGAAAATATGCTTGTCGTCACCATCGACTGGGTGTGGGATGAACGAGATCTGCATGATGCTGTCCTCGTGGCCGAAGAGCGCTTTGTGGCAATCACCAAAGTCCAGACCCCAGATTCGAACATTCTTGTCGGCAGAGCACGTCGCAATCAGCTTGCTATCGCTTGAGATCGACATGTTTAGCACCGGCAACTTGTGACCGTACAAGTTGAGGAAGAGCTTGAGTGAATCGACAAAGAAGACTTTGACGGTGTTATCAAGGGTTGCAACAGCCAACAGCCTAGAGTCAGGCGAGAACTGCAGGCTCAGAACGTCATCGTTGAGCTTCAGGATGCGCGACTGGGCAAGCTTAAGGCGAGGCATCGTTCGTTTTGTGCCAGGAATCTCTTCTTGCACAATCTCAAAATTCCAGAACTTGACCGACTTGTCGGCGCTTCCTGTGATGAGTGACTTGCCGTCAGGATGCACCTGTAGGGTCCAGACAGCCCCTTCATGTGCTTCGATCTTATCAAGCAGTGATGAGGCTGCGATATCGTAAAGCTCGAGATGGCCTTCTTTAGTGCCAACAACGACGATCTTGTCACCGGGCAAGAAGGCGCAGCAAAGCGCGTAGCCACATTCCAATGTTCTCAAGCAGTTCTGTGTCTTGATGTTCCAGATCTTAAGGCCACCGCTTGAAGCTGATGCCAACATGCGGTCGTCTGAGCTGAGAGCTAACGCGCGCACGTCGTTTCTGTGTCCTGCTAGCTCGACAGAGAGCGTGCGGCTGTAGTCTGGCATTTCCTCGGTCTTCGACTTGCTCTTCGTAGGAATGTCGTAGACTTCGATGAGATTGTTGTTGGTGCCGATGAGGAGTTGCATCTTCTTCGATCCCCTGGTCTTCATCCACGCAACGGATCTAACTTTTCCTGCCGTGCGCACAGTCACGTATGAGGTGATGACATCCCCGATCTCAGCGTCTGCAACATTGACCTTGTCTTCGGCCTCTTCCTCTTGTGCCTCGCCGGTGGCCTCATTCTTGCCCTTCTCGCGTCTTCTCTTCCTCTTCCTGGCTAGACTCTTCATAACTTCCTCCTCTGTGCGTATCCGCCAAATTTCGACTGCCTTCTCGGCGCCGTGTACTGCGACATAATTCGACTTGGAGTAGAACGAGATGCCCTGTGTTCGGTCCTTCCCAGATCGGTATAATGTGCCTCTTGGTGTAAGATAGCGCTGCTCAGTAACTTCACCGACAGCAGCTCCAGCTTGTCGTAGCCCAGGCAAGTCTATAGCCCAGACCTTCAATTCACCATCATTTCCTGCTGTGATACACCCATTGCCGTCTGGCGACACTCCCAGCGCCCAGCATTCTCCGTTTGTTTGCGCAATGTGCGTCTCGATGCAGTGCTGAGTGCCGATGTCCCATATCTTGATCAGGGCGTCCTTGCTTGTCGAAAGGAGGAAAGCCTGATCTGCGTCCATCTCCGCTTCTTCTTCATCTTCCTGCGGCGCTGTTCCGGGGTGGAGGAACTGCAGGCCGGTGATCTGGCCCTTGTGCCCTCGAAGCTTGAAAAGACCAGTCTCAGAAACAAGGTCCCAGATCACAATGTCTGTGTCCTTAGCACCACTTGCAAGCCGCACCCCACTCTGATCGAAAGCTAGTGTGGTGATGGCTGATTTGTGTCCGTTGAAGCTGATGATGGCGGTCGACGTCCTCGCATCCCAGACTCTTATGCTTCCATCTGCGTACCCCACAGCGAACACGTCTGGGTCAGTCTCGCTCCTGCAGATAACAGTGACCTCTTCTGTACAACTGGCATCACGCCACCTGCTCAACAGCTCGCCCTTCTTCACATCCCAGCAAAGGACTTCTTCGTTTGCGGCGGCGTATGCTCGTCCTGCTCCAGAGGACTTGGTACCGGGTTGGGTGACTTCGGCGGCCCAGACGAGGTTCGAGGTGGCTGTCGCAACAACCCCAAAAGCGTCGCTCTGCTCGTACTTGCTGTTCGATTGTTAGAGGAAGGTGCAGCTGCTTTGCGCCTCCAGAACATACCTATATGACTTGACCATGATGCGCCGCTAGCGAAATCTGAGGGTATCACAAGTGTTCAAATAAAAGTAAGAGATTTTAGAAAATGGTCTCAAGTCATCGCTTCTCCAGAATCCTTGTGCTGTGGTTGGCGGCCAGCTCGAAAGTTGGTGAACTTTTTTCGGTAGCAGCTCTCGAAAAGTTGCGACCCGCCCTAAAATGCGCCACGGCTCCAGCCACAAAGGGACCCACTTTCCAACTACGACACTGGGCAGGTACACCTCCGGCCTCCGCATCAGCCTACGAGAGCTCCCCGCCATACACAGCTGCATCCTTTCGCAACAGCTCGACAGCCACAATGCTTCTCCTCGACTATCAGAATGTGCTCATTGAGTCTCTGCTCAAGGATCGCTTCTCTGGGTGCGCTCCACCCCTCCGCTCCCCGCGCTGCGTCCTGCCAGACTGACCCCATACAGAGGAGCTCCCGCGAACATTGACCAAGTGGTCTCCGACTTCGACGGTGTGACGTTCCACATCTCGACCCCCGAAAGCAAGACAAAGATTCTCGTCTCCCTGCAGATCAAGTGCTTCTCCGAGCTTGTGCAGTACGGCGCCCAGGAAGTCCTTGAGCGCGAATATGGTCCATACATCGTCTCGCCGGAGTCAGGGTACGACTTCTCTGTGTTGGTAGACCTAGAGAACCTGCCAGAAGACAAAGGTATGAGACGTGGTCAACTGGAACGATTCGGCGGCTGACAGCGATCAGAGAGCCGTGATGATCTCGTCAGGCGCATATCCCTTCTCAAGCGGAACGCCATGGCTGCACCCTTCGAGCAGGCTTTCGACGAGTTTGCGCAGCTCCAAGAGGAAGCGTCCAAGTACACATCAGAGTCCGCGCCCCAGGGTGTGCAGGAGGGCGGTGAGGTGCGCGCTATCCACTACCGTGAGGAGGAAGCGATATACATCAAGGCCAGCTTCGACCGTGTTACAGTCATCTTTTCCACCGTCTTCAGGGAAGAAACAGACAGAATCTTTGGAAAGGTGTTCCTCCAGGAGTTTGTTGACGCTAGGCGGAGAGCTATCCAGAATGCGCCCCAAGTGCTCTTCCGTAACGACCCACCTCTTGAGCTTCAGGGTATTCCAGGCGTCGACACATCTGGCTCCGCTGATATTGGCTACATCACATTCGGTAGATCAAGCAAGCCTTGTCTAGGAATCATCGCTAACGTCTTCAGTCCTCTTCCCGCGCCATCTAGCAACTGCACGACGAGCAGAGGTTATCTCACACATCCAGACCTTCCGCGACTACTTCCACTACCATATCAAAGCGTCCAAGGCATTCATTCACTCGAGAATGCGTAAGAGGACAGCTGACTTCCTCCAAGGTATGTTATTACCTGTAATTCTTACCTTTCTTCATAAACTGATCCCGTTACAGTCTTGCGAAGAGCAAGGCCCGAGTCGGAAGAGAAGGAGCGCAAGACAGCCAGTGGGCGAACATTCAGGGTACAGGCATGAGTGCAATTCCCTGGGTGCGGTACTTGTTATCGAGAAGACGAAACAATCAAAATCCAAGTCGAATACCCTGTGATATCCTATGCATCGGCTTGTGAAGTGACCTTGATCTAATTGCCTGTCTTAAGGCTGTCTTGCTTTGTCTACCATCATCATTCCAAACCGAGGCCGTAATGGCATGGGTTCCACGCGCACGGACACTGTTGTAGTCGCGACTTCCAATTGACGCGTTCCCCAAACTTAATACCCCACAAGCTCGACATCATACCTGCTCGACGCACGCCTACCCTTCCATTTATAATCAAGTCCACTTCAAAATGGCTTCAGAAGAAGCTTCGCGGCCCAAATTCGACAATTTACCTGGAATCGACACTGCACCAGATGTTTACGAGACCCCCGAACTGGCAGAAGATGTCTCGACCATACAAGCCTCGACTGCGATATCCGAGTCAGACTATGGTTCTGATGCAGAAAACTCTGGCGTGAGCCACCAGCGCCTGCACGCTGACCAGGCACGCGACCGATTCCAGCCCTCGCGGATAGATGCCAACGGCGTGGATTTTTCGGACAATGTCGCGCAACGGCAGGCATACCGCACCTACACACGGCAACGGCGACGGGGAGAGATCTTGGGCGACGACAGCGATGAAGAGCACGAGAGCTTCTCGCGCAAGCTCATGAGAGTGAAGCGAGAGTTGCAGGAGCTGGAGGACGAGTACGAGCAAAGGAAAGAGTCTGGGGACAAGTCACAGATTGAGGAGCGAGATGCTAAGGAGGTTATGGACCTCATCTCAGACAAAGTCGATGAACTATACGCAAGCCGGAGAGGAGGGACAGAAGCGCTGCTTGACCGGACAATACAGAAATACAACAGTTACGAGCCCTTTACACCAAGCTCGAAGATCACGGCAGCCATTGCGAACCAGCCGCCCTTGCCCGGATCGCAAATCTCACGGAGCCAGTTGGATCATGTCTTAAACCAGGCGGCTGAATTCGACAAGAGAATAGCACAGATGGAGAGTAGCCTTGGGCTTAATGGCGCCTCCCTCCCAGAAACGAGTGAAGATTCCACATTCCCAATCTTCACAACGTTACAAAGACTAGAGCAAACCCTTGGTGCGATAGGCGATGCTTCCACGAACAACCTCGACGGAGCATCATTGCAAATCAAAAATTTGATAGAGGAGGCCGAGAGTCTCAAAGAAGCACGGTTGGAAGCTTCACAGGCTGGCACTGCGGACGAAACCACAACATCTGATCAGGAGGCTAAGATCAACGCACTGTATGGTACCCTGCCCTCGATCGAGAAGCTCTCGCCGCTTCTGCCTCTAGTGCTCGAGCGCCTACGCACATTGCGCCTTATTCACACGAGCGCATGGCAAGCCGATGAAGTGCTAACCGAGCTGGAGTCGCGGCAGTCAAAGCAGGAAGAGGAGATTGAGAAGTGGGAGAAGCAGTTGGAGCTGGTTGAAGGGGACATCAAGAAGCATGAGCAGGCCATGCAGGGTAATGTCAAGATTGTAGGGGATGATATCAAGATGCTGGAGGAGAAGATCGCCAGGCTACTTGCAGAGGGGAAAGAGTAGGAAGTAGTCTAGGACAGAGGGTGCATGTGAATAGATGTAGCAAGAGATACCCATTCGCACTTGATCAGGGACGCATTCTAGAGGGCTTTTTGCCGGTAGTCGAAGGTTGTCACTATGAATAGAGACATCACGTTCGGTTTCGAACCATTCGAACCTGGCTTTCAACTTTTTTGAGTGGTACTGGGTTTGCAAAAGAGCTCTCCTTCTACACCACCAGATCTCAAGTCCGTTGGTGTGAAAGAGAGATAACTGTCTTCACATTGTGCTTTCATATTGAATCTGCTGACGGAAAAATTTAGCGAGTGAGCATCTGCCTTGGAACACAGAATTCGCTGGTTACGCAGACTACAATGCGACCATCAGATCTTGAGTGTGCGGCTGAGTCTCCTCACCGCGACCTTCTGGTGCGGAAACTACTCATTGTTATGGGCTAGACTATGCAGGCGTGAGCGTACTCGCGAAATAGCCGAAAGTATTGTAGCAACAATGGCTCGGCATTCTTTGAAAGGAAAACACGATTCCACCATTATGAGCATGACATGGTGAAACTTAGTCCACGACCCCATGGATGTCAGCTGAAGTGAAAAGGATGCAAAGACTCCAACGGACATGGATGGTCTGGTATCAGTACAACCATGCTATAATCTTTGGAGTGAGAGCTAGGCTTGTTCCAGATCGCTCAACGACACATGCTCGTTGACTTCAGATCACTCCTTGTCTCCATCGCCCTCTATCTCCAGGCTAACTTCAACGTGATGACCCACTGAAGAGCTGACATCTTCCTGGATCCGTGACAGCTGATCAGCCAATGCGTCCTCGGTACCCCACGTGAAGTAACATCCCCAGAACCTCACGGACTTGAGACCGGGTAGCTTAGGAAGCTGCTCCCACTGAGCATCCAGCTTGACTTCCTCCTTATGTACTGCGATATGTCGAATAACGATACATTTCTCCCAACTCAATGCCTTCAGAAGATTCCTGATGGAGCTGTCGTCTTCAGATGGCGGCCCGAAACGGAGCATCTTGGACTCCCAGTACAAAAGCTTCGTCTCTGTGTAGATCTGGCGACAGACTTGTGTCAGGTTCACAGACTGACGGACCGTGAAGTTCTGTGGGAGTTCGGAAAAGAGCACTCTCTCTTCATCGTTGGACTCGAGCTTGTCGACGAGGATGTCGTAGGGCCCGAAAGCGTACGTGTAGATTTGATTGCGTAGCTCGGCAGGAAGACGGAGAAGAGGGGATGCTTGTCGATTGGGTTGTGTGCTATGGTATTGTCAGTCAACATCAGCGATACAGGAAGTGATACTCACGGGGCATCTTGGGCAGCATCACTGCTCAGTATGGGGGATGACATGGCTGAACCACGAAACGTAGAAAGGCGCTGTAAGAAAGTGCAACGGACCTCAGGACTTTATAAGTACCTGGGGCGTGGAACGTGCCCCGGCGTGACGTGATGGCGGATTAGATAGGTTGGAGTGAAGGACAAGGAATGAGTGTCCAATCGTAGATGCTTAGTCCTCCGCCATGGTCAAAATTTCACACGTCACTCTGTTGATTCGATCACTAAGGAACTCGAGGTTCGTATGCAATTGCTTCTGCCATGTTTTGATGACCAACATAGCCCTTTGAACAAGATTCCTTATAGAAATGAATCATCGTCTTTCGGCTTGGTCATAGCAGCCAATGGATGTCAGCCGAAAACGAGCATTTGGCTCAAATATCGGGCTGACATCGAACAATGTCCTCATACAGAGACTCGTCGGCGTCATGTGAGTGATTGCAGTGAAAGCGAGACTTGCTGAATTTCGCATTTCACCCGAAATGACTATGTCGTGGTCTCGAGCAGTCTGGAAATACTACAATCTCTAGGCTGTCATCCTTGCCACAAACTTCCGAAGTAATCTCGCCGACCTTGTGAAAAGTTTCAAGTACCCTCGCTATGTAGGTCAGGAAAGCTTGCTAGAGTTTGACTATGGTATCTTGGCCTCGGATTTGTTGAAGGAATAGAAACTATCTGCGTTCTTTCAGGTGTGACTGCCGGGATCAGAAATATAACGTATTTGAATCCTCTCAATTCACAACACCCATACTGACCTTCCTCTCCATCGCTGTTTCCGCCTGGCGATTGTACTGCTGGTGTCACAAGGAGATAAGACAACGACACCAGCAGATAAAGAATCAGACTTTGTTTTTTTCAAAACGAGCATCCAAGTATGATTCTCAAGTAATCAAGAGGGAAGCAGAAAGGCTAAGATTAGGTTACATCGCCATCGTCTCTTCCGTCTTCGAAGTAAGGACATCTCAGCCGACCTCTTGCCATGAGACTACACCCAGGTACTAGGCAGTGATGAACGCCCAGAGGGTGTAGAATCTCAATAAGGCATTGCGAAGGAAGCCCCAGGATAGCCGTCAAGACTCACACTTCTCGCCAACTTCTCGCAGCCAATCTCTCAGTCAATGGCCTAAAGTCTGAGCCGCCCACACTACCTTGGTCAATCATCCTGGTGTTCCGCCTTTCTGCAACGAACGTGGCTGGTTGACCGTTCTCATCAATACCCTTCCAGCGTCTGACCTCAATCCGACGGCCGCCATCATCGTCCTCAGAGTCCGTCACATCATCTTCAGAGCTGATGTGCTTTCGGCTGAACGGTGGTGTCACAGATCGAGCACGCTCTATGGCCTTGCTGCTGGAGACATGCCGATAATCCGAGTGTCGAGGCCGCTCAGACGGCGGAGGGGAAGGTGGTCGAGCCTCACGTTCGCGAGGTGGGGCTGGGCTGACACTGACATGACGAACCCGGATCTTTTCGTAACGTCGAGGAGGGGAGGGGGATATGCGGCGAGCTCGATCGATTTGAATCTCATCGTAGTGTCGCTGCGGAGAGGGCGATGATTGACGTATGTGGAGCCGTTCCATGCGATCGATCGGCGGTGAAGCAGGCTCATCCACATAACGACGAGCCTCGTACCGGTTAGAGGTCTCAACTCTTCCCTCGTCATATCTGTCGTCTGGATGAGACCCTTCCTGCCTTTCTGTAGCGAACTGAACACGTGGACCGCCAACTTCTACGTTTGTGCTTTGTTGGCTGTCGCGCAAGCTAGTCCTTCGCCTGTACGATGTCTCATATGTATCCGCAGGTTTGAGAATCCCACGGCTAATTGTTTCCGAGCCGCCATCGTTTGTAGAGGTCTCCTCAGCTGCTGCGAATACTCTGTGGTCGGGTATCACTGTCCTGTACGGACGGGGGTGTGACTGTATGCGAATGCGGCTCTCACTGCGCCGTACCGGGCTTCTCGGCCTCCGCTCTTCTGAGATCTGTCGGTAGCTGACCCTGGAAGTCCTCGAACGCGCCGGTGGTGGCGACGGACTGAGTTCGACGATACGAGGGCTTGGACGAGGCGGGCTCTGCTTCCTATACGAGTGAGTACGGACAACGTCAGGTGGCGGCCATACCTCGTCGGGGGTAGGGTAAGGATCGTTGGTGTAGGAAGCGTTCCTGCGAACAACATCTGGCGGAGGCCACACTCCATCGTACCTTGATCGTCTAGGACTTAGCGACGACACGCGAACTCTTGTTATATTTCGGTAGCTGTGTGGAGGGCTTCGCTGCAGTGTACGTAGCCCGATGTGCGCGTGACTTGAGCCTTCTTTGATGATCCGCGGGCGAAGATGGTCTGTCCTCCAAGAGGCATATATCTCATCGCGACTCCTCTGTCGGCCTCTTCGCTCCCTACGGTCGATCTCGACATGGACAGGCTCCCTAGGCCAATCGCAAGGCTCATCTGCAGCACAAGTTCGGACTCTTGTGTAGCTTGTCGCTCGCGCGCGATGTGTCCTTCCGGTGCTCTTCCTACACTTTCGACACGGCGTGGTGATGACGGGTTTGCCTGGTATGACAGGATTGTTACGGTGATAGCCAGCGGACCGCATTTGTCCACACACACTGCACGTGTGACAGAGCAATACAGGGACTGTATGCTCCTCGATCCGTGGCGGCGCATCTGTGCCAATCTGACGGTGATAGGAGAAATGCTCGTCTACTCTTTTGCTGTTCGAGTGAACCAAAGATGAAACATTTCGCTGTGTAGAAGCCATCACACCAGGAACAGAGCCGGTCGCCCCTGCTTGGGCAGGTTGAGGTATGTTTGGGTCTGCGTACTCCCAACCAACGTTGTAGCTCGGTGGAGGCGGCGGCTGATTACTGAAATTGCGAGGGAGCTGAACGTAGCCAGGTGCTGTAGAGGCTACAGCCAAAGCTTGAGCGGCTGATGGTTGGCCCTGGACTTGACCTTGACCTTGATACTGCCCGAGGGGCGGCGGTCGTTGAGGAAATCTGAATCAAAGTTAACATCAGCGGGTGATGCAAGGAAACCGCTTGAAAGAACATACCCAGCTTGTCCGAATGCAGTTTGCGGTGCGTAAAGACCCTGAAGGCCTTGGTAAGAAGCGATGGAACTCGCTGCTGCGGGTGGAGGAGTGGGCGCTGCTGGAGGCAGTCCGAGGCCAGGGAATTGCTGTGACAGGCGTGAGTAGCTGATAGAGTACTCGAGCACTTGTTGAAAGAGCGGATTGAACTTCTGCATAACGTGTTAATCACAACGTTCAGGCAGATGATGCACCAAAATAAGACACTCACACATGGAAAAGATGTTGGCTGGCAGGATTGGCGACCGAGCCTGGATACTGTGGAAATGGCTGTCCAGCGCTTGCAGTCGAGTTGCCACCTCCGCCCATATACGCAGCGAATGCCTTTCGCTGCTCTTCGTTCGCCATGATGTGTTTGTGGAAGGTACGTGGCGTGCGGTGTGGAGTTCGCGGCAAGACCTATGACCACGTGAGAAGAGAGGCAGGTGCCGACCAGACCCCAAATTCGCGAGCAGAGAAAGGTACGGAAATGAGGATATGTGCGAACAAGGTGACTGAGGGGACTGAGGGAGAAGTTAGACCAAGGAAAGGAGTTGGGTGGCTTGCGCTATCAAGGTGAAGGCAAGGTGACGGAGGCCTAGTCGCGACTGTGAACCTACCTTACGCAGCCTATCGAAGTCTTACAGATAGTTGACGATGAATTCAAGACTTGCTGCTTGGGATCCTTCAATGGGGCTCAAATGTTCTTTTATTCTTCCCAAAACGCCAGCCTGTCAACATGCCAACCAACATATCTTTACAGGTGCTAAAACTCTTATCTCTGAACTCAGGACGTCTAGTCCACCCTCAATACCCTCGGGCCCTTCCTCTTCGCGGCCCTCTTCTTCTTATGACCCTGGTCGAAGGCCACGGCGCTACCGTGGTCGCGACCGAAGTTGTCAAGGTCCTTGACCTTGTAGATCCTGATGATCCAGTTCTCACTAGTGAATGCCTCCTCGATGGTGCTGAGCTTAGGGCCCTCGGCAGGCAGCTTCGCGCCACGGACACGGTCCTGGGCCTGTCCTGCGGGGAAGAGGGAGTTGTAGTTGTAGTAAGACATCTTGTACCTGAAAGAAGATTTTAGCGGAGACCTTTGAAAAGAGAAAAACTGAAACTTACATCAAGCTGTTCTTCATGGTCGGCGTAGCCTCCTCATCCACGCGGTACTCACCACGAGACGTAAAGAAGTTGCGCTCCTTGACCTCATCGGGCCAGATACCCTCAGCAATACGCACCATCCAAAGGAACTTGTTGATGTCATCGCCAGAGTACCCAAGAAGACCACCGAAGACAACGAGAACGTAGTCAACCTCATGCTGGCGCATAATAGGGTAAGATACCTCCTCGCTGGAGCTCATAGCCTTACCAACGGTAGCAATGTGGGTGTTGTTCCAGGTGTTGTTGTCAACCAGGGTCGGACGATCAGCCATACCACCAATTTGGTAACCGTAGTCCCACCAGGACATGATCTTGGCGTCCTGAGCAGTGTTCTGTCTGAGCCAGTAGTAGGCCTCACGGTAGTCATCAATGATGTGCTGGCTACCGTCTGGAAGCTTGGAAGCCAGGACAACGGAGGGCGAAGAGTAGGCGTTGGAAGTGACCCATGTGCAGTGGAGCACAAAGAGCATGAGATAAACAGCAGAAGCGCCCACAACGGTGAGCTTGGAGGCGTATGACTGGATACCGATGTAAGGCTTGCGAGTAGAGCGAAGACCATCAGGCAGGACTGCGGCGGCGGCAATGCTAGCGGCGTCGGACGCCTCGCCTTCCTTAGGCTCAGCCTTAACGACTGGGGTCTTCGCATCGAGGTAGGTGTCCAGGATCTGAGAGAAAGCAATCGCTGATGCGACGCAGACGATGGGAGTCAGGGTGAGCATCAGACGGACCATGACACCAGCGAAGTAACTGGCAAGCACAGCGTAGATGACAACGAAGACTTGCTCGTCAGTCAGCTTGGTGAAGCACATGTAGACACCAGCGGGGAACAGCCAGATCATCATGCTCAAGTCAAAGAAGAACGCGGGCCACGCGGTCGGCTGGTGTTCAGAGACGGAAGCAATGATGGGAATGTGAATCTTCGCGTATCCGGTGTCCCAGAGCGAGTAGAAACGACCAGTCCAGGGCGCAATGACTCCCGTAACGGTCAAGAGGACAAGTCCACCGAAAGCCACGACGAAGACTACCAGGACGAGGGCGCGCAACAGGGTCTGGAACTGCTTGCTGGGAAGCTGAGCGCGAACCCAGTCGACGAAAGCAACCAACTGGAGGAGGCCAAATACACCAAGCGCAGACATGTGCTCGGAACTGCGAATGGGCAGGAAACCGACGAACGGAATCTGCATACTCGCTAGTGTGCCGAGCGCATACCACGAAGTGTAGCTGACGTAGAGCCTGGGGCTGTAGCGTCCCATGCAAATCAAGACGAATGCGTGCAGAGGCAGCAAGTTCGTGATGAAGACGTATCCACCCCACGCAGACACCATGTATCCGTAAAACAACGCGGTCAAGGCGCCCCAGAACATGGAGCCTTCCTTGACAGCCTTGATCCATAAGAAGAAGGTGAAGACGAGCAGGAAGATGGCAATAGCCTCGTTGTCGTAACTACCGGCGACCGAACGGGAGATGTAACCAGGGGTGATACCCATGAAGGCTGCGGCGAGCAGGCCGGCAGAGGGTGAAGTGACCATCTCGCTGGTCAGAAGGTACGTCGCGAGCGCGGTAAGGCCAGAGAAGCCTGGAGCGAGGAGGACGCAAATGTTGCGAATGTCGACGGGGAGGGCAAGGGCGCGGAGGAGGTGGTAGATGGCACCACTGGTAACCATCAATCCGGGATAGAGAGTACCGCCAGTAACGCGACCGAGGGGATGCCATGTTCCTGTCAACCGTGTCAGTTCAATGCGTCCATAATCCACGCGTGCGTGATGTGCGAGCAATGCGGAGGAGAGGCGTACGGTCGTCAAACCAGTCCCAGAAGCTATAGAAGCCATTCTGTACAAGGTATTTTGTCGCTCGGAAGTTGAACCAGGGATCGACTGCACCCTTCAGTTAGCCAATTGCGCACTCCAAAGCTTGTGGCGGTACGGACACTCGTGAATGATGCTTTCGAAGCGGATCACGGAGAACAGACGGCTGCTCACTGCTGCACCTGCAATCAAGCACAGAATAACAACCCGAAGCAAGCCTCGAGTGTTCCGGCCCGTGGCCTGCTTGAGGAATTGCCCTTCCTCTGCGGTGGCCATGTTTGGGAGAAAGGAAAGTGGTGAAGGGAGAGGTGTTGCTTTCGAGGCCGCGTCACTGGAGCTGGAGCTCTCGATGTTCACACGTAACGTGGCTCTCCCCAAACTGTCTTGGCGGCACTAAACCCCACATCCCTGTAGTTTCATCACCCATCATCCACGATACGCTTCCAACATCACGAGAGAGAAAGAGTGTACGCGATTTCGAGGCAGATACTAGAAAGGCGCGTCGAGAGCTGTGGATTGCTCCTCCGACTCCACTCTCTCGGTCATCACATGTCGACAGCCATGTCGAGCAAGCAGCAGGAGTTCTATATCCTAGTAGGCAAGACGTCAGGAACGAGGGCAAGCTTCGTTCACACTTAGTCTCATAGCGACTGGCACACCATACTCGATATAAAGAGGAAGTACCCATGATTAGCATTACTCTAAAATCAAGAGTCCTCTTATTCCCTCCTGACACATGACTCTGCCACGAAAACAAGGGCTCAGAGGAGGGCGTTTGACATTAACATCTAAGAGGATGGCTGCTACGATCAACACATTAAGCTCAAGAGTCTGAGCCAATGAGTGTAGCAGGGGTGAGCCTTCAGCCTTAAACATTCCTGGCTCAGAAGCCTCTAAGTTTGTGT
Source organism: Didymella segeticola (assembly GCA_004522025.1). Lineage (NCBI taxonomy): Eukaryota > Fungi > Ascomycota > Dothideomycetes > Pleosporales > Didymellaceae > Didymella > Didymella segeticola. Next base: position 882,940 of record SDAV01000003.1, on the reverse strand, counting down.
AGTCCTATTATGTATGTTTAGCTTTGAACACTGCATTTTATCTTGACAATGCTACTTTGTTCAAGTAGAAGTATGATCTTGTGAAAGTCCGACACATGACTGGAGGTCTCAAGTTTACAATGTCTCTGTTAAACATCTCAATCAGGAGCACACGAAGTCTGCAAGCTAGATTGCTTTGATTCAGAAGTACATAAAGGGTCATAACAAGAAAAAGACATAAAAAGTTGAGGTATATCCGCTCCCGACCCGCCAAACAAAGAATCCCAATCACCATGAACAGCCATCCACAATTCTCTGGCAGTTCAACGCTCTGCCGGCCTCCACGCTTTCACTCCGCCCTGTCTATCTGCGACATCGTTGTAGTCGTGCGGTGCTTAACAGCAGTCCTCGGCGCACTCGCAGCAGTCGATACAGCACTCGCACCCTTCCTCGCAAAGGAAACAACAGCACATAACCGCCAGACAGCTAGCGAGGCAGCCACGGTCCTTCTTCTGCTTTGGTGGGCTATAGGAAATTAGTTTGAATGCCGAAAATTCTCTCAAGATTGGTAACTTACGGTCCCTGTTGGTACATGGGCTGCTGCTGCTGGTACTGCATGGGAGGAGGACCTTGCTGAGACTCAAGTTAGCGAGTGCATCTTCTGGCTGCGATGGTCCGTTCTTTACCTGATAGCCCATTGGGGGGCCTTGCTGGTACTGGCCCTGAGGCGGGTACGCTTGCTGCGGGTACTGAGGCGCGGGGCCGTTGTTGTAGTAGCCTTGGGCAGACATTTTGGTTCGTTGATGTCTTGAAGAGTCGAGTCGTGGATTTGCGACAAAGGTTTGATTGTTGTAAAGGGTTATACGAGACTTGCTGACGTCAAGCTTCGATTTGCGATTCGCGTTCGGTTATCAGCGCTCAATGGATCGAACAGCGCAGTTCGCGGGGAGCTCTCCGAGGCCAAGCTTTGCAATTGCTGGGCGAAAGCTTATGGGATGCACGAGCGAGCTGATGTCTCGGTGTCAAAGGTGTACACAACAAGATGCGAGGTCTGAGGACTGGAGCTTGGGAGGAGAAGAGTGGATCAGCAGGAGCGGGAGCTCTGCGCGCTTTAAGCACTCGCGCTCAGCTGCCACTGGTATGGTGCGGAGATCGCGTATCATCTGGCCCTTCGCTCGAGCGCCGGTCACATTGGGCACTGCGCATTAGCCACACCTCCATCCTTGCGTCTAACCACAATTCCATTGGCGCGAATAATACGGCTTCGATGGTATTCGTCAGCGACAAGCCTGCGCCAGGGTTGGGGCTGGCTCTGAGCTCAAATTCTGCGCAGGCTCGTGCGAGACCACACCGACGCACCGAAAGGCTCCACGATCTGATACCTGAGGAGCTGAGGCGCAGGAAGTTGTGCGCGTACTCGGGGAGTGTGGCAGCGAGAGCTCCATCATACGTTTGCGGCGCAGACGCTTCGTCAGCTAGAGACGTATGGATCGTGCGGCACGGTTCAGCCACCGAGACTCCACCGATGTGTTGCTAAGCTCCGCTTGGCAAAAGCTTGGTCTCCCAGGGGTGAAGGACAGTGGCTGTTCAAACAGTCTGGCAGCTGTCACACCGTGCTTGATAGGCGAAACATCAATACCGCGATACCAGCATGATATTGTGACAGTCACGATGACAGTTTTCGAAAGGCGGGCTGATTCCTGCGTGAGTACCGATATCGAAATGGAAAAGGTCCGATTCTGCTCGCTGCTTGCGAACACCTTGGGTTTGCGCTATACCATGGTCTTCCAAATTCCAGACTCAGCCCCAGAGCACATGCTCTCGAACCCCTGAAGGCAATTACAACAAAGCTGCAGACTGCACAGAGACCAGACAGGTTACATGCGAGCGAATGCCAAGTATACAAAAAAAAACAATATGGTACGATCCAGCTATGCCAGTGCATCTACGCAGCGAGCCATGGTCAAGATCGAATTATGTACATGCGCGTGTGTAATGACAGCAACCAACAATCCAGCAGCCATGCCCAAGTGAAAAACGAACAGCGGTGCCCACGAAGCAGACATTGAATTAGAAACCGAATGGGTTTTGGGGAGCTGAGACAGAGGTTAGTATTATCCTGATCAAGCATACAGCATAAAGAACTTACTAGCATTGGCAAGACTGGCTTTCCCTGTTGGCTGCGGAGTCAACTTCTTCGCCGCCTGCACTCCAAAACGGACAGGCGGAGGCGGGCCAGTCTTTTGCGGTATCAGAGGCTGAGCTGTAGGCATCGATGGCATCGGTGGCATAGGAGGCATGGGTGGAGGGCTTTGCCCGAACCCGGTAGGTTGAGGCTGAAGGGCAGGTGGCAGGAACTGATTGATGCCCGTGGCCTGGGGGTTGAGCGGCGAAGGCTGGTAGCCGTTGAATCCAGTGGGCTGGGGTTGGAAAGGCGCCCGAGGAGGGTCTGCGAATGGGCTGCCATTGCCGAAGCCTTGCTGGAAGTTCTGCTGACCATAACCGGTTTGCATTGGCTGTTGGAAGCCGGTAGGTTGGGGCTGCTGATACGGCGCGAAGCCATTCTGTGGTTGTTGGAAACCTGTGGGCTGGGGCATGAGGCCGTTCTGCTGAAAGTTGTTGAATCCAGGGTTCTGTTGAGGGAAGCCAGTCATCTGCTGTTGCATCCGCTGCATGTTCATCATATTCTGCTGGTCGTTCAGGCTCTGCCCAGGAGGTGCCATCTGGGGCATGTTGGGATTGCCTTGGTATCCGGTAAGCTGAGGCATGAGAGTTGGTGGGGGCCCAAAAGCACTGTTCTGCTGTGGGTTCTGTGGTGCAGAAGATGAACGTTGTGGCGGAGGCGCGATGAGACCTCCAGGCCCTGTTTGTTGGGGTGCTTGCGGTCGCATGCGCGGTGGTGCCATGTTCTGTGGCTGAGTGAGGGCCTTGATGGCGGCAACTTGTTCGAACAAAGACATTGTAGCTCCCGTCGGCTGTGGTTGCTGGGTAGGAGCCGGTGAGGGTGTGGCTGCTGGCGCTGGTGCGGGAGCCGCAGTAGGCTCGGGGACCTTGGGTAATTCTTCTGGCTTGAGGGCGGGCATGTCTAAGAGAGACAAATCGTTCATTGATCCAGTAAGTACGGGTGGTTTCGGTGCGGGTGGTTCAGTCTGTGCGGGAGGTGGTGATGCAGCAGGCGCTGGTGCTGTGGGAGTTGATCTGGTAGGCTTGACATCCCATGCATTGTCGTCGAAACCATTGGCGCCCTCGGATTTCTTTTCTGGAACGGGGGCAGATGCCAACGGCGTCTTCGTCGCATCCGCTGGTTTCTTGACCGCCTCGTCGGACTTTTGCTCGAATGCCTTCGGATCAATCTCGTTGTTTGTCTCAATAGCAGGAGCTGGACGTCCCTTGCGAGTGTTGTTTCGCAACGTGCCGCCTGGACCGGAGAATAAGCCTCCAGAGGCGCCCTCTGTGCCAGTCTCAGCAGCACTGCGGTTATATTGGCTGTCAAGGTGTTTTGTGACGCGAAGAATGTCGCCTTCTTTCAGGCCCAGGGTGCGCAACAGCGCAGGAGTAATATCAGGTAGATTCTCTTCGCCCATCTGGTCCTTGTCGAAAGCCTGTGCGTAGCGCTCGCAGATCTGGGGGTTGACACCACACTTCAGGAAGAAGTCGAACCAATCATAGCTAGGCTTCTTCTGGACTGATATTCCGGGTGACGACGTAGCAGCTCTGTCGTTTGCGCGGAGTGGGATTCGTTTCTGGATGTCGGAGAGTGGTTTGTCATCGTCTAAGGACTCGCCTGTGACATTCTCGATATACTCCAAGTCCTCAACGGACATCTTCGTAACCGGAACAGCAATCTTGACGCCATTGACTTTGTGCAGGTGAATTTTACCTTCCTTGAGAAGGATAAATTCGGCTTCCACCTTGAACGAGCCGGATCGATCGGTCCACGTGCGCACCTTCGCAGGGTCTTTGTAGTAATTAGCAAGGGATAAACATCGCTTTGGACGTACTTACTCGGCTTAGAAGAGGACTTCGACGACTTAGATGACGATGATTTCGAGTCTCTGGTGGAGCTTTCGCGCATGCTTGATCTCTGTGAAGTACGACGATGGTCAGAGCTTGTTTGCAGAAGACTAGAACCACGGGCGGGTAAAGGCAGACCGGGTCCTACCTGATCACTTCGCGCATCACTCTTTGGCCTATCTCGTCTCGAAGCTTGACGAGCCATCTCCTCTTCCTCCCGCCTGTTCTGCTCTACAACCGATCGGCCAGCCTTCGTTCCGGATCGAGCGACAGCTGCGGGAGTCGAAATAGGAACAGTCTCTGTGATCTCGACGTAGTTAGCGGGAACAACACCCTCCTTGCCGTTCTTCAGCCGCCGGACCTTCCACCACTCATCACTGGCAGAATCGTCGAGAATCAAAATGTCGTCGCCAAGACCGACTGTGACCTCGTCGTCACCCTGAGCCATAAAGTCGAAGAGCATGACGCCCTTCTTCTGCACGTTTGAATGTCCAGAGCCGGCAGCGAGAACCTCACGCAGACCAGCACCCTTGGCTGCACCCGCAAGCTCTCCAAGCGCCGACATAATCTCTGTTGCAGTGTCCTTGGCTCCACAGTGGAAGTCTACGCTCTTGCTGGGTTGCTTTAATTCCATGAAAATATGCTTGCCCTCCTGAGAGTAGTACTCCATCTTTTCAGCTGACCATTCCTCTTGCGCTCCATCGCGCGCCTTCTCAGGCGCAATCATGATCATGCCTCGGGGAATGTTGATGCCTAACGTGACTGGCATCTTCTTGTTCTTGCCGGGCTGCGTCAAGTACTCATAGATGTTGTAAAGATGGTACCCAGAGCCTGATAGAGGTGTGCTTGGCCCATTGTTGCGAGGTGGAGGATCGTACGGATCGAAGGTAACGCTTCGATCCGCTAATCTGGCTCGATCGGGCGAAGGTGAGCGCGCAGAAGCGTGCTGCGGTTCCGGCGAGTATGATTGCGGTGGCTGTCGGTTGGGCAGGCGAGGCGGTGGTACTTCCTCGTCCGATTCTTCCGGAGTAAACTGAACGCGTTTTCTAGGGGCTGCAGCCACATTCGGCGGCGGGGAAATGGTCGAACGGGTAGCTGTCTGCTGCTCAGACTTTTTCTGGATGATGTTTGCGATAGCAGTGGCAGCATCCTGGTGTGGAGGGCTGTCTGGCGTTGGGGGGCCGAGCTCATCATCTGACTCGGGAGCTGCAGGACGACGTGGAGGTAGCCCGGGCGATGTGACTGGGACCGCTGCCGCTGCTGGCGGCGCTACACCCTTGATGAGCTCAATGTAATTTGCTGGAGCGAAGCCATAGTCTCCTCCAAAGCCTACAAGAGACCAGTCTGGATCTGAGACATCGTACACGTCGAGGATGGCGTCTTCCTGGAAGGAGAGCTCTTCGTCTGTTTGACGCGTGTAGTCGTAGAGAGCTTTGGCTTGCGAGACGGGGCCGGCCTAGAGAAGCATCGTCAATGGCGGATCTAAGGCATGCTGGACGGAACTTGACGCTCGCAACGTACCTCTTCGATATAATTGTTTGGGATCAAGCCCTCCGGCTCTTCCTCTTCGTCACCATGGCCCTTCTTCTTGGCCTTCCACCAGTCGTCGTCAGCCGACTTGTCCAGGACCATCAGCACATCACCCTCGGTGAGTGCGATCTCGTTGTCGCTTTGGGGCACATAGTCGTAGAGCGCGCGGTATATGCCGAGAAACACCATCGTGACGTTTGGCGGTGCGGCGCACCTTCTTCACAGGGGTGTATGTGTTTAGGCAGGCAGGGTGCGGATGACGATGGGTGGCTGTGAGGCGCAACAGCTGGAAGCTCTCGGCGGGCGACGGGGGTCAAGTCGTGCCTCGAGGGGCTGGCAGGCAGGGGGGCAAGCTGGTCGAGGCCTGTGTGAGGTCGAGCAGCACCCGGCAAAGGCGGATGCACAGGGCAGCTATTAAAGTGATTGTTTGGCGGAGTAAGACCAAACACACGTGTGGGGGAGAATGCTCGTGCTGTGCTGCCGCGAGGATGAGACACTTGCTAGACGTTCAAGCCAGCAGCGGCTGAGAGTGGCACTGGCCATCGCCGGCCTGCATTTAGCTCCACAATTTACGACGTCAACGTACTGCTATCCCACGCTTGTTAAGCTTTCCTTTGTTTCACAGACGATGAGCTCGATCTTGGGCTTTGGAGAGCACCTTGAATTGCGCCGGGTCTTGCACTGCAACCTTGTTGTTTGAGTAGCTTGAAGTCAGCGTCGCAGCCATTGCAGCCCAACTTCCGGAGTGATCTCGGTCGTCGAAAGAGACTGGACGGTCGACATGTTCCTGTACTAAGACACACAGTGTTGAAGGTAGAAGAGCATTTGATGGCTTACACAAGACCAATTGTCTTTTGTCAATACAGCTTCTGTTACATTGCTTTTGATGGAATAGCTTGATAGTAGCTGCAACATGTGACACCACCAGCCCGGAAGGACTGTGAATCAATGTCGATATTCACCAGCAAAGTTCGACGTGCTGAACACCCTGGTATCTTCGTTTCTATAAATCGCCTATCCTTGGCTTGGCCCATCACACCTCGTCGCCATAGCCAAAGGGCATCTATTTCTTGTCGCTGGACTTCCAGGCCGAACTCCTGCTCTTCCTCCCGTTTGGTCCCTTCTTGTTCTTGGCTGCATTCTTGTTTGAGCCCTTGAACTTGAGCCCACTCTTGCCCTGGCCCTCACTCGCACGGTGGCCTTCGAACACGAAGCTCTCCCTGACCTTGGCTGCGCCACCCTTACCCAGCATGGCCTTCGCACGACCCTGCTGTGACTTCTCTTCGGCAGAAAACTTCTTCTGATACGCTCCCTTCTTGCCTGCTCGCTCTGAGGATGGTGCAGGACCCCGAGGCTTGTCCTTCTTCTTCTCTGCTCGGCATCGTGTGACGCGAAGGACACGAGGAAGCATAGGCGGGAATTTTTTCTCGTGAAGCTGAAGAGCTGCTTCGACGCCGTTCTCGTCTGTGAACTGGACATAGGCGAAACCCTTGCCGATGCGAGTTTGCGCGTCACGGATAACACGCACATTCTCGATCTTGCCGCATTTGCTGAACTGTTGCCAGAGGCCTTCCTCAATGTCTGCAGGAATCTTCTTCTTCTTGCCCTCCTCGGGCTCCACGCCCTTGCTCTCGTCGTCAACAAAAGGGAGGTTGCCAACGAAAACACAGCGGCGATTATCGACCTTTGTAGGATGGGCAAGCCAGTCGACGTGCAAGTGGCGGTCGAGCAGAACAGACCCGTTCAGACGCTTGACAGCCTCACGGGCAGCCGTCTTGGTTGTGTATACGGCGTAAGCATTTGTGGATTTTGTAGTCGCATCCATGATCTCCTTCTTGGCGAAGGCAGCACGCTTGGGCAGTGAGCTGGAGAACGCTGTGGAGCGGAAACGGATTGACTCGATTTTGTGCGGAGGCTTCTCATCGGCCAAATCGGCAATGAACGACTCGAGGTGCTTCTTGAGGGCCTTTTCTGCGGTTTTCGAATTGATGCAGTCGACTGAAACGTTGCTGAGGAAGACTGTGCGAGCAGCCTTTTCGAGCTCCTCGTCAGTGTTGCCGTCTGTCTTAGCCAGAGACTCGTGCTGAGGGATCTCAAGCTTCTCTGCACCCTCTGCCGCGGCATCTGGCGTCTCTGAAGCATCTTCCATGTCCTCGTCCTCATCCTCATCTTCAGCCGCTGCCTTCTTTGTCTTTCGTTTTTTCTGCCTCTCCTCTTCCTCTTTCTCCTCTTCGCGCGCTAGTTTGCGCATGAACTTGTCCTCAATCTCTTCCTGCCCTCCCCGCTTGCGCTTCTTGTTGGGCTTGTCTTGCTCGCCAGCCAGGGCAGCTTCGCGCAGCTTGGCTAGCTCTGCCTCATTATCTGATTCCTCTGATGAATCCTCGTCGCTTTCTGCTTCTTCATCGCTGGCCTCGTCGTCCTCGTCTGCAGCTACATCATCACTGCTCTCTTCATCTTCGTCTTCATCTTCATCTTCGTCCTCGTCCTCGTCTTCACTCGACTCCTCAGCGGGCGCCTTCTCACGCTTCTCTACCTTTTGCTCATATCGCTGCTTGGGGGGCGCTTGTACAGGACCCAACTGCGTATGCTGTCAGCCAATTGTCTTAAATTTACTGCTCTCGGAAAAGTTCCGCACGTACACTGCTGGCAAATAGCGAACTCAGCGCAGGGTCGAGCGCCGGTTTGGTTGCAGAGGCAGTCGGTTTGACCGTCTTGGGGGCTTTCGCCTGCTTGTCCTTGGATTTGCCCATGGTGTCGACTGGTTGTGGTTTCCTGAGATCAAGCAGCATTCATGAGCAGAATTTCAGCGGACCTTCCCAGGGACCTGGCCAATAAGAACGATGGCAGAATCCTAGACCGCCATGGCAACCCGATGCCCCGATGTGACCCTCAGCGCAATCGCGCAGGTCATACCGCTTCGGCAAGTGGTTCGTTCTTGCCCGCTGCGAGCGACCAAGGTTCACTTCGCGCCGCACATCTGCCTCTGCCGTGCTTCACAGATTGACGCCCTTGTCTTCCGTCCCCCCCACGTCTCATACAGCTGCAAGAGCACTGTCACTGCCCGCACCGTCCCAGACACGGCCCCCGACACCTGCGCGGTTGTAGCGATTTGACCCTTCTCCGCGCGCCGCGCCCTTCGCCCTCCACTCTTCCACCACGCTTCTCACACTCGTCGACAGTCGCAGACCTCTGACAACGGCGTCAGATACGTCATACTTCACATTGGCTGCGCTTTGATACACACTGCCGCTGGGGCGCATTCGGTGCTATGAGCGCCCACAATGGAGCCACGATGGGCGCATCAACGCTGGCGCCCACCACTGCCAACGACGACCCCGCAAACAGCAGCGCAACAAACGGTACAGACACTGCTCCACGAGCAACGGTCGAGAAGGACGAGCTACGGCGACCTTCACCCGCGACTACCCCCACCCGCCGACCTGAGGTCGAGGAGCTCTCCCCAGTCACTCGCCCTGGGCCGGCGACAGCTGCCCCTACACTAGTATCAGCGGTACCCGCGCCGACCATGATCACCACAGATCCAATCGCCGCTGCCGAGATCCTGACTGCCTTCGACGACCACGCTGATGACCGCTCGAGTAGCCTCAGCGAGCTCGGTGACGCCTCTGACGTCGAGTCTGAGCAGCCCACTCCGCGACCTACCACGACGGCAGACATCAACGAGAATGATTCTGAGGCTGAAACAGAGCGTCTGGAAGAGACACCACGGAAGCTCATGCGCGCTGTGACCGATACGTCATTAGCTTCAGAAGCTCTGTACACACGAACACCAAGCAAGCTGGTCCACTCCAAGACCATCGAACATGAAGAGTCTGCCCCACCTACGCCCTCTGATCTGGCCGAAGATGAGATGATGGAAGACGTAGATGACACACAGGATCCTTTGCATGCCCTTTCCCTTGCGGCTGCGTCAGAAGCGGCCAGTCTCGAACTAGCAGGGAAGAAGAGGAAGCGAATGAGCGTCCGAGGCACGCCTAATGATGGCCCAGACGAAGAGCCAGCACGGAAGCGCAGCGCGTCGGCCAAGGTTGCAACCTACAACGGCTCGACTGAACATGTTATCGAGAGCTCAGAGCGACCCGACGCGGAAGACGAGCTGGATCACGCCGAGGAGCGCTTGGACGACATTGAAAGGGAACAAATGGACTTGGAAGAAAGACAGGCGAACCTCGCTGCTGAAGCTGTCAGCGAACTCGCCACAGTTGCAAAGCACACAAAACCTCGCAAGGGTGGCAGGAGAGGCAAGCGGAAAGCCGAAGACACAAGCTACGCGTACACCGAAGCTCTCGCGACCACCGAGACTGCAGACGCTGACATGGACGGTGACGACAACGACGAGGATAGCGTAGCACTCGACGAAGAAGGTAAGGATACTTGATCTCCGTACTGGACTGCTCCTAACGATATGCGACAGTATCGAAGAAGAAAAGCGCGATTGATGAGCTAGCAAAGATTGAAAAGAAGTTCAAATTGTTTCGTGAGAAGTAAGCCTTTGCACTTACTCATCCCTACCAAGCATCGCTGACTGTGACAGACTTTGCGATGAGCAGATTGCCCAATACGACCGAGAGCTCGAGATGCTCAAGCAACCCGACTGCCAACACCCCGAATACCTTGCGATGATCAAGTGCATAGACGACCGACGAGCGGAGAAGATCGATTACGAACGCACACTGCTCCAGCTGAAGCAGGAGAATCTGGTCATCATCACAGCCGCTCAAAGACATCAGATGCACAGCCAGTACTTCCAGACTGTGAGAGATCTGCGGGAAAACATCATAGCAGAGTGCAACCAGCGTGTCTTCGAGCTACAACGAGGCAGACGATCGCTGGGCTGCGACGAGACTGAATACATGGTCAAGCTTCCAGAGAAGCGGTCTGACCAGATCAGACAGCAGACAGCATACAATCTCGAGGTCTCGATCCTGTCTGGTGTGGCCAAGTACGTTGGCTTCCCAGCCGCGCCAGACATCAGTGCTGCCCGGCCCAGCGAGGTTGACGAGGATCTTCGAGCAATGAAGGTATGTTGAAGAGCATTTATCTAAAGGTCTGGCAGCTGATTCGACGCTGCAGATTGCAACACGTCCCACTTTACCAGTGCCCCCTCCATCGTTCCGCACCTACAACCAGAGGACGACGGCAGACGAAGTGGCCGCGGAGAGTGAGTTTCTCGAGAGCACGCCTTGGGCAAACCCCAGGCATCCTTCACACCAGGAGACCCGCTCGCAGCAAGAGTCCCGCTTTGCGCCAGGCCCGTCACGCATACCGAACTACCAAACGCCCGCAGGGCAAAGACGTATTGTAGACCTCAACGCGCCCAACGGCTCTGCATCGACAATCGAAGCCAACTCGAATCCTCCCTCTTCCAACGCGCACAACACCAACGGCCGGATAGGAGAATCCGAGTCTCCAGTCATGCAGATGAAACGGCCGCCAACCGAGTACACATCGTACAATGACACACCAGGGCCACACCCACGCAATATGGGGGTCCTGGGTAGGGAAACCTACGGGATACTGTCTAGCCCAGCTGCACAGCATGCCGAACCTCACTTGCATGAGCCGCCGACGCAGCGCTGGGGCGTGACATCTGGCTCGCCAGCTATGCCCTCTGGGCCACCTGGCGCCAGAGCACCGTTGACACAACGTAGTGGACTGGGTATGAGTGTAGGCGGTGGTTTGTTCGGGCGATGATATACTTGCAGTTGTTGTACATGACCTGTTTCTTGTTTTGGGAGTTCAACAGCATCCGTGGAGGCATTCGGCGTATTGACCTTGACGAAAAGGAAGCGATGCATATCATACCCTCATCTATCGGCGTTTTTGCATGCGGTCAGGTCATCTCCGCCTCATTCCATATTACTTGGGCTTTGGAGGTACCGAACACCTCCAGCCTTGACGATTTTCTTCATCTCAGACTCAATAGTTGAATCCCTACACGCATTGCTCTTCGCTGCAAAAGTCATCCGTGGTCTTATTGTGTTGGGCCTCGTGAATAATGTCGAAGAGGATCGGAACTTATCAGGCCTCCGGCGCATTCGACGAACGAACGTTCTGGAGGTGCGTCATGCATTGATCCGGGAGCCGGAAGAGGGCGGCCAACGCATGCTTACTAGAAAAGACAGATGAGGACAACCTGATCACACTGACTACCTCCACGCTTGACTTGACCTTCACTGCAGCATCAACATGTCATCCACACCCACATTCACGCTCGGCAAATGCCTCATACTGTTTGTGAACCTCATCACACTGATAGGACCCTTCGCAGCAGACTGGAAGTACGAAACTGCAACAGGTCTACACGTAGATAGAAGGAGCTTCATACTCACACATCACAGCGAGACACACATCCACAACCCCAACTGGCCCCCTCATGCACGCTACCACAATGGGTCCGTTTACTTTCCCTCCACGCGTCCTATACTCATACTCACTTCCCCCAGCCAAACCATGACCATGGGCGCCTTCATCGGCTTGACAACCTTCTACGTCATCCTCCACCTCCTCCCGACTAAGACCCCGAAGGAGCAGAAAGTCCACCTCACCTGGGTACTCGTGTTGCAAAGCATGATCTACTTGAGCAGTTTGAGCGGGATCTTGTATCCCGGCGCGGGATGGATGGATCCGCAGTTTGGAGATGGGAGGCCGCAGTTGAACGGGTTTCCGCCGTTGTTGGGGCTGCTTTGGGCGGCGTGGTGGGTCGAGTGCAGGAGGTTAGACGGGATTGGGGAGGGCCTCAAGAGGAAGTGAGATATATTGCGGTGGTGTGAGTGTGGGATGCACAGCGGGACAGAGTAGGTGTTGGCTGAAGCGTAGTTGGGAGGGCATGCTGATCAAAGGTGATGGTTGCCACGCATCTGTGGTAATCTAGCTCTTGTTTGTTTGATCCTGATCCTTTTGAACTTGGGATACGCAAAGTTGGTTATTTATCGGAGAATGAAGAGACACTCGGTAGTCGTTGATATTCTTACTGGAATACGTGTCTGTGGCTGCGTGTCCGCAAGGCTGAAGATGTAAGGCTGAAGACTTGCCATCAGCCCCTATCAACATGCGTTCCTTGCATCGATGTGGTCATAGCTGATGTTCAGTGATACGAACGCTGATATGAAGTCATCTGTCTTAGGAGCCGAGTGGCGTGTCACCTATACCTGTGGTATGATGAAGTATCGGCCAGGGGCAAGGCTTAGGAACAAGGCTGAACCCTGAGCCGTTCCCCTTCCGTTCTTGCTTTGTCAACTCGTAGCATCCGCCATTCCGGCCAACTGGCAGCAGCTCAGGGCCAAAATGCGTTCAAACATCATGAGCCCTCGGTGTGCGCGTTCGTCGATCGATGAGCGAAATCTCGATGCAGCATATGCGGCCACTGCACGCACGACAGCAAGCCACGCATCAAGTTGCCCTTTGCGAAACTCAAATGCGAGATTGTTCGTGTTGATTGGCTCGTCAATTTGGAGGACTCTGTGCCATTGCACTGCGGGTGAGGCAGTGCCCGCAGAAGGACCTCCTCTTGGCAGACCATCAAGCAGGCAACGCCCTTTGCCCTCTGAGGCCGCCCACCACGTCTTTCCCATGCCATCGCATCTGCGGCGAGATTTCTCTGTCCCTTTTGCTGTTTCTTGACAGCAAGTTCCTTACCCTGTAACCTCATTGTTATTGGTTGGTGGTGAGAGTCCAACGACGTTGACGCTCATCGAGTCCTCCCGCCTTTCCCGATTGCTCACCGGCTGTCCGACACACGAAAGTGGAGAGTACAGCTGCGGCTCTTCTGTGCGATCTGTTTTCGGGGCGGTGAACTGCAGCCAGACGTATACTAATGCAGCTGTGCGCACACTGGACGCTTTGTGACCTTTATTCGAGAGAACCCTGTGAAGGCGGATGAGAAGGCGTAAGGCTGCAGCCGTACGCTGAGTATCGGTATGTCTGAAGTGTCTCAGATTCAACGTATTGGCTTCCTTTCTACTCGTTATGTCAGTTAGTCCGATGTCTGTCATAGGTGTTATTCCCTTGTGCAACAAGTTCAAGATGCAGATGCGTCATGGTGCAAAGCAACACACTGACCGGCGGAAGCAAACATGGCCGACCAAAATGGATCCAATCCGACATTCAACTTCAGTAGCGTTGATGGACCTGTACGTATACGACCTGATCGATGCTTAGCCATTCAATAACCGATTAAGGTTTATGAACAACAACCGTACCAGTTCAATGGTGTCTATCCCCAACAATGGTGGTCTCCAAGCCTGATGGTACCTTCCACACCAAGCCCGACCAACAACGGGAGAACATATTGGACTGCGCCATCCACGCGGGTGCAGCAAAAGAACCTCCAGAGGCAGAGAAATGTCAATCAGCGAAGCACCATTGACCCCAGATTGCAGGGTTCTCATCAAAGTCTCCCGCGTCTTGACACTCGACAACACGCTACAAACCAGCCCGGTCCTGAGCCAATTCTGAACCCGATAGCACTGTTCTATAACCAAAACAATGAGCCATGGAATGCCCTTGGTGGTATGAGGAATCCTCAGGAGAGCGCAGCCCAGAACCAGTTCCTTCAAGCTTATGGACAACCTCGTAAAGGTCCTGGCTCGGATGTGGGTAGCAACGTCCCAGCATCTGACTCCGGTTACTATACTCATCAGACCCTTTCGGTTCTGAGTGATGAGCCCACGCGCAATCACCAAGAGCTGCCAGCAAGCCTTTTAGACCAGGCGAAGAATCTGAATGTTGATCGTTCGCCGACTGGATCATACCCTATGGCGCGCAGACCATCAGACCAACGGTCTGTGTTGTCACATCGTAGCAGTAGGAGTGGAAGCCACAAAAGTCTTTTCCCTTGCCGCGAAGCAGGCTGCGTGGTGGTCACAAAGTCTTTGTCTGAGTTCAAGTACGTACTTTGCATATTACCACGTTGCAAAGCACTAATGACGGATATACAGGAAACACATGCTGAAACACGTGAAAAACTTCATCTGCGACGTGCCAGACTGTAGAAGGGCTGGCAAAGGCTTCTCGACTATTAACGATCTCGATCGTCACAAGAAGAGCGTGCATAAGATTGGTATTGACAAATCGAAGTCTTACAAGTGTGCAGCATCAAGTTGTGCCAACAAGGACAAAATTTGGCCTCGTCTGGACAATTTCAAGCAGCACATCGAGCGGATGCACAGTGACGACGATCTAATCGAGCTCATCAGAAAGTGGGTCATCTGCTCAATGTCTTATACATGGTGCTGATCCAAAATAGCTCGGAATACCAACCGCCAGAACCCGCAGAGATACAGCAGACACTGGTTGTGGATCCGGCCTTGCTTGCCGGCATGGGAGATCCAAACGATGCTCTTACTTCGTCCAACGCACACAGCTTCCCCTACCAGTCATCGGTTTCGTTCCACGCGAGTTCTATGTCTAGCGCGTCTGGGCTATCTCCCGGCACGATAGCACCTGATGCGCCGTTTTTGCAATTCAATGCATCTGTATCCATGAATCGCAATGCCAATCCATCAAGGAACAGCAACATTCCCTCATCAACAAGGGAAATCCCAAACGTACCAGCCAGTCATCGCACATCCACTCAAGTTCCGTTTACCGATGTGCCATCTGCAAAGGGATCCGTGCCCACTTCCACTCAAAGTAGCGGGCAGCTGCAGCTCTCAACTGCACCACAGACAAAATCTGAACAGCAAAACCAGGCTCTTGCAAAGCTCTCGAATGCCAACATCAACATTGAAGAGATTTTGCAACGTATGCTCGGAGCTCAGCAACAAGAAGATGGCGGCGGTGGCAATCCCGTACTTTCAGAGACTGAGAGGCTACTAGCGTCGCAAGCGATCGCGGATATGTTGAAGCAGAAGCAGAAGACTATGCGGTGCCAGCAACGTCGTTCGATGCCAGGGTCTGCGTCCGGCACGCACAACTGTGAATTCGAGGATTGCAACTTCTCAGGTCGAATCTGCGACCTGAACAAGCACAGAAAGCGCCATCAAAAGCCGTATGGCTGCACTTATCCGAGATGCAACAAACGGTTCGGAGCGAAGTCAGATTGGAAACGTCACGAGAATTCCCAGCATTTTCAGCTAGAAGCATTTCGTTGCGACTATCTGAACTCGACAAGCCAAAAGTGCGGAAAGCACTGTTACCGTTCAAATCAATTCCAGAAACATCTTGAAGAAAAGCACAAGATCACCTCTGGGATAGAGGTCGATGCACGTTTGAAGCGCTGCAGAATAGGCAAAAACTGCCAGGGCCAATTCTGGTGTGGCTTTTGTAAGGAGATCAAAAACCTCCGGACAAAACGCAATGCTGCTTGGGACGAAAGATTTGATCACATCGCGCTCCACTTCGAGAGAGACAAGAAGTCAATCGATGAGTGGCTGTGCGTGGAAGAGAACAGAACGAAGGCACAGTTACGAACGGATATGGACAGAACAGCGTTCGAGAATGATGATCCCAGAGATACAAATCGTGAAGCGATGGAGGAAGACCAATCCTTCGCGTTGGAAGCGGCGACAAAATCACCCGTTCATATCGACGGGCAAGGAGCAATGCGCAGAGAAGCTGACGTCTCCAACCGACCACAGCAGCGGTCAAGGCAGGAGCCTCGTCGACGTTGTGTAAGTCGCCCTGTCCCTCTTCAGTGTGTGATGGCTAAAGCTTTCTAGTGCGGATGTTTCATGCTGTCCACCATCGTCCAAGTCACTTGCTATGGTTGCTTTCACGACTTTTGCGACGGTTGCCAGCGAACTTTTGAGATTGTCGAGGATGGCGCCGATTGACACATTTTAGACTAGCTGTTTCTGCTGATCGCTGCTTCAGGCAGTGTCCCGTTTGGAACGCAAAGCTCTCTTTGTAGTTTTCCAGTATTGCTCCCTGGGGAAATGTCGATACCATTCTGTTGCGTCTTACACATCTTCTGTGATACTTACAGCTTGTCCACACCTAGCCTCGCCGGCCGCCACCTCGCGCTCTCCTATGGCACAGGTCCAGATGCACTGTATGGAATCACTTCAGAGCAGGCAGAAATTGAATCCTGCTTCGGGTTCCACATTCGGGCGCCAATGGTCATGGTAACCCGTATAAGTTCAGTGTGCTGTTGGAGTGATGTCCAAGGCTTTCCTGGCTTACATCTGTTTATTGTCTATGACAACGACGTCATCTTGAATACTCGCGATGCTCGGAAACCATTGATGGAACACTGCTTTTCCTGGTCATCGGTGCTCCTATCGAATGTAACCTCAATACGTGAACCTGAATCCATCCGTCCCTTCCAGCACACTCTTCCCTCGTCTCTGCCTCGCATTTGCCATGTAGAAATACACACTGAAAAGTCCCACCACACCGATGATGAGGATATGGCTTCCAATGCTCACCCACACGGCCGTCAGATACCGCGGGCTCTCCTGCTGTCTGACAATAAAACTCCCCGCTATGCCTCCTGCGCCGTTACACGCTGTCACCGCTGCGGCAGTGAACACCCTCTTCCACTGCCCGACGACGTTGTTCGCCTGGTATGTCGCCATTGCCGCCCAGTTCGCCACGTACGCACCGGTCGCGAGATACGTGCCGATTAATCTGACAGCGACCTGATCTGAGAAGCCGAGCATCGCGAATCCAGCGATGAGAGTAAGGCAATTAAACGCGATGACGGGCGCGCGAAGCTGAAACCTGTCGCCCACGTACGAAGATAGGATAGCAGGAATGACAGCGTAGTAGTACGGCGGTGCAGAGAGTAGGATAGACTCGCCCGTGTTAAAGCCCATGCCGCCCTGCAGAATGATGGGGAGGAAGTACGACATGGATGTCGAAACGAGGTTCTGCAGGAAGTACAGTGTGCAGAAGCCGTAGATCTTGGCATCTTTGGCGTGCACGAGCACTTTGCGCCACGAGAAGGCGTCCGCCTGGCTATCGCCGCGGTCGTGCTGGATCCGTGAGCTGGCTACGGCGGCTTCGGATGCGGAGAGGAAGTGAAACGATGTGTGTGCGCGCTCGGGGAAGTCGGGCATCCACCAGTATGTCAGAATGCCGAGGAAGGCGGTCATGGCGCCTTGCACGATGAACATCCATTGCCATCCCTTGATGCCGTACGAACCGTTCAGGCGGTTCAGGCCATAGTTCACGATGCTGCCTGTGGCGAGCACGGTGACTTCCCCGCTTTGCATGAGCGCAAAGCGGAGTTGTTGCTCTTTGCGCGTGTAATAGATACTCAGCATGTACGTGAGGCCTGGATAGACGCCCGACATGGCAATACCGAGTAGGATACGGAGAGCTATCATTTGGCGCCAGGTTTGGACGAAGGCGGTGCAGAGCGTGATGATGCCGAAGCAAACGGTGATGAAGGAGAACCAGATGCGGGGCCCGAAGGTGCGAACAGCTATTGTGGAGGGCAACTGGAAGGCAATGCTCGCGATTGTGAAGATGAAGATGGAAACGGAGTAGCGGTTGCCGACATCGAGCTCGAGGTCGGAGAGCATGGAGGTGACGGAGGCGGACGAGATGACACCGCTATCGAGGAGGTTGAGACTGCATAGAATTCCAGCGATTGAACAGAGTCGAAGGTCCACCTTGAGTCTGATGCCATTCCTCCATTTTTCTTCGAGTTCATCTCGTGCGGAGAGTATCGATGCATCGTCGGCATCGCGCTGTACCTCGTGTACTGACTCTTCCTCGGAGACCTGGCTGGGGGCTCGTTTCGTCATCGTGGTGATGTTCTCCGGGGAATTTCAAGAGAGCCTGTGATCAGCCAGCGATTCCTTAGCAGAAATCCGAGGTTCCTATCTTTTTACAGCGCAACAGTCGTCGATTGTCTTCAAGATAGATAGCAATGTCCGACCGCATTCGATGTAGCAGCTTCACAGCCTGATGACCCCGCGCCGAAGAAGACCGTAAGACACTCTTGCACTACGTTGCAAAAACGGCTGATTGGCGGGAGACCCTCATATATACCAGAGTAATAGCTCACGCATAGAAAGCGATAGAAATTGCTTATCTCCTCACACGAGTGCTGTAGCCGTGCCGCCCGCCTTGCAAGTTCGCGTGTAGATCCGAAGCCGGTGCCGAGGTGCCCACATTCTGCGAGCATGTCAGCCTTCTATGATGCACTGAAAGCGGGCCGTAAGCGAGACTACCAACAACATTCATAACACGCTGCAGAGCCATATTATAATGCTATAAGTAACATAGAGCATTATTAAGCTATAATATTATCTAAAGCATATATTTAAGGCGTAAGATATAATTATTATGGTGGTCCTGCTGTGCTGTCCTCTGCTAATGTTCCTAAGAGCCGCCGGGCTTACGGCCCACTTTCAGTGCATCATGAAAGTCAGCGTAGCGTCGAATTGCTCATGTCTGACACAGCAACTTTCTTTGCGGCTTACAAACACAAGTCGCAATTCCGCTCCGCTTCCCTACTCGTGATACAGCGCTTATCAGGTCCCGGGCAGCCACCTGACAAGATGCAGACTGAGGGCAAAGCTGGCTCTGTGACTGGTTCGACGCAGCCAAGTGTGGAGCCCTTTGAACGCTGTTTGGGGTTGCTCATTGATTTCAGGCTGTAGGCCCAGAGACGAGTGAGGGGTCGTAGGCAGGTTGCAGTCGAACCACTACGTGTGCTCCACGTCTCCCATTAAAGATGAGCTCCTTTTGTCTGATATTGAGCCTCGTATCTACACTCCAAACATTCTTTTGTCGAGGCCATAACATTTTTCTAAAACATTTTCGCGTCTTGCAATACCAGTCGCAGTCGTCATACGATGGATCAAGCCCCAGAGGATCTGAAGTTACGACTCAAAAAGCTTCGAGTCGAAAGCACGAGCCACCGCCGGTTCGTACCAGCACTACAGCTGGGTGTAGTGCTATCAGAAACAGCAATCCGCCAAGCTTTGTTGGATGCTAAAGTCAAGTCACACGCAGTAGACGAAGCCACGAACCACGTTCTCGGCCACGGGCTTAAGGTATTCGGAATTCTCGTGCTGATTGGGCAGGTTGCAGCTACCCTCGACTTCATCAAAGAAGGCGAGCTCCAGGATCATCGACTACCATTTGTCGAAGATACGCTTCGCTCCCTCAAGCTTCTGCCACCTGTAGCTATAGACGACTTTGTCGAAACCCAGTGGGAAATCATCGCCCCTGTATTTTCTCGAGGAGCAATTCACAGATCACTTCGGAAAAATGTTGTTCTTCCATTTATCAAAGAGGTGAGAATTGGCGAGGGCTCATTCGGCACTGTGTACGAAATTGTTTTGCACCCAGACCACCAAGAGTTGGGGTGTGCATCCCAAACAAAGGTAGCACTCTGTTCTCTGTACTCAAACCACTGTGCAATAGAGAGCGCTGACGCCTCGAAGATCGTACGTAAAGCCCTTGCCAAAGCCGAAGACCACAGAGTGGAACTTGAGAACCTCTCCATCCTCAGCCATTTGAGGCATCCGAATATCGTTGAACTCTTGGCTTCATATACGTATAAAGAAGAGCACAACCTTATCTTCCCGATGGCTGTAGGCGGCACCCTCGAAGATTTGTTCGGCCATGACCCTGAGGCTACAGCTTTCAAAACCAAGTCATCTTTCTTCATCGCTATGGCTGGCTTATCTTCTGCCATTGAGAACGTCCATAATTTCACTGAGAGACGAATCGAGGTGGAAATGATGGGTTGTCACTATGATTTGCGACCCAAAAATATTCTCGTCTCCGAAGACCGTATGATTCTTGCCGACTTTGGTCTTTCCAGATTCAAGGACCTGTCAGAGGACTCGGCAACCACTTACGAAACCGGCGCCTTGGACTACCAAGCGCCAGAATGCGAAGATCTTGACAGTCTCCAGTTCCAAAAGCATTTGATCCGTCGATCCAGCGACATATGGTCGTTCGGTTGTGTACTGGCTGAGATAATCACATACATGCTTTGCGGATCCGTCGGTGTTCAGGAGTTTCGAAAAGCTCGACGTTTCAGAATAGGGCATGGTATTTACCGTTACTTTCACCGTGGGCCAAATCAACCAAATGAGGCAGTTGACGATTGGCTCTCACAGCTACCCTTAGGCTCCTCAGCAGCAAGCAAGGTGCTTATTGATTTGATCTGGAAGATGCTATCTCCCGATGAGAAGAAACGACCAAGGGCCAAACAAGTGACGGGATCATTGCGACTTATTGCGCTACGAGAAGTGTCCGATCCGGTGAAGCAATTGTTCGGGGTTTACTTACGGGAGAAGCCCTCTTCATTCGACGCGCTCATCGAACACACGAAATTTCACTCATGGCAGTATACCCTCGGCCTCCTTGAGCAGCAGTGTGCTACAGACCTGGCAATGAAAGCTTCTGCATGGCACCTGTCCGAGTTCATCTCGATACTAGATACCCTGCGAGATTTTCATAAAGATTTGGCGACATACCCCTCGCACCATCCAAATGTGGCGACAGTATCGCTTTACCATCTATCGGAGCTGAACTATCGCCTCGAGCAGATCTTGGATGATGATCTCCAGAAGAATTATCGACTCTACTTTAAGGCATTCATTCTCCAAAACAAAGGCGAGGCCACGTTGCAGCATATTCAGGATATGCGGAGTAGCATGCATTTGCCCTCAGAAGTCAAACTGCGGGCGGCGTTGAAACACATGACTCAACTCGCAATGTGGCACAACGAGAGAGACACATTCCATCTACAGCTTGCTACTAGCAGTATCAAGATCGAGAAGCATTCTGAAGAGCGTAGCACCGGCACCCTCCTTCAAGATGGCGTCAATTTGCCAGTCTTAGTGGAGTGGAGAGAATATGGGCGTCAGTCTGCTGACGAGATAGTACAACACGAGCTGTTTGCTCGAACCGATGCCATAGCCGAGTTGCTTAGTCAAGAGAAGCCTCGGGAATTCTGTGCGCTTGACTGCAAAGGCTTTTTCCCCCATGTCAACAAACTTGTCTTTGGTCTTGTTTTCTCTTATCCACAACCAGATTCTCCTCGTCAGGACACAAGCGAACCGCAGTGTTTGCACCAACTGCTAGAGAGAACCTCGAAATATGGGAAACTTCACCCTACTCTGGACGATAGGTTCTGGATCGCGCACAAGCTGTGCCGATCAGTGTTAGAGTTCCACTTAGTCGGGTGGCTGCACAAACGTGTTTCCTCAACGAACATGTTGTTCTTCCCAACTAGTGAGCATCTAGATGATGATTGGGTTCGAACGCCATATATTGTTGGCTTCAGTCACAGTCGGCCAGACGAGATCTCGGCATACACCGAGGGTCCTGCAGCATCCCGCGCCAACTGCTATCAGCACCCATCGTACTTTGTCAAGAGAAGGTATTGCGCGGAGTATGATTACTACAGTGTCGGAGTTGTGTTGCTGGAGATCGGGTTCTGGAAGCCTTTGGGACTCATGATGCAGAAGCACCAGGGTTCATATGAGCAGCTCCGT
The DNA here is from genome assembly GCA_004522025.1 of Didymella segeticola. Lineage (NCBI taxonomy): Eukaryota > Fungi > Ascomycota > Dothideomycetes > Pleosporales > Didymellaceae > Didymella > Didymella segeticola. The sequence continues at coordinate 860,984 of SDAV01000003.1, read as the reverse complement.
CAATATCTTCTTCAGAAGTGGCTGCCTCTTCTCAAGCAGAGTATGGGAAGGTCATATTACCATGCTGTGAAATGGTGCCTGGAAATCGATTCGAATGGCTCAGAACTTGAGCGCGACCCACAAGCATCTGAGGCAAACTCGTTACATCTGGATTTCGATGCTATGGTTGTACAGAGACTTGCAAGATTATCAAACATTTCATGAGCGACACAGGCGTGTTCTCTTTCCTCCAAAACCGCTTGTGCGATAAAAAGCTGTTCCCCAAGAGTGCCGTGGACCTAACTGCAGCGGCCAAAGTAGTATCATCGTCTCAGCCCTCCAATACGTGGATCATGGATTAGCCTGTCGTTGTATTTGTTTAATTTCTTGCTGTTCGTCGGTGAGCCTTTGATCGACTCATGGCGTTGTGGACCATACATCAGTCAACCTTCGTGGGACTGTCAGGATGTAATCGTCATCCTCCACCTCAAACTCTCAGCGTCATTTCATATGAGTGTTGGAAGGAGGGCTCACCTCGAAGGCATAATCGATGCCGAATAGCTGTGACAATACTTGGCTCAAGCGACGTTTGTCGATGTATCGCCTTGAGATACTTTGCGTTACCATCTTTTTTTCAACACACGCTGCCGGTGCTAATTTTCCAAAGTAATGATCAACCTCTATGATTAGGAAGCGTTTTACATCGGTCATGGGTACTGTATAGCATACAAATGCCGATTGACCGGTTTCTGCATGGCTTACATCTTCTCGGCTAGTCTGCATGCATGTCGGCATCTTGGAGACACGGGGCACCATCTGTATGGCGGACAAAGATGCTCGTCGTACCTGGTGACAATACCCATTTTGCAAAAATGCGGCGATAAGCCACGCCGGGCTGCGCCTCATCGCAGACATGTGCGGGGCAAAAGAAAAAGCCTCTGACCGGTATTCCAAGTGGCCAAAATGGGAGCATAACAGATCCCAGAACACATACGCAGTAGCGTCGGAGATCTCAAGGCAGATCCCATACATGCTTCTGGGGCCTAGCTTTTGCACCTCAAGTGGTAGCTCGCCCTCTTCTTTGGAGATCTGTCTGTCATACCTTGGAGAGTTTGAGAATGAGTCCTTACGATAGGATCTTGACCTTGCATGAACTGCGTCTGTTTGAGAAAGACCGGATTACGATAGAGGTGCTACGCTCTTGTCATGGCAACCAAGGTAAGCTTCTTTTTTAGAACACTTTTGTGTGTAGTCGCTGAACAGTCTCCCAGAACCATCCCACAATGCTCTTCATACTTGTACTGTTTCGGACGCGATCAGCCTAGATGCCCAGCTCAATGTGAGTGTCAGCAGAAGCATGCCCAATGAAGCATTTCGGATGTGGCAAAAGACTGATACAATCTTAGCGCAATGATCGCAGCGAAGATTTATTCTTGTAAGTAGCACAAGCTTGTGGGATCTCAGAAGAGAGAGGATTGCTCATGAAAGTCTGACCAGCATCATCCCTCAACGCTATTCGTGGGGAGAGCTCCAGATCACAAGGGACCAGTTTCAACGTATCCTTACCCATTTCAATGTGTTTGAGTCTTTTCTGAACGTTGCCATCGAGTTTGGCTCCAAGGTGTACCACGAATTGCCACGAAGCAGCACAACGTGTTTCGTGGGTCAAGCGTACTCTTCTTTGTGTTCAGATATGGGAGACGCAGTTGCCAATTGCGAAAAGCATGGTAAAAAAAAAGTCAAAACATTACAGACATTGGCTGACGCTGAACAGAGGCTTCATACATCATTCATTACGTTGAACGAAATGGTCGCAATCGGGGGGACCCATGGTCTCTCCGACAAACTGGCATCTACTCTCAAATAGATCACGTCAACAATCAATCGAGTTGGATATTTCTGCAGTTACCGAACTCGACTAGGTCTCTCCTAGAGGACAGGTTGCGATGGCACGTAAGGCAGACTGCAAGCCATGGCGACCCGTTGGCGTTACATGCTCTCTTGCTTACAACAACAATGAGCAATTGGGGAGATTACGTGCAAGATATGAGCGCTACAATTCGGGATCTAGTCAGTCAAAAAGGATGTCTATGTTGCCCACTTTCATACTGACTGATTTCACTCCAGAACGAGAAAGCGCGATCGTTGGCATCAGGCACTGCGGCCACACAGGACCCCGGGCCAAGTCTTGGAGATATGCGAACACTGCAGAGAATGGAGCAGAAGATCCTTGTAGCAGCTTCGGTTCTGACGTCGAATCTCAATGTTGCAGCAGAACTGGTAAGCCAGTGTAGGTTGTTTGAAGCATCGACCGTCTCTTTGGATCAAAAAAACCGCAGATCAATTGTCTCTTACGCTTCAGATATGCAAGTCCATCAACAGAACCTCGGCATTATTCTGGAATTGCTACAAAGCACGCGGAGAATTGTTGGTCTTCCTCCAAAGATTGATTGCACAAGCTTACCTGTCTGGTGTTACCAGTTTTCACAGATCATTGAAACCCGAAATGTCGACCGTCTTCAGTCTTCCTCCCAGACATCTTCCGTACATCTTGATTCCTTGAGAATTCTTGCACGAGACATTCGAGATGAAAACCGCACTTCAGGCGTACTGGTCGCACATACACATAGCGATACTAAATCGATGAAAGCTCTGACTACAGTTGCCACAGCACTTCTCCCAGCGTCGCTGGTTGCCGTATGATGAATCCTGAGCAATAATTTCCACACGTGGCTGAACATCGACAGACAATTTTCAGCTCGAGTCTGATCCAACTCGAGCAAAGCAAGGAGGCGATCGGGGGGAGGTCTCACTTCGTTCTGGCCTCACAGTTTTGGATATATGTTCTGGTGTCGTTGGCCATGACAGGCACCACCCTTGGCCTGATTCGTGCATTAGAATTCTGGTGGGCAAGACGCTCGCCATGACAGCGCTATGATCTCACGCTGCTGTGATATCGAAACGCAGAGTTGGGACAATGAAATGTAGGTAATGTTGAATCAGAGTTCACTCTCAATGCGACGCAAGACTTAGTGCAAGAGTGAAGCGCAACAGAGCAGGCTGTGAGGAGGAAATGGTAGGACCGGTCAAGGAAGCCTTCTGCTGCGCAGTAACGTCAGCGGGGGCTTGGTCATGCGAGTGTAAGCGCGGCACTGCGCTAATGCAAAGCAAGGTGGCTATGTACCCTTGTCAAGATTCGGGGATCAACTATCAGAGCATCACAGAACATTCTGACTCCGAATATCTCGCACTTCCCACACGCACAATATGTCCACCAACAACTCTTCGGACTTTTGCCAGCACATCTACGATGCTGATGATTCATATACGCCATCACAAAATCCAAATGCTCCCGCATTTAATCTAGTCAACTTCATTGCTGTCGCTCAGAAGCTCAAGCTCGGCTTTCTCCGCGTCACATGGCAGGCTGCACGACAGCAGATAGGCAGTGGGGCGAGCGGGCAGATCAACCAAGCTCTGATCAATCTTCACACGAGCTTCGCCTTCAAGTGCGTATCCGAAAAGCAGAAAATGAAGAACAGAGAGGAAGAGATTTTCCGATCTTTGATCAGCGAAGTCACTGCATTAGCTCACCCTTCGATCCGACGGCATCCCATGGTCACCAAGCTGGAAGGTGTGTGTTGGGACATAGATATCAACGAACAGGGGGGGGACAAAATTTGGCCGGTTCTAGTGTTCGAAAAATCGGAGTGTGGCGATCTTGACTACTTCATGCAGCAACCTGCTGGCAGAAACCTCAAATTTGATGATCGACTAAAGCTCTGCATGGATTTTGGTTGGGCACTCTCAGACATGCACATGCACGGTAGGTCATTCGGAATCAGCAAATGGATGACAGAGTATTGACTTCGTCGAAGGGATCGTGCACGGTGATATCAAGCCCTTAAATGCCTTGGTCTTCAAAGGCACTGACAGGTACACAGCCAAGGCAATTGATTTCGGCTTCTCAACGCGGTTCGCTAGTAAAGATGACCCTGTAGCAGTCGCTTTCTCAAGACCTTGGTTTGCACCTGAATGGCGGACGGGTTTCTTTTCAGCAGCTCAGGCTCAGCAAATGGATCTTTTCTCATATGGGATGCTGTGCGTCTGGGTGCTGTTTGAAAGGTATTTATCAGGAATAGCCCCTCTCCCAAGCAAAGCACGCTGGGCAGAGAAATACTTCGAGAGCACAGGACAGGGTTCTCTGAGCATAAAAGTGCTCGAGGAACTTAAGTCCCAAGGCCAGTTGACGCGGCTTGCAAAGCTGCTTGTCAATGAGGAGACAGATGCCGATCAAGAGGACAAAGAAGTGTTCAGCCGTTTCTTCGACGAAGCACTCTCTCCCAATCCAGATGAACGAACCCATGCTCTTGAGCCGTTTCCCTATGGAAAATTGTGAGTCACGACCATGTTCCGTTCCCGACACCGACTGAGTTCATCGAAGGCGAAATGCAAAACCATTGGAACGAGAACGATTAGAAGAACACAACTTCCAAGTCTCACAGTGCAAGTTCGAGGTATGGAATGCGTGTGGTCCTTGGGCCTATACTGATGTACACAGCTCGCATCGTCTATATCTCAGTTTTACGCGTCGGACTTTCGGGTACGGCGGCGCGTTCGGCAACTGTTGGAACAGCAGCAGCTTGCCGTACCTGACCCTCACACTGCTTTTCAGCTTGCGGTATGTAACTCCATTGGATTTGGTGCCCCGAGAAAAGAGCAGAGTCTGGCAAAAGCCCTACGACAAAGTGATAAAGCGCGAAAGGAGTTGGAAGATTGTTGGGCCAAAATGATACCATATCAAAATGAAGAGAAGCAGCTGCCCGGCAAGAGATACCTTGAGCTGTTTTTATCAGGCCATATACCCATTGCATCTCCTCCCAGCAACTATGGCGGTAAAGCCCATGAGGCTGAGATTGAGATTCGCAGAGAGCTGCAAGACTTGAAGGATTGCTTGGGGGAGTCAAGTAGACTGTGGATGATCGATGCGTTCCAACTGTCTCAAATATATGTAAATATGGGGCGATGGAAGGACGCCAAGGAGGTAGAGGAAAAGCTGATGGAGATTTCCACACCACTACTCGATGATGCGCATCCCGACATGTTAAACATTCGGAGCAACCTAGCCAAGTCATACAAGAGACTCGGACGGTGGAAAGAGGCTCAAGAGCTGCAGTTGAAACTACTAGAGGTACGAAAGAACGTCTTTGGCAAAGACCATGTGAGAATTCTGGACAGTATGGATGAATTGGCTTCCACATACTTTCAGTCAGGACAGTGGAAGAAGGCTGAGGAGCTGCAAGTGCGTAGCATGGTAGAAAGAAAGAGAGTGCTTGGCGAAGAGCATGGAAAAACCTTGCGCATCATGCATAACCTCGCTTTGACATATCACCAGCAAGGCCTTTGGGAGAAGTCAAGCGAACTACAAGCGCGCACGGTGGAGATCAGCAAGAAAGTCTTTGGCGTCAAGGATCATTCTACGTTGGAGTACAAGAACAGCCTCCCTGTCACCTACAGCCAAAGGGGTAATTGGAAAGAGGCGCAAGAGCTGCAAGAGCAGGTGATTGAGTTCAGAAAGAGTATTTTTGGCGAACGTCATACAAATACACTCGAAAGTATGGGTGATCTGGCTGCGCTTTTAGGCAGACAGGGGGAGTTCGTCAAAGCTGAGCAGATAAGTCGCGAGATACTTACCTTGACGGAAGATCCTCTAAGGCAGGACCCTTCAACATGGAAAATCTTATGCAACCTAGCAGAAATCCTCAGCAGACAAGGAAGGTATGCAGAGGCAGAGGAGATTAACCGAGAGGTCTTGATGCTTCAGACAAGGATTCTAGGCAAAGAACATCCCGAAACACTGGTGGTAATGCACAATCTTGCAGGAACTCTAAAATACCAGGGACAGTACGCGGAGGCAGAGTCTTTACTTCAAGAAGCACTTGTTTTGAACAGAGACATCATGGGCAAAGAGCACGCGCGAACTCTGATGGTCATGAACAATTTGGCGTCAGTACTGAATGGCCAGGGAAAGTTTGCAGAGGCAGAGAAGATGCATGAGGAGACTTTGGCTCTCAGAAGGAAGGTACTGGGCGCGGAACACATGGATACGTTGATCAGTATGAACAATCTATCGATGGAATACAGAGAGCAGGGAAAGTATGACCAAGCGGAACAGGTTGCTAAGGAGGGCCTGCTGCTAAGGCAGAAGACGCTCGGTGTAAACCATGTGTCTGTTTTGACCAGTATGAACAATCTGGCGAAGATATACATCAATCAGGGAAAGCACGCCAAGGCGCAGAAGATGCTCGAGGAGACAGTCAGAAGAAAGGTCGAAAGTTCCGGTGAGAGGCACCCAGGGACTTTGGTGGTCAAGAACAACTTAGCAGAGTCCTTGAGCGGTCAAGGGAAGTGGATTGAAGCGCAGAAAATGCACCAAGAGATTTTAGCAGCAAGGCTGCTCTCTCTAGGTGAGAAGCATCCGGCTACACTGCTGAGTACAGTCAACCTCGCCAAAACACTGAGCGGCCAAGGAAAGCACGAAGAAGCCTTGTTGCAATACGAACAGGCCTACACGAGCTACCGGGAAACGTTGGGGCCAGACCACCCAGAGACACAGTCATGTCTAAAGCATTGCGCAGACAGCCGTCGGAAAGTGGATGAAGAACCTTCGCAACACAGAGCGCAGTAGTGGAGAGGCTGGACCTAGCTCTTACAAATCTTATTGAAGGCATGGAAACCGTGTACGCTTAGATTATGCAGGCAGTAGGTCTCATTCCAAAATTGAATTTCGGTCATGGTCTTACCAGTTTGGTTCTCTGGGTTTGGAGGAGTCGGCGTCCGAGGCTGAGGCGTATTTAGAATGTTGATAGGACCAAATGGGTACAAACGTTTCGCAGCTAATGCACTGATAATCGCAATCCCAGTAGCCTATGGAAGCTCTGAAGATTTTTTGAGATTCCGATCTGCACAGTACCACAAATACTGAGAGAGTCGTTGGAGCGCCTCGAAAGATGTTGAATGCGAGTAGCAAATCAGCTCTTCCCAACGAATCTGGTAACATGTACTCGATTCCCGAAGGCGCTTTTACTTCAGTACCAAAGCATCACTTGTTTCTTTTCTTCAGTTCTGAAGCCATAAAACAAGTCCAGTCGAGTCACCTCGTTCATCATTTTGAGCGTCAGGTATGTGAGCTCGAAAAATTGGGATCTCAGGCCTGCTCAAGCCATGCCTCCACACCATTTGGGGTCTTCTCCTCTGTAATAGAATCATCGGGATCCAGGTACGATCTATTATGCAAAAGGCGTTTCTACTCTTGATCACACCTGCAAGGGCTCCTGTGTTTGTACTCCCCGAGTGCAGAGCAATTTGAACAGTCCGAGTATGTGAGATTCGGCCTGAGAATATCGAGTTCCATGAAAACTCTACAAGGTTCATGAAGTCTCTACGGAAGGTAGTCTGGGTAAGTTGCAGACCAGTAAGTGTCACATATGAGTTTACTAGAAGTCGATGACCAAATCAAAGGTTAAGCGGAGTGGAGTCAACGCACCAAGGCCACGCAGAATAATGTTGTGCAGGGTCATTCAATTCGTTATAGACGGAAGAAACAATATGTAAATCGCTAGCCTCCAATCGCACCGTACGTGTAACGCTGCAGGTCATGACTATTGTACAGGGCCAGGATATATGTCCAAAGATGGGAAATAGCGACAAGTACTGCGAAATACTCAAATTATGTTCATGACTTTGACGTGCCGAAAATCTTGACCGGCTTCGTATCAATCCTGGATCCCAGGCGCAGGGGTAGCAACCTCGATCTTTACGCCAACGGGAGGAGGTTCCGGAGCCTCGGCCTCAGGTTCGTGCACAGGTCGCCTTGGTGGCGGCCTGTCCCTTTCTCGATCCTCATAGTAAATGTAGTCTTCGGGCCTAGTATTGTATCTTTGAGGAGGCGGGCGCTCATACATGTAAGGATCATGATAGGGTTCATAACGGACAGGCGCTGGGTGACGGTAGTCGCCCATATAGGGCCGGGATTGACGATAGTCTCCTCTCACGCGGACAATTTCATACTCAGGCTGCCCATAGTCATCGTAATACACCGGGGGTGGTGGTCCGCGAGCATCCTCGTAGCGGTGGTAGCGAGGGGGAGAAAAGTGATGTGTGCGGTCTTGAACAGACACGTAGTCGCGCGGTGCCGGTCGGGCGGGTGGGTAGAAGTGCTCAGGAGATGCGTGGTCGACACTGTGTTCACGCGAATAGGTTGGTTCATAGGCACGATCGCGCTCGGTGGTAGGTTGGGGCGTCTCTGCTTCGTCGATTCGGCGACGCTGCTCTTCGTACCTGCTTCTCTGCGATCGAGTGATGCTCGGTGCGCGGCCATATGGGTCTTCTCGAGCAGCGACACTCATGTAGCGGTAGTAGCGGGACGGCATTCGATGCTCCTGAGGCCGATCCCTGCGGCGTTGAGGGCCAGGCCGACGAGGGGGCCCTACAGAGTCGGGAGTAGGGATGTGACGACCGTTCGGCGGAGCCTCGTACCGAGATTGGTTTGAAACCGTAGAAGGTGGCTGCTGAGGCGGGGCTAATGGTCGAGCTAGGGTCTCGGATTCACTGGGAGGTTGAGGGTTGGGTGGTGGAGGTGTGTAACGACCATTGTCTTCACCGTCATCAGCTGAGACTGGAGGCCCTGACTCTGGTCGTGGAGGAGGTAGGGGTTGCTCTTCGCTTGCAGGAGGCTGTTCAGGAACAAATTCCTCGAGGAAGCGATCAGCGGCTGACTGACCACGAGGCCCACTAGCCTCCCGCGGTTGAGGTTCAGCCGGATACTGGTATTCCGCACGTTGGCCATCATCCTCAGCATACCTAACCTGACGCAGGTGGGTGCTGTACTGTCGACTGTGTCCCCCATCGTGAGGGCGCGCGGCATAAATGATCTCCTCACCCGGAGGGCCGTAATAGCGTTCGGCCTCACGGAATCCAGTACGGCGTCCAGAATACTCATCGTAGACAGGGGCTGCGTAATGTACTCGAGGGCTGGGAGCATAGTCCACATATTCTCGACGTGGGTATCCGTCGTCTGGTTGGTCTCTTGCCAGCTAGTTGAGCATCGTTAGTCCATCTCTCAGAGCTGAAAATGTACGCGACTCACATAATATCTGGGCTCGCCGTGGTAACGCTCCCCGCGCTGCTCAGGTGGAGTGTCGCGGTGGGAACGTTTCCTATGTCCCAAACCTGGAGCTTGATTTGCCCGGCCGGAAGCAGTAGATGGACGCTCAAGAGCGTCCTCGTCCTCTGGAGCTTTTCTTGGCCCGGGTGACTCGGTACGTGAGGCACCCGCGTTCAGAGCTGGCCTGTCCAGGGTCACACCTGGTGTTCCACTTGCACGCAGAGCATCCTTCATAGGTCCCGAGGAAGCCGGCGAGGTCAGTCCGTCGTCTTCGATCTTACCGATCGCCGGCAGAGGGTGAGGGAACAAGCTTGGGAAGGTAGTCGCGATCATAAGAAGCTTCTCGTCATCCATACCAGGAGCGTGGATGAGTCCTGAAATGATGCGCTCGCTAGGTAGTTCAATCATGTCCTCCTTCCAGTCCAATGCAGTCGGGGCTTGTCCATAACCGATGCCTGAGGGATTGGTCGCCAGGTGCTGGGAACGAAAATGTTGGAACAAAGTCAGCACTGTGTACGTTCTCCTCTCTTCCGGCTTATTATAATAAGCGCCAGTAAGGTAATGAGTAGAATGAAGCTGGCAAGCTTTACAGGACAGCCCAGGTGCATTTTTTAGCGCCTTCGATATCTCATGGTTAGAGAGCGCCCCAATGAAGTGGTTCAAGTTAGGTTCGTAATTGAACTCAATGTGGAACTTGGAGATGACGCGATGCAGTAAAACATAGATCCGGAGGCTGTTGGGCATGTCCTTGATCCCGGAGGTCTGCTTCCACATGTCCTGGGCTAGTCCAATGATGGTACTTACTTCCTTGTCGAACGAGGCTGTACTATGGCTTGAGTCCTCGCAATTCGATGCAGGATCGATGACGCCATGGGGTGGTGGAGGCATAGCGGGAGGTGGAGCCACGGCAGGATTAATTACAGCGGGGGATGGCATGTACGAAGGGTTACCTGGATGTGGGCCGTATCCGGGAGGTCCCATTGCGTGGTATGGATGTCCGTCGGTCGGGGCACCGTACACCTGCGAGTAGTCGTATGGCACCTGAGGCGGAGCGTACGGACCGTTGTAGCCAGCATATTGGTAAGGGCCTGGACTTGCTTGGGGCATGTGAGGGGGCATGTGAGTTGGCATGTGGGGAGTGGTTGTACCTGCGCGCGAGAATCCACTGTAGAACCCGCCGTAACCTGCTGCGTTAGACGAGCTGTGGGGAGCATGTTTCATGGCAATAGGATCAGGGTGGAAGGGCGTTTCTTCTGGCCACTCGGCTTCTCTCCAAGCAACGACGATGTTCCCGCTGCTGAAAGCACTGGTGTGCTTTGCTCCGTAGTGCTGGATAACACCCTCAAATCCGAACAGCCGAGCGGCTTGGTCGCAGTCGTTGCCATGGCAAAGGAACAGCTCTCGACGGTACTGTTCGGTTAGAGGTTTGAGCTTGTTGTCATATACCCATTTCATGTTCTCTAGTACCAAGGGTGGTCTGCGATCTGAGAGCTCGCTTGGCTGTAGCGCAGCAGCCAAACCAGTCGACTCTCCGTAGTAGGTCCGTCTTACGTGTATGAGCAGGTCCGCCGCGAACTTTGGGCTGTTCTCGTAGGTAAGAGCTTTCCCGTGATCCCAGTCGCGATTGGTAAAATCATCAGCGATGGCGCTGAGCCGGTCACGAATGGGTCGTTGGGATTCTTCCCACTCGCGATCCATTGCCTCCTTTGCTTCCTTCGAATTAGCATCCTGGTGACGGCGGTCTGATGTTTTTGTTGGCAATGAAGCAACACGAGACACGTGGTCGGCTTCGGCTTGTTGGGCAGCAGGCAAGTTGGCGATTAGGCGAGGCTGCAACACGCTCCACGCATATTCGTTCATTGGCTGGGATATCTGAATGGCTGCCTTGAACGCATCCATGTGGCGCAATATGTTTGGAGCGATAGGCGGGCTCATCTCCTGGCATCGGCGCTCAATGTCCGTTTTGCGTGTTGCTTTAGCTTCATTGGCATCGTGTAGGTTCCTTTGCTGGTTCGGCTGAGCACTTCCTGTAAGTCCAGGCTGGGGAGTAAAGATATTTGGAGGGATGGTGGGAGGCCTTTGGTGTACGAAATGGGTGTTTGGAGCTGCAGCTGTTAGGTTGGGCATCGGAGGGGTGTTTGTGAAACGTCTGACACGGCCGCCACGCATGCCAGCATGACAGCAAGGGAAACAACTGGAAAGTACTTACTCGCAGGCTTTGCCGGGACAGGCGCATGAATGATTGGGGAGACTACTTGGTGCTTTGGGGAGCTTGACAGCTTGCGTGGTACGGTTGCAGCTGAGCGCGTAGGTGCGGCCGTAGGTTTCGTGTCTCTGTTCCTGACAGACCAGCGCTCCCAAGACTCGGCTGCCTTCATGCGCTGATTCCCTCTGATCTCGAGACCCTTGACCCACTCCTCCGCCGCAGCAGGACCAAGAGTGATAGCATTGTTCATCTCCTGCGTTATGTCGCTCACATGCTTCTTGTAGTAGTATTTACCAATCTCGATGTTGGCTGGTGTTGTAGTCGACTGCAGAGCGTACGCCGGTATGTAGTTTTGGTCGGCCGTAAGGAGCGCAAATGGCAGCGCAGGTCTGAGGGCAGAGGCACTAGAGATGAGGAGGCTAGCATCCTAGGGATTGTCAGTGGCTGAGAGGAAGGAGGTGCTTACAACTCACGGTCTGGCATTGCTGCATCAGGCAAGGCCCGCATGCTCGAATGCCAAACGGCCAGATGGTGCAGACTCCAGCCTCACCTGGGCCTTGCTGCCACAGCTTCTCACCAGGAACGGAACTGTCCAGCTTGTTACAAAACTGGCACCTCTTCGACCAGACGAGCTGCCACATGTGCAGCTCACTCAGGCCGGAGAGGGGCTTTGGGGCATTCGAGTTGTACGCATTGCGGGCAGAGGCCCACAGAGCTTCAGACAGTGAGAGAGGCAGACAAGCATCCCCTGGTGTGAGCAGAGGGACGTCAGACACGTCTGTGAGATAAGAATGAAAAGATCGATTGACTTGAATCAACCGACCGAGATCTGCGAGGGAACAGAAGGAAAAGATGTGCTGCCACACCGCAGGTGGCAGCCCGGCGCAGTTTCTCAACTGCGTTGATGTTGAGATGGAAGGAGCAGCAGCATTAGCAGCGAGCTTGCGCTTTTTGTCTGCGACAGACAAGGCATCTGCTGCCTTGCGTTTTCCAGCTGATGCATCGTTCTGCATCTGGGCTGAGGGAGCATTCAACTTCCCTTCAGGCTCATAGAAATCGACCGAGGAAGCTACGCTCGACTCGCGCTCGTACATGACAGCACTGTCGTCGCCCGGCGAAGCTCACAGGAGCCTCACCGACGATGCGCAACGAACGACACTCATGAAACGGGGATAAGGGTAGGGCTATACAGCCTTGGGGGAACAAAGCGCAACGGCAGGGATGAAGGGTGAGGTGTGAGGCGTGAGGTGCAGTGCAGAGGTTCGCTGTGAGATAGACAGCTACTTCAAACAAAGGTGCAGCGGTGAGAGTGAGCGTCGAAGGGGTGTTGCTGTGGTGCTGCTGTTCAGGGCCTGTTCAGGCTGTTGGCGATCAAGTTCGAGGTCCACTGCTGTCACCTGCCAGCCAACCAGCGAGTGAGGCCAGCCCAGCTTGCCTGAGGTGCCGACTGTCCGCGCTGCCGAGTATGACGAACGAGGGCTTGGCGGTGGGCCGTTGCTGCGAGAGGCTGTGTACACACTGGCCGAAGGTATTCGTGCGTCGCCCAACTGTGCATAACACGTCCACTATACTCACACACGGAGCCTGTCATACACGCTGCGCACACACAGAGAGAGCATTACCACCCAGCTCGCCCTTCTCTCCTTCTACCATCCCCTCCCCCAAGTACCTCACTGCATAGCTCCGCCAACTTCCCCCCTCCACCACCTCCTCCTCCTTCCCCCATTCAACCACCATGGCTTCGCTCAACACCTCGACCAATGGGCCCAACATCACACGTAGCTACCAGAATGTCGTCAATACCCCGCCGCCTGCTGGTGCCCAGGCACAGTCGCCCACATACGGGCAATGGGCTGTCTTCGCCGTCACTGCCCCACTTGTCAGCGCGTTTCAGCAGGATGGAGGGAAAGAGAGCGTTCTGAAGGTCCAAACCACCGGAGGTACGTCGACTCTACTCGCAGACATTCAATTGCTGCTCAGCACACCATATTGAGCGGTCGAGCCGTCTCAGGTCTGTGTTGCTGTGTCGAAGCCAGGTCCGGGGTTCCGGGCAGCGCCCAAGTTAGGCCTCAGCACACCGCCCTGCTGCGGCGTCGATGCGTTGTGCGTAGCCTCGAAGAACACGTTTGCTAACAATTTCAGAGGGCGAACTGCTCGACCTCATCGACGAATTCTCAGACGGCCGCATTCAGTTCGCTTTCGTCAAGGTCAAGGACCCAAACTCGTCGCTGCCTAAAAACGTCCTGATTGCCTGGGTATGCTCCGTCCGTACTCGACGACAGACAGTTTACTGACTACTATCCAGTGCGGCGAAGGCGTCCCAGAGAGGACAAAGGGCTACTTCGGCAGCCACCTTGGTGTAGTTTCCAAGCTTCTCCACGTACGTCGATTCGTTTAGATGATTTTCAATCTGTGCTGACTGGAAGCAGGGCTACCACGTACAAGTTACTGCTCGCTCGGAAGCAGACCTTACCCCAGAGAGAATTATCCAGAAGGTATCTGACGCGTCTGGTGCGAAATACACTGGCGGCGCAGATATCCCTTCCTCGAGCGGCCCACCCCCTGTTGCCGCGAAAAAGCCCGTTTTCACACCTACAAACGTCGGCGGTGGAGGCTCAGGATTCAACCCGCTGGGGCGCTCGAGGGCACCCGCACCAAGAGCTGATGAGGACGGTGATGGCTGGGGTGCCGATGCGCCCGAGGTCACCAGGTCGCAGCTGGAGAAGGTCGGGTCCGCCTACAAGCCCACAAAGGTCAACATGGCCGAACTCACAAAGGGAAGAGATGACACTACCCGGACCTCGTCGTCGCAGAATGACCGTCCGGAGGTCGTTAGGGGCGCTTACCAGCCAATTGGCAAGGTCGACATTGCAGCCATCAGAGCTCAGGCAAAGGAGCAAAGAGATGATAGACCTACCGTGGTTAAAGGCGCATACGAGCCTGTTGGCAAGGTCGACATCGCGGCCATTCGTGCAAAGGCTGCCGGCGCACCAGCATCATCTGGCCTCTCTCCAGCAGCAACTGGCGCGTCTAACAACGAAGATGAGCAGGACGAAAGGCCCAAGTCGCTTTCGGAGCGCTCAGCAGCTTTCAGCAACCAGTCAGACCGTCTGACGAGCTTACCAAAGCCAAAGGTAGCTAACAAATTTGCTGGAGCGAGCACCTTCACTGGCACCAAGGCACCTGCACCAGGTGGTTTCACGGCTCCCAAGCCTGTTACATCCGCACCAGTTGGTACCGCGAGCAAGACCTTTGCAGATGAGGGCGGCAAGACCCCGGCCCAGATTTGGGCGGAGAAGAAGGCGGCACGTGGGGAGTCAGGCAACACTGCCGCTGCTGCTGCACCGGTGCAGCCCCAGCAGAGTGGAGGTGGCGGCTGGAAGAGCGGATACGCTGGCAAGTCTTGGGCACCGGTCCAGACTACCCGTACAGGACAGTCAGCGAGCAACCTTAGCGAACAGCGAACTGGCGATGCCCCTCAAGAGCAGGAAGAGCCTGCGTCTCCGCCTTCTGGAGGTGTCGGTTCCCTCAAAGACCGGTTCGCAGGTGCTGCGCCTATGGGTGTTCCGGGATCTCGACCTGTCCCTGAACCCCAAGCACCAAGCCCACCCGTTCTGGATAACTCCAGCAAGCCGAATGCTGGCGCTCGCGGCGTTCCTATGCCTGGCCTGCCTAGCCGACCCAAGGAACCAGAGTCTGAGGACGAGGACAATGTGCCAGCAACACAGACACAGAGACTTCCTTCGCCGCCTCGCCAGCCGCGCAGCCCCTCTCCTGAGCCATCTGGATCTCCGGTGCGCATTGCCATGCCTGTAGCTCGCGGAAGGGAGCCTGCAGAGCTTTCGCCTGCTGAGGAGCAGCCTCCTGCGATGCCCAACCGCTCGCTTGCGCAGGCCGCGTCTCAAGCTCGAGACGTCTCTCCCGAGCCCAAGGTCGAGGCTAAGGACCCTGCACGTAGTGCTGGCGTCGCCGTTGCTGCAGGCACGTTTGGCGCTGCTGCAGTGGCCGGAGCCGCAGCTGGCGCGGCCATTGGCTTATCTGGTCGTGACGAAGACGACACTGGCGCTGGTTCAGGTGCTGGAAAGCGCGCTGTCATCCTCTACGACTACGAAAAGGCCGAGGACAACGAGGTTGAGCTACGTGAGGGTGACCATGTCACCGACATCGACATGGTAGATGATGACTGGTGGATGGGCACCAACCCACAAGGCGAGCGTGGTCTTTTCCCAGCGAACTACGTTGAGCTTGTTGAGGGCGATGACGATGCAGGTGCTGCTCCTCCTCTGCCTTCGCACCCCTCTGCTGCTCAGGAGGTCGAGCCCCCAGCTGCGGCCCCGCAGGCTGCTGGCAATTCCGGCCCTACCGCCACTGCGATTTATGACTACGACGCTGCTGAAGACAACGAGCTCAGCTTCCCTGAGGGAGTCACAATCACAGGCGTTGTAAGTGGATTAGTCTACCAAACTCAATACTTATACTGACGTTTAACAGGAATTCCCTGACGAGGACTGGTGGCTCGGAAACTACAACGGCGCGTCTGGACTATTCCCCGCCAACTACGTTCAGCTCGATGAGTAGACCTTGGCAAAAGTAATTTGATACAGGAGATTGTAGTTGGACTCTGAAGAGGTCAAAAGTTGTGGAGCAGGTCGTAACTACGAATCAATATCTGAATATTAGCAGTGCCCACATGGGCGAACTCGCTTTCAAAGTCTGGTCCACGACCCTATCTTTGTGTGAACCATTCTCCACATTCCCTACAGGTAGTATATAACCGCATTGGCTTCTTACTTTCTTGCGTTTAATATTGTCTGGCTAATAATCCACACCTTGTGTACCTCCCAAACCCCAATTCGGTCAACGAAATACCCCCTAAAATAAACCGACTATCTCCAAGTGCCAGAAAGATGTACCCAGAGTCGCTCTCCATCATGGTGTCTGCTACTGTTCGCGCTTGGTTCTCTTTCTTCGGCCCCGCTACCGGTTCAGTCATGCTTCCTTTCGTAATTCTAGGACTACACAATCTCCTAGTGCACTTCCATCTGCTCCCAGCGTGCGAGCAAGACCAGACCAAGAAACCCCCCACTCCCCAATCAAACCCCCCCGAATCACCCATCCCTCCCCCAAAAGACATAGACAGGGAAAACACCTTCCTCCTCCTCCAAATCACACACCTCGCGACCGCCAACACCGCGCTAGAAAATAATATACTCTATCTCCAGGATATTTCCGCCCGCAACGCGAGAGAAGCTACACTCGCATCCAACGCGCTCCGTAGCGCAGAGGTCCGGATCGCGCACCTCGAGGCGGAGAGGGAGAAGTATCAAGAGGTGGCGCACATGCGGGATCAGCTTACTGCTGATGCGTTGGGGGAACTTGCGCGCGTCCGCGGGGATGTGGAGATGCTGGTTCAGGTCCTGTGTGAGCAGGCGCTGGAGCTGGCGAGGGCGGATGTCGAGGGTGATGCGCTGTGGGGGGAGATTGAGGGGCGGGGGAGGGAGTTGGCGCGGGTGCGGCGTGGTCTTGCTGTTAGGGAGGGGTGGATGGATGCGCTTCGTGGGGGATTGGAGGGTGTGGGGATGGCGGACGATAGAGGGGAAGAGGAGAATGGGCTATATTCTGCTTTGTGATGAAGTTACTGGTTGGCTGAGAGCGATGATGCTCTAGCGAGAGAGGGTCGGGCTTCCTGTTCGATGTCAAGCTCAACTACATACACAATTAAGCAATGATTTAGTTCCGATACGACGTACTTCCACATAGAATAGCAGTGCCTCTCCATCTCCATCAGCTCATCAGGCTCATATCATGTGACCTGCATATGCTCAAGTCGCTCTCTATTGCCACAGCCTCGGTGAAGCACTGATCCCCAAGGCGGTCAGGCAAATGAAGAAACACAATTCAAATCAATCTCGTCCCGCGCCACCTGCATGTGTTGTCAAGTGTGCTGGCCAGTGCTTGACGCCGCTTGATGCACAAAGCAGCGGTCCGGCGCGGATAGATAGTCGATATGAAATGGCGCCAGACCCTCGCACGATGACTATAACGTACATGATAGTCGTTCCTCGCGCACATCACTGGCATCAAGTTTATCCAGCAGCTCCGTAAGCTGCGGGTTCCAAGTGCTTACGCGGTATCAAGAAGCTGTTGAGCGAATGTCTTGTCACCGGACATAAAGCGTTGGGAAATTACCATCTCTGATTCGCACCCAAATCGGCAGGAGACGACGAAATATCAACCTCCGCGCCTCGAAGCTAGGCAACATGCAAGCGGCGGTCAGGCCTCACCTATGTGTAAGCACAGGCTTCTGTGAGAATCTCCGGTTCCTTCAACCGACCGGAGCCTGTGCTTGCGATGTGCATTCCCAGATAAGGTTCAACGCGAGGACCCGCCCCGAACTTTATTGCGAATGTACCCGCGTTAGGCGATTTTCAGCACACACCTGCATTGCAGCGGAGGGCACCGTATGGACAAATAGAAAGGGGAGGTTTAGCGGAGATTAAATTTGTGGATTTTGGTACGTTACTGTTGGTGGACGGCAGGTAATTGCTGCGCCGCCGACAACTCTAGCGTACGTATAGACGGCGACTGACCTCCCCGTCTCCTCTGCGCTGCGCGTTGGCGGTGTGAAAATGGCTGATTTGCATTATGGTCAAGCATTGCTCGCTCTGTGTCGCTTGCGGTGTGTTGGATGACGACGAGATGCTGCATTTGAAAAGACTTGCGAAGTTCGAGAACCGTAGATATTATGGAACGAGTGATTCTGATATGTTGAACATGTGACTGGGGTATCTATACGCAAACGGTGGCAACCGTCGTCGGAGACATGATGCTGATGCTGAACGCTGGACAAAACACAAAGATGGCGGACTATGCAGGTTGCTGGCTGTCGCGAGCTGTTATGCACACAGGGTTAGTCACAGTTCGACCGCCAGGGGAACCTTATGACCGTAACGCGCCCTTCATCAACAATGACAAACGATTCCTGTTTCTAGGCTTACCTGAAGAATCCTCCATCGCTTTCCATGGCAATACATCGCTCTTGCGCATCTGTCCACCGAGGCCAAGGCGGTCGCGCGAAGATTGATGCCAGTGCTCCGATAGTTCAGATGGCGCTATCGAAGACGGCGTCAACGACGGTGCGATCGATCTCGCATCGCTGTCACCCCGGACCGTCTCCAGAGACTCGGTACTGGCGATGGAGTTCTCGTATAAGGTCGGAAGGCCTGAGCTCATAGCTCGTGACCGAAGAGACGAGGGTGCCACAGGGGGCGGAGCCGCAGGCTGAAAGAAGTTGGTAGCTTTGGTCGGTGTGGTGGCCACCATGGGCCGGCTAAAATTCTGGACCGGCCGCGAGGGAGAGTAATGAGGGACAGGAGGTGCGTTGTCGTGCGCAGTCGTCGGTACGTAGTGTGCTGGTGGTTCTGTGTACCGTACAGCAGGCGCAATGTCAGAAGCAACTGGAGACGCCATAGGGGAGTCGTTCTTCTGCGACTGCGACGGCGACGGAGTACTGGAAGGTAACTCGAAAAGAAAATCATGCGACTCGGGCACGCTCGTGTCGGGCTCCGAAGACGTCTGAACCGCTAGTGCGCTTCCTCCCCAGAAGCTCTGTTGCTGAGGTCGATCGTTCATCTTCTTAAAGATCACTTCAGCCTCAGCACGGACGATTGTGTCGACAGAGTCGGTTGAAGATGCTGGCGAATCCGGCCTGTCATCTCGTCCGGTGTCAAGACTTGCTTCACGCGGCGATGTAGTCTCAGCTTGATTGGGTTTTCGGTGTTCCACGGGCAATGCACCAGACGCCATGGGCTCCTCAGGATGGTAATAAGATGGCTCAGCCAGTGAGCTTTCAGAAGGAGATGTTGGAACGTAGTGTCCGTTGTGATAGATGTCGGCGTTGACAGCAGCCACGGACATGATTGAGTTTGGTGGGCCACGAGACTCGTTGGACATGACAGAAAACTCGGAAGTGTTCCAGGGCATAGCAGATATTTGTGAAGTCGGCCCAAATGAGGACCCTGATGATCGTTTCGTGTCTTTGCTTGTTCTGGCGGCCGTGCTGTTTGTGGATTGCCGTTTCTTGACTGCATCTGGAATGCCATCCCACTTGGAATTCACTTTGGGAACATTGTCTGGCAACTTCTTACTTGCAAAAGTGCCGATGGTGCCACTGGTCTTAACGGATACATTCGAGGGCGATACGGAGCCCTTGCCATTGCCTTGTTTACGTTGCTGCTCGGCGAATTGCTCGAATGCGAGTTGGGAAGGCTCCTTCAGAGACAAGAAGCCAAAGACGGAATTGCTCTTTTTCTTCTTCTTGGACGTTTTGGAGGAGTCATTGGAACTCGAGTTGCTGGAGGGTGTGGAAGCCAGACTGGATGACGTCGTGCTAGCTGTGGTTTCAAAGGATGGTCGATAGGGTGAAGGAGGAACGTCAGAGCTGGTGGCCGAGATTTGTCGCTGCAGAGGTGGTCGTGGTGCTGGATCCTGGGCCGAAGTCTGCGACGAAAGCGAGATTTGATCTGGTGGCAGTGGATTCCTGTACTTGAGTTTCGGTATACGAGGTCCAGCTGGCGGGGGTTGCGTTGTTAAGTCTGTACTAGACGCCATGACTCGATACAGCAGCGGCGACGATGATCTCGGTCAGCCAGACAGGTGGGGTTTAGTGTGAGCTCTCGAATCGGGACTGATTGGCACGGCTGCAGCACATTGCGGACAGGCCGATAAAGCGGCTAGCTGAAGAAACGAGATCGACGACGCAGAACCGTGGGAGATGTTGGAAGCATTCGCGTAGGCAGCGGACGTTGGGAAGATGGGGAAATCAGAGGTCAAATACGACGGCCGGTGCTCGAGCCGCACGTGGGAAGCGCAAATGACGGGCAGGCCGTCCCAAAAAGCAAGAGCGACTCACACGCGAGAATGGTCCACCGTCTGGTACCTCTGCGCTACTGCAAGACAGGCGAACCCTCATCTGTCTCCAGCCAGCGGTGCAGTATTAGCTGTCTGCCACGCGGTCGTAGCCAACCGGGCGCGGTCATTGGCACAACAGACGGGTGCCCTCGATGAAGAGACTTGTTGTGGCTGCCTACCCGCGGCTGGACGCTCGATCGAGAAGAGGAAATGCCAGCTTGTTCCATGCTCGCTTGCCCAGGTCCAGGGCGTGCAGGCGGCCGTCTCTCAACAGCAACATGGCATTGTAGACGAGGCATTGGCCGAAACTGACACAAGCGTACCAGAAAGAGAGTTGGCCATGGCCTGATCGGCCCTGCCTGCAGCTTCTTTTACCTGCTTCCATCTGCTGGTGAGATCCGACCCACCGGCAGTGGCAAGTAGTAGTACCTGTCCTTCTTTGCCCGAACAGGCTCGAATCTGCCAGACGGGTGCTTCTGCACTGCACGTGAGGGGTCTTGTTCTTGAGTCGATCTCGACCGTCTTGTCTGACCACTGTCTGGCACTACGGCGCGAGCGCTGAGACTGAGACGCTCGATAACGACCGCCACGAGCTCCTGTCTATCAATGACACTTGACGAAGCCGCTGTCAGAGAGCTGTGAAGTCTGTGACGTTTGTAAAGTCTATGTTGCGCGGCCAGAAGAGGCAATTGTGACGAACGCATGGCCGCTGCTCTCGTGTATACTATAGTACTGCCCTCAATGGTCTAGTCCAGCCTGCGATGAGTCCCGGCCAACGCCACATGCCAAATTGATGGTAGTTGGAGCTTTGGTGGGAAAGATTTGATCCCGCAGCAGAATCTGCCCCACCATGGTATTTCTCGACGACCGAACAGACGGAGTGCGTGCGGGCGCTGCCACTGCCACTCGGTCTGAAGTACTCCCAACCAACGCGCCCGCTCTCGAACAAGCAAGGCCCACACACACAGACCGAGATGGGCAGCTTTTGAGCAGCGCCGCATCGCCGCATTGCCGCCACCAAGCGCCGAGCGCATCATCCGCTCTCCGGCCTCAGCGCACGCCCGCAAGCCCACCCCCTCCAAGAGCGTAGACGACTCCCTCCTCCGCCGACGCCGCCAGCCGTCGCCATGCCTGCGCTGGTCCTCAATACTGATCTGCGGCCGGCCTCGAGCAGCGACGCCTCGTCAGCCTCGGTGGCCTCGCAGCAGCGCTCAGAGTCGCCCACCTCGGACCGCCCGCCTGTGTCGCCCATCACGCCCACGGCCACGGTTGCTCAGCTAGCTCCCCTCGACCCTTTCGACTCGCGGCCCCGCAACGATCCCCCACCACCACGACCTGCCCCTGCGTCTGCGTCTGCGCCTGTGCCTGTGTCTGCGCCTGTATCTAAACCTAAACCTGCGCATGCGCCCGCGCCCACACCTACACCCACGGCCTTCAGACAGCAGCCGCCCTCGGTCCCTGTCTCAGAGAGCGAGAACCCAGATGCCATAGCCCTGCGCTCGGCCATATCTCTCCTGCAGATACAGCGCGAGAAGAGCAAGCGCGACCTCAAAGCCCTCGAAGACCTCAAGCATGCCGCTGTCCAGGACCCTGAGGCCTTTGTGCGCTCCCTGCAGGCACAGCGCGCGAGCGTAGCAGGCGCACACAGCGACGTCCTCACGCCAACCCTGGCTGGCCTCACCGACGACACCAGCGCAGCGCCCAGATTCCCTGCGATACCGCAACCGCAGAACATTGTCCGCTGCCCGCCTATCGAGTGGACCAAGTACCACATCGTAGGCGAGCCGCTCAACAAGATGCACGAAGAGCAGAAGAAGTGGCCTGGTTCCAACGAGCCTCCAAAGCTGGCGAATGGCCACCGCGCTCCCCCACACGCAGTCGCCGCGCCATACTCGCCCTTCAAAGACGCAGTTGGCACAAAGTCAAAGTCGCCCTCGACCAAGACGAAGAAGACGCCGTCGTGACGTCCCTCCACTCCACTCCACTACACTACACACCACCCCTCACATCAGATATCCCAACGACCCCACTCAAAAGCATACGAGGCGCAGGATGCCCCGCTTACGATGATCATGTATCCATGCTCACTTATGATAGACGAGACCTTACGACTAGACGAAGGCCAGGAACAATAGACTCAAGAACACACTGTGTGGTACTTGTGCAAGCTGTTCTATGCCTTTGAATGTTGCGATCTGTGAAGCTTTACTATGCCCAAATAATGGCTTCGCAGCAATAAAGCGTTGGCAGCCCAGCTTCTATTTTGAGCACAGATCCACAACAGTCGCGTACGCTCACGTACCTCGATTTCGTACCCCAGCGGCTGTGCAGCCCCATCTTTCTCTGTGGCACAGTCGCGCAAACCTGCCCTTTGTTGGCCGCTAGCCGCGTCTGCACGCTTTTTCCCAGATTCATTTCTGTCATGGCCTTGTCGCAGGCCAATCCCATCACTCGGTTGCGCTCGGCAAAACACTTTCCTGAAAAGACCCTTGCGCGGCTGCAACAACAGGCTGAGAGCCCTGCGCAAGCCTTCTCGGACTAGTGACGTAGTGCCCGTCAAAGCGCCTACACGTCGACATGGTCGGTGTGCATTGTCAACAGTATCGGCCAATACCAGGGCGAAATTTCGACGATCCTGAGGCTGGGTGGCCGTGCCTGTTTTCTGTTGTGCGTCGACTGATTCGACGTGCTCCTCGTAACCCTGGCTTTGGTGACGCCCAAGACAAGAATGGAAGTCTGAAGCAAGCTTGGAATGCTTGCGCCGCGTGGAAGGTGAGCGTGCATATAGATTGACGTGTGCTGCTGGTCCTTCACTCCTTTCACGTTTGTATCTATCGCTTTGTCCAAACAGGACGACATTTCGTCTTTGTCCTGCCTCCACCATAAAGGCACATTCACTCAATACACAGCTTCGAAGCCATCCAACACCACAACCATGCGTCCAACGGCCCTCATCCCAGTGCTATGCTGCACAGCAGCCCTGATCCTCTCCTTCCTGTGCCTCTTCGCGGGCCACAAGGAGGGCTTTATGGAAGACTACCACCTCGTCACGCTCAACACGTCCATGATTGGAGAAACCATCATCAACGAAACCCGCTCAACCGACACCTCCAACCCCATCACCAACCTGCTCAACTCGATCAGCAACTCCGGCAGCGAAGTCATCAACGACGCTATCGGCGAAGTCACGCAGCGCCTGGGAATCGAGGACTTCTACAGCGCCCACATGCTCAACTACTGCGAGGGCCAGTACACGCCCGCCGAGGCCGCAAACGCTACCCTCTCGCAGTCCGACATCCACAAGAACGTGACCGAGTGCAGCAAGAACCGCGCCATGTACAAGTTCGACCCGACGCGCATCATCGAGGACGCGCTGAACAGGACCGGCGTGGACGTCTCGCTCGACGACCTCAACTGGCCCGAGGACATCGACACGGGCATCAAGACGCTCAACGCACTCATGGGCGCCATGTTCGTCCTGTACTGCATCGCCATTGCGCTGATCTTCGTGGCGCTGTTTGCGGCCGCGGCCGCCCTCCTGCTATCGGGCAGATTGTCCGCGTGTGTCAATTTCCTCGTCGCCGTGCTGGCGTTCCTTGCCATTGGGCTGGCTTCGGCGCTCGTCACGGCCGTCATGGTCAAGGCGAGCAACATCATCAACGACAAGGGGAACGATATCGGTCTTGTTGCCAACTACGGCGGCAAGTTTTTGGCCCTGACATGGGCTGCGACGGGGCTTATGCTTGTCGTTGTGCTGACTTGGGTGGTTGAGTTTTGCATCGGACGGAGGCGCGATAGGCGCCCTGTGTACCCGAAGCATGGCTAGGGAGGTTGTGGGGAGAAAGGGAGGTGGAGGTGGAGGTGGTTGATGAGAGTTATGTCTTTCCTTGTGTCGAGTCCACGCTGTATACCCCTTGAGCCTGAGACTACAGTGTATGATAATGTATCCATGATTTTATTCATCTCTGCCAACCTTCTGCCTATACGTGATGCTGTATCTATCGAAAGACACACCGTTCAAGTTAACACGCCGTTACCACCTTGACACCCTCCACAGCGTACTGTCCTACTGTTTCTCGTTCTCCGCTGCACTTCCGTGGGTAGAGCACATATAGGTCCGAAGAGCTGTGGAAGGCTCGCAGAACCCATCAGACTGTGTACGCGCAAAGCGGTTTGCAGCTGTAATCAATGATGATTGTGGCAAGGTACAATCAATAGGGCTACAGTGAGACGGACTGAAGCTGTCGTGTGAGGTTGTTCTTGCGTTGAGTTACTCCTGCGCCTCGTCGTCATTTCAAGTCACATTGCAGCCTGGAACATTTTGGCAATCCCAGCTCATTGGCTTGCTTACAACATCAAGAAACCATTCAATTTGCGCTTTGTATACAATGATGTGTTAGTGCTATATATAAGGGTATTCGCAGTCGCATGCATGTGCTCAAAGTTACAGTATAAGGCAGACAGCCACTGGAGAAACGCCAATCAAAAATGCATCAGACAGTCAGACATTGGTCGCGTCACAAAACTCCTTGCTTCCAGTCACGAAACCCATGTTCTGTGCAATGTTGTACTCGGCAACAGCCTGTGCACCAAGTCCAGTCATGGTGCCTGTGCAATCGTCCAGCAACACACAGTCCCATCCATAGGAGTAGGCGTCGGAAACCGTGCCAAAGACGCACTGGTCGGTGTTTACGCCAGTGAAGATGAGCGTCTTCTTGTAGACGGCGCGGAGGTACTCGTGAAGAGGCTCAGCGGTAGACCACAGCCCGCTCATGCGTGTCTTGTCGAAGAACATATCGCCGGGCTGAGCGACCGCCTTGAAGGGCTCGTACAGCTCTGCGTTCCACGTTCGCTTAAAGAGGCACCTGCCCTGGTTGCCTGGAAGTTGAGCACCGAGTCCGACGTGCCAGCCCAAAGTCTTGTGGAATCCTCGCTGGATAGCTGGTGCCATGGTCTTCAAGTCGTGCTCGGTGAGACCCCAGTTGAGCCAAGCAATCTGGATGCCCTCCTTCCTGCACCTTTCGATGACGCTTAGAGTAGGTTGGACCGCCTTGATACCCGCGGCGTGATCTCGATACTGGGGGTGGACGAAGTAGTTCTGCATGTCGACGACGATCAGGACAGCGCTATCAGGGTCGAATGTAAATCCAGTGTGGTTGTGGCGTTGCTTGTCGCACTCGACAGTCATCCTTCGCTCTGATCCCCTCGATAGGTCGAATTTACCATCGTCTGGAAAATAGAGCCATTGCTCGTCACCACCGAAGGGAATTGGCGCTGTGCATTTGATCGTTCCAACCGTCGTCGACGTGTACTCTTCTTCTTGTAGTTCACTGAAAGTCTTGGAGGCCATAGACGTTAGGTTGTTTGGTGTACGTTTGTTTGACGGGTGATTTGTGGTAGACAAAGGGTCAAAGGAGATATTTGAGGGCGTAGCAGAGGACTGAATTCGCAAGAGCATGCAGAGAGGCCAACAAGCCTAAGTACCTGCGCCGCCTTTGTACCTTCCCAGCTTCCATGAGCACAGACTTACCGCTCGCTGATAACATCCCTTATCATGTTGTTGATAGGCTTCCCTCGGAGTTTACAGGTAGGTAGTGTTGATCATGGGACCCTGATTTCATTCATAGACGCTTGCCTTTCACAGCTACCGGGTTTGCCATGGTAATGGAAACTTAGTAGTTGTACTTACTACATCGAGCCAGGTCTGGCGGTCCAATTGAAGCAATCAGTGACTGTAAACACAGATAACGGGCGACGGCACGAACGCGGAGGCTGGAATCTGGGGGATCGCAGTGGTTTGCAGTGACCGTTGTTGACCGAGAGCTGGATTGAGATAAGGCTGGAGGCTCATGGGCCAAGCACGAGATAAGCGGCCTGTGGCTTTCGGTGACTTCGACATTGGAGTCAGCGATGCTACCGATTCTACCCGACAGCCCGACCCGACCCAAGAAGAGGACAGCAGTGTGTTTGCGGAACGAGTGACGCCGCCCTGGTGAAGGGTGCCTGGAGTTCTTGCCAGCGGATGGCTAGGGTGGGTGACGTATGGCCTGGGCCGTTGGACGTGCTCGTTGGTTAGCGAAGAGCACGCGCGCGCTCTCACCGTTGCATATGCGCGTTGGTCATTGCATTCGGAATTCAAGGACAAACAGAGGAACAGACAGACACTCTGCGTCCAGAGTGCGCTTGACGTGGACTTCTCCTTTATGCAAAGCGCAAGTAGACGGAGCATGAAATTAAGGAGATGGCAGCGGCATGCTCGCAAGTGCTTGAAGTGGAGCCGTTTCACGTGACGATGGTTTTCCAAGGTCTCGAACTGAACGAACCGTATGACGACGGGCTGCATTCCATCACGAGCCTCAGTCCCAATTCAGCAGGCATCCAGGTACCATTTCTGCGCGAGCCCTCTCTACCCCGTCGAACCCGAATTCTCGCGCCTGCGCAAGCACTGCATCCATCTCGCAGCCACCGAGGCCGTCGTTGTTTACTCGCAGCACCCAAAAGTGACCAGGAACACCAAGACCGCACACGTCCACCAGCGTTATGGCGTCGCTGGGCGAGGAGCTCCTCAACATCGTCAACAGGCTCCAGGACCTCGTCTTCAACACCATCGGCAATGATTCCCTCGACCTGCCCCAGATTGTACGTTGCCCCTCCCGCCGAGGCACCTGCGACGCCGCCGCCGAGGACGTTGGCGAAAGCTCTGCTGCTGCGCGCCCCAGCATGTGAAGATCCCAGTACTGACTGCTCCAGGTTGTCGTAGGTTCGCAGTCTTCTGGAAAGTCTTCTGTTCTCGAGAACATTGTCGGCAGGGACTTTCTTCCCCGAGGTAGCGGCATTGTAACGCGGCGACCGCTGATCCTCCAACTTATCAACCTCCCAAGCGAGCGCGAGGATGCCGAGGAAGGCGATGAGGTCCACGTGCCACACACCCCCGCCAGTGTCGCAGGACAGGTAGAGTGGGGAGAGTTTCTGCATATTCCCGGGCGCAGGTTCTACGATTTCGCAGAGATCAGACGCGAGATTGAGGCCGAGACAGCGAGGATAGCCGGTAACAACAAGGGCATCAACAGGCAGCCGATCAACCTGAAGGTCTACTCCCCACACGTCCTCAGCTTGACGCTTGTCGACTTGCCGGGTCTGACCAAGGTATGTAGTTAGTTACACTTCTAAGATATGGCACTAACAAAGACAGGTCCCCATCGGCGACCAACCGTCAGATATCGAGAAGCAGACCCGTAACCTCATCACCGAGTACATCGCCAAGCCGAACAGTGTCATTCTCGCTGTCTCCCCCGCAAACGTCGATCTTGTCAATTCAGAGGCTTTGAAGTTGGCCCGCCATGTCGACCCCATGGGCAGGAGGACAATCGGCGTCCTCACCAAGTTAGATCTCATGGACCATGGAACAAATGCCATGGATATCTTGTCTGGCCGCGTGTACCCTCTGAAGCTCGGTTTCATCGGTATTGTCAACCGTTCGCAAGCCGATATCCAGAGCGGCCGACCATTGGCAGATGCTCTGCAAGCCGAACGAGACTTCTTCAAGCACCACCCCGCATACCGAAATATGGCCAACCGATGCGGTACTCAGTTCCTGGCGAAGAGCCTCAATCAGACTCTGATGTCCCACATTCGCGACAGATTACCAGATATCAAGGCGCGCTTGAATACCCTCATGGGACAGACACAGCAGGAGCTGGCAAGCTACGGAGACGTTGCTTTCACAGGAAAGGAACACCGTGGCTCGCTGATCCTGCAACTCATGACACGCTTCGCCTCGTCTTTTATTTCCTCCATCGATGGTACCTCGACCGAGATTTCGACCAAGGAGCTTTGCGGTGGCGCCAGGATCTACTACATTTTCAACTCGGTATTCGGCAACTCCTTGGAGCAGGTTGACCCTACACAGAACCTGTCCGTTCTCGACATCCGCACGGCTATCCGGAACTCGACTGGACCGCGACCAAGTCTGTTCGTTCCTGAGCTGGCATTTGATCTTCTCGTAAAGCCGCAGATCAAGCTGCTCGAGATTCCCAGCCAGCGCTGTGTCGAGCTTGTATACGAGGAGCTCATCAAGATCTGCCACACTTGCGGCTCGACCGAGTTGACAAGGTATCCCAGACTACAGGGCAAGCTCATCGAAGTGGTGTCTGATCTGCTGAGAGAACAGCTGGGACCGTGCTCCAACTACGTAGCATCGCTCATCGATATCCAACGAGCGTACATCAACACCAACCATCCGAACTTCCTCGGCGCAGCAGCAGCCATGTCGTCGGTGATTGCGGACAAGGAGGCAAGGGAGAAGAAGGCGATTCAGGACGCAGAGCGCAAGAAGCGCGAGCAGAAGCGGCTGAAGGAGCTGAACGGAGCCAACGGCGGTGAGACACCCGAGGATGGCGAGGAGTCGCAAAAGGTCGCAGACAAGGCGCTGCCGCTCAGGAAACACCAAACACAAGCGAGCCGCAGCATGTCGCCGGCCGTGGGGCGGTTGATGAACGGATCCCACAGCAGCATCTCGGGCCAGCTGAACAACCGCAACCGGTCGCCGCCCGCAGGCAGCAACCCGCGCGATGGGTTCCTGAACTACTTCTTCGGCAAGGAGGGCGGCGCAGCACACAATGCATCGTTGACGTTGGACAACCGGCCGGGCAGCCGGCACGTCAGCCAGCACATTGAGCCGAGCTTTGCGCAGAGCATCCGGCGCGGGGATCCCAAGGCGCCGTCGCCGATGGTGCCGACGTTCAACATGGACGACGACGAGGAGCCGATGAGCCCTGTGCACGAGATGCAGGGTGGATTTGTGAGTATCTCCTGTGGAGTTTCATGATGTGATGTGTACTGACAAGCTGTGACAGCCTTCGGACCCAGAGTCTGCGCCGGCACTGACGGAGCGCGAGGCGCTGGAGACGGAGCTCATCCGGCGCCTCATCTCGTCGTACTTTAACATTGTGCGCGAGACGATTGCGGACCAGGTGCCCAAGGCGATTATGCACCTGCTGGTGAACCACAGCAAGGACGGCGTGCAGAACCGGCTGGTGAGCTCTCTGTACCGCGAGGACCTGTTCCAGGAGCTGCTGTACGAAGACGACACGATCAAGGCGGAGCGGGAGAAGTGCGAGAAGCTGCTGCGGACATACAAGGAGGCGGCCAAGATTGTGGGCGAGGTGTTGTGATGTACGAGTATGAGTGTGCGTGTGCGTGGGTACCTGTAGGATTCAAAATGTGTGCTGGCGTAGGATGGCAGGGTCTGTGTGGATATGTGGGATCGGGGGAGGTGTCTTGTATAGGTATTTCTACTCTTTCCGTGGCTATCACTCCTAGTGTGGGTGGTCGATTCAGGCCAAGTTAGGGAGTGAGTGTACAAGAATATACTGCGTCGTTTGCTCACACGTTAACATAACAAGCCTTTTTACTATTATGCTTTTTTGATGAGTAAATCTATAGTAAAGGCATGTATTTTAAACACAAGCAACTACTATCTATACTATATAGATAGTACCAGCTATAGGGTTTAAAATATGTTAGTGTAGGGGGGTCTATGGATCTGTGGATATGTAGGATAGGGGGAGGTGTCTTGTATAGGTATTTCCACTCTTTCTATAGCTATTACTCCTAGCGTGGGTAGGTTAATTCAGGCTAAGGTCAGGAGTGGGTGTACAAGAATATACTGCGTTACTTGTTCAAAGCTCAACACAGCATGTCTTTTCACTGTCATGCTTTTTCCAATGATCAAGTGGATGTGTGGTAAAGGCATGTATTCCAAACGCGAGCAACCGCCGTCTATACTGTACAGATGGTACACATACAATCAATCAGATCAGGTGTCTCAACCACTGACGAAGTTCAGCATCTCGTGCCGCAGGCCATTATATCATGCTCCAAGAGGAAAAGAAAAAGGTGATATTGCTACGTCCGTCTTTCCCTCTCTCTCTCTCTCTCTCTCATTTCTCATCCGTGATGCCCAGGACAGCATTCAGATCGGCGTTGGGATCCTTGGGATCAGCTTTGCCTAGACTCACGGTGTCAGTACGAAATCCACGGCCGGTGCAAGCTATAATGTATAGACTTGGAGGGAAGGGTATAAGTACCAGCCTTGGACTGCTCGGGGGCTTGTGTCTTGGCCCACTCTGCCTTGGCTTGGCGAATCAGGGACTCCTTGTGGCTGTAGGCTTTCTGCTCTGCGTGGGCTTTTTCGCGCGCCGAGATGGAGAGCTGCGTGTAGGCGCCGTAGAAGAGGCCCGTGGCTAGGGCGGACCAGCGGAGGACCTGTCAGAGGGGGATTTAGTCAGCAGGGCGGGACATTTGATGACGGGCGGTGGGGAGGGGCGCACGTTGACACCGACGGATGTGGACATGTTTGCTTGTGGAATTGGGCGAGGGAGCGTGTTGGAGGGAGAGCTCTGCGGTGCTTGCGGCGAAATGGGCGCGGGTCGATAGAGGCCAATGGCGTGGGTTTGGCGGCGGCGGGGTCAAGAGATCAGGGCTGGGAGTGTCCGGGGCGCGAGGAAGGCGGCGTCGAGGCGGTGCGATGGTGAGCGTTGGGAGGGGGTTGAGGTGGGCGTTGGCTTGGATGGTCGAGCAAGATTCGTTGCTGCGGCGGTCCATCCCGACCTTGCGCACGGGCCTCCTTAGTCAGGCACGAACGCCAGCACGGCGACGCGTTGGCGATGTTGTCACTGGCACTTCTTTGTTTGTTTATTCTTCTTTTTTTTCCTGTGAGAAGGAGCCATGTCTGGGCAAGGTGAAGGGCTCGACTCGGTACAGACTGCGTAAATTCTGAACTCGACCGGCACACGAATCGCCATTGCCATTATCTAGTAGTCACCACCGCGAGTGACGACCACCACCGCCGCCATGGAGTCGTCGTTTGAGCAGCGGCGGGCGGAAATCCTCGCGAAAAAGGCCAAACTCGCCGAGCTCAAGAGACAGCGCGAGCTAAGGAGAGAACAACAACAACAGGCCGGCTCTTCACGACAGTCGGCCACGGCCAGTCCCCTGGGCGAGGTGCATCAAACCACAGTCTGTATATACTATCAATACTGACCCCCCCAGGTCCTGTCCCCCACACCCCGCCGCAGCCAGGACCTCGACCGCCGCGCCGACGTCGACAGCCTCATCAACAACATCCTCGGCGACCGTCGCCCGGCCTCGACCTCAGCCTCTACCCAGCCCGGCTCCCCTGCTGTGCGCGCAACTCGCCCCACCTCGGTCGTCAGCGCCAGCCAGCTCAGCAGCGACAATGAGCCCGCCTCGCCCGCCACTTCGCGCATGGTCGACGGCGAGACCCAGACCATCTCTCTCGGGCCCCTTGCCACCGTCTACGAGTCCCCCGCCGACGGCCTTGTCACCGCCGAAGCCCACACACAGCAGGAAGTCGTCACATATAGCAAGGGCGTCCAGGCGAACATAGACTGGAGCCCCCCCAAGTCGCGCGGTGTGGGGGCTGGCAGCGACTCGGAGCGCGACGACAGCCCCACACGCTCGCCCAGGAGCAAGCGCGGCCTGAGCAGAAGACAGAAAGAGCGCGACGATGAGATCCGAAACCAGCTGCGCAAGGAAATCGAGGACGAGATCAGAGCCGCCCAGCAATTACCCAACGACGCCAACACCACCACCCAGCCTTCCTCCTCCCACGACAACTTCCCCTTCAAGGCCCTCACCACCGAGGAGCTGGCGGCCGTCGAGAACTCGGACGACTTCATTGGCTTCGTCGAGCGCAGCACAAAAGTCCTCGAGCGCGCCCTCGACCAGCAGCTGGGCTATGACATCCTCGCCGACTATGCTCTCGACGGCATCAACCTCGACGACGATGACGACTCCAACAACAATAACGCCTACGGCTCCTCCACCGCCAAGAAGGGCCGCCGCATCAAAGAGGTCGCCCAGTTCTGGGACGACCGCTGGAGCAAGAAGAGGATGATCTCCGACCTGGGCTTCTCGCCAAAGTTCCCTGAGCTCGTCCTGGCCTCGTACACCAAGAACCCCTCTGCCCCCCACGACCCAGACGGCCTGGTCCAGGTCTGGAACATGCACATGCACGACCGCCCAGAGTACATCTTCCACGCCCAGTCGGACATTCTCACCGCCAAATTCTCCCCCTTCCACCCAAACCTCATCATCGGCGGCGCCTACTCGGGCCAGATCCTGCTGTGGGACACGCGTGCAAAGTCGGCCCCTGTGCAAAAGACACCCCTCACAGGCTCCGGCCACACGCACCCCGTCTACTCGGTCGACATTGTCGGCACCCAAAACGCAAACAACATCATCTCCTGCTCGACCGACGGCGTCGTCTGCGGCTGGTCCGTCGACATGCTCACCCAGCCTCAGGAGTTCCTCGAACTGACCTCACCCCCGCCAGCCAAGACAGACGACATGGCTGTGACATGCGTTGCCTTTCCGCAGTCAGACCCCACCTACTTCCTCGCCGGCACAGAGGAAGGCTCCATCTACCCATGCCACCGCTACGACCGCGCCGGCGCCAAAGCAGGCGTCGACGGCCGCGTCAAATACGGCGGCAAAGCAGGCCACGCCGCACCCGTCATGAGCCTCGACTTCCACCCTACAAAAGGCCAAATCGACCTCGGCGACCTCGTCCTCTCCACGAGCGTCGACTGGAGCGTCAAGCTGTGGAAAGTGCGTCCCCCGGCCGCAACAGGCACCGGCGCCGCCACCCTCCCCGGCGCCACCCAGCAGGTCACCCCCGTGCTGGACATAGCGCGCGAAGACCTCGTCTACGACGCGCGCTGGTCGCCCGTGAAACCCTCCGTCTTCGCCCTCGTCGACGGCGCTGGCTCCCTCGAAATCTGGGACATCAACATCGACACCGAAGTGCCCATCCAGTCCGTCAAGCCGAGCGACAACAAGCGCGGCGCGTTTGCTAACTTGCCGTCTGGCGGTGGCGGCGCCGGGTATATGAACCGCAGCCTCAACAAGGTGGCGTGGGAGCGCAATGAGGGGCGGCGCGTTGCGGTGGGTGGCATGGATGGCGTTGTTACCGTGTTTGAGGTCGGGCATGATTTGGGCGGTGTGGAGACGCGGAACGAGGAGTGGAGTGGTGTGAAGAGGTTGGTGGGGAGACTGGAGGGGAGCGAGGCGAATGGGCGGTAGTCCGTGTTATGGATTTGAAGAAGTCATGGTGGATACCCTTGTATCGACGATCGTAGAGGAGGAAGCATTCAAATGCTATTGCTCTACGTTATGGTTCGCGTCTCTGTTTTGCGTGTATATGTGAGGAAGCGTGGTCTTGCCTGTTTGATGAGCTGCTGATTCACTACTTCTACAAGCTGCAGTCTCGTCTCCGAACTCCACGCCCACATGAAACGGCAAGCGAACCAATCCCATTCTAACCCCCAAGTATCCGTAGTTAGCCAAAAGCCCAGGATCTTCTAATAGCGGTTCCCCCTTGATCTTGATTGCAGGAGTGGAACCCATCAAGACGAGCATATCCGGGGGTATCTCTGCTGCGCTACATGGTTACAGGTGTGTTTTTGCGTCTCGCACAGTGCTCTGGGGTCTTGCTGGGAAATCCGAGTCTGCTATCTTCGCGTGAAGTGTTGTCAGGAAGGAAGGAAGGAAGTGAGAAGGGTAGATATATCAGTTTACTGGAAAGCACATGTTTTGAACACTGGTTCATCACGTAGCGCATGGTGTTTGTATATCTGCTTACTCTGGCTGTTGGACTGTAATTAAGTGCTGCAGGCTTCTAGAGATCAGGCTATCCGCATTTTTTTAAGAGAAAGTCGTACGTACTATCTGAGTTTGGAATCTTTACAGCATTCGTTCTAGCAGGGTAATTTATATAATCAAAGATAGAGCTCTTAACTAGACAAGCCTAGCGCACTTATTTTTAAGATAAGAGCACCTAGGAGTAGCGCGAGTAGCGCTATAGGAGGGAAAGTATACTACTTTTGCTGTATTCTAGCGTTCTTTACGTGAAGGGGAGGCAGAAGTTATACTCGAGTTACTAACTATTTACCCCTTTTCCGCTTCCACTTTTGGATAGTACGTACGACTTTCTCCAAACAATGCGGTACAGGACAAAGACTGGCTGCATCAAACTTCAGCCAGACTTCACCCTGGTAGCAAGCCTAATGTAGCAATCGACGTGCGTCCGGCGCGACTTGTGGGACCTGGTAGATTAAGGTACACTCAAGAAAATTCTGCGTCATGTTTGAGAGTGTAGTGTGTAGGGGGAAATGTTCAGTCGTGCTGCAGGGTAAGACGTCCTGAGGACTATTCTTATCCAGGACTAGCGCAGAAGCTGCATTCGAGTTGTCACCAACGCCATAAGACCACATCATTCGCACCCTTGTTGTCCACTCAAGCATGCAATGTCAGCACAGCGACTGGTACAGTAGTCTGATCGCAACGCTGTGACGCGATTGTCCAGCCTACGGACACTCCCTAAGATATGCTAATCTCAAAACCATCACGCATAGGCCGGAACACAACTGTACCACACATACCTAGGCGCTGGGCCTTTTTGAAGAACATTCCTACAGTTCAGCAATTGAATTTCGAAGAAGGGGCTGACAACATATGCATACAGAGGCTGGAGCGACCCGTTGCAGCCCCCAAGCAGGATGCACATCGGGATGCGCAGCAAGGCTGAAACGCCGTCAGAGGTCTTTATAAAAGATGCAGCCTTCCGCAAGCCAGTTGCAAAAAGAGACACAGCCAGTCTCAATCCAGCACAATCTCACTCATTATGGCTTTCTTCTCTATCGATTCCGAACTCATCAACATACTTCAAAATTCCGATGAGGAAGACTTGCTGGAATTGTCTGCCATGTTTGAGAACTCTGAGAATGAAGATGAAAAAGAGATCGCCATTTTCATCCAATATCTTCCCTACACAACGTCTTCGTCATTCAGATTCCTCCAAGCTGCTCTGCAGCAAGCGACGCGGTGGGCGTTGGCCACCCAAGTGGGGGATCGAGATCGCAGCCGACGACGTCGCATACTCGATATGTTATTGAACTTGCAAAGCACCCACAGTGGAATCAAAGCAGAGGACCCAATGTGAGTTGGCTTTTATGTTACGAACAAACATGGAAAGTGGAAAAGATCTGTGAATCGGGTCTGACTTTTCAACGCGAGAAAGGTCTGTTTCTGGATAGACTGACCTTTCTAGTTCGGCATCTCCAACCGAGCCCGGGTTTGACGTATTATCCGAAGGTTTCATCAAACAACGGCGCCTCGTTACCGATGTATGGGACATTGTGCAGCAAAGTGACGATGCGGCAAATCTCACCCTACTGGTCTCAAGCATACGCCAAATCATGCCAATGATACCACGAGGCCTTCCGCTTCAAGGCTCATGGCTTTGCAATATCGGCATCGACCTCTTCGAACGCTATGAAGCGCACGAACGCATCGAAGATTTACAAAGCGCTTTGGACGTCGCGGGCATGGCTGTTGATGCAGCATTGCCTGACAGTGTCGAACAAGCCGTTTGTCTCGGTAATCTTGGAAACTGTTTTGCCAGACGATATGATGTACTCCAGGACCTGGCTGATCGAAAACGTGCGATTCAGATCTATCACAAAGCCATTGATGCTACTCCTCTCGGGGACCCCAATCGGGCCATATGGCAAGGACTTCTTAGTTCCCAGCTTATCAGAATGTTCGAGTCGACTGCAGAGGATGCATATCTTGGTCGTGCGGTTCTTGTTGGTGAGGTGGCGATAAAGGCTATGTCTCCAGCCCACCCCAATCGAGCCATCATACTAAGTAATCTTGGTCTGTGCCTTGGAAAGAAATTCAACCGGTGGGGCTGTACCGAGGATCTCGACCAAGCTATTACTGCGCTCAACGAAGCATCAAGTCTAGTTCATGAGGGATCTGCCGATTGGATCTCAGTCAAAACAGACATTAGCCTCTGGCTCTGTGTACGATCGGAGTTGATAGATTCAGCAGAGAATCTCAATAGCGCTGTGCAGGCTGCTGAAGAGGCTGTTTCCCACAGTCTACTAGGCAGCAGAGACTATGCTTTCAGTTTGAATTGTCTCGCATCGTGCCTCAGCCACCGATTTCAGCGCTATGTATCTGTCGATCAGGACCTAGTCCGTGCGATTGAAATCACTGATCTTGCGATTGAAATGTTACCTGAGGGTCATATCAATCAAGATCTGTGGTCTGGCAACCTTGGAACCTATCTCTACTGGCGATATGAGCACCGAGGAGGATTGACAGACTTAGACCGTGCCATTGCGCTCTCCGAACGAGCAATTCACGGGTCTGCCTCTACTCGTATCGGACTGGCTGCTGCATACAGCAACGCCGCCGTGTATCTTGGCACAAGATTTGAGCGGGTAGGGAATCCGGAGGACTTGACACGCGCTGTGAAGCGTTCCCGGATGGCCGTCGACGTAACAGCCCTGGACTCGAAGGACTGGTCTGAATGGTCGAGTATGCTCGGTCTATGTCTCGGCAGGTTTGCTGAAAGCACTGGCTCAAGAGTGGATCTCAATGCTGCCATCCGGTCCTTGAAAGCCGCGGTCGACAATGTTGCTAATGACCACCCGGATAGAGTCAAGTATCTGGAGAACTACGGCTCGTGGCTGTATGCCAGATTCAAGCTTTATGGATCCCTTGACGATATCAACAATGGTATTGAAGCTGTCAAAATCGCGATCCGTATCACCCTGGAGATGACCCGGAAGTACCCCTTTGGCAGTCGAATCTCGCAATCTGGCTCTCTGGAAGAGTTGGTCCGACTAAGTCTGTCCATGATTCAGATGAAGCAGGAAGCAATGTCAACCTGGCCGTGAAATCTGTCTCTGCATTCCACATTGACCGAGCCTCTCTATTCAATGACCTTGGCCTTGCGCTGTGGACCCGCTACGGGTTGGCAAGTCTGCAACAAGATCGCGACAGTGCTATTACAGCATGTAGAGCAGCAGAGGGAATGACAGGCACGGCAGCATGCCGCAGTTTACATCTGGCGACAAGAAAATTGCGAGACTCGAATTTTACAGTCGGACTGGGAGCAAGGGATTCGTGATGCAATCTGATCATGAACTGAAGAGGACTGCTGATATGTCCCTTCGTTGGGTTTTGTACATACATTTTGGACCACTTAGTTTCTTTGTCTTACAGCCAAATTCGCTTTAACTCCCAATTAGATGAATTGTATGAAAGTTGAGATCGAGAGTGAATAGGCCATCACAGTCGATACCGAGGTCTCTTCGTTCTGCAACTTGTCGTGAGCCTGAAATAGCCATCAGGTCTTGGCCCACATATGACCTATATTGTAAGCGCAGTCGAGGCAAATCTCAGGTCTTGCGCTCACGGTGACAACTTTGCGGTAGGAGGGTTATTCTAGTATTTCCTACTCTAAAACAAGAGCTTCGCCATCTACACGGTGCGAGGATGGCCAACACGCACAGCCTCCAACACTCGATACCATCATCTCACACCTCGATATCCAGAGCACTGCGTCTCACTCACGCTCATAGTCTGACAATCGATGCGCGTTCTAGCAGCTATCCGACCCGGAACCATCGGCACGCGTTGGAGACCCGAGACACATCGCCAACCAGCAT
This sequence comes from Didymella segeticola, assembly GCA_004522025.1. Taxonomy (NCBI): domain Eukaryota; kingdom Fungi; phylum Ascomycota; class Dothideomycetes; order Pleosporales; family Didymellaceae; genus Didymella; species Didymella segeticola. The sequence continues at coordinate 823,177 of SDAV01000003.1, read as the reverse complement.
CACCCAAACACCGGCTGATCGCAGCGCACAACATGCTGCGCGAACGTGCGCTTGCAAGCAGTCCGGACAATGAGGGGTATGCGGCCGTGATAAGTAAACCGAATGTCTGTCGCCAGCATTACGACGAAATACCAAGTAATCGAGGTCGAGACAAAGACATTCAATCCACACTACCGTACTATTTACGAACGGGAACACGAGCGAGCTGGCTTTGGCCCAATCATGACGCGAGCTGACGACGCGGATACGAACGCCCGTCATACAGTAGTTTATAGAAAGCCAACCAGGGAGCGAAATGTCGAGTTGTCTGCTCCCCACGCTTGTGCTCCTGCAATCCTCGCCCCAAGACCCTGAGCTCGCCACACACAAACCCACACCTTCATCTCGCCATCCACCTGCACGACAAACGCGGATCAAGAAACGGACATCCCTCCCGAATCACTACCGCAACAACACCACCAACAACAACAGCGACATCCAAACCACCCAATTCAAAAACACAAAAATGCTCCTCCTCCGCCCCCTCATCCCGCTCCTCTCCCTCGCAGGCCTCGCCCACGTACACGCCCAATCCAGTTTCCAGTCCACATGGGCGCAGACCCAGCCCTTCGCCGTCGCGCCCGAAAGTTCCACAGATGCCCTGCTAGGAAGCAGCACGCAGCCGCTAACGAATGCTCTCGGTGCGACCTCCACTACTGGTCTTCCGCCCGCGGTCAGCGTGACGGACATGTTCAGCGTGTCGATTCCTACCGAGGTTGCGAGTCTGAGCAGGTCCGTGAGTGGGAGTGGAAGTGCGAGTGCGAGTGTGAGCCAGAGTAGTGGAAGTGCGAGTGCAAGTGGAAGTCGGAGTGGAAGTGCGAGTACGACGCCTTCTGCCTCCACGCGTGCTAGTTCGACGTCTTCGAGCGCGAGTGCGGGGACGCAGAGTACCGCGGCGGCGGCGGGTCCGCAGAGGTATGTCGGCGTTGTGGGCGCGTTGGCTGGGGCGGCGGGGGTGTTGCTTGTGTGAATGTGAATTTGAAGTGATATGGATGGATGGATGATGTGAGAAGGAAATGGGATCTGGGGTTTGATCTTGGAATGCATGAGACTGCACAAAAAAACCATCTCTACGGCGTTTGTCGTTGGCAACTGCAATATCTCTATACTTGCAACGAGACTAATTCACTACCTACTTCAGAGAGAATTAGACATACTCTACCCATTCTATTCTTACGTCTCGAAGACTCTTGATGTCTCGCACGTTTTCACGCATATTGAGACGACTTCAAGCTCAGCGGTATAACCACTAATCCAAAATACCAACTACAAATTCGAGACAGCTCTGCCTTGCCGTTCCTCGCATCTACCCACCACCATCATATTTTGTAGCATGCCTACCCAGAGTCTTCTCGTCGACGAACGTAGAGCTTGTAGTAACTACTCGACCAGGGCGAGGCGCACTACTTCCTTATCTAACTGGCAGCGAAGGGCATGGCTTCTAGTATGGTGGCATGTTGGACGTCAACCCGCTCCATCTATCTCTCCGCTGGATAAGTAGGGAGGTGGGTAGATTGTAGTGCAGAATTGGCCTGATGGACAGAGGAACCATGTCAAGGAGTTTGTCAACCTATTGGATATGGACCGTAAAGGCAGCGTGTATGTCGTGTATGATCTATTCTCCACTGGCGAGCTCCGTTGTTCGAGGGATGGGAGCTAACTGATGACTTGTTTGCTGGCACTGTGTTTCGAGTCTCATGTTGTTTCTCAGCTCATACTACAAGTGAACACCGAGCAAGAGACGCGTGAGCACTTGTACAGGTGCGCTGACATGTGGAAAGCTGTTATCGGCACAGTGTCCAAACCATGTACGGCCCAAGGATGCCAGATTCACCAGATTCAAGCATCTGTCGCTGAAGCCCGAAGTGAACGGTCAATCGGCTTCAAGCCGCCACACGTCACCAAGGCATAAATATGGCCCATCGTCGGCACGAATCAAGAAAAGCTCCTTGGTTTCCGCAGGCATAATTGGCGGAACCGGAAACGTTCGCTACCATCCATGGTGAGCCAGAAAAAGAAACACCTACAGTACACTCACATCCCGCATCTACCCTTGGGTGTGCGAATATCCCACCCTAGCCAGTGGTGAGTGTAGTGGCTGGGCTCCAGAAACAGCCCTCAACACAAACTCACAAAGAGCTCTTCCCCGGCTCAACAGCCCGTAGCTGCCGTTACCGGCAACACTTGTTTGCCACGCGGTCCTCGTACTGGTAGTCTTGAGTCTTGACTGTTCTCTTCTCGCCAATGAACTCACCAGCGAAATGCACCAACAGAGCCTCCGCGTCTGGCCTGGCCGAAAGGCAGGCGCAGCACTCAGCCTCTAAGCCCTCTCACCGGTGGAAAGCTGAATCCAAACAGCCATCTCGCATAGCTCGCATAGTGCGGTGGAAAACCTCGCGATCTCAACCTGTTTCACAACGAAACGCTGGCGATGTGACGACTGGCGAAGGTTTGCACGCTGAATCGAGCAGCAAGGCGCGAGAAGCAAGGCAAGGCAAGCAGCTTTACTTGCCACCGTGACCAGCCTCGCCGAACGCGAACCAGTGGAACTTCGCGGTTGGTCCTGCGCTAGTGCCTGCGTTGGGCTGCATGAATCTGCAAGACAGTGTATGCCCGCGTGACGAAGTATTGACGCGTAGGCTCTTCTCGCATGGCGCCCAGCGTCTTACCTAATGTAGCGCATTGCGCAATTCTTTTCTCCTGCGTGGATCCGTGCGCTGAAGGATTTGCTTGATGGACGGGGGCGAAGAGGACAAAGGAAGGCTGGTGAAGGTTGTACAGGAGTGAGGTGGCGATGGACGGGTTCTTGCAGCAGGATGGGGTGCAGAAGCGCCCGCTGTGGGGAAGTGGCAAGCACATGAGCGCAACACGAATGCTGAACCATGGGCGATCGCGGATGAGCGTTCGGTCCCAGATTTGCGCGACTGTGTTGAAAACTTACCAAGGTGACGATTGTATTGCAGCAGACACAGGCTGCGGTTAGACATCGCTCCCTTCTGAGACGCGAAGGGAGAACGAGCGACCACACGAGGACACTACCACGATGACAGTCTTGTGCTACAGTGTGACGATAACAGCTTGATCGATGTGGTGACACCTGCCTTCTTTTCTCAGTTATGTCGATCTCCGCACAACATAGTGTTTCAAGAGGACAGCGCAAGGCAGACGACGCATGCCAGTGTGCAAGATCGTCAGTCAATCATGTGGTGATCGCAGAAGTGTAAATACTCAGCATAGACGATGCAGAAGATCAAGATTGAACGGGTATGATGATTTCATCGTGTCATTGGTCTACCGCCACTGTACAAGGCCCTCTGCACTAGACTAAGCAATGCACAGCACTCCACCCCAAGCGAAACGCCGCGGCGTTCGTTACTCATTAGAAGGATATTGACATAAACAAGGACACTAAATTATCCAATGCAAAATACATGAAGATTTTTTAGATGTGATCGCTTAGTTAAGGAAAGCGAAAGCACCGGCGGCACCGAGCAGGAGCGCCAGGGGAGCCGAGGAGAGCGAGCTGGCAGCACCAGTGCTCTCGGGGATGCTGGCAGAGCCAGTGGCCGAGCCGGTAGCACGGCTGCCAGTGGCAGAGCGAGAGAGGGTGGCAGAGGAAACGGTGCCGTTTGAGCTGGCGGTGACAGCACCGGTGCCAGTGGCAGAAGCGCGGGCGCTGGAGACAACGCTGGAGATCAAGCTGGAGAGCGAAGCAGACGCGGAGGCAGCGGAGGCAGACGAGGCGCGCGAGGCGATGACCGAAGAGACAGAGTAGGCAGAGGCAGACGAGGCGGAGGCAGAGGCAGCAGCCGAAGAGCTGGCAGCGGCGGAGCCACCGGTCAGGCCGAACTGGCCGGAGTAGTTGGGAGACTGACCCGTCTGGCGAATCTCGAGAGCGTAGTCGGCGCCGTTGGCGAGGCTGCGGTCAACGGTCCAGGAGAAGGTTCCGCCGGTAGCAGTGGCTGAAATACATGTTAGCATGTGGTGTTGGACCAAGATGAGCGAGCGGAACATACTGGTCAGGGTACCAACGGTGTCGAGGTTGGTGGAAGCACCCTTGCGGAGGATGAATGTTGTGGGGGTGTTGTCGGCCGGCGAGTAGGTGACCTGGTAAGTCTGACCCGCCTGAACACCGCCAGTGGGGTACTGGTTGATCTCAAGGGCGAGAGCAGCTGCGATGAAAGCAGCGCTGGAAGCGACCATCTGGAAGAAACGCATGTTGTTGGTGTTGGGGTGGTTGATTAGGTAGTGATTAAGTGTTGTACGTGTGTAGTTGGATTAGAGAACGAGTGTAGGTACTGTGTACAGCGAGAGGAGCGATCGGTGGATGAAGGAGAGACGGAAAGTAGGCGATGTCCTGGGGATTAAGAAGCGCTGTGAATGCTGGGCGCAGCTGACTTTTACGGAGAGGGCTTTCGGCTGGACAGCGCCAGAGCAACGGCTGGAATGCAAAATTAGGTTCCTGATGCAGTATGGTTCAGCATGGAGCTAAATGAAAGCCATGCCTAGGCACCAATCGGCATCGTGCTAGACGGCGGATTCCCCTGGGAGCCCCCTTTTTCGCACCCTCGATGCTCGAGGTTGGAAAGGTGTGCGCCGGCCCAGAACCAGTCACCTAACAGGCCGCCTTTGGCATCGTCGAGCATCCCGGCGCATCTAGAGGGACGCCAACGGCCGCCGTGTCTCTCCTCTAACCCGTGTGAGCCTAGACGAAAGCCACTCAATAATCTGGGGAAATTCAGGGGCTGAGCCTGCTTCTTCCTTCACAGCGCGAGACACCAGAAGGCTGGAGTACAAACTGGTGGCTGCTCACGGTCAACCTCCCTCGATGACGGAAGCTGTGCGACGCAACGAGCTCACAATCATCTTTGTTCTCGGTTGTTGCGGGTCTTCGCGTGCAACATTCCCCTTGCACTCTGGCGCATGCCTTCCGCATCCGGACGCCTAATCACCGAACACTTCTTCTGTTTCACAACTTACCGCCGGCGACGTCATCATTGACAAGCCCCAAGCCAGATGCGCGGCTTGTCTCGCGGTTTTAATGCCCGCCCTTTTATCGATATGGCGAGGATCTGCTACTGGGAAAGCGGCGGCCTTTGCATTGTTGTTGGTGGTGGAGCGGGACGCCGGTGATGAATCCTAGTGCTAGGCCGAGCAATTTTAGTCGCGATGGTATTGGCTCCACTGAAAGGAAATTTGCTTGTTGAGTCGCTTTGGTCGAAGAACGTTCGATCAAGACTCGCCTTGTGCGCTTGGACGAAGCCATCCGAGTCGTGCCGCCGGGAGTGGATGCATGCATCGACGGCAATGGAACGCCATGCGATGCTCCCACCTTATCCAATGTGACCAGGGTATGTTCTCCGCATAGGTGATCTATCGCGATTACATGTCAGCATTGACAAGTCGGGACTGGACCAGACTTGCATCATTCATCAATTGTGGGAGACATCCCCAGCATGGTCAAATACGGGTCTGGATGTGTTTGTAGGTTGGAAGGTTACCAGACTTGAATCTTTCCTATTTCCATTCGCTATCAAACTTCTCCATCATATTCGGTGAATCCGAGAGTCTTTCATCACTTTCAAAACGAAGAACGACCGTGAAGGTAACCACCTCATCCAGAACAACCTCTCCGAAATAGCAGTGTATGCAAGGCTACAGGTCGACTGTCGCTGAAGGCTGCGCCATGCTCAAACGAACTGGTCTTCTTCCCACTTCTTCTCGGACTTGATGAAGTCGGCCATGTCCTCGGGCAGGTCGACATCATCGTCTGCTGGCTGGGGAGTGGGTCGCATCTCGGCCTGCGCCTTCTTGCCTCGAGGCTTGGGAGTGGTCTTTGGCCTTTTGGAGGGGGTGTCGTCGGCATCGTCGCCCTTGCGCTTCCTGGGTGTCGTGGGCGTGGCCGTTCCTCCTGAGGATTGTTAGCGTACTCGTCCTACTAAAAGCGCTGCTGTTACGACTGCACACCTCGCTTCTGGGCAGGTGCAACAGCCGCAAAGATCTCGCCACTGTCCACGCGCCTCTTCAGCTCTTTGGCCTTGGCTGTGATGGAGCGAAACTGGTGCTCAAAGCTGCTGGCAGTACGAGTGCCATCGACAGCTGACATCATATTCAGTTGCTCCCTGGTAATGGTGGTATTACCAAGAGCCATAAGCAGGACAGAGACGCAGTCCGCTGGGATCAGCTTCTGGCTACCAGCAGGGGAGTCGACGGTCTTGGCCATGTTGTGTGCTTGTAGTTGATGAAGCAGATTGATATGGGCAGCAGGAATGTTGTAGGAAAGTGAGCGGGAGAGGGGGTAGAAGGTAGGTGTCAGGAGGATAGGAGCTCCGCCTAGGTACAGGACTGCTCGGCTGCCTGAGAGAATGCTGCAAGTGAGAGAGGGCAGCAGCAGCTGGACAGAAGCGAAAGTGAAGGGGCAGCGAACTTGGAAAACAATGACACAACAATACGTACCACGTTTGGTCGACGGCGCGACAGGCTCGAACATCTCCCCATTATCGACGCGAGTTTTCAACTCCTTAGCCTTTGCAAGTACGGCGCGGAAGTCATGCTGAAAAGCGCTGGCCGTCTTGACGCCATCCAAGGATGACATAAGTTCGTAGTGCTTCATGGACAGCGAGGTGGTGCCAGTGGCCATCAAGACAGCGGCGACCACATCGGCACTGTACGTCTTTGTGGCTTTGCTATCGTTGTTGGCTGCTTTGGGAGGCATGTTAGTGGTAGGGTGCTCGAGATCTGCGCAGTTGCGCGACTGTAAAGGATATAGGCTCGCTGAGTGGATAATGGGGTTGTGGAGCGATGTCAAGAGTCTGGGAAAGTTGCTTAGAGCTAGTACCTGCAGGTATTGCATTTAAGGGCAGTAAGTGAGAGTGGGCCGTCAAAGCTCGATGACGGAAAAGATGAAAGTGAAAATGAAGGTGAAATGCTTCACAGTACAACCACTTTCAAGAGGAACATTGTCTTGATTACAGTATTGAGCTAGCTTTCCAGGCTCCTCAATACTGTATCCAGTCTCCCATCTCCATCAATATCTGCTTCTGCGTCTCGAGCTCGTGATTGACCACGGTTCTATCTGGGTTTTCTCCGACACTTTTCCTCAATTCTTCGCTCATCTCGTTCGCTTTGCTCTGTACACTCTTTGTGAACGTACTATTGGGCCCATGACTCAGCGTAGCAGCATCTAGCACCTGCTTGGTGAGCATCATTGCAATCAAACCCATGTTTGCTCCTGGTGCCCCGATGCCATCCTCCTCACCAGCAAAGTATGCCGCCAACATCGCCATCTGCCAGGTCTGGACTACACGAACAGGGTGGAAGTGCACGGGGTACAACTTCGGCTGAATGTGCTTGTATCGCTTCGCGCACTGTGCCCAGGCAACTGAGTAGGTTCCTGTAGCAAGCAGGTTGACAATCAGCTCATCTCGGAATGCAGCGTACGGCTGGCGATATACAGGCCAAAGACCCGATTGATGGCACAGGCGCATTCCATTCACGATGATCTCGTTCGCTTGTTCGGGAGGCGCCCGCTGCGCTGCGTCGTATTCAGCGAAAGCTTTGCCTTGGATGGCGGCGATGTGTTTCTCATTTTTCGAGGCCCCGACAAAGTTTGCTGGGTCTGACGCAAACTCTTCTGTCTTGGTTATCATCTCAGCAACCTGCTGCATCTCTTGTGGCAGGTTTCTAGGATCGATGGCCCACTTGTCCTCATCAAGGCTGGCACCCTTTTGGCACTTCGCACACTTGCATGTGAAGAACCAGCGTTGTCGAAGCTCATGTTGACGTCGGGAGTACGGGTTGGTCGTGTCGATATAGGAGATGAAGATTTCGTCATCCTTCTTGATGGGTCTCAGTGATCGTACGTGAACTTCAGCTCCGTCCATGATAACATAGGCATTCGGATCACAGGAATGGTTGAAGTGACCCAGCATTGGATCTACGATGATTCCTAGAGGATCAAGCGTTGGAGTGACGAGAGTCAAAGAGTTCGTGAGGACCTGCACTGTAAGCTTATGAACGGAAACATAGTTCTGGCGACTCACTCGTGCATACATGGCTGCCACAAAGTCTTTGTCGAAAAGTTCCTGCGTGAAAGAGAATTGGCTGGCACCCATCGCCATCAGTTCGATGTTGCCATAGTTGCCATTGACCTTGAAATCATCGACGTGAGATGGTAGGCTGAGCAGCATGTTCCACGCCTCTTCCGGTACGATGTCGTGCTTCTTCATCGTCAGAAGATCTATGCACGCCAGAACGGCCTTCGGAAGTTCCCTATCGCCCAACGTTTTCAAGATTTTGCATTGGTACTTGTGTCCACGGTTCCAGGCTGCTTTCTGGCAAGCCTGATCTGATCAGCAACAGAGTTTGGCCAAGCCATGCGTGCGTACGCACCTTGCTGCAATATCGAAACCTCTGGCATCCAGCACATTTTGAAACCTTGACGCCTTCAGGAACATAGGTTCTTGTACCTGTTGACGCACCCTCGGTCCACGTGAAGCAATTTGCACACGTGTCGAGAAGGCGCTCGGTATCCAAGGAGCCTACAATAGGCCTTCTGATCGATGCCACCAACTGGCCAGGTTCAAAATCTACGTTAGCGAATAGACCGTTCCCTATGCTTTCGCCCTTCTCATTGGCGCAAATTGAGGATTTTGCCGGACGGAACGGCGCCGACGAACTCGCCCATCCTTCCTCTGCCTCTTCTGCTACGTTTAAAACGTGCTTGATGGGCATGCTGAATTGTTCACGTACAAGGCCGGATTGTTGTCAGATGAAGAGACACGAAGCCGTGGCTTGTAAACGTAACGGGTTGCAGAGCCCCATCGCGTGGAGATCTACCACTAGTCCTGGACAGAGACTAGCTCAATCGTTTTTAGACAGCCTCGAGGGGTTTCTGCCACTCTTTCCTCACATCACACTGAAGTCAACAACGGGTTAAGCATGCAATGAATATGACAGCATTCGATTTATTAGGTGTAGATGTATGTGGGATCCATCATGCTGTGTCACTCGCCATCTACCTATGTCGATGTAGACTGTAGATCAAGGTCCTGCATAGCGACGCCACCCGGACATCCAATTGCACATGAGCATCCACAGTGTCAGCTTTCGATCCGCCACTTGAGTCTCTGCTCGAAACCTTGTACCCTCTCCAGGCCCCGAACCTCGACCCTACAACAAGCGACAGAAAGACCACACCCAACACGAACAGCGGGACTAGCAAGTAGCGCGAAGCCCGCAACTCCTTGCAAAGCGATTCCGCAGTGTCGTTTCTACCATGATTCGACAATAAACACGCCCATGCCTCGACATCATGCTCGGTGAACGTGTAGACGAGCACGATCAATGGCCGCATGAAGTAGAAGGAGGCTACGAAAACCAACGCGTTGAGATAGACTGTCTTCTTCTTGCTCTGTTTCGGTCAGCATCTTGTCAATCGCAAAAACTTCATGGGGTACTGACTTGAGTGGTGTGGAGAGGCGCACGAAGCCAGAGGAAGAGGAAGAGACAGCAGTCCACGATTCCGCCGCACGCAGGCCAGAACAAGAAGCTCATGCCAGTGCTTTTCAAGTCAGGAGTCGCAGCGTACTCCAAGCGATCTTTTAAAGAGACGCCATGTGCAACAAGACCGAGGATGACAAGCGATAGACAAGCGATAAGCGCGCTGATCGTGTGTATGCTGGCATTCATGGCAGCCATAGTTGGTTCACAGACCATTATGAAGAAGAAGTTGAGATCTCAAAGTAGGATACGAAGGTGTTCGCAATTTAGACTTTTCGTCTTGAAGCCCATGTTCACACCTACTTATCATCAGTCTTGTTGTTCTGTGCAGCATCGTCATCTTGTAGACTAAAAGCGCCACGACAACGATTTGCAGGGATGTGAGATCGACATTTCGCATTCGCTTAAGTACCCAATCCTGGTTACTGGCGGGCGATAATGACGAAGAAGAAGAGCAGCGAAGGGGCTTTCCGATTTTGAAATTGTCGATGGCCTCGAGAAGACAATGATGCGCCGAATCAGCTGCAGTGCACAGGGGTTGCAACGCTGGCTTATATGCAGGATAAGAGAACGTAAACAGTACTGCAGTACTAAACCCTACAGAGACGACCATTTTGTGTCTGAACGCCCTGCTCACTATCTCGTACTTCCCATCTCTCACTTCCGACAGCAGTTGTCGCGTAAAACACGTCCCTCGGATCCCACTTCCTTTTGATCTCGCTCAGCCTCTCGTAGTACCCGCCGTAGAAGCTCTCCTGCCAGTCCGGTTCCATAACACTTGCCTCATTAAGATATGTGCCCCCACCCTCCGAGACTGGGCTGATGTCGCGCCATGGCTGCAAGATATTCTCTTGTAGGTCTTTGTTCGCAGCGGCGAGTGCTTCTGGAGTCGAATGATCGAGGGATTTATTGGACGAAGTAACGAAGAACATAGCACACTCACGCCATGCCGGGCTGACTGCATTATCAATGTTGCCATATTTTGCTGGCGCCTTGTGGTATCCAAGAAAATGCTTCCCAGACGAGACGTGCTTCTTTATGAGGGCGAACGTCTGATTGTACTTCTCCTGAAAGTTGACACGAGGTACAATTCGATTGGCGGGCAACGAGTTGTCAAGGCCGATGGGAAACGAATTCCCGCCCCATGTTGCCTGGTAAGCTGAATAGAACGAGCCATGGGCGATACTCTTGTGTGGCGAGGTGAGCGTGATGTTGTTAGCGTCGAGGTACTGAAAGAAGGGCTCGACGATCCTGGTGTATGTCTCCAGCGTATGGTTTGGAGCGAAAAGGAACATCATGTTCAAAAATGGCGCCGGCTTATTGCCCATGATGAAGAAGGAGTAGATCCCGGCATCTGCCCACTCGAGGAAAACATCGTAGAACTTCTTCGTCCCGGCCCAGAAAGCGTCAACGCCATTTGTGGAGGCGTCCAGTACCCAACCTGCAGTGACAACGTTGAGTTTGGGGTGCGCACGAATGATGACCGAAACGACGACACCAAACGTGCCACCTCCGCCGCCTCGAAGTGCCCAGAACAGATCCGAGTTTGACTCTTCTGAAGCTGTGACGAAGCGTCCATCGGCTGTAACTACCTGAAAAGCAACAACGTGATCTGCTGCCATACCGTAGATACCAGCTTTGACTAGTGTCAGTTATAGACAAAGTACCTCAAGATGGCTGAACTAACCTAGGGGGTTCTGACCTCCTCCGGTGATCATGCCACCGGCGTAGCCGACGCTCTATGAATACGTGTAAGCACATCTTCCAACCCTACGATGTGTTCAACTCACCCAAGAAACTGCACCTGTGACTGTCACATCGTGCTTGTCTGCCGCTTCGTACACTTCTCTCACTGTTACGCCTGCAGCAAGCTTGAGCGCTGGGCCGGAATAGCCGGGGCCTTTGTAGTTTGGCAGAAAGTCAATATCCTTCATGTTGTGCATCCACAAGCTAAGTGCACCAGCTCCAGATGACTTTCCCAAGTAGCAGTGTCCGGTGTTCTTGATGACAAGGCGCAAATTGGCGGCGCGAGCGAAGTTGACAGCCAATTGGATTTGGGCCACATTCGTCACCTTGATAGCGTACTCGGGATAGGCACCCTTTGTGCATTGCTTCCCACTAGTATTGTTCGAAGGCATGCAAGTTCTGCCTTGAAAGATGGGCCACATGATGGAGGTCGGATCGTTTTCATGGAAAAGAGGATTTGTAAAATTGCTGACCACATTTGCGCACTCAGCAGTGTCCTTCTTGCCCCATCTCGTATCATAGCAGGATGATGCGATAGGAACAGTGGGTATCAACGCCCCTCCCAGTAATGCATCGAAAACCTCCCAAACTAACTTGACTGGCCAGGTGAGATCGCCTGGAAATGTCTTGCAAGATGCAAAGCTCCTCCGGTGAGCCAAATTTGCATCTTCGATTGTGCTGTTCTCGAAAGCAAAGTACCCGGCATACTGTTTCGTAGCTTCGTCATTGGCAATACGTGAGATGATGGCCTCACTCAGTTGCAGAGTCTCAGCTGTTTGCAGTGGTGCTCCAGCGATTGAAATAGCTGGAACAGAGGTTGCTGCGGGATCGATGGAGGACAGGGACACTGCTCGTGCAATGACTATGGCTGGCCAGCATAAGAGCAACCATACGGTCATTTGAGGTATATGAGTGCTACGAGATGACATAACGAGACAGAAAGTCAAGACCAGTCTGTGGAAGCTAGGAGTTGCCAACTGCGCGAGCGCTCGTTTTGTATCTCGTAAAGTAAAATCAGAACCTCCGACTGCAACTCAAGTACCGTGCAGTCGCCTCTGGCACAAACCTCTCGAGGGCCGAGGAAACCGTACCAAGTTCTTCGCTTGTCGAGAAAAGGAAGGAGAAATTGCCAAATGAGCTGGCTGGATTGCTCTTTGCAAGTGGGGCTTTCATGGACCGCGGGACCTCTGGAAAAGTCACCTTTCTCGATATGCTCGTGTCCATCGGAATCATGTTTCAGTCGCATGCTTGTGCTGCGCGTGAGGCTTTTTTCTTTCGATCCAAGTCATTTCACGCTGCAGGTTCAAGGTGCTACCCCGGGTGGCCCTGAATCCTTCAAGCAAAGATCGTCAACTTCGAAGGAGCGCGACAGGCACGTTCTTTTCTTCTGAGGTGATTTCTCCGTGGTCCTACATGGATGGAGAGCAGCTAAGATCCACAATCATCTTGGCATTCCTAAGGAGTGGGCGAATGGAGATGACGCTCCCCATTTCTGTAGGATTGCGGCGCAGTAGTCTTTATCTACCTAGTACCTGAATTTTCCACAGAACGGACCAGCAATGGCTTCACAAGAGACCAGGAGACAGAGTGATGATTCGAATTAAAAATATCAGTTCTTAGTGGACCCGACTCATCTGGCCTGAGCCTCCTGGGTACGGGCAGATGATGTGTTGTGAAAGATCGGTCGGCGAGCGGTCCCGGGGCGTACTTCCCGGCGGCTCGGTCGCGGTTCCGCGAGGCGTTACCAAATCATCAAACTGAGCCAGGTGAGAAGCTGTCCATCTACATCGTGTCCGAAGCACTCTCATCGCAATGGAGTGACCTTAGAACGGGTACAAGTACAAGTTATTCATTGCTCCGGAGGGAAACCTTCCATTATCTTAACTCGAAGCACGGTCTCACACAAATTGGATAGGGTCGCTGTGCTCTGTGAAGGCCGATATGCAGGAGGTCCAAGACAACGGTCGAAGGATTCTCAAGATCCTGCGATCCGTCTCGAGGTGCAGCTCGTATCTCGGCTTGATGAAAAGATATCCTCCAGAGGAATTGTGGTTACAATCTTAACACAACGCAACACAACCCATCTCAGGCACCATTCTACTGGGATTCGCGATGGCCGATACGGGCCTACAAGCGGTCAACATCTTCCTCATTGTTTTCCCGTTTTGCTTGTCTTTTATCGTAGTATGTGTCAGGGTGTGGAGGCGTCTGACGAAAGGTCAATTTGCAGTCGGTAAGCATATATTGAGATACATGCATCTTAAGTCCAGACTCACCCAAGCTCAGAAGATACCCTCTTGATTGTCGCTGAAGCGCTGATTGCAGTACTTACTGCCACAGTATGGAAATGTACGCTATAGCAAGGGACACGCTGTGACCGAGCTGATGAGGTGCAGATGTCATCGTATCATATTCTGGCTACCATACGGATCAGATCCCCCCTGGCGCCGTGAATGCGACTGATGTGTTACTCGTAAGTCCAAATATCCATTGGTCGCACTATTACGCATGTCGAACTGACGACGATGTTTCCAGTGGCGCTACATCAACAACGCCATCTATAACCCAATCTTGGGTCTTGTCAAGATCTCATTCCTCATCACACTCCTCAAATTGCGCTCCTCAAACAGTTTTATAACCGCGAGCCTATGGTCTCTGGTCATTGTCAACGTACTGTACATTTTCGCAGCTACCTTCGGCAGTGTCTTCATGTGCACACCGGTCTACAAGTACTGGCAACCAATGGTAGCGGGTACGTGTGCCAACCGAGCTCAGTACATCTTTGGCGTAATAGGTGTCACCATCGCGACCGATGTCCTGGTGACCATCATGCCAGCATGGATCCTGTATGATCTGCAGATGCCTTTGAAAGACAAGCTCAGTATCATTGCATTCCTCTCACTGCCAATCGCAGTCACCGTGATAGGTTGCTATCGACTCCACACATTCGTCGTAGTCTTCAGTCTGCCTTCGCTGTCCGCAGAGGATCCGTACAATATCAGGAACGCCTTGTCGAATGTCGAATCCAACCTTGCGGTCATTGCCACTTGCGGGCCAACAATCAAGTGGCTCCTGGGTAGTTTCATTCCCTTCTTCGATTCTAATCAAAAGGCCAGCGCCTACGACGCGGATCAGTCAGCACGGAAACAGCGTCAATCGCGTGGATATGGATATCAAAAGAGCGTGAACTCGAAGGGTCCCGATGAAGACGAGCTGGAACTGGCATACCCTGGCAAAACCCACACTTCAAAGTGGGAGATGTATGAGGAAGACGCGCCCAATGATGAGCAGTGGATTTCCGATACTGCAGAGGGGATCAAGAAGACAGTTGTAGTTCATTGGACTAGCAAAGGCGCACGTTCCTATACCCCTGCGGAAGAAACAAAGGGCGCAGAGCCACTGAAAGTACTATAGATGTAGATGATCATCCATCAAGAAGATACTACGCCATTCTGACTGCATCCTGTGCCATGAGGGATTGCCGTGGCCCATCTATGATCTTGTCTGCAGCTTTCGTTGGGGTAGCAAAGAGATAGCACGCGCTAATTGAGAGGTGAAGAAGTATGTTATCTTGACTACTATCAGACTGATGCTGAGAAAGACATAACTTCGTGTTCTTTGAGACAAGTGAGAGTGAAGTCATGTCGTGGGGCAGGTGAAAGAGGCAGCCGCGCTAAAACTCCCGCGGAAGGTCCGTGCCAGTTCGTGATTGAATCATTGAACGACGACGCGCTTCGAGCTCCACCCAGCAACCATCGCCGCCCTTGACCACCACTCACGACCGCGCAAACTCGGGAGCAGGATCGCCTGTGTCGCCCACCATGGCGCCCATCGAGACGGCCGACATACTGGACGAAGCTTCGACGGGCGACACTTTCACAGTGATAAAGCAGTCGCTGGAGCTCGATGTCAGCTTCTGCCCGCGCCGCATCGTAGGGAAGACAGTAATCGACCTCCAGCCCAAGAAGGGACAGTTGCGCGAAATCACCCTCAACTGCCGGCAACTTCGACCGACGCGCATCCGTATTGACGAGCAGACGGCCGGTTACAGCTACTCGAATCTGCACGAGCGCCTCACCTTGTATCCAGGTACCGGCCTTGAGCAGTATCACTTTGCAAAGGATCGAATAACACGCCATGTGGACCCAAATTCTTCAGCAGACGAGCTGGTCGTCTTTCTGCCTGACAAAGTCAAGATCCGCGAGGTGCGACCGGAAGAGGTGGGCGAGATGGAGAATGCTCAAGGCGTCTTCTATGCGCCGCTGAAGTTGGAGATTGAATACGTACTGGACGACTTCCGCGACGCACTCCATTTTGTCGGGATCGAGGATGGAGACGGTCGATACCCGCACGCCTTCACACGCAACTCACCGTTCCCCGGCACGGCATCGTGTCTCTTCCCTTGTCTGGATGACGGCACTCGCAAATGCCTCTTTGACGTCGCTATTCGATACCCGCGAACAGTTGGCGATGCGCTTAGCAAGGCAACGGTCCTGGAGCAGGCAGGCACAGATGGACAAATGCTGGCAAGTGGCGCAGACAAGGCAGACAGCGTCATGACAGATGTCGACGACGAACTAGGCGATCTTTCAGCGGAAGAGAGGGCTATGGAGATGCAAGTCATCTGCTCAGGCGCTCTGACCGACGACATCGCAGACCACACGGATGCATCTCGCAAGACAGCAAGCTTCACGTGCGATACCCCAGTCCTCCCGCAGCATATTGGCTTCGTTATCGGTCCTTTCGAGCACGTCGACCTTTCCGAGTACCGCGATACTGCCGACGATGAACGCCTGGGAACGAACGCTGTAAAAGTGCATGCTTTTTGTTTGCCCGGAAAGGAAGACGAGGTTCGAAACAGCGCCATGATGCTAGCACGCGCTCTCGATAGCTTTACGGAAGGCTTTCAGAGTTATGCGTTCGGTAACGCTTACAAACTGGCCTTTGTAGACGACCTAGACTGCGATACTGCTCATACCGCCTCGCTCTCGATCTGTAGCACTCGTTTGCTCTTTCCTGAGACTGTGTGGGAACCTCTCGAGCACACAACCAGGGTCTTGGTACATGCGGTAGCCAGCCAGTGGATTGGAGTGGACGTTGTTGCTTACAGCCCTTACGATTACTGGATCGTTGTTGGCGGCTCTTGGTTCATGGCCGAGCTATATCTTCGCGAACTTTTTGGTCGCAACGACTGGCGTTTTCGGCAGAAGCAGATGGTGGACAGGATCATCGCCATGGATCATGAACGACCTAGCCTGATTGAGCTCGGGCCGCTTCTGCAGTTGCATCCTGCAGAACAGGAATTCATGGAGACCAAGGCATTATTGGTGCTGTCCGTTCTGCACAACCGCCTAGTCAAACAGAGCGGCAAGAATGGTGTCGATAGGTGTCTGTATCGCATGTTGTTCAATGCTCGACAGGGCAAGTACGACAACGGCGCAATCGCTACTGATGACTTCCTCGACATCTGCGAGAAGGTCGGTCATCAAAAGCTCGAGACGTTCTTTAAGCAGTGGATCGAGGGTTCCGGTTTTCCGACTTTTACCTGTGAACAGCAGTTCAACAAGAAGAAGCAGGTCGTCGTTCTTACGATCCAACAAGAACAGAATGTTCTCGCTATTGGAAGCTCGCTCTCTTCCGATGAGTTTGTGCGGAAGACAAAAGAGAGCATGCACAATCTCGCGCCGACTCAGAGCTGGCCAGTGTTCCTGGGACCCATGACAATCCGCATCCACGAAGCCGATGGCACGCCTTACGAACATATTGTCGAGATAAATGCGTCGAAAGTCAAGGTCGAGATTCCATACAACACAAAGTACAAGCGCTTGAAGAGAAACCGACTCAACAAAGAGCGGATGGCAGCTGCAGCCGGCTTAGACGCTTCCGGCGATGCGCAGGAGGACGTCACGTTCTATATGTTGGGTGATGTGTTTGCATCACCTGAAGAGCAAGAGGAGTGGAAACTTGGCGATTGGCCAGCCGAGGTCGAGCGTCAGCAGGAGGGTGAAGCTTATGAGTGGATTCGTATGGATGCCGACTTCGAGTGGATCTGCAAAGCCAAGGTTGCTATGCCTAGCTACATGTACATCTCACAGCTGCAACAAGACAAGGATGTTGTTGCACAGGCTGAGGTAAGTTTGACTCTCACGAACGTCATTAGTGCTCTAGCTGACAGCTTAGTCCATTCAATTCCTGGCCACGAAAGAAGATAAGCTCATCTCGACTTTCCTTGTTAAGACCCTCATGGATAGTCGATACTTCCACGGCATCCGTACCATGGCTGCGGACGTTCTGGCGCAGAGTGCCAAACAAAGTTTGGACTGGATCGGTCTCTTCCACCTGAAGAAAGCATTCCAGGATCTTTTCTGCTTGCCTGGCTCGCCGATGACAAGGTCGAATGATTTCTCTGATCGGAGCCTGTATCTCATCCAATGTGCCATACCCAGAGCGATTGCCCGAATCAAAGGTGAGAACGGCAAGGCGCCCATGGAGGCGAAGCGGTTCCTCTTAGATCTTATGCGATACAACGATAACCGTGGCAACGATTATAGTGACGATCACTACATCTCGACCCTGATGAGGTGTCTAGCTGAGTGTCTCATCAGCGTACCGTCCGGTGTCATGAGCGATTTCGATTTCCGTGCGCAGGCGGAGGAGTTCGACTTCACCAAAAAGGCTATCGAGGAGCTCACTCGCCATCAACGTCTAGATGAGTGGATTCCCACCTTCCAGAACATCTACACAACGACCGGTCTTGAATGTACCTTGCGCCTAGTCGTTAACCGGGTCATGCCCTTCAAGCCATCAGAGTTCTCGCAGTACGCACAGCTTGGCAATGCTGATAACGTACGACTAAAAGCCTGGGAATGTCTTGTGCGACTAGGTATGTTTCGAAAGGATAGTATGTTGAGGTTTCTGGTGCATGAGATTCGATCAGACCCCTCGCCGTATTTCAGGAAGCTGCTGCTGCTTATCCTCGACATCGCTGTCGGGCAGATCGCGACTGGGGAAGTGTTCACACCGAGCAAGTCTCAGGAGTCCTCAGGCGGTCTAATCATCGATCAAGAAGCCGACAATTCGGCTCGTGCCTCAAGCCTTGCACGTCAATCGCTGGCAGGAGCGCTCAACGGGCTGAAGCAAGATTTGGTCAACAACCACACGCTGCGACTGGTGCTTGAGGAGGCCTTGAACTCGAGGACCCTGTCTCTGAGCGACATCACTCACCTCTTGGACTTTTGCGACATGATCTTTAGGGATCGCAGGAAAAACTCTCTGCCCGTCAAGCTCCGTTTTCCACGCTACTGGATGGTCAAGCACCTTGGGCAGGCTAGGTTGCACTTTGTACAGACTGAGAAGTTCCGTACCAAGCCGCTGCACCCCGTGGTCAAGGAAGCGCCGTCCATACCTGCTCCCGCACCTCCGCTGGCACCGTTGCAGACACAAGCCCCTGTACAGGTACCAGTGGAGCTACCTCGCACGACGCCTGTGCAGGCACCACCCGCGCCCACGCCTACTGTGCCACCAACAGTCACGATTCCAAGCATTGCACCACCGAAGCCAAAGTTGTCTCTCAAGTTTGGTAAGCCAAAGTCTGGCAACGCATCATCTCCTCCGCCTTCAGCCTTGTCAAGGACGCAGCCTACCTTTTCTCCACCCTTCAAACATGCTTCCCCTGCTCCCATGTCTGCGCCACCCTCGCGAAAAGCATCACCAGCACCACAACCGACTACTATCAAGCAAGAATCGCCGGTGCTGCCGCCTAAACTCGCCAGTCCGCCCGCAGCGTCACCGCCAAAGAAGGACCCTGTGCCGGCTTTTGTCGCAACGACGCCTGTCCCGTCACCAAAACCAGCACCAAACTCAGTACCGACAACAGCTTCAACAGCGCCTGCACCACCACGTCCAAAGCCTGCGCCGGTCAACATCCCAAAGGCGATCTCGGCGCCCTCGCCCATGCACTCCCCTATCCCTTCGTCGGGGCCTAAAATTAAGATCAAGACCAAGACTGTACCGGGCTCATCTGCACCCAACTCGCGGCCTTCAACGCCGGCACCGTCTCGCCCAAGTATTCCTCCCCCACGGTCCAACGCTGCTCCAGCTCCTGCGGTGAGGTCCGGAACTTCTACACCCGCGCCTCGACCTGCGCCTGTGTCTGCTAAACAGAATCAATCGAAGTCCACTAAGAGGACGAAGATTGTTAAGCTTAAGCTGCCCTCTGAAAAGCTTGCCCAGTTGAAGAATGGCAGTGGCAAGAAGCGAAAGCTAGTCAATGGGGGCGACGATAGGCCACTGAAAAGACAAAGTGTCGAGCCTAATGGATTGGTCAACGGAGCGGGCAACAGCGGCCTGGTGAAAATAGAGAGATCAGGTGGTGAAAAGCCGAAACTGATAGTCAGGATGAAGGTTGATAGATTTAAGCTTCCTCGCGGGTGAGTGTCATTCAATGGGGCGCTCCATTTCAAAAAAAATTGGTGGGGGAGCAAAGTGCTAGGGTGCCTGCATTCATCGGCGTTTTTGTACAAGACTCGAGCTTTCGAGATTGTTAAATGGGTGGTTATTAGGGCATCAGCATTCAGCGATGGCGTTTTGGGTGGGACGAGTGGATGGATATACCCACAGTCTATCATTTCCAATATCAAATAACAAGAGTAAAGGACAATGCAAATGAAGCGATCTCGGACAATCAAGGACAGTCTCTTGTATGACATGGCTACCCTTGCGACATCTACTCTTGACAGTTGAGGGAAAGCGAACTTGTAAGGTGTAACTAGTGACGCGTGTCGTGTTGTAAGCTTTCGTGGAGATTTGAGATACAGCGGACTGGGGTCCGGAAAAATGACGTCTCACGTGTTGACGTGCGTTCTTGGTGTCACGCATCTGGACTTCTAGAATACTATGTAGAATCCCAGTCGGGCGTTCTGCGGCCCTTTGCTGCGCTGCTTCCGGCGCCTTGGGACTTGGTTCGTGAACGCCGTTTTCTGTGCTCTCCTCGGCCTCAAAGGCAATTCTTGGCTGTAATGTGTTGAGCGGATGACTAAGTCTTAGCAAAAGTCTCCAAGGGGTGCTGCATGTGTGGCGCAGAAGCAATACATTGTCTTGGGCGTATCGAATACGAGGTGCAACAGAGAGCCGGTTGGCAAATACTCGACCTCAGCACGAGGGAAGCACTGGTTTTGAGAAGGAAGACGATTGGAGCTGCCAGTTTTAACAAGTCATTCGAGAGGCAGCCAGCATTCCAAGGCTCGTTCCCCGCCCTCCGCTGCCAACAGCCACAGCACACCGCCAAGGGCACGGCCTTGAGTAAAGCATCATCGTTGCCCAAAGCAGAGAAATCAATGCCGTTAAGCCGTCGTCAGCGCCCGCACGAATCCGGGTTCGTTTAGCTGCTCACTGCTCAGGTACTGGTTGTACAAATGCGATAGGCCAGTAGCAGCTCCAAGCGTATACTTCGTAGAGGACACGGACACACTGGCCCAGCGCATTACGTCTACAAGCGGAAGCTCGCAGGCAGTTCGAGGCGCGAGCGTGAGGACAAGCCTCCCCCCATAAAATGTTGCCGCCTCCGACGTTCGCAGCTATGCCAGCCACAGCACGCGTCGTCGATCGCCTCCCTGCTCCTTTGCTCTCTTTGGTGCTGTTCAATTGAGTGAAATCTGTGTTGATCTCGACATCAAAGCAAACCACCAACCACGGCTACGGCGATCCCCTTGTCGTCATCTGCACTGCATCCCTGCCTCGGCGACGGCGGTGCGCATACGTACACAGTCGGTACAGCACTAGGTACCGGTACTACTCGTACAAGACTGCGGCCACGGCCACGGCCGCGCCCTCGCACCTCCGCTTGCTCTAAGATTTTGACAGCCGCGCATCTCCCTGCTCCCACGGGACCGTTGTGTTCTGCTGCCACTCGTTACATACATAGATTTTCCAGTTGGAATACGCTTCGAGCCCTCACACACCCTCCTTGTGCCCCTACGTGGAGCCGGTGCTCCCGTGGCTTGCGCAGCTGACCTAGCAGCAGCGACCACGCTCAGCGAGCATTGCCTGCGATTCCTGGTGTTCCTGGTCCCTGGCTGATCCCTGGTGTTGTGTTGTGTTAGCTAGGAGGAGCTTCCGGGCTCCCTGAGGAAAGAGCGTCCACCATGGCGCGCCCAAAGAGAGGTAAATTAACTACGCCGAGCGTCCCCTCAGCTGGCTGCTTTACGAGGGCAGCCGGCGCCAGTTCTACCAGAGGAATCTTTTACTAATGCTGCGCTCCGTTCGCTCCCACACAGTCCTCTCTTTCATGTCGCAATGGGGAGGTGCCAACACTCACTCCAAGACCACCACGTCCACGTCCACGACCACGTCCGCTGCACCTTCGCCCGGCCCTGCGTCGCCCGTGAAGCCACCGCCGCCCTCGCAACCGTTCGCAGAGTCGGCCACCGCGCTGAATGACTTCAACAGCGAGCGAGCCTCGCCCACTCCCGCCCAGCAGCGTCAGCGCTCAGACACTGGCCGCTCGTCACGCCCCATGTCCATGATACAGACGTACCAGCCACCCATTATGGAGGTCGGCCAGGACACGCTGCCCGAGCTGCAGCGCATCTTCACCTTCCTGAACAGCCACTCAAACAAGCTGTACCAAGAGGGCTATTTTCTCAAGTTCCACGACACAGACTCTCGTACGTCGAACCGACCAGGATGCCCGCTGCTGTGACACTGACGGGTATGCAGGTGGCCGTCCGGCCCTAGACAGAAAATGGCAGGAGTACTTTGTCCAGCTCGTGGGCACCATCATGTCTCTCTGGGACGCGAGCGAGCTGGATCAGGTTGGCGGTGACCGCGAGGTCATACCGACCTTCATCAACCTCACTGATGCCGCAATCCACATGGTACGTCTGCAAGTGGCGCAATTTAGAAGATACGCGCACTAAACCCCAACAGATCCCTTCTATGACCCTGAAGGACGGCAAGAAGCTCGACCACATCCTCAGCGTATCCACGGCCGCGAGCAACAAGTATCTGTTCCACTTCGACTCGTACCACGCTCTGACGCAATGGACCGCTGCAATTCGACTTGCCATGTATGAACACACTACGCTGCAAGAAGCATACACAGGGTCCCTGATCGCCGGAAAGGGCAAGTTCTTGAACAACATCCGCGTGATTCTGGCTCGAGAGAACGCAAAATATGAAGACTGGGTCCGCGTGCGTTTCGGTGCAGGCACTCCCTGGCGCCGTTGCTGGTGTGTGGTCAACCCGCCAGATCAGAAGGAATATGCCAAGCTGCAAAAGGACGCAAAGAGCAAGAAGAATCCCTACGAGAAGCAGACTATACTGAAGGGCGACATGAAGTTCTATGAGACGAAGAAGATCACTAAGAAGACAAAACCCATCGCAACAGTCAGGGACGCATTCGCATGTTACGCCATCTATCCTCAGTCAAAGCCACTCATAGATTCGTCGACATTGGTCAAGATTGAGGGAAAGATCACTGTGCACTCTCAGCCAGAGACAACTACAGAGGGCTTTGTCTTTGTCATGCCGGAGGCGCGACCCGCCGTTTCAGGTTTCGAGATCATGTTGCAGTTCCTTTTCCCGGTCTTCGACACATTCAACCTTTACGGACGACCAAAAAAGCTGATCGCGGATGTTCTGGACACCCGCGGTCTCATGTTCGCAATGCCTTCTGACAGGAGATACGGATACCTCGAGCTCTGGGATGTGACTAGCTTGATCAACAAGGAAGGAAGCTCGGCTTGGTCTGAGCGACAGTGGAGGAAGCAACTGAAGGATTTGACATCGACCCGCATGAACGCGTTGCCTGACTCTAGCTCAAGGCCCGGAAGCCGCAGAAATACTGTCAGCCGAGCAGGTTTCACCCCTTCCACTCGCAATCTCAGGTTCCAAGATGGCGGCTCTGTTCGCTCGCAACCATCTACTCGTCAGCCCTCGCCCACGCGAGATGTTAACATCGACTCGCAAGGACCACGTCGTGTTGATTCTGCGCCTCCCACAGGCCCCTTCGCCACTCCTCGTCACCAACGATCCGTATCCGAGTCACCGCAGAACATTTTGGTCAAGAAGACGCGTCTGGCGCAGCAGCAAAGCTTGGACGACAGCGATAGGCCACCAACACCACCCCAGCACGGCGTTCTGTACAATGGGACGCCACACAATGGCTCTGCTCAGCATCTCGAGAGTTCTGACACCGATGAATCTCCTGGTCACGAACCCCAGAATTTGCCCGAGCTTCCAGTCTCAGCCTCCGCACCGCCTATGGGCCCTGTAGATCAGCCTCCATCCTTTGCGCACGCGTCGAATCAGAAGCCCCCCGTTAGGCCCTCTGTGCCTGGTTCCACCATCAAGCCGAACCCCCATGTCGACAGTGCGACTCTCAATCAGATGGCAGATGCGGCACATGCACCCTTGTCTGGAAGCATAGCGGCTGCTGGCGCGGCTGCCGCTTGGAAGAGTCAGGAAAGTTTACACAGCAGGAGGAGCGGGGAGTATGGCGCGGATCGATCGCAGCAGATGCACCTCAATACCCAGCAACGGCCTGTCACTCGTGAGGGCCGTTCGCAAAACAGGATGCCTACCATTCCTGCATCACCGTACGTCGAACACGCTGAGTTTGTGCAGCCACCTCAAGGATATGAACCTGTTGCACCTCCTGTGCCAGAGCACGGTGTGCCATTGCAGTCTCAGACGAGACAGGAACTTCCCCATCGCCCGCATTCTGGTAGCAGCGGCGGTAACATTACCCGTAAACCAGTCCCAGGTCGGTCTCCCTCCTTTTCGCAGCGCTCGACCACTAGCTCAAGTCTTGGTAGTTTACGACAGGATGTAATTGATCCTGAAGCTCTTGATGCCCTGAACCAGGCAGAAGCCTCCCTGTTCAGGCAGCAAAGCAAGTCTAGCAGTCGTTATGACGACGACGCTATATCGACGTCAACTCCAGACTACGCCAGCACGCATAGTGAAGAAGTCGTGGTACGAAAGCTGCCTGTACGAAGGGAGGACCGACCTCGTAGCGGTGTCTTAAAGACGATCGGCGACCCCTCTCTATTGCCTCAAGGGGATGCAACTGCTGGAGCCTCGCACCCCACGTTCGATCCTAGAGTAACACCATCTGCGGACATGCCCTCGATCGACTTCGGACCCACTTACGCTTTGGGATTCAACGATAAGCGCCCAGGCACAAGCGGAACTATGACTCCAGGACAGATTCTGCAAGGCAACGAGTTCTCACGCTCGAAGGAAAATCTGGCCTCTTCTCCCGGCGAGATGCACAACCGAAATTCCTACATCTCGTCTGGAAGGACAACGCCCAACACCGCGTTGCACATGCGCAGCACTTCCGCATCTCCGAACGACTTCGAGCCACGTCAAGTTGCATGGCAACCTGCCATGGCTTCTCCTCGAAGGGCAAGTGGACACAAGCTGGACGCTGAAGAATGGGTGTTGCATCGCGCGGCTCAGCAGTCTCCTGCCCTGATGAACTACGCAAGGCAGACGCCACCACCCACGAATCGCACGCGATCCGGCGACTGGGCTCATTTGCAACGCACTCCAGAAGGTCCACCCTCACCTGCTGCGCGTCCGTCTAGCAGGCTTACGCTTAGTAGGCCACCTTCCCGAGGTGCAGAACACTTGCTTGATTCAAAGCCCACCACTTTGTCTGCTCGTGAACAGGAGCAGGTCGCCCGCATAACCGGCACGCCGTTGCTCAACATGTCATCCAGCGCCAACAAGAAAAAGGAGCAGCAGCCCTCGCATGGGTTGACAGGCTACATTGACTTTCGAGAGAAAGAAAAGGAGAAGGCTAAGCAGCAAAATCGCCACTCTGCAGCCATGCAAGCTGAGATTGACAAGCGCATGATGCAGCAAAATCAGCGACAGATGCAAGAACAGCAACGTCAGATGGAAGCACGCCAACGCCAGATGATGGAGATGCAGAACATGAATCAGCAGATGGCTATGGCACAAAGCATGTACGCGCAAAGCAACTACGCGCCAAGTGTAATGGGCATGGGCACTCCGCAAGGCCTTGGAACTCCAACTAGCATGCCGGGTATGGCTTTCTCCACGCCTGGCCAGGCGCAGATGTACGCGCAGCAAGGCTACTTCCCGCAGATGCCTGGAGGTTGGATCCAGACGCCTGCACAGGCGATGCAAGGGCAATATTTCCCGCAGCAGACGCCGCCACAGCAATACTTGCAGAATCCACAGCATAACCCGAGCTACCCACCAACAAGGCCATATGATCAACAGCAACAGCAACGGAGATATTAGATCTGAACGAGGCTCCCAAGAGCAGAAGGACCAGCAGAATGCGACAAAACTACATATTTCTTTGAGTACGCAAGCATCTTACAACATTCTAGTATATATTGGCTCAACTTACATTTTCGTTTGTATATCTTGGATTGAAGAATACGGAAAAGGTGCATTGGATTGGAGCACAGTTTGGGATACTTTGCATAAGGCCTTAGGTCTGTACCTACTCATTTGCATCTTGAAGATATGGATCGAAGAAGATAGTAATGTATTCAGAAGTGCGCGTCTACCTCTGCGCGCCATATTCAGGCGGGATTCTTCAATCGAAATTTGCACGGTAGTGCTACGTGGATCGAGCCTTCGTGACGGTCGTTACGCTACAGCTCTGACGCAGCCTAAAGTCGAGCGCCCATCTCCCTCTTCGCGATTTCTTTCAGATCCTTTTTCAGTATCTTGCCTGAGGCGTTCTTCGGTATCGAGTCCACAAATCGCACGCCGCCTACCAATTGCTTGTATCCAGCCAACGTCTTTTTCATGTATGCTTGCACGTCTTTCTCGCCCAGCTGGCTGCTACGCTTCAGCACGATGTAGGCTCGTGGTAGCTCACTGCCTTCTTCCCCTGCCTTTGCGATAGTGTCTGCTCCGCCCGTACTGCCTGCTGCAACCCCGATCACAGCTGCGTCGCTGATCTCAGGGTGCGAGAGGAGTACGCCTTCGAGTTCCGCGGGGGCGACTTGAAAGCCGCGGACTTTGATGAGTTCCTAGTTTTCACGTCAGCCGTCAGTGCAGTTGCTTGCTTTACGCAACGCACCTTTTTCCTATCCACGATATACCAGAGTCCGTTATCTCGACGGCGCACAGCAATGTCCCCAGTGTGGAAGTACCCATCTTTATCCCAGCTCTCCTCGTTTGCCCGCGGATTATTGTAATACCCTTTTACAATCAGCGGGCCCCTCGCACATAGCTCGCCTCTCACATCGTAGTCGGTGATATCTCGGCCCTCCTCGTCGACAAGCTTCGCATCCATGTTGGGCAGAAATCTACCTACAGACCCTGTCGAGTCCTGCTCGGGATAGTGCACCATGGTCGCTATACAGCTCGTTTCGCTCATGCCCCAGACCTGGTTGAAGGGTGTGTCGGCGCGCAACAGGGACTTGTAACGCGCTTGCGGTTCAGCAGCGAGAGGAGCGGCACCGACCCAGGAGTTGCGGATCGATTTCAGCGAATAATTTTTGGTAAGGGGCGAGTTGATGATAGATATTACCATGGGTGGGACCATGTTTGCTTCCGTGATGCCGAACCGTTCAATGTTGGAGAGCCAGGTTTGCAGCTCGAAGCGCCGCATTACGTAGGTGAGGAGGCCGGAGCGGAGGGGCGAGGTGTGGGCGCGAGGGACGTTGGAGACATGGAACATGGGGGTGCAGAGGAGGCGGACGACTTGATAGTCGCGCGGTTTATGCTCAAGGACCATTGTGTGCTGCGCAATGAAGTTGTGATGCGTCATTTCGACGGCTTTGGGGAGGCCGGTGGTGCCGCTTGAGAAGAGGCGGGCGGCTGTGGTTGATTTGCTGCGTTCTTCATTGTCCCATTGTATCCAGTCGGTTTCCCCTTGGCCCATTAGGTATCTCCAGCTCTTAATGTCTTTATCCCAGACTTCACTATCGTGACAGCGTTGAGCGACTGACGTGTGGTGATCGAAGACGAATATGTTTGTACGCGGGATACCAGCTAGCTGAGCTGCTTTCAAGGCATTAGGGAGAAGCTCGGGTTCGACGATGAGAGCTTTGATCTCAGCAGTGCGGAAAGCATGCTCAAGCTCGTAGGAAGTGTGAGAAGGATTGACACCCGCGAAGATTCCACCGAATGATAATATGCCTAAAAAGGCCATCGAGTAGAAGATCTAGTACAATCAGATCGTTTCCCAACATGTTGAGACTCATCGAGATTGACACGAAAGCTGGTAGTTTGAAACTCACATCATTGAAGGAAAGCATACAGACACAGTCACCCTCCTTCAGCCCTATCGACCGGAAACCAGCACACAGCTTTCTTGCTACACTTTTTGCCTGTCTTGACGATATCGACCTCGCTGGGTCGGCAGCATCGACATAGATCTGACCTGATCAGCATTTGCAACGGCAAGCTCCAGTATAACAATTACAGGCTTGTCCGCATCGTATGCTTGTTTTTCAAACATCCATGATAGCAAATCGGTGGTAGGTATGTCAATATGTTCTTCAGCCAGGAAGGGCATGACGTAGGTTGCTTGTAGAGAACAGGGCCGGGTGCTGCCGGCTTAGCATGCAGGTACTTCTGGAAAAGCGAAAGAAAGGCTGCATCGTGAGTTGTGCATCGAAGTGATTGTCAATTGGATCACTGAATCGAGGGTAATTGTCATGCATTGGGTACGAAGTGTGAGGAGGTACCTCGGCGATTGATGATCTGGTGCGGGGCCTCTTGCACTGAAGTACCCCTCCATGACACCGGAGCTTCATACAGCCTACTTCTTCACATATATCCAGTTGCCCATTCAACCCCGAAAAGCGACATCGCCTGCGAGAAAGACAGGCTGCTCGCTGCTGAAGTTGGGAACATCGCCCATGACCTTCTGTGTGCCCGGGTCAGCCAATGCCTTGCCCATGTGCTCCTTGCTCTCAAAGTTCAAGATCGCAGCGATGCTGTACGGGTTGTCTGGGCCGAGCTCGACCACGCTGTATGACTGGAGACCGTGTGATGCCCATGTGTCCTTGGCGAGCGGCATGTGGGTTTTCTTGTAGTACTCGAGGTCGAACTTCGCACCATCCTTGCGAGGATAGAGGACGACTGCCTGGGCGCCGTTGCTCGACATCGTGATGTTTCGGTTTGAATTTGCTAAAGTATCTGCAAATGGTGAGCTTTCATTTCATAGGCGGTCGCGAGCAGACTAACTTGGAGTGTGTGTTGAGACGAAGAAGTTGAGTTGAATTCGAAGGGTGAAGCTCTGCGGGGAGTGGGTACCTTTATGTCAGAGTTGGATGTACACCCCACTTCATGAGTCCTTACACCCGCAGTCTCCGATGGACCAACTTTTTACGGAAGAAGCGGGGGCATCAGCCATCGGAAGGTCTCGTCCTAAGCATGGGCGCAGTAACAGCTGATCCTGATTGTTCAGCGGAAGCCTCGAACGTCAGCCGCCCAGCAACTGTAACCTTCACAACACCTCCAATCTCACATACGCAACCCATTGCGGATGCTTTCCTAAAGGTCGGTGAAGGTATAGAGTTTAGATGCGCACACTTCGGTGTCTTTGTGCTTTCGTTGTATACAGTCGCTACATTACATTGACAAAGCGCAGAACACAGCTTTCGACCCATGACGATGCTTGGGAATATTGATGACTTAAGCCACTCCACCTACTCAAACCCACAACCCACGCCGTCTGTCAAGCCCATCGGGAGCTATTGCCGGCGACTTAATCATGCTGCTCTTATCTACCACCATCAACTCCCCTCCAGGCTTAGGCAAGTCGGCTGGAAGCCCCAAGATCGGCGCTGGAACGTCGCTCCTAAGACCTGCAAGTCTCACGTCTCCCCATTTACGGCCCTCAGCTTGTCTGAATGGTGCCTTCACTTCGGCCCAGACATAACCCATACCGGTCATGCCGTTCAGTCGTAGTCCGACTACCGTATGCGTTTCGTGCACAATGTCCAATCCTTGAGCATTCGGTGTCGAAAGTTGGTCCCTCGGTGCTCTGGGCCTCACCGTGATGCTCGTCCGCTGCGCAACTGTAGCTTCCAGTATCCTCATGCTAGAACCCGAGCGCGCATACTTTGCTGGTATCACGCTTTTTGTAAGTCGACCCTGCTCTTCATGTGCACAGTCCGTCAGGCGAAATCGAAGTTGCGGGTCTACGTCAACGATGGCGTCCGGTAGCCCTCCACCATCGATCGTGCATGATAGTCCGGATTCGAAAAAGAGCTGGAGCATTGGGAAGAACGTGTTCAGATTCCAGTATATGATTCCTGCCTGGCAGTCAGTAAGGAATATTCAGGACCTGTGCCAAACAGCACGTACTCTGGCCTGCTAGCTGCGTCGCTGGAACCGTGTGGCCGAATTCGGCTGTCCGCAAGAGACTGACTTCACGCGGTGCAAACGCTGTAGGGTTCGCTGTGGTCACTGTAGTCGCCTCAGAGCCCTTGGCCTCGTCGTCTGCTCGAAGTTGTTCGCAAAGCAGGTCGCGATTACCGCATGTTTCGAAACGACGTCTTTCCAGTTCTCGATGCAAAGCTTCGACTGAGCACCGGTAGTAATCCATGCAATTTCTGACTAGGTCTGCGCAGAGTTTTCTTTGACGAATCTAGATGGCGCAGTGCAATTCGGAAATGTAAGAGCGGCAGAGCAGACGCGGTGGGTAGCAGTGGTCTGGAGTACTTTGTGCAAGGTCGACTATAAGCGCCATTTCGACATTGTGTTAGTGTGCGGGACAGACTGTATGTTCATTCACTCACATCGCTTCTTCTTTCACTGCGGAGTTCCTTTGCAGCAGCTGGCCTCCAGCCTTGTCATTGCCAAGCAAGTTTCATCCGTCACAGTCCTCTGCGTTTGCGAAACCGCGACCGCGACTACCTCAACAGATTGCGCCCGTTGACTTTAGGCCGTTTTTGCTACCTGTACCTTCACTTCCTTAAACACTCAGGAATCTGTAATGTACCAGGCTGTCAAGGCGCCTACCTTGCCCAGCCAGTCATCTACATCATAAGTAACTGACTGATAGGTCACTAAGATTTTGTATTACTTCCTGAGCTTCCGTCTGGCAGTTGCCGAGTAGGATGATGAAGCGGTCGGACTGGAAGACAACATGCTAGATGGAGCAGCCTGTGAGCACTCCAAGCACGTGAAGCCAGAGACGCTGTCGCTGCTCCAGTCGCTGACAGGCTGACGCTGTTCCGGACAGCGCTGACTATTACAAAGCGAGTTGGAAGCCCGGCATAGGGCAAGACGATAATGTGGAGGTGCTTATGGAGCGGACATGTGAACAATGCTGACTGAGAACCATGAAACTCCAGTCACCCAACTCTGTCAGTACCACCATCCCTGATGCTAGTCCTGGCAATGTACTGCGCTCTGACGTTTCGCATTTAGAAGGATACAATTGATTGAGGCAGAGCCAATGAGCCGTCGCGCAGTACCACAAAGGCTCCAAACCCAAGCGTAGTGAATTAATCACAGTTACAGTTTCAAACAGCTCTCTTGTTCTCGCATCTTGCCAAGTGGCTGTTCAGAGTTAATAACTTACAGTAGCAAATGGGCAGAGCTTAGCATAGATGATTCGCTTGTGAGATCGGAAACGTTCTTTCTCTTTGCATTTGACTAGAGGATGACAGACCTCTCTGGCCCTTGCTTTGAAAGATGCTAGCTAAAGAGCCTGACCTCGTGGGTGTGGCTTTACATTCGCGTCCGACTCAATGTCCACCGCATAGCTTCGCTCGGCGTATATCCTCTTCGGGTCGATCGGGGCATCGCTCTTATCTGAGTCACCATCCAAACGCTCCCAATTATCATCAATTCTTCCATGGTGCACAGTTGACAGACTGAATCCAATGTCCGTGGGGTTGCGAAAACTGTCGCGCAACCTTTTTTGCTGGCGCGAACCGCCAACCGTCACTAGCTGCGTTCCTGTGCCGCTTCTCCTATCACTGGGGCCAGAGCTTCCGTCGCCGTTGCGTCGGAAGAAATGTCGAAGTGAGGGGACAGATGCCGCTATGCAGCCGATGCCGGTTTCAATGTTGGAGCAGAGCATGGTATGAGAAGTCCAGACTGTGTTCGATTAGCTTAGTCATATGTGCGGTGCTGATGTTTCTTACATTGTAGATCTACCATGCCTTCGAATTTGTTGACGTAGGGTATCCTGACCATGGTGATTATTGACGCAACTGATGCGAATGACAGCAGTCCGAATGCCTGTATCTTCGCCTGTCTCTTCATTTGTGTATTCCAGAGCATGACCGCGGGCACAACGACCAGTGCAAGATCTGTTGCGATCGTTGAAACCGTCGCGACATGACCGATGATCACCAGAGTGTCTACTGGCGCGCATGTGCCTTCTCCGCTCAGGATTAGACTCGGTGTCCAGGTTGCACGAACCGGTCGGCAATAGAGCAGAGTTCCGAGAAAGGTGACGAGGAAGGATGACCATGTCACTGCAAGCAGAGCCCAGACAGTGTAGACGAGCTCCTTCTTTGTCGAGGCAATGCGTTGTATGGTGATACAGATGGAGGACTTCACCAAAGCTAAAGCAACAACATACATCAGGATCCAAATGATGTAGTACTTTAAGGCTTCAGAGCGCTGCCACGCGTTGAGATCTTTATCCAATCTCCCTAGTCCAACGAGGCATCCGTAAATTGCTAGTCCACTGACTGCTGTATAGACAACCTGTGAAGAGTCTCAGTACACGTTGCTAATAGTATGCTGGGCCATTGTTACGGTTGCAACTCCCATGACTGCATCGTCGAGACCAAAGGTGCTTTTGGCCAGGCGAACAAATATCCTCAAGGACACAGCAATAATTGAAAGACCCAGAAAGACGCTCGTTGTGATGATGATGGTCAGCGGCAAGCCATCTGGAGCGATGATTATCGCTTGCGGATCGACATTTGGATTCTCCATGGGCGTTGATCTGGGGAACAGTTGGCGGGCATGAACACCTGGGCAACCTCCAGAACCTTCAAAGTTGCAATGCTATCGAGGGGCGGCTCGCCTTATACTGGGGCAAATTTCGATGGCATGACAGATAATCAGCAAGCGACTATGGCAAGCATTGATGATATAGCGTCGATCGTTGCTCTTTCTGCACTACCAAAGTGTTCTTGAGTCGTTCGAACCGACTTTGCTGGGGGCGGTCGAATGGGCGCTCCAGGAAGGCAAGAGAGACATGTTACGCGGCTCAACGGTTTCAAGGGCTGCCTGACAGGATCTGTCGTGGAATACTGTGGAGAACCTGCAGGCCTTGTAAGAAGACCACATCCCGGCCGCTACTCCCCTACCCGGTTACCCGTCTAAGCCTGTTGAGTACTTGGTGAAGACACCAGAGAGTCCGTCGCAGCAGCTACATGCCGTGTTTCGATTACCGCTTCTGACAGATTTACGTCAAGACCGAGGAATGAGTTAGCGTCCGTTCTGCAGGTTATGAGAGAAGGTTTGTGCGAGGGCTGTGAATTGCGCTAGACGTCTGATCATGGCAGAACCCTGCTGCTCTACCGCGCACTGACACTCAGTGCCAAAGCTGTTAAATTTGACAGCTGGGAGCCTGACAATTTCCGTATCCGTTCACACAAAGATCCCAAACTGGGAATTCAGCGATGGCAATTGCCGTGGAGACTGTGCGGGTATCGGCCCGATTCGACTCGGATGCTCTGTGCCGCCACTGAACTTTTCCAGGACTTGCACAGACGAATTGAGATTGTGGATACGTGTTCTGCATATGAAGAAAGTGAGACGGGAGCCCCGTGTATAGATGGATGCGGATGGATGCCGCGATCTCAATATGTCTCAGCTATACTATGCATGTCATCACACCGAGTCAAGAGCACCACGATTCATATTGGACGCAAGGAGCAAGTTCTGGCTCGTGTCGATTCTGGAGGTATGAAGAACACCAGCAACTCTGGGACCTATTGTATACACGGATCGGACGACGCCGTAAACAGATAGCCAATGCCACTGACTCTGCTTACTGACATCGGGTGTACACGGCCCTAGTCGATTGTCTGAGTACATCCAGCCTAGTCTATCGTCACTCGCACGCCTCTGTCGTCTTTGGTCATGGGAATGAACATGTCGTGATCGTAGGCCAGATCTTCAGCCGTCGTCTCGAACAGGTGCATATGAGGCAGAACACGTAAAGCCAACGCTGCAAGGCTTAGGTTGAGCTCACACAAGGCGAGGCTATCGACAGTCAGTTTTCAAGTCTCTTAGGCAAAGGAAAATCCTTACTTCATGCCAAGGCAAGATCGGCTGCCTTTGGAAAACGCTAGCATACTGCGCTCTATGTCCTTCCTTCTTTGGTTGTTCTCATCTAGCCATCGCTCTGGGATGAATGCATGCGAGTTAGGGAAAGCCTTCTCATCGTGGTGAGTGACAGCAGCCGACATGCCTACTGCGTAGCCCTGTGGGATAATGTATTCAACAGATCGCTTGTTCCACTCTCCACGGAAGATCAAATTCTCCTCAGTTGGCACACGGGCGGTACGAGCTGAAACACCGTAGGACAGCCTGAGACCCTCCTGGATGACAGCTCCTAGATATGGCAGATTCTCCAATTCTGTCCATGAAGGCAACTGTTTCGGATCTGTCACCACTGACTGCAGCTCATTTCGGAGCTTTGTGAGAAGCTCCGGAGAAGTCAAAAGATGATAAGTAATAACGGCCATTGCCCAGCTTGTGGTCTCTGTACCGGCGCCAACAACAGCAGCAGCCTCATCGGCCAGTCTTTGTGGCTCTTTCTCCAAGGAGACCAGATCCGATTCTAGGATGGTACCGAAAACAGTCGGCCGGTCGTACTTAATTCCAGCGTCGATATCGGCCTTTGCTTTCCTCATCTTTTCCGGAAGATCAATCTGCAGCGTGCGGACCATCATGGCGGTGCTCGGCGGCATGTAATCGACCAGGTATTTGCCAATCCCAGCACTAGCTTTGGTCCATGGAAAGAAACGGAAGATAAAGACAGGCTTCAGAATCGAGGCCAAAGGTTCGCGAAAGTTGGGATACCAACCATCCTGATCAAGGAAGCCAAAGCTTTCGCCAAAGCTGTAGCCAGAGATCGCATCGGACGTGAAGCAGCTGTAGGCCATGGTGACGTCGAATGCCTTGCGGCCCGACTCCCTGAGAAGCTTGTCGCAAAGCTTTTGCGCCAGGTTCTGAATTTCAGGTTCCAGTCTTGCGATCATGCTGCGCGAAAAGAATTTCGCCACAGGAATGCGGCGTACACGATGAAGATCGTGGTCTGCTGTGCCGAAACCAGCTTGTCCCAGCCTGCAATCGTATTAGGCATCAGCGCGTGTGGTATCAACACCGTGAGAAAGGCTTACGCTGAGCCGTTGATCTGATGTATCGGCTTGTCGCGTTTCCGCCCCCCAACAGCGTAGATCTCATCCGCGAAAGAGATGTCGTTGCAGTGTACTTCATGGGGGTTGATGCGGACAATGGGACCTATCAGATGCGATTCAACTAGAAGCCCGCACACTCGATCAGTGGGTAACCTACCATATTTCTCATGCATCTTTGCAATCTCTTTTGTGTAGCAGCCATACTTGACAACATCAAAGTAGAATTCCGGTAAATACGTTGCTGCTGCCAGCTTGGGTCCAGGAATACCATTCAGCGGGTGTAAAGGCGAGACATTGTAGATTGCCTTGAGGAAATGGTAGGCAAGCCAGAGACCAGCAAAGGCCAGTACATTGCGGGCTGAGATGATTGAAACCAATGGAGGCAACACAGCCTGAGTCGTCGTCATGTTGGCGCGTGTGGTGTAAGAATGCAAGCTGCCGCGAAGCAGACAACTTCCTGCTTGCTGGCATCGTGCGGAAAGATAACCATTATGAATTTGGCGTGCTTTGCTGTGGAGTGCGATACCTGCACTGTCGGGAATTGGTGACAGAAGTGTCGAAGGTCCTGCCCAGCCATGGTGATCGACAGGCCCATCGGGCGTGGCTAGACTTGAAAAGGGAAGGCGCACCCTGCACCGTTGACACGGGCCGTGAGTGACAGCGGTATACCATCACTTTCATTCGCTGACCATGAAATCCCCGAGTCAGTAGTTCTCTTCTTCTCTCCCTGCACCCAATCCTGGACGTTTCGAAGAACATTAGGCCAACCACACGTTATACAACAGCCCCATGTCAAATTTCGAAACTGTTCAGCACGCCAGAGATGAAAGTCAGAGCACAAATCACTGGACATCTATGCATACACTATCTGCCGTTCGTCAGAATCAGCATAACACACAGTAGTGAACACCTACTTTGGCAATCATAGTCATTTGAGTACGGATACAACGATACAACGCAAGCTTACAATCGATTGCGATGGCGAAGAACTCCATCTTGAGGCCTTCGGGTGTCTTGCACGGCCATGTACTTCAACAGACTCTTCGAGATTGATCCTGCGCAATGACATCGTGGCGTGCAGGAGTTCTTGATGAAGGGCATTCTAGTCAAAGCTCGAAATCGACGAGAACTCGGTACATCAAATGCGGAGTGCTGTACTATGCTACAAGGAGCGAGGTAGAAGCCAGAAGGGGGTTGTAATGGATGGACAAGTTCTATAGGTTGGTGACAGCTTGCTTAATTTTTGTTCATGCGCGGTCAATGTTCTGGTAAGCGGCGACATTTAGGCAAACGCCACGGATGGGAGAGGAGATTTGGGAGGTGTCATACCATTGAGACGCGTGAACGGACAAGCAGTCACAGCACTATGCTTTGATCTATCCTACACAGCGGGAACTGCCATCATGGCCCCTCAGCTCCCTGGACCGATGCATGAAACCTGCGAATGCTGAAGTATTCTCAGCATCTAGCTCTTGCTCCACCAACTTACAGGAAAGGGTATAAAAGACTACGAAAGGAAAGAAGCCAAGGCTATGTTGTTTGTTTAGTTGCGCTACTCTGCCGCTCCCTCTGTCTTCTCCGTCTCTGCCTTGCGTTGTCGCGCAAGAATTGTGGATCTATGTAATCATCTGGCATCTCGAATTCATGTTCTTCAAAGTCCGGTACGGGTTGCCCGAAGGCCGTTGCATTGCGTCCATGTCGGTGCTTGCCAAGCGCCGCTGCTCGTAGGTGTGATTTGGCGTAAAAGGATAGGAATGGCGTTGTGGGTTCGGGTGGAACAAAAGGTAGGAGAAACCCATGTGGCCGTGGCGGACGTTTGGGTTTGGGTGGTTCTGGCTCTTTGGGCTGCTGCTCCTTTGAGTGTACGGACTTTATGTTGTTCTTTGTGGGTTCTGAGGCTTCAGATTCTTCACCTTCTTCGTCCTCATCTTCCGTTCGAGCGGCGAGCGCAGCTTCTTTCTCAGCTCTAATGCGCTTTTCTTCTTGTTTCCATTGGCGGAATTTGTCTACAAGCGCCTCGACCTCTTTGATGAAGTAGTCTCGTTTCGACTCCCAGTCTCTCGTCTCACCGGCAGTAACGCCTGTTATGCCCATGACTCTAAGCCAGTCAGGCCCCTGGAGACCATCGAGAAGTCGCTCCAGCTGCTGCTTCTCGTGCATGGCGCGCTCCTTCTCGATGTTACGCAGCTGCTTCTCTTTGCGCTCAGCACGGCGATGTTGAGCAAAGAAATGCGAATCTGCTAGTGGGTCTTCTGTGCCATCGCTTCGAATGTGTCTCGCTACACTGCCATAATCCAGCACTTGGAAGGCAGTGGATGAGTGTGAGGCAGGCAAGTAGGGGTTCAAGGGCGCGCGCGGAGGTGTAGCCAGCCTAGATTTGCGGGACCGTGCAGGGCTGGCAGACTTGCGGAGAGGCTCAGGCGAGACTGGCACTGGTGTCTTGGACTTGGGCGGTTCGTCGACAAGGTATATGGGCGTGTCGATGTCAAGAAGCTCTACATGTCAGGGTCAATGGACGTGCCAGCTCAGCAACAACGAGTGACGCACCAGATGGCTTGGGCAAGCCTGCAATGATGTCGTCGTAGCTCGAAAAGTACACAGCCAGGTCACTCTTCAGTCGTGAGCCGCCATCTGAGCTCCTCAGGCTTCTTCTGTCCTTTGACTTTGGGTCTGTGGTTGGCGCAGGCACCGCAAGCTTCCCTGCGCTGCCCGGCCGAGGCGTAGAACGCTCAGAAGGTACATTGTCGGCGTCGATGTCTAGCAGCGTCTGCACGCCGTTTGTTATGCGTACCAGCTCACCGTGTGGTTCGCGGTGCACGACTTTGGTGGGCGGTCTCGTGTCGACGAGGTCGTCCAGCGCGTCCGACGGGCGCTTCCTCGAGCTGATGCGGGGAGGCGCTGCTGGACGCGTTGGCGACGGGGCAATCTGCTTGACTGTCTTCTCGTCATCACCAAGGACAAGCAGCGGGCCGCTTTTGCTCGAACGGCGCGTTGAGACGGGTGTGTTCTGGGCGTGTTGCGGAGGCGCGACAGGCGCAAAGTTGAGCCGGCTCTGCACGAGACGTTCAGTCGATGAGCGCATTGGAGGCCGTATGAGGTTGGCCATGGTGCTGCTTAGGGGTGCGCTGGTTTCGCAGGGTCATCTTTCAAGCACTGCGACGCATAGCTGCCATTGAGGGTGTCGTCGCGCTGGGTCAAGACAAAGCTACTGCGACGGCGTTTGGGTGGTTGCTCTAAGTAGAGCTCAGGGCCTATGCAACGGACGGGCAGCAGCCGCAGACATGTACGTCTAACAAGTCGCCTCACCTTCACCAAAGCACCGGTGAGGTCGAAATAAGCCTCGTAAGATAGGATTCACCTTCCTGCTGGCCCTGCTGCAATTTAGAATCGTAATCATCGAATCAAACTGCAGCAACTCCGACAATTTCGACGCCACAGTGGATGGCAGCCAATCAGCCGGCTTCCCTCTTGTTCTGCGACATCGAGGTCGATCAAGTATTGTCATGCTAATGTCTTAAGTTGGAAGGCGCATGGAGCAAGCCTCACGCTGGATTGGAGCAGTATATGAGGTAGTCAGCACGTGTAGGCGAGCTCTTTGCAGCTGGATAGGCCGTTTTCTGTTGGCTACAACCCTGTACTATGACAGGCTGTTCTGCAAGTATAAGAGCACACACATGTGCTTGGCTTCTCTTTACACATGACATGTACATAGCACTGTTGAGGAGAGGGAGGCTGTGCCACGCCTCAAGCTACTTCGGTGGTGTCGACACTCTGACGACTGTAAGGCTACGGCATGATCCACTACAATATGCCTATATTATGCTTCGAAATTCAATAGATGGAAAAGCTTTAAAAGCTCCAGGGCACCCTATTTACGACGTCCTACGAGAACAAGAACTCTTTCAAGACTGGTGATCCCGCAAACTCCGGGTTGAGCAGGACGCAGCTAAAAATAAGTCAGTCGATACATTGCTAGCGTGACCGTGGATAACGAACTTCAGGAAGTACGAAAGACCCTGCTTTCGCCTTTCAAGAAACCTCGGCCTAAATCGAGCTATACCCTTCGTGTCAGCACTGGATGAAAGAAGGTGGGGTGAGCAGAGGTGCAGGTGACTTACACACTACTGATTTGGGGGGAAACTGTGGCATGGAACCCACAGCATGGGGAAATGTCTTGATGAGCTTCTGATGAAGGTCTTCGAATTCAGAATACCTGAGGCAAGGTGAGCAGAGGCCCAAAGGGAGGTGTGAATATCACCAACCT
This sequence comes from Didymella segeticola, assembly GCA_004522025.1. NCBI lineage: Eukaryota > Fungi > Ascomycota > Dothideomycetes > Pleosporales > Didymellaceae > Didymella > Didymella segeticola. Next base: position 784,279 of record SDAV01000003.1, on the reverse strand, counting down.
CTTACGTATCTTCATCGGACCGCCCTTGTGTTTGTCAGTGAACTGTTCATGGACTCCCGCATATCTGGGATAGATGGACCGGTGCATGCAAGTTGGCCGTTCCCTGCATGGCCATTTCTTTCGGGCCAATGCCAAATTGACTGATTGGCTACGGGGAAGCAGCCTGAGCAAGCCAATATGTGGGCCGCGTACACCAGTGCTCGATTGGGGTGAGGCTCTCGGAGGACTTACATCGAGCGTCTCAACTGTGCAGTTCCACACCACATACTGGCCGGGCGAGTAGGCTCCCAGTCCCGGCGCTGTGCCGCGGACGACCACATAATCATCAATCGTTACGTGCTTTGCCCAAAGCACTTTGCACTGCTCGGAGCCCTCGTCGGTGTGATCCTCAAGCACAATGCGAGCTCCAGCGTCAGAAGTGTACGAGCTTAGACGACTGGCATTGCGCTCATGCCTCTGCCAGTAAGGTGGGACTACAGAGTTTCGCTCAGGACGAGCGGTGGCGAGCTTTGCCCCATCCTCACGAGACGGCGATGGGGGGCTTTCGTGCACAGTTTCAGAGCTCACTGGCTCCATCCATCTGCAGTGTAGCGGGCTGGGCGGGTGGCGCGTCAAACGGAAAGACGGACAATGTCAGAAAGAAACGCGTAGAGGTGAGGGGTAGATAAGTCCCTCTGAGGTGGGACGGCGCTGCAGCCAGATATCTTAGTGCCGTTGGCAGCAGCAAAAGAAGACCTGGCTTCGTTTTGCCTCGCTCTGGAGATACAGCCGGATGATGCGCAGATACGGGGACCCTGGTCATGGCGGCAGAAAAGTGCATCGTGGTTGGACAAAGGAGTATGGGCGGTCTGCATGCCTTACTTCGGAGCTCACCCGAAAAGCATAGGGTCCAGCTTGAGAAACATTTCGATGCTCGTTCATGGCGTTCCACGGCGCTGCGGTAAGCACCAGGCCGCGCAATGCACCTGCACACAAAGCATCTGGCAAGACATGCAGCCGTGCTCCGCGATTCTGCTGGCCCAACCGGCTCAAAAGAGTCATCTCTACGGCAATCAAGGTGGCGGGAAACCACCTCCGAGCTCCACGCTAACAAGATCGAGGCCCATGCACTCGGTGCCGTCCTCATGATCGCTCCCTTTATATACCGCTCGGCTCCCTCCAGCCTGATTGCCCGCACTCACGCTCGCTGTTGAGAATTGCCCGTCTGCAAAAGATCTTGGATCGTCAAAAGTTTGCTTTGCTTACCGTCTGTCGCTGACCGTGTCCTCGTTTCATCTCTTGTTGTTCAAGCAAAGGTACGTGCATTCCAAACCATATCTCCGCACTTGAGCGGGCAATTTCCTCGGAACATCAAAGCTCATTATCTGCTGCAGTTCTCCTTCGAACTTCAAGTCTTCACCTCACCGCATCACACCGCCAACATGCGTTCCACACTTGCCCTCAGCGTTGCTGCCGTTGCCGGCATTGCCGCGGCTCAGTCTTCTACCCAGGGCAACTACCCGTACACCATCGATCCGAACAGCGTCCCTTCGTCCACCAGGGGTATGTGCAAGCTCCACTTATACCTCTGGTCAATGACTGACTTCGCTATAGATTACTGGTGTCAACAAAACGAGGCTCAATGCCCCCTCATCTGCCTCCAGCAGCCTGGTGTAACTTCCTCGACGACCCAGGATAACGAGTGTGACTCTGTAAGCCTTCCAAACCCCCTCTTTGGACATGAAAGTGCGGAGATAGGGTCAGCATGTGGACAGACGGTGTTCAAGTTGATCTGACGGCCATTGGCCAGCCCTTTTCTCGCTCCCCAACAGTCCCAACATTTCCCCAGAATCCATGCTAACAAGGCCTCAGGATTCGTTGACTTATTCCTGCGTCTGCGACAACGGCCTATCCCCCAACATTACCGAATATTCGCAAACACTCCCCTATTTCATCTGTACTGAGTGGGGCACACAGTGCGTCAGCAACTGCAACGGCGACAGCACCTGCGGCGCCGCCTGCCGTGCCGACCACCCTTGCGGTGCTCAGTCTCCCTTCAAGGGCAATGCCTCGTTGAGCTCCACGTCGGCCACAGCCTCTGCTACTGGATCTGGATCTGGATCTGCCGCATCTTCTGCGCCTCCAGTCACCGGCTTCGGTGGCGCCGCTTCCACCTCTGCTGCTGGTGGTTCCACTGGCGCTGCTGCCGCGACCTTTGTGCCCGGCGCAGCCACCAGCATGGCCGTCCTCTTCGGCAGCGTGTTCTTCGGCTTTGCTGTACTTCTCTAAGCCGTGAGCACCCCACCCATCGTCTCTTTTCTCTGCATAATATTTGTGGATCTTCTTCATGCATAGCGTTCGGGATACATTACAGTCATTTCACACCACACAGATACCCAATGGTACTTGCCGCTCATTTGATCGCAAACGGGGAGTTTAATTAGCAAGGCGCACATACAGGTGCGACTAATCAGCATTGCATAATTATGTAGCCCGGAGTCCTTAATTCGACTTTCAGCATGGAGTGTTGGCGATTTTCCAGAACTCCAAACTTCCGCCTCCAGTCTCCAGACTGTTGCTTCCCAACCTGTGAACTTTGTCTTGCTGTGTGCGAACCACCCTTGCTTCCCTTGACGTGTGAGGTTGAAACAGACACCCAAGTAGGTATCACTGTGGCTACTGCCGAAAGCGCAGGGTACGACCGTGTCGACTCTAAAAGGCTTCTTGATGTTGCACATGATATGTGCCAATCAGCACAAGGGTGAGTCGTCTCGAACAGCCGTCAACCTCAATCTATCTGCTACCGATCGGCCCGCAAAAGATCGAACTCTATTCTCGATCTTACCAAGGGCAACCTTGTCTCGCGCCGTATCATCACCGATTGATGGTTTGATCGCAACCGCAATGGGACAAGGTCCTGTGGAGAGAACAGCAAGTACAGCGAACATCGACCACTACACACACACTAGCATCGACACTGAAGCTGCAGATTACGCTTTTGTCTATCACGTCTATCATATCTTTCATGGATTCATATACATCGTCTCACCATCATCCCCATCCTCCGCTTCTTCAATCATCATCACAGTGATACCTCCAGATACATCCCCCCGGCCAATGCCTCCTCGCCAAGCTCTCATTCTTCCTATCCCTCGCCTCACGCGCGTTGACATACACGGGACAATCTGGTAGTGACGAGCCCGTAGTGTCGGAGAGTGTGCAGACGCGAGGATCTCTGTCCGCAGGGCCGGATGGGATGCGCCTTGGTCGCGCTGGTCGAGGCGGGAGCGTGCCTGTGGCGCCAAAGGTGAGGTCGGGAATGTCGGTTGTGGTGGAGCCACTGTTGCTGCGCGAGTCCGGGGGTGTAGGCAGGGGATGGAGGGGGGGACTGGGGTTGTGATGTGGGGGGTTGCGTTTCTTGGAGGTGGGCTTTGAGCGATTGTCGTGGTATGGCTGGAGTAGGGTCGCTAAAGCAGACTGTGGCGTTGTACTGGATGCGTTGATCAAGGCAATTGGTTCGTGAAACCCACCCCGCTGGACCTTGGTGGCCCTGGGTCTGAATCTTGCCAGCGATGGCTTTTTGAACGGTGCTCCGGTCGTTGGCGCTTGTGACGGATCATTAAGCTCTAGTGGTTCGGGACTGGGAGCAAAGCACTGCTCTGGCCTGAGTTCAGGGGCTGGCGGAGGTAGTGGGTTATTCGGCAGAGGAAAGGTAAGGCGTCCTCGTTCGAGAGGAGATGCGCTGGGTAGACGGCCAGTGATTTGGCAGGGATCAGAGAGGTTGACAGTATTGGAATCTTTGAAATAGAGATCTGGGAGTGCAGGTACGGGAATCTGGCGGGGATCAAGAGATAGGGCACTGAATGAGCATCGGACAGGCTTCGTTTGTTGGCGTTGAACAGCTTCTCGAATGACAATGCCTCTTACGGGAGCTTTCGAGTCAGGAGGCAGCAGCTCTGGGGATTGTCTGCGAGGCCTGTTGAGCGACGGGAAAATGAGGCTGATCCATTCCTGATCTTCAGCTGGCTTCTTTCCCTTGTCCTCAGATTCGCGTCGCCATACTGGAATAGAGAAGTGACTGTCTTCGGATGTCTTTGGCTCCTTCGGCGAATTCGGGTTGGTATGCGAGCTTGCGCGTGAAGTGCGTGGCGAAGGTACAATACTTGGTAGAGGGAGTCTTTCTTCGCGCAAAATCCTGCAATAAGCGCACTCTCCCTTGGAGCAATGTCGCTTGTGTTCTTCCCATTTGTCCAAGTGAGCCTCCCACCGCCATGATTCCCTCCAGTCACTCCCACCAGCCGCGTAAAGCTTGAAGAAGTCGTCAATTACAACAGCTGGCAGTGGGTCGCCATCCGGGCCTGCGATTGTACATTTCGTATCCTCTGATGCAAAAGGAGAGTCTTTCCGCAAGTCGTCTGATAACAATGAATCGAATCGGGGTCTGAATCGCCCAAAGCGCTCGGACTGCTGGATGAGCCATTGCTGGATGAGTATTCTTCTTCGAGTCGGAGAGGAAACCCGCGGTACAACAGTCGCTGTAGTTTCTCTGTCGAAATCGTCGGTCGCTGGCGACGTTGAGAGCAACGCTGGAATACTTCCGAGTCTGAAGTCCACTTGACTCCTACGGACTGCACGTTTTGGTTCGCTGATATCGCGACGAAAGAGCTGAAGCTTCTTCTTCACGTACTGTAAAGGCATGGTTTGACCGAGATCTTGATCAGGGCAGTGTGTATGTAGCTCGCTGAGAGACGAAGTTGGAGACAAGGACATAACCTCAGAGCGCTCAATGAGACTCATGATGTTAGTCTCCTCAGAGTACTGGTCTGTTGAAAGCTTTGACGTCCACCGCAGGGATCTCTACAAGTCAAAGTGGGTATTTATACGAATGTCTGCCCAACCTTACAACGAGGCTTGCACGGACGTCATAGGCGAATTGCTCCATGTTGTCCCGACAATCGACTGAACATCGAAGAAATTCGGAACTGCGCTTCGCAGGCTTGGAGGCGCTCTGAAAGTCCTAAGTAAGTTTTCTCGAAGGAACCTGCGGTTGATGATGTCAAAATGATAGGCAAGCAGGCAATCGATGGTCCGGTACAAGGGCCAGTGCTTCTGCAAGAACATCGATTGTAGAGGAATCCTTGACCATATGACTTCAGTTCCAACTCTTCTGGGGTGTTACAACCGTGGGAACGATGAGGGGACAGTAAATGACGCCGGTGTGATTGCAATTTGGGCCCCAGCAACTCACCTGACATGGTGGCAAGGTATCATCGTGACATAAAGAAAGAGTGCCACGTCGCGCCCATGGGGAAATGAGGACATAGGCCACGGAAAGCAGTCCATTGGCAGACCAACTTTTGTGAGGCTGCAAGGTGGGTCTGACCGGTGTAAGTAGGCATTACGGGCAGCATTTGTTCTGCGAGATTGCGAGAACAACTGAAGAAGCAAATTTGGTACGTTGACTGTCGACAGTCAGCTGCTTGTTGCTCAATTGGGATTCCAAGAACGGTGAAGTGGAGAGGAACGTTGGAAGTCTCGAAGGATGTACTTGCTAGTGCTGCGGCTGTTTCCGCACCAGGAAGGCAACCGATTCGACGGTGTGCGAGATGTCTGGTCGTCAGCCAAACAACGCAAACATGGGCGGCGCACTATGACACCACCACTCGCTGGTCTCGACTCTTCCTCATCGACCGCGCCCGCCAATGCCACGGGCACCCTGAGAACGCAATGCCCCCTCGACTGCTGTTTGGAGCATCGCGAGCTCTCTCCGCACGTCCGGCGCTGGTTGTGCGAGTACGCCTTGGCCGGAGATTCGCCTCGAGCTCGCCAAATGCGCCTGAAGTGTACGATGTTGTCTGCGTGGGTGGTGGCCCCGCAGGATTAAGCTTGCTTGCAGGCTTGAAGGCATCGCCGGTGACAAGGGGGCTGAAAGTCGCTCTCATCGAGGGCCAGGACATACAGAAGACGCGCCTATCGAGTGATGCAAGTCTGGACAGCTTCTCGAATCGATGCAGCTCACTTACACCGGCTTCTGTGCGGAATCTGCAAGGTGCGCCAGTGACTGTGAGAGTGTAGTATGGCTATCCTAACATGTGCATAGAAATCGGAGCATGGAAGCACGTGAACGCAGCCCGAGTACAGCCCTACCAGGAGATGCAGGTATGGGACGGCGTTACAGACGCGCGCATTTCCTTCGACTGGGACACAGCACGACCGCTCCTCTCTCCTCGAAACCCCGCTCAGCCCACGACGATCGCGTACATGATCGAAAACACCAACACTGTCACAATGCTATTGAGCCGACTCGAAGAACTTGGGGGCGTGGACATGTTCACCTCGACCAAGGTAAGCTCCATCGAGCTGGGCACCGATACGGAGCAGATGGACTTCACGTCTTGGCCTGTCCTTACACTGTCGAGCGGCAAGACACTGGCAGCCAGGCTGCTCGTAGGAGCCGATGGTGCAAATAGCCCTGTCCGGACATTCGCCGGCATCGAGTCACGAGGCTTCGACTACAACCGCTTTGGTGTGGTAGCAAGCTTGAGCATTGAAGGACAAGGCTGGGGCGGCCCGGAGCACAAGATTGCCTATCAGCGCTTCTTACCTTCAGGTCCTCTAGCACTTCTCCCTCTACCAGGCAACAAGTCCACGCTTGTGTGGAGTACGACACCAGAGCGCGCTGCTAGGCTTAAGGCTTTGGCACCGGAAGACTTTGTGGCTATGGTTAATGCTGGCTTCAGGCTATCGACGACTGATCTTGAATACCTGCACTCTCTAGAGAAAGGACAAGCGGAGGAGGTGGCATGGCGAGAGAAGCACACACCCATAAACGAACGAGCAATACCTATGCGCATCACCAACGTCGAAACAGGCACCGTTGCCGGTTTCCCTCTTCGCATGCGTCACGCCGACACATACACTGGCGAGCGTGTCGCCCTTGTTGGCGACGCCGCCCACACAATACACCCGCTTGCAGGCCAGGGGTTGAACCAAGGCCAAGGCGATGCTGCAGCTTTGGTGAAGACGATATCACATGCAGTGCGAACTGGACAGGATATTGGCTCCACGCTAGCTCTGGAGAGTTACAACAGCGAGCGATATGCTGAGAACAACGCCATGCTCGGTGTGTGTGATAAGTTGCATCGCCTGTACAGCGTCGAGTCTGGGCCAATCGTAGGACTGAGGAGCATTGGACTGAGGGCAGTAGATGCCATGGGACCGCTGAAGAGCTTCTTCATGAGTAGGGCAGCAGGCGGCTCGTAATACCCTGTACCCATTACACTGTACACTTCGACTTGTATACATAGCAGCTGCAGTATGAGCACCATGCGCAGCGTAGATCTCAATGGCACCAAATCGCGCCATCGGACTGACCCGCATTCTACCCTGCATATGCCCCACTGTTTACGCCCCACGTCATTGATTGACAACATTTCGAAGTCTGACGTTTAAACTTCTTGAATACAACACCAGAATGGCAGATCATCAGAAAGATATAGAGGAATTTGGGAACAACGATGACTTCTGGTTGTTCGGATACGGGTATACAAACGGCCGTCCACAAAGCGTACAGCTAGATCTGACAAATACACAGGAGTCTGATCTGGAAGCCTCCGCCACACTTTGGTAGATAAAAGTCTCTCGTCCTGTGCTTGACAACACTTAACATTCTCAGACCAGCGTGTACCCGGCTACATTGAAGGCTATGTCCGCCGTTTCTGGCAGGTATGAAGCCAGCTCAGTGGACCGTCAAATCTTACTAAGCACGTCTGCAGGCAAGGTACATCCTCTTGAACAGATCCTGACAAGACAAAACAAGCTCTAACAAGAGATATAGCGAGGACCATAGGGGTACTCCCGAAGCCCCCGGGCGGGTAGCAACACTCATCGATCGCGCACACTGGGACACACTATCCGACCACGTGAGCACCTCGACCGTCCCCTCCATTCCAACGCACTACCTAACAAGCCCGCAGCACGAGCCCACAGAGCGCGTCTGGGGCGCCGCGTACCACATCCCTGCCGCCAAAGTCCCAGAAGTAAGACAGTACCTCGACATTCGCGAGATAAACGGGTACAGCATCCAATTCACGCCCTTCCACCCAGCCTCGCACACCGCCCCGATACGCTGCCTCGTGTACATTGGGCTGCCCGAGAATCCACAGTTCTTGGGTCCCCAGGATCCAGACGCCCTCGCCAGGCATATTCTGCGCAGCAAAGGGCCCAGTGGAGAGAATAGGGAATATCTGTTTAATCTAGAACAGGCCCTGCTTGGGTTGAGTGAGGAGAGCGGAGATAGACATATTAGTGACTTGGTGGAGAGGTGCAGGAAGATTGAGGCAGAGGGACCGGAAATAAGCGGCAGCAGGTAGCTTGGATGGTGGAATGCATCGAGGTGACCGAGGACAGGGGAGCAAGGAGGAGCTTGTCCTCCTTCAGCGTACAATTGCGAATCTCCTGCTCACCGCGCGCTATAACCCCCTACCCGTGGCTTAAGGATTGCAAGTCTCTGCGAAAAGCCAACAGCGAAGAGCTCACAACTGCGTCCAAGGAGACGTGATTGTTCTGATGTGGTGGGAGCTAAAAGACTTAGACGGCTCATTTAGTAGATGCTCTTATCGTCACACTGCAAACGCGGGTATAGGCACGCAAGAGTCTACAAGCATGAGTGAAACTTCTTACACCCTCGAGTGTCATGCGATTCACTATGCAAAGAACACAAATCTATGCCCAAGCACCAACCAGAGCCATGAGCAATGCTCCCGCTACAACACTTCCACAAGCTTGCAGTCGCCGCGTCCCCTGTAGTATGATATAGCTCTCGTCACTCAGGAAGTCCTCCGCTAGAAGCTCTACGAGGCCAGCGAACAACAGTAGGCCACTTGAAATGGCGTTCATGAAGCCGACCATCAGCAGGCCGGTCTTGCTAAACGGGTCGTAGAGTGTGTGAATTGCGAGACCAATTGCTTGCCCAACAGGTGTCGTTGTTCCGTACGCTAGTGCCATGAGCCATGGCTTAGGCGAACCGGCAGGGAAACGAATGGCACTGATACGTGACCCAAGTGCAAAGCCCTCGAACGTCTGGTGGAAGGAGATAGCCACTAGTAGCACGATGAACGAGGTACCCGTTGCTACAGACAATGCCATGCCAATAAACACACTGTGAAATAAGATACCGGCTTCGAGCAGTAGGCACTGCAGCAGCAGCTTCTTGTTCTGTGCCTCTGTTTTTTCAGATGTCTCTGGCGAAGGGTCGCGGGCACCATGGGCTCGCCTGTGTGCGTGTGGGTGTGACAGCAGCTGAGACTCGTCCTCCATGTCATCCTCCTCTTGCTGTCTGGCGAGCTCTTCAGGGCTGATGTCCAGGTCTGAGTCGTCATCGCTGTCAATGCTTCGCCGTGCAGCATGACCGTTGGGCGCAGTTGGCGTGGTAGGAGACACCATGGAAAGGGCTGGAGAGCGTCCTGCCATTAGACCGGATTGTTCAGATGATTCTACATCTACATCGTGCAATACAATGCCTGGCACATTCCCGTTCGCACCACTGCTGTACCGCCCAAAGCTGTGGCTCCTTTTGTGACCTGGTCGGCCGTGTGCGTGGTGGCCGTCTTGGCCAAGAGTGTCGTAATCGACTGCATGGGAATGCCCAGCGCCCTTTGATGCAAAGAACATCTCAATGCCCACCACAACAAAGACAGCTGTCATGGCTATGAGGCCCGGCATGGCTGGGTAGCCACGATTCCAGAAGTGCGGAAGACATGGGTCTGTCAAGGACTCGAAGGCGGTAGGGAGGAGGTGGACGAAGGCGGTGGCTATGAGCACACCAGTGCCAAAGTGCCGTGAGAGGAAGAGGAATCGTGAGGGCACAGGTATGCCAGGAAATCGCTTGACGACAATGGGAAAGGAGCAAGCTGTCCACGGTTAGCCATCGGCTGGTATTATTCACCACGACCACACGCACCAGCCGTGCTCAAGGCGAGGATAAGAACCAATGCGAAGACATGGATCCCAGTGTTATAGTGTTTTTTCCCGCCCTTTGACCCGCACTCTGGTTTTTCGGCTTCCTTTTGTCGGCGCTGCAGCTCTCTGCGGAGTAGCTCGGTGGTGAAATGCGAGAGGCCTGCAAATGAGATATAATTTAGCACGCTATTGCCGGTACGGCCCTTCTTTGCATACTGCGAGAGAGTTTGGATTGCGCGACTTACCTTCTACAAGACCATCGCCAGTCGTCATGTCGTTGTTGCCAGAACTCCGGGACAGCTTGGAAACGCGGACCACCGAGGTGCTCTACCAATGGTGCCGGACCCAGGTTCCGTTGGGCTATTTTTACCTTACATAATTCAACGTCTGCACTTACATGGTATTGCTCTCTTTCATCTCTTTCACCTCAAAGCTTCTGTTCGCTCAATGCTGGCTCGGAATGCTGTAGTCGCAACACGAATACCGCAACCTGCATCCACCCTGCCTTCTCTGACAACAAGCCGCCTCGGGGAAGGTGCGGTCTCCCCCTGTAGCAACTCAAAAGCACCCAGCACCAACAGAATACCAGGAATTGCAATTTACCAGACATGTAACAGCGGTGACACGTGTCATGTTAATGCCATGGATTGACGACTACTGACAAGTGTTCATTTGTACGGCTCCGGAACGCGTTCAGAAAGCGCTGGAAGCCTCCTGGACTGCAGCATTCGCCAGTCTAATCTTGCCCCATTGCACTCATCGCGCGCTCCGAACAAGCAGTACACCAAACGGAAAAATCTTCGACATTGCGTCTCTTAACTCAAGATCTCGAAGCTGCCCAGTTGACTCGACCCGTTCGATCTGCATGCCGAATGCCAGAAAGCATCTGCTCATTTCATCGTTCCCATATTCGTCGAACGCCATCTCACTAACGATGCTATTTTTGTGCCCTTCGGCATGAGACCCGGAAAGCTTCAAATAACGACTACGTACATCCGTGACTCGCCGCACCTGCCGCGTCGTGTTGTCCCTCAAGCAATATCTGATAACAGGACGAGGACTTTGAAAGGTTCGACTACGAATGAACACTCAGAAGACAAAGGACCTAAAGTCGGCATCAAACACCCTGTCACCTCCGAGCTCCCCCAACAGGCTAATACCGATTTGGACTTTGGTAGTTGCACAGCTTCAGCCCCTCCGACGTTTTTAGACACCGTCAGTACAAGGCAATCACAGCCCGGCGCCATTCGAGCATCATCCGAATAATTATGGTGGCGAGTGAGGGTCGATTGCGAAATCTTGGCTTCGTTCCCGCTTACATCTCACGCTTCTGTGCGCCCTGTCGAGCTGCACTACCTCGAGCACCAACGAGATCAGGTCAGCAATACGATAGCTTGCTGGTGCTGGTTCCCAAAACGTGCGATGGAGGACCAGGACGACAATGCTACGGCTTTGAAACGCTCTCAGCCGATAGTACCCGTCCAACAGGACTTTCTGTTTGTTGAAGCATCCGAAGCAAAGGCATCACGCCAAGGACGGCGCAATGCTCGCTCCTTCGTCATGCAAAAGGCAAGGAGGGAGCGGCCTTGGTCTACGAGCAAGCAAGCCGCAAAGCAACGAGGCCAAGGAAGAAGTGCTGGCACACAGAAGGTCCTGTCGAATCCTAACACAGCATCGCCGAGCCCAACTTCTGAATTTAGTGGAAGCGATTATTTCCCTGACTTCAAACAAACGAGTGCGAGTATATTCGAGCGGGGTATATGTACGAAGTGTAAGATCTTTGTCGTCCGCCATGGGCAAACCTTGTGCCCAAAGTGCATATCACACTTACCTTCTGATTGTATGAGAGAACCCAAAAACGGCACTCTTGATCCTTTTGGGGCATCTGCGCTCAAATTAGACAAGAACATGTCGGAGTTACTGAACCACTGTAAGTACATCTTTCAATCCCACCAACAAATTCAACGAAGTGCGCCGAACCTGCGAGGGCATTTATCGACTTCCCGCACAAGCCTACAATCCTGACAGGCTCTAGAGAGTCGAACCGAACCCTTGCGTTCAACAGCAGATCATTGAGAGTCGAACAACGCTGACTGCAACAACTTAGTTATTCACGAGATGGTTCCGGGAGTGATCGGCGTTGATGTTCGACGCAGGTCGACCTCGATGAAGTCAGAGTGGTTTGACACCGCGCTGGGCAATGAGGGCTTTATGCACAGCCTGCTCAGCACAGCTGCATTGCACATGTTCGTCTTTGGGAAAGGAACTGTCAGCACGATTCTCAGTCACCGCGCGAAGGCCATCTCAGCGGTGAATAAGGCTCTGTCGATGCAGGATCGTGCTGTTCGTTTCTCAGACGCAACGCTCGGCGCCGTCTTCAATCTCTTGACTGTGGAAGAGGGTCTGATGATGCCCCACTTCAAGGATGAGATACCATATGACGAACAGCCTAATGCTATGAACATGCATCTGAACGGTCTGCGAGAAATGCTGAATATGCGGGGCGGCTTGATGGCTGTTGGCACAAATCGAGTGTTACAAGCCTTCATACTTTGGTATGTAACACTTCGCTTTGGCAGCTTGGCCCAAAATAGATTGACAAATGCTTACTGAGCATCAGGCATACTACAGCTCACGCCATAGCACAGTTCAGCACACCTCACCCCGCAACTTTGGCGTATATCCGTGCAGCAGATATTCCTCGTCACCCACGAGGCTACAGTCCGAGCCACTCACAGCATCTTGTCACGTCGTGTCGATATGCAGGTCTGACGGAATCGCTCACTGAGTTGCTGGAGTCTGTGTTGATACTCGCCGCCGACCTGAACGCGTGGTACGATGATCCAGAGTGTCCACTCGACGCGCTAGATGTGCAGAATTTCTCCTGTTCACTCGAATGTTTGCTGCTTGCATGGATTCACGAAAGAGAGCCTCTCATCACGCCCCTTGAAGGTGCTCTTTGCGTTGCATTGATCATATTTACCGTACGAACGACCGAAGCGCTCAAACGGTCGTCAGACATCCACCTTCTACACTACGCCGCCAGCAAGCGGCTCGAAAGTGCGCTCAATTGCACCACGCGAATAGAGTGGCAACTATGCCCAGATCTGCTTCTTTGGATCCTGTCCATTGGTGCAATTTCAGCTGAGGGTTCGGCAGAGAGTGCCTGGTTTGTCCATCAGTCCTCGCTGGCGTGCGCCGAATTCAACATTGCTTCTGCTGAGGCGCTACTCGACCGATTGAGCGCCTGCGGCTGGGTCAACTACAAGCTCGACGAATCCGTCCACCATCTCTGGTATAACATCGTACACCTCAGGTAAGATCACTTCACCCATGAGTCCTTCTGTTAGCCTGCTTGTATCCGACCAACCGTCCGCAGACTTGAACCGTACATGAAAATATCGTCGCCTAACATCGGAAATGTCGATAGCCCCCCTGGGCCGCTACAAAATAATCTTAAGGTGACCGAGCTTACCGATTGGCGCACCATTGATTGGGCAGCCGTGGTTGCAGCCACGCCTGTACAAGAGGCGGAGATCAGTAACGAAGGAGTAAGTTGGACGAGAGCGACTGGGTTTGACGATGATTTCGGCGATGCTTTGCTTGATCCCGGATACAACTACGGGGGGGCTGGATTGCTATGTTTGTACCCTGTTCAATTGCTTTGATGGTTGCGACTGCGACTGCATTAGACTTCCTTGCTTGAGGATCTGTACTGACAATCCTACTAGGGCGGTAGTCACTTTTTCATAGACCCAACCATGAAAGTGACCAACGAGTTAATGAGCAAGTACATGGCCCTGACCAGGAGAGCGAGCGCCCTTGATTTCCCTGAAGCTCGACGGCCGAAGCTGAAAGAACGAATCGATTCGGGCAATGTGTAGACGGTGCCAGAAGGGACAGACATCTACAAGGACACCATTAAGGCCAGCTTACTACCGGGAACGAAGCTCCGCTATGGAAGACTACCCAGCACCGCCTCAGTACCCAGCTAGACCAACAACCTTCCGCCGTCACTCGTTACCTGACTTCCATTCGCGAACTTGTCTTTCATCAGATATCCATATGCCTCAGCAATCTCCTCTGGCTGTCCAAGCGTATTTGTCAAACTATATGCTCGTGTAAACTTCGCCGCCGCTTCCTCGTCCATTCGATCCAGCATAGGTTGCAGCAGCTCGGTCTGAATAGCCCCAGGAATAACAACATTCGTACGAATAGGGTTTAGATCGACTGCCAGTCCTCTCGCAAGCCCCTCGACAGAAGCGCCAATGGTGGCCCTGAACGTCCAGCCAGGGGATGGTTTGTGTGTGTTTGTCCCACTGGTCAATGTAAACGAAGAGTTCACAGACTGCGGCATATACTTGCCGGTTGTCAGGAGCTTAGCGACGATGCTTGGGGCAATGAGCCGCACGTTGAATCCATCTAGGATATATTGAGGAGTGATGTCTTTCACGCTCGGAGCGGCAACGGAGTCGCCAGCAGTGAAAGCGATGTGATCAATCTTCTTGATTCCGCTTTCGGTGGCCTTGTCGAAGAGGGCTGTAAGGTTGGCCTCGATGTTGGCGACGTCAGAGAGATCACATGCGTGCCCGGCTACGTTGGAAGCAGGCAGGTTGGGGTAGAGAGACTGGAGCTGCTTGACCTGGGAGTCGACCTTGGGTTGGCGTGAACCGGAAATTGTTACACGGGCACCGTAAGAAAGGGCCATGTTGGCGATGGCGTAGCCGATACCTGAGGTTCCGCCAAAGACGAAGACATGAGTGTCCTTAATGCGGTTCTGGTGAGCCATTGTATTTCGGGGTGAAGAGGATTCGTAGTACGCAGGGCCTGTATTGATGAGACTGGATCAGGAGAAATTCTTTTCCAGACGTGAAATATATACTTGCTCGCCTTTCGACTCGTTGTGTGGACTTCATCTACGTAATCCTAGGTAGTGCTGATCGCCCGCTCGCGCGCCATTCTCCGTTATGTCCGCCACTTGCGAAGCCGCTGTGTCTACCAACGCGGCTTGAGGCATATGCGACACGAACGGAATGTTCCGCCGTTTATGTGGGCTGGGATGCCTTATGTCTACTTGCAGGACGCTGCCAGTTGGCAATGTATCTGACTGGCTAGTCTGTCGAGGCAGCACCATAGCTCGGCAATCCACTCGCACCTGAGCCATCGGTCAGCGGAGTGACCATTTGACCGACAAGTCTTTGTTTTGAAAGCATATATCAACAGATGCATCTGCAGCTTTTGTATCCCCTCTTAACTCCGACATGGAACGAGGTGATCACTCAGCAACATTTTGGCAGGCCGTTCAAACCAAGTGTGCACCCCTACGTTCGGTCACCAGGCCAGTATGATCTGTCTCCTTCAACATGACGCTGGATTTGCCTGGATTGTGTCATTCTCTGCCGAAACTCGAAGGTAGCCAACGAATGACCCGAGGCCAAGTGTTTGCTATCTGCTTCTTTACTAAGCTCCTGTTACAACCGTGCGGCTTGTAAGGGTGTTGTGAAAGAGCCATCACTTCACAAACAGCGACGAGGGCCAGTAGTGCCACGAGGGACATACAGTACATATGCGGTGAAATGAGATCGCGAGGCGTAGTGTTGTATGGGAGTGAGAAGGGGTTCGTACAAGGCATACAACGAAGCCTAGGGTATTAGTAATCATGATAACAGTGTAGCTCTAACTCAGAATCACAGAACCACTACACATGACATTCTCTTCAATCAGAAAATCGATTTACTCAAGATCATCAACTGGATCTCCAAGTCTCAAAGGTATACCTCAAAATCACTTTCCCGTGTATCGCTTCTCCAAATAACGAAACACCGGAAACGCAACTCCACAGAATAGAGCTGTCAACTCATGACCGACATTGCCGCCTTTTTTGCCAATAAAGCTGGCGATAGGTGCAGTATACCAGGCGACCTTCATACCTAGCGCAGCTCCTAGGAAGCCAAAAACGAAGGCTGCGATTGCACCCCATCCGAAGGGAAGGAGCTCCTGACTTGCCCAGGCATCCCAATCGTAATTTTGCCAGCGCGAGTAGCGGAAGATGACGTGCTCCTCGATTATGATGACCAAATGTATAATAGTCCAATATCCAATGATTGAGAGGAAGGTCTGGAGTGTGTCTTTAAAGAATGCAGCAGCACAGGAGCCGACCGTAATGGCTGCGATGTAGCCAAAGGTAACAAATGCAATGCGGGGGACACGGATCGCCCATGGCCCAAAATTTTGAGCATGAATTGCAAAGGAATAATTGTTTGGGATGTTGTTCTGCACTCATCAGTAACGTACACAGAGAACAGAGTGTGGGTGGGCTAACCGGTATCGAACTCAAACCAGCAAGGACAAGCAGGAATTTCCCAAACCCGCCAGCGGGCTCCAAAGACATCTTTAAGGGTCCTCCTACACCTGACTCCTTATACGCCGCTTTCCACAGGGCATTGGTTTCGGTACCACTATACATCGCAGCGCCAAGCGTCTGGACCAGTATCGTTGGTATGCAGATGCCGACATAAGTGGCGATGAAGATCTTCCAACGAGGGGTGTTGACTGGCATCTTCACATTGTAGTCTGCAGCGCAATTAATCCAGGACACCGCGAAGGAGAAGATGACTGCGATGAAGCTGAAGGCAGCAGCGGCGCCGTTCGCTCCAGATGGAGACTTGATCGCATCGCCATCGAAGTGTTTGGCTCCTGTCCCAGCAGCGACGCACCATACAATGAATGGTGGAATCCACAGATATGCATCTAGATGATGGATCCAGGCAATGCCCATGGCACAGATGATCCAGACAGTTGTACAGATGACGATAACTCCAGCCCACTGAGGGAACCGACCATCGGAGAGAGCGTATAGTACTGAGGCTCCGGATATGGAGTTGATCGCATTCCATCCAGTTGTACTAACCATAGAGAAGACAACGACAAGAAGGTTGCCCCAATAACCAAAGGAGTACCGAGAAAAGGTTGTCATTCGCAGACCCGTCAACCCGAAGGTAGCTGTCCAAGCCGGGAGTAGACAGGAGAAGACGTTCACAGTCGCAATGATTGCAAAACAGTGCCAGAAGCTGAGGCCCATAGTACCGCCAACCATACCAGTGCTCAAAGTCGCGACCGCGAAGTTCGCACTCATCCTTCCTGTATATCAGATGTTGAACTGAACTCGCTTAGGCACGGGTCCTTACCAGAAAGTGCATGCATTCCACCATTTTGAGGTGTTCTCTGCCCGGTCGGCATCTGTAACACGTTGTATTCCACCGGTTTCAACGGCAAGACGTTTCGCCCACCATTGAAGCCCAGACAGAGTCGTCGGCTTCTCTGTCGATCCAGCTCGAAAGTCTTCGGTAGAAGCAGGTACAAGTGATGGCTTGTGTGCCCTCTCAAGGCTCGAAGCGCTATCTAATTTGATGGACATGATGCTGATGCTGACGCCTTCTGCTGTTGTAATGGAGAATCTCACCCATGGCGAACTGGTTTATTATAACACACTTTCTGCGTGTACCTCGAGTACTGCTCCATGATCGAAGTTGAGTGCCAAATGTCGTGATACGCTTATCACCGCGGCATGCCGGGCGGTGAGATAGTAGAACCGGTATCACCGCGGCATACCGCGGTCCGTACTTGGTTCACCCAATGGTTCGTGTTCAACGACGGCATACCGCGGTTGAGCAAAGATCTCGTTCGTGGACTCAACGAGAGATATTGACAGTATAAGGATTGGTGATAACGCCCAGAGAAGTCGTCATTCAGCCCAGCCAGCATCAGCTTGACTGCATCGAATTGGAGAAACATTCCGTTGGAACCGTCCGATCTTGAGAGCATAAAGACGAGATAGTACTCTGAACTCCCTGGGTATCGATACTCCTCTGATACTATGGAACAAAGTACCCTCATCCGCCGCGGTCTCGGTTTGCGAGGCCTCGATCCACACAACGTATCGCCTGGATACACACTCTTCGCCCACCTTACAAGTCCTGGCACTGTCAATCTCGTAGATATTCACGGCCAAATCGTACATCAGTGGAATCTCCCATATCGACCCGGTCGACACGCTCAACTACTGAGAAATGGAAATCTGGCGTATAACGGTGTCCATCCTGAAGCTCCACGCCTGTTTCCCCTCTGGCAGAAGTATCGAGGTGGAGTAATGATGGAAGTTGATCCACAGGGCAACATTGTACGAGAGCATCGCGATCCCCTCGCTCATCACGACCAACACCATCTCGACAATGGTGAGCTGCTGTACACAACCGTAGAAGGACTGAGTGTGGACAAAGGCGCCTCGGTACTCGGCGGAATACCAGAGAGTGAAGCACCAGACGGCAAGGTCTACGCCGATTGCATCAAGCATGTATCCTCGTCTGGGGAGCTCCTTTGGTCGTGGAAAGCGATCGACCACTTGGATCCTAAGACCTTCAAGCTTCAGCCCCACTATCCTCGCGAACATTGGCCGCTTATCAACTCAGTGTACCCGTTGAAGGATGGCAATATTCTTGCTTCTCTTCGAAGCGTGTCCGCAGTGGTGATCATCTCGCGAGAGACTGGCGAGGTGATTTGGCACCTTGACTCCACAGTCGTGGCGCAACAGCACTGTGCAAGCGAGTTGGAGGATGGCAACATCCTCATATTCGACAACGGGACGTTCCGCCATCACGAAAGTGCGACATACTCCAGAGTCATTCAAGTCTCACGAGAGGACAAGTCGATTGTGTGGGAGTACAAGGATCCGCACCCCATGACATTCTTCACTCCGTTCATGGGTGGTGCACAGCGGCTGCGAGGTGGTAATACTTTGATAACTGAAGCAGCATTTGGGAGAATTTTCGAGGTTACGAAGCAGGGTCAGTTGGTTTGGGAGTATGTCAACCCCGACTTTGCTGACTATACGGGCTTGGATGCCAAAGAGATCGAGGGGTATTTTGGTTATCCAGCGAATGCCCTGTTTCGTGCGTATAAATACGCGCCAGAAGAGATTCCTTGGCTGCATCCCAACTGAAATATTTTTTAAAGCAGCAGTCTAGGAAAGAGTTCATAACCTTAAATCTATCCCAGTCTTCCAAGATGATTCAAAAGAGTATCTCCAGCTTTTCCATTCTCTGATTGCGATCGTGTGTGAAGCTTTGATGATTGGAGTGTTGTACCGCGGCAGCAAGGGGTCGTGCTGCGCGCTCAGGGAATCGGCTGGAAGTCTGGCAGCATCGGCATATGTACGAGACCCAGCGGCGAATCTCCAAAGAGCTCAGGGAAGAACTCAGCAAATTCGTCCTGTATGGTTGGGTCGACATCCGCAATAGAGGTGCTGGGACTCGTTTGATTGTTAGGCCGCAGCTTCTTGTGGAAGGCAGCAACAACATTGCCCATAGTGTATGCAATGTGACATGGTAAGCCAATCGCATGGAGCCATGTTGCCAACGACAAGATCAGCCCGTCCAGATCTTGGAGATTGTGAGTTGAACGAAGTGGCTCTTCGTACTTGTGGAGAAGCCTCACCAATGTGACGGCAGCAAAGCTTATCATATGATACACGTGGTCAGATAAATGTCGAGTCCTTTCATCCGTCGTATCCATTGCCAGTCTCATGATTGTCGTCGAAAGGCGGACCATTTCGTTCAACAGCGCCTGTCGTACTGCTGCGGATTTCGATTTGAGTGACCTATCGTAGGCTAACAGTTGGGCAAAATGGTAGCCCATTTGTATGAACTGGGACCGTGGCTGATTGAATAAGTATTCCCACTCCTCCTTCCAGGCGTGCAGAGCGGACTGTGTCTTTGGCAAATCGACGGGGTTTCGTGAGCTCTCGTATATGATCCAATAGAGACAGACTTCAGCCACCATGCGCGACTCGAAGTTCAACCCACGATTGGCGATGAGAACATGGCGGCATCGCTCGACATCTTGCTGATCAAGAACGGATTTCCGCCGAGTACCAACGCAGTAATGAAGGTGAGCCAGGCACAAATGGTTCCAGACACATAGCTTATCGAAGTCGGTCCTCGAAAGAGTCTCAGAGATCTCATTAGCTGTAGGCAAAGCCAGGCCGCTGATCATGCTGTGTTGAAGCGCAAAGCTGCTCAATAGCCAGCTGTCGACGCTCAAAGGTACCTGACCGATCGTTGTTGACCACATGCACAGTATCAAGGCAGCCTGGAAGAACTCGAGGGGCTGTGGGGTCCTCAACAAAGCAGCCGAAAGTTGCGACTGCAACTCTGTGAGCAGAGTTGGTGCTAATCGTGAAGCCAGATCCTGGGTTGTATGCCGGACTGCAATCAAGCAGCAAGCTGCAAGTAACAAAGGTGATTTTCGAATGTCTCCCAGAAGCGTTGAGGTTGGTAGCAAAGGATCGAAGGACACCCAGCGCCCGTAATGCTGCTGAAATATCGAAACCAGGAAGGTGGCATCTTCAAAATTAATCAACCCTTTCAAAATGATGTCGTTTGCTAGGCTGCGCGATGGGGTGGCGGTGCCTGCTCGGTTTGTAGCCTGGATACCTGAGTCCGTGGTAACTTCGCGAAGAACGAATAACGGCGCTGATTCCTTATCAGGTAGTGTAGTCTTGCTGGTCTGATGCCGGATATTAAGATGTGTCGGCTGCTGATTGTCTGAGGTGTGACCTTCGGCCTCGAGTTCTACAACCCTTTTAGAGAGCCTCTCCACAAGTTCTTCCAGGCGCTCAAACCTTCTTTGGTAAGCAGGTAGGTGATTATGCCAATAGACTGAAGTACCTTGCGTGATCATAGCCTTGTACACCATCTGTGCCGTAGGATCGACCCTGATGGCCAACAGCAGAGACAAATCTCTCTATATCAAGAGAGCACTGCTGCCCGATGCGATCACAACGCAGACAGGCTAGACCACTGGCCGTTTCGTAGCATCTTGTCTTCTGCTTGCGACACGCAGTACAGGCTTTCGAAGCGCGTCCGCGATCAGGAGGCATGGGTCAGGCAGATTACGCGTGGAGACGACAATGAGCGTCCTGACACCCTCATGTACATTTCAAGCACTAGTCATTGATCGAGCGAAACGGTAGTAGTATGGAGCTGCGCATGTTCGCGGGATGAGCAGAATGCGCCATTCCGTACGGAGCTAGCTCGCCAAGCCATGCCATATCCTACGAATACAAGGCTGCAGTTCTGTATTTCGTAAATTTGACACACGACATTTTGGCGCATTGCACGTCTTGGTATCAACAATTTTTGTCGCTAGCGCATTATGTCGGTCGTGAGAGATCAACGTACACGCACGCTCGGCTTCCAAAATGAGCGACGAAGTTCTTGTTCACATCTCCACGCCTGCCACACGCCAGAATGATGAGCTATTCCGAACACTAGCCAATGCCTATACCAAGTTTAAGCCCCATCGAATTCATCGCGGCCTCACAGCGCGGGCAAGAGCAACAGACCAATTGGCACGACGACAAGCGAAGATTCCCTCTACGAGAGCCAGAGCCAGTTTAAGCGACGAGACTACGAGTCTATCTGCACCAGTTGCCAGTAAAGAATCGTACGGTAGCTTCCCATCCAGTGTCTCTATTTGCGAGCGTCATCTAGGTCAAGTTGAGTCAGCACGGTCGTTCAGCCGCCTAGCCCAGCTTGACCAGAGCTATCTGAGTTGGCGGAAACGTATCACGGCCAAGTCGAGCTTCAAAGATAGTCACGAAGAGCTGCGGGCCAGTTCTGATGGTGCCGATGCCGACACAGGGTTCATCGAGGATTCACAGTCAGCGTTGCAGGCGTTGCAGAGTCAATTACAAGACATCTACTCCACGACCTCCACAGATACGTCCGATTCCGAGAAGGACAGTGATGAGAACCCCTCACGTGTGGATAGCCAACCACTTCTTATGTCCAATCCAAACACAGGTCATCGTCGTAAGACTTTTGAAGAACCAACATTACCGACTTCGTCGCAGGGCCAGTTTACAGTCAAGCGTGTATCAGAAACCTCGAGGGGACCGAATGCTTTTGCGACATACACACCCCAAAAATCCCAAAGTAAGCAGGTTCAAACGGATCTGGATGAACTTGGGCCAGAAAAATTGACAGATGTGTCTAATCATGCAGCTCTCGTAGCTAGTGACGATCGGGACACCACACACAATACTTTGGACTTCTCGCACCTAGCTGTTGACGCATTTTCTCCCCCTCCAACCATATCAGTAGCGTGTCCTGGAGCTCTGCCGTCGCAGGTTACAAAGCACCTCGCGGCACTGAAGACCAAGAATCCGACACGTTTCAGACCTCTGAAGATCCAGAGAGACTTGGAGAACGATGAGCGTGGCTTTTGGCAAATTGACTGCACGCAGTGGATCTCAAACGCACAGCGCGACTTCTGGCTGGCACTTTGCGAGCATGTACGCAGCGGTCGAATCGGCTGGGGGATAACCCTGCATCGAGAACACAGCTCAAGAGACAGATTGGGACGGGTCAAACTCTACTGCTGGGGGGAAATTGTGGAGCATACGTGGTTGCTCCTTTGGCTCTGTTCTGAAGGCAGGATTTCTGGCCTGAGAGTGAAATGGATTGATGCATGCGGCGTCGCTATCGTCGAGACAGACTGAGAAGGTGACCTGGACATTGGACTTGATGACTCCTCGCACTTGAATAGGGAATGGTGGATCATCATAGAGACTTGACCAAGAATGCGAACTTAGTTGAATCTGTGCTCTCAGAACGACTGTCAATGTCTGGCGTTGGTGATCGACGTCCCTGCATGAAACACGACGCTAGCGCGCCGGACAATCGAGGTGCTCAAATCTCCGAACTTGGGGACACCAGCGCTGCGCAACACACGTCCTCGCTATGGCTTGATAGCCAACCGCCAACCGAGTACTGACAATGTCACCGAAAACGCGAGAAGATGTTCGTCGGGCTGCAGGCGGTCCCCAGAACGATGAAGGGTCAGATAGTGACGACTACGACCTCCGACCCTCAGCTGAACATTCAGACGGCGATCACGATCTGCTGGAATCAGAGGATGAGCGCGAGCGACTTTTGACGCAGAAGGAGGGTCTAGCTGGCCTCTTCAGCTCCGGTGTGAAGATCGGGCAGCGTGATGGTGGCAGGAAGAAACATGAGATGGCGGAGCGCAATGGAGGAATAGACACTGGAGCGAGCTCACCAACATATGACACCGAGGAAGCAGTTGGCGAATCAACTTCGAGTCTATTGCGGTCTAGGCGTAGCTCTGAGAATGATAAGCACCGACTCCTCGCGACCAGGGCGCAAGAAAAGGCATGATCAACGATTGAGCTTGAAAGTACTAGAACTGACAATACATGCAGGCCAAGCGATCAAAGCGATGGCGTAGCATATGCATATACACATCGATCACTGGCTTCTTCTTCATTTTGCTTGCCTTCGTGTACCGTTTATCGGTCCAGACAGAGAGTAAGGTCACTGCAATTACAGCAACCGCTGTCTCGAACGGAACATCCCTCTTCGCACCGACGACCATATTGATCTCACTTGACGGTTTCCGTGCCGACTTCCTATATCGTAACCTCACGCCTACACTCAAACAATTTGTAGCGGAAGGAATCTCGCCGAAGTACATGCTACCCAGCTTTCCGAGCGTCACGTTCCCCAACCATTACACAATGGCCACCGGCATGTATCCTGAAGCGCATGGGATCGTGGGAAACACGTTCTGGGATCCGTCTCTGCAGAAAGAGTTCTACTACACAGACCCTGAGCGTAGCCTGCAGCCGTTTTGGTGGGGTGGAGAGCCCCTCTGGGTGACAGCAGAGAAGCAAAATGTTAGAACTGCGGTGCACATGTGGCCCGGCTCTGAAGCTCACATCGAGGACCAACAGATCGCCTACGTGGATAAGTACAACGGCTCGGAAGTGCTGGACAGGAAAGTCGACCGCATCATGGACCTGCTTGATGTGCCTGGACCCCAGGACATAGGCGCAAAGGCCAATTTACCTCGACCCCAGCTCATTGCTGCGTATGTACCCAACGTAGATGGGGACGGCCACATGTATGGACCGAACAGCACTCAGATTCGCCAGACCATTTCGAACGCAGACGCTATGATCGGCGGTGTCTTCAAAGGTCTGCACGAACGCAATTTGACTGACATCGTCAATGTCGTTGTCGTCTCTGATCATGGCATGGCTACCACCGATGTGTCCCGTTTGATTCAGCTGGAGGATCTGATTGACCCAGCCGAACTCTCGCACACAGACGGCTGGCCATTGTATGGCTTGCGACCCAAGAATCTTGACAGGCTTCACCCACTATACGACAAGCTTGTACGCGAACATGGTGACAATCCTAACATTGAGATCTATCTCCGCGAGAACATGCCTGAGCGCTATCACTTCTCAAAAAATGACCGTATTGCGCCGCTCTGGATAATACCGAAGGCGGGGTGGGCGATAGTGACGAAGAGTGAGTTTGACGTCGAAGAGGGGAAGAAGAAGGGCGAGGTATACCACCCTCGGGGCCTGCACGGCTACGACCACCAACACCCTCTCATGAGAGCAATCTTCGTTGCTCGCGGACCGGCATTCCCACACAAGCCTGGGAGCCGCATGGAGCCATTTCGTAAGTTGACGCGTCTCCTTGATAAGCTTAACGCTGACATATGTCCCAGAAAACATCGAACTCTACAACATCATCTGTGACTCGATCGGTCTGACACCCGCACCCAATAATGGCACCCTTCGCCTCCCCCTTAAACCTGTGGGCTTGCACAGCGATGATGGAGACTCGACCAACGAGATACCCAGCGACCCTGTTGATGCCCATGCTCCAGCCTCTGCGTCGTCATCTGCAGCGACCATGTCTGCCGTTATCTCGTCGCTATCTAGCCTCGCTGCTTCGGCATCTGGTCTTGATGGCACGAGCGCAATTTTGCAAGGAAGTACGTCGGTATCATCGTCGTCAAGTGTAACATCGAGTGCGCCACCTGCTTCAAGCAGCAAGCCAGCGCACAAACATTGGTGGGATTGGTTTACGGACAAGGCGGATGAGATCGAGGAATGGGTGGATGATTTTGTGCACAAACATAACCCCCTTGATGAGGACAAAGGGAATCAGAGCTCGTGAGGCGCTCTTCCCGAGTTTGTGTCATGATATAGACCAGATTTAAGACGTTTGAACTTCATGATACCCATTAATTTCTTCCTCACTCTGATCTATGGAAGGACTAAAGTCTAACACGACATGGAAGTCAGACTCCAAGCGAAAGCCCCTGGTCATCTCGATGCTGTTGCGACTCTGCAGGAATCACATACATTAGTTGCCTACTTGAATAGAATAGTTGCATTGTAAATGCACAGTTCAAGTCACGGACCCTTCCAAACTGCAACAAACGCGTCAGGCCGTTATCGGGAATGACGCGCTTTCATCGGCATTTTGATTTGCCGATGTCCTAATATGGTCTAGTGTCGGCCCGGATTAACTTTCGAGGAAGGAGCGTTCTGACGAGAGGGAAGGAGCAGGTCTAGCTGCAACCACGCCATCACCGGCTCCAACATACACCGAGCTTATACAGGGTCGCAGTCCATGGCGACATAATTCCACGGCGTTTGCCTTGCTTTTCCTGGCGTACTTACCGCCGAAATCGAAGATTAACACCAGCTCGAGCTGGCACGATCAACATCCTCTTAGCAGCTGCACCCAGCCACCACAGAGCACTCGTCGCGCATACTCAACTTGCAGTGCTTCTCTGGAGTTGCACCAGAGCCTTACATAACTCCTCAGCTGCCCGTTGGTCAGTAACGCGTACTGTCAGCGACGACGTAGCTTCCCATAAAGCCGAGGGATCGCAAACGCCGAGATGAACCCAGCACACCGCGAAGGCTGGCCGCAGTCGCAGGCACCTGCGCCTGGACAAACACCACAGCAACAAACAGAGCAGGGCCAGAGACAACCTGCGCGACCGCTCGATCCATACGGGTACGTGGACCCCGCCGCCCCCCCGATTGCGCCAGCAGTCAGGGACCAAGCAGCCATCAAGCATCCTCACACGTCACACATCGTAGCAATGAGTACTGACAACTATTGCAATGACAGGCAGAGCAATGCGAATGCACAAGCTTCCACACATGCGTCACCTGCACAAGGTCCAGGGCCCGTGCTCCCACCACCCTCTGGTAAGTCTTACACGAGCCTCAAATCTGGAATGTATCATTGACCCAGGCACAGGCACGCCATTCTACTCTTCGAGCGCTGCCACATCTCACAATCAGAGTCTCCCGCCACTCCCTGGCTTGACAGGCCAACCCCCACACTCGTCGCCTCACCAATCTGCGCAAAGAGCGCCCTCAACGGAAGGCGGGTCGACTGCGCAAGGACACCAGATGGCACAGGGCTCGCTATACTCGTTGCCCGGCATCTCCCAGACTCTGCAGCAGCAAGGTGCATCACAAGATCAGCCGAACGCAGACAGGGAACGGGAGTTGCGCGAGCGCGAGGCCAGAGAGCGTGAAATGATGGAGTCGCACGCGGCTCAGCAACATGCTGCACAACAAGAGGAGCATGCGAAGCGTGAGGCCGAGCAGCGCGAGCGAGAATTGCACGAGCGCCAACAGCGGGAGCAGGCCACCTTACAGAATCACTCTGCGCCAATTCAGATTCACCAGCCTGTTGCTGTCGCGCCGACCACACGAACAGTACATGGGCCTAACGGGCTACTCGGCCAGTCTGGACCACTGGCGGGAGCAAATTCACTGGCTGGTCCAATGGGCGGGCCCAATGTTGCCGGTCCTTACGGCAATGCACCTGCTCAGCACGATCAGACTACACCCCGCATGCAGCACGCCGTACAGGCGCCAACGCAGGCACAGATGTTGATGCCATTCACCGGTCCGCCAGGCGCAATGGGTATGGGCCAGGGCCAGCAGCCTATTCTCAATGTAAGTGGGCCTGGGTCCGCATGTGGAGACCACGCACTAATATCTACTCAGGACGCTCTAAGCTACCTTGACCAAGTCAAAGTCCAGTTCGCCGATCACCCCGATGTTTACAACCGCTTCCTGGATATCATGAAAGATTTCAAGAGCGGCGCGATTGACACACCGGGTGTCATTGAGCGTGTTTCGACCCTTTTTGCTGGTAACCCGAACCTGATTCAGGGATTCAACACTTTCCTGCCTCCAGGCTACAAGATCGAATGCGGAACAAATGGAGACCCAAATGCAATCCGCGTAACGACTCCCATGGGCACGATGGTGTCCACCATGCCCGCTCCCAGGCCACTGTCCCCACCACGCAGCGCAGCAGCAAATGGCAACACCGTACCTCAGCAAGAAGCTGCTTTCTATGAGACGTCTCAAGGGCGACCCTGGCCTCAACCACAGAGGGCGCCCGAGCACGCAGAGTCGCTGTTCTCGCCGAACAATCGCAACCTCGGCCAGCCACTCTATGGCGCACAGCAAGGCCAGCAAGGTCCCGCACCGCATTCCCCAGAAGCAACTACGCGCCCTCACCCTGATGCGGCTGCCTCGGCCGCCGCCCTCGCGCATCAGCAAGAGCAACAGGGAGTATCTCAGCTCCAGAACGCAGTGTCTGCCGCTACTGGACGCTCTATGCTCGCCCTCAGCGGTGACGCCTCAGCAGCTCTTCCTGTACAAGCTTTGAACGGTGCAGCTCAGGTTGCTCAGATGGGAGGCGTGGGTGCTGAGAAGCGTGGTCCAGTCGAGTTCAACCATGCCATAAGCTACGTTAACAAGATCAAGAACCGTTTCGCGTCGCAGCCCGACATCTACAAGCAGTTCCTGGAAATCTTGCAGACTTACCAACGCGAGTCGAAACCTATCCAGGATGTGTATGCACAAGTCACGGGACTTTTCAATGCTGCCCCTGATCTACTGGAGGACTTCAAGCAGTTTCTCCCAGAGTCAGCTGCTCAGCACAGAGCTGCACAACAGCAAGCCGCTAGGCATGCTGAGGATGCAGTCATGTTGAGCAACGTGCGCGGCGATGCTGCTGGCTATGGTCAGACACCGAACCTTCAGCAGACTCCTCGCGCCGATCAAGGACGACTCCCACCGATGGGCAACTTTGCTCCTACACCTACTGCGAACCGCGACAACAAGCGAAAACGCGACAGGCAAGGGCCTGTGGCTGCGCCTATGCCTGCCCCAATAGCACAGGAGCCTCCAACCTCCAACGTTCGCGGGGGTAACTTTGCAGCAGGCGCTGCAAGCAAGCGCGCCAAAACTGGCCATGCAAAGCAAGCAGTGCCTGAGGGTCCGCCAGTCTCGCCTACCCTTACACCAGCACTGCCGGAACCGATACCACCAACAACTACTACCACACCGAGCCAGGATGAGCTCGCTTTCTTTGACCGCGTCAAAAAGTTCATCGGAAACAAGAACACAATGAACGAGTTCTTGAAGCTTTGCAACCTCTACTCGCAGGACCTGATTGATAAAACACTACTTCTTTACCGCGCGCAATCTTTCATCGGCGGTAACCCTGAGCTCTTTGCTTGGTTCAAGAAGTTCATGGGCGAGGATGACGAACAGCAGAAAACACGTCCTAAGACGGTCAATTCGCGAGTTTCACTCTCCAACTGTCGCAGTCTTGGACCCAGCTATCGCTTGCTACCCAAGCGGGAACGCGAGCGGGTGTGCAGCGGTCGTGATGAGTTGTGCAAATCGGTCCTGAACGATGAGTGGGCTTCTCATCCAACATGGGCTTCTGAAGACTCTGGATTCATCGCTCACCGCAAGAACCAGTTCGAGGAGGGTCTACACCGTATTGAGGAAGAGCGTCATGATTATGATTTCAACATTGAAGCTTGCAGTCGTACTATTCAGCAACTGGAGCCAATCGCGAATCAGCTACTCACCATGAAACAAGAGGATCGAACGAACTTTGTACTTCCTCCTGGTCTCGGTGGCCAAAGCGAGACGATCTACAAGCGTGTCATCATGAAGATCTATGGTCGCGACAGAGGCAAGGATGTCATCAAAGAGCTGTTCACCATGCCCTGGAGTGTGGTGCCTGTCCTGTTACACCGTCTCAAGTGCAAATTGGAGGACTGGAAGGCTGCTCAACGTGAATGGGAACGTGTGTGGCGTGATCAAACCCAGAAGATCTTCTGGAAGTCCTTAGACCATCAGAGTCTATCTGTCAAGCAGGCCGACAAACGCCAGTTCCAGCCCAAGTCTCTCACAAACGAGATTCTGGTCCGATACGAAGAGCAAAAGCGTCTGCGACTGGTCCAGGAAATTCCTCAGCCAGAGTACCAGTATGCGTTCTCATTCAAGGATGAAGAGGTTCTGTTCGACGTCGCTCGCCTGATGATCACGTTCGCGGATAACAACAGTGGTACCGAGTACGCCAAGGTGGTCCCATTCATCAAGGAGTTTGTGCCGTTGTTTTTCGGCCTTGATCAGGCCAAGTTTGAGCAGCGCGTTCAGACTTCCGGTCGCGACACTCCCAACGAGTCCGGCGACGATACACCAAGCCCCGATGATGACGTCTCTCAGCGATCGCAAAAGCCTAAGAAGGGCGATCTGCGCCGAGACGTGCTTGACCCACGTGGCAAGTCTCGCAAGGACAAAGAGGACAGTCTTGCGTCTGCAAGCAGGGATACAACCCCTGAAATTGCATCCGGCATCGAAGATGAGGTTGCTGGGGACAGCTCAAATTCTAACGGCCGCGATGAGCAGACTGCTGGAAGCTGGGTGGAATACTCTGCACAGCCTGCAGCGCTAGATGATAAGGAGATAGAACACGACGAACCTTACCGACGCATCGAGTACAACATGTACGCCAACGGCTCGATTTATTGCTTCTTCCGCATGTTCGTCTACCTGTACGAGCGTCTGGCAAAGCTCAAGGAGAGCGAGGATGAAGTTCGGAAGGTGGTCGGTCGGGCTATGGAACCCAAGCCGGCACGACAACTCAAAATGCTGGACAAGCAGCCTGACGACTTCTTCAAAGACACGTCGTCTTCAGCAAACTTCTACCAGCAAGTCCTTGAGATGTTCCAAGATCAGATTCTTGGTGAAGTGGACATGTCCTTCATCGAGGAGACATTGCGACGGTACTACTTGCACATCGGATGGCAGATGTACAGCTTTGACAGGCTCATCAACTCGCTCGTCCGCTTCGCTCTGGCTGTGGTCAGCTCTGATAGCAAGGATAAGAGCCTTGACATCTATAATCTGTTCAGGAAGGACCGCGTCAACGATACCACCTCACACAAGAGCGAGATCAGCTACAGGAAGGCGGTTGAGAAGTACGCAAAGGATGCAGATACCTACCGTATCACATATGTAAGTTGTGTCTTGCCCAAGACGTTAATTCGGCACTAACTCGATTTGTAGGATCCTGTGAAGACAGAAGCTACTGTACGCTTGTTCAAGAAAGATGATCCTACATTCGATTCCAATGCGCTCGATCGGACTCGACGCTGGCGTGCATACCTTGCCTCCTATCAAGCCGTTGAGCCAACAGAGGAGGTGGACCATGCCAACGTCAAGTACCCTTATCTGAGGAAGCGCCTTGCAAAGGTTGAAGATATCACAGAGCAGGACGAACGTCTCGATGTCGTAAAGCACAGCGACAAGATCACCGTTTCGATCAGCCCTCAGACGTACAACATCACGTTCATCAACAGCGAGCCTTTCGGCACTGGTGGCGTTCAATATTTCACACTTCCGGACACAATTCGTGCGGGTGCGAATGAAGGTGCTACGCAACTCAACGATTCAAGGCGTGAGCGAGCTCAGGAAAAGCTCGTCCGCAACAACACCTGGATGCGAGATCTCAGCCGCGACGAGGTGGACTCCAAGAAGGCCGCTTTCAAGAAGGGGATTGAAGAGGGCAAGCAAGCGAGCGATAACGATGATGTTGAGATGGCAGAAGCATAGTTTTGGTTTGAAGAAAGGCGTCTGGCGAATTGTGCTTCTCAACTACGATACACATGACGAGGGGGGCCCTGATGTTTGCGTACTGGCTCGCGAAATGATTTGTATACCATGTTGGGCTTAAAGTAGGAGAGAGCATATGAGGCTGCCTCGCACAGTTGTGGCATTCAATTTCGTATCCAATTTCCATATCCACATTCATGAACCTCTCTTGCGTCGGGCATTCAAGCCGGCTTCTGGTCACTTGAATCTTGCTGAGATGGAATGCGGATCTTCGACGGTTGTTCGTAACACACTCATAACACCGTCATATCAAGGTTCTTCGAGTTCCGACATATCCTGCGAGCTCGTGTATGCTGCCCTTATGTCCTGTCAGAGGTGTAATATGCACGGGACACTTAACCACCGGTTCAAGTCGGTGAGACTGACATTTGCCGTTCATCTGGGCGTCAATTTGGCTCGAGATCGACTCAAGAATTTGCTCTTCCCCGCGCAATAACTTCATAACAACTTGAACAGATTGACTCTGATCAAAAGTTCATATGCAATGAGTACTTTATGTCTCAGGTCGTTGTACGAAGGAATCTCGGCGCGATTTAGGCGGTTCCTGTATGCCTTCCTGAAGCTCGTTGGGTCATCTGCCTGATCCAGTGCGTGGGCTGAACATATCTTCCTTCAAAAGGGGATCTACTTCGGCGGTTACGACTTTGTTCCTGGTGTCATTCGGAGTGTCGGTGCGAGAATCGTGGGGTGAAATCCACTCCTCAATATGTGCTCGCTTCTTCTTGTCTCATCACGAGTTGCGGTGAAGTCGTTCACATGCAATCACCTCGAACCATCCCTGGGCATCAACGTGATTTGTATGTGAGATTCCCCACGTCGCCCAGAGTTCCGCGCGTATGCAATGCAGAGTTTGGGATCTACTATCATGCACATGTCTCAAGACAAAGTGCGGTCGCAATTGCCGCTTAGCGGGCCGGCTGGATCTGGGAATCGGTCGCTCGGGCCTCGTTCCGCTGCTCTTTCCCGCTTGTTCCGCCCAACCTAACCTCTCACAACAGTTTCTCCACCACTCGACCATTCACGCCGCATTCCGGAAGCCTTCCATACTAGGTGCGGAGCTCGCATCCCCGGTTCGCAGTTCAGGACCGCCTTCGCCGCCTTGCCCAGTGTCGAATCATAGCCATGGCTGCTTACCAGAACGGTCATTAGCATGCGTGGGTCGGCTGTAACGACTGCCTCAATATGCACACAGCCAGTGCTTCTCTGCCCAGCTATCGCGATGGATCTGGGCACCCATCCACCAATTTTACCCAGCGTGATTCAGACAAGCTTTCTGCGTCGTACTCACGCATCCTACCCTTGATTTTGCCACAGACAAGCCCTGGCGCGCTTCAATCTAGATCGAAATCGTTCAAGAGCCTCCTCCAGCAACAGATGAATACTGGTCCGCGTTAACTTCGGTTCATTACTGTCCCGTCGACCAATAATACCCAAGAGGCGGATCTTAGACGAGCATGCGTGCCGCAGCTAGGTACAAGGCTCGTTCCCAATACATCCGGATATTCAACGTGCTTTCTTCTGAATCTACGCGATGAGTGGTCTATGCGTCTAATCTTGAGTGCTCAGAGTACTAAAAGATGACCACTCACTGACACTGTCAGTACGCTTGTTAAGTCACTCGTTTTCGCGGCCACTTCAATCCCCCGTGGTGACCTGCCGGTTTCAAGTCCACAACGCCCTGCTGACGACGTCGTGACTCGCGGCTCTCCCTGTGAATCCTTCCACTGCTGCTTCCACTTCGAAAGAGAAAATCAGGCTCCCTCGCAATGACTACCATGCATCTGGGGACCCTCAGCCCCACAGAAGACGACAACAAGACCATAGACCTCAAGCAAGCAACTTTTCAAGTAGCACCGGCTGGACCCGTGACACCGTCACTCACTCCGACCTCAGCACCTGATACAGACATCATGGCAGGAAAGAAATTGTATTCGCTGGAAAAGCCAGATGATAAGGCAAACGAGCTGGCCTCGAAGTTGACTCTCGAAGAACAGGTATGTGATGCCGCTCAGACTCGTCGGTGTGCCTTTCGTGGTTTGTTTGCCAGAGATTACACTAGCCGCCATATGAGAGCCTATGGCCCTCATATTGTCATTTTTGTCGAGGGACTACCTGCGTAACGACTCTCTGTACCACCCACTCGAAACCAGCGGCAGGAATTTGCGACGTTCAAACACTCTTCCGTCACCACCTGCTCCGTTAAGAATCACCGAGAGGATACCTGATTAGTTTCTCAAGCTAATACAAACAGATCTCATTGCTTGCAGGCGCAGACTTTTGGCGGACCAAGGCTATCCCTGAAAAAGGAATACCCTCGATCAAAACAACAGATGGCCCTAACGGCGCTCGAGGTGAATTCTTCACAAATGGCACACCAGTAAGTTATTAGCGTCTCACTTGCATTCCGATGTTCAAAGATTGATCTTATCAGGCTGCGCTATTCCCATGTGGCATATCTATGGCATCGACGTGGAACGTAGACATGATGGAGGAGATCGGCCGACACTTGGGAGAGGAGACCAAGGCTCGTGGCGCGAACGTATTGCTTGCGCCTACAGTGTGCATGCATCGGTCACCACTTGGCGGACGGAACTTTGAGTCCTATTCTGAGGATCCATTGCTTACAGGAAAACTCGCTGCCTCGTATATTCGCGGTCTGCAGAGCAAAGGCATCGCTGCGACTATCAAGCACTTCGTTGGGAACGAGCAGGAGACCGAACGACAGGCGTACGATGCTGTCATTGCAGAACGGCCTCTTCGCGAGATCTACCTCAAGCCGTTCGAGATCGCTGTCCGTGACTCATCGCCATGGGCTCTGATGAGCTCCTACAACATGGTCAATGGTATCCATGCCGACGAGAGCGAACACACAATCAAGGACATCCTGCGCGGCGAGTGGGGGTGGAATGGAGCCATCATCTCTGACTGGACAGGTACATACGCTACCGCGCCTTCGATAAAAGCAGGCGTTGACATCGAGATGCCTGGGCCCTCCAAGTGGCGAAAGTTCGAGCAGGTCAAAGAAGCCCTTGATAATGGCGAGCTGGAGCAGAAAGACATTGAGGATGCTGCTGCGAGAGTGCTCTATTTGGTAGACCGCACGAAGGGTCTGGGTAACAAGACAGCTGAAGCCCCGGAGCAGTCCATTGACAATGTCGAGACCAGGAATCTCATCCTCCAAGCTGGAATTGAAGGCCTGACATTGTTGAAGAATGAGAACAATGTCTTACCCATCAGGGATGCGAAGAAGATTGCACTCATTGGTCCGAACGTCAAGCGATCGATCGCGAACGGCGGTGGCAGTGCAGGGCTTAATCCGTACTACCGAACAAGTCCATGGGATGGAATGCGTAATCGTTTCGATGGCGAACTCACTTTTGCCCAGGGATGTGATAGCTCGAAGTGGCTACCTCTTGCGACGCCATACTGTACAGCTCCAGACGGCCAGCAAGGTGTGCGACTCGAGTACTACCGTGGAGATAGATTCAAAGGCGAGCCAGCAGTGGTCCAGCACAAAGTCAGTACAGATCTTTGGCTATGGGATTCTGCGCCCATGGAACTCCTCCCAGCATTCTCGTTCAAGGTCAAATCGATTCTCACTCCGAAGACAACCGGCAACCATAGTTTCAGCTTTGCCTCTGTCGGTCCCGGACGTATGTATATCGATGGCCAACTCTTTATCGACAACTGGGACTGGATCGAAGAAGGCGAAGCTATGTTCTCTGCCTCCCAAGATGTCCTCAAATCCATCCGCCTCATTGCTAACAAACCTGTCGAGATTCTCATCGAGTCAACTAGCGAAGTCCGTCCCGCATCAAAAGTTTCCATCATTGGCCGCCGCTACGACTATGGCGGCTGCCGCATCGGCTACCAGGAGGAAGACGCCATTGACCGCCTCCAGGAAGCTGCAGATACTGCACGCGCCGCCGACGTCGCCGTGCTTGTTGTTGGCCTGGATGCGGAATGGGAGTCTGAGGGCTACGATCGACAGACTATGGACCTGCCCAAAGACGGCTCTCAGGATAGACTGATCGAAGCCGTGCTCGCCGCCAACCCGCGTACCATTGTCGTTAATCAGTCCGGAACACCAATCTCTATGCCGTGGGTGTCGCGTGCCCCCGCGATTCTGCAGGCGTGGTACCAAGGTCAAGAAGCCGGCAATGCGCTTGCAGACGTACTTTTGGGCCACGCATCACCCAGCGGCAAATTGCCCACCACGTTCCCCGTGCGCATCGAGGATAACCCTGCGTACCACAACTGGCCGGGCGAGAACCTCAAGACCGTGTACGGCGAGGGCATCTACGTTGGCTACAGACACTACGAGCGCAGTCGCATTGCGCCGCTGTTCCCCTTCGGCCACGGGCTTACGTACACGACCTTCTCGTACGGCGCGGCGAGCCTGTCCTCGACCGTACTCACCGAGACCAGCGTGCTGACTCTCTCCGTACCAGTGACCAACACGGGCAGCGTAGCCGCAAGCGAGACGGTGCAAGTCTATATCCGCGACGTCAAGAGTAGTCTTCCCCGTCCGGACAAGGAATTGCAGGCCTTTGGCAAAGTGTTCCTGCAGCCCGGCGAGACCAGAGACGTAGTCATGAAGCTGGACAAGTACTCTGTTGGGTACTTTGACACGAGCCTCGGACTGACGGGGGCGTGGATTGCAGAGGAAGGTGCGTTTGAGGCATGGATCGGAGCGAGTAGTGTTGATATACGGTACGTCATCTTTCATCTTATCATTGATACTCGGAAGCGAGACTAACTTCACTGTGTGTAGGGGCAAGGTCGGCTTTGAGGTCAAGGAGAGCTTTCAGTGGATCTTCTAGACGCTGTTGGGGTTGCAGGGGCTTAGCAGAGGGTGTTGGAGGGGGGGATTGAGAAGCGCGGTGTAGGCTTGGACGCTTCTCGTCGTGGGCATCTTGCAACGGACTTGTTTCGTACTTACTATCGTTTGTTCGCTGATACACCGGCATCTGAGCACAGCAATGATTTCTTTGTCAAAGTCAAGATGAGAACTTCTCTGCATTCGTGTCTTTACTGCAACCCCCAAGTTTGATAGCTTCTTCATTGCACTTGATCAAATTTCAATATCTTCTTCCTTCAAACGCTCTCAGCGGACTTGCCATCCTACGTCTAAACCCAACAACAAACAGCAACCATCTATCTACCAGTCATTCTCATCTCTCCTCCCTTGCATAGCCTGCTGTCTGGCTCTCAGCGCCTCTGCCAAACCCCCGGCAATACTACCACTGCTATCCCTTGCACCCGTCTCGCTCGCACTTCCCGAGTACCCACTATCCCTACTATCCGGGGCGGGTTTGCGCGCCGCAGGACGCTTGGCCGGCGGTGCAGGCGGTTTCGGCTTTCCGTTTGCGGGGCGGGCGGGCGGTGCGGGCGGCGGCGGTGGAGGCGCGGTTTTGACAACGTGCTCCTCGAGATAGGCGCTAGGTGCCCAGCCTGAGGCCGACTTGTCGAGGCGCGATGCTAGCCACCAGCCTGAGATGTGTTAGTGAGGGGGCTTAGAAGGGGCGTGTGGGGGTCGTGCGTACCATTGTTCTCTTTCTGGGTGACGAGGATGATTTCGTCTTTTCGCAGACTAAGTTCGCCGGCTGACTGGCCTGCAAAGTCGTAGAGTGCCTTGAAGGTAGGCTCCTTGGGTGCGGCAGGTGCGGCAGGAGGTGGTGGGGGTGGAGGAGGTGCTCGTGATGCTGATGACGATCTCGAGTGGTTTGCTGACCCGTTGAGGGCTGCGACGGGCTGCGGTACGGGTCTTGGTTGAGGTGTGGGTGCGGCAGGTATAGCCGCAGGTACGGGTCGCGGTTGTACAGCAGCTGGCATGGGAGCAGGTGGTACTCCTCGTGACTGAGCAGCGGCAGGAGCGGGCACAGGTCGCGCCTGCGCAGGGCGGCTGGCAAGCTTCGATGGCCCTCCACCAGGACCGCCGGGCCGCAGGAGCTTGCCCTTAGTGATGGGCTTGGCTGCGATCTGCTTACCCTTTGGTGTAGGCTTCGATACAGAGCTGGGTGATTCGCCCTGTCCTGTGTGTACAGTTGAACTCTTGTACGTGTCGATGCGCGCACCGGGGTCCTTGACGACCTTGACCTGCGCTGGCTTACCGGGCTTCTTGTTGTACGTAATTCTGTCACTGATCAGTGGATGATATACTATACCTGAGCCATCATTAACTTACGTATCGCCGATCTGGAGGTTCAACGACCCTCGCAGAACGTTTGTGAGCTGGGTGAAAAACTCGGTCTTGAACACGCAGTTCACGAGCGGATCAGGCTCGCTCGGTGAGCCTGCGCCAATAGAGAACCAATCGTCCTGGAGCTTCGACGCGCTGATGAACTTGATGGCGCCAACAGGTATTGTTCGTTCTGCCTGGATCTGGACCTGGCCGTTGACGAGCACTTGCTTCACAATGTACACGTTCCTCTTGGTCAGAATGAGCATGCGGGCTTCCGGCTTACTCGAGCGACCAAGCTTGGAGACAAGAGTCTCGGCTCTGCAAGAGAAAGGCACTTCCTCGTTGCTGGAAATGCCAATGGCTTGTGCAATGACCTCGCCTGGACCGCCTCTGTTTGCGATACCGAGGTAGTCACCCATGAACCTTCGAGATCCAACCAGACTGTATCTTCGCCTTTCTTTGCGACCAGCGAGGACCTTATGACCTTGGTCTCGCCACTCGATGAACTCTTTACCGCCGTTGAGCTTACGCCAGAAACGCTGAATACGAGTGGCGCATTCGATGCGGTATCTGAGGTAATTCCTCCAGGCTCGCTGAATTCGAATAGCCATGTTGTGCCAGTAGCGATCACGCATCGTCTCCAAAGCGAACAGCGTCTCTGGGGTCTTGATGAAGACCTTCGTAACACCCATCTGGAACTCCTCGGCCGGGATGTTGGTGTCCTTCAAGATCTGCCTCGCGCCCTGTTCGTAGCTGCCAGTCCAGATGTACTCTCCAGCGTATCCGCACTTTGGAGAGAGCAAGAAGAAACGTTCTACGAACTTGTCAAAGGTCTGACGTGAGGCGAAACCAGCACGGCGAATGCGGACGTTCTCCTGCAGACCGAGGTACTTGACTTGATGCAGAACATTGCCTTCGTTGAATTCCTTTGGCGATTTATTCTCGTTGGGCTTGATGGTACGGATGTAGGATGGTCGCGCTTGCATGAGCGTGGTAACAAGATCGTTCGCCGAGACCTTGATCTTGTCACCGGCCGTGGGTGGTCGACGCCTGTTGTCTTGATCGACTTGGTCGGGGAATAGCGTGTGCACAAAAGTGTTGGAACTCTGGCCAAGAAGGTTGAGTAAGTCCTTGAGGAGCTGATCCTTGTTCTTGTCAGTCATGCCCTCCACCGCGTACGCCACCTCTCCAGCGTAATGCTTGATAATGAATTGTCCTTGACGTGGCGAGAAGTTGGGGTTTGACGAAAGCGCATTCAGTCTCTGGACAAAGGTCTGGTCCGCAGCTCCAGGATCCGCGTGGGCTGTGGCGCAAGCATCGTTAAGTGCCGCGAAAACACCCGGTGGTCGCTTCTCCTCGATCAACTCACACACGACCTTATTGTCGAAGTACTTGATCGGGGTCCACTTGATCTGTTCGCGCTCGTACTCTTCTTGCTCCGCTTTCAATGTCAGCTGGATGAAAATCTGCTGGAGCTTCTCGTTGACATAGTTGATGCACAGCTGCTCGAAGCTGTTCTTCTCAAAAATCTCGAATCCGTAGATATCCAAGATACCAATTGAGTAGGCTGAGGAGCCTCGCGCCTTGAGCGACAGATTTACGCGCTCAACGATCCAGTCGAACAGGTTGAAGTAGATGGCCTTGGAGAGGGCATCTCTCACCGAAGAGGCTTGTGCGATATTCAACGGGACATCGTACACGGAACCTCTGCGCCCACCACGACTTGTCTCCATGATGCGGATGGTAAGAGCCTTGTTGACGTGCGCGGACTCGACTTCCAGGAGATAGGCAACAAAGTCTACAACAGACTGATCTGCAATGGCAGCGTTGCCTTGGTCGTCCTCTACAAACGACACGTTTCCAAGCCAAAGAATGGCTGACAGCATCCGGAAGATGTTGTCTTGTTCCGCCTGTTGCAGTCCAATGACCTTCATAGCATTTAAAGTGTCCTGGAATTCGGCGTGGTCGTCGATGTTCGGTACGTCGTAACATTTCGATCGGCTTGTGTAGAGGTACGCTTGTGGCTGTTGCAACCCAAAGATTTCTGATTCAGTTAGCAGCTATTTCGCAATCGCACGCTTGGCCTTGCTGACCTCTGTAGTGCGGCGAAGCCGCTTTTGCAAACTGGTAGAAGATGTGGAAGTTGCGCTCATTCATGATCTGGCCGACCACACGCGACTTTTCGAGCAGGTAGTTGTTGATGTTGGCTCCAATGGGCTCGCCCTGGGCGTTGAAGTGGATTTCGAGGTACTTTCCGAATCGCGACGAATTGTTGTTCCTCAGTGTCTTTGCGTTGCCGAATGATTCCAGCAGCGGGTTTGTGGCCAGCACCATGTCCATCATCTCTTGAATCTGCGAGTCCTTTCCGCCAGACACCTTGGCAATGTACTGCATGAGGCGCTTCGCCGCCTCTGTCTTTCCTGCTCCGGATTCGCCAGAAATGATGACGCACTGGTTCTCCTTGTAGGCGTTCATGTTGTAGTAGGCCGACTCTGCGATGGCGAAGACGTGGGGTGGCACCTGGATATGGTCAGAAACGGAGGAAATGTGGGTGAGCTGGTTCTCCTCTCCTGCGCCGTACCTCGAGCCTATTCTTGCCCTTGTAGCTTTCCAGGACCTGTTCGGTGTAGATGCCCACTGCCTGCTGTCAGCCCACGGCCCTCTCTTCAAAAGTCCTCATGCTACACCACGTACAGTCTCGAAAGGGGTTGACAGACACCAGCACGTGTCCAATGTATGTCTGCGCCTCGGTCAGTCTGCTGTATCCTCACTCTGCCACACGGTGAGGCCGGAGCGCGGGGCTGGCGCGGGCAGGGCGACGCACGTAGATTTCGCCATTCTCGAAGCGCTTCTTCAGGTTGTCGTTGATGGCCTCGTTTGAGATTTTGCTGATCAGGGTCAGGTCCGACACGCCCACCTCCTTCTTCTTGGTGCTCTCGAAGACGGCCTTGGTTGCGAATTGTGACTGGGGCTGTCCTGGCCGCGCAGCTCCGCCGGCGGCGGCAGCATCCTTCTTGCGCCCGGCGCGCTTGGTTACCGCCTATAAGTGCATTCGGTCAGCGTGTGTGCAGTGCCGTGGATGTGAACGTGGACGCAGCGTACCATGGCTGGCTTGATGCCCGACTGCGAACTTGCTGCGAGTCTCGCCCGATCGGCGTGTCAAGTTCAAGTGTGCTGTTGCTGGACTTCGATGCGCAGCAGACGTGGGCGGCGCGGGGTATAGGAATGCTGGGGGAGAAGGGGTCTGCAGGCGGCAACAGGTAATGTGTGGAGAGAGTAGGAGCGGCCGGCCAGCAAAGAGAGTGTGGTTGACCAAGATGAGCGGGCAGCGAGTCCTACGCCTCAGCAATCTTACCAAACGATGTCACAGCCCACGTCGGCCGTATCGGAAGTTGGAGCGAGTACGGGTACCCGCGCACAGCCACATCCTGGTTACGTGCATTACACAAGTGACGCGCAAGCCGTGTCGCCGCATCTCCTTTGTCAACTCTTGCCCTGCACAATTACAATTACGCGGCCCACATTCACTGGTGCCTGAGCAGTCCCTGCTGCCTGACCAACCGTTCATGGACTAATCGTCGTAATGATTCACAGAGCAGGCGCTATGCTACCACTACGATGCGCCGTCCCGGCCTCAATGTATGCAAGAAGACCGTGCAAATGATTCAACGGAGACGCCGCCAAAATGCCTATACCAGTAGGAATGCCCAAAAGTCCAGTACGCCATCGCTAGCCAACCTGAGAGAAAAGAGGGAAGAAGACAGAAAAAAAAAGAGCGAGGATGATGCCTTCATGAGAAAACGTCGCCACCAAAACGCCCAACGCTCGCCCAGTCCAATCGTTTGGTTTCTTCCAGCTGCGGCCCTGTCCACGAGTACTCCTTGGGCTCGACAAGGCATCCGAGACCGCCCTCTCGCACCCACTCCTCGACGACTGCGTAAATGAACTCGATCTTCTCGCGGAGGTGGTTGCCTTGCGTCACCTCCTTGTACCCATCTGCTTTGTCTGCAGAGCCGTACAACAGCTGCTGTAGCGACCCCTTGAGCGTCTCACGCGCTCTGACGTGTCTCCACGGGACATTGCCAGTGGCTTCAAGAAGTGCTGTGGCCTCGTAAGGTAGGCAGAGGAAAGTAGCGTATCCACCATCGGACGATAGGACAAGCTTGGTGTGATCGGGGAAGTTGAACTAGAAACAAGTCAGTCGTGCCAAACTACCTCTTCGCTGCCATCAAAACATACCTGGAAAGACCCATCGTCGAATCCCCAAATACCAACGTTGCCGAGACGCTGGTAGAATTTGACAAAGTTGGACTGTCTGGGACCTTCCTTCACTACCAGCTCCTCATCACCAAACGTCGCACACATGTACTTCCCGAACTTGTGCCAGACGGTTCGAATCTCCTCGGTCCGCCGGCGATCATGAATCTCGATCTGGGAGAGTCCTCTGTCTTTCTTGACAGTTGTGTAGTAGTCAAGAGGCACGCTCTTCGCCGCTTCCCGGTTCCTGCCGTTCCTCTTCAAATGGTTGTATCCATCTGTGGCGATTGCAGCTGTGACTGGGTTCTGCTCATCCCCTGTAAGCAGAGTGCCGATGCTACCGTCATCCAGAACATAGCCAACTCCATATCTACGCGAATAGTCGACCCACTTTGTCACAAAAGGCAATTGAGGAGGCTGTTCCCTTCTCGATTTCGATGGCTTCTTCTCAAGGGCCCGCCCAAGATTGTCGCGAAACGTGTACAAGCGCGCCAGCACCGTAACAGGATCTGTGGCGGCCAGCTCGGCGGCGACAGACCGAAACTTTGGCTCGCTTCGAGACGAAGTTGAAAGCTTGGTACTTCGTGTAGAAGTGGTAAACTGTGGCGCAGGCTCTGGGTTTTCGGTCACGCGGACTGTAGTCCTTATTGCGCGAAGAGGTGGGAGATCAGGGAGTCCGGTCTCCGTCTCTTGAGTTGACTTCTTGGCCCCTTCCTTTGCAGCGCGCGCCCTTGTAGTTGGCCTTGTCTCTCTCGGTACTCGCAGCGGCGCAGGAGGCGGCGCTGTGGCTGCACTAACTGGAGCGGAGCTTGGGATTTTGCGTACCGGCCGTAGTCGTGTGGGTGCCTTGTCCAGGACTCTCCGGGCTGGTTCTGGCTCCGTCGACGGTAACGACTCCTGTGACGATATTGGCTCATTTTCCTTCAAAGCTGGCGGCGGCATATGCCTTCTGACACGGGGTAAGCGGCCGTTGAAGCGATCATTTCCAGAAGTTTCCACTAACGCCTGCCCCTCTTGTGACGATTCTTTCTCCTCTGAGATTTCACTTAATCCTCCGGGTGCAGGCTGGTGTGGCCATTGCACGCGTGCAGGGAACGGAACGTAGACGACGTCTTTGCTAAACGGTACGTTGGGTTGTTTGCCAGCCTCAATCTCCTTCTGGCAATCGCGAGCGACTGTCTTGTTTCTCCTGCTTCCGTATGCGCCGAACGTTTTCCCTGGGTCGTACTCGCCCACAGCCGAGGCCTTGCACAATGTCCACCACTCCTCGGTGTATCCGCGTCTTACGGTGGAAGCTGATGGCGCGCGCTCTTTGGGCCATCGTGGGACCTTGGAAGTGCATCCGCTGTCCAATTCCAGTGGGATAAATCCCAGCTTGAAGAAGGGATGTGCCACGATGCGATCCGGCGTTGGTCTGTCGTCTTCGTGGACGAGCAATAACGACACGATGTCGCGCAGGTCGTCTGTGATATCGTTCGCGCACTTGGCTGGATCCGGCCAGGAGTACTCACGCGCCTTCAGTTTTCGGTAGATGTCCTCGCGCTTCGCCGC
Source organism: Didymella segeticola (assembly GCA_004522025.1). Classification (NCBI taxonomy): domain Eukaryota; kingdom Fungi; phylum Ascomycota; class Dothideomycetes; order Pleosporales; family Didymellaceae; genus Didymella; species Didymella segeticola. The sequence continues at coordinate 741,449 of SDAV01000003.1, read as the reverse complement.
ATGGAAAGGCGCTCGACCAACGGCAAGTGTGTACATCATAATGCCGATCGCCCACAGATCGACCTTCTCGTCGTGGCCTTTGCCTGTCTTCTCAAGAACCTCAGGCGCGAGGTAGTTGGGTGTACCGCACATGGTCGTGCGGCGAATTGCGCCATAGTCGTTCTGCGACAGGAGCAGGGCGGCCAGGCCAAAGTCGCCGACCTTGACGTTCATGTCCTTGTCGAGGAAGAGGTTGCCGGTCTTGAGGTCGCGGTGCACGATATTGCGCTGGTGCAGGTACTTGATGGCGCCGCATGTCTGGATCATAAATCGACGGATCTCTGGCATGGTGAAGTACTTGCGCTTCTTGATCGCATCAGCGAGAGAGCCATTTTCACATAGCTCCAGGACCACGTAGGTGCTCGAGTGGAAGGAGAAGGCGCGGTAGAATTCGACGATGTTGGGGTGAGACAGTTTCGAGTGGATTTGCAGTTCAGTCACAAACTGGCATTCGTCAGCAGAGGGCGACTGGGGTTGGAGAGAAAACAAGGCTGCGCACCTTTTGTGCCAATTTGGGGGGCTCCATCTTGGACCTGACAATCTTCAGAGCGACCGTACTGCTGCCAAGGTGCTCGTGGCCCAGCAGCTTCGCGCGGTGGCAGATGGCGAAGCCGCCCTTGCCCAGCTGCGGTCCAGTTTCATACTGCAGGCCCTCGGGGTCGCGCACCACCTCTGGCGGCGGCTCAGCGTGGACGGACGGGGCAGACATTCCAAGGGTTCGGCGGTCGAATGTCGAATACCGTGCGTGGAGGCGTGAGCGCTGGTGTTGAAGTTCGGGACCGGGCTAAACAAACAGCTAAGGGTTGCCTAAGCGACGGTGCACCACCTGCAGAAGCTCACCCGGACACCTACCCCTGTCACCCGTGTGTCACTTGGCGGTCCTGGGCATGCTGTTGATTCACTCGATGACGCGCCTCTTGTAAATAGAGACGCCTAATGTATGCATTTGTTTTTGTATAGTGACGACTGTTGAAGCTCTGGAAGCCTTCATCAGCTCTACACGTTCCATCTGTCTGCCGTCGTCTCTGTCTTCTGGCAAGCGCTGACGTCGGCCTCGGGGAATTTCCGAGCTGCAGAACTTCAGGCAGCTCTCGAAGCAGCCGTCCAACTCCACACAACGCTCATTTTTGATCACCAGAACCTCTGCAGACATCCTCCAAGCATTTCTGCATAGATTGCTTTTGTGCGACTGCTATGAACACTCTATAATACTTCAATTGCAACTGTAGCACTACCACATCCCCTCTACTCCACCCAACATGTCTCTCACACTGAAGATCACTTCACTGTTCGTGAGAACGCTTGCAAAGCCAATGGCCGTAAGAAACAACGACACGGGACTTCATACAAACGCTGATGGAGCCTAGAATGCCATCAAACGCAACGCCCACGAACACGAACGATTCCGCAGAATATGTGTTGGCTTTGCACAGAGGATCCACCGACTCGACATGAGGATGCGCCTGGGCCTGCTTCAAGACCCAGCGATCATAGATCGCCAGATCAAGAAGGAAGTGGCAGCAGCAAAGGCTGCACGCGACAGACACGCCACGCCGACAGTCAAGACAGAAGAGGAAATGAAGGCGGAGGAAGAAATGACAGACAAAGAGAAGGAGGATATCAAGAAGAGAACCGAAGAGAAATTCAAGCCACGGATCCGTCCGCTCTCCGAACAAAAAGCCATCGAGACTGGCGCAAACTTTGTCGCCGAGACCTTCATCTTCGCCGTTGGCATCAGCGTCATTGTGTTCGAGCAATGGCGGCAGAGGAGGAAGGCCAAGAACGCTCGAGACGACATAAGAGAAGATCTCGAGGAGCTGCAGATTGAGCTCAAGACAGTCAAGAGCGAGCTTGAAGAGTTGAGGAAGAAGCAACCCGACCCTATACAGCAAGGCAAGTTGCTCAGCTTCTGGAGAGGCAGCGGAGTCGCAGAGCACCAGAAGACAGAAGAGGAGCACCGCGCTGAGGCCAAGGCAGCTGTCGCCAGGGAGAAGGAAGCGAAGAGATTACGGGAGCAAGCCGAGGCAGAGAAGCCCTCGAGCGCAAGTAATTTGACAGTCACACAAGCATCGGATCTATCTCAGGGGCATTCCACATCAGACGATAGCCGGCCTCAGCAATGAGCGAGTCGGAAGTTGAATCACCTCTCCATGAGTCAAGGATGGCCACACGACCATGCGTTACATCACGATCGCGCCGCCCTTATCAAACCCTGTAAATACTTTCTCCTCTCATGATACCCACACCGACGATAGAATAACGATAGATGCGCGCCGCATAAGCGATATGTACGATATACTTTCCACAATTGATCAGTCACATTGAATTACAATGCTTGTGTCAATAATTAATATCTAGTATCTTCGCGCCAGCTCCTCATTTCAAACTTATGTCTCACCTTTGACCTATTAGTCACTCTTTCCACTTCACCTGAGCCACGTCCCGCGCCTTCCTTCACAATCGACATCGAGCCACTATCGCACCACGCTAGATTCACTCAAACCCTTCACCTCTCGGTTGACGTCTTGAACATCTTCCCTGCAGATATTGACTACGTCATCCTACTCTCGAATGTATGATAGATGCATTACATCCAGCACTTGAAGCCAAGGTCACCGCTCACAACTTACCAGTAGCTCGTGATCAAAGACAGCGTAATGCCTCGCCATCATGGAAACACGTTCGAACCTCGAGATGTTGCAGATTATCATGGCAATGCACCGATCTCAGCGATCTCAAACCACGCTGTGCACGAATGCAAGTCCCAATCCGATGGCCCAGCCGACTACCGCCAGCAAAATATCCCGTTCCAACTAAGGGATGGCCACGGACAAGCCAACGGCCAGCTCCACCGGCAGCAGCTAAACTCGCAACAGCAGGGCTCACTAAGCCATTGTTCACGACCGCAGCAATGGGGCCCGCCGCACAACCAGCACCCGGGAGTGCAAGCAGGGTGTATGCATCAAGCCCACGCGATGACTGTGCCTCATTCGCTTTCAAGACAGCAGCATCTGGTCGCAGGAAGCACTGCTGCCAAATTACTTCCGCATTGCACGGTGGATGTCCCATTGAATGAGCACCAAATCATCGCGATCACTGGTATTGCTGCAAGTATGAAGGAGCTAGTGGTGCTTGCGCTTGGGGCGAAGGATGGCGATGAGGAATGTGCAAGCAGGCTCGGAGATGCACTGGGTAGTGAGCAGGCAGTGGCTGGCGTTGTGGGCTTCTTCTCTGGCGAATTCGAGATCCAATAGCTGGAGATACATGGTATGAGATATCAAGGACTAGTCTTTGAAGACGAGTTCTAGGACAGCGCATTGAGCGAACGACAAGCTCAGTTCCACTCTGATTCTGGGCCGCTGGACAGGAAGACAGGGGACGGCCGTCAGCGACGTGTTTGCGTCCATAGACTGATAACTCGACCATCTCCATATAGTGCAAGCTTAACATACAGTGTGTGGAATCCAACAAAACAAAATATTACACAATTGAAGCAAGAACGTAGCATCCACCTCTCCAGACCTAGGTATCAAAAAAAACAACCTGGAGCAAAAATTAGGGCCGACCCGGGATCGAACCGGGGACTTCAGGATATTGGCTTTGAGCTGCAATCCCGTACTCTACCGCTGAGTTACCGACCCGCTTTCCTTGATGAAATGATGTTCAAGTATTTAAATCATAAAGTTCATAAGTTGCTTCGCGCATGCAAAGTGTCAAGAGGCGTGATGCTCTGCACGGACATTTTCTGTCAACCTTGATGACTAACCCACCTAAAGGGCAAGGTGTAACTGCAACGAATCACAGCGCATTTTGAGTGGGTCTCGCTTGATAGTATGCGCAACATTATGTTGATTCTATCCAAGAGGATGAAAAGTCGACATTGCTGGTGGGTGGTCACCTCTGCGTTACAAGAGACAAGTACAGTCGCGTGTGATTTTCACTCACGGGGTAACAGTGCATTAATCATCGTGAACACCCAGCGCAAGTCATACTAATATTGCTTACTCCCGACTCATACAGCAAGTTCATCCTCACTATCACCCACATCATCATCCACCCATGTTCTCTTCGCCACAAGGGGCAACGCATTGAGCGACCTCCGCTTTTGAGAAGTGCTAGTCTTCCCCTTAGCCTTCGCCCATCCTTGCTTGACTTCTTTGAGATACGTTCTTCTGTCGATTTTTGACGTTGACTTGGCAATTAGCTCGGAAGACTGAGGAGCGACCCACGGTGTCTTTGGCGCGGGCGAACTGCAGAGTATCCTCGTTGCTTGTGGAGATAGAGACTCTCGCTTGATGTGTACGTGAGGTGTCGATGGCTCGTCAGCTGTGCCGATCAGGTTGAGGTCGTCTGACGTGGCCGACGAGCTGCGACGGCTTGGTGACGGCTTGGGTCTCGGCTTTGCGTTATCAGCCCGCTTCTGGCTCGGTGTAGAGGTAACGACCGACTCCTGCGTTTCCGGTATCGTGCTGGGCAAAATGTTGGGCAGAACGGGCTGAGGTGTCGGTGATTCTTCCAGTCTGAGCATCTCGCGCTGCAATTCAACTTGTAGTTCGGTTTCGTCCCGGAACTCTGCGCCTTCAATGGAGGGCAACGGCTCATCGGGTGTCGGGTATGTGTCGTCGGCGTACTGAGAGTTATCGGAGGGAAATACATCGCTGATATCGGCGCCGGCTAGTGAGAGCAGCTCGAGATCGTCATCGTCGAAATATGAGGAAGAGGGCATCGCAGTCTTCTCCATGCAATTGTCCTCTTGTTCTAAAGAGCTTGGTGTGGGTAGACGATGCTCGGCCGACGAGGTCTCAGGGATCTCGATACTGGAGAAGAAACATTCTTCATGATCCATTGGTGTTGCGGAGGTTCGTGCAACCGATGCTGGCCCTACTTCACTCCGCAGATGAAGATTCTTGCCCCTTAGACATTTGTTCCAATGATTGTAGACTGCAGTGACAGGCCACTTTGACCACTTCGCTTTGCCGCCTTGAATTGCCTTGAAAGACAGGCCGTCAAGCTCTCTTCTCTTACTTATGTATATATCGTCTTCTTCGGTGAATTGATACTTGCGTTTCGATCTGGCTTTTCTTGCCTTCCGACTCGGTGTATTGTAGAAAGGAGCCGCTTCCAATCTCGAATCCGCATTGAGGCACAACGTAGGCAGCGAGTGCGAGGCCTGTCGTCTCTCGGGGATCAATTCTGAAACTTGAGGGCTTTGCTTCTCCTCCATTGTGCCAGAACGTCTCTGGATTTGAACCACTGGACTGGCTCTACGAACAACAATGGCCGAGCTGGTCTCATTCCGCTTAGCAGTTTGATGTGGCGTCTTCTTTGATAAGGGTGGTGAAGACCTGTGATGCTCGATTTGTGGGGTTTCCTTCGCAGCTGAAATCGGTGGGAAATACCACTTTGGATCCGCCGCGGGCCTTACGTTGTCGGTTGCAGGGAGATAGGCAGCTGGTAGAGGGGACAGATTTGTCGGAGCCGGTCCATTTGGTGTGTGCTGGAGAATGCTCAGGAACGGCGCCACGGCCTGCTGCACAGCATGTGCGATAGTTTGGTTCAAATTTGCGAACAGCGCCGCTTGCGCCTGCTGATCAAGTGGTGTCTGTTGGATTTGGTGAAAAAGGTTCGCCGCGGGATCTGGTGTGTTCGGTATTTGCAGCGCGTTTGCCTGTGCTACTTCTGCCGACGTAGCTAGGGGTGGAACTGTATCTGAGGCCCTGTTGCTTCGTCCTGAGCTTTGCGCGATCCCCTCACCGTCCTCCATGCTGTGCCTCTTCCGTTTCCGCGTTTGCGTCGGCGCCAATTCATCCTCGGATTCAGCCTGGGCCTCCTCTTCGTCAGGCGTCTCTTCCCGTTCCAACGGAGGCTCCAGCAAACTGTCAAGTAGCCCTGGTTCCTTCCACTTCATCTGCCGCTGAACCCTTCTAAGATGTCCCCTGTCAACCACCAGCTTGCCTGTGTTGAAGTCGATTTCGTCGCTCATCGACTCGTGCATATCCCCATATTTGGCGAACAATCTCTCGAGTCTTCCCTTGAACCTCTGCTGCTGTTTTTGCTTCGCTGCGATGTAGTTGGGGTTCGTTTCATCCACTTCCACGGAGCGGAGGATGCGCAATCGCTTCGCGGGGGACTCTATCATGATGATTCTTGTGGCCGAATGAACGGATGCCCCTGAGGCCTCGGCGGTGCGACAACTCGACTCTGCTGTCTCGGGAGCGTCTTGCGGGGATTGTTTGTGAGAGAAGCACGAGCCAGGACGCGACTGGAACGCGCTTTCCTCGCGCCTGAGTCCAGGTGGGGTTGCCGCGGGAGCTAGTTGCCGGCTGCATGGGGCAGATGATGCACGTCAACTGGCCAGCAACTCCAAGCTTCAAGCTTCTCTCACACAAACATCTTTCTACCTCAGCTTCACTCTCGAAATGGGAGTAGATAGCGTGCAGTAACGCCATGGCCAACGACAAGCAGAGCCACGGCTTGTACTGCCAAAAGTGTCGAACGCCCATCGATGTTGATGCCTCCATCGACCAGCTTAATCCTGCAGCTTTCAAGCTATTGACTGGTGTGGCCTGCCAGACTTCTACACCATGTCTCTGGGCTAACCTTTGACTAGACTCGACTGTCACAGCTCAGCAACAGACCCAAAAGAGCAACCCACCTCGCCAGTCACGCCCCACATATCCGTCGTCTCGGCACCAGACCTACGAAACGGCGATTCAGTCCGCAAGGAACCCTACGTATAAGCGCAATGTACCATCATCGAGGTTTCAACATGGCGGCCAAAATCCTGCCATGTCCTTCGTCAACGTACACATGTCCGAATCGATGATGGACCCGCCTGACCATCCATCAGCCCCAGTGCGCAGTCCAGATCAGCAGCCACAAGCAGAAACGCCACAAACACAAACCGGTATCCCCGAGCAATCAAGACGAGCGGGCGTTACTGCAGGATCAGGGACAGCAGGAGGAGCGAGCCTAGCAGATGGCTTGGAGACCACACAACGCATGTTTGAAATCCTATCCGCGCGTTCAGACATAGATCATCCGATATGTGTCGAATGCACAGAGCTCCTTGTGGATGGTCTACAGAAGCGACTAGGAGTGGCCACAAAAGAGCGTGACGCTTATGTAGACTATCTGCGCCGGGCCAACACCGACGTTCCCAGCGCTGAAGAGGTCAAGGCCGCCGATGCGGCACTAAAGGCGGCAAAGAAGGCTGAGGCTACCGCGATCGCCAATCTTGAAAAGCTAGAAGCCGAAAAGGTAGACTTGGATGCACAATTAGCCGCCCTTGAAGTCGAAGCTCGTCAGCTCGATCAAGAAGAGGAAGACTTCTGGAAAAATCGAAACGCCTTCAACTCTGCCTTGTCCGAATTCCAAAATGAACGAGACGCACTCACAGCCAGGCATGCGCACGACACACATATTCTGAACCAGCTCCAGCGCAGAAGCGTGTACAACGACACTTTCAACATTACGCACGACAACCACTTCGCCACTATCAACGGTCTTCGTCTTGGTCGCCTGCCACATCCGTACGTCGACTGGCCTGAGATCAACGCCGCATGGGGCCAGACATGCCTTCTTCTGGCCACGCTCGCAGAGCGCCTCGGCTATAAATTTCAGAACTATGAACTCTCACCGATGGGCTCAACGTCTACGATACTGAAACATGAAGCCAAGAACGGGGCATCTGTCGCTGATACACTTGCCTCGACAGCAAGCTCACCCAACATTCAAAAACAGCGTCTTGAACTCTACTCGTCAGGCGATTTCCCCATCAACTTTGGCTTCCTACACCGCAAATTCGATACCGCCATGGTCGCGTTTCTTGAATGTTTACGACAGCTCGGTGAGTTCGTGGAAAATCAAGGTGTTGATGCTGGAAGTAGCCTGCGTGTAGGCATGGGAGGTCCTGGCGTTAAGATGCCGTACGAGATTCGCAAAGACCGCATCCACGATCAAAGTATCAAACTGGCACTAAACAAGGAGGAGAGCTGGACCAAAGCGTGCAAGTATACGCTCACGTGTTGCAAATATCTGCTTGCACATGCAAACAACGTCGAAAGCATGGCTGCAAGGAGGAGATGATGTGATGAATGGACTCGGTAATATAATATACCCGGAGTCGGTTGCCAAATCTGCCTGCACAAAAATTGTGTCTCGCAACAACGCTTTCACCGCCAAGATCCAGTCTGACGGTTCCTCATGCGGCCAGACATCTTGGAGTTGGATCTCTCCCGGGCCAGCCAGCGAGCGTCAGCTCAGGTATTTTGTCGTCAGAAGACATGGCCATACAAAGTCATGAGCTTGTTGCATCTCTTGGGAATGGTGAGAAAAGAATTTCGATCCAAGTGGACAATCGATCTGCTGGCGCCCTTGCAGCAGCACACCATTGATGCCAGTCAACGTTTGTGCCGATGCGTCTTTGCTGTTACCGCTGGAGGACCTAGCTAGGCAGGCGAAAACGTAACTCCCCATTTCCATGCGCGAGAAAGTCACAACACGGCATAGCTGCACTCCTGGACTCGACATTCCTGCAGCATTCATGGAGTTCCTCTCCCTTCACGGGATCGAATTGTCGGCTTCTTCAAACGCATATGCCCATTCTGTCAATATAGCTGAAGGGAGCATTGCTTCAATTTGCCTCTGCCTGACAACCAGTACTTCACGTTTTGGAGATGGAGCAGCAATCAGCAGTCTCAAAGGAAGTTCAATCCTAGAATATCACAACATCCTACAGAGAGCCGGATCTCTATTATGCTTTCTTCTCTCGTCATCACTAGCTGTGTAGATTTTGCTGCATCCCAGTCCCTTGTAGTCGTGTTTCTGCATCTGTAACGCACTTATAGGAGCATCGGGTTTTTTTCTCTGGTGTTCATTCGCCCAACCTCCCCGGAAAATGGAGATCCCCCCCTAAAAGCAGGAATGCTTGCGACCCGTGGGCCGAATATTTCTTCTAGTTCCAGATCGAGACTCGGAGACACCCATACAGATTACAGATGCAAGGTCGGCGATGGGGAGGTGAAATCGGTCGAAGCGGGCCTCCGATCACGCCGACCTGTTCAGGCACCACGGAAGAACGACGCTAGGGTGTACCTCCATAGCAGCCATGATCGTCTGATCTCAGGGTGGCCTAAAAGGCGGATGGATTTGGCACGAATGTTATAATAGCTCAGTTCCTCTTTGCATCAAATACAAAACCTTCAATCTGCTACCTACATCTCGAACCTCATCAACTCCAAACCAGCTCGTTCAAATTTGCTACCATCAATTGGAGTGAAATTCCATATACTCACGCAATGGCATCGACTGTATTCACCACCTCCAAGATCATCGGTCTGACCGGTGCTGCATGGCTGTCAGGTTCGTCAAACACTCCGCCTTCTCCACAGCTCTGACCCCGAAACCCCGAGACCCCGAGACCCCATCTGACACCACGCAGGCACCATCGCATCCCTCTCCCTAGTCTCGATACCCGCCGTATCGAAATCTCTCAAAGAAGACGGCCTCTCCACCGCGCAGGCCGTCAAACTCTGGAAGAACAACTTCGAGCTAGGCAAAGGGCTGGCTCCACCCATCGCACTTGCAGCAGCATCCTCTCTTGCCTTCTGCGGCTGGACTGCGCGTCATGTTCGTGCCTCGGGGTTCCGGGATGGGAGACTGTTCTTTCTTAGTGCCGCGCTGACTCTCTCGATTGTGCCCTATACGATTATCTTCATGGGCTCGACGAACGAGAAATTGCTCCGTCTCGCTGCGAAGAAGGAGGAATTGAGCGAGTCTGAGAGTGGGGATGGAGAGGTGCTTTTGACGCGCTGGGCTTTTCTGAATGGTGTGAGGAGTTTGTTGCCGCTTGCTGGTGCTGTGGTGACGGGGGTACTGGTCCTGGTATAGATTGAATTTTTTTCAGGTAAATAATCTCAAGGTAATCGCCATGATATCCACTACAGTTGTTCTTTAAAAGTACCTTAGCCGCAACTGCTGAAGAACTACACTGTTAACCAGATTCATCAAGGATACCTACTTTCCATCAAGAAGCTAATAACATCTTGCACTTGCAGCAATCCCTTTGCACTTACGATGCCAAATCGTCGACTTGATAGAAGGTATTTGCGGGAAGGGAAGATCGAAGCAACAGCTGTCTTGCTTTGGATAGGTACTTAACTAGCGGGTAGCCCGAATGGAGCAGGGGATAACTATCACTGCTGCGATTCCAGTCAAGATATACAAAAGGTGTTTCTCCTTCCCTTCTCTAGCATCATCTGAACATGAGGAGTCGCCCACCCTCACTCATCCCCTACACCAACCAAGCCCGCAAATCGATTAGCCCTCGCACTCGCATAACTCTCATACTCTTCATCCGCGCTGTTTCCCTCGTACCCTGAGTCTCGTCGATCCTGCTTCTTCAGCTTGCCCAGTTTCTTCAGCTCATCCTCGATGTTCCACGCGATTCTCTCAGCACCGATCCTTGCACCGACCAAGTTTGGTGCACCGGGGCCGAGTCTTAAGCCCGCTAGTCGGCCTGTGACGAACAGCGGCACATTGTCGTTCCACATCAGGTCGTCGGTGAGACATGGTAGGCCACCGACGTATTCAATGGGGTGTTGCTGCTGCAGTGTCTGGAGGAAGGGGATGGTGCGGATGTCGGATTGGATACCCGTTGCGAAAACGATGTAATCAATGGCAGGGACAGGAGCGCCAGTCGATACCTTGACATCGGTCCAAGTCTTTGTCTCGGCGTTCCACCTGACAGACTCCAGCGTGGTGTGGGTGTGCACTTCGACTTTGCCGCTCGAAACATGCGCATCGAGGATCTTTCGATACCGCGGTGTCATGCTGCCACCATTGCGGGCTTGTGCAATCATCTCAAAGCGCTCTTCGTCCGTGTCTGCGCTCCAGAAGGCGGCCTGGTTGAAGTTGCGGAATTTGCCGACCCAGTCGAGATCTACGTCGAAGTACTTGACCTTCAGCGGTCCTCGCATCAACAAATGTACCTTGTTTACGCCACGTTTGATGGCAAGGTCGGCTAGTTGTACACTTGTAAGGCCGCCGCCAACAATGAGCATATTTGTCGAGCGTCGAGTCTTGATCTTTGCGGTGACATGTGGTGGAGGAAACTGCTTGATCTGCATGGCGTGAGTGTAGCCTTCGTGAGGACTCGGTGGTGGCAACCCTGGAACGGTGGGTATCGATGGAGCATTTCCAGGTCCAACAGCCAGTATAACAATGTTCGCGTATCGTATGCCGGCGTCAGTCTTTACGCGAAATATCTTCTGGTCTTCGGTCGACATGTCGTCTGAGATGACGCTGTCATGTTCCGCGCTTTCGAAGCAACTCGCCTCATCATAGCTGATGTCAATCACGCGCTCTTGCCGCAGCAAATCCGAACCCAGACCATAGCGTCGAATGACTTCTTCGCAGTGTGACGTGAACAGGTTCGTACTCGGTGTGTAGTAGTCTTTTCGGTCTCGCTCGTCGACATCCGGTCCTGATCCGGGGAATCTGCCACGCGAGTTCATCTTTTTCTTCTTCCTGTGCTTGCTGATCTCCTTGCCGGCACAGCCTGGCAAGGCTTGCAGTTCTTGCTCTCGTCCCTTCTCGTATGCATAGCCAAGCAGTGCGTCGCGGTCTGCAGGATCAATCTGGAAAAACATGGGGCTGCGTAGGTAGGTGATTCCAAAAGTTTTGAACAATCGGTCCCATTTGCTCATCCAGTCTACGCCGTCTGCGTCCAAGACAAGCATGTCTATTGTCTCGTCTCTGATGGATGTGTCACAGTTGCAGCCGCAATTGGAGCTAGGAGGAGAGGCTGACAATGAGTCTTGATTCGTCTTGTAGTTTTTGACGTTCATTTTACGGCCATGCTTTCGGATCCAGTGATATCGCTGATGTTCGTCGTCGGTGAAGGTCGCCGATGGCGTATGTTCCTTTAATCGTGCAGCAGCAGCTAGCCCAGCAGGACCAGCGCCGATGATGAGGACATCGTAAACATGCATCGCAGTAGTAAGTTTGACTGAGAAAGAAGTTGATTGTTTTTCGTGAGATAGATCTGTGAGGCTGCAGCGAAATCTAGTGATGTAAGCCATGCTTCGGGCACCTTGATGGCTCGGTTGGCATGGCCATCTTGGTACTCGAGATGCACGCGACACCTACGCGTCACAGTCGTATGCCACACGGTCTCTCTACCTGAGCACATAAGCAGCACAGAAAGAGCGCTAGGACGAGCCAAGAGGCATTGTGGTTTCGGATGGGTGGGTTGTCCTATTCAGGTGGATTGGTGCTTTTGGGCGCAAGAGTCAACATCCTCACGACAGTCATTAAGTTCGCTCGGGTGATATCCAAAGGCGTTGATGGGGAAGCTGCATTGGGAGTTCAGCGTAGTTCTTCAGTCGCTCTGGAGAATCGCTGCAGATGGGCTGCTGAACAAGGAAAATGTATTGCTTCGGGCCATTACTTCATGTCGCACCGGGTTTATAGTTGAAGTCCTTCTTGCGGGCTTCTTCTGTCCGCCAGCTCATTGGAGTGTCTATACTCAAGTCGGTCAAGGACTTCTCGTATGTTTTCACACCATCCATTTCGATCGCGCTGGTAATGAAATGTGGACCGTCATCGGTTGTTGCACTTGGATTGCGGAAGGGATCGGTGATGTCTTCCTGGCTCTCGGTATCGCGGAAATGCTTTGACTTTGACCGAGACTTGTTCTGACTCACCCAATGACTATGGCTCCGTGCAGTACCAAAGGTACCCGTGCCTCGCGTAGTCGTTCCGGCTGCTTGTATCGAATGCGATTCGCCTGAGTACGAACTCCAGTTGCGAAGCTTGAAGATGCGTTGAATGAGGGGATATATCAGAGGTAGGTTGGCGCACAGCAAGGCCGTGTATGACTCTCGAAGGTACCATAGCACCCAGTCGGTCCCGAACGGGTTCTCGAAAGAGTAGTACTTGTTTAGCACAGCCGCAACAACCTAAACCTATTAGCCGAGTCTGGCGACACAGAGATGTACTGACTGTGAAAAGTCCAATCAGGAAGATACCGATCAGAATCAGCTTGTTCTTTGTTGGCAGACGGACTTTGAAAAGGAGTGGCATCGGTATGCTAAGAATGATAAGATCCGAGCTGATGTTGAAAACAGCGTTGGTGATCAGATGGTTCGTTGCTGCAGAACATTGCGCTGGGTCGGTTAGTATCATCGAATGGAGAGTGACTGCGGTACCTACTTGAGTTGGTTGGCACCGCCCAGTACTGCTGGAAGGGTCGGCACCATACGGCGAAGTATAAGATCTCCATTATCACAAATGTGACAGCGACGTATATTGACGTAGCAATGACCAGCTTGCGTTGGGGCAGTACAGCGGTCATGCGGAAGTACATAATGAGTAGACAGGCTTTCACCAGCCAGATGGTGGCGATCTGCATCTGCTCTACTACCAGGACAAACTTGGAACCAGTGATTCGAGCACTGATCTCTGCTTGAGAATACCGCGAAACATCGTCACCTGGCGGGATGAGGTTGGATGATGTGGTGACAACTTTAGTCATGCAGACAAGCAGAACCGTATCAGTAAGCTGGCAAAAGGTCAGCAAATGCTTGTGCGTTGCGTTCGTTGGCCGTACCATGGCACAAACGATGAGATAGTCATCCAATTGCATACGTTTCCATGCTCCCCGATGCAAACGCCGTGATATCAATCGAACAATCACTAAGAACCAACATACCCCGTAGAGTATGCCAGCCTGTCATCGTCAGTCTTAGTAGCTGCGAGTGGACTGATTGACATACCTCCGGTTGAAGAAGTGACATCATGTACAATGTCTCGGCTTAGAAGCCAAACTATAGATTGCAACAGCAGGGAGGGCGATCAAGGCAAATGGTAGTCCATGAAGAAAACAGTCGTTTATTAGATCTGGGCAAATGACAAACGGTTGCCGGCTACGCGAAACGAGGCTGATGATTGCTGTCAGGGTAGAAGAATCTTGGGTCCAGGGGGCGTGACGAGGTGTCAGGATCCGCACACTTGAGCACGGAGGGTGGACAAGGGGACCTGCAGCTGTTAAACTTTCGGTCGGTAATGGGTATACCGGCGTCTCTGTAGTTCCGGGGGAACTATTCGCTGGTAACGACCGTCTAGGATGTACTGTGTTGCTTCTTGTTGCAAGCTGACTCGACGGGCTTGCAGGATGATGCGGATAGAGCCCGCCAAGCTGCACGTCCATGCCGGTAGTAAAGCCAGCAACCCTAAGAATTTTATCGCGCCCTGCATGGAACAAATCGAAATCCAGTCGCCGCCACTTGCGGCATCCCCCGGAGCCTATTGGATCGTCCTGGGGCGCGGGAATCGGGCCTTTCAGTCGTGCTTTGGCGCCAATGAGCCGCGTGGAGTAGCGTCAGGCGGGCGATGACTAGCTTCGTCTCCCAACCGAAAACGGCGACAGAGACATGGAGGTCGAGGTCGAGATCAAATAACGGAGTTCATGGTCCGACCTCAAGGACAGTTGGGACCGACAGCAAGGCTCGGGGCAGACCCGAGCCATGGTTGACGCAAAGGCTAGAGGTTTCTAGCCGTGCTGCAGACTTGCAGCCTCAAACACATTCTGAACGATGTGTGATTATGAACACATGCTCGGTATGTCACTGCGCGTGTTTCTGCGCTGCCCCGCTACAAAGCGCGCCGCGGGATACGAAGACGGAAAGTGACATGCTCTGATCAGGGGCAGCAGGACCTCCATTTGACCTCACCGATGTCGTTGTTGTTGAGAGTGGAGAGAGCGGCAGAGGGCGCACGGATGGCAAATGTAAGCCAGTTGGCTTGCTCTCTGAACCACTGGAGTCACATGTCGCAATAGTCGTGTGCCGAGTCCAGGGCATGTGAAATAAGGTGTCGGCTTCTGGAAAACTTCTCGGAGACTTGCGACCGATCGATTGGGAGAAGGAAGAATGAGGCGTGATGGAAGAAGCAATGCTCCGACCCCAACATGATGAATGTACGAAATAAAGGATGCATCCTTCGGAGTGCGCCTACGTTTTTTTGAGTCGTGCAGCACGTGCCTGCAAGCGAACCTAGAAGGTAGGCGCGCGACCGTAGACGCAATGCAGCGCATGGACGCGTTCTTTTGTCAACCACACGCTGGGGAGCATGCCTTATCTCGACGACCACCTCGAGTCAATCCCGCTTTGCCACGCCGATGCGACCACGGGAGTGTGGACTTGACTTGCTTTCCGTAGATTTTCCCTTCAGCTCATGCAGCCATAGCATGTCAGCGACAAGCGTGACGGCTGAACGCCACGTGCAGGATGCTGACACCTTGAATCGTGTGGCAGGAGTGCCGACGAGATGTCGCGAGATACTGGCCGATCACTGATGGTCAAGCTGGGGAGTTGCCAGCCGTAGTTCTGTACATCATGTCGACATTATTCCAAGAGATCATCCTTGACGGGACGGACCGCTGGGACAGTGAGCGTTGCTGATCTGCCGGTGGCAAAGAAGACACAAGAGCGTCACAGCAGGGTCAGCTAATCGTTCACACCAATTCCCAGAAGTGTCTTCAGTGCGTCTCCCATTCCCATGCGTGGCAAAGATAGCGCTGAGCGTGGCTGTGTCGGTGTCGATGCGCACTGCTTTGACAATCCACAGCAAGGATCGTGGCGTCAGTAGCTTCATGCATGGAACGGGGGCGTCGCAGCCGAGTGCTTCCAAAATTTTAGAATGACGACAGCGCGCCTTCAATAACGGGTTGATCTGGAGACACAGCGATGTGAAGCAGGCCCTCAAGCGATAGTACTTGTTGAAGCTGATCTGTACACCGCATTCTCACGAAGAAGACGAAAGATCGCACATGAGCCTGTGGACATTGAATGTGGGTACCATGAATCATCAAATTTTGTCTACCGCCAAATCATGCGAGCCATTAACATGGTATCATCACGAACTGTACACGCACCACGCTCTACTCATCGTCCTCGTCAACAGGGCCAAGATCGGCCTCTTCCTCCTCCTCGAATGTGTGCATTGGCACGCTGTACAGACGCAGGACGGCCTTGTTGGGGTCCTTGACAAGGACGTACTTGCCCTCGTCCATGCGCAGAACCATGTCGACGATGGTACGGACAATACCCCATCCGTTGTTGAGGTTGAGGGCCATCTGGGCGGCGAACTCGCGGGGCTTGTTGGTGAGCACGCCGAGGATAACGTGGTCGTTGTTGTTCTTGGGGTTGGTACGAGATACGAAACTGTACTGTGTTAGCTTTCGGGTCATATTATGAGGTCTTGAAGCAGCACTTACCCGAGCTTCATGGTGTCGGCCTTGGCAAGGATGGACTGGACAGCCCAGCGAGCAAGCTTGCACGAGTTGTTCTTCATCTCAGTTGCGAGAACGGCACCACGCTGGCTGGCCAGCTTCGACCTCCAGTCCAGAGCACCACCGGCACCCTGGGCCTTGTTGTCGAACTCGTTGAGTGCCTTGATGGTCAGGAACTGGTCCTCGCCGTTGATGTTGTTCTTGACGACGGCATCAAGCTCAGTTCGGACGATCAGGTGCAGAGGCTCGTCGTCCTTCTCGAGCGAAAGATCGAAGCGGCGGTACCTGTATGCCTTGGAGGCAGGGGGATCGCTCTCAACCTCGCCGTTGTAGAAGGGGTGCTCGTTGGCCATGTTGACCTTCTGGGTCTCCGACTCGGAGACGACCTGCAGGGGGAAGACGTTGTTGATGTGGGTAGCCTCGAGCATGAGCGCGCCAGGGCTGTTCATGGAGTCCTTGTTGCCCTCGGAGATCTCAAGCGGCGCATCAGCAGCATTCTCGTTGACTGTGACCATATCCAAGCTAGACTGATCACGCTTGTCGATGAAGACCTTGTTGCCCCTCTTTGTGAAGACCAGATCCCACGAGTAGACAGACTTGGTGGCGCACATGAGCATGGAGAGAACATTGTCAGTAGCGAAGACGGTGGCCTCGTCCTTGTCGGCAAGCTCCTGCAGAATGGGGTCGCTGGAGGTGGTGACATTGTAGGCGGCGCGCTCGAGAACGTTGAGCTTGCGCTCCGAGGTCTTAGCGCCGGGCTGCTTGTCGTAGCTGCGGTCGTAGTAGTAGAGGAAGCCGTAGTTGTCGAGGTCCTCGCCCTCACCGGTGTCGAGGTTGAGCTTGGCCAGACGCGAGAAGTCAATCTCCTCCTTGACGGCCCAGTCGGGCTTGACCTGGACAGACGGGTCACGGTTGCGCTGGGGCTTGTCGTCCCACCGGCCGAAACGGCGTCCACCACGGCCACCACCACGGCCACCGCGGTTGTCGTAGCCGCCCTGCTGTCCACGGCCACCGACGCGCTGGAAAGTGCCTCGCCCGCCGCGCTGTGCCTGTCCTCCTCGTGCGCCGCCGCGACCGCGGAAAACTGTGCCACCGCCCCTCCCGAATCCGCGAGTGCGAGCTGATGTGCGTGTGTTGTCGACGACGGAGAAAGTAGCCTCCTCCTCGGCCACCTGAACGGCGAAGGGGTTTGCGGCAGCATTGGCGCCGTACACCTGGGCATCTGGCAGTCTGGGTTAGTCTTCTGTCCGCTTCCCTCGCTCTGCATGAGCTCAAAGTGCCCACCTCTGTAGTTGCGGTTGCTGTACTGCTGGCGGCCGCCCCTGTCGCGGTCCTTTCCATCTGTCCAGTCGGCCATGCGACCAAGCTTGTCGGCCTTGGAGTAAGGCGCAAAGGGCACGCCGTCGAGCATCGTCTCCTCAGAGACCGATGGGCCCCAGCCCTCGGTGGCGGGAAGCGCGGACACGAGGTCCAGAAGTGATGCGGGCGCCATGTTGATTGCTTGAGTGTGGGGTCAAGTCGTCGTCGTTGTTCGATTTCGACAATATCCAAAATTTGGCGAATTTGGCGTGGCGCTAGTGCCCTTCTGCCTTCTGCCCCGCCATCACCAACATGCGTTCACTCAAGGATCTGCCAAACTCTCACAGGATAGAAGGTGCATAGGCCATATCTAGGTGATGATCGCAAAGCTTGTATATGTTGCTGTTGCGTAGTAGATTCCTTGCTCTAGTGCGTTGTTCGAAAGCACATCCCCAAGTCTAGCAGAAAGAGTCCGCACCCACAAACTCAATCAAGAGACTCTTGCGACAACGACCGCCGTACTTCTCTTCCTCTCCTCTCATCGTTGTCGCCTAAACCCAGCCCCTCTACCCCCTCCATCGCCCCGTTACCTTCATCCTGCTCCCCAAGTGCCTCTTCGCCGACATCAAACCTCTCTAGCAACCCTACATCCCAGCCTTGGAACTTCTTTGCTGTCGCTGGGATTATGTTCTGGCTTTCGTACAAGCTTTTCTCTAGCTCTTCGTACAGTTCCAGTGGAAACTCCACATCCTCAATGGTCGCGCTCTCCGGCTGACCAGGCTGTAGTGGGGCCCATGCCTGCTTCTTGAAGAAGCACTTGATAGCCCTGGTTGGATCTGTACGATGCGGGCGTGAGATGGACGAAGAGAACAGAAGATCGGGTGTGAACACCCAGACGAGGATAGACGGAGTCCAGGCGGTTGGTGTGGAGGCCGTCGCTACTGAGGGAGCTGGTGGAGGATGGATGTGGAACTTGCGAACGCCGACATTATCGATCAGGTACAACAGCCGCGCCGAGATCCATTTCTCGACACTATACGTGCTGTATGAGGGCGATGAGGATGGGCCTGAAGAGATGCTGAGGCACCACTTCCATATCCGCCAGCCGTCTACTGATGTGTCTTGTTTACCGAGAGTCTGACCGCAGTGCTTGCAGAGGATTACTGCGTTCGTTTGCTCTTCGTCAAGAGAGATCTTAGACATGTCAGCGCATGATCAACTCATGTACAAGTCACACGAAGATGTAGTCTTAACCATCCTGCCAATCCCAATAGTCTTGGGGCAAAAGGGCAGTGAAACGTAAGACCGCTCACCCAACAGCACGGCGACCCATCAACACCAAGAGAAGAGGATTGTCCAGCGCTGAGGGTATCTGTTGAGCCAATCAATCTGGGGCGATTGTATCGACGAGAATGCCACGGGTATCGGCGAATCTGCCTTCTTTGCGCCCAAAAGCGCAACGATAGCTTGAAGAAAAGTCACCTTACCTTTGCGCCTTCACAATTCTGCTCCTTCAGGAGAAAGCTTGTGAGGTCTACGAAACCCACCCCCTCGGCTGCTGTAAGGCGGTTGCCGGCAGCATAGCCCTTCTGCTCGCCAACCTCGTGCGTATGGCCTTGCAAGTGATGTTCGTCTGGCTTGTGACAGTGCCAAAAGTCCATCATCTCCGCCCAGTTTTCATTCGGGAGGTCCTTCCACTCCCTCACAGCCTCCCTCTGGACCACGACACCCTCGCAATTCTTGCATCTAAGCTCAATGCCCTCCTGCTTCTCCAGTGTCACACCGTCCCACGGTACAATATTCGCCTTACGCGACTCGGCCATCAGGCCAAGATTATCGCTATCATCCTGCTCTTCCAACTGAAGCCTGAGTGTCAACTCTTTGCTTGGGGGCTGCGCAGGCAATTCCAGCGCGGCATCGCCCTTGCCCTCAACTTTGATCGGGAGCCGTATAGTCGCGCTGTATCCCTCGTGCGACACGGTAATCAGATTCCCGTCTGCATCCACTCGTACCTTGGACTCTTTCGTATGATGGGTCCTCAGAGTCGCAAAGAGTGTAATGGTGCGGATGTGTAGCAGCAGCTCTGCATACAGCATTATATGCGATTCATTCTCCGGCATGCGTTCGTTGAAGTCGGTCGAACTCTGGTGGAGCTCTGGAGCTCTGATGGACGGCGGGCGTGGCTTGGGATTCATCAGGATCCTGACAACACTGGGGGGCAGCCCGAGGGCGTCGTATGCTGACTTGGGCAGCGCCGAATGGTTCGACATACTTCATGTTGGTTGGTGAGGCTAGGGACAGCCATAGTGTGGTTGCGGGGTTGTGAGAGGCATCGTAGTGGACGGCAGCAAGCGCGACCAAGTTCAGGTAGGTACGTACATAGGCGTCTGTGCGCAACTTGAGTGGGTTCGAGGGGTTTCGAAGTACTTGGTACATCATATTAGACGAAAGTGTCTTTAGATCGTAGGGTATATTAGATTAAACTATCTACATTTTAATATCGCTGTACTTCGTTGCAAAGCCCGCGCCATAATATTTACTGTCCCTTCTTTTGGCTTGCTTTCTCATCTTGCTCGAGGATGTACCTCACGCCCCTTCTTACGCCCTCGTCTAGACTGACAAGTGGCTGGTATCCAAGCCTGCTCCTTGCCTTCGCAATGCTATGGTACTTCTTCAGTGTGCTATACCTGACTTGCGCCCTTGTCAAGTTGGGTGTTTTGCCAATCAGCCACATGGCCCACTCTGAGAAGAAGCCAATCGTGCTGGCGAACCCAGCATCCAGGTGCCATACCGACTTCAAAGGAAGGCGATCACCAGCTTCGTGCCATACTGCACGCGCAAAGTCCCAGAAATACACCGGCTCGCCGTTTGTGATGAAGAAAGCCTCGCCATCAACGCGCTCCGTGTCGATGGGAATCGTTCCCATCTTTTGTGTGGTGAGCAGCGCGAGTACCGCAAGGACGTGTCCGTACGCTACGTTCTCGACGTATGTGAAATCGAAGAGATTGTCGTTTTCGCCGACCTGGAACTTGGTCTTTCCATCCTTGAAGGCTTGGACCATCTTGGGAAGCAACTGTACATCTCCTTCGCCGAAGATACCAGCAGGACGGATGGCGCATGTGAGGAAGTTCTCTGGCTTTCGATTCGCCTCAAGTACATATGTCTCGGCGTAGGCCTGGTGATTCGATTAGCAAAGTTTCACCGGTCTTTCCGTGGGACCGTACCTTGGTAGTAGTGTAGTACTCGGGCTGAGCATCACCTGTCACCAATGGCCACTCTTCATTGGCGTTGACAAGCTCTGTAGTTCCACCAAAAATGACACTAGCAGAGCTGGTGTACACGAAAGCTTTTACTCCGGCATCTTGCGACGCTTTCAGCAGGTTCTTGGTACCTTGAACGTTGACCTTGTCGTGAACTGCAGCCGGCAGGTTGAAGTGGGGCGATGCTGTGTGAATCACGGCTTCCGGCTTAATTCTGGCGAAGAACTCCTGCATCGCCGCGAGGTCGGTAATGTCGCCATCGTGGTAGGAGACAGTGCTGCTCGTGTGACGGTTCGAATTGGTGCGCAGGTCGAGCACTGCGATCTGGGTCTGGGGATGGCGCTTGACAATGTAGCTCACAATGTGACTACCGAGGAACCCGCATCCACCGACAACGACCACGGTACCAAGGGTCTGGAATCTCGAAGGGGCGGCCATGTTGACTGATGTTCAATTGGTGGTGTTATGGGCAGGGCACCGAGATGTAGATCGGGGTGGAGCCAGACTCGGTGGAGCTAACCCCCCGCAAGTGACAGACGGCAATACTCCGAGCAGGGCACAATCACAATGCGACATAACTTCACGTAAGAGCAATTGTGAGGTGGCAAGAGGTATTTTACAAGTGAAATGCCAGAG
The DNA here is from genome assembly GCA_004522025.1 of Didymella segeticola. Taxonomy (NCBI): domain Eukaryota; kingdom Fungi; phylum Ascomycota; class Dothideomycetes; order Pleosporales; family Didymellaceae; genus Didymella; species Didymella segeticola. Next base: position 719,921 of record SDAV01000003.1, on the reverse strand, counting down.
CTACAGGCTTTCTGAATCATGGTTTCACCTAACGCCCATGCTATGGTGTTCGAATGTACTATGCGCCGGTCCCATTATGAGCGCCGAATATGCAAGTCGCCAGACTTTAAGAAGTCAAGCGTGGGTATCAATGTACTTTAAATGTACGAAAATCGTCCTCGAGTTGATCGGCCGTGTCGTCGTCAAAGACCAAAAGTTAGAGCACTCATTCTAATAGCAGTTCCTGGATGACATTAGTAAGACAGCAATCACACCACAACATGAGCAACGTACTCAGCACTGTCCTGAACCGAGCGCCTGAGGCGGCGGTTGTACAGCTTCTTGTCATCAGGTGCCCCCCAGAAGAGCTTGGCAGCCTCAGGGTTGACAAGTGTTCGGGGATCGTAGGCTGGAGACTCCTCTTCGACAGCCCCGATAATAGCCTCGATGTGAGAGCGCATGTCTTGCTTGTTCGCTGGATCATAGCATAACGTGCCATCAGGAGAAACTCGATGGTGGAAGATGGGGGTCTCGAAGCGAACGCGTGGCAGTACATCGGGCCACCTAGTAGGGTTGATGTAGAGCATGATCCTAAACATACCGCCGTCCAGATTAGTCATGGGTCGACCGAAGAGAACAAGCTGCCAGACGAATGGGTTCTTGTCGACAAGATCGAGGTCAAGCGTGACAGAGTCGTTCTTCTTGTACTTCTCCACGATCTGCTCAAACTGACGCTGCAGGTTGCTCGCGACGCTGGTCTCCTTCTGAACAGCTAGCATCCCATCTGCGGCCCAGCCCTCCGTCTCTTGGTTCAGTGCCCCAAAGATTCTATTGAGGCGCTCCCTAAGTGTGGTGTACTGATAGGTTCCCTCCATCGCGTTGCCAGGGCCCTCGAAAGGCATCTTCTCGAAGCGATCGCCGTCCTTGTGCTTCTTGGCTGCCTCATCGATTGTGGCAAGGTATGAGCGGTAGTACCAGAGAAAGCGGCGCTTGCACAGATCCTTGAACGGTTCGAAGGGAGCATCCTCGCGACCGGACTGGTATTCCTCCTCTGCGTTGTAGACAGTCACGGCGGGCCTGTCTCCACGGATACCCAGATACTCTTCTAGGCGCTCGATTATTGATACGCGTAGTGTCTCGTGTCGGATTTTGTCAATGTATGCTTCTTGGTTCTTCTTGTCGTAATCGGAGTTCGCGTCTTCGAAACCAGGCTCGTTCTCGTACGGGTTGCCGGACATCAAGCTCTGTATGGAAATGAGGATCGACTCAAGGCCTTGTGCAGAGGACCACTCCTCTCCTCGCTCGCCACGCCATGTGCTGGGGGTGTTAGTGTACGTCCTGCATGTTGTAACTTCGCGCTTACCCTAAGATCGAAAGGCACACTTTGCCCGCAGCGTATATGTTTGGGTTGAAGCGTGTTCGTCCAGCATTTGTAGTGATCGCTAGTACATTTGGTGCCTTGGTGGGGTACTCTCTGCCAAACTTGACGGTGAACTCGAAGAAGCCGAACTCGTAAGGTGTGTCTGGTGGGCCAACGATGAGTGCACGAACATGACGCACGTCGACGTCACGCCAGGCAACTGCGAGCGACAGGTCGGAGCCGTTCTGGATTTCGTGGAGTTCGCGGGTGATTCGAAGAATCGACTGGTTCGACATGATGTGAGCTTCAAGCTGTTGGGAGCCTTGAGCGAGGTAAACAGACGGGCAGACGCAATCCTATCGTAGATGGAGCTTGTGCAGTTGCTTGCGGTTCAGCAATGGAGAAGGGGACGCCGAGACAGCAAGTTCACGGCGTCCAAGGGAGCTGACGAGGTGTGGATGACGGTAGAGTGGAGGAAACACCCAAGTCAAGACTATAGATCAGATGTGGGGCGCGGTTGGGGCGCGCGATCCCCGTCCCCGCAAACTGGCACGTCGCGCAACAGGTCACCGCGCGCAAGTTACTTTCACCAGCCACTCATAGTTCCCGCGGTCAGGTCGCATGACATCGTTCTCTCATTAATAGCAAAGGGTCAATTTGCGCACTCTTGGTCCAATAGTCTACTTCCTGCAAATAGCGTCTCTCCATTCAGTTTGCGCCGCTCGCACATAACACCTACACCAACCACCATGTACATACCCTTTACTAGCTTACATACACATATACTGATAGTCGCAGGGTCGTCTTCGCCCTCATGATAGTGTCCAAATCTGGAGGTCTCATCTACAACCGCGAGTTCCACACTGGCCTGTCCAAACTAACATCCAACGACTATCTTATCCTCGCCGGCTCCTTCCATGGCATGCACGCTATTACTTCTCAACTCTCACCGGCGCCACGAATCCCACACATCACGCCGCAGAACAACATGCTGGCGCCCAGCCCCTTTCCAAATAGGCCCACCGGCATCGAAGTCATGGAGAGCAGCCATTTCAGACTGCAGTGTTTCCAGACGCAGACAGGAACCAAGTTCTTGCTAGTCACGGAGCCCCAGCAGCCCAATGTGGATACAATGATAAAGAAGGTGTACGAGCTGTATGCGGATTTTGTCATGAAGAATCCGTTCTACACCGTGGAGATGCCGATTCGGTGTGAGAAGTTCGACAGGGGTCTGGATGGGTTCATCAAGGTTAGGGGTTGAGGCTACGAATGGGTATTGGGAGCACCCAGGACAGCACAAGGAGATACAGCGATATCACAGCTACGATCGAGAGGCTGCGCCGCGAGAAGCATGGCTACGCAGCTACATAGTGAGCAGCTCGAGAACCGGCAGCTGGCTATCATGGTTGGGAGAAGTCCTCTTGTACGCCACAAAGCGCCAGGGGGATCGCAAAGGAGGCAGTGGGAGTGTCACATCGATCGGACGACGTTTAAGAACGCCCAGATGTGCAGCAAGTTCCACTACAACAGACATTGCCCCGGTCAGTCGTAACATGCCTCAAGACATACAGAAGACGTGTGTGGGCGTAGTGATTATCGTAATCTCATTCAACCATGCAAGCTGCTATGGCGTGCGCCAAACTAATCTATAAAGTTGACGCCGTGGATGCTTGTTCGATGTGGCTATCAGCCAGGACATATCCACCTACAGATGCAATACGCCTGCGTGATGCGCGTCTCATGCTGTGTCCATGTTGTCGTCGTCGTCCTTCTTCTTGTCTTTGCTGCCACTACCCTCCGCCTGGTCGCCCAGAAGAGGCTGCTTCTCGTCGCCTTCTGCAATACCCTCAAGCTCTGTCTTGCCTTCTGCTGACTCCTTTGACTTCTTGTCCTTTTCTTGTCGTGCCTTCTCCTCCTCGAAACTCATCCTTAGCGCCAGCGCCAGCTCCGGGTCGACTGAAGGGTCCACGCCAAACTCGAAGTCATTACCGCCAGAGCCCCCGGCATCGCCTCCAGATGACCCAGCACCTGCGCCGCCAGAACTGCCATCTCCACCAAGGACGGGCGTTGTGACGAGCGAGTCACTGAGAAGGTTGCCGCTCGGTTGTACCTCCGCAAGGTGAGAGCCCTCGGCGCTCTGCGAGTTCTCGTTGAATGCGCGAAGCTTCTTCAAGGTCTCGTCGCTGAGCTCGCCAAACGCTACAATATCGATGCTGATGTTTGTCTTCTTCATTTTCTTCGCCAGCTTGACCAGGTTCTTCTCGTCTTCCTCAACGGGGCTGCAGTTGAAGATGATTATCCGCTGCTTCTGCGACTTGTTTTGCCTGTGCTTGAGCGCCAGCTATGGGCCTGTTAGCGTTTGTGCATTTAAAAGCAGCAAAACATAACGTACTGCTGCAACGTTGATACCGGTGACGAAGTGCGAGCTGCCCTTTATCTTTGTCCTGTGCAGACCATCCAAGACCTTGCCGATATCTGTGGTGAGAGTTGTGAGGATCTCAGGTTGGCTGCCGCCCATGCTCATGAGACCAACTGATGACTCTGGATTCGCATTCGTTTTCGAGGAGAAGATGAGGTTCACGGCGTCGGACTGGGCTTCCCATCGTGAGGGAACGTAGTCGCCATTTCGGCTGGCCTCGCTGTTGTCCACACTGAAACAGTCAGTATTGGGATGTGAGAAAGAACACGGAGACACCTACACGATCATAGTAGCTTCTAACACCATCTTGACGGTTGTGTGCGGGGATATGTTTCGTGAAGCGGCAAGGTGGGCGATGTTGATGATGAGCTCAAGGCGGCGTGTCGGAGGTAGCTGGAGCGCCGCTGCGCTAGATGACGCGGGAGCTAACTAGGCACGTGAGCGCGCGGCTTTCTGGTGAAATGAGGTCGAGTTCGAGCAGTACAGTGCAGATGCACCTCTGAATCGTCTGGCTTTAGAATATGCGCTGTCGTGCGTTACACTATTGTCATTCACGATCGATGTCCAGCCGTGTTATGGTGCGCTGCGCTCGTAATTGGGTGTGAGGTCAAGCTATAGTTCGAGGCCCCACAGACTTCCTTCCCTCAACACCACACTCGACACAAACACCAGAAGCAGCCACCACACTCAACCCCGCTCCCATACACCCAATCTCGTCTATACCGGCCCACAAACACTTTTGATACATCGCCGGCTTTGACTGATTTCGCCAACAGCCAGAACGCCTGTGTTTACGCTTTGTTTACACTGTCACAATCAACATGGTCGCACCCATCACAGAAGAGGCGAAAGCCGCCATGCTTGCCAATTTCGATCTTGAGAGTGAGTCGCCCTTTCTGCACAGTGCGACGGCCTCCTAACAATCTTCAGTCAATGCGCGCAAGGAAAAGCTGCGCGCCATGTGCGAAGCCCAGTGTGCCAGTCTACAGTCGCGTCTCGAGCGACGCGTGAACCGCGTACCAGCTACGAAACGTCAAATGCCGCTCATCGAGCTTCTCGCGCCGCCACCACCACCTGTCGCGAAACCCGCGCCCGCACCAGCCAAAGCCGCACCCGCTAAGAAAGCAGCTGCAAAGAAGGCCGCACCCGCACCCGCTCCTGTGCCAGCACTTGCTCCGGCACCAAAGACTCGAGCTGCCCCCGCCACTACCACCACATCTCGACCAGCGACAGTCAAAGCGGCGCCCGCGCCCAAACCAACGACCAAGCCTGTGTCCAGGCACGCGCCCTCGAAATCCGTACCGACCACCTCCACGCGCGGGAAAAAGCGCAGCAGCGACGAGGCCACAAGCGAGGACAAGGAGAATGTCGATCTTGACGTCCCAAAGAAAAGAGTCCGAGCAGCAACTACGACAGCAAAACAGGCTGCAGTTGTAAAACCGACACTGCCAGCAGTAAGGTCGACGCGCGCTGCATCGCGGAAGACTGCCCCGGCGGACGTGCTCTCACCAAAAAACAATAACAGCCGTTCGAAGCCAACAACTCGCAGCATCAAGCCACGATAGACATGTTGAGTTGACGATTGGAATTATCACGGGAGTTTAGCATATTCATTCATTAGATACCCAGCCGCTTTGATGGCTACATGGCGTTTCGGGATCGGGTCTCTTCTCATGTATCTAGTCTACAGGTCGTCACTCTACAAAGGTTGAGAACCCCTCGGTTGAGCTTGTCCGTAAAGACTCGCTCCTGTTGGTGATCTCACCTGGTTGGGAATAGGATCATAGATTATGCAACCACAGCAGCTACATCGACATGGACCCGTGTCTTGACTGCCTTCAACGTGATGTTGACTGTGCCAATTCTCCAAACTGCTTCTATCCAAGTAACATTCCGTCGAAAGCGATGACTGCGCTGACTGTCTCCACGATTGAATTTGATGCATGAGGAAGAAATCACCCGTGTTTCAGGGGACTAGAAGAAAAGAGGCTTCTACAAAAATTCAGGATTGTGGATTGCTGTACGGGATATATACACATGCCCCAGGAGGACCTCGCTCGAAAACTATAGCTCCATGGTCACCTTATCCCAGCCATACACCGCCTCCTCAACAATCGGTCTGAACACTTTTCTCCCAGCACTACTCTTATGCGTCCATACCATCTGCCTTGCGCTCAACTCATCCGCGCGGTGCCACGGCTCCAGCTCAATGCCCTGATCATTGTTCTCCAGCGCATCCTTGACCACCTTGAACAGCGCATCCGCCTGCTCCTGGTCAACTCGCACATCATCTCTGACCGTCAGCACCACCTCCCTAATCTTCTCCTTCTTCCCATGCTTGTCCTTGATCTTGTACTTGTTCAGGCAGATGCTGATATCAACGCCTGTCTCGGCAGTCCACGCAGCGTGCACGGCGAACCAGTCAAAGAGCTCAGCGAAATCAGTTTTCTTGATCTGCTCATCCAAGCTGTATGGGATCGATGCGAAACCGAGGGAGACGGTGGGAGTGCGCGGCGAGGGCGTGTCGATCAGATCGCCTTTCCAGTCGCGGCGCAGCAGGTCGCGGAGATTGAGGTGGGAAATGTCTTTTTGGGCCGAGGAGAGCTCGTCGTCGAGCTCTTCCATGACCTTTTCAAGCTTCTCGTCTTTCCAGTTGCTGCGTGCAAGCACGCGCTTGGCGACGGAGATATCTTCGTCGGTGGTCTTGTCGCTGGTCAGGCCGCCAGAGTCGATGGCGATGGCGGAGAGGATGAGCTCGAGAAATTCATGGTTAATGTGATATTCTTGGGGCAGCTTCTCAAGTGCATTGAGTAGCTCGCGGGCGACAATGGTAGTGCAAGAAGCGACCTTTTCGAAGATGCGAGGCGAGGCTTCTGGTGCAGTACCGCGGTCCTTGTGGTGATCGAAGATGCTGATGATATTTGCCTCACGCCATTTGCGCAGTGGCTCACCGTGGTCGACCAAGATGATACCCTTGAGCTTCCTTGATAGTGTCTCTGGGTCTTCGGGGACTTCGTCTGAAGTAAGAAGGTCCTCGTGTCCAACTGTCATCTGCGAGTTGTCGAGCGCGAGCTTGTTCTCCGGCCGGAGGTCCAAAGCATGAGAGGGTGTCTGTAGGAGTGCAATGGCCTTGACAGGGTGGGTATCGTTCTCAGTAGAGTGGTCAAGATGGTAGGCCCAGGTGATGGCGGCGGTCATGGAGTCCAGATCTCCACCCTCATTGCCCATGACAATTGTCCATTCTGAGGCCTTTCCAGCCTGCCAATCCTGCAGGAACGCCTTCTTTGTTGCACGGCTCCACTCGCTAAAGTGACCGACGCCAATGTGCTTGGAGGGAGTCTTGAGGACTTCCTGCGAGTGTGCACGCAATTGACCGCGCAATTGGGGCATGGCAGCTACATGGTTGCCGATAAACAAGGCGGGTAGTGCGAGGGACCACTTCATAGCTGCATAGGTTGTAGGATAAGGATGTCGAAGTTGTAGGAAGCGCAGGCGCATTCGAACATTGAAGTTTGGCAGTGCAGGCTGAGCTCAGCTCTCCTCAATGAGCACTGAGCACTGACCTGACGTATGAGCCAAGCCTGCCAGGGTCTGATGGGGCCATCAAGGTTCTGAAACACAAGACATTACTGCACTGCCAGAACGCCCAAGCCCATGGAGCTTGAAACCTGCGCGTGCTGCTTAGAATTGAAAATTGATGGCTGCTGAGCAGTATGCAAGAAAAACATAATGGGCGGTCTTGCGGATGTCTCAGTCCTGACTTGGATTGAGTAATAGCCAAGTGCTTCGCCAGAGTTGCCCATCGTTCATTCGTTTGGACAAGCAATCGGGTACGGATACGATGCAAATCCGAAGGATCGCTCTTTCGGCAAGCTGCTTATGTGCGGAGGCTGGAGGAGGATGCATGCGGCGCGGCGGCGCCCTAAATTGTCAGCCCCAGAACCGGGGTCTGGGCAGATCATTGAAATGTTCGGCCTGTGCGGCAGATTGGAGATACAAATGACGTGCGTCTGCGAAGATTGTGTTGCAGCTGAGAAGAGCAGCAACACCATCTCTTCACAACCGCGAAGCAGTCGCATGCACTCCAAACCCTCCCGTTAGCCCCTCTGCAAAGCTGCCGCCTTCTTGCCGCCCTCTTGCCGCTTCAAGCAAGCCCCCGGTTGACAAAGACGTGAGCACGACTGACTGAGCAACGAGCTAGAAAGCAGTTCGGTCGCGGCCGGAACGTGCTTTAACGGAGCACATACATCATCCCGCGCGCCCAAAGCTCAGCGCTACTGGCTCAGCCAAAATATTGATTTTCCAGAGGGAGTGCGCCTGCAACAACACCACCTTCTTGCGGTGTCTGTTTTGTGAGTTACAATGGCCGACCGACCCTCCGACCATGGGCAGCCGCTCGCATCCTCAACCACATCGACGACAACTACATCTGGGCCACACACGAGCACGACAACAAGTCATTCAAATGGGCAAGGGGCAACCGTTACTCACCACGGCCCGAATTCCACCACCATCACCCACCCTACGATAACCACCACTACTCAGCTACCACAGTCGCCGCACCAGGCACCCCAGACGCACACTCACATCTCACACGAACCGCATGTCCATCAGTATGAGCCACCGATTCCTTCACAACAGCCTCAACCGCCGGCACCCGCTGCTACGCCCACCACTCGGACGCGTACCGGTTCCATCCGCCTAAGACGACCTTCCTCAGGACGGGAGAGTCCACTTCCCCAGTCCGTGCCGGCCTCACATACTCTGCAGACGATACCACAGGCTCAGCCAGCACCTCTCACATCGCGACCAGCGTCAGCATCAGACAACAGCTGGCAAGGACAGGGAAACCGTAGGAGGAGCAGCTCTGAACCGCAACGGCCATCTATGGCACTGCTGGAAGCTGAGCATGACTTGAGGCGCCATCCCACAGCCACTACACCGCTGCAGCCGTTGTATGAGGATGTGTCACGCGCCGGAACCAACGTGGGCCCGGGACCACCACCCTCGAGAGGCGGCAGCAAGCGGAATAGACCTGGCATGTATAGAATGGGCTCGGCCATCAACCTGCGTCGCAGAGACCATCAGCGCTTGGATCATGATATCGACAACGACATGGTCGATATGCTCGATGTCATTGGTACGTACACCTATGCCCTAGCAAGGACCTTTTACTAACCCTCGCACAGACCCTGAAGTGTCAGCTTTGACAACACTGAATAACGTTCAGAACTCGTTGTTCTTACCCAATTTGCCATGGCTGTACAACCGCCAGCCAACTTACGATCTCATGCAGTCGGCATCAGATTCTTCAGATGAGGAGATGGGCACGGCCCGGGTCGCGAGTCGCACTGACGATCTGACTCAGATGACCCAGCCTGGCGAGCACGAACAAGCATCTCGGGCGCAGCTTCACCGAGCTGATACTATCGACTCGACGCTCTCAACGCTCGAAGAGGGACCAGGTCACCACTTTGCAGTCCTTCCACATGGTGCATCCCTTCCAGGCTGGACCGAGGAAGAAAAGGACGCTCTTGACGACCACGTACGACATCTGCTGCATTCACGGAGAGCAAAGTTCGCGCGAAGCATGCGCGGTTTTGGGCGCTACTGCCGCAACCCACTCGGTCTTCTCGTTACCGTATATTTCTTCTTGATTACGTTCTGGGGAGCTGCATGGGTGCTCTTCCTCATTGGCTGGATCTCTGTCGGTGGCAGACAGGCATATTTTGTTGAAATCTGCGATCAGATCCTCACGGCTTTGTTTTGCGTTGTCGGTATCACCATGTTTCCTTTCCGACTCTACGACACCTACCACATGGCATTCGTTGCTAAATATGCCCATAAGACCTGGCGTGTGCGAAAGGAACGTGGGCTGAAGAACCTGAAGGACCACAACGAGCTGCCTGCTATGCCGCCTCAGTCGACTCCGTACGACACCACTGAAGAAATCGAAGAGGAGGTGCAGATTGAGGCCCCCGTATTGAATGAAGAGGAGCAAAAGAGGCTGGAGTTTCATCAGGGCAAGTTGGCAAAGTCGCATACCTTCTACCGACCGCACGAAACCTACACGCACAACGCATTCTCCATTCGCCTGCTCATCACTATTATAGTCCTGCTCGATTGCCACTCTATGTTTCAGATTGCTCTCGGTGGCACAACTTGGGGTATCTACTACAAGGTTCGGCCCAAGGCTCTCACCGCCGTCATTCTTGCTTGCAGTTTGACTTGTAACATTATTTCTGGTATCATTATTGGTATTGGCGATAAGCGCAGCCGCAAAACTCTTGTTGTCGAGCAGATGATGCGACAGGGTCTCACAGAAGAGGCATTGAGGAAGTTGAGGAAAGAACGTGGACTCAAGGCCAGAGGCCTACCTACCAAAGAAAAGAAGAAGCAGATGCAAAAGGAGATTGGCGAGAAGAAGAAGAATCCTCTCGACACCATTCTGCACCGAGGGTAGAACGCTCGTCGCAACATCCTCAGAACCTAGTAGTAATAATATTATTGTCTGCGCACTGCGACACAAAACTCAACGCGAATCACTTGGAGCAACGATGCTTCAAAGCAATTCTAACACTTATCAAGGCTAAGTAGAATTCATAAGATCTCGAATGTCCCAGGGCAGTGGCCTACAGCGTAAATACATTCTCCATTCCAACTTGAGTGTTCTTACTCAAAGTACTCGACCCTCAGCCAAAAGTCACGTTCCATAGTAGGTTGTTCACATCGGCGGCGATATGTCGTGTGAAAACTATTTTTCAGTGCCGTTTTGAAGTTGCATACACAGTATCGCAGTGGTTGCATCGTAGGCGTCGTGAATAAAACAGTTTGTAGATTAGGAAGTGGCGCTCGAGACATGTTAAGGATGAATGTACCAGTAGTCGCATTCTCACAGCTGCAAAGCCCGAAACCCCGAGCTAAATCGGCTATTGAGCCTAAATCGCGCACTCAACCAACATACTACCGACATCATTCGACGACCGCGCGCCACGCAATACTTCGCGCTCCACGGTACCCGGAATAGTTGCTATCAGATGCTGTGCTTCGAGGATGCAGTTGTTATTGCAAACACCAGAAATAGATCTCGTAGAAGTGTTCCCTTCGGCCACGGGTTGATCCACATACTCCGAGATGGGGTTCACTGTTCAGCCCTGCGAAGATATGCGAACGCGAATCTTTCCGTGAGCTGTCCTCTTAGCCAGATTAGGCGGCCTGATCTTTGTCGGGGAACTTGATGTACCGACAATCTGCGCCACTTAGACCCGGGCACCATGATCGACCCAGTGAAGGTCCTGTTTTAGTCTCTCTCAGAACGGCGCTGTATTTCGAAAGCTCCGACATGTTAGGTGGATGTAAAGTATATGAATGAGCCCTGTCACCTATCTGGGCATCTGCATCTAGTCACGCGTCCTCAATAATTGCGAGTGAGACCAACTATTCGATTATTGAATCTTTGGCAACAACTCATTACACTTGCACAACTCTGTCCTCAGCTTCATCATGTTCGTCCTATCAACACGACTCCTCCGACCGACAACAGTCCTCACCGGCGCCGTACTAGGCGGTGTTAGCTACGCTCTTATTCGCAATGTGCACGCAGACACAGGAGCTTCAGCCAAAGTCTTTGGAAGAGGCCCAGCCTTCGTCTCGTTACCACTCGAAAGCAGCGAAAGAGTCAATCACAACACAAAGCTTCTCCGGTTCAAGCTACCAAACGAAAGCGATGTCAGCGGCCTCTCTTTAACATGTGAGTACCTTTGTAGGAGCAGATTCAGCATGGCACTAACAAACAAACAGCAGCAGTCCTCACTGCATCATGGCCAAAGGGATCGTGGACACCTGTTGCGCGCCCTTACACTCCAGTATCTTCCGCAGATGAATCGGGCAAGCTTGAACTCCTGGTAAAACAATACCCTAATGGCAAACAAAGCACCCATCTGCACTCTCTGCAACCCGGCGACTCTCTCCTATTCGTAGCCGCACTACAAAGCTATCGTTGGGAGCCGAACTCTGTATCGCATGTAACGCTAATCGCGGGTGGTTCAGGCATCACGCCTGTCTACCAGCTTGCGAGAGGCATCTTGACCAATCCAGAGGACAAGACGAAGGTCACACTTGTGTATGCGGCGAACACTGAGGAGGACATCTTGCTGAAAAAGGAATTCGACGGATTTCAGAGAGCTTTCCCCGATAGATTCGAGGCTGTGTATGCTGTCAGTCAAGTATCTGAAGGATCGACGATACGCAAAGGCCGTGTGACGCGGGATCTGCTAGAGACCATTCCACGATCTAAGGACGGAAAGGTGTTCATGTGCGGGCCTCCCGCCATGGAGGCAGCGCTCAAAGGGGACAGGAAGACGAAGGGCATCCTAGAAGAGCTAGGATATAGGAAGGATCAAGTGCATTCTTTCTAGGTATGGGATGCGCAGGCATTGTGATGTTGGCGAACGTTGGTGGTTCTCACAGTTTTGGTGCTAGGGACGTGTCTCGACATGTCCTGAACATTGTGCAAACATACATCATGTATCAATGCTGCACAAGGGACTTGTCTGAAAGCTTTGCAATGTTTCTCCCAGTTTGATATAATAGAATAAAAGCAACACCACCCAATCCGCAAAGCCACTCAATTACTTTCAGCATGGGCGTCCTTAAGCTAGTCCCTTCAGATGGTCTGCGAGCAGACGAAGCACCGCCACCAAGCAAACTTAGCGAACCATCATCGAGCACAAATTCTTCCAGTCAAACATCAGATGAACCTATACTCGAACCGAACAAGCAACATGAAGCACTCCACCAGTCATGTGAGGATCGTCGGAACGATTCTTTTCAACCCTTCCTCGCAACCGTAGAGCCAATGGATAGCACGCCAGAAGCACGCGAACAGAACATCCTATGTCAGCAAGTCTTACTACTCGCTGCTTCCCTCTTCCCAGCAGCCGCGTGCTCTGGTGATTTGCAGGTTGAGCATGTAGGTGCCGGTTCCTTCCACGACGTCATTGGCTTTACAGTGCCGACTCTTAAGCTCGATACCGACGAAACAAACAATACGCAGGATAAAGGCCGATTTACCGTAGAAGAAGAGGAGTACGTTGTCCGCGTTCCGCGCTCTGAGAAATCAGACCACGGGGACGTCAATATGCCACGCAACATCGCTGTGCTTCGTGGATTAGAAGGCAAGCTGAATGTCCCTATTCCGCGAATCATCGCTTTCGATATTGACACAAAGAACGCTCTCGATGCGCGGTATACACTCGAGACTCGGCTGCCTGGCCGCTCGCTTTGGGACCTGGTTGGTAACGATTTCACTGGCGAAGCGCAGAATGTCTCTTCGTTCACCCAAGTAATCGCGCTAGTCGAGGGCCTGGCAGACATTACAGCGCCTTATGCAGGTGACATCTCCGAAGAGTTTGGGGAGGGCCTCGATCGACGACTTTGCTTAAGTGGCATACCAATGAGAATGGGTGAATTCCCTTTCGATGCAAGCTCTCTTACTGAGGGCACAGATCGTACGCCGTTGACATTCATGCTCAAGATGATTGACCTGTGGCTCAAGTATGAGACCGATCAATTTCCACAAGAAGACAATTTCGCTGTCTGGAACAAGACAAAAGGCATTCTGAAATCACTGCACCGGCGCGGTTTTATGGGCGAGACCTTTCATCTGTCACACGGTGACCTGGCGTCGCGCAACATCATGGCCGAGATTGTGGACGAGTCGTCAATTGAGATTACAGGCGTAGTTGATTGGGATTTTGCATGCTTTGCACCCAAATTCTGCGCACTTCGGCCGCCTCTGGACATGTGGGACGGCAATGAGGAAGCTGCGATTAAGGAGTGTACTAAGGAGTTGATCGACATCTTCAAAACGGTCGCATCGGCGGAATATATCCGATATGCGCTGTCGAAGGAAGCTAAGCTTGCACGCAAGATCTGGATGACGCTTCTCGAAGGAATAGTAAGCGAGGATTGTCGGTGGTTTGCCTTAAACAACATTTGGGACTGGGAGCGCCTCCATCCGGAGGACAAGATAGATCAGTTGCAATGGAATCGCTGATTTGTGATTGTCTTTCGTAATCGTTACTACATATCAGTAGCTCAAACACTACCTAGCTACCATCGAGATATACATCCCATGCTCTCGCAGTGGTCGTCTAGCTCCCAAAGAACCCGATTCCTTGCTAACTTCGCTACGAAGATGGCCTTGTGCTTGTCCCACCACCTCATCTGCCCCTCATCCCAGTATCGAAGACGCACGACCTTGAGTCCTGTCAAGATTTCCCAAGGAATGTCGAACACATGGGTGATACGGAGTTCGAGAACGGATATCGCCGCACGCTGACCTCCCAACATGCTACACAAGATCTGGTTCGTATCGTCGCTATATACGAAGAAGTTGAATGACAGCACCGAGAGTGATAGCAGAGCAGCTTCCGCATGGATTTGACGACAAACGAATAGGACAGACAACGTCTCGGTCACCTTGGGTCGTAGGATGATGTGGCCTTCGTTGCCGTAGGAATATCCGCAGCGCAGTCCCGCAAAAATCGATCGGTAGATGAGTTGCCTCACCTCTGGGGGCAGTCGCAGTAGTCGTGACGTGGTTGCGTTTCGATCGGTGCTGTGATCCGGATCAAATTGTGTGTGCTTGAAGCGCGCATCTTTGACTTACATCTTCGCTTGCGCTGAGCGTGGCGCTGGATCGAGCATGCCATTGGCGAGCCTGCGAGCGGCCATGTTGGGAGCTTGTGGTGTGAGTGATTTGTTCTCCTCGTGGATCTTGTTACAACCCTCGCTTGACATTGCGTCACCAAGTATCAAGATTATAGAGGTGAAAGAGACTAGCAGAAGCGTCATTCGCCTGAATCCTGTCTGTCCCGAAGTGAATAATTGATGCAATCTGATAGGTGAAACCCAGATTTTGTTCACAGCTGTCTCCTCTCCACAACCAATACAGGTACCTCCCAAGATTAGCTAAGCCATCAGTCGTGTCTTAGTAGTCTACATGGTAATATATCCACTGGACTTGGCAGCCGAGTATCACAATCGATTCTGAGAGGACCCTCTCGTTCAAGTGACTCCACAAAGTCTCTCTACCAAGACGACGCCTTACTTGGACTGTCCTCAAGCCTGTCATGGCTTTAAATGAAGTGACAAAGTCACAGGTCGGAAAGAGGGCAAAAGAGTCGACCTCGATCGTTGACACCGCAGCCAGCTGGGAAAGTAGCATGCGATCGACGATACTTTTCATCGTAGGAGAACTGCAGCGGAAGTCAAACACGCGCAGCATGAATGGGAGGAGGGCAGCCTCGGCGTAGATCTGTCGGCAGACCAAGAGGCACTCGAGATGCGGGCGAGAGTTCACGCGTAGAGCACCCTTATCTTCGGAGAACGAAATGCTCTCCGAATCTGTGAAAAGATGTGTAAAGATGGAGTTTCTGAGCTCTGGAGGCAACCGGAAGAGCGGTGACTTCTTCTCGTTTCGGTCAGAGCTAACATCTGCTTGTCAGCTGGTACGCGATTCGAGCATCCTGGGTGATGAGAAACACTCACATGCCTGCTTGGGCGCCCGTTGGCTTTGATTTAAGCATTCCGTCTGTGAGGTCTGGCTTTACGAGGGGGTAGTCGGAGGATGGATGCTCGATCGAATGTGCCTTCATGGTAGCTGATGTGAACGACTGTCGTGTGGTTCTGTAGGAAAGTGGAAAATCAGGAAAATGCTAGAATTTGTTTCATTATCTGGTCAAGTACCCTGAGCATCTTTGTCAATGGATCTGTGCTCGGACCCTACGATGTTACCTCACAATTGTACCAGAACATTGTGGTCACCGAATTATTCGTGCGAATTCTAGGCTTTCCGGGCAGATGGAACCGTTAAACACCGGCAAATACTGGCTGAACCAATAGAGGACCAGTATGCAGCACTCATTACAAGTAATGCACGTGGCATACCAACATGAGTGGAAAGGCGCTGCATCGACAGATTGTCTGGTTCGTTGGAATGACCGAGCGGGTATGCAAGTGTGAAATCAGGGTGACAGAACAGGCGTTCAATTGAAGTGAAAGACATTGTATGCTCATCGACTTGATCGGCATCCTTGCTTGGTTTCAAGGGCCTTCGATGGACTCTGGCTCCGCCGTCTTGACATTGAAACGTTCCCCAATGACGACCCACTGAGCCACAGTGAAAGCAAAGCGCATTGCATTTGCATCCTTCTTCCTGAAGGCTCTGTCAACAAGACCTTGAACCTTTCCCCATGCAATAAAACCAAGCCTTTCCACTCTGTCTTTAGTCAACAGTCCAGAGAGCAACTTATGTAGAGGGCCGTGCTCTGGGTAGGTAGTTGGTGCAGAGTATGGCTGAATTCTGTCAGTATGTCCGGTTCACTTCGTATCAGAGACATCAACGAAGCACTTACATGCTTTTTCCTTTTGTACAGCTCTTCAGTGATGAAGGGCTTACTGGCCTCTCGCAAGATCCATTTCTCTATGAACCTCTTCTCTTCTGCGTCCCATCTGATCTTAACACTCGGAGGGAGCGCATTGACGTATTCAGTGAGATGATGATCGAGAAAGGGTGTCCGGGCTTCGATTGAATGAGCCATTTCTGTTCTGTCTCCCAAACACGACAAGAAGATGTTGGAAAGATGACCCTTTTGCCACACGTACAGCGCTGTGTGAAGTGGATGCCATTTCTCGTTCATGACGTCCCTGATTCGCCCATCGACAGAGTTTGCGATGGTCAGCTGCGGATCACATGCGCCGTATTCGCTAGTCCAGTCTGCAAAGAGTGTGTCGGCGGAGAAGGCTGTCATAGAGGATACAGTCGTTATATCGTTGAGCATACGTCGTGGGAGAGATGGGCCGCGATTAGCACCGTCTGCACCAATCGACTCGTAGTAGACACTAGCCTCCTCGTCGGTTTGGATGCATTGGACTTTACGCACATCCTCAGGAAGCGGGTTTGTTGGGTGGGCAAGGTCAGCTTCGCGGAGGTAGTCAGGCAGATACATTGGGTACCCGCCGAATTGCTCATCTGCGCCTTCCCCGGTCAACACAACCTTGAAACCAAGCTCTTGTGGCACTTCAGAGAGTGCGTACTTGCCGACGTAGTTGAGATCGGGATTGTGATGCTCGCAATGCCAAGTAGCATCCTCGAAGCGAGCAGCGAGCTCCGCCTCGTTCATGTGCTTCTTATAGTATTTGACGCCGAGGTGGTCGGCCGTCCGGTTCGCAATGGCAGACTCGTCAAAGCCACTGTCTTCGTCGAACGCTATGCTGAAGCAGCTGACGCGTTCAGTCTCCTTGTCATTACCCACTCGTTCGCCTTGCTCTTTGACAAGGTGGGTGACCATGCCAGCGATTACCGAAGAGTCTATACCACCACTCAGATACACACCGACTGGGACGTCAGCGCGGAGGCGTACGCGGATGGCTTCTAACATCTGTTCCCGAACCCCTTCAACCATTTCCTGGTCGGATCGTGGCTCTTTGAGAGTCTGACTGTGTGTTAGTTCAGCCTACGAGATGTAGGACCTAGAAAACTACCTTTAGAGGATAATCAATATCCCAGTATGGCCGTGACTCAACATTATCGAAAGACTGGCAGGTAATGTAATGTCCTGGGCGGACCTACGAGAGTTAGTACCACCATCCGTCGGCGCAATGCTGTGTCTTTACTTTTTTGACACCTCTGAAAATGGTGCGAGCATCGTGGTTCCACCCTGCCTCTTTCAAGCTTGCAACATCCCATGCCGCATTCCATCCCAACGGCAGAAAGGCCTTGACTTCAGCAGCCACTAACAACCTGTTGTCGGAAAAGGTGTAGAACAGTGGTTTGATTCCATAACGATCTCTTGCCGCAACGAAAAGCTGAGTGCGTGCATCGTAGATGCAAAGGGCAAACTCCCCGCGTAACTTGCTGAGGAAAGACAAGCCGTAGTACTTATACAGCGCGATCACGATTTCACAATCACTGCGACTCTTGAACTTGTAATCTGTTTTCTCGACCAATGATGCGCGGATGGCCTCGTGATCATAAAGCTCTCCGTTCACGACTGCATGGACGTTGTTGTCCTCATCGTGGAAAGGCTGCGCGCCGTCAGGCGAGAGATCATTGATGGCCAATCTGACGTGCCCGAAAGCTGCATCGAGCGTTAGCAGATGCTTTTGAGTACAATCGTTGATGTTGCAAAGACTCGAGGACGTTGCAGGACAGAGTACCAACTTTGTTGTCAGGGCTAATCCATTGGCCTCTCGAATCGGGACCACGGTGCTTGATCAACTCAAGGCTGTCATCGAGCTGCTTCGCCAAAGTCCTCGTGTCGTCGGGGCAATTGGGAGCGTGCCGCTGGGCGCGGTCAAGGCTGACAATGCAGCTGATGCCACACATGATAGTAAGCAAATAAGGGGAACAGATGGGAATCCTGTAGGATTTGCATCGCGCTTTGCTGCTGCAAGATATCGGCCCTTGCGGCCTTTGTCGCGTCACTAATGCAACTTCGCGTGACGTATGGATAAGACAAGAAAATACACTTGTGTGGTTTCGTCTTAGTCTTCCTTCCATCCTAGCGGCATAGCTCACGTCTTGCTTTTCTATTCCGTGTCCTCGACGATTCACCTGTAATTCCATAATCCATTGACACTCACATTGGTTGCCCCTGTCTTAACGATATTTTTAGTAGAAATCAGTCAGAATAATAATTGCAACAGGACCTACACATACAAGCCCTTTCTCATCATTGTTTTGCTTTGAAGAATGGGGATCTCAATATTCGCTCTGGCCGTACAATGCCAACCCCTACTTTGTAAAATCAGGGTACAAGCCCATCAGCGCCAAAGCATTAACGTACTTATATCCCCTCCAATCCGGTATATACCCAGCTTTCGGATAGCATCCGGTTGCCTCTGCCGGAACCTCAGAAGCCCTCTTCTGTCAGAACAGCTCTCAACAGATTTGCAGTTAGCAGTAACAGCGTCTGTGTAGACTCGGCGTAGGAATGTTTGCAGACCTTCATAGTACTCAACTCCTTCTACGCTAAAAGGCCCCAGGTAGTCTGAACATTCAGAGCGGCCCAATGATCTCTGGAGGCAGAGAAGCAATAAAGACCTTTCAATATTCCAGCCAGCGCTGCAATGCTCGTAGGAAGTATTTCGGCGTTGGCGTTGCTCACTTATCAAACTACTGACCTACTTGGCGTAGTGTCGAATATACAATTCGAGAATAAATTGACATCGTCTAACTACAAGCAACCGGCACCTGTGCCAGGGATATCGGCCCCATAACATATCTCTTTCTGAAGATTGCGACAGATACAGTTCAGCCATCACATGATCGCAAAGACATGAGGGTATGCATACGTGAACAAAAGTCAAACAGTCAGATAAGATGAAATACCAAGATGATGAAAATGGTGAGGTGTGATTTCTCTTAGGCTGCAGAGCGTGTGAGTGTGCTTCGAAGCGTAGATATAAAAGCGTATGCTACAATATGACAACCTAACGCCCTGTAAATGCCAAAAAACCTGACCATTCCTTCCCTATCCGTCCCTAGTGGTATTGTATGAATTTCGTAGCCCTGACAGCCCCTAGTGAATGGCGGACCATCCTTCGGCATCCGAGAGGTTCTTTCTTGACCGGGGTAGCGTAATACACATATCCGGCGATTGGCCAACTCGAGTTACATTTAAGCAAACTCGAAGCGCTCATTGCAGTGCGACATCTCACGGAAGCAGTGAGGGCAGAGGTTGAGGCCCTGTGCGGTCAAAGCTGCGGTAGCTCCGTTAAGAGTCTCGGGGGTAGACTGAGCAGGGACAGTCGATGCGGGGGTCGGTGCCGACGATGGGCCCGCAGGAGTGGAGGAGATCGAGTCTGAGATGGTTATTAGTATGCATATGGGGATGATGGAGACGCAGGCGAAGCTAACCCTTGAAGGAAGGCATGATGAAATAGTTTGTAATTGAAGGACGTTTGTTGTGAGATTATGCAGTGAAGAGCTGTGATGCTTCAGGTCTTTGGCGTTGTGGAGTGACCAGACGCTAGGTATACAGATGTCCTACTTATACAGCCTGTCGCCTCCCTTGCCATCTCTGAATCAACCAAAGCGTCACACTTGGCGACAAATCTTCGTGAAGATTTCATTCCGGCTTGTCCCTAGCTCTGATCGAACGACATGACGATGATGGTGGAATGTCGGTGGCGCCGTTGCCTCACAACACTAAGTGGAGTGATGTTAACGTGTAGGCGCCACTTTTAGCCGCAAGCGCTCAAGGATTTTCAGGGCCGAAGCTTTCAGAACAAATCCATCATCGCTAGAACATCGCCGATATTCTCGATGTTTGACCTTGTCGAATTCAAGTCAAGATCTGGACTCGAAAGAATATCGCACGCTCCCAACAAATTTGGTTTCAAGCAACCAGGTGCGGCGAATGCAGGTAATTTTCAGCCTCATCTCTTGCGTTGCGGCTGAAAAGTCACCGGTCGCACACCGACCGTCAGCCTTGCACTTCGACCGCCAACCACAACAAGTCTCAGCCCGCAGCAACTTGCTGGCTCCGGATCGCCCATGCATGCTTGGATGGACTGGAAATTATTGGACTCATTGGGCGTTGAAATTTGAACCAAATGCTTTTCCTACGTTCGGCGCAAGCCCTGTGCTTTTCCGGTGGTATCTTCACATGTTTCGGATTGTGAACGTAAAGCGGTGAGCAACCTGATGTCAACACGCAAAGCTCCAGCCTCCGCCTTGGCCTTGATATTATCTTCTGACGCACGATCGAAGTCACAGTCGTCTAGTCTAACGTAGCGTGCCTGGGCGCTTTACGCTTGCGCAACGGCCATCTCTCATTCCCAAAGAACAGCCCGATGAAAGCTGATTTCGCACGTCACGGAGGTGCTATTGGTGATCTTCTTGCGCATCTCAATCTCATCAGCGGCCGCAGTTGACAAGTGGTCTTCTTCGGAACCCCAGGATGGCACACGCAATTGCCAGTAAACCTCGACTTTCTCGAGCTCGTCGAAGCGTGGAAGGATCTCCAACCACACTCTCGACAAAACGATGTTGGGCGGCAGATACGAGCACAACTGTAGCCTACGAGCCTTGACCAGGTTTGAGTACAGTTCGGTTGTCCATACGCAAGGGAACGTGCGATCTCCACATAAGGCAGTGCCCAACCCGTACGGCATATGCTTAGTTTCGGCATGGATTTGTCGACAGGTGTACAGTAAGCCAAGCCCGTTTAAGGGGTCGTTGCTGAGAGGCCATGGGCGTTGTTCTAGTATTTGATATGGATTGGTGTTGGCTGACCAGATATCTGTTTCCAGGCTCCCTTTGCGACGGGGATCCGGTCTAATTGCGATGATGCATCCCTGAAATACGTTCTCGTAGATGTGGTTTCGAAGTTCGGCTGGCAAGGACAGGAAAGACAAAGATACAGGGTTTTGTTGCGTACTTCATGGGGGGTTAGCGCTGTTCAATTGGAATAGCACGCAGGCACGCAAACCTACGTGCTTGGTTCTTGTCGCGAAGAGGGATGCTCCGTGAACGCTTGAGCGTTTTCCAGAGGAACGATGTTGGGTTTGAGAGAATCGCTCATTGTCGCGTTCTGTACTCGATCTGTACTGCTGTAGCCGCGTTACCCGGTTCTAACCGTCGAGGGGTACGAACACCTCAGTGGAGTATGAGGTACGAGGTGTGCTCACTGAGACCATCGGATTGCACCCTTGCACCGGTTTGCGTCACCTATCGCGGGTCGTAGAATTAAGAACTGGATGTCACGGCAGATCACGAGAAGGTGTGACTATTGTTATCCGGATGGTCCGTTGCATAGCACCTCTCGTAAAGAATTGTTATCTGAACCTCTCTAGAATGGGGAGAGGAGACTGATACGTGCAGGTGCAAGTGCAGGTCCGAGTGGGGCAGCCGCTTCCTCCACAGTGCCCCACGCGCCCGTCTGCCGGGCAAGGTTGCGTCGTCATTGCCGACCAACACCAGAACCCCGCGTGATCGCAGTCTTTGGGAGCTCAGATAGTCAATCAAAGATGGCGTTACCTAATCACAATCAAAGTCCCACTTGTGACAGCTCGTCCTCAGGCGTGTATAGAGCATCACCAGCCAAGTTGATGATTTACGGAAATGGTCAGTCTCACGTGTTCTACAGTTGATGCTGCTCACCATTTATCTCAGGTACAACCGGTCAATTGAGAGATGTGATCACGCAGCTAGGTGGCACAAAGGCATTCGTCGTCACAGGTCGATCATTGTACGAGAAAACCCCCATCATCAAAAATGTGGAAAGGCAACTTGATCAGATGCATGGAGGCACTTTTTGGAAGGTTGGGCAACATGCGTGAGTCTGACTGTTCGGACTTCACGTTCACATTTTGACCGGATACAGGCCGATTCAGCTTATCAAGGATGCCACGACGATGATGTTGAAGTCAGGCTGCGACATACTCGTTTCTGTCGGAGGCGGCTCTCCGATTGACTCGGCGAAAGCCATTGCTCACAATGTCCACAAAGAGACTGGACGATGGATCCCTAGTATCGCAGTCCCAACTAC
Source organism: Didymella segeticola (assembly GCA_004522025.1). Classification (NCBI taxonomy): domain Eukaryota; kingdom Fungi; phylum Ascomycota; class Dothideomycetes; order Pleosporales; family Didymellaceae; genus Didymella; species Didymella segeticola. Next base: position 697,603 of record SDAV01000003.1, on the reverse strand, counting down.
TCTCTCGGTAGCAGAGACTACGCAGAACGCGGGCTTCACTACTGAGGAAGGTCACAAGATAGCTGTGAGCGATCCTGAGCAAGTACCTAAAGGTAGACTACCGTGTTCGCCTCTGTCGACTTGACGCTTACGCTTATGCTATGTAGCCATCATTTATGACGGCGAGAACGCTATCCACACACCAATGAACCTGTGGCTGAGTACTGGGGTAGGACCAGATAATGGCTCTATTGGACAGATTTCTGATAGCTATACAGATGCGAGCGCTTGATCACGCCGTGGAACTGATGTATCATCCTCTTGCTTCCGAGATACCAACAAAGCGACTGTGCCTCGAAGCGATTAAAGATCTGTTTACGTACCTGCCGCTATCCAAAGCTGATCCCAACGATGCCGAGGTACGTTCGAAGCTGTTCCTCGCATGCTACGCCTCTTTGTTCCCTTTTCTGTTCAGCGGCGGTGTCGGCTTGAGCCACAGTATCGGACACGCTATTGGAGCATCATATGGCATTCCTCACGGCATCACAAGTTGCTTGAGCCTTGCACCAGTCGTACATCTGAAGGCTAGCAACCCCGACGAAGCGAAGCAGATTGCTCGAATCGTTCCATACATTGGCCAAGACACCACTGGCGACGACAGCAAGGATGCGCAGGTGGTGGCAGACGCAATTGCCAACTTGGTAGAAAAGCTTGGTCTGAAGACAACGCTGACTGCAGTAAGTCCAAGTTTTGTGAAATGATATTACAATATGCTAACACCACACAGTACAACGTGCCCACTGGCGAACAGGAGGAAGACGCCATAGCATCTCGAGCGCTGCACGGCAACAAAGACCACGACGACTTTGCGAACTGTGAGGAACTTTCGATGGCGACTCCTATGTCTGGCACTGACATTTGATTACCAGTGAAAAAAATCATCCGACGTCTTTACTAAGTGCTTTCGAGCAGTTTGTAGTCAATTCGACTTGACATACACACACGTTGAACGTGTAGGACAACACAGAGCCATACTTTCGACAGTGTGAATCTGGAAAACATGCCCTTATCCGCGTCTCATGCTCTTTTCCGATTGCTCTGCAGCCAATCAAGCTGTGAAGCCGACACGTTTCCGAGCGGAATGCGGCTAATGCTTTATCCATGCCAAGTGTCTATGTTTTTCCGACTGCCAAAGCTCCACCGGCGTCGGCACGGCAAGTGTATCGGTGATCCTATTACAGTTAGCTCTGTGATGCTCCACCCGGATAGCTTGTGTGGGGAGCTCCAGATCACGAAACAAAAAGATGCAAATGCCCATTGCCGCGTTGCGTCCCCAGATACCCCAATTGTATTTGTCGTAGAGCTCAAGTTTGAATCCCCGTGTCCCAGCATCTACGCAGTTTGGATTCCGGTGACATAAGAAACAATTACAGTCGAATTATCCCACAGCTCTACACCAGCAACTCCCAGCTCTCAAGGCACGGCAGTGTACGAACGCCCTCACGATGCAACGCACATTTCACTTCGCAGGCCGCAGGAATGGCAAGGTCATGCGCTTCTTTTCCACCACATCAGCACGACCTGTAATCAACAAGATCTTCCCCTCCGCACAAGAAGCCATTAAGGACATGAAGTCTGACTCCACATTACTGGTTGGCGGTTTCGGTTTCTCTGGTGTACCGAATTCATTAATCAACGAGCTTCGCGACCGATCAGACATCCAGAATCTAAGGGTTGTCAGCAACAACGCCGGTATGCCCGGTGTTGGTCTTGGCCAGCTTCTCGAGACAAAACAGATCGGTACCATGGTCGCAAGCTACATTGGCGACAACAAGGTCTTTGAGCAGATGTACCTGAAGGGTGAGCTCAGCCTGGAGCTGACACCACAAGGTACCATCGCTGAGAAGTGCGCTGCTGGTGCCGCGGGTGTCCCCGCTTTCTACACACCGGCAGCGTATGGTACAATCGGTAAGTGCAATTAAACATTGCGATTTATAGTTAGACCCTGACAAAGCGCAGTTCAAACCGGTGAGCTTCCCGTTCGCTACAATACCGACGGCACCATCGCCAAGATGGCCCCTCCCAAAGAAACTCGCGAATTCAACGGCAAGCCCTACGTTCTCGAAGAAGCCATTTACGGTGACTACGCATTCGTCAAGGTTGCCAAAGCCGATCGCCTCGGTAACTGCCAGTTCCGTAAGGCACAGAACAACTTCAATGAAGCCATGGGCAAGAATGCAAAGATCACCATTGTCGAGGCCGATGAGATTGTTGAGGATGGACAAATTGCTCCTGAAGATATTCACCTCCAGGGCATCTACGTCAAGAGGGTCATCAAGAGCACAGAGGGCAAGCAGATTGAGCGCACAGTCTTCTACAAGAGCCCCGAGGAGCAGAAGAAGGCGATCTCTGAAGGCAGCTCCGAGGCTAGCCAGAAGCGTGAGCGCATCATCAAGCGCGCTGCGCAGGAGCTCAAGGATGGCATGTATGTCAACCTTGGAATCGGTATGCCACTCGCTGCTCCGGCCTTCCTCCCTGAGGGTACAGAGATCATCCTTGAGTCTGAGAACGGCATTCTGGGCATGGGTCGCTACCCCAAGCCTGGTGAGGAGGACCCAGATCTCATCAACGCTGGAAAAGAGACCGTTACGCTGAACAGCGGTGCGTCCGTCTTCGGTAGCCACGAGAGCTTTGGTATGATCAGGTCAGGAAGGATCGACGTTGCTATGCTGGGTGCTATGCAGGTCAACCAGTTCGGAGGTAAACTACTCGCTTCCGATGTACTGATGAGTCATGTCGCTAATCTACATAGATCTCGCCAACTTCATGCTTCCCGGCAAAGTCAAGGGCATCGGTGGCGCCATGGACCTCGTTGCCAATCCCACACAAACCAAAGTCATCGTTACAATGGAGCACGTCGACAAGAAGGGCAACCCCAAGATTCTCAATCAGTGCACGTTCCCTCTCACAGGTCCCAAGTGCGTGTCGACCATCATCACAGATCTCGCAGTCTTCGACGTCGACCGTGTCGAAGGGTTGACATTGAGGGAGTACGCTAAGGGCGTCACGGTTGATGAGATCAAGGCAAAGACCGAGGCGCCATTCAAGGTTGCTGAGGACCTCAAGGAGATGGACATTTGAGCTTTAACAAAAAAGGAAAAGCGAGGTATTTTGTATCATGTATAGCATTGGCGTTCCGGCTTCATGTAGTTCTAGAATTCCCTCAGCATCTAGCTCCCTCGAGGTGCCTTCACACCTTTTCGTCTCACTTTCATGTTGCTTTCGTACATCGTAGTGTGCACATCGTGTCAAGATCACAAGTACAGGTGTACTTCGTCCGTATGCCCGTAGGTTGCACTGGATTCCCCTCAAACTAGAGGTAGGTGTCTCTCAGCTTGTCGATGAGTATCTCGACGGCGATGCTAGTGTACTTTACGATTGGTGCGGCAGTGACCCAGAACATGGTAGCTGGGATCATGCCAATGGCGTTGACAAAAGCAGGATGCTGAGGGTAGAGAATCATTTGCTTATTGGCATCGACCGCTTCGGAGTCTGAGATAGCTCTAATCTGCTCTGAAGCACCGTCGATGACTGCCGAGATCTGGGGTTTTCTGTCTTCTTGATGGAGAGGGGGAGCAGCGATCGCTCCGTCAATGTTGTCGTCAGGCTGTGCCATAAACTCCAAGTCCATCAGAGCAGACGTGGCCTTCAACATGCATGCATCTCCATCCTCGGGCTGAGTGTTGTGTTCTTTCGGATCGTCAATCTTGACTTCGGTGTCAGCGACATCTTCAGTCACTTCAGCGAGCTCTTCGGGCAGAGCAGTGTTGCGGCGGCGCTTTGCGAGAGAATTTTCGGCACCCTTGTACTGTTTGAAGTAGCTCAAGGTCTTGGTAAAAGGCGTCTCGGGTACGCTCTGATTTGTGGTAACTTGGAATCTAGCTGGCTCTGGCGTACGCGCGGGTGTGCTTGGGACTAGGATAGCTGAGTCTCCTGCTTTCTCCACAGTGGCAATCAGTAAAGACTGCCGCTCGATTGAGGCGTTGCCTTGTGAGATCTGTTGACTCGATGTCAATATGATTACCTTGATGAACGATCGATTATCACGTCTAATTTCACGTACCTTCCTGCCGCTACTGATCTTCGATTGTGTCTCTTCGACGTCCGCATCAAAACCATCTAGTTCAGACTCCTCAAAGTCCTCGGCTTGATACTGTAGCCCAGGGAGACTCGAGATAGAGACATCAGGCTCCGCTCCAAACTCTACGCGTTCTCCCTGATCCAGCATCTTCTCCATAGAGAGGCGCATACGGTTCAGCTGCTCAATATCGTCGGATACCGTATGGCGGTCGAAGTCACTGCGGTTGAATATCAACGGGCGTGCTGGCACCACGCGCTTGCCGGGGATATTCAGGATATCTTCGATCGAATCGACTTCTATAACCTCTAGTGATGGTGCGCGCTCATGGTCTGTTCGCTTGGCTTTTGCCCGTTTCGTAGTCAATGAGCGGCGGCCACCGCTGTACCTCAGCTTGTCCTTCTGGTCATGCGCTGAAACACTATCTTGCAGCCGGCGGTCGGACTTGGATATTGATGGCGAAGCATGACCGTCGAGTGAAGTGACGGTACTCTGAGCCATGACTACAGCCTCGCCTTCACTGATCTCCATACTGTCATCTTCATCTTCGTAGCCTGTATCAGTAGCTTCACCACCGACCAAGTTGTAGCAGTCTTTCTTTGCTGGAGGACTCGCAGTGCTAGCGCAGTCGCTGTCAAGTGACAGCTGATCGTTCCGCTCGAGGGCGCTCGAAGTGGCCGGTGGAGACGCGACATTGCGCAGGATCTTCTCAAGAGTGCGGCAATCAGCAGGCGACAGAGACGGCTGCTCAGATCCCTGGCATGGTGGTGAGTGTGGGAGGTTGTCACTGCCTTGTGACTGGGAGCTGGTCTCAAGAGAGAGTGAGCGAAGTTGAGGCGAAGGCATGTTGGGTTGGCTGGCAGCAACCGCACTGGAAGTGCGATTGTTGGCTGTGGTGGCGTATGGGGAATCCGGGGGTTCATTTAGCCTTGCCATGTTGGTTGATTGTAGAGTGATGAGCAGGTGCGAACGAAGTTGAAGTAGGCGCGAGCTTGGTCGTGACGGAAAGACAAGAGGCAAACAAACAAACACACCCTTCACTTCACCAGTCGCACTAGTGGCAACAAATGACTTGGACACTCTGATTGAAAGCGCGAAGACATTTTAGTAGAAGGCTAGGTATCGGCTCCGTTGTCTCCACGGATACATTGCTTCGTGCCATACCATGCCCCATTCGCCGATGCTGCTGTGGGATAGGAAGAGATAAATTCATGGCTCGAGTAGCTCTACCGGTCTAATGCGACGATCGTGCAGGGTGAGGGCTTAGTATCATAACGGCGGGAGCCGCGACCATGAGCCGGCAAACAATAGACAATGCAGTCAGAGCTCAGTAGAGTAGCCAGAAGGCCCCGGCGAACCGTTGTCCCCGCTATAATATGTGCTCATTCGCTACTCCCACATCAGGACTTGCTGATTCTGTCTTCAAACTCTTTCAGCAGTCTTTCTGTCGCAACAATGTTCTGTTTCAACTGGCTGTGGTTCTCCTTAAGATCCTCAGCTTGGTCGTTGGCATGGCTGCTCGTCATTCCTTGAGCTTTCAATTCATCAAACTGGGCAAGGACGTGCTCCACGTTTGCTGCATCATTCCTTGCATCTTCCCAACGTTTACGGATGCGTGCCACAGTCTTCTGTGGTACGTAGGTTTCTGTAAAGTCGTAGTCCGGCGGCGACTCACCTGTCACTGGCGGTGGAAGCTTGGAGATGGCAGCTGGATCCTCGTTTCTAATCTGGGCAAGTCGCTTACGCGCATCGGCTTGCGCGTATCCTATTACAGCCAACCGGACGCTAGTGTGAGTCGCAATGCTGTTGAGCAACTGTAGCTCACGGCGTATGAGGTCTTTCTCAGGATCTTCCTGAGGCAACTGGTGCAGTTTGTGCTCTTTGGGTGCCAGCTCCTGCCATACAAATGCCAGCTCTTTAGTTTCCTCCGCTCTTAGTTTGTTCAGATGTTCCAGATGCTCCAGCAGTGCTTCGAGGTCGGTGCCTGCTGGGTCTATGCGATACTGTCGATGACCTTCGTCATAGTCAGGTGCTGCTAGTTCCTCCTTGTCGAATGAAGCCAGCATTAGAACAGTCTGCTTTGCTTGCGCTTGGTGTATTTGTTTCTGTCGCATAGCTTCTACGTGTGCATCGTGATGAGTATGCCCGTGGCCGACGACTGGAGCACTACCAGGATTCGCGATTCCTGACAGACCTCCGAACGGCTTGCTTAGTATTTGCATGAAGGGGCTATCGCCAGTATATGACATTAGCAAAGCCTGACCGAATCGGGATAAAGACGCTTTTGCTTTGTCGTCCTGCGACAGCCGCTGGTAATATGCCCGCCTTTGCATCGCAAGTACCCATTCTACCCGTTTGGCTTGGTGTGGTGCACCCCTTCCGAACGCCCATTCTGCCGTCTTTGCGCCGATAGCACACCCCACGACGGTAGCACCGAAGAAGCGGGAGAAGCCTGTGGCACCGGGAAGGAGTCGTGGGTTAGACGCAACAAGCAACCCCGTTGCGCCTCCGAAGAGGGATGCGTCCTCTAGTGTCCATTGCTTTGTCCGCTCCCATAACTTGAAGGGCTTTGGATTATCTAATCCTTCTGACTTGAATACAGCCCGATTGAGCTCTTGCCTCCCATAGATATCACATGCCGTGACCACTCCGTCGACGAATCCAAAGAAGGTGGCGTTTCGTAGGAAGGCGCCAGGCCGTGCCAGGCCCAGTATGGAGGAGAATGCTGTTACTCCGGTGGCGAGGAGGCACGATCGAAACGGAGAGTCGATTAGAGAGGGCTCTGCCGCAGAGAAACCGAGGCGTGGTTTGCGTGTGAGGGCGTGCTGATCGTCCCCTGTGTGATGTTAGCAACTTGGATGAATTTCTAAGAGATGTTACTACCAGCAGGCACACACAGGCGCACCATATTGAGTCGACAATCCTTCAACTTGGTCAAGGCGACAAGTGTGGTACAAGGATCAATCTAGAGGTCGAGGACCGAGCAATTGCGGCGCGGAGTTGAGCTCGACGCGTTGACGTAGGTGATCCGGAGCTCCACCAGTTCCACGCTTTAGCGCAATTCCCACCGCAATCGCGCAGGGTCCAATGGCGGTCCGCTTGAGAATTGAAGAAGCATTGCGCATGGCAGTGGATTTGATGATTTCCGGACTTACTTCTTGCTGTACCACAGATTCTTGGGTGTACCGTCGCTTTCAGCCACAAGTGTTCCGCGACAACAACCCCACCTCACACATCGAGGAGGTGTGGTCCGCCATTCGTTCAGTCTTGTATCCCGGTGTACATGCCTCAAATGCAACCTCATGATAGGCCTCACAGACAAGGCCTAGTAACACACCTCCGTGAGGTGATCTTGTCAGAATATGAATTTTCAATTGAGAAGTTCTTCCATCAAAGCGTCACAACGACAGCAAGGTCTTGTGGTCTAGTGGTAGTAAGTTGCAACAGCTCAAGGTTCATCTCCTTCATAACTAACAGTCTTATCAGTGATTCTCGCTTAGGGTACCTAAGTAAACGTGCGAGAGGCCCCGCGTTCGAGTCGCGGCAAGACCCCTTTTTTGCTGTTTCAGATGTCACGGTGACGACGAATGACAGCGAGTAGACGGCTTCTCTTGTGACGGGCAATTTGCCCGACATTTTTCTTTCTTAGTTCTTTCATTTCACTTTTGGGTGACCATCTTTAAAAGGCATGAGGACTGCGTCCAACGATTTACTTGCGATCATTACGAGAGAAGCATAGTCAAGGATCTTGTGCAACTGCATACCACGGCTTTGATGAGTATCTGATCTTACATAGAGGATGCTGTACTTAGATAACAGTTCCAATTGTGACACTGTAGTGGTACGATGCAGTGCTTTAGCGCAAACTCTTCCTCGTTTGCACCTCATCTCATAGGGAGTACTTCGTACGCAGATCGACAGCTAGTCGACAAGACATAATTAATGTTGGATATCTATAACTCGTCCTTCTGCTTCTCCTGCGCGACTCCAAAGGTCGCGCCACCTTCTGTCATGAACTTGACCTCCGCCTCGGTGCTCTCCCGCCCCAGCGCGCTGTTGCGATGCGGATACCTACCAAACTTATCAATGATCTCCCGGTGGTCCTTCTCAGCTTTGAGCTGCCCCTCGAGTAGCTTCTTAGATCCAGCGCATCCCGGCTGCTCCTCCAGATCATTCTGGAGATCCTCTAGCAAACCATCGAGCTGCTTGTGTACCTCGACATCCTCCGAGTGACACAAGGGCATGTAGAACCACATCCTATGCGCGGTCGAGTTGCGCCAAAGTGGATGCTGGTCTGGTCGTGGTATAGGACTCGCGGGCGAGAAGAGCGTGCGTATGAAGGCCTGAGAGATCTTGTCGTAGTGAGTGTACACCTTGACCAGGCCTTCGTTCGTACGGAAAATGTTGCGTGGCATCTGGTCGAGGAGGATGGCAATGCTCAGCGCTGCGGAGGCTGCTTCTGCGCCATCGCCATTCGAGTCTCGTTCCGCAAGATCGGTCAATTGGGCGAGAAAGGGCTCTGCAGACGCCGTGGCGAGCCTCGCTGGGCTAATTGCATCGAGCGCGTGGAGAAAATTGTCTTTGCATTCTTTGTCGAGGGCGAGTCGCTCGTCTTGTGTACCCATGAACCACCTGCGAACTACATCCATGTTGACTTCTGAGCCAGTGGGGTCCGCTCCGGCGAGCCAGACATCTTGCACTTTTTGGTAGAGAGCTGGGGTGAAGATGGTCTTGTCAAGCGTGAACGACGACATTGCACGAACGTAGAGATGGGTCGATGAGAGAGCGAAGCAACGCGTTGCTGCGCGGAAAAGAGGACGAGAGAGCATCTTGAATCAGTGCTGGCTGCTACAGCTTTGGCACACGTTCCCCGCGCCGGTAGCGTGAAGATGTATAGGCAAGCCTCGCGCTTTGCGGCCTCCGACGATTGCTCAGCATCTACTGGTTCTTCATGGCCATAGCTCGACGGACGTATCTTCCGGCGGCCTTCGAATGAACCGATTCGCCCGAATCAGTTTACATCCTCTGTTTTACCTTGGATGATGCCGAAATACTGGGGCTGAGCAGATATTGCGAGAGCTTCTGAGATGTGACGGTCATGGAAGATGACGTAACGCTGTAACGCCGAATCGTCTGTCGCCGAAGGCCTCCGCGTTTATCCACAAAGGTACTTTTTGGACATCGCAGTACTCAAAGACTCCACCCACACCGACTTCAAGTCCTCGTCTTTGAAGATGCATTCACTACGCTCAGCAGCCGCACAAGGGCTGCGAACGACCCTGACTGCTTGCAAGTCCAACGCCGTTCGATCAACTGCGACACCATGTGTTTTCTGCGCGCACCGCGCATCGCCGCAGAGATCTTCGCGCCGCTACCAGTCGACATGGAATGCTCGTGAAGAACCGTTCCAGGCTCAAGCAGAATTACAGCAGACGCAAACACATTACTCGTTCTTCCCAAAGTCTCTTTCCGCAGGTGCACCACCAGAAGGGCCGTTCAGCATCGATCTCAATGCCTTGAAGCGGGAGTTCCTGCAGCTCCAAGCCAAGGCGCATCCTGATTTACACCCACAAGAGGACAAGAAGAGGGCAGAGGCCACATCTGCGCGAATCAATGAAGCTTATAAGACGCTGCAGTCGCCACTGCACCGTGCGCAATACCTCCTCTCGCAGCGCGGGATCGAGACTGCTGAAGACGAGACAGCGAAGGTCGACGACCCCGAGCTGCTTATGGAAGTGCTGGAAGCAAGAGAACAGATTGAGGAGGCAGAGTCAGAAGAGGACCTCATTGGAATGAAGGACGAAAACGAGGTCAGGATACAAGAGAGCGTCAAGGCGCTCGAGCAAGCCTTCGCAGCAGACGACGTGGAGAGAGCAAAGAGCGAGACGGTCAAGCTGCGGTACTGGATGAATATTAGTGAGAGTATTGCGAACTGGGAGAAGGGAAAGCCGGTGGTTCTCGAGCATTAGACGACCCAATCCTCCGTCGACCACGAAATTATCCTACACTGTCCTTTTCGAGACAGCACAACATAGCATCGAATCCGCTTCGAGTCCAGTGATACACTCAAGATGCATCTGATAGTGGTCCGGCGACCTCCGGACCAGCCAACCAACAAAGGCAGCTCCCCGCGCGCAAGCCTCGGTCAGCCCCACCAAGTCCATCATCGATAAAGCTGCCCGCGTCGTGTCGCCTCTCGCTTTCTTTCCCTTCTTTTCCACAATGTCCACAGCCTCCTTCAAGCCTGTCGCTGCCGAGCCCGTTGACGAGCAGAATGGGTTGATCTACGGCGTCTCTGCGCAGGAGCTGCAGATCATCGGCGGACAAGCCATTGACGCAAAGACCAAAGCTTACTGTATGTACAGCCTCTGGATGCGAGGAGCGTACAAGACTCACACGAATATAGGCCCATACTCTCTCTTCCGCGTAGGCGCATCACTCCTTCTCCACCAGTCGACGACTTCCGAGCCCTCCACTATCGAGGGCGCAAACGTCGAGAACGCTGCATACCCTGTGGGAACATGCGCTGAGCGCGTCGCCTTTGGCACTGCTGTGGTTCAAGGCCACAAGCTTGGGTCATTTAAGGCCGTTGCTGTGGCTACAGACATCGACGAGTTCTGCTCGCCTTGCGGCATGTGCAGACAGTTTCTGAGAGAGTTCTTGAGCTTGGAGACACCTATCTTCATGTTCAACAAAGAGGGAAAATACATAGTGAGGACAATGGGCGAGCTGCTGCCGTTGAGCTTTGGGCCAGACGTCCTACCGCCGAGGGAGCAGCTGAAGAAGGAGAGGGATGAGGACAAGGCGAAGGCTGCGTGAGTTTACCTGTGGAGTGCGACGCCTGAAACGCAAGAGTACACTTGTAGACCAACTTCACATCTCAAAAACCAATGGAAAATGTCTAGATCAGACCTCGACAACTGGAGCTGTGTGCCGATCCACGTTACGTATTGGAGCTTCTTCCGCTTGTGGCACCCCCGCGGCCAACAGCCCACCAAACCCACCATGCAGGCGTTATCGTCCTCTTATCTCACATCACAGCTCCGACCAACAGTTGCTCGCGCAATGTGCATCTCCGCGCTCCGGAGATATGTCAATGTCATGATTGCTTCTCGCCTGCTGTGTGCTTGACCTTGATGAACCAACAAAAACGATGTAGTCCCCATACGCATGTGCCCATTTACTTTTGAAATCTATCACCATGGCAGCACCAAACGGAACGAGCGACTCGGAGCATTTTTCGCCGTATAGGGCAGATGGTAAGCTTGTAAGTATGGGAGGGTCGAACATCTAGATGAGGACAGTACAGGATATTGTCAGCGTTCTAATGATCGCCCTAGTACGGCTTCGTTTGCGTCGTTACTGGAGCAACTCAGCCTGTTGGAAAAGCTATCGTTGGTGAACTTGCCGGTACGTCGAGATTGTTCGCAAATTGATCCAAGATCGCTCTTCGTCATTGCACTCTTTCGAGCAGTGCATCTGAGCGTGAACGTTCGCTCGCAGCATAAAGCTCACCCAAATGCTGCAACGAGTGGCTCATAGTGGGCTCTATACTAAGACAATATAGCTCACGGCGCAGCATGCATATACGCCTGCTCCTCTCTCCCCGACGAGCCCTATGCCGAGCTTGCATCTAGCATCAACGCACAGTATCCAAATACCAAAGTCATCGGCTACCCCTACAAGATAACCTCCGAAGAAGACACGCTTGCCCTGATCGACGATGTGCTCAACTCCTGGGGCCGTCTCGACATCTGGACATCTTCCACCGGCTTGCTGGGCCCACCCTCGATCACCACTACCGGTCCGAAAGACCTCTACGCCGCCTTCGAAACCAACGCAATGCCCGCTTTCTTCGCGCTCAAATACGCACCAGCCGCTATGCAGAAAACCACACCCAAGGGCAGCTATCCTAATGCCGCGCCAAAGGATGCTCCGTATGGAAGCATCATTGTGGTTACCTCGGTCGCTGGTACCTATGGTGGATGCTGGGCGCCTGCTTTCACCATGGCGTCGCACGCCGCGCTCGGCGTAGTCAAGTCTGGCGTAACTGTGCTCAAAGGCACTGGTGTACGCATCAATGCTATCACTGCTGGGCAAATCGATGTTGGTGTTGATCTCAAAGGCAGCGGGCTGAAGGAGATGGAGAGTGGGCAGTTTCCGCCTGCATCGCTGCAGGATAAAGAGGTCCAGAAGAGGACCATCGGACTCGAGCGTGCGGGTAGACCCGAGGAAGTGGCACGTGTAGCAGGTTTCTTGGCCAGTGGGTTTAGTAGCTACATCACGGGTGCAGAAATGAGGGTTGATGGCGGTGCTGGCGTGATGAACCCGCTGACTGTGCCGGTGTAGAAATGAACATCATCTGTTTAGGCTCAAAACTTCTTGACTTAACCTTCAATGTCGTTCTTTGACTGTGGGCCCATCAGAACCTTCTCAAACCTATCGCATGAGCCGAGAACGAGAGAGCGGTTTGTTGCGTTCCAATCGCAGAAGCTGAGAAGAAGGGCAAAGTGGTGATGGCCTTGTCATACAAGGCGAGGGCACGGACGACCACTGCCCCAGTGTCAGAGGTCTTGAATGGTACTGGCGTAGATCTAGGGCTGGATGCCTGTCCTTGAGTGAATTGGACGGAAGTTCCAGGTACCGAAACGATGAAAATGTTGTTATCCGCAATACTATCTAGACGGAAGCAAAAATTTGAGGCAGATACGGTATGCTTTCTTACAGACCATGCGGGCTGCCTTCATATCGAAGGTCGATGTCGTGTCACAGAGCCTGCTTCCCTTAGCCCGCGCGTGGGAATAATAGCCTTTTCTATCCACGACGTGGTCTCTCATGCTGTCCTTCACATTTTCATGGTGCGGTCAAACTGCTTGTCCGCATGATGCCCCATAGTCCTGCGTGACAGAGCTCTTGGCTGGCTCACGATCGATTTGCACTGCTCAAAATCCAACAGCGAGTTGTAGAGATGCTGAGTAGGCAAGACATGTGAAGTTCATGGCTGTAGAACGAACGAACGAACTAAGCCGAAGCGGATACGAACCAGCAACGCCGCGTGATTTTCAGTGCAGCACACAAAACAGTGGTTCTAAGGCGGCAGCTGAATCGATCAATAAAGCCAAGCCACTGCATTGCGACAAGTACAACCAGCCATGACGGCAACGGACTATCGGAAGCTGTATACGTTGCAAAGATGCCCGTCGTAAAGCAGCACACGATGCTCAATACGGGATTCCAATATCTGGTAAAGATGTCTTCGCATGCTGCACATGCCCAAAGTGGCAGGTTTGAGAAAAACGTCGATTGCCGTCAATATATTGGCTCCATCATCTCAAAGGACCAGAACGTCCTCACCGCATGTCATCGGCATGGCGGCATTGGACACTCCACAGCAATACGCAAGCATGCAAGGGTCGCAGCCGTTCTGACAAGCACGGGAGAGAACAGTGAAGAAACAACGGGGAAACCCACAATAATGGAAATCGACAAGTCTGTACGACAACCTGGAGCTTCGCTTGCGACCTTGATGCGAGGCAAAGACCCCACAGAGCCCAGCCTCCACCAACTAAATCACGTGAGCGCTTCTGCCTGGCTCATCCGTGCGCGAAACAGTGGGGCGCGCTAGACGCACGTCCTCCAGCAGCACATATATAAACCGCCCTCCGGTCGCCCCTTCTCTGAGAATCATACTTACCTTGTTGGGAGGGGCAGGCTCAAGTTTCTGCCTCCTCTACCTTGATCAGCTGCATTGCACAGCGCGGACTGGTTGGGGTACGGCTTTCCTTCGGGGACGCCGCCGGCGCAATTTTTGCTGGCCTTCATTCGAAGATTCGAGTGGCTTTTTCATTGATGCTTCTGCCTTGTGCAGCGCGTTGAGGAAGGAGATGCATTGGTTTGAAGGCAGATTCGTTCGCCTGGAGTTGATTGTGATTAGGAATTTGGTCGCGTCGCGTCGCGCGTTTTTCAATGTTATGCATGTTTGTGTGCGAAACGTGTTTACAAACGAACTCATCTCACCGTCAAAGCTTTGCTGTCAACCTGAGCGCGCGATTCGCGCTGATTGTGTGTGTATTAAGCAACCCACCATCCGTCTATTGCTCTCAGTAGTCCATCAAAGCACCGGCCAGCCTGCGCTGGTACTTTTCCACGACTTCCTGGCACCGAATGACAACACCAGCGGCTAGCACCCTGATCCTTTCGTCCTCCTCGCTCCCGCCTCCAAGACCTTCAAACACCATCTTGACCCATGCTTGCGTTTCCATGAGCTCCTTGCCCTGTTCTGTGGCTAGCCTCTCTTTGTTCTCATTCGTCTCCAATATCATGAGAAACCCGAATAGCAGCGCGCTCAGAATCGCCTTATCATTGGCAGCCAACCCTCGCACTGAGAGCAAAAGGTCCCAGTACTCGCGCGTCATCTGCGGCAATGACAGCGTGTTGGGTCCTGACGCGTTCAGCAGCAGCGATAGAGTTTGCAGGAAAGGCGGAAGGAGATGTGTGGAGGCGTAGATCGAGTCGCTGCTGGACTTGATTTGCAGCCACCAGCGGCCGGTCATGGGGAAGAAGAAGTTGTCCGCGACAATCTGTGCGAGAGCGTTGGGTATGGGCTTCTTGCGCGCGGCCTCAACTTCCATACGCGAGCTGAAGGTGCGCACTTTGAGGACATTGGGTCCGCTTAGGGTGTCGGCTGCTTGAGACGCAAGCGGTGAGAGCATGGCGCGGGCCATGCTGCTCGTGAGCTTTGAGACTGGGTTCGCGGCCCTGTCTTCTGTGTACATCTTGTGCAGATGTGGCGGCAGTTGCTTGCTAGGGAATGATGGTGCTGCTGGGATAAGTTCATCTGTTGATGAGTCTTTCATACCGGCCAGCTCGCGCGCTCCGAGCCCAAGTGTCGTGAGCATAGCTATGCGCTGTGTGAGACTGTAATCACCCGAGAAGAATGAGCGTGCGAACCACTGAGCCATTTGCGCTGGTCTCGCAAGGAGCACAGCAATCAACGCCTGTTGTCTCTGCTGTGCAAAGCTCTCCAGCTCCAGACCATTCTGCAGCCCAGTCAGGGCAGTGGCGAGCTCTTCAAGATGATCTGTGACCTCGGTGCCAAATTCGGTCTTGCGTCGTATCAAAGATGCTGCAGTGGCAAGAGCAAGCTCATGGCGATCGTAGTTCTCTTGATCTCGAAGGCCTGCAACAAGGTCCCTGATGTACACAGGAGCGGTGGGCTTGTTACGGTTGATAGCGGTAGGATCGTCGTCTGAGTCTTCTGGATCTGAGTCCGGTTTGTCGTAAGCCACTAGGTCTGCATCCTCGTCTTCAGAGTCAGAAAGCACCTCGATGACACGGGGGCCTTGAATCTCGGTGATGGCTGGGCTCTTCGTGACCTTAGCCGCTGGCTTTGGCCTTGATAACAGTCGGGTTGTATGGCTATCAGACGCACCCTTCTTTGGGAGGTCTGAGATGTCCCCAAGCTTGTCATTCACCTTTGCAAGTCGCTCGTACCATCTCGCCTCCTGTGCTTCACTCCCCTCGAGTTCGATCTTGAGTTGAAGGTCGGGCTTGTCCACCATCTTAGACATTACTGTGCCGACTGCGATACCAAGGAAACGTGCTCGCGGGGATGCTGCCCCGATGCGATTCGACATGCCATTGACGTGATGCGTTGATTTTGCCATCATCATTACGAACACCGGTTGTGTTCGCTGTACGTAGCCGCAGCACAAAGCCAGTGTCTGTGCTAGAACTGCATTTGATTAAGTATGACTCCGCGGCAGCAATGTGGGTGCTGACCTTCTTGTTGCATGACGGGCGTATGCTTGACATAAACTGAGTCTCCGAAAGTTTTAATGCAGTTTTCGAATAGGTTTTGCAATTTCTCTTCTTGAAGTCAGAACGTAGCTATCTTGGGAATCTTTGGACATACCTTCATCCTGAGCTAGCGCAGCAATTACAGCACGACGAGTGCCGAGCGATTCATCCAAGGATGGTATGGCCGATTTGGTGAGTGAAGTGACAACGTGGTCCTTCAACACCTCGCTGTCTTTCAAGAAGCAGCTTAGTAGAAACGCTGCGCCAGATACTGTCGGAGATTGATCGATCGGCGAATCGGTTTTGCTGACGATATCTGATTGGAAAAACTGCTTGGTAATGTAGGCAACTACAGCATCGAAATACTTCCGCTGCTCGAACGCTTTCAGACGGTGTATCAGAGTAGCGAATTGGGCTACACGTTCCATCTCGATACAATTGGCGAGAGTAGCGGCGACGAGACCATCTGATAATAGTCAGCGAGAAACTGTAGGTTATCAGAAATGAACTTACTTGTATATCCCAAAGTCAACACTTTGGAGCAAAGTTCGTTCAGGGCTAAATTCAGACTCTGGTCTTGGTCACCAACGGTCAGCATGAAATCGATGTTGTGACCAAGCCAAGTAGCAAGATCACTGCCACTTGAGGACGAGATCTCAACTCCTTGTGCCTTCAAGATATCCTCCGCCTCAGCTCTTATCGACAAGGCGCGCCCCGACGCTACCTGCGCGAGGTATTCCTTCCATAACAATCTCTTCTGTATGTCGTTTTTGCCAAAGTCTTGAATACTTTCGAAGACCTGAAATGATACATCGTTGCCACTCAGAGCCCCATCAAGCACCTCTAAAGTGTCTTCAATGAACTCAGAGACATGTCTCCCAACTGGTTCGGCTTTCTTCTGCCGACTCTCAAAGATGAGCGAACGTAGCCTTGTGAGCAGATGTCCGATTCCGGTGGGATTGCGGAGTATGACAATAAGGCGATGCCAATCATTTTTGCGCTGCTTGAGAGTTTTCCAAAAGTTCGGTATGAGACTGCTGACCAATTCATGGGCAATGCTCGCATAGACCGGCTCAGAGATGACGAGACTGATTCCTCTGCCGTCAAGGAATCTCAGTACGTTGGTGACTGTTTCATTGCTGGGTTGACTCCTGAGTGCTTGCAGTGCTGCCTGCGGTGTGTCGATGGTCGCCGCATCCTGAATGCTCAGATCTTGAATCTTCTCGATGACTGGCTTGGAGGCAATCTTCTTGGTGGAGACGGCGGTGAGAAAGTCGGCCATTTCGATCGTGTTTGGTGTTACCTGATTGCGAGAGTTTAGACCACTTCGAGATTGTAGCGCAGTCGTATCCTCGATGCACGAGTGTTGCGCTAGTTCAGGATGAAATTGAACTTGTATGTGGTCGTTGACCGGGTTTCATCTGATCGTCGTTGCCATCCGTGCCACTTGTCCCAACATGCACACCACACTCTTGCCGTCCCTGGAAGAGAAGAAAGATCGTCCTTATTTCGTCGAAGTGAATGTCTAGAGGCTCACAGCATGTCTGTCTTCCACACGGGGCAAGAATTGCCGAAGTTAGGCTCTTGGCAGCGCTAAACTCCATCTAACACCGATGCCTACACCACTCTGTTTGCTCAACTTGACTATCACACTACCACCCTCTACTCATTTTGCAAAATGTCGGTTGACGTTCAGACCGCTGTGTCTGGTACAGAAGCAGGTCCTCGCGCACGATGGTAAGTGTACGATAAGGCAAGCTTTCGGATTGCTAATGTGACGTGATGTAGGAAGTACCTCGATAACATCTTGACGCGAAGCGGCCCTTTCACAGACCCTGATGCGTTTCAGCCTGGCGAGAATGTCATCGAGACTCTGAGTCGTGCCAAAGTACTGTGTGTAAAGAATGACAGTGGTCTGTGGTACTCCAAAAGCTAACGAAGATCAGGGTCATGTGAGTCCGTCTCACAATATCACGAACTATCTAACATCGCAACCCTAGTGGAGCCGGCGGTCTCGGTTGCGAGATCCTCAAGAACCTTGCGCTTTCAGGCTTCAAGGACATCCACGTGATTGATATGGACACTATCGATGTCAGCAATCTCAACCGACAGTTCCTCTTCCGCCAGGCAGATGTCGGTAGCTTCAAGGCCGAAGTTGCAGCCCGTTTCGTTGAGAAGCGCGTCAAGGGTGTCAAGATCACGCCATACTGCGGCAAGATTCAAGACAAAGACGAAGCATACTACATGCAGTTTGCGATGATAGTATGCGGTCTTGACAGCATTGAGGCGCGGCGATGGATTAATGCCACGCTCGTCGGCATGGTAGACGAAAACGACCCGGACTCTTTGAAGCCGCTCGTAGACGGTGGCACAGAAGGCTTCAAGGGGCAGGCAAGAGTAATTCTACCAACAATGACCAGCTGCATCGAGTGCCAGCTCGACATGCACGCCCCACGCGCTGCGGTGCCGCTCTGCACACTAGCTACCATCCCCCGTCAACCACAGCACTGCATCGAGTGGGCACATATCATTGCGTGGGATGAAGAGCGTAAGGATATCACCCTCGATAACGACGACCCAGAGCACATCACCTGGCTGTACGAGAAAGCTCTCAAGCGGGCCAAGGAGTTCAACATCGAAGGCGTGACCTACTCTATGACCCAAGGCGTGGTGAAGAACATCATCCCGGCAATCGCTTCGACCAACGCCATTGTGGCTGCAAGCTGTTGCAATGAAGCGTTCAAGATTGCAACCAACACGAATCCGTTCCTGGGGTTTCCGGAGACAGACAACTACATGATGTACACGGGCGACGACAGCGTCTACACATACACGTTTGAGCACCAAAAGAAAGACGACTGCCCTGTGTGCGGCGCTGGGAACATTGCTCGACCACTGCCGGTGAACCCTAGTATCACGCTGCAGGAGTTCATCGATGGCCTGGCAGAGAGGCCTGAAGCGTGAGTCCTAATCTTTATCTCTTACTCGAATATATGGCCGACTGACACCTTGCAGCCAGCTCAAGAAGCCGTCGATCCGCACGGGTGAGAAATCGTTGTACATGCAGATGGCTGGCCTTGAGGAGCAGACGCGTCCCAATCTCGAAAAGACGCTGAAGGAGCTGGTCGAGGACGGCGAAGAGATTCTTATCACGGACAAATCGTTCCCAACCCAGTTCAAGTACAAGGTGGTGTACCAGAAGTAGGGTGCGGGTAAACTAGCCCTGTGTCAGTCCAAGAAAAGTGCGTTCCTGCAAGAAGTATAGACGAATGCAAACGCCGGGTTTGATCGTAATCGTGTGGGATGTCTGTCTATCATGCTCTGTGACCTTAGACTCCATGCGCCATGCCAAATCATACAGCGCTCAACGCTCTTTATCCTGCCTTACATATCTTCATCACCGCCTGAACAAGCCACCAATCATGCCCCCAGCCAGATTGCGCGCCAGGCCGGAGCCGTAGATGGCATTCGACGCAAAGCCACTCGCCTGGCTGAACTTGTCGCACCTCGAGAAGGCAAGGGTATTCGTAACCGTCAAAACGAGCGCGATAACTGTGTTGCACGTCAGCCTCTTGCTCCACACACGCACACCCACCTCTCCTGTCCAAGCACGACTTACCAACAAGCGTCAGCCAGATAAACTCAAGGCTCACGAGCGCCAGAATAGCCAGCAAGACCCACAGCACGGGTTGGGCGTACAGCGCAATCCAGAAAAACCGCCTATCCGTAGGATTCACGTCCCTCGTCTCCGGGTCTGCCGACTCGAAGACCCAGCGGCCGTCGCCCGTGGCGCTGTCAACTTCGTTCCACCAGCGCAGGCCGACGAGGCGGCGGCCGGCAATGTTTTTGAGGTAGTAAAAGTCGACAGCGAGCAGCAGGATAGTGATGATGAAGATCATGACGAAGTTGGAAGTTAAGAGGCGCAGGCCGAGGATGTAGACGAGGAGCGAGGCTAGGGAGAAGATTGTTAGCTGGGTATTGGGCGTGCATGTGCATCTGTGTGTGTGTTTGTAGAGGTGGACTTGTGGCAGCGCAGGGAGAGTGGGTGCGTACATATACGGAAGAACAGAAAGGTCAGCAAGGTGATGGGGTGGCTACTGAGTCTCCAGCTCAGCGAGCCAGGCGCGGGCGACTGTTGTGCCGTCTCCATGGCCAAGTCGATTTATGGTGGTGGTGGTGGTGCTGCTGCTGCTGGAGCTGTAGTCTGTGAATGCGATCAGTTAGTCTAGCCGCGTGTCATCACCAAGAACGCTCAGGTACGAGGTACGCGTCCTTAGCGCCGGAGGTCGTCGGCGTAGCTCGATCCAAGCTCAAGCTCAAGCTCTGAGCTTCCCCACGCCAACGCCATGTAGCCGCCATATAGCCGGGCTGCCCTTTACGCTGTACTGGTTCTGACCTTCGACGTCGGTGCATTGAGGATTACTCACTCTCACTCACTTATCCATTCGCGCACAAACAGCAATGGCAGCCCCAATCATCCGGCGGGCGTGCATGTACGGTATGCGTCTCCCTTTCCAATGCCTCCCCCAGCCGCTCATAGATAGCATCTAGTCCCAGCATCGTCGCAGAAGATGCTCGAAAAGTCGTTCGCCATGCACGCCGACAACGTCACCTACGACCTCGAAGACTCGGTCGCGCCCTCGCTGAAGACCTCCGCCCGCGCAAATCTGCGCTCCATCCTCGCCCGACCACGCCCCGCCGGCATTAGAGAGATGTGCGTGCGCATCAACAGCGTCGACACAGGCCTCGCACTCGATGACTTGACCGAGATCCTGCAGGGAGAACACCTCGACGCCATCATGCTGCCCAAGTGCGAGAGCGCCGCCGACTTACACTTTGTGACAGACGTCATACGGCACCTGTCGCCCGCGCGGCACCCGAGCTCCACGCAAAGCGGCGGTGCACCAGCGAAGAAGCCCGTGAGCATCATCGCGCTGATTGAGTCGGCGAAAGCGATTCAAAATCTCAAAGAGATCTGTGAGGCCTCGCCGTACCTCGATGGGCTCGTCTTTGCAGCAGAGGACTTTGCAAAGGATATGAGTCTCACGCGCACACCCTCGCTGACAGAGTTTCTCTATGCTCGCAGCGCCATTGCAACTGCCGCCCGTGCCGCCCTGCTCCCGAGCACCATCGATCTTGTGTGCACGAGCTACAAGGGCGACGCAGGGCTCAAGACGCTCGAGGAAGAGTGTCTTAACGGCAAGGGCATGGGCTTCAACGGCAAGCAGTGCATACATCCTAGCCAGGTTGCTGTGTGCCACAAGGCATTCAGCCCAGGTGAGAAGGAGGTCGAGTGGGCTGCAAGAATAGTGATTGGAGATGAGAAAGCAGATAGAGCGGGGAGAGGGGCCTGGACGCTCGAGGGCAAGATGATAGACGTGCCTGTTGTGAAGAAGGCAAAGGCCGTGTTGAGTCATGCCGAGGCGTGTGAGATTGACGTTGCTGCTGTGAGGGAGAAGTGGAAGGACCAGGAGCCAGAGTAGCCTTGATTAACGGTGGAGGGGTAAGTAGCCTCGGTCATTTCATGGAGAAGTAGATTCATTGTCGTTGAACTTACGAAGAAGTAGAAGCATCAGGGAGTAGATTCGTAGAAGAGAAGTGGAATGGTATGAAGCTGAACCAGTGTGCCCGTCGACATGTCGGGGTATATTCCTACGTCATCACTAAGAATCCCTCCGTTGAGTTTGACTTCATAGTAAAGCCCATCTTAAGCAGGTTCGTAAATGACGGTTCAGTGAAGCTAAACACGTCGACCAAATCGGGCCTAGTCCAGCTAGTCAGCCCTGCGTTCCTTCTTGTCTGGCGCGTCCGCAGCCTGCGCCAGACGAAAGCGCCCCGCTTCCTGCAACTTTACGCCCACGCCCACGCATCCTTGCTGCAAGGCCGGACCTCACTGTCTTACGTAGCAAACCGTGCCACCACGCGCCATTCATGCCATTCAATCAAAGAGTCGCTCACAGAGCCGAGAAAGAGCTAGGCTATGGCGCTGAAACAATGCAGCATGTGCGATCGCACATTCACCAAACTCGAGCATCTCAAACGCCACGAGAGATCGCGTGGGTCAGACCAGGTCTTTTGCCTTCGATGTAGTTGGTTAACAAACAAGCAGACACCAAAGAGCGCCCATATGAGTGTCCAACATGCAACAAAAGCTTTTCAAGAAGGTAAGGTCTGGCCAAAGCTTTCCCCTTCGCATCATCTAATGCGACTGCGCAGCGACGTCTTATTCAGACACTGCAAGGGCCACAACCAGGTCGCGATGAATCGCAGGAAAGATGACGAGCAAAGCCATACATCTCTCCAATCCATGGACATGTCAAACCAGTCTTCTCAATTCCATCTTCCAGCACACATGGCTGGTCCCACCCCTGCCCCTTCCTTGCAAAGTGGAGACATGCCTTTGCCAGAACGCGCGAATGCTCCGGCAATCCATCCAAACAGCGGACATCGTATGGAAGCGCTCCTCAATGCAGCCCAACACCTCGAGCCCGCCGCATATCCACCGTGGCAATCACCAAGCTCCATGCACCCGGACAGCTACCACATGGCAGGTCATCATGACAGCAACTTGGGTCCGCCGATCGACCCGTCCATGGAGTCACTCACGTTTACGCCGACCACAAACGTCGGCAACTTCGATCCGTGGGCTTTCGATCTGATGCAGTCCCACCAGGCTATGCTTGGTCAGACAACATCTAGCTCCCTGCGATCGTGGCTCTTCACGCCAGACGGCAACCTGGATACACCTAACGGATCTCACCGCCCAGACCTGGAAGACACACTTTATCACGACGGTGCAGCAAGTCACGTGCATGACCACGGGAGTCCGTCAGACGCCATGTCAATAGCATCAAAGATCCCCAGAGAGCGCTTTGCGAGAGTCGCCAATTGTTGGCCGCCACAGACCTCAAGGACGACGCGTCTAATGCCTATTCTATGGCAAGACTTGGCCTCGCAGGGGTGCCCGAATATATTCTCTGATGATACAATGCAAACGAACGACCAACACCCCTCTCACAACGAGCAGCGGAACTCGCGTTGGTGCTTGGACGAGTCCTGTCGAAAATCTCTGCAGCATGTACTGGCTCACGCTCCGCCAGTCGATAGCTCACGTTTTGATCACCGGGGTAGTTTCGTAGGGACGAACAGCACGACCGGCTCTGGCAGCCTGCCATTTCCCCCAACAGAGATCCTGGACATCGCTCTGGAGATGTACCAGAACTACTTCCATCCAACACTACCAGTCATTCACGTACCGACATTTTCCGCGAAACGAGCTGCGCAACCGCTTTTGCTATCAATGTGTCTCATCGGCTTGAGCATCATTGGCACCGCAGGCGCAGTGAAGTTTGTAACACAGAGCTTCCCTAGCTTGCTGCAGCTTGTACTAGCAGATCTGCGCTCTCTGCGCTCGAGTGAAGATCCCCCGCAACGGCATATGCGCACAATTGCTACTGGTCTTCTAGCTCTGAACCTTGCGTCTATCACGGGCAGGAAGAACCGCATCGCTCAGGCGGAGGAGCTATACATCGAGCTCATCACAGTGTCTCAGAACCAGGGACTCTTCTCCGTCAACGATGGCATGAACGTAGGCGAACTACTGCGTACTTCCGCCGACAGGGAGCATAGGTGGAGAGCCTGGGTGAACATCGAATGCGTGAAGAGAATCACCTACGGGCTGATTCAGGCTGACTGCTGGTGGTCAGGCCATCTTTCAAGCTCACCTATTATCCGCCCCGAGCTTGTACAGGTCTATCCTGTCACGAATCAGAGCTTGTATCAGGCAGAGTCTTCAATGGCATGGAGTCATTTAGCTGACCACGGCACTTCAGCTCACATAGATGCCATCGCGCCCTACCCTGACCTGGCCCCTGCACCTAATCCGCAATCATTGGACTTGGCATGTAACCAACTCACACTCATCTCACTTCGCATGCATGAAGCCAGCGACAGATTGGGCGTCAAGAGCGATCATCGACACCTTGAACCCTGGCGCATCTTCGCTGACGATGATCGCAGTCGAGGCATAGTGCCTTTAATGGTGAGCTTCAGATCCATCAACGACTTAAATTCGCTCGTCCTCTGGCACAAATTGTGTATGCAGCTTGGCGCAAATGTGCAACACTTCGAGCTGGCTGCTGGGCGGGCTGGAGCAGGACCAGCTGCGACTGCTCTGGATTACATCTCTGCATGGACGCAAACCTCAACAGCGCGACGATCAATTATTCACGCAGCGCACATCTTCAAGTTGCTCTCAGATCGCAAGGTCTCCGATGTTGTCCATCCACACAGCATTGTCGCGCTGTTTCATGCTGCTTTGGTCCTTGGACTGTACGTGTTCACTGTTCCACCCTCGGCAAGTTCGAGCAACGGCACCGGATATGAGGTCTCGGACCCAGTGGATTGGGCACTCGTTGATGCAATCGGATTCGTCGACCTCAAAGAGCGCTCTGATGCAATCGAAACACAATCAGCATCCACGAGATTTATCTTGCGCGGCGGTTCCATCCGCATGGGCAACCTTGCATTAGAGAACGGCTATGCTGCAGCCCGCAAAACCTTGCTGCATTGCGCCGATCTTATGGAAGGCATGGGGCGTTGGAAAAGCACGACGTACTCTCAGATTCTGCACATTATGAGCGATGACTTGACCGAGTTTAATGGTCCTGATCTTGACGATGGTTGAGAAAGGGTCGACATCTAATTATACTTTAAAGCTACTGGTTCACTGTTGTCCTCGGCTTCACCGTCCAACCCGACTCCTTCACGCTCATCGGCATGCGGTCTCGGGGTTTCGCCTCGAAGACATATTCCTGAAATGCGCGATCTCCAAATGTTAAATCCAGATCTGTCCACGGCACTCGTGGCTTCTCGTTCGGCTGAAGACCAGCGCATGCGAAGTCAAATTCTCGGATTGTCAGAAGGAGCATGGTCTTCAGCTCATCCATGGCCAGCGGCTGGCCTAAACAGGCCCGTGGTCCTCTTTCGAACGGTCGCCATGCGTGTCGTGGGAAGTCCTCACGCGTGAATCTTTCTGGATCGAACTCCTTCGGATTTGGAAACAAGTCTGGGTTCATATGCATCGTATGCTGCACTGGCAGGATTAGACAACCCTTGGTGGTGTATCGTTGACCATCGTATGGAATGAAACCTTCTGTCTGCTCTTTACGGGCCGTGGGACCCACTGGATAATGACGTAGAACTTCCTTAATGACATTGGTGGTGTATCCCAAGTTGTTAAGCCTGTATGGTTCCGCGCATAGAATCTCATACGAAGCATCGATGCCTGGCGCGAAAACCCGGTCATGCTCCTCTCTCAGCTTTTGTATGATATCTGGATGTGCTGAGAGAAGCATGTACATAAAGCAGGCCGTATCCGTCGTTGTACCTGTTCCTCCTACGATAAGCGCTCGTACCTGTGTCAGGACAGTCTCCAAGAAGTTCGAATCCAGGCGCTTCTGATTGCTCTGCGGTGAATCTTGCAGGTAATCTCGTAGCATCATGTCGATGATGATGCTGTCCTTTCGTTTCTCCAAGCTGACATCGTTACCAACGACAAAAGCAAAGCGCTTCTCCACCAGTTCCGTCAAGATTTTATCGAGCTTCTTCTTCGCTGTCTCCCGCCTTCGATACACAAGGTACTTCCTCACGACATCGACTTTCCAGCTCTCGCGCAACTTCAGATGCGCTCGACTCATCGTGTCCCAGTGCTCCATAACCTCGCTCTTCCCCGCTTGCGCGCCCAGCGAGTGGCCGAACGTCGCTGCACCGATGACATCGAGCGCGAGGCCCTCTACATACTTCTCCAGCTCGAAGACTTCTTCCGTCGCCGCCAACTTGTTCAGGGTGGCGCGGAACTCCATGACCGCTTCCGCAAACATCGGCCTCTGGTTCGTGACATGCATGACGGAAAACGCAGGGGCAAGCATCTTGTGCAATGTCTTCCACCGTGCGCCCTCAGACGTGGCAATGTTGGCGTTCCCGATCAGTGGATCCATGGCCTTGGCCTCCTCGTTGTGCTTCTCGTGGTTCCGCGTGACGGTCAAGTGCTGGGCGACGTCCGGATCGGTAACGATACACATGCTGGGCCCGAGGGGCCAGAGATCCAAGTAGAAGACCCCTGGGAGTTTGTACTTGTGCACCATCGTCGTTACGAGGATTTGGATGGAGCAGTCTTTCGGGAAGAGGTCGGTTATCTCGCCGAACAGCTTGAGATGGCCCCAGAAGAAGGAGTGGGGTGGTTTGGGCTGGTCATTTAGTTAGCTCTTCTGAATCTTGTAGGGTATGGAAATTGGTGGGTGGGGGGTGAAGAAGTGGAGGTCTGGAAGTGTTGCAGCAGTATGGCGACAGCAGCGTACCAAATCCCTGTAGAGGCGTCTTCGTTGGACCAGATTCACAACAAAATAACCCAATGCCGCAACGATACCAGTCACTATCACCTTCCCCCATGGCAGGCCGGAATTGGGCTCCAATGGAGCTTGGCTAGTAGTGTTCATATTGAAAAGGTTGAGCTTGTGCCAGATCTCGAGCGGAGACAACGATTTCAATTGAAAGGAGAGATTGGGTTCGGAAAAGAGATTCTTATCATGTATGAGCAACTTGGAGACAGTGCTGATGTCAACGGGCTAGACCCTGTCAGCGCTGATGGCGGGCCTAAACCTTCGCGAGGTTTGCTGAGAGCGGGCCATTCAGGTAGTATAAACCTTAGGCCACAGTCAATGCAGTAACCAATTACACAGCTTGGTGTTCTTCTACTGTTGTGCACGGTGAAGCCTGCGACCCCTATGCAGAGAAATGGTACAGAAGGCGCGTCTCCATAAACGTGCATTCCGACCTCCACCAACCACCTATGAATCTGCTGTTAGACATGCACCGCGGGTAGTTGTTCAACGCTCAATCCGCCGCCATGGGTGCACGTATAAGCAGCCAATCGTACCACAATCCATACGACAATGTGCTTTTTCAATCCTAAATCAGTCTAGACTCCGGCTCCGACTCCTCCTGAATCTTGAGCTGACGCCAACCATCGCTAGACCCGCACGCCCCAGGTGTCTCCTGTGCACCAATGTGCCTACAGCTTACTCGCGTAACCGCCCACTTCCTTTGTGAACACCACCCGCATAGGCTCCGCAAGCAGGTTTTCGCTCTTGAACGTCTTGCCGAGCGCCCGGAAGTAATCACTCTTGCCGTGCGCTGCAATGGCCGCTTGGTCTTTGTATGTCTCCAGCATGACGAAGACGGGCGCGTCGCCTTGGGTCTCGCGCTGCAGGTGGTACCGCAGGGTACCGGGCTCGTTGGCTTTTACGGTTGCCGCGACCGTGGTGAGGAGTTCTTGTACCTGAGAGTCGTGTTAGAGGGTGTTGTTGCTGCTGTGGGGTCTGATATGGGAAGTGCAAGGTAGGTGACGTACGCGGTCGGCCTTGCCGGCCTTGGGCGAGATGATTGCTACAATGTCGATAGGCATGATGAATTGCGAAGCGGTGTCTGAAAGGGCAGTTGAGGCTCTTAGGAATTGGCAATTGATATTGTGTAGTTTGCTGTTACTCCGCTCTTCTGATGGGTGCCGAAAGATGCCGAGGCACGTTGGGATGAGGCTTACCTATTGTAATCCGCGGGGGTGGTGGTACCTCGACACTATGGATTACGACTAGGGCACGATACCCTAAAATTGGGATTGTTTTGGGGTTCCCTCATTCCATCTGGATATCATCAATACGCATCTTTCACACACCGGATGAATACGGGCATGCATGATGCATAGTGGTCAGCCTTCTGTCATAAGGCAGCTCATCTCTACCCTTGGATCTTGCTTCATATGACTGTAGCCCATGACACGACTTGTCGTGACCGTTCAGTCGGCATCTTACCTCTAAGATGACCCGACTGTCAGCTTACAGGTAAGACGGACGAGGATGATACCGGAATCTATTCACACACATAAGGTACATCTTTGCAGCAAGTGAAGATTGAAACTAGTATATAATGAGTCTTTCTTCTGTGTATTCGAGGATCGGACACCACAGCTTCAGATCTAGATCTACCGATTACTTCTCGACCGCATCTCCAGCATTTCATCATGGGATACACGGTCTTCATGTTCGTTACTCGCAGGCCGGGCATGAGTCTCGAGGCCTTTATCGACCACTACGAGACCAAGCATGTCCCGCTTGTTCTCGAAGTCCTCGGCGATGTAGCCCCTGTCCGTCACACTCGCTACTACCTGAAGCGCAACCCTGCCGGTGCTGAAGGAAACGACACCCCTCCGCCTCTTGTCTTTTTCGGCGACGCAGCTACCGTCGACTATGACTGCATTACTACGGTCGAGCTGCGGGATGAAGCGCACTTCCAGGCCTTTAATGAGCAGTTCGCTAATAGTCCGAGGAAGAAGGACCTCGAGGAGGACCAGGCCGCGTTTGCGGATGGGAGCAAGTTCCGTGTCGTGGCCGTCGAGAGCCCGAGGATTACGGAGCCGTGATAGAAAGGCAGACACTTGCAGCTGTATGCGGTGTGTTGAACGATCGCAATGCATGAGTTCACAAACAGCTCCTGAATGAAACAGTCTTTTTTCCGCATCGACTAATCTTGTACTAGCCGGTGCTTACTAGGTAGCAGCTCTTACAGTTCACTCCGCTCAGAGATCGCTTCAGCCTCAACAACCTTCCTCAGCCCGAGATCGTACTTATCTCCAGCCTTCAAGAAGTAAAACCTCGACTCGGGCGGCGGCAGATTCTTCAACTCACTTCCCTCCCTCGACCAGAACCCCCCATCATAAAATGCCGCATAGGTACTACCAAACACCTCTGCGTCGTTCTTGTTAACCACCAGCGCCGTGTCCTCATCAATAGCAATCCCCAACAACTCCGGATACACTTTGAGAATATCGAACAGATCAAACTGCCTATTCCTCACCAGGAAATGCTGGTCAATCGCCGTGTTTTTCAGATACCCGAATCCAACCGTATGGTCCCCGATCATGACCTGGTTGTTCGCCGTATCTCCTCGTGCCAGGAAACTGCCCTGGATACTTGCTCCTGCGCTCGAGCCGGAGACCACACCACCCCTATCAAGCACCGCTTGCACAGCTCTTTCTGTCTTGGTTCCCGCGTATGCATCGACAAGGCGCCACTGCCGCCCGCCGCCGTAGAAGACACCCTTGGCTTCGAGCAGCGGCGCAACAAAGGCGTCTGTGTCTGCGACCGCGGGGTCATAGGTGTGCAGCACTGTCACATTTTTGGCACCCAGACGGCGGAAGGATACTGCTGAGGAGAAATTGGCGTCATATGTTGGTTCGCCGCCAGCGGTGGGGATCACGACAATGGGGGCGTCGGGTCCGCCGGCTAGGTCGATGATGCGCTGCCAAATGCTGTCGCTTTGTAGGTTACCGCCTACGATGACGAGGTGACCATGTTCAGGGCCGACGTAGGTAGTGTTCGTTTCGTTAATGGGTTGAGCCAGTGTTGTGGCTGCTGCGAGGGCAGTGCCAAGGAGCGACTTGAGAAGCATGGTGAAGGTTGTGGCTGGGTCAGGTTTGGGCAAGGAGCCCAACGGCTTATATGATACATGGAGAATCAACGGCTGTATGTAGCCTGCTGTTCCGCGGATAGTGCCATCATGTCGCAGATCGCGACATCGTCGGTAGAGTGGCGGATCTACAGATTATTACCAGAAAGGGAAGGTGACAAGGCCGTCAAGATACGCGATGTGAGAACGGCAATGCAGGTACTGGGGATGATGAGAAACTTTCCGCACCAATGGCCACGGGCTTGTAGGTAGTGTATCGCGCGATCCAGAATGGGCCTTGCCCTCGAGCACCGCTTTGTCACTTGTGATGCGCAAAGCCACATCATACAACGCAAGAACTCCTAAGACGTCTGTCCCACAACAATCAAAATCAGTCGGCCTTGTGCTTTCCCTCAAACCTCGGCGAAGTCATCAGCAGAAGGCCCCAGAAAACCCCAAGACAACTGAGAGAAAGTGATATGGGTACCGACGCATTCTGCAAGTCGCCCAAGTGCCCCAATGGAAACAACCAAGCGAAAAAGAAAATTATTGAAGGAGAGAGGATGATGAAACTATACACCACCGCCACCAGAGCAGAGCGTCTTTCAACAGCATAGAGACCCCAGAAAATTTCCCGCAGACTGCCTTTCTCCTCGAGCTCACTGTTGCGTTTGGGCAACAATTCTGTCACTATGGTGTTTGTATATTGCCCACTTATGCTTTGGGGGCAACGCTTGCGTTGGCCTGTCAATGCTTGCAGGGCCGCACAATGCCAAGATTGTTGGTAAAAGTTGTGCCTGAACTCTTCTGGCGAGATTGGTGGATTGGGCTCTATAGGCCTGGGCGAGAAGCTGTACGCAGTCTGTTTTTCGTCGGGAAAGTCGGGCGCTACAGGCGCGTATCCGTCTTCGGTGAATTTGTGAAACTATAGGCCCTGGTTAATGAGATGTTCACACTCGTCATAGATACGAGGAACTGACCTTAAAGAAGTCACAATGAGAATATCTCGCCAGCCCGAACCATGATGAGAAGAAGCCTCGGCGGGAAAGGTACTCTGTTCGAAGCCAAGCGAAGAATTCTCTGTCTGATATAACAGACTCAACATGGCCTTCTTTTGCCATCACCGTGGTCTGTGCAAGTTTGAAATATCCATCTGCGATAGAGAATGCATACAGGACAAAGAATACGTGGAATTTGACCCCAGGCGATGATGAAATTTCCTTGATGGTCTTCAAGGATGAGTGTGTCTTGTCTACAGCGGATGTGTAAGGTTGCAGGTACTTTGGTGGACCATTCTGGCCTCCACTTTGATCTCCACTGCCGGGGTCAGGATTAGGTGAATGTGGATGTCCGCTTCGCGAGTGTTGCGGCATGCTGGATACCGGTAGCTGCTTGGAAGCATATGAAAGCTGTGTCGCAAAAGAGTCGGGAACTAATGCAAACCGCCCTACTCCGCATGTCTAGATTTCTTTTAAGACTGCATCGATGTTTAAGGTAGCCTGTCTGACTTACGCATGTCCATGATAGCTTGACTTCATCCGTACCTGTTGCACGAATGTACGGTTGCAATGGCCACCAGTCCCACGTCTCATTTGTCAAGACCTCGAAACCTCCTTTCATCGTATTCAGGATCGACGTTGAGTCGTAGTTGCTGATCGATATCTGAGCCGGCGGAATATGTTGTAACTCACTTATAGTTCACGAAGATTAACGATCTTGGAGAACTTGTCCTGGCGTTGCTCCCAGACCCAGTGCATCATGACGGAAAGGAAAGTGGGGTTAATCAAATCCTGTAGCCGCCGTTCCAGATTTTGATATGCACTGCTTGAGGACCACATGGCTTCGACTCGATGCAATTCGTCTAAGGGGATATACTCGGGCGGCCTGAGATCTTGCTCTGCTGATGAAGTTTTGAGCTTGTCACCAGGCTGATGCGTGAAATCAGCAGAGAGATCCCCGGGTTGCATTGTTCTGCGAACGTGCGTCCATCGTGCGGCTTTCAGTCTTGCTTTCGACCCGCCAGGCTGCTGTACTTCCGACGCGCTCCAGGCTTCGGTCTTCATCTCATTCAGTAAGCTAATCGCGATCTTGACAGACTTGTTGCCTATGACTTCAATCATACGAGCATACGCCTTGTTCTCCGGACCCTGAGTCAACTCAATGGCGAAAATCCTCAGCAGCCTGCTGAGACTTCGGAAGAAAGGTTCATTACGAATCTTGTCGTCAAGGACTGCTGTTCGACAGAGGTTTGCGAATGTGTTGTTTCTTAGCACTGACCGAGTGAAGATCTTAATACCGACTCCTATTTCACTTGGACTGACAGAGATGTCCGATGAATCGAATTTAGCGAAGAAAGCTTCAGAGATCTCGATAGACGAGTGGGGAGGGTTGCTGGATCAATTATCGCGGGCATCCGTGTACGATACGTCGCTTCTACGCACAAGAATGTTCTGAGAGGCATAAGTCGTCGAACTATACACCTCTAGAACTACTAACGCTTGATTGTACATCTTCATGTCTGATTGTATTCGCATGCATGGAAGTTGTCCTCGCTGCGAAACTTCCAAAAGCAGTTTCCAGGATCAAACGCGTCTCACCTGTGACAGGCTCAGAGAGAATCGACACGAGATATACTCCAAAGACAGGCGACATCAAGATTTTGTGGATACTGTATCTCATGGAATTAGAGCTTCTACATAAGTCGAATGTGTGACTTACATCTTGCTATATTGGGCAAGTATCCTCTCTATGTGACGAGGCGGCAATCTTGCCAGGATCACGAGCCTTGTTGTAGATACCCCATTCAGCCTGCTGCTGCCAGAGTCAACCAGTATGCAAGTGGCGAGTTTCGTGTAGAGTCCCCAACCGGATCGATCGTGGATCATCTCTGCAACGTAGTTCCCATTCGCAAACAATCGAGGGCATTCATCGCTGCCGGGGAGCAAGTCCATCGAATAATAATCAGGATTCAGTGCGGTTATCTCGAAGTAAGCTCGTTGGCCAGAATCGAACCCAATCCATCTGCTCGCAAGTGTAAGGCGTTGGGTCTGCAATGACTTCGGACGAACATCTTCGTCCACGAGAAACCACCTGGGAAAAGATGTCGCTGTGAAGGAATGATCTGATACACCAGCCTCGACGACCTTGTGCCATGAGGAACTACGGCTGATTACGCGTAGTGTCCAGTGCACCCAAGAATCTCGCTTCTGATGATCAGCACCATCGCTAAGAAAGAGTCTCGAGAAATCGTCATCATCTGCATTGTTGGGTGATTTGCGAGACAAATGATCGGGGCCTTCCATCGTAGTCGAAAAGTCTCGTGTAGTACTGCTGTCTAATCGCAGATGGGATCTGAGATAGAAGAAAAATCTGTGGCGGGATGCAGATGTCTCTGGGAGCTTGTGACAAGATGGTAAAGTGTGCAACTGGCTTACTCCGCGGATCAATCCGCCAGCATCTCTCTACTTATGGCTATATTCACTGTAAGTTGACTGGTGGAAAGACAAAGGAGGACTTCGACCAGGCTGTGCGAAGGCTGAGCCAGCTTCAACTGCACCTGTTGGCTTAGCGGCATGCACGACAACTTTCCTGATCGTGGCGTGACGATCTCACCTGGGAGCCTTGCATTTATTTGATGATGCCATCCACTGCTGCCCTTCCACTTGAAGTGTACTGGTTAATTGTTTCTTGAATCTTGGCGCGTTGGGCGCACCTTGAAATCGAATCACTTTGCTGTTCACTTATGCCAGCCCGTCTATCCAAGTCCCGTTGAGCTTCACCAGTCTTCTGCGAGCACCATATCACCATTTCCACGACCGGAACGCAGTCAGCCGTACGAAAGTCGTACTGCGAGGCTGGTA
Organism: Didymella segeticola; assembly: GCA_004522025.1. Lineage (NCBI taxonomy): Eukaryota > Fungi > Ascomycota > Dothideomycetes > Pleosporales > Didymellaceae > Didymella > Didymella segeticola. The sequence goes on along the minus strand of SDAV01000003.1, from coordinate 664,327 downwards.
TGAACATCACGACCAAACGGGATAGATGCAGGTGGATTCCCGCAAAGATATCTTCTAGCACACCGGCGGCGTGTTCGAGGAGTCGCTCGATGTTCGCAGGACGTCAAGTCGTGCTGGCACGGCATGTGAGAAACGTATCACAATGGAATAATGTCTAGATGGCGAACCACTACGGATAGTACCGAGTTGTCGTGAAGGTTGCACGGAGGCGATAAACTTCGAGACACAGTATTCACTCACGGTAGAAATCCCCTCTGACAAAAGCCATAAAAACGCAGGCGCAAATCTCGCAGACGCGGAATTCATTTTCGTCCCTGGAGACTAAATCCTTTCTATATCCATAGCCTTGGCACCAGCGTCCAGCCGTTGCTCCCAATCCAGCTCCTGAACGAATGTGGGGTATAGGGGTATGAGAAAAGAGTAAAAGCACAGAACGCATCAAGGGGGGAATACAACAACCCGAAAGCACAATGGTCAAATAGTCCGTCCGTACAAGATAAGTGCACCTAACCTGACCAGCCCAACATGTGTACATATTCCGATCCTCTGACGAGAGAACGTGTTGCTAAGACAATTTGGTGGTGATGGGTGTATCGAGGCGCACAATATGGGTAACATGCAAAAGCCAACCGTTGACCCGAAAGACTCGCTGTCGTAAATCGTCAAGATGTTGGGTTTGTTTAGAAGTGTAAAAGTCGGAGATTAAACGGATAGAGGTGAAGCTGGAGAAGGGGAACAAGTTCAACCATCGTCCTCAGGATCATCATCTTCCTCGTCCTCGTCTTCCTCACTGATACTCTGCTGCGCCTTGGTCTTCTTGGGAGGACCAGCCTTCAGCTGAGTCTGAGAAGCCTTGCGCTTGGGACCTCCGCTTTTAGCCTTGGGGGCAGGCGGGGCAGCGCTGTTCTCCTTGTTGTCAGTTTCGCCTTCCTTGCCCTGTTGAGCATCCATCGCGGCAACCTCTTCAGCAGTCAAGAATCGACCACCAGGTCCACGTGGACGGCGCATCGCGTGGTTGTGTCTCGACTCGTGCAGGTATGGCTTGCGACCCTTCGATGTGAGACGAAGGGCGTCCTCCAGCTTCTGTCTTGCGAGACGGCGCTTGAGGATTCTGTGAAACTGCTTGGCGTTGACGTAGAGTGGGGCTTCCTCGGCCTGCGCTCCAGCTACGAGCTCGGGCGACTGTTGGTGTTGTGGTGGCGCGGCCATCTGGGGCGGGACCGAGATTGACGAACGAGGCCCTACATGGCTCATCACAGGCTGGGGTTGTTGCATGGCAGGACTGCTGATCTGAGTGCTCATCCTGCGCTGTTGCATTTGACCGGGTGTCATTTGGACTTGAGAGGCCAGAGGCCCAGCCATACCAGCGGACACAGCGGTGGGCGAGCGTGGAGCAGGGCGCCCATCTGGCTTCAGTTGTCCTCCGGCCATGCGAGGCGACTGCGCAACTTGTCCGTGCATCGCGTTCTGATCATATCCGTATGCGCCTGCCGGACCAGCAGCAGCAGCTGTGGCCATGGCAGCCGCTTGCGTCGGCGACATGCCATACGCTTGGGGCATGCCTTGCATATAGCCTTGCTGTGCGTAGCCCATCTGCTGGGGGTGTTGCTGGTGCTGCGCGCCAGCTTGGCCGTAACCCTGCGACGGGAGGATCGGCGATGTTTGTTGATACGAGTGCATTTGCTGCTGTTGTGTAGGCGAAGTTATCGAGGGGTTCCCAGCGGCAGGGTTTGGAGCTCCGCCATAAGGCTGGATGTGCCCAGGCGCATGGCCATGGTGGGGCTGTTGGTATTGCGCGTAGTCGGTCATGGTAGGAATATTTGGGGTTGGTGTTGTGGGTGTACAAGGCAAGCTCGACGCGCGCGACTGGGAGGCGGCGTTGTTGTGAGTATTACCTCGAATGCGCCACTGGCTGACACAGACGCAGGGTACTTGATCGTCGTGGAAGGCTCAGTCAGATACAGACGGAGCCTCAACTGCTAATGCTCGTGTTCTGCTTTGCGTAGGGCAAAGTGTCGTGTGATTCGTAGATGGGTGTATGATGAGGGCGCAGGGACGCGACTTGAAAATACGGCTACAGAGGATGGTTGGAGGATGGTAGCCTAGAGCTGGGACCGATATTAGTACGCGACCAATAACGCGTATTGCAAGCGCGTGGAGGCTTACGGAGGATTTCACTCTGGCTTGATCAAAGAGTCGGTGGCTGATTAGACAGTGAGCTAGGAGGTGAAGGCTACTGCAACAGCTGGGTCCTGTTGCTGATCAAGAGCGGGAGGGATGTTTCTAGGCGCGCAGTACAAGCTGGTCACGTCGCGGCAGAGCCGATGCTTGATGCGTTGTCAATGGCCACGCTTATGAGGCGAAGTGCTTGAGACGCGCACGGGTGAAGTCTCAGCGCAGGTCTTGAGGCGCAATGACGACGATTGGATGCCGAGTCAGATCTGGGGCGGTGCAATCGCACAGAAGAGCAGAGTGGGCCGGCCGGTGATGGTAAGAATAAGGCAGTCTAAGGGCCCGCTCCGTGTGGGGAAAGAGTCCGTTTCAGGGCTTCACCCAGTCAAAGGAGAGTGCAAAAGGTATCTACACTGTTAAGAGTAACCGTCAGCTAGTCCGAGGCACAGATACTCGAGCAATTGGAGGAGGTCGAGGAGGGGGCATGTGTCGGCGGGCGGACGATTGGAGGTGATGCGCTGGCAATGCAGGTTCATGCACGCCCAAGAAGACACTTACCGATTTTACTCAGCGCGGGCACATGCACGTCGCAAGCTGCAGGCTTGGGTGATTTGCTGCGTCGGTTGAGGGTGACGCTTGACGTAGTCGTGGTAGGGCTCTGGTAGCGGTGTTGCTAGAGCGTAGGCGGATGGACGGCTTCAAGCTTCAATAGCCTTGCTAACGGCGACCAGCGACTGCGCAAGGAAATATTGTGCAGTGCGCAGGTGACGGGCAGCGACAATGAAGTCAGTCCAAGCAGCTGGCAGCGTGTGCGATACAAAGCCGGGCAGCGTTAGTATTGAGCCGTGTGTTCCCTGTGCCTACGGAGGCGTTGTTAGCAGGAGCGCATGGCAGGCGTGGGAAGGCGCGATGGTATAGGGCGCTGGGGCCAACATGACAGCTGCTCTGAGGGCGAGCTGTGCGGGCGGGCAGCGCAGCCAACAGAGCGCGCAGTGACAAAGCTGCCAAAAGAAACATGGCAGGCGCGTCGCGACAATAATCATCGACGACGAGATGGGCCAGACAGACGGAACATGGTGGACTTACGGATGCAGCAGGCCGCAGCAAAGATCAGTCACGAGATTTTGTGGTGGTGAGTGAGCGCGACTCGCGTTGACTGGCTGAGAAGGCGGCAGGACGCAGCTCTTTGTCTTACAGACGCGTGCAAAGACTTTGAGCGCAGCGAATCTGCGACGGGACAGCGCGCCGTGTGGAAGCGCCAACAAGATACACAAAAGGTACCCGGTGCGGTTTGACGTGTTGTGACCACGAGCGCGTTGTAGCGCAAGACTCGTGATTCTGGTTGATGCGATGGCTAGTCGTGGTGGTGCAGGATGATTGGAGAAGGAAGGAGAAGCTGTGGTTGGGCGCGAGAGGGAAAGGGCGACGGGCGGGGTTCTTCTATTCGCGGAAGGCGCGGCCTGCCGACAGGGATGCTCGCCAATAAGGTCAGCCACGGGCGTGTCTTTCGCGACGCCCCAGCTGCTCACGGTTGCTGGGATCTGTTGTGCGCGACCATGCTGCACATCGCGGCTGTCTGGGGGAGGGAGGGGGGGCGTGCTTCCATGCTCCTCCAGTGTGGCCTTGTCGCAGCAAAGCAGCAGCAGTAGCAGCTCCAGGCGCCTACACAGTGGTCTTCACGTTCACTCACGCTCAAGGGCGACGCTGGACACTACCGCCCACGGACAAGGCAGAGAGGAGCCGGACGTCATGGGCCGGCTCAGAAGCGGACAACAACAACGCGGTCAGCCCGAGGGGGTACGCAATTGTGCAATCAGTTGAGTCCGTGGGCTGTGGCAAGTCGACGCGAACGTGCTGCTCATCACTCTTCAACTTTAAAAATGCACATTCCACAGGCAAATCACAGTCGCACGCTGTCAAAAATCCCGCGCGCGTAGCCAACGTGATCCCACAGCGCTCAAACTCGCTATGAGTCCTCACGGCCGATTGGCGAGCTGCTTGAAATTGCGGCGGCCCCCCACAGCTTTGCACTGCGAGCTGCGCGCCCAAGCTTCCCAGTGACGGAACCTGTGCTCCGAAACCGCATCCCTCAACAACAGATGCAAGAGTTGCAGTTGCAAACCCAGCAAACATCATGGCCGGCGGTATCACTTGGGCGACGGGTCAGATAGATAGTTGGGCCGTCGTCACAGTCGCACAAGGCACATGTTCACCTCTCACCATGCAGCACAACCAGCCTCTGCGTGCCCTACCGTAATCTTCCTAGGGTTCTTCAGTGCTGCCCCGCTGCTCTGCCCAGCACACTCTGTCAAAGCCAGATGCGCCGCCTCGCGCTGCTGCGGTGTTTCGCGCCCGTTGTCGACCTGCCAGGCTGCTGTCTGCCCTCCATTGGCTCAGCACCTGTCTCGTCTGCGTCTCAGAAGCACACAACGTCAGCACGATGCTATGCAGTTTAGCCCGCGCGCCTGAGGGTCAAAGCTTCTGATCGTCATGCTGGGGCCAGCGCGCACATGGGCAAGGCGTGTTTGTCGGCGCAGATCGCAGCACCTCTTATTCTCGTCCAGACAGCATCATCTCGGCTGAATTTCGAACCTGTTATATGCCGACGACAGACACTCTTGTCTTCATGTGCTCAACAAAACAACTCGAGCAGAACGCAGCGCAACGTTCCAAAGACCAGAGTCCCCAGCCTTCCTGCCCTGCTGCGTCATCCCGCTCACGGTCCACCGCGTTGAGCCGGTGCCAGCCCGCCCACTTGGTCAGACCGACAAGCCATGTGAGGTCGCACCAACAATGCCAGCGTAGGATTGATACTGCGCACAACGCCGTCCCACCTTTTCGCAAAAGGGAAACTCAAAGGAAGAGACCTGCATTGTTCGAGAAGAGCAATCAGTAACGCATATGCCGATGAGCGGCGTTCCCTCGTAAATCCAGCATCGGCTGTTGACGGTATCTGTGTTGATTGGTTGGCTGCATGTGAGAGCTTGCCCTCATGAGTTTGCAAGGCTGTCGATACTCCGCCACGCCTTGAGCAGTCCTCCTTTCGAAATGGCGAATTTACAGCCAAATCGATTCAAGATTTATACAGCCTACTGGCCAGGCTCGAGTACTCGAATCCATCCTCAGCCTGCATCATGCCGTACTTTTGCAGGGTACACAATTGCGACCTTGATGGACACCGCAGCGACTCGTGCCAGCACGCGACCCTTCCCTGTTTCTCTAGTCAAGCGGTACTACCCATGCTATATTTGATGTGGTGCACGCGGTCGAGTCCTGCACTGCCCGCCTTACATGATGTGGTCCACAGCCATAGGTTGCGTCGGTCTTGGTGGTTACTGATATCTCATTATGCACTATTTACTATGATATACAGCTGAATAGGGCTTTCAAGCGACTGTGTGACCGCTAATTATACATGTAAGGCAACTGGGGGGTTGTGAGTACCCAAACTTGAAGAAAAATCGTAAGGCGTACATTGCAGTAACATGGTCGCATCTTCCCCTTACATCAGGGCCTCCTCTACGTAGAAACCTGCCGTCATCCTTGGTATTGGTAGTTCTGTTGGTGTTGGTTCGTCAGGTACTGCATAGCCTGATACGTTCCTGTGGGTGTTTGTTGCTGATACTGCATCTGCATCGTTGGATCGAAGCCTCCTGTCATGTTTTGCTGATCAGGCGCGAAGTAACTGGGAAACGCCGTCGTCTCGGTCGGAGAGTTGGTGAACATCGCCTGTTCCTGTTGCTGCACTGCAGATACCGGGCCCATACTGGCATATGTTGGATCCTGCATGTTGAACCCATTAGTGTACACCAAAGGTGACCTCGGCGGATTCTGCAGACCGGGATAGGTCTGGTTAGAGTAGTGCACGTTGTTTGCAACGTAGGCGGCGTAGCCACTCTGTGGTGGGACCATCTGGGGCGGAGGGTACGAGTGCATGACATTGGCCGCTGCCTCAGCGGGATCGCCTGATGGAACTTGACTGAAAGGATTGATCCCTGGTGCAAAAGTCGTGTTCGGAGAGCTCTGCAAAGGACTGCCCCCGACTGGCTTTCGAGCGAATGCGGCTGACAGTTTGCGTGCGTCTGGGAGTTCTTGCACAGGGCTAATGATAGTGTCCGCGTTCAGGATCTTCTGCTCAACTAAAGGAAGTATAGGCATACTGATCTGCTCCATATGCTTCGCCAAATGGACAGTGAGTTTCTTCCAGCTGTTACAGATATTTCCACAAAAACGACAAGGCTCGTCCTTGGGTTGCTTCGTGGTATCTTGACGACATCTTTCCACGATAGTCCAGATATCTTCTACTCGATGATTAGCATATTGTCTACAACGATAATTGCTGCAATGCGCACCCGGGTCGCTGCTCGCTGGAGGATCCTTGTTGGAAGCCCGCCCAGTTCGCTGCTTTGGCTCAGCAATCTTGTGTTCTCGAACAAGATGCTGCACAAAATTGTCCTTGCGGAAGCACGTATGGTTGCAATCAGTGATGTTGCACGTCCAGTTCTCAAGCTGTCGATGGCGTTCATTTTCGTGGCGAACCCAATCGGCTTTACGTTTAAAGGATTTTGGTTCTTGACAATTAGGAAATGTACACGTGAACGGCTGGACATCTTCATGGACGTGCTTGGTCCAGTCCGAAGGTTTATAGAACTTCTTCACCTTGAAACACAACGGGCATTCAAACTCAGCTGGGAGACGCTTTACAGGCGGTAGAGGCACACCGGTGGGGAATTGGGCAGCTACAACCGTCCCTTCGGATGGAAGCTCTTCATCCTCATCCTGCTCGCCTGGGGCTGTGATTTGAAAACCGATGAAAGGTGCGTCGGGGTCTTTGCTACCCGCTTTAGGTGGGAGCTGTTTGGGCTCTCCTCCAAGTTCTGTGCAGAACTCCTTGGATGCGCAGTTCTTGTTTTGCACAACGTTAATGTGTTTAACACGGAATTCAAGGAGTCGTTTGTATCTTCTGATTTGCTCCTGGGCAACACGCTCAACCATGAAATCTGCCAGACGAGGGTTCAGCTGGCGAGCATGTGTTCGGAAGCCTTCCTGATTGGGAATGATGGGGTCAGTACGGACTTTGAGGTCCATCGTTATTGCTTCTTGCTCGTCTTCGTCATCGTCTACAGCAGGACTAGGCTGGACAGACTGCTTCGTCGCTTCGGTATCTGCCAGCGGTGAAGCAAGCATAGGCATAGGCGGTCCACCATGCTGTGTCATGAGCTCAGCAAGGCCAAAAGACTTTCCAGAGTCATTTCTACTTCTGCCAATGTCACTTCGGCTCCGGCTCCGCTTGATGACGTTTTTGGCGCCCTGGTACCACGGACTCGATGTCGCAGACAGACCTAGTGAGCTAGATGGAATACCTTCTTTACTCTTGTCGCTGAGATTGGTATTCACTCTAGGAGACTTTGGGCGACCCCAACTACCAATGCGCTTCGGCTTCTCGAACCCAGGGTCTTTGAATTGGTCCAAGCTCATGTCTGACGACTGCTGCACGGGCATGCTGCCCTTACGCTTGAGCAGGTTGCTTGGAGTACGTCTGATGTTTCGTAGAAAACTGGGCCGGCGCTGCCTGTCATCGCTCTTACGAGGCTCAGGCTCTATGAGTCGTGCAATGCCTGGCGAGCCCCGAATGCTAGCGAGGTCCGGCTCACTGAGCCGGCGTGAGCCAACAGTAGCAGCAAGAGACGCCGACTCAACGTCCTTTGCTCGTTGCCGAAAGCGCATCATTGCTGCGTTCGAAGTAGGGGGCTGGTAATGACTAGTTGTTGTAGGTGACTGCGTCGGCACGTCCATCCAAGGTTGAACAATCGCATCTGTGGTTGGACTAGGCTCTCGGGTCGTAGAGAAGTATGAGTCTTCTGCTTGGTCTGCGTGGATGTTGACTGAAGCTGGCGGAGAGTCCGAATCATACTCCTCCTCGTCATCATCTTCATCGCCGTAATCGCTTTGTTCATTGATGTACCTAGGATTGAAGTTGTCGGGTACACCGAATTCGAAACTGCCCTGAAGAGCTTGACGGTTGGCATCGTTCTGACTCTTGGCACGACGGCGTCCGGTGTGGGGTTTAAGGTAGCTGCTTGATGGACCCACATCCCCTGCCTCGCTCCCAACCTCACTCTTCGTCAGCCAGTCTTGAACTTCAAGCTTCTTCTCCATCCTCGCTCGACGCTCAGCAATTTCGTCAAGACTAGGTACCAACATGTCATCAATTGCTTGACGATCGTGTGGGCTCAGTCCTGCTTGGCCCTGACCCCTGGTGCCTGGCCATGAGCCGTCTTCGTTGCGTTCTGTCCCGAGATAAGATTTGCGAACGCGTTCTTGCCCTGACAAAACTTCTTCATCGGAGGAATCATTCTGCGGGTATGGGGAAAGGTGGTTACCAGATCGCCGGCTGCTGAGACTCCGTCTGCTCATACCTTGGCTGTGGTCAGAATGGGAAGGAGACTCTTCCCTGCTGTAGTTCTCTACTCGCACGATAGGACTTGTCATATGACGCGTGAGTGGTCGAGGACTAGCTAGAGACATAGGTCCGGGGCTGTTGGTCAGAGGTGGACTCTGCAACGGCTTCCGTGGGATAGTGTGCTGCAAATGACTCGCTGAGTTGGAGGGCGTGATGGAGCTTTGACTTTCTCCGGGAAACTGCATCGATGGAAATGTCGAATTGTCGTTGCCTACTGCTGGACTGGAGTTATTCGTGATACTCGGGGACATAAGCTGATCCTGATGACTGTAAAGCCCGCTGCTCGTCGACATCAGAGTTTGGGCGTTGTACGTGTTCAGGGTGCCAGCGGTCAGGAGAGAGGCGTCTACATCTCCCTGGTAAGAGGGAAAGGCTGTAGTGGAAGGGTCTTCGGCGAAATTGAGGTTCGAGAATGACTCGTCGAGGTATTGGCCGTTGAAGTTGGGGGTCGTGTAATTGCTCAGGTCGTGCTGGTTGAGGTCACTCGAATACCCAGGCTCTGGGCTCAGGTATTCTGCCGAGTGGGATGGCGAGAATGCCTGGCCAATGCTGCTGTAGGCTCCTGGAGAAAGGCTCTGCCTTTGATTGTATGCATTCAGAGGGGGGTATGAGCGACTGACCATGTCGGGGTGGAGTGTGGAGTCGAAAGAGGATCCAATGTTAGGGGTGAACATAGGATCCTGACCGGGTGTGGGAAGGGTCATCATCGAATTGTCGTAGGCTATGACTGTAGGCTCCGCCGAAAACGTGAATGCGCCTTGAGCTTCTGGCATCAAGAAACTTCCGGTGCCAGTTGTGGATGGGTAACCATTGGTAGGCGCATCCTCCAAGTGGCGGTGCTGACGCCGCTGACTGTCTTGTGGCTGCATACGAGCGTCGATCGCGTTCAAGGATGACAGCTATGGAAAGCCTGCTAGGCTGGCCGACGGAACAGGTGGTCGATGAATGGATGGGTGGCGAGCGATGGAAGCAATCAAGAACACATCGAGGAACAACGTGGTTTGGATACCCGATGATCAAGGAGGCATAGTGCTGCCTGAGTGCTGTAGTGGGATTATGCGAGAGGCCTGTGGGACCGAACGAACAACAACAATAACAGAGGTAGCTCAGCAGCACATCAAAACGCGCAAACAGAGTACAAGGAGGTGACCAGAGGTAGGTAACACCTTTGCACGGTCAAGCACAAGTGAAGCTAGCCTGAGGCCTGACGTTTGCGATCTGCCTTGCGCAGGGTAGCTGCAGCGGTGGTAGAGGCGGTGTCGGCTTTCCGCAAAGTCGACCACTTAATAAGAGACCAGATGGGAGAGATTGGGGAAAGCGCGCGCGTTACAGCAAGAATGCTTGAGTGGGTCGAACCGTAGGCGAAAGCAGCGCCGGTCTCGTGTAATGGTCGATGTTGCTGCGGCGGGCTAGGAGGCCTCGAGGCTGATTCCGCTCACGATCCTAAAAGCGCTGGCAGGGTTTGTTGAGACGGATGCTTGCCAAGCGAACGCTTCTTGCGATTTCGAGACTAACACAATCGTCCAGCTGGTCCCGACGAATGCTGATGAGAAGATGATCGAAACAAGCGCACACATGCAACGGGAGCTGCGAGCTTAGAGAGAGTGAATCTGCCTGACCGGATTCTTGGCGCTTGATACAACGGCAAGCACAGCCCCCGGCCGTCTGAAACGGGTTAAGTGCAACAAGTGGCTATGCTCGACTTCAATGCAGGCGCACTGTGGTATGTGCAAGTCGGAGGGATGTTCCATGGTCACGGTGCGCTGTACATAGGCTCTCTCCATCTTCGTGTTTCAAGCCTTTGCTTGTGCATTGTTTCCAAACACCTGTTTTCTATCAGCAAGACCAGAGCTGGTGCCTAAGCTAGAATTGGAAGCCAGCGTCAAATGTGCTATATAAAGACCAGCCAAGAATTCATCTGCGGGTTAACTTGATCCTTCCATATCGAGGTACCGTGTGTAAACCAAGCCGGAAAAATTGACAGCGCTTCAGTGCTTGAGTGTCTGCCAAAACATTTCATCAGGTCATGGTTGACCTTCAAGCTTCAGTTCCCGCGAGGCGGAGCATGACACAAGCTCCTGCTAGCCACAGCGCGGGATCTGGGCTGGCTCAGGACCAGTGCCGGCTGCCGGGGACTGCGTGGGGCGGTCCAGGAAGATGGTTCAGAACGTGAGACATGCACATCGAGCCTCAAGCCAGGAACGCTCTTAAAATGACTGGTTGATGGCTACAAAGACGTTATCCGCATTCTGGATCAAAGACGTTCCACGATTGTTGCAGCCATTGATTGTGGATTCGTGGCAGCAAGACGACTTCCACTGACGACTCGATCAATTGTCGCATTTGGCGACACATTCGGTGAGAACGTTGAAGAACGAGTTCCACACTTCTGCAATGATTCTCGTGGAATCCACATGCTTACACTTTGACGTCATACTTCTGGCAAGGAGACCATGCTAGCGGCCATCTCAACTCAATCTCAACACTTGTGCGGCTTTGTGATTACTTATGTCAAGAAATATTCTCAAAAGACACATCTTGATCTTCGCAAAGAATGACCGAAGCTGTAGCGAGGGCAACATCTGCAGGCAGCGCCCAGGGTAACAGCAATCAGTTGCGAGGCATGCCACGGAGTTGAAGCTGCTGGGAAATTGACGGCCGTTGATTGACGGGCGTGAGGCTCAACTTTAGCCGCGGTCATACGCATCTGGAACCTTTTGTTCACTGTTACCGGAAATCGTAGCCGTGCGCTTTGAATCGACTGGACCCCTCGACGTTCGGCGGAGCGGAGACTAACTCGACAGCTCCAGCTTTCTGCCCGCAAAATATGGCACGTCTCCAGAATGCAGATGTTTCTTCGCATTTCTTCTCCCTGACAACACCGACTCCTGATCATTCTTGCTCCCCTGCGCCTGCAACTCCGCACTCGTGCGCCAGTCACCCCGCGCGTCACCTTTCGCGTCTGCATGTGACGGTATCACCAGACTAGCTACCAACAACCATCGCACGCTTCGAAAGCCTCAGAGAGCAACACCCTTGTACTGAACAACACTGTACCAGCACGAATCAGAAGTTGCTATCCTAAGGCTGCTTCGTAAATTGCAATCCATCCTCATCTCCCCACAACAAGCCAAGATGCCTGGACTCGACCAAATCATTCCACGACCCGACCCAAGGGAGCTTCTCCCTCCTCTCCTGGCATGTCTTGCGGTCTCAGGCAAAGCAAAAGAGGCCCCGCCTGGCTTATTGCCCCTCGTTTCGCCCATCCTCCGTCAACGGCTCCAGCTCGTTTCCACTGACGATTGGATCTCCCTTCTTTGTTGGGACCGAGACGTCGCGGGAAGATTGCCCTCAGTCATCGAGAAGATCCACGTCGAACCACACCCAGCGTCTGGCGAGATTGAACCCGAAGACCCAGATCAGATATTGTACAGGCGATCAGATCCAGAGACTCTGCACACGAGGCTCGTTCTGGGCGAGTTTGGTATAGTACCCACATACCTCTGGTGCACTGGCGGAGAGGGCGGCAGCAGATGGCTGCTCGCTGAGCTTAGAGGAATCGCAGATCTGGACGACGGTACGGAATGGTTTGAGAGCTTAGATGAGGCAAACGAGGCAGGCTTTCGCCGCAAGCCCTCGAAGATCAACGGCTATCAGACTCAGGAGGTTCCACGCACTGTTGAGCCGCAGCAAGAGGAGGAGGAGGACGATGATGATGGCTCGTACTGGGCCGCTTACGATGCTACTCCCAACACTCGCACACCTGCGCAAAAGCGCTCGCCCGCCCCTCCATCTGGACGCACACAGATCGGCCCCACACAATCCGAACTCGAATACTTCGCGCGGTATGCCTCAGAAGTACAGCCCGCTCTCGATGCGCACGATCCAGACGAGGAAAACCCTGAGGTCGGCGAGTCGACACTCAACGGCAATGCCTTGAACTATACCAGAGCTCCCCAGACTGAGCCTCTTGAGACATCGAACCTGGGTCCCAACGGTTACGACTCGTCGCTGCCACCATCACACGTAAACGGCTCGGGTGAGGAGAGCAGGGCAGAGCACATCGAGTCAGTCGACGATGCTCGGCACGCGGCACTGAACCACCCCCGACCGAGTTCGTCTTCATCATCGAGGTCGGTTGAAAAGCTGGAGCGGGAGGCGGCGAGCCACAGCCAGGCGGAGCTGGCCATCAAGCAGCATATCAGCACGGATATCAAGAGTTTGTTCCGCTTAGCGAGGGCGTCGGGCATCGACAGGGAGGAATTTGAGAGGATCATTCAGAGGGAGCTTGAGGTGTTGCCTCTACTTGAGAGGGACTCGGACTAAAGACCTGGATATGCCAAGTTGCATTTTTGCATGGGAAATGGACCAATTTGCATCAAGCTTATGAGCATTGCATTCTGTCGGCGTCTTTGCATTCGAAGCATTCACAAATACCACATATTCAAAGAACCATTGAGACCGCGAAACGACCTTAGTGCTGCATACAGCTTTGGGAATTACTCGTCATGTTATAGTTGAGATATTGTTGGTCATTGCTTGAAGACAACCTGCTTCAGCTAAAGACATTTAGCGCATCGCGGCGCGCTCAAGATGAGTAGCCATTATCCCAGAACGCCAGAGCCTTTTTCACGCAACTGCACACTTTCTCTTCCCTACTCTCGTAGTATCGCACTCGAGAGTGCTTGCTGCATTCTCTTACTTCCTCCTCCGCCCCTCTCCACTGACAAAGCTCGCCCCGCTAGCCTTCAGCTGGTTGAGCACGTCAATCGCGTTCGAATTATTCAAGTTCAGTTCCTGCGCCGCGTTCCCCCTCCCAATGTCCTCCACAACGTTGTCTGGGTCTGCGGCACCAATGACCGGGACCTCGGACGCGAGCCACTGCTGGAACGGCTTGGCCGTAAAGTAGCCGTCAGAGGTGAACCACCGAGTCATGGGCGCGCGGATGTGGATCTTCTGCTCTGGGTTCGAGGTGTACGGTGTGGGCGTGAAGACGACGTCGCATTCATAGATTGGGATATGCTTCTTGGTTGAGGAGGAGATGCGGATCTGCAAACCGTTAGCATTCAGGTAACCTTCCTCGGAATAAGCAGCACAACGCTGCTAGCCATGCTTGCTGGGCTCGAACGTACCTTGCCTGTCTTGCCCTCTCCCTCATACACAACACCCTTCTCCACAAACCATAGCCAGTACGAGAACGCGCCGTTCAGAAGGAAGTATGCGATCACTGCGGGCGCGGTGTACGGCTTCGAAGCTTCCCATCCAAACTTCCAGTCAAAGTAGAAGAGTGCGCCGGCGATGACGACGGCGCTGTAGCCGAGGGCTAGCCTGACATCGGTCTGGGTGTGTATTTGCTTGAACTTGAGAGAGTGGAGGTAGTTGGGGAGTGCGTCATCTGTGGTGTTCTTAAGGTCTGGGACATGTCAATTACTGCCTTTGGAGTTGCGTATATACTGGGCAAAGGAGAACTACCAGAGAGCGAATGCACCGCAATCTTTTGCGTCGCCGACATTGTGACTGATTAAGCTTTGTGTATGGACTGAGCCACGTAAGTTCAATCGCGAATGGCGTGCAGCTTGGGTTGTGTCGTAGCTGTAGCTCGGCTGATGGAAGACACCTTTCCAGAAGGAAGGCGCGGAGGTGACAAGGGTCCGCCCGCCGCACGAGGCTCCGCTGGAGCTTCCATCATCAAACAGCAACCTCCAACCTCACGGCTACCACCACCCCACCAATTATTTCCGGCGCATCTTGTATACAACCAGCGAGATGGCAGAACCTATTGTACAGACGATCCACAGGGACCCCGCCCTCTTGTATGTGCAATGCGCCAGAACTCACCGAGACACGGCACTGACGAGATGATAGCTGGTGGATTTTGCTTCCCATCACGGTGGTCATGGTACGTCTTCTTGTCGCCTATGCAAGCAGCTACTTCGTCTGACATGGTATAGATCCTGACAGGTATTCTGCGCCACTACGCGATGACTCTGCTCCAGACGACACCTAAGAAGCAAGACCTACCCAAGATCCGGCAACAGCGGTCGCTCGCCCGCGGTCTGCAACTGCGCCAGAATGCCAATGTTCTCTCCCCCGCTGCCTTCTCCGCTAGGAAGTCGTACATGGTGCAGGCGTACCAGGAGGGCGCGTTTCTGGCCGAGCCTGAGATGAGGGGCAAACCCAGACCAAACCCTATGAGCGATCCTGCGGCTATGGAGGGCATGATGGGCATGATGAAAGGCAACATGGCAATGATGGTTCCACAGACGTTGATCATGGGGTGGATCAATGCATTCTTCTCTGGCTTTGTCATTAGTAAGTGCAAGCCCTGACTGGCAGTGATGTATTGGCATGTCCAGACGCAACGAACCGAGATCTTCGCGGATTGAACGAGAACGGTTTCATCTACAGTTCTCGCGGCGGCGCTTGACATGCAGCATACACGCGCGCCTGCGAAGAAGAACATAAGCTGACCATATGCGACAGTGAAACTCCCCTTCCCATTGACACCACAGTTCAAATCTATGCTCCAGTCTGGTGTTGGAACTCGGGATCTGGACGTCAGATGGGTGTCCAGTTTGTCATGGTACTTTCTGACACTCTTCGGCCTCCAACCTGTCTACAACTTCATCCTTGGCAGCAACAATGGTAAGTCTTCCTCACGAGACGGTCGTTTGATTGGAGCTAATTTCCCTGTTTAGCTGCAAGCAACGTCTCACAGCAGATGGGCATGCAAAACCCTGGTGCGGGCATGATGGGCCCTGAGCAAGATCCAGATAAGCTGTTCTTGGCTGAGGCCGAGAACCTCGAGGTCCTTGAGCACCGGTGGATCCTCCAGGGCATTGAAGACCGTCTGGTAGAGAAGTACCATGCTGCATAGCCTGGGCTGTTGATGTTAAAAGCTCGCAATCATATTGCGGTACACGATACCAATACGTAGCCAGGCATGGAGGACTATCGTCCCACGCTGTAATCATTATGGTTGCCTCGTCTACGCAGTTGGCCGCAAGATAGCCCCTAAAGTCAATTCTATGACAGTCCTTCAACCGTTCTCTCGGTATCTGTGGCCGATGGTTCGATCCTGATCCTGCGGGGGTGAGGGGGGCGGGGCGCCTGCAGCTGTCAGACTGCCAAGCGAAATCTCCGTGAAAGATGACCACGACGACGAGAATGATAAGCTCTGATCCAGCAGAATGTAGAACAGAGCCGCCGGTGACCTTGCCACTGAGCTCGCTTCTGGAGACGGTCCCTAGTTTCCTGCCCCTGCAGCTGGCGCTTGGAGCAGACTGCTGTCATGTTGGTGGCCCTTCCGCACAGCTTCGAGGTGGAGGTCCTTCGACTTCCCCGCCCCCGTGTCCAAGCGACTGCAACCCTCTCCGCGGGTCGCACCGCCCCAATGTGCTGGAATGCGCCTCAATCTTCGCTAGGACTGCTAATGCCATAGAGCAATCTCGAGTCAGCATAGACGCGACTGCGGAAGTTAGAGGGAGCGCGCGCGCAGCCTGCGAAACAGCCTAAGCGGGCGCGGTCCGGTCCATTCACCACTTCAGTGTCTGCAGTCGTCATTTCAAACACCCTCTCATGTACTACCGACGACTCAGGGCAAGGCAAACATCTGTGCTCAGCCCTGCATCGTTGCCTCCTTCGAGGTCTTGCTGGACGACAGTGCGCCCCAAATGGTGTGCTTGCGCGCAGTGCACACTCCAATGGAATGAGGCTTCTCCACCACCCTCGTCAGCATCTTCCTGGTTCGAGAAACGCTCCTCCTCCCGATCAGGACGGTGGCTTGCCTACTCATCATTTCTTTTGTTACTCGTGGCCTTGGGCATCAGTTCGTCTACAAGGGCCCTCGACGCAAGTGCAGGAGCACAACTGTCGCTTGTCGCGACTCTGCCGCCAGCGTCGTGAGATTGAAGGTGGTGGTCTGTCCTCATGAGTCCAGGTCGTTAGCTGTTCGCTGTTCGTCACGCTGGTTTGATCCTCCATGTTTGGCCCCCAAAAGCCAACAGTCCGCGGAGTGTCAAGCTAGCATTCGCAGAATCCTGCGCTCGCTTTCGCGTCCTTGCTCCCGAATCTGTGTATCCGCTACGATCGGGAACGCAGTACGTGCACAACTTTCGGTTCGGTATCCACTGTCATCCGGCGATGATCCGCCAACTCATGCAATGATTGCTTTTTAAAATGGGGCGGCATTGTGTAGACTATGCCATATCGGAGCTCCATAAACGTGGACTGGACGCCGAGACAGCTGAGCGGTAGTTGAGTGGTGGCTGTCCAGCTCTCCCTCTTCTCCACCGGTGAATGCAGCTGCAGGGCCCTGGACAAGCCAGCCACTAGCGCATCACGCCAGTGGACCTTTCCATGTGTATCTCGCTAACCCAAAAGGTATGCGGCTCTGCGAATCGGCCCATCATAAAGCAGGTAGGGAATGAGCTTGAGGGTGGAAGTACACAGGACTACGGAAGTGGCAGTGCAAACTGATATCAAGTCTGAACTCTGCTGCCTTTCATCAACGACCTACTATTCGATGCTGCGCCCCTTACTACCACACTACACATCCCATTCGTCTACAGCTTGTAGTCGAGTCGATTGATCGGTCTTCGAAGAAGGTAGACTCTTTTGATTGCCTGTTATAACTTTAAAGACAGCCACCGTAACTACATCAGCCCAGATGATTTACTTCACATTGACACTTTCCAGTTTAACAACACCCATCTTGTTGCAATCCGCCATTGCTGTGCTTTTGCAGCACACCTTCCTACTCTTCACCGATCTCGGCTACACCGAGCATACACAACCCCGGTCCGCCCCAATCGAGACAATCCAACATGCCATCCCAACAGTTCGAAGATCTTCCGCAAATCCATTACATGGATGAAGTTCGCTTCTCTCCGTGGTCATCCAACTATCATGGCTGTCATTTCGTCGACAAACAGCAAGCAACGAGCTTCAGTGTTGTTGACGACACTAGATACCTTGACGACCTCGATGGCAGCATGTTGAGCGTGCAGCCAATCCAGCGCTTTATGTTTGACCCATCCCCACAGTCCTACGGTTTGCTACAAGCAGAGATGCACAGTCAACACATACAGCAGTTCTCTCAGCAGTGGCCTTCCAATGAGTGCTATGTACATCGCAATGTATCCCCCGATCGGACTTCTGTCTCTGGGACGTCCAGCTATGCCTCTCAGAATGACGTTCCTTCGCCCCATGCCTACCATACCGCCTCCTACGATAGCCCGAACGAGTTCTTCCACTCCACGGAGCCATACCACAACTTCGAGCCCTTCAGCGACGCCACGTACACGTCTAGTTCAAGCATCAACCCTAAAGAGATTGAGTTCACTCCTCACGAGCCCGAGCCTACCATTGAAGAGACCGATGCCGACATCAAGCAAGAGGGTGCTGTCGAATCTGAACAAGTCTCGCTCAAAAGGGAGGCCGCGCCCGATGCCACTTACAACAGGGATTACACAGATTCCGGTATTGGCAACTCAGTCCGAGATGCTGAGTCGGTTCAGCCATTTGACCTGAAGGATGAATCTGATGCAGACTCAGACTATAGTCCAAGGAACCGAGGCGGCAAGCGAAGAAGGTCTGACCGACACATTGCGCGAGCGCCCACACGGCGTAGCGTTGCAGCTCGCAAGGACTCTTCGGTGGGCATTTCGACACAGAAGAAGCCTGGCAGGAAACCTCGCAACGCCTCTAAAACCAACGTCGAGAGCCAGTATCAAGACGACCGTCGATCCTTCCCTTGCCCTCTCGCCGCCTACAATTGCTCGTCGACGTTTTCCTCCAAAAACGAATGGAAGCGTCACGTCAGCACTCAGCATATAAAACTAGGTTTCTGGCGTTGCGATCTATGCGCACCCACCACCGACCCCAACGATGCCTCCGTGCTTTATCACAACGACTTCAACCGCAAAGACCTCTTCACCCAACATCTCCGCCGCATGCACGCCGCGAATGGCTCTGGCGCTCGTCACTTGAAGCAATTCCCAGTGGATGAGGACAACATCCAGGAGCATCAAGCGCGCTGTTACTTGCAGCTTCGCTGTGCTCCTCAGCAATCCATCTGCCCCTTCATCCATTGCGATCACGAGTTCCTCGGCCCAACAAGCTGGGAACAGCGCATGGAGCATGTTGGACGGCATTTGGAGAAGGACAAGAAGAACGGCACCGACGTGTCTGATGCTACAAGCTGGAAGGTCGATACTGCTCTTGAGCAGTATCTCATGAACGAAGACTTAATCGTCTGGGAACATGGCTCGTGGAAGATTGGAGATGGGAAAATGCGACGAGTAGACAGTGACTCCAGTGATGATGGCTACTAAGATCTTGGGAACCAGAAGTACACAACGGCCTTTCTTTTGCTCGATACCCCAGGAAGTTTTGGATACGTTCATTGGTAGATGTTTTCTTCTGCATTCATCTTAGTAATTGATTTCGGTCTCGGTCATGAGCACAATGCATAGTATTGCTTGTCCACTACAGATCCGCACCTTCTTGCTTCTCAGTCGCGTTCATTCCCTCAACACTCATTTCCCCGCAACCAGATTTCACGAACGACGTGTCCATACGTTGGGACCTAAAACATTGACGTCACTACACACTCACACAGACATGCCCAGACTGACAGCGAAGGCTGAAGAAGAAGCTTCTTGCTCCTACCCGACCTGTACCTTCGTCGCGGGAATGTCAGTCTGAAACGTGCGCCTGACGGAGGACTGAGTTCACCGGACGCAGTAAGACGTCTAATTGTTGCGCAAGGACTTGATAGATCGCTGTAGGTGCGCACAGCCCTGGAGGACTGCGCACAGGGCGGCGGACGGGGCAGCGCATGGAGCGAAGCATGGAAGGATGAGCGCAGTGATAGGGGCGGGTAGCAGAGAGGAACCGGCCCCCAACCATCGTCTCGGGTTGATATTTCCGGTCCGTGAGAAGGACTAGATAGGATCGCGGAGCATCCTTGCACGATTGCCATGCTGCTAGGCTCGCGATCCTACAAGCACACCAACAACTTGTTGGCCTTCACCAGAAGTCAGAGCTTCGCCAGAAGTCAAACCATCGCTGCTAAACGTTGGTCGCCGCTCCGCTGTTTCTTGCTAACACTCAGCCGTCCTCTAGTGATTCTGCAATTCTTCCGGCTACTTGTGTTCGGATCCGGATTTGTTGGGTGTGATGGTGTGGCTTGACACGTTGTCGTTTGCCTTCTTTTGCGGCCTGAGGCACGTGCAGCAGGCAAACGTGAGGCTGAGACACCCCCGCCTCTGTGCATACACGAGGAGGTCCTCCTGCGGTAGCATCCCGTGTGTTCCGAGCGTAGCGCGCATGCGAAAGTAGTCGATTGCTGGATGGTTAGACACACAAAGAGTTGTAGTTAAGGCTGAGCGCGGGCAGGCGCTAAGTGGAGTGGACAGCTCCAACGTTTGTCCGAAAGTATCGAAAGGCCATCGACATCAGAATCTTTCGCAGCCTGGCCTATGCGCTCATTCTTTGTAGCACTGCATGTACGGGATACGCAAGGCGAGATTTAGTGTTAGTTGCTATCAGCTGGGACGACATCCCAAATCGATTGTTTAGAAAGATTGGCACAACGCCTGCTATGGATACTCCTGCCAGTGTGCTATATTAGCACGGAAGCTCGATTGTATAGTGGTCACAATTGGCGCCCATCTTGATCTGTCGCAGACCAGCGCGTCTGTCTGTCTGGGGAATGAACGCTCCTTCAGAAAGTCAGATGAAGCGCTTGAACATCAAGCCGAAAGAGGGAATCTACCCACAGATTATAGGTCTTGCATTATTTGAGCATTTAAGGCAACGGCAGTGTGTGTTCGCCCGATTGGGAAGAGGGGGGGGGGGCAGTCATGTCCGGTAAATGCGTGAAGCGTATCACTTCAGCCCCGCTCTGTCTTGACAACCATGTTTCTAGACAAGACTCGGGAAACATCAAGAACAGCTTTTACGTGCTTTGTACCCAGACGTGCAGATCTATTCAGCCATCGTGCAATCGTGCAATCGTGCGTCAGCGACAGCAAAGATTCAGACATGATGCAGGAGAGCTCATCTAACAACTCAGCTCCCGAGCCGTCAGTCTCGTCGCAGCCTTCGCCGATGTCGACGTCTTACAGACAGCCTAGTTTTGAAGACTACCTTCCGGTTCCTGTAGAACAGGGTTCTTCCAAACAGAAAGCGAACGAGTCAGACAGGTCAGAGTCCATATAGTACCTAAATTTCAGGTGTTTCTAATCATCGCAGTGATTTATCGCGGGAACTACATCAACTCGACCTCGTTGTTGAAGACATCCGCGGTCCAAGGAACAATGTACGAACTAAGCGCTCCCCAATTTTGGCCCCCCAGAGGACACATGCGAGTAAGAGACCGAAGTCGGACGTTCGAAGTGATTCAAAGTACGAGTGACATCCATCTCATGAGTGGTACTGATAAGTCTCAAGCGCTACGAGAAGTCTGCCGGTCATTTCTCCCAGTGATGAACCGGCGGTTTCTTCCTCGAGTTCTACTTCAATCTCCTCAGAAGGTTCTCCCAGGGCCGTCCCAAACGCACAAACTCGAAGCGCGCGAAAGTCTTCACGACACTATTCGCCTCACTTTCCAAGAGATCGTAGGGCTAGAACACGTCAAGTCAATGCACCAGAAAGCCACCCATACCAAGACAGTCGCAACAGATGCACAGTCCCTGGATGCACAGCCTCTGGCTGTCTCGGCGGTTTGCGAGCAGGAGTCTACGACGAAGAAATTGATAATGAAACAAGTAGTGAAGACACTGCTAGGCCATTTCGTCTAGTTCCGAGCCAGCTTTCCACTTCTAGACGGGAGCCGAGTGGAGGTCTTTTCAAGCCACCTTCAGGACCTGAGCCCACATGGACACCACTCACAGCGTATAACGATCCACAATTTTATGGTTCAAGCCCACACTCAGTACCGCCAGTACCCCAGTGGCAGGTACCGTTTCACATGGCAAAGACCATGACCCCAAGGATGAACCCGTTCGCGAGTCCGCGTACGTATTATCCTGGAAACAACTTTGGGTTGCCAGGATATGCCTACCCAGAGCATTCTTATGCTAGGTTTATATCGGAGCACGATGCATTCAAGCCCCCACATGCACCACCGCCACTCACTCTACGCTCGCCGGTAAACCCGGCAACCGCACCAGAACCACTCCCTGAAAAATCCCCTTCTGGAGGTTCGATTCCCCGACCGGTGACTTCTAGGGTTGATGACCCTGTCGCCTTGGTAGAGGCATACCTTGATGCAGTGAGGCGAGATAGAGAAAGAGAGCTGATAGATGCTAATCGCATCCTGGCTTACATTGATCGCCGCACAAAGTAAACTTCAAGTCTCGAATCACATGAAGTACGCCTAACAAATCAACAGTCCAGAAAGTAGAACTCCACGTCCACCGAATGCGTTGTCTTTCAGAGACCCATACGATGAGCTCGACGAATCGCAAAATAAAACAACGGTCGCACCTAATTTACATACAATACCATCGCCCATTCCAACCACGGAGTTCATGAAACCGCTGGAGTCTACCATAGGCGCACGTTTGAATATGGCTCACGGCTGTATGACAGGGATGTCAGCAAAGAGAGGTGAGCCCGACTGTGATACTGACGACGGTCCTGATCACCCCACTTCAAGCCGTAGTGGCGAACCTGTGGAATATTCAGCGCAGAGCCTGACAGAAAGAACTTTACTCAAAGAGCTCATTAATTTGCGCCAGGATGTAGCAGCTCTGAAGAGGCAACAGTCGGTGAGACTTCTTCAGCATTTTTGGATTTTGTTTACTGCTAACGAGGCCTAGAGTTTCGAAATCAGCAAGTGGTTGGTTTCAATAGTGTCGTCTACGTATGCTATCTGTAGGAAAAGCTTAAGAAACAGGCCACGTCCCAATACTCGGCGTCTGGAATGGACCTGTGTAGGTAAATCCCACGATCTAGCGGCTGAAGCTCACCACTGGCAGGAATGCGGCGAGGAATTATTTGCAGATTTATCCATTGCAAACGATTCTGAGCACCAGGAAATGCTTGACTTTCTGACCCGCCCAGCAGCAGGATTGAGAGAAGTAGACCCTGGTCAGGCCACGCCATCCCGACTTGAGGGAGGTACAGCACAGATGAGCTTTACTGTACCACAGTTGGGAACCAACAACTCTAGCAACGCTCATCCAGCAACGACGACATCGGACAGCTCCGAGGGCACATTTATCGGAACAAACCGCTCACGAAATACTGGCAGCTCGCTGCACGACCCTTTTGCCGGAATCAAGTATCTCGAGGTTTGCGTGAACATCGGGAAATACGAGACAAAACTAGCAGAGATACAAGTGACATCTGGTCTGTCTTCGGGGGCAGCGATTTGCACTGACGGCCATCTCTTTCGGAAGATCTACGATCGTTACCATAACTTGCGAAAACAGAATTGGCTTCGGTTCCTCTACCGACCTGCTGGTATTAAATTCGTTCATTTTGGCGTCCAGGAAAGCTATCGAGTGAGCTTCTTTTCCAGCGATCCTCTTCCTCCGGAAGAAGTCATTGCAACAAAGCAATATGAGTACAATTTGCAACCACCGGTGCTACCTCCCATTGATTCTCGAACGTTTCTGCACTATTTCTACAAGCACGGCGTTCACTCTCAAAGCACAAGTGCGAAATACGTCCGCCGATTGCCAAAGAAACTCGGACAGAGTTTGATACGTTCACTCGGAGTTGACGAACTGCGAGAAGGCTGGGGGATTCATATTGTTGAAGGACCGAATAAGGTCGCCATATGCTGGATACTCTTAGTTATTCTGGTGGCGAGCTTCGGGGTATCAATTGGGTACGACCTGATCACCAAGTCTGAAGACAGTGGCTTCGCTATCGGGCAGTGGATGGTCGCTACGCTGACGGTGGCGCTATCGGCGCTGTACTTCAGCCTAGAGGACGAGGCAAATTCGGATTTCGTTTGAGGACCTAGCGTGAGGTTTTGCCTTGTTGTCTCGCCATCTTGGAAAGCGGCTGAATAACCGGGGGTGCATATCAGCAAGGAAGGCATTTTCGTCAACACTAGAGACTGCCATGAATTAGAGTGGCCCGAGGATATCAAACACAAGGTTTTGAGCTTACACTACAGCGTCGACAAATCACACGAATCATTTGTGAAGCTTGGTGTTCCGATCTGGCAGACTGCCAGAGCCTCTTAATTGGGGAATACTGATCGCTCATCCAAAAAGCATCCCAATATAAGAACGAGAGAGACAACTTTGTGCTCTTGGATCAGCTGTCATTCATTCTGCAATTGCCAAATCCTACTTTTGCGAATGTAGATGCAGGGAATCAACAGTCGGGAGGGAATTTCACCGTAGTTTTCATACACAAGAGCGAAATTCGGCACCAATACATCACACCAAGTAATGTGCTTATCGAGATTAGTCAAGTATTTCTAACAGGGTTTGGATCGATTGCAGACTTTACAGGAGACTCGCAGGGATCAGACTCATCAGAACCAAAGCTGGATTTGTCTCGATATGCCGCACCTGAGGCAGCCAGACATGAGGCGCGCGCCCATTCGGCTGACATCTGGTCACTCGGATGTGTGTTCCTGGAGATGTGGACAGTCCTGTGTGGGAAACATATAGAGGAACTGATAGACCATATTCCCGATTCTTACCGCACCAGCCCTAAAATCATCGACTCATGGCTCAAGCTCCTTGCGCGCTCATTACGCATCCTGGTGGATGATGCTATGGCCATGTGGATTATGAGCATATTACAACAGATTCGCCAGGCTCGCCCGACAGCTCAAAGGTTCTGAGATGATACTCGAGAGAATAGTGAGGCATTGACATCTATACCCGCATATGTGGGACGATGCTGCTGTGATTCGGAAGACATTATGCTCCCATCTCTCGACGATAGCACCGAAGAACAATCGACGTCAGCCAGCAAACAAATGACAGGTCCGCCTTCCGATCCTCCAGACTGGTATCAGGGGTCCAGACACCTACACATAGACACTACTGGACTCACCCAGAGGACCGAGGGCCCTAGCTTTGAGCCTCGTCTCCCTTGCGATACCACTTGGTCCCCTCTGGAGGGGTCAGATTGACATCCACATAATTCCAGCATAGGGCCTTTCCTCAGAGTCGACATCCTTCATTACTACACTTTTAAAGCTGGAAACCGCCTGGCGAGGTGTCCTTCAAGTTCATCACGTGCATGGTACTTTCGCCCACTTTAAAGCAGAAGTCAGCTACTCAATCCATTCTGTGCACTCAATGCGACAGCTCGCTCACCTGGCAATTCGACTAAGCTACACTAACTGCTGACGATAAAAACCCACCTGTGGGATTGCCGACGCTGTCACCAGCGTAGTAATCACATTCAAGCGAACACGAGTATTCACTGCAGGAAGTGACTACACCACGACCATCCATTCCCCACAAAGTATCAAGCCATCAACGTGAGACCACACCAACCGCGTACCCATTGCAGATCTCCATCCCAACCCCAGCCCCCAACCATAGATGGGGGTTTACTAAGTAACTATTTAGTAAAGCTGAAAGTAGCTTAGTGCCTAGTAATTACTATATAGTAATTACTAAATAGTAATTACTAAAAAGTTTTACTTAGTAATTATATATTAGTATTACTTAGTAATTACTATTTAGTAAAAGTAAAGCTTTTCTATATACTTTTAAAGTCTAACTAAAAAAAGCTACTTAATAGAAAATAACTTTATATTAAAGATAGATAGATAGATTAAGTTTATAAAGAGTATATAAGCTAGATTAGTAATAAAATATATAGTATTATTACTTAAAAAGTATAAAAGAAAAAAAAGTATATAAAGTATAAAATTAAACTAAATTAAAGTATATTTTAGTTTACTACTAATATAAAAAAGTATATATATTATAATTAGTATAGAACTAAAAATAATATTATTATATAAGTATAAATATAGTATAGTAGTAGTTAAAAAAAGATTAAGTACTTATATATAAATATAGATTTAAATAAAGTAAAATATAGTATATATTAATTAATATAGAGTAGAATATTAGAACTAGAGTAAAAATATATATTACTAAAATAGAATATATATATTAATAGAGTTTTAATCTATTAATAGTATAGAGTTATATACTAAAAGTTATAATAGTTTTTAATAGTAAAGTAGTATTATAAATCTAATAGAAGATTTATAAATATAGTAAATAAAGTAGTTTATAATTATAGTTTATTTAAACTAGACTAAGCTTTTAGTAAAAAAAAAGTATAAATCTATTATAGAGCTTTAAAAGCTCTATATTAAATAGTTAGTATATTACTATAGTATAATAATAACTAGAAAAAAATAAAGTAGTTTTATATAAATACTAATCTAATCTATGTATAGATAATTAAAATAGATTTTCTAGATAAATTTATATAGTAAGTTAAGTAGTACTAAGTATAGCTATATATATATCTATAAGTTATATAAGTAAGCTTATTTTACTTAATACTAGCTAGAAGTAGATTAGAATATATTTATTATATCTAGATATAAACTATAAGTATATATAGTACTACTATATAGAAATTTTATAATATAATATTACTATTTCTATTTTTATCTAATAATCTTAATAGAAAAAGCTAAAACTATAAAGTACAAACTTTTAATTCTTTTATATAAATAAAATACTATAGACTAATATCTATAAAGTATATAAAAGCTATATAAAAGTATTAATATATATAAGGTTCTATACTTGTTAAAATATATAGGAATATAAACTAGAAATAAAATAATAAAATATAAAACCTATACTTAAATAAATTAATTAACTATCTACTTTTCTATTTTATAGAACTATATACTAACTACTAACTAATTAAAATTTATAGAACAATTAAATAGAGTATATTAATCTAAAATAGTACTATTACTAGAGCTATAGTTAGCTTCTATATCTTCTATAGTACTATAGTTTAAATCTTCTTCTATAGTAGAAGTACTAGTAAAGTCTAGATTATTATTATTTATATCTAGATCTTCTATATCTATAATATTCTAAGTTTTTAAAGTTATTAATTGCTTAATAGTAGTAGGTAATAGTCTATTTCTTTACTTAGTAACTATACTACTAACTCTACTAAATATAGATTTACTAGGACTAGAGCTAGAAGAAATAGCTAAGTAGTCTTTAGCTATAGTATATAGTATAGGAAATTTATCTTTATTAGCTTTATAATAGTCTATAATATCTATTTCTTTAGATATAACTTCTTCTTCTAAGTATAGTTCTATTTCTTCTTTATTTAAACTAGTAGTATTATCTTTAAAAAATTTATTATCGCTACTATAATCTATATTATAGTTATCTATTATTTCTATATTAGAATCTAAGTTATCTATAGTATTTAAGTCTATTTTATCTTTATAGTTATAGTATAGGTTAAGTACATCTTCTTTAATTAACTCTATAGTATTAGAATTATAGTAAAGTATTCTAAATATTTCTAACTTAAATTGTAGATTTAAAACAGTAATTATATATAGACTTTTTAGTTTATTATCTATAACTCTAGTATTATATATAGGATAGTATTCTAGTAACTTAGCTATAGATTCTTGTAGAGCTACTTTTATAAATATATTATATTCTTTACTTATTAAAGTTTTCTTATTAATAAAGTCTTGTAGTTTATATAGTAATCTAGTAATATAAGGTATAATTAAATAGCTAGTAGAATAGCTAGAAGCTTAAAATTTTATAGTAGGTTTTCTATATATCTCTAGTATATCTCTTATATATATTAAGTAATTCTACTCTCTAGTAGTTATAGTAAATTTATCTATATTTAAGTTATTTCTTTTATTATTAGGTAGCTCTCTAGCTAGATCTAGTAAAGTATTAATTTCTTCTTTAAAATATATAAACCTATCTAGCATATTATAAGTAGAAAGCCACCTAGTACTATTATCTTTAATTAACTTTTCTAAGCCTATAGTATTATAATTTAGATTTTTATTTTTTTTAACTAGCTTTTTAAAAGTATTTTTTAAGTAGTAATTATAAGTAATAGAAGTAATTAAGCTTCTAATAGTAGCAGCTAAGCCTTTAAAGCTATTATAATTATCTCTATATTCTATATTATTTAGGTTATTATTAACTTTATTATTAAATACTTTAGTATTATTAGGAATAAAGAAAATATAGTTTAAGAATATATTACTAATTAAGTTTAATATATATGCTATATATCTATTATCTACTATATTTATATTATATTTAGAGTTATACTTAGTTTGTATTTCTTCTACTAAGCTAGTTATAGGGCTAGCATTATCTCTAGTTATTGCTAAAATCTTGTTATTTATATTATATTTTTTTAGTATATTATTAACTACTTTATATAGTACTAGACCTGTATAACTAGTATATTCCTCTAGATTCTCAAATGCTAATAAATAGCTTTCTAGCTTAAAGTTATTATTATAGTAATATATAGTTATAGCTAGAAAATCTATATTATTACTAGAATTCTACTTATCTAAAGTAATAGAAAATAAACTATTATTACTAGCTAATTTAGCTTTAACTTTATTAAATTCTTTATTATATAATATATCTAAATCTTCTTTTATAGTACGCCTGCTTATACTAGGTAAATCTTCTTTAATATACTTTAATAAATTACTAAAGCTTTTACTATCTACTATACTAAAAAGTAGATTATTAGTAACTATACACTTTAATAGATAAGACCTATATTCTTCTTTATTAAATAATGCTATACTAGGTCTTTTTCTAATAATAGAACTAGAAATAGAACTAGAAAAGCTATTACTAGTATCTATATTAAAACTAGAGCTACTATCTTCTATTTCTTTATTACTATTATTTTCTCTAATTATATCTTTATGCTTATATATATAGTATAATTTTAAGTTGCTAGTATTTATAGGCCAACTACTTAGATATATATAAGAGCAATTTAAGCATTTAACTTTAATTCTATTTTTATTATTTTATTATTATTTAAAAGTAATAATTCTCTACTAAATAATTTATCTTTAAATATAGAACTAGAATCTTCTAGTAAAGGTAGTTTAAAGCTAGTAGATAATATATTTTGCTTTTTACTTCTAGAAGAAGACATAACTTTTATTTATTAATTTAATCTAATATCTTTAATAAAATAACTAAGTAAAGTATTAATAGTAAAGATATATTAATAATCTAAGTTTATATAGTAATTATAATAGATTTAGTTAAATATTATCTTAAAAGATATTTATATTTTAAATAGTAACTTTAAAATCTTTAAGTTATTTTTAAGTTTTCTAGAAGATTCTTTTTATTTCTAGTAGATTCTATAGAATATAAATAACTATACTATACTACTATATAAGTAGAAATATATTATAGAGCTTTATTTTAATTAACAATATCTAGAAATATCTAGAAATATCTAGAAATATCTAGAAATACCTAGAAGTTTCTAGAAGTTTCTAGATATAATATAAAAGTTTATCTTAATTTATTTATAGTAATTATAGTATATAGACCTTAATTCTATTTATAGAATATAGAAAGCTTACTAATCTTCTAAATATAGTAAAGAAGTATCTAGAATATAAGTATATAGTATATATTCTTTAGAAGTTCGAACTTTATCTAAGTAAAAAGTAAAAAACACTTCTTCTTTCTTTTTAAATACTTCTAGTTCTCTCTTCTAGAAGCAACTATATTACTAATAAGAACTATCTAGAATATAGATTTATAAGCTATATTAGTAATTATAAGCTATATTAGTAATTATAAGCTTTATAATTACTAATATAGCTTATAAATCTATATTCTAGATAGTTCTTATTAGTAATATAGTTACTTCTAGAAAAAGAATTTATAATAATTAGAATATTCTAGACTATAGATTAATAATATTATATTAGTAACTATATTCTATATATTTCTATATTACTAATCTTTTATTAGTAAGTAAAATAATCTAGAAGAAAAGTATAGAATATATAAAGACTTTAGAACTTCTTTTACTTAAATATTAATCTTTACTCTATCTACTACTTATACTATTACTAGTACTATAATAACCTCTACTTTATTACTATATATTTAAAATGTCTACTTATACTAAGGTATACTTTATTTCTACTACTATTAATAATAGCTCTATAGTAAAGTCTACTAAGTTAGATTCTACTTTAAAAGCTATTATTAATAACTATAAAAAACTAGACTTAAAAGAGTCTAACTATATTATAGAGTATTTAAATACTCTAAGAATTATCTACTTTTTAAAAAGATTTAGTTACTATAATAGTACTAGGTATACTTATACTTTAAGTAAGTATTTCTACTTTATATAAAACTTAAAAGTTTTATACTAACTTAAACTAGATCTTTTAAGAAAAGCTAAAATAGACTTAGAGTATTCTTTTCTACTAGATAATAGTAGCTTAGAAGAAAGTCTATCTTCTACTTTAAAAAGATTAAATACTTACTTAATTTATACTAGTATTATTTTTAAAGACTATAGTAAGTATACTTTAACTCTTCTACTTATACTAGTAACTAATATATTCTAGATCTTATTAAAAGTTTTTATTCTAAGTGTATTATTTCTTCTAAAGAAGTAGACTCTTATAAAGCTTATATTATAGAAGAGAATAACTTTTTTTCTACTAAGAGCTACTTAATAGAAGAAGATCTTTATTTTATTAATAATTTAAATATTTATAATAAAGTCTTTTATTTTTTAAAAGAAATAGAAGACTTAAAAAACTATAAAGATAAAGATCTATACTTAGAATTTACTAATTCTAATATAGAACCTCTACAATTTTTATCTAGTCTAGTTAATAAAGTAGAGTAAGCTTAAGTAGTTTAATATAAATTTTTATTTTTTTTATAATTATTTCTTTTTTTTTCTTCTTTTATTATTTAGCTAAGTACTTTATTTTATATAGTATATATAACTTAATAATCTTTTTATATACTAGAATTCTTATAGTTTATTATATATTAAATTCTAAGTACTTTAGATTTTAATTTAACTTTAACTATTATTTACTATATATTTACTTATATATCTATATACTATAAAAAGCTATTAGACTTTTTATAACTTATACTATAAAAATACTAATTTTAATTTCTTTTTATTTTATTTTACTAATTAGTAATTAGTAATTACTAATCTACTAAAACTAGTAATTACTAGTTAGTAATTACTATTCTTTTAGTAATTACTAATTAGTTATTACTAGGTATTTAGTAATTACTAGTTACTAAATTAGTGTTACTTAGTAATTACTATTTAGTAAATTTACCTAACTATACCCCTAACCTATAATCCTATAGCTTAACTTTGCAACTACAATCCTAGAAACTAAATTACGCATGCAACACGCCTATCTATTTGTAGACATTTCTACTATAAGATATTATATTACCTAGCCCTACTTTTCTATAGTCTTAAACTCTACAATTAGTAGATATTTCTCTAATTGCAATATAGATTAGGGTTAGGTATCTATACTTAGGGACTCTACAAGTAGTCCCCTAGTAGATTTTAATAATAGGTAATTTTATACTATTGTGCTAATACAAAGCAAGTAATCTATACTATATCTATACGCACAATGTGTAGATTTGCGTAATATACTAGACTACTAAAATACTTCTTTTATTCTATCTCTACTATAATATAATACTATAAGTTTAGAAGAAGCCTTTATAGAGTATAATACTTTTAAAGATAAAGATAAAATCCTATAGTCTAAAATAGCAGCAAAGTATAGTGTTATATAGTTAATATTAATATAAAGATATTAATATAATATATAATTGCATAGAGACTAAGTAATTATATAATAAAAGCTTACTCTATAATAAAAAAAAAAGCTTGTAAGATATATAGAGAAGCTTACTACTTATTATATACTACTTATATAAGAAATAATATAGAATTTTGCGTTAGAAGTTACTCTAGAGCTAGTAAGTAAAAGCTAGGTTACTTACTTTATTAATAACTACTCTATCTATTTTATTTCTTAATACTTAATAGGGATAGACTCTATATATTATAATACTAATTTATATACTAAGTATAAGCTCTACTTTAATTTTCTCTAATATAAGATTACTAAATATTAGGTTAACCCTTGCTATATATATAATATAGATAAGAAAAGCTTTATAATTAGAGTTACTACTAGAACTAAATATATCTTTAGCTAGTAGATATAGATAAAGAAAAAGATTAAGGCATTACTCTAAAATAGTAATTATACCTAGATTATATTACTAGCTTATATGTATAGT
This sequence comes from Didymella segeticola, assembly GCA_004522025.1. Taxonomy (NCBI): domain Eukaryota; kingdom Fungi; phylum Ascomycota; class Dothideomycetes; order Pleosporales; family Didymellaceae; genus Didymella; species Didymella segeticola. The sequence goes on along the minus strand of SDAV01000003.1, from coordinate 632,344 downwards.
AATAGATTAGTACTACTACTAGGTATTCTATATAAGTCTACTAATAACACTATCTAATTAAGCTAGGTAGAGCAGATAAACTTAGAAGTACACTTTGCTTTTATTTTTTTAATACCTATAGAGTAGATAAATAATAAGATAGGCCTTGCCTAGCTTAAATAGGTTTTTAATTACTTTACTAAGACTAAAGCAAGAAGAAAATAGAAGCTCTTAATACTAGATAGCTATAATTCTTATATAATAAAGTAGTTTATTAAGTACTATAATTAGAATAAAATACTTCTAGCTATCCTTCCCCTTTACTTAACTTATATACTATAGCTACTTAATATAGTAATATTTAAGCTTCTCTTAATAGTGTACTTAAAAGTACTTATAACATACTTCTATAATAGCTAAGAGCTATTAGTTATTAAGAAGAGTAACTTCTTCTACCTATTCTAGAAGGCCTAGATTACTATATTTACTTAGGAGTTAATACTTAGGTTTTTTAAAGCAATAGGTATATTACTTCTCTAACCTAATATTATTTTCTAATACTTTGCTAAGAGTATACCTAAGGCCTTAGATAGTAATAGTAGCTTTTCTTTAGTTTATTCTAGTAAGAATTAGCTTAAAATTAAGACTCTTCTATATAAAGTAGTAAAGGATAAAGGTAGTAAGAAGTTAAAAAAAATCTATTAATTACTCTACTATATCTTAGTTTAAAACTAGCTACTCTACTATAAGATAAGTAGGCTTAAAGAGGTTCTTAAAACTTAAAAGAAGTATAAAAAAAAAAGCAAAACTCTTAACCTCTAGTAGAATTATAAGTATTATAGTAGTACTATATTCTAGTCTTCTTATAAAGTATAGAAAGCTTACTTATATAAGTAAGTATAATAGTAGTAGTAGTAGGTAGAAGAACTTTAAAAAGTAGAAATAGCTTAATTAAAGCACACTAATAAGCTTTATAAAGAGAAGATTACTTAAGAAAAGTATAAAAAGTAAGTAAAAAAGAAAGTAGAGTATAACTAGGCTAAGGCTAAGAAAGTAAAAGAAGTAGTAGAGTATAAAGTAGCTAAAGAAGCCTAAAAATATAATCTTAAGGCTAGGAAAAGTATCTAATTGCCTAATTAGGCTAAGCATAAAGCTCTAGGTTAATTATAGCTAGAAATAGTTAAGAAGTATAGTAGTGTAGGTATGTGTAGTTATCTAAAGGCTATAACACCTCTTCTACTATGCCTAACTATTACTATATATAGTAGCTATACTACTATAAAATATTAGTAACTTTATATTAGAGACTTTATTATATAGGTTAATATAGTACTCTACTAGAATATCTTATAATAATAGCTATTATATATAGCTCTACAGCCTTATTTTTGCAGGTGCTAGTTAGGGTGGTCCAGCGCATTGCGCGAATCCGCGCATTGCGCGCACAGACACGGTATTCTACACACTTAGCGCTGTCAGAGCGTTGCGTGGGGAGATTGAAAAGTCAAGGGAAATACCCTTTTGCCCGAGGGACGCTGTATAAATGGCTCGAGAGGGTTGTGTGAGGATACTTCGTCTATCCCAGGATTATTATCACGCGCTGAACGATTCCTCCCTGCTATGAAGCTACTCACCCTCCTTTCCACAGCCGTGGTCGCTGTCTCGGGTGCTCCCGCCGCCACACCCGGCTCAGCACCATCAACGCCCAAAGTGCTAATCTGCTCCGACAGCACGACAGCAAACTACGTCCCAGGCTCTGTTCTCCAAGGGTAACAAACCCTTATCCTCACATCTTGAAAAAAACATAAAAAATCTCACAAGATCTAATACACGGACAGCTGGGGCTACTACCTGTCCTCGTACCTCAGCATCCCCGTCAGCAATCTCGCCGTCAACGGCCGCTCGACACGCTCCTTCATCAACGAGGGGAAATGGACTGCCTTGCTCGCGGCCACGAACGCGGGGGACTTTGTGATAATCGAGATGGGACACAACGACGACGTGGATCCGACGACGGACACCAAGGACCGCGGTACGCTACCGGGAGACGGCAACGCGACCGTCGTCGTCACGACGTCCACTGGAGTGAAAGAGACGGTGCACACGTTTGGCTGGTATTTGAGGAGCATGGTGCGCGATGTGCGTGCCAAGAGCGCAGTGCCGGTGCTGTCTGGCATGGTGCCGCGGAATTACTGGAAGGGCCAGGTGTTGCAGGCTGTGTGGCCGTTTGCCGTGACGGCGCAGCAGGTTGCGCGGGATCTGGGGGTCGAGTATGTGGACCATACGAAGTACTCTGTTGGTGTTTTTCAGGACATGGGGCCGACGAGGGCGAAGACGTATTATCCGAATGATAATACGCATACGAATCCGGCTGGGGCGAGGATTAATACTGAGACGTTTGTGCAGGCGGTCAAGTGCGGGGGGAGTAGTCTTGCTGCTTACTTGAATGCGGACGGAGAGGGTATTTCTTGCTGAGGAGACTGGTACTTGACGTACCGACACGACTACCTAGATCGATTAGACGACAGACTAGAAATCAGCATTACCACGCCCTTGCACACGCCATTCTTGCTCAATGGCTTGCATCATGTCATTCCTCAAATACGGGTATCTAAATCGTCACCTCGGCCCAAACTCCCAAGCCTAGCTTCCAGCAGCTCATCACACGGCTCTCGAACAAGCCAATTCCCTCCCATGACAGCTGCACTTCATCCCTACCTATTCAGCAAGTCTCGAAAGACGTGCACTTCCCATCTCTCCTGAGGGCTGTGAGCATATTACTCGACAGACCAGTCTCCAAGGCCTTCAAGACGGACTCCAAGAACTCCCGCAGAGGGCCGATAGTGGACAGACGCAGCGTCCTTGGCTCAGCGTTGGCGGATGATTTCTAATACAGTCCGGTATCAGTCGAAGCGGAAATCGAGTTAAAGAGGAACAAAGCTTGCGCACCTGTGAGGAACTCCTCGCTGCATGAATTGTCAGCAAACGACCTAGGCTTTTCAATTCAGCGACACTTACAAGCTCAATGTGATGTACCCGTCCCTGTCCTCGTCGTACTTCTTAAACACGTCTGTCATCCGCTTCAGACTGATGCACGCCTGCACGAACAAATCGAAGCTCATGGCGTTCTGGCCGCCACGGTCGTAGGTGCGGTACAGCAACGTGACAAACTGCTGCGAGAGGCGGTATCCAAACGCAACCAGAGCTTCGTTGAACTCTGCATAAGAAATGGAGCCACTGTGGTCTGCGTCGAAGCGGTCAAAGAGGCCGCGCCATGCAGAGAGGAACCCCCATAGGCCGCTGGGAGGGTTTGTCAGTTAGGGTGGCTGGAGATACACGAAAGGAAGACGTGACGTACCAGAACTCGTCAAAGTTTACAGAGCCAGAGCGGTCCGTGTCAAACATTCTGCACATTGTCAGCTCCTTCCCAAAGACAGCTCTCCAGTCGCGCCTACCTGATCATCATGCGCACTGTGTGAGGGTCAAAGGGGCTCCAGTCACCGTTGACCAGCGCCGTTCTCAGCTCAGCTTCAGTCAGACTCCCACTGCCGTCTCTATCGACGGCGCCAAACAGCTTCCACAGCGCATCTCGATCATTGGCATCCCTCGGCGGCGCAGGCGTGGGCGGGGGTCTCTGCTGCTGTGCAATGGGTGGTCTGCCGTGGAAGCCTTGTGGTGGGGGACCATTGCCGTAGTTGGCGGGCGGGGGGCTGCCTACGCTGTGGGCGGGGCGGGTATCGTAGCGGTTGTCGTAGCGGTGGGGGTCGTTGTATGCGCTTGGCGGGGGGCGCTGTTGCTGTTGCTGTTGCTGTTCGTAGCTCTGCGGGCGTCCGCCGTAGCGCTCTTCAGGACGGTACGACTGTTGGGCTATGGGCGGAGTGGGCGCTGGCTTGTTGTAGTCTGGTCTCGCGCTCGAGGTCCGTGGAGGCCGTGAGCCTTGCGAAAGCATCTGCGCGGCCTGGGGCGAGTGTCAACTACACGCACTCTCACAGAGCGAGACAACGTACCTGCTCGGGCTCTGCGTGCGCAGGCAGCCTGTCTGGATTGAAACCTTTGTTGTATGCCATGGTGAGGTGTATTGTTGGCTACAAAGGGAGGGGAGAGGAGAGGAGAGGAGAGAAGAGGGGAGGACAGAAGGGTGACACGGATCGAACACAGCGATTATCTACAAGGCGCAAACAGAGGCTCAGCTTCAGCTTCTGCGGGAGAAAGAGCGTGAGTAAGAGGCTGCGTATTCGCGTGTTCAGGTACGCAAATAACCTCTCTTAAGCTCCACTATTGGAACGGTCGGCGCCCAATTCACAGCCTGTCCTCTCTGCCCTGCCCTGCCCTGCCCTGCCCGCTGCGGCTGACCGACCGAACCCTGGGCGCGCGCGGGGCATGACGCAGCCGTCAGCCAAGCTCTGGTCACGCTGAGAGCCCATCATCGCGGTCTTCGGAAATCGGCCCTGGCACACTCGGAAATCAACGCCTGCTAGCTCTAGTTGCCTTTGTTGGGAGATTCAGTCCTCTGAGCCCGATAACCTAATGTGTGACCGATTGCAAGGGCCTTTTGTCAGCGTGGTTTTTTCTTTTTGGTTCAAGGGTCATCGCTGTTGCAGTCAGTCAAGACGCGAAGAGCTGAAAGAACATGGTCGACTGCGGCTGCCAGATGGTGGAGGCGCAAATCTGCAGTACTATGTAGACTACCCAGAACATCCATGCAGTCAGACAGTCACACTAGACACTGTTGATCGCTGACAGAAAATTCTGGTATGCTCTTGATTTCTCGATTTGGTATCTACTCTACGCCTCAAGGCCGACCTGTATTTCTCCATCATCATGACTATCGTGCACTTCTTGCCATCTTGAACTCAAGAATCAAGACACCCAATGCCACTACATAGGCAGCTGAAACGAAACAAAAAAAACATACAACGAAACAAACCATACTCAGGTGTCGTGCGTGGGTATCCTATAACGCCTACAACGTTGAACAACGCGGCGACTATCGAAAATGGCAATATATGTGCTCAACACGCGACGCGACGCCCCGCGCCTCCGAGGCAAAAAGAAGAGAACTGCTAATGGTACTACAGTACAGGTTAAGAATGCTTACGTCTTGACTCGCTTCTGACTGCTATCGCTCCCTCCGTCAGATGTCTTGCGCTTGCGATCCGCAGAGTCGTCGCGCGCGAAAGACGGCCCATTTGTGACAACCGGCGTTTGGAACGTCAACGGGCTGGGGAGCATGTTCGAATCACCACGGCCAAAGCCCCACTCAGGGTAGAAGCTGCTTGGTGAGGGCAACAGTCCATTCTCCACAAATCGTGATGGCAGCGCTGAAATCGGCGTGTCCATGTCGCGGTCCCTACTACTACTACCATACGAGTTGCTGTTGTTCGGGGGTGCAGGCCGTGCGAATGGATTCGGTGGTCCAGTCGCGCCAGCACTGAGGAGCGAGTTTGCACTTGGTGAAGGAGGAGGGAGCACCACACCGGAAGAGTGTGATGCGTCGGTGCTGCGAGCTGGTGTCTGACCTGAAATCGAATCCTTGGGCGATGAATCTGCTGTTGCGCTGCCGCCGTCCGACTGCTCGCTCGGAATCTGAACGCGCAGCTTAGGCTTGTTCTTGTCCATCTGTAAACTGTTCGTTCGCGTAGGCGGGGCTATCGGCGGTACAGACGACGTAGATTGTGTTCGCTGAGGGGGCTGCGGCGGCTGTGGCGGGCTGGACATCTTCTGCGCTTGTGTCGGTTGAGAACCGTTCGGCTGAAGTCGTGACATGGCCGCTACATCTATCGACTGAGATCTGTTCTCCTGCTTAATGGCTTGGATATCGCTGCGAGTCGGAAGCATGCTACTGCTGCTCCAATGCGCTGCTAGCATGGAATGGCTGTCGTCAATCGGCGTAAAGATGCTATGCTTGGCGGAAGCGTGTAGCGGCTTGGGTTGGGGTAGAGGAGGGCTTTGGAAGTCGTGTTGCGCTGGCGGTGATGGGACGGTGATCGTGGGCTGCGGCGGTCGTTCGTGTTGCTGGGGTTGGGGCTGCGGTGTCTGCGATTGTTGGTGCTGTTGTTGTGCTTGAGCCTGTGCCTGCGCCTGTGCTTGTGCCTGTGCTTGCTGTTGCGCCTGTTGCTGCTGCTGCTGCTGTTGGTGCTGGATCTGCTGCTGCTGTTGGTGTTGCTGCTGCTGATGTTGCTGCTGTTGTTGGTGTTGCTGCTGCTGCTGCTGTGAAGGATGTGGTTGCATCTGGGCGGTAGGCTGCATCTGTGGCGAGTGTTGCATCTGAGGTACAGGGGGCATTGACTGCCTCCGCTGCTCTTGCTGCATGTATTGTTGCACTTGAGGGTTCGGCATGGGATGGGTAGCGTAGTGATATTGAGGACCAGGCGGGCCTTGGGGTTGCTGGGCAGCCTGCGGGTTGTAGAAGGGCGGATTGGGCATGTAAGAATAATTAGGCTGTGGCTGCGGTGCTTGCGAGGGATATGGCTGGGGAGGAGCGAGGTTCGAGCTACGGCGGACGTGGCCAGGGTGCTGGTCCAATCGTGAGTTCGGTCGTGACAGGTGGTGCGGAGGCTGCGGAGACGGTCCACGGTGCTGGAAGCCATTCGGTATGGGTGGCGAGGCGGAGGGTGTTACGTGACGGACATGCTGGAAGGCTTGCGCGTGCTGCATGTGGTGTGGCATGAGTCCATGCTGCTCCGGCGGGGTATGCGAGTCGCGTGGAGGCGCGCCCTCATCGTCCTCGTCTTCGTCGTCGTCGTCCTTCTTGCCCATAAAGTCCTCTGGCCCTTTGTGTTCGTGTGCGCCGCCATACTGCGTGACCTGTCAGCACGACTCCACGTTAGGCGCTGCAATCATATATCAGAAGCAGAAGAGGGGGAAATACGCACGTATTGGTAGCGGCCAATTGTCTCATTGATGTCGCCCGATGAAAACTCGTACAGCTTCTTGTTGTGTCCAAAGATGATGACGGCGACATCAACAGAGCAAAGCACCGAGAGCTCGTGCGCCTTCTTGAACAGACCGCCTTTGCGCTTCAAAAACGTACTGCAACAGTGTCAGCGATAGGCCGCCTTGAGCGCGCGGCGAGGACGGAAGGCGTACACTGAGCGGTTCCTGTCATCCTTGATGGCCTTGATCTCGATCTTTCTTCGACCCATGGTGTATGGCAGACTCAGACGTCAGTGCGCATTGAACGTTGAGGCTATACTGGGCAGCGATGGCGATGGCGTGGCTCAGGTCGACGGTCGAACGGTCGAACGGTCGTCGAGAGCGGAGGCGTTGATTAGCTTGCGCGGCAGGCGGCGTGAGAGATGAGCACTACAACGGTACTGCGAGAGCGTTTCAGGAGGCCAGGACGAATCTGGGGCGGCCAAAGTCGGCGCAGGACTGGTGCTGATTCTAACGCAGCCCGTAAGCTATATGGTACCTATGCGCGACACAGAGCTGTGCCCAAGGCTCTCAGATTCTTGAGGCTCAGAACGAGAGATGATGTGCAAAGGAAGCATCGAGGCAGGCGCGGGCAACTGCGCCTATAATTAGAAAATATGGCCTACTGTCGAGCCTGGGCCGCTACTCGTCAAAATGCCCCTTCGCGGACATTTGCTGCCGTTGGAGCTTTGTGCAACAATCAGTTGATCGCTGTCATTGGTCAGCCAGAGGTGATGACACTGGCCGGTGTCCGCTAAACACCTCTCATCTGGTTAGAATGTGCAGCAAGAGGGCTAATTATAGGACACATCACAACTGGGATTGCGCCGTTGTAGACCCTCGACAATTCCTGCTGAACGAGCAATGTCAGACCCTGATCTCTTGTGCAAACTACGCGTCTGTGGGTGTGCATTTGTGCGTAGCGCATGAATCACATCATAAGACGATTGCCGGGCGAGTCTCATCAACTCCGCAGACTAAGCTCGCGAGTCTGGCGAGCAGAGTGTTGATACATTTCATCTCGCATACTTCATGGAGGAGGGTAAGGTAGCATCGAACTGTGTGAATTCGAACATAGGAGGACTCCGACACACGCCGTGCTGCTTGTACGAGTTGTTTCACAGGGCGAAGTGACAAAGTCTGCTCCTTCTTCGTGCTATCGAAGGCCAGCAGTCGTGTTGCACATCTCTGGCACTGCGGCGCCCAGAAACGTTGCTCTCAATACTGCATTGCATCGCCATCGAGGTGCTGCTTCGTCATCTCACCGGCCGTTATCGAGATTTCGGTCAGCGGACCACAAGGCCTGCTTCTCTGTACGCGCCCCAGCCTCCATCACGTCCATCACGATGCGTGAATGGTGTCGTAGTTCGTCGCCCTCGCGTACCTTTGCCTCCGCTGTCACAGATGCTAAATTTAGACATGCATGCGGAACTACACAACTATGAGCGACCCACCCTGCCTATCAGATGCAGATGTTCACCGTAGCCGAGTGTGCGTTTGTAAGGGCACATGACGCTACTAGGGAACGGCTCTTGTGGACTGTTCATCTCTTTCCACCGGCACTGATGATGACCCGTCTCCACGCAAGGGGTCGAGCTCGGGCAGTGTCCAAAAGGCCTGAGTGTTTTGCTTGTAATGGTTGGAGGGAGACATTGCCGAATGGCTGCGATGGAGTTGCGATCAAGCTTCGTTCTACAGGCGACGTCTTAAATCTGCATCTTATATCATCACATGATGGTCTTGTAATCAAGGATAAATCAGAAGATTACAGTCTATTGTTATCAGAAGGCATTTGCAAAATTACATTATGTGCCAACGTTGCAGTGCCTCTAGCCCTTCAGCTACTGCACACGTGCTGGTGACGTCTGCGCTCATGTAACCCAGCGAAAGAATTGAATCATATAAAGCGTGTCAAAACTCGCTGTAGACATCGAAGGGCAATTAAATGTCCGGAGAGCAAAACGGAAATGGGTATCTGTGCCCTTTATACGTTGAGAAAGTGGGTTGTATATGTATAAACGTGCGAAAGATCTACTCAGATGTTAGCCAGATATTTGAAAGAATACGCGTGTCGAGCATACCTTTGTGTACGGGATTGGTTTATCTACCGTATGGCTCCACCAGGTCGAACTGGTGCGCCATCAATGTTGCCCGTCAATTCAGCAACGCGGGCCTTGATGCGAGCAACACGACTCTCAATCGTCTCCTCGCCACTGGTCTCTCCTTCGTCAGTACGTTGACTCTGGCTTTGACTTCGGCTGCGTCGCGTCTGCTCTTCGCTCAATCGTGCTGCGCGCTCAGCTGCGTTCTTCCTGATCTGCGCCCATCTGTCTTGCGAGGGCGAGGCTTGCCTGCCGGCATCGACAGAGTCCTCTGAGATGTCATCCCTACCATATGCTGCCTGTTGCTGAGGTGGTGTGACTGGTCGAGGGATCCTTGAATCTTGGCCAAGTGGACGGCGATGGACTGTAGGTGGAGTAGCATGATCCTCCTCGTCACTGTCCTCTGGTGCGAAGGCTGGCATGTCCTCCATTGGACCCTGGTCGAAACGAGAGAAGGCCTGATCAGCCTCGCGCTGCTCAAGCGCAGCGCTGCCAGGTGCAAGCGGTGGACTGGGTGGTTCCATCCTCGGCTGCACATGTTCGAAAGGAACTGGCTCGTGCTTGACCGCTGAGGAGTGTGACCGGACAGCGTCAGCCTGCTCGACTGCTACTTCTGGCGAAGGCTCCCTGTATCGCTGGTCGTGATGCGAGACTCGAGATGCGCTTCGAGCAGCGTCAAGAGTTCGTAGCCGCAAACTATCCTCGGATGGCCGCTGCTGGTTGACAGCAGCTGGGACAGAAGTATCAGTCTTCTTCCTGCCGAAGAGCTTTCTGAACCCGCCGCCACCCTCCTTTCTTTTCTTTTCCAGTTTCTTCGTCTCCGGATTCCTTGACTGCTCTTCGCTCGCGCGGACATTCGAAGGGACCGGTGTAATCGCTTTGCGTTCAGGTACAGGTGCTACCAGATCCGCAGGCTGTGAAACAGGCAATGGCTTTTCCTCTGCTTCCAGCCTAGGCGTGGGGAGAGGTGAGTCCTCAGGCCAGGGCACCGGGGTAATGGTGACGTCTTGGGAGCTGGCTGTGGGCGCTTCCCAAACGTGCGACCTTGACGCAGTCAGATCTGTTTGAGACTTTGGTAGCGCAGGCAGGTCGCGGTTGGAAATCTCGGGAGGCAATGGCGAAGATCGTCCGTTAGCCGTAGTCTTGAGATCGTTTTTTGAACCACGCCCAGCACTGATGTCACCAAGATACTGCGCGCGCAGGGCATCTTTGTCTTTGGCGCCCTCCCCAAATCTCTTATCCCATTTCATAGCAGGTCCAGCTTCACTCAGCAGATGTGGCTGCAGAGTGAGCGCACTATTCGTCTTGATGGAAGAAGATTCATCCATTCTGCCTCGGCGTTGGCCTGTCTGTTCCGCTGCCTTTTGATCCCGTTCTTTCTGTGCCAGTTTCGCTGCGGCGGCCTGAATTCGAGCGTGCTGGTCTGCGCCGATAGTGCTTGACGGTGTGTTTGAGTTTGCTCGGTTGTAAGGGTCCTTTGCAGAAGCTGCTGCTTTCTTGCCCGTAGACTTTCTTCGACCCAGACGCCCGCGCTTAGTGAAGCTGAACTTGGATTTCTTCTCTGCGATGTAAGCACCTTCTTCCGGTCCCGCAGCGGCGCCCTTGACCTGCTCCTCCATGACTAGCCACTTCCCACCGGGAATTCGTGTCTCCACGATTGTGCATCGACCGAAAGCGGCCTTTCGGTCGGGTGTTTCTTCGCTTGCAAGACTCGTCATCCATACCCACCAGAATGTTTCGTCGAGATCGAATGCGGTGATGCTGGCGAGTTCACCAGGTTCCAAATCTTCCTCGGATCCGTGTGCGTTGCGCATATGCGACTGGGAGCTGTGAACCCGCGCCGGCTCGCCAAGTGGTGGAAGCTTCTGGCTGGGAAGCAACAACGTGGTGGGCGAGGACTGATTGTTCTCATCAGCGAATCCAGAAGACAGGAAATCTGCCCACGATGGAGTGGTAGGACGACCAAAGTCAGTCTCTTTAGATCGCGCTCCGTTTCGAAGGCCAGAGAACTCTCGTGGGCTTCCTGCGGCCGAGGCTCCGTTTGTACTGCTAGCTGAGTCGTCTAACAGACCAGAGAAGCCAAAGTCTTCGAATCGTGACCACGATGGATCGGGGGTGGTAGCTGCTGGTGAGGTGACAGATTGATTCGCTGAGGCAATGCTCTCCAACACTCTGCGGCACTCGTCTGTGAGCGCTTTTATGCTATCATCGTAAGAGGAGAATTGCTGCAACGCAGCATCTTCGTCTCGGTATTCAAAGTTCCTTGCACGGCGCAACAACGAGAACGGTGTTGGCGAGACAGAGTCCACTATCATGACCACCTTTGTCGTGCGGGTCTGCATGAGCGTGGGCGCTTGTGGCGGGTATTCTGTCTGAGACAGCAGTGATTGCAGGGAACGAGGAAGATTGGAAATGCCACCAATAGTATTCGCGTCAGGAGAGAGCGATCGAAGGTATGCGAAGAAGAGGTGACTTGCAGCGTCTGCCGCCCTGTGAGAGAAGAGTTAGCCAGGTGGTTTCCAGGTGTGTGTTGCGCAGGCTTACCTCTCCCATGTGCGGTATCCTCCATCGAAGCCATGGCCATCGTCGTGGAACTCAAAAGCCCACCATCCAGCCATGCGCGAGAGTTTCCTACCGCCCATACCATTGGTCTTACCTCTTGCTGCAACCGCAGATAAGAGGTCGAAGAAGTCAACAATTATGCGCTTGCGTGCTTCTGAATCGACGCTGAGCGGTATAAATGTGTCGAAAGCATGGCGGGCGAAGTTGGAATCTGAATGGCGTGTTAGCTGCGTACATGGGCGTAAATTCCAATTTACGGTGGTGGATTTCTGACCAGACTCGCCAATGCGAAAGAGCTCGTACGCATCCCATGTCACGACGCCGCCTGGCAGGCGGCTCCAGCACCACTTCATGATACTGCATAGTGTCTGTCCATGTCAGTATGCTTTCTCCTGCGGCCAGGTGCAGCTGGGCATACCAGTGGCTCGGCCAGTCGCAACTCTTGCGCTAGGCCCTCGCCACGAAACTGCCGAGTCCCCTCATACTGTGCTTTGAAAAAGTTGCGAACGAAGTTTCGCGAGGCGCTCGTGTCGGATGTGGGGCGGAAAGGGAGAAGTATGAAGGGCATATCAATGGCTGGTTGCCAGAGTTAGCATTGGACTTGACTACCGCGATGGCCAGGGCCAGTTTGTGCGCGCATACCTCTCGACTTCATTTCCTGTGTGCAGACATGTACAAGCTCCTGGATCTCCTCTGGGGCAACATCTTTGCGGGACCAGGCGTCCTCCCATCGTGGCCGTGGGGCAGGCTCGCTGCTGGCTTCTGCTTTGGAGCCTGACCTAGACGGATCCTTTGATTTGAAGACGTTCTTGAAGAACGGCATGGCGCGGACGGCCTCGGTGGGCAACTGCTGCACTCGCAGCCAGTAGGCAGCACGAGGAGTGGACGGCGGAAAACGTGTTTGGGTGACGCGCGAGTTGGTGGTAGTGCAGCGCTCACAAATGCAGGGACGCAACTATGAATGCAATGGCTGCGCAAAGGCTGGGGAGGGCGGCGCACAGTGTACCTCTCGACGCGCTGCAGGGCTGTGGAAAGGTGCTAGGTGAAAAGGAGACGCATGCGGGCGATTGCTTCTGAGGCAAGCCTCTGCTCCCAAGTGGAGAGAAGCGAAATGACAAGGGTGCAGGCCAATAACGCGACGATCGCCTTTGGGAGCCAATGCCACTGCCTCACAGCGCGGTGGCTCCTGCCTTGCGCACGTTCTGGAGATTGTGCTCTGTTCTTACAACGATGCCCTGACCCGCCAACACATCGTCCATGAGAATGTCTGGCTGCCTTGCTACACGTCCCATGCTAGACGTCTAATTGGCTCGGGTACCCTGATGCGTTGTCCTTGTCGCGTCACTGACCGCGAATCATCTCACCTCGCCCCCGGCAGGTACTGAACATCTACCGAGCGCCACATTCAGGCACATCTTTTCTTGTGCACACTCAATAACACTAGGCTTTGGCCACTGGCGATAGTCTCACGGGGACCACACTCCGTCTGGCCGGCCTGCTGGGCGCTGCCCCTGAGATGCTGATAGCCGTTCATTTAAGCTCCAGGTAGTGGACCACCCCTGCGGGCCGAACGACGTTGCATGAATGCTGGTTCCACTCATATCTCCATGTTATCAGGTGCTGGCAAGGATCGCCTGCCAGCGTGGCATCGTCGACCCAGCTTGATCGACTCGAGGAATAGACGCATGCTTGCGTAGAAAGACAGCAATCTCGGGTCTGCAGTGGAAAATCAATGATTGCGCGCTCTCGCCTTGAAGCCACGAGCTTGCAATTTCCGAGTCGTGTTCCAAGCAAAAGCAAGAACCAGCCTCAATGCTTGGTCTGGGAAAAGAATGCAAGAGAGCAATTTCTGTGAAGAACATAATTCAAGGCTGGACGTGTGCAGTACATGCTTTTTGCGCTCTTACGATGGTCGGCAACGAACATAGTAACGTGCTACACGAAGAGTTCTCGATCACGTGAAAACGCGTCTGCGCTAAATTAGCACTTCGCTTCGTTTTGGTGACCCTTGCTGCGCTTGTCCTCCGGGTCTCGCCTTGGAACTGTACCACCACTCTGCAGCACACCGAGGCCTTGCACGAGTCACGTCTTGACCACCAGTCACAGAGTTAGTCAGACAAGCAGCAAACTTCGAGTCCTCACATCCCCTTCTGATGAAACGGAACTTACACCCTTGCTTGCACAACAAACAAACAACAAATACTCTCAATGCCAGCTGAGACAGCATGCCCCATATCTGGGGTCGATCGAGCCCTTTCGTCATACATCAACTCCCGCAATGATACACTGAGAATCAGACGCACACTCTCGCGCTACCTCACTTCCAGCCTCAGGCCAGTCAGCAATGCAACGCAAAACGAGCATGTCAACCACGAGTGTCCCCAAGGCACATCAACTACAGGCACTAACCCACCCGGCTTGAACGATTCACGCATAGCCTATTTGCAAGCGCTGCGAGCAAGGTCCCAAGCGGAGACCCATCGCCGTGAGCTCCAGGCATCACTGGAAGATCTCAGGGACCGCCGGATTGACGAAACCCCTTTGCTGCCGCAGTCAGAAAATGATGATGACCCCACACGGGGCTATATTGCGTTGCTTCGACAACGTCGAAAACTTGCAGAAATGAATGTAGTACAAGAGTCTCTCGAGAAACTACTAGGTGCAAAGCCACCGAACCAGAACCACGATCCTCGAGAACACGTCCGGGAGGCCATCGGAGAACAGCCTGACCTTCCGGCGGAAAGACTTGAACAGATTGCACAGCCCGAAGACACTCAAGGTTCGGTGTTCAGATTGAAGCAGGAGGTTTTGGAAGCAAGGAACCGGATGGAGCGGGCGAATATTGCAAAGAAGCAAGCCACGATCGCAATGAGAGACCAACCGGCGATCCAAAACCAAGTCCACGCTCTTGAGAAAGCACGAAACGAAATCGTCGAATGGATGCAAGGCGAGTTGGCCAAGTTGGAGGAAGACTCAGTGTTCCTCGAAGATGCCTCGCCTATCAAACGTTCAGTGCAGGAGGACACACCTCTGGACATCGATTCGGCTGAAATGCGCATCCACGCATCCTACGATCGGTATACTGCAGCTCGAATTGCACTGATAGAGTCGTATGGCAGTTTGACAGAGCCGATGCTTGACAGTAGCAAGACTGAAATCGATAGTACAGCAAAGAGTCTCGCCGACGTTGAACAAGACTCACACCTAGTAAGGCCCATTGCGAAGCTGCTGCCGCATTTTGCCCTTCTGGCTCGCGCTGCTCAGAACGAACGCTCACTGCTGCACCAAGCTGTCTTCCTTCAGAGCCAGCTCGCGGCCTCGGACCAAGAGCTGGAAGAAGCGCTGTTGCGTTTGTCAGGGGAGAGCCACTTGCTCCCGGCTGGATCCAAAGATGCGAGCGCATGGGGCATGGTCGCGATGAAAGCTGAGTCTGCGACAGAGGCATACGTAGAGGGACATCTGCAAGAGAGTCGGCAGGAAGTCAGCAGCATCAGCGCGATCGTTGATCTCTGCTCACTTCAAAGCAAGGTCCTCGTTGCAACATAAGCTGTAGTTGAATGGAATGCGAGACCCAGATCTAATGTTGTATACTCGGAGATCGGGAACCTTCCGATGGATAGTGTTGCGCTTTCCTCCTTTAGACGTATAGCTGAGGCGGAGCGGCTGACTAGCCTGCAGCCACAAGCAGTGCTTTGCATCGACGTCTTGCCGAGGGGTGTCTCCAAGCCACCGCTCTACCTATCTCACGCCGACCGCTCTCACACAAGCGACCCGAATCGTACTTTCCAGTTCCCCCCGTGCTCGTGTCAGGGTGTGAACCTTCTTCAGCATCGCAGCGCCGGCTCCACGATTCTTGACACGGACCGAGCCGACCAAGCGTGCAAATCCTGCCCCACATCGTCCCGGACGCTGCGCACCAACGAGCCCTCCCGAGCCCCCTATGGCACTTCATGGCCAACAATGGCTTCGAAGAGCTTATGCAAGCATGGTTCTCAGAAACTGTCCACAATGAACGAAAAGCAGAGTGGGATATACAGGCCATTGCACACGTTCTTGAGAGCGCGCCGAATGTTTCCTGGAGTCGTATCCCCAGGATCTACAGCATCCTCAGGATCATAAATCAGCTAAGCGTCATCGATTGTTTCCTCGTCGAAGGAGTGTCCGACGTAGGGTTCCCGTTCACAAGCAGAAGCCTTCCAACCTCCCTTCGTGACACTACGATAAGATCGGCTTTTTTATCCGCTCAAGATCTAGTGTTCAACACAAAAGCTCAAGATCTCGAACGCGAGCGGACACGGCACAGCCATTTTCGTGACCCAGCAGACATACCTCTCAAAAAGATTGAGGAGCTTGGCAAAGGCGCGTATGGCTTCGTAGATCGAGTCGTTAGCACTATTAGTCACAAGGAATATGCCCGGAAGCTCATTCCACGAGGGAAGACCTTTAAGAGAGACAGGGAAGTTTTGCGCGACTTTGAGCGTGAATTGGCAAGCCTGAAGAAGATATCGACGCACAAGCACATCGTTCAGCTGGTCGCTAGCTACACGGAACCACGCTACGTAGGAATCCTCACCAGCCCTGTTGCAGACCGTAATCTTCACGAATATCTCCAGCAACAGCTTGACAGTGGCAAAAGGTCCTTCCTTCGTGGCTTTTTTGGCTGTTTGACTTCAGCGGTCTGTTTCCTCCATGACAACCAAGTGCGTCACAAGGACATCAAGCCACAGAACGTTCTTGTGAAAGGCGATTGCGTCTTTCTGACCGATTTTGGGTTAGCATTAGATTGGAGTGAGCGGAGCAAAAGTGTCACAACCGGGCCATCAACTTCTACACCCCGCTACGGAGCGCCTGAGGTCGTCAGTCATGCTCCTCGCAGCTCTCCTGCAGATTTATGGTCACTAGGCTGCGTTTTCCTCGAAATCTGGACTCTTTCAAGAGGCGAATCCAAGCAATCATTGGAGCTTCATTTGGAAAGTACAGGAAGCCGCTCGTCCTCGTACTGCTTGAACCTTGCGGGCGTGGACACTTGGATTGAGTCTATTGTAAAACGTCCGGGTTCTGCAGCGGATAATGCTCCAGTGGTATGGATCAAAAATATGCTGCAGCAAGATCAAGCCGCTCGTTGGACTGCGCATGAACTCGACGAAAGTATACAAGCGCACGACGAGGACCCTGCGACCCCCTTCGCGTTCACTGGGAGATGTTGTTCGCACGATGAAGACACGGCGGAGAGCGTTTACTCAACCTGCGACGAAGACGTAGAAGACACCGCCGCGGTCTCGAAAACTCCGAAATCAAACCGACGGTCTGAGGCAGGATGGAACGCAAAAGAGAGAAGGGTGACGACCGGCCCCACAGGCGGGTTGCCTGTATCTCTTCCCGACGCTTCGCCTGCGTTCCCATCATCTCACTCATCCACTCGTGCGCCGGATTCGTTGTCGCAGCAGCACAAAACGTCGGACTCGAACAGAAAGAGCATGCACACGCCACCCGGCAATGGCACAGCCTCTGACACATCTGGCACACCACGGGCCTCTGCTCAAATGCCCAAGAAAAATACTACGCACAAGTTCATCAGTGTATCTTCTCCTTCTCAAGCACATGTTGAGGATGAAAGCGTCTCGCTCGCGTGCGAGACTGGTGGTGTACCCCGCACGCCAGCCGACATACGCGTCGAAGCGTCAGCAAAGGAAGTCAATGCACATCCGCCGACTCTATTGTTTGGCAAATATGTAGCGCCTGGCCTTAAAGTGAGATCTGCTCGCGATGCTAACCAAAAGGTTCGTTTGCATTCGCCAAGTCGTCCGCCGGACAACCGTACAGTATCATTACCTGCTCACAATGTGGGACATCATTATGTCACCCCCCCAGGAGAAATCAGAATGAGAAGGGAAATGAGAAAAGACGAGGCTAAGGTTGAAAAGCCAGCAGAAGCTGAACTCCGACGTAAAGAAGAAGAGAAAGCCGAGTTTGAGCGTTCAAAAGAACTGAAGGCCAGATCTGAGCGTATAGAAGAAGAGGAAAAAGCCACGCGATGGGTCGAAATTGAGCGTTTCAGACAGCGAGTAGAAGCGAAAGCCGAGTATCTGCGTTGGGAAGCCCAGCAGGGTGGATCTAAGAATATAAATGAAGAGGAAACGAAGCGATTACAGGAAGAGCAAGCTGAGCTCGGAAGAAGGCGAGCAGAAGCTTATGCTGAGTTCAGAAGGCGAGCAGAAGCTCGAAATGAGAACGAACACACAAAGCAAACTGAGCGCGAGAAAACGGAACGAGTCAGACCTGATACTGCGCACTCAAATATCGAGCAATGTGCCTTCTGCTCATGTCTCCTCGGCTCTTCGGGCACGAACAGAAAATGCCCCTGCAAAGATTGTTCAGATCCCAAGGGTAAAGCCAGCCTTTCATGCGGTCACATTATATGCAGACCATGTTTGAGGAGAAAGATCAAATTTTCGGTCCGACTTCCGCAATACAGGCCCCTAAAATGCTGCGACACCGAGATTGTGCTCGATTCTGGGCTGATTGCGCTGCATCTGGAACCCGATCTCGTGCTCAAATGGTCTGAAAAGTACACAGACTACAAGTCCATATCCGAAAAGTTCGATGAACTGATCTGTCCAAGAACAGACTGCAAGGAGCGGTTTGTCCCCTCCAAGATCCGAGTCGATCGAGGCTCTCGCAAGAAATTTGTACGATGTGTCCATTGTTCCGTCGCAGTGTGTCCCGATTGTGGGCTTGAATTTCATGCGAGGAGCCAATGCAACGAGCCGGCTCTCCGTCGGCGCCAATGAGAGACGTGCTGGCAGGCATGTCTAGAGTGTAGAATTCCAGTGTGGTCAAGCAAACGAGGTGCTTCTCAGCGGTGTTCATGATGTAGCCTAGTCTAGTGTGGTGTTCTAATAGATTGCATTTTGCTCTCGTGTGAGCGATCGAACAAATGCAGTAGCAAGACATATCATACTCTCATCCACTATGTCCTGCCCACAAGTCACTAAGATCCTCTATGAAAGACAGTGCCACAGCAAAACCTCGCTGCTCGATTGTATGCAACAACCGCAATATCTCAGCCCGGGTCCACGGATCATGAGCGCGGGCGCCTGCAACTCTCAACGGAAAGAAGAGGAGGACCCCTGCAGTCCCTTGCACCAACAACTCTCGAGTCATGTTCAAGATGCTTGCAACATGACTTTCAACCGTATCGCGATCCAGCATTGGAGAAATTGGGCCAGGGTGTGCGGTAAACGGGGCGTGGTACGAGAAGATCCCGTCGAGATAGATGGAGATCGTATGGTAGTATACCTGGGCAAGTCGTATCTCAGCAGAGGGCTCATCATTCTCAGCATCTAGTGGCGTGCCCAGAAGAAAGTCCAAGTGCCACTGAAATAAAGAAGACTGCAGGACGAGACCTTCTTGAGCTAACGATGTTGCAGATCGATCCTGCTCTTGCTGGGGCTTGTTTTGGTCATGCGTAACGAAGCCAAGAGTCCGTATTGCGAGATCCACAAACTGTGGTAGTATATCAAACAAGGCCTCCTTGGGCGTCCAAGTGTCAGAGTGTTGAACCCAGTAAGCCTTGATGGCGGTGCACCACTCGGGCGTTGCGAGGAAGGTAGGCTCAGTAAAGATCAGCGCGCGTGAGATCTCGAATATGCGTGTACTGAAGAAGAATATCTGGCGACGTTGGCTGTCCTTGTCGTCGAGTGTCAACATCTCAGGGCCCTGAACCCGCAGCATAGTGCTCGTGCCATTTAAGAAGTGCGCAAGCCAGTTCGTGCCGGTCTGATCGCGCATCAACTGTGTAAGGTCAGTAAGGAGTTCTAATGACTTAAGTGTAAGCGAGAATGACGATTGCTCACTTCAAAAATCCCGAGCAAAAGCGTTGTCCACAATGACGATGGATCATTTAGAAACGATTTTGATGCAATCTTGGTCTGCACAAGTCGCACGGATTGGGTATAGGCTTTTAACGCTGTAAGCCTGTCGTCTTTATAGCTGGACCTCTCGCTATGCTGAGTCATATGGAATGCCGAAATTGCACTGATAGCATCATGAAGCTCAACGGAGGAGTGGAGGAGAGATGAGAGTGCGGTGCCGAATTGTGAGGCTATGCCAGTAAACGCGTTCTGGTGTAAGAACGAGCAGAAGAAGTATGTGACGTATACGTTGGTTCGGACAGAAAGCGCTTTAGCAGGCAAGGACACTGCTGTACCTGCTACCTGAGAATGACCCCTGCGGGGAAAAGATGCTTGGGTTGCGTGAACAAAGATCGGCGCGGCAGACTTCCTCGCCGTCGTTGTGTGGCATACGCGATTGGTCTTAGTGCAATTTATACAGGGGTTTCCGCCAATGCACTGGTATACCTGTCAGTACACAAGCATAAAGCAGAAATACTACTTGATTGGGCAAGGTGAGCCATACCTTGATTCTTCGCTCAACACAACGGTCACATCGCTTCTTACGCGCCTTCCGGCCATCATAAGGCCCAATAGCTTGCGCCATGTGGCAGGACAAAGCGTGCAGGAAGCTCCGGGAGGGACTGGGGATCGTGTAAGCCTCTGGAAGCTAGGAAAGAAGAGGCAGCATTGTCGCGCGCGTTCGTCTTTGAGAAGCTGAATAGTCTAGAGTATAATGAGTCATTCAAGGACCGATTGATCTCCTACTAAGCATCTTTGAGTCGGTATTTGGGCCCCCGTTGAAGCTGTGATGAATGAGGAGGGAATAGTGGATGTGAACTAGACCAGATTGAGCAGCAAAAGAACGCGTCTATGACATTTTGGGTCTGGCTCGTATTGGACCCTGAGGCTGAATTCGGCTGGAGACTTTCGCTCTTCAAGATCTTCAAGATCTTCAAGAGCACAGCATTCCATTTTAGGAAAGCAAAGAGCGCTCTGTGTAAGATTTTGCTCATGTACTCGCGGCATCATGCTGTATATAAGGATGCATGGGCGGCTGCCCTTCTAGAAGACATCGCATAATTGAACATCCGTCGCTCAAGCTCCAACCTGAACACCTGAATTCACAATGGTTCTATCAAGCCTCCTCCTCATCCAACTGACGGCTCTGTCAATGGCCGCTGCAAGCACACTCCCCATCGTTGGACGCCACAAGTACGATGTTGCTATCTCGACTACATCCGCGACCGACACAGCGCGTCGAGATCCGTTTACTCAAGATGGTAGCTTGCGCAGCATCATGATATCCTCGTTCGCGCCCGTAGTCGGCTGCCGCAGCAAGCAATTGCAGGACTACATGCCACCTGCGACTGCGGCATTCGAGGACGAAAAGTTTGGCGCTTACGGTCTGCCAAATGGGTCCTTTCCAGCGCTGAAACTCAAGACTTGTGCTCCCAAGGCGTCTTCCTCACGCCGACTGGGAAAAGGAGATGAATTTCCGCTCGTTCTGTTCTCCGGAGCTCTCGGTACTTCGCGTTTACTGTACAGCAGCATGCTACAATCGATCGCATCGGCTGGGTATTTGGTTATCTCGCTGGATCATCCATACGACGCCGACTTCGTCGAGTATCCGAACGGTGCAGCGATCAAAGGAATCAACATCAACGATGATGATCTCGAAGCAGCACTCGCCACACGTGTGGAGGACATTGCCTACGTGCACCAACAGCTGGGGAACCGGTCCTTTGTCGATGCTCTGATACCTGGGTACGGAGCTGGATGTAAGAAGATCTCTTCGAGAACTGCAGTTTTAGGGCATTCGTTCGGGGGCGCTGCAGCTGCAGCTGCTATGCTACGCATTCCGTCTATCCGTGGTGGAGTCAACCTTGACGGCAGCATGTTTGGCTCGGTCCTTTCGACGGACCTGAGTCGGCCGTTCTTGCTCGTGGGCCATGAAAACAAGACGCAGGAGACGGATCCATCTTGGAAGTCGACCTGGCCTCATTTGACTGGGTGGAAGAGAGAGCTTGAAGTAAAGAAGACTGCCCACTACAGCTTCTCGGATCTACCTCTCGTAACTGAGACACTCGGTCTGCAAGGACAGCTGCCTCAGGAGGTTGGTCAGCTATTGGGTACTCTTGAGGGCAGCCGGATGATGAATCTGACTGTGTCATATGTGACGAGCTTCCTCGACTTCGTGTTCAAGAACAAGTCTGATGGCGTCTTATTTCATAGCCAGGACTTCCCTGAGGTCGTTCTGAGTGCTCATTAGTGGGATTTGCGAACAATCGATCCGGTTCACTATACATTAGCCAAGCAATGTCCCCTGCCGACGATGACACAACTCGACGGCCATCTCTTCATTGGATTTTCGGACTAATACTAAGTCATTGTAAAATAATCTAATCCTACTTTTGCCGTCCATTTGCAAGTTCCATTTTGAGTGTACCTTTACAAGTGATGTAGATACCACTTTTTTTTATTCATGTCCTTGGATTGAGAGGAGGAAATATCATTCCATCAGCTTGGACGACCAACAGACCAGTCTGAAATCCTGCTTGAAGTATGATCCCATTTGCAATAGTCTCCAGATACTCTGAAAAAGAAAATGGTCTTCCCGGTCGAGATAGTTGTTGCACCCATGGACTCTTACTTCCTTAATATATCTCAAGCAAACAAGATGACAGATCAGGCAAACGAGCTCCTCCGATAGACTCACATTACCCTGC
Source organism: Didymella segeticola (assembly GCA_004522025.1). Taxonomy (NCBI): domain Eukaryota; kingdom Fungi; phylum Ascomycota; class Dothideomycetes; order Pleosporales; family Didymellaceae; genus Didymella; species Didymella segeticola. The sequence continues at coordinate 610,165 of SDAV01000003.1, read as the reverse complement.
TCATGTACGATATCTCCTACCCCCAAGAAAATTGTAACAATCCTAAGATACTCAAAGGGATTTGGCTCGTCAAACACGCGAGACAGAGCCGCTGTAGTTCCCATGATAGCCTTCCAGAGGGGATTGAAGTCTTCGGTGCCCTGACGTATCTGGCGGCAAGTGTCATGTAGACTTGTGATTCGATGCGTAGAGCCAAACTCGACAAGCTCGCACTTCTCGGCGCCGGTGTCAACATCCTCATTGTCAAGCTCGATAAGGATGTTGGGTCTCGCGAGGTCGTCTCTTGCTTCTGCAATGACTGCAACGTCTCCATACACGTACATGTAGATCATGTTCCGCAATCCGCCTGGCAGACCGAGGAACGCGGAATGTCGAGGCTCAGGTGGTACGCTGCCTGAAGTTAGTGTGTACCAAAGATGCAAGAAACTCATTACTTACTAATAACTCGGTCTTAGATCGTGATGTATAGGCATACATGCAAGCCTCGTGTTACAAGACTTCGATGGGATGGACATAATGCTGTTGGAATGAAATCCACTGTTGCGCGATCATTCAGACTAGTGCTAGTGATGCAGGAGTAGATAGGAAGGAGCTCTGGAGACTCGGATTGCCGCTGAACTTGCTAACCTCGATTGAGGAAGGTGCTACTTTGCTCTGGGTCCGGTCTGCGCGTTCAAGCGACTAGCATGGCGTTCAGTCCGAAAGAGTTTCGTCAGGAGCATATTCAATTGATTCAGCATATAGACGGTATGCTACGAACGCGAAAGCAATCAAGAGAAGAGGGGAGAAGACTGTTCAAATGCAAGAATCCAATATTTCGCACGGGATATAATTATCATTCACAAAGAACATTACATCATTGCAGTAGAGCATTTATACTAGGCAATACGCCAGCGCATTGAATGCCTTATATTTTGCTGGCAGACGACGTGCAAGGCTTTATGTCTCTCAGAGTCGCGTCACTAGAAGCTTAACTGTTAGAATAATTGAGGTTCTGCCAATCATGGCTTCAATATTGGAACATTGTGTCTGAAGTACCAAGGCAATTCTGCCGCTAGCCAAGTCCATTGTTTTCTTATTCTCCATGAGGTTGTGCGAAGTTGTACACATGAACGAGTATTTTCGCGTTCTTTTGGTGAGCATCCTGAATCGGTCGAAGAATTCATGTACTCTGGTAGCGTTGGGTTACACTCATACTTGAGCCTGAAGGACTCGTTGACATTCCATCATTTTCGTATCTATTGACATTGCAGTCTGTGATCGCGTAGCGCGGCTCCCTCGACCAGACTTCGAGGCCCGGGTCTTGCTCTGGGGCAACCTTGGTCTTGGGGGCTCTTCATGTGACATCGGGGTTCAGAAAAAGCAGTGATGAAGGGCAACGATAAGGTTGATTATCTACTGCACAACAATTTCACCCTCAAGTCGGATGTCTCTGCTGCTTGCTCCGACCCACACCTTGTATGTTCCTTTTTGCAGCTCCCACTTCTGCGCTACAACGTTCCATATACTCAAATCGCGACGGTCTAGCGCAAACTCGACTTCTTGGCTCTCACCAGGCTGCAGCACACCAATGCGTTCAAAACCTCTCAGCTGTCGCTCTGGTGCATTTGGCACGCCTAAATAGAGCTGTACCACCTCGTGCCCTGCAACGTCACCAGCGTTGGTGATGTTTACACGTGCGCGGTAGAGTACTTGCCAGAGCTCTGGATGACCACCTTGTACAATAGCCACAGACTCGGAAGGGAAGCTAGAATGCGACGCATTCGTAATGGCTTCAACGTTAAGATCGGCGTACTCGAATGTGGTGTATGAGAGACCATATCCGAATTCGTACCTTGGTGTGATGTTCTTCTGATCGAAGGCGCGATAATCGATGTAGAGTCCTTCGGTGAAGTTGCTCTGCAGGAAAGCGGGGTTTGTAGGGTCCACGGTAGAGTTGAGAAGATGTCCGTAGTCCGACTCGTTGTGTGCCACTGTGTAAGGCAGACGACCAGAAGGGTTCACGTCGCCATACAGGACATCGACAAGTGCGTTACCGCTTTCTTGTCCCGGCACACCTGCAAAGACAATTGCGGTCACGTTAGGGTGGTCCGCCCAGGAATCCACAACACGGATGCCAGCGCTGTGCAGAATGACAATGGTGTTGCTGCAGTTCTTTGCGACGTTGTTGACGAGCCTGTCGCTGAAGTCATCGGTGAGACTTGTGCGGTCGTAGCTCTCGGATGCGTAGGCGTTGATGAACACAAGGCAAGCTTCTGCGTTGGCGTATACGAGCGGATTCACACCAAAGAAGTCCCAACGCAGAGTGCCGCGGGCTGCGATGATACGGTCCTGAATTGCTTTGAAGGGGCTGATGACATAGGGAGGTGTGCTTGACCCTGATCCACCCGCAGTAATCAGCGTGCCGTTGAGGGTTGACCATCCAAAGTTTTCCTCGTATCCGCCACCAAATCGAGTGGGGTTGTTCCACGGCTGGGCCTTGACCTCGGCGTCGTAGCCGTAGATGTTCAAGAAGCGAGGATTTCTGAGTGGCAACGTGTTGTTGACATTTTTTACAAGAACAGTGCCAGCGGCGCCAATCTCCCTAATCAAGGAGGCGTGGTCTTCGCGTACGTCGACGATCGGATGTATCACGTTGTACGGATAGACCGCATTCTCGGGAAACTCCTGGTCTTGCTTCAGGTAGAAGAAAGCCGCGAGCAAGCGCGTGTTCATATCGTCGAGCCTTTCCGTCGACACTGAGCCGTTGGTGACAGCTTCGGTCAAGTTGTTACCCCAAAATTTCGCTACTGGCATAACGACGTCAAGACCAGCGTTAGCAGATGCAACGCCAGAATGCTGTGCATCCCAATCTGAGACAACGAAGCCCTCGAATCCGAGCTCGGTCTTCAGGATGCCATTCAATAGCTTGCTGTTTTGGCAGCCGTAACTATTGTTCGTTCGCTGGTATGAGCACATGAGGGACGCCGCACCCTCCCTCAGTGAATCCATGAACGGCCATGCGTACAGCTCGTGAGTCGTGCGGTCGTCGACGTTGGAGGATACGGCCTCGCCCTCAGATCCAGGTACACGCCTGTACTCCTGCTCTTGATGCAGCCAATGCTATTACCAAATCAGTTCAAAGTGTCTCAAGGTCTGGTTTGGGAGGAGCTGACCTTTGGTGTCGCAATGACGCCCTCTGCCTGAGTGCCTCTGGTAATAAGCCCACCGCCAATTCCAGCGAGGTAGGGGTCTGCTCCCAGGCCCTCCCAATTCCGTCCACCTCTTGCGACACGCCCAATTGGGCCGATGAATGGTCCGAGTGCCACGTGAATACCTTTACCGCGATATTCTCGTCCAAGCGCGTGACCGAACCGTAACATGAGGTTTCTATCAAAACTTGCCCCGAGGTGGATACCAGAGGGGAACGAGGAGACGAATTCTTGGCCGCGTACACCAGCTGGTGCATCTGCAAAGCATAGTTCAGGGATATTCAGACGTGGTACTGCGCCCGTCTGTCCGACACATGGGCCGGTCACTCCATGAGTGAGGTTTGACTTCTCCTCAAGAGTCAGTTGGGCCACCAACTCTTTCGCTCGAGCATAAGCATCCGCCCAAGACGCCCCGCTAGTGCCGTGTCCGATTGCTGGCTTCGTTAAAATATTTTCGACCACTCGATGCATCATAGCTTACGACTAGGGTAGATTGGGGGACTCTGTCCATAGAGCGGTGCCTCAGATTGGTTGATGTAGCCCTGCGTGTGGGCTGAGCCGGAAAAGAGCGCAATGCTCAAAGCAATGAGGTCAGAGGACTTCATTGTGCTGCTCAAACTTCTACAAAGCGGTAGCTGGTGTCGTGAGACCGAGTAAAAGGACAGACTTAAATAGCCACTCAATCATTCCGAATTCAAGATCACATCATGCCGTGCCCACATGCACGATGAGTGCGCCCCGTAACGAGCTCATCTTCATCTAAGCCGTAGTTCTCCCCGCATTTTGGCTTAGCGGAGAGGAGAAGTGGATGGACGTTGCATCAAACATCGCACGGGATTTGTCTGCCCAGGCGCCATCTCCAGAGCACCGTATGTCGGCGAACGTTCTAAGTCGTCAATTGAGCGTTAGTTGACGTCAATCCAGGAACCTTGTCAGCTACCATCGGTCGACCGTTGGTGCTCACGTAGATGGCTCGGACGCAAACTTTAGCCGAACATATCATGCCTTTGCAAAGCTTAGCGCAATGCGAAGCTCCTCCTCTTGGCACAATAGCGGACATGGTGGTTGGGGAAGCGGCATACAATGAGCCGAAATCGGCGCGATGTTTGTCGGCCATCGAAATTAGCGCGTTGACAAACAAGGCTGTACACTCTAACGCTTGTCGAACCTTTTGTGGTGCAAATGGATGGCCACAAAACCGAGAACACTAACTGTAGCCTCCACCCTCTTGCATGGTCGCAGAGAATTTCTAGATGAGAGTTGAATGTCCTCCGCCATTCCAATTAGATTAGGCGACCATCTGAGAGCCAATCTCTCTTGTCCACCTTCTGGAACCTCCATTGGTAGACATTTCTAAATTTTTCTAAAAGACAGATAGCTCTCTAGCACTGCTGCCGCCAGACGATATTAGCTCTGTATATTCTGAGTAAATCCAGTGCACGGCTGCTGACTTCCGTTATAATTACCAAGCTCCCGTAAGCTTGTATACTTTAGGATCATGGTAGAGCAGACGTTCGCCTGACATATAGCTGCTAGATCTGACCTACTCCTGCACTTCCTTGTGACGATGACGTCGATTTATCAGCAAGCCACAAGCCGGCGTACACCTAGATCGCGTCGTTCAGTGTTTCCATAGGCCCTCCAGTGTCTTAATCTATGCCTATATGAATAGTTCTGTTTACTTTCTCATTGGCTTCACCTCAGTACCTTCCACAGTTGTCAATTTTCCTCGATGTGTTAGATGATTGCGCAGGGTGCTCGGTGGATAGCTTCAGACGGGCCCAATGAAATGTTGGAGCTCTTCGAGAGTTGTGTAAACACGAACCTCATGAACTTGTGATGATACATAATCGCTCAGCAATTAACGTCTACATGCTCTCAATCGTCTGACCCGTCTTCAGGCAGGTTCTGTAATACGTCCTCGACGATGCCAATCAGCTCATCAATATCAGGCCTCTCGCTCGGCTCGAGAATCAGGCACTTTCGTACCACGTCCTTGACAGCGTCGCTTATGCCCTCGCCCTCTACCGGTGCTTTTTGCTTGCCCCTCTGAGGCCCCTCATCAGGGAATCTCCAGTCGCCACCGAGCACGCAAATGCTCAGGCTACCACCAGTCTCGTCACTTCTGGACTCAAATGGTGATTTGCCTACCAAGCACGCGTATAACGTGCAACCAAGCGACCAGATGTCGACCTTTGTATCGATTGTGGAGCCGGTCTTGACATCGAAGAGTTCGGGAGCGCGGTATGGCATCGTCGAGTGTTCGGCGGCGGTGTCTTGGACTTGCAAGGCAAGTGAGCGAGAGGTAATTGGTGTTGGCGAGGGTGCCAATGAGCCAAGATCCATAAGGATGGGCGACTTGCCATCATCGTCGATCATAATGTTGCCTGGTAATTATTAGCTTCATCCTTGCGATGTTAGATCAAGTCATACCGGGCTTGATGTCGCGGTGAGCATATGCCCTGTCTCCACCAGGCGCAATGCCCTCTTGCGCCATTGTTACATTGCTCTCCTCCAGCAAACCCTCTGCTTGTTCGTCATCTTCGTCATCGTTCTCGTGGTGTCGCCGGCTCGGCCTCATCTCCATGCTTTGCGCTGCCTCCGCGTCTGCGCGTGCTGCTTCTCTCCGGACCTTCTTGGCCTTCCCGTCGCTCTTTGCACCACCCGGCCCACCCTTGACCTTGTACTGATGCATGGCCTTGAGCGCCTTGCAGACACCGAGGAATAGTACCATCAGCCGCTTCTCAGGAAACTTTGTGTGATTGACCAGATTCGCGTTGATCATGTCTTGCAGGTTGCCGCGGCGGTAGTATGGGAGAAGGATGTAGACCGTCTTCGCCGAAGGATCCGATTTATCTGTCTCGACAGAGTAGTCTATCGAGTGGATGATGTTGGGGTGCGGCGAGAAGAGCGTGTATGCTTCCACCTCTTTCAACGCCAGACTGACACTCTCTTGACCAAAGGGACATCTTATCTTCTTGAGCGCGAGGAGTTGCTGATTCGAATTATCTTGTACGAGGTATACATATGAGAAGCCGCCCTGCGCATCGTTAGCAAGTTATGCCCTCAAGTACAGGCAAGATAGCGCGCTCACCTCGCCAAGCAGCCGCAGTATCTTGAAGCTGCGGCTGTTGATCTTGAGCTGTGGAGAGCTGGGAAAGCAGACCATGCAATTTGTGAACGAGTAGACTACGTCCAGAAAATACGTGGCTAAAGATCCCATCTTGCTGATGGTGAATGTATGTGTACGGAGCTGTTGGAAGCTAGGGGAGCTCGACGCCGAGCCGTGGTCGCGCAAGCAACGTAGCCTTATCAGAAGGAGGACAGCTGTGGCAGGAAGGGATGAGAGGTACGACGTTGTGCTAGGAGCGAATCGGTCGGTATTTGGTGACCCTTTGTGAGATGGCTTGTGTTGTTCCTGACTTGGGCGCAGCTGTTGTTCGGGAGCTGACGTGTGGTTCGTCCGAGACGCGCCAAGTTGTGGCTGTGCAGCGTTTCCACTGAGCAGAGCGCATATCTACGTAAAATCTACAAAGGGATATTTCGAGCAGGATTGACACAGTCAAAACGATTTCCATTGATTGAAGCTGTGAAGAAATTTTTGTTTGCTAGAATATATATTATTGATACAATCATCTCGCCATCGAACAACAAGGGGGTATGGCTTAGTGGTAAAGCGTCCGCTTTGCATTGCATCAAATGCGAGTTTGCGGAAGGTCCGGGGTTCGATCCCCCGTGTCTCCATTTTTGTTCTTTGATGATTTTTTTTCCTTTATGATGCCTATGTTTGCTGCCAGCAGACCTTTTTGCCATATCGGCTTCCTTTATCTAGACCCGCTCACGATGACATAGCAGACCTTCTCCCAACTCTACACCATTCCAATTACTGCGCCTCAGTAGTCTCAATAGCCTTTTCGCACCGAGATGGATACCTCTCATTGAAGCAAAGCTAACGTGCTATTGAACGGCGTTGAGAAGGCTCCATAGTATGCAAGTCGCTCAGAAACCTCTCTTCGACGAATCCTGCATCATGCCAAGTGACTGCTCGGAGTGGGTCAAGAGCAGTACACACACGCGTGATGAACGGAGGCAACAGATGTATATGCTTAAACATTTGAGCATCTTAAGCTGAATCAAGCCAACTAGACACCTCCTACGGGATCTACAACGCATCTCTTCCTGTCATCATTACACCCCTTTTCCTCATCCTTTCCTCCACCATCCTCTTACTGTACCCTGTCTTCGTCTCATTGCCCTCAGAGAACAAACTCTCCACCTTGTCGAATACCAAATCCGTATACTTGGTCTCCGGTGCGGTAAAGTCCATTGTGAACACACTCACACTAATGCCGCCCCCTGCAACAACCCAGGTCTCGCCAGGCAGACTTGTGTCGCCGTTATACGCAGCGTTGATACCTGCCGCCACTGGGTCGATGTTGTCCCAGGTGAACAACCCAGAGGTCTCGTTAAACACAGCAACGTCCGTGTTTGCATTTCCTGTAAGCCTGGTCTTGACGATAGGTGGTGTAGTTCCATTGACGAGCTCAGGGATATTGACGTTCACACCGTAGCCGAGGGGGAGGACCGACTGGCCGGATGGTGTGTTTTTGATGAATTCATTGACAACTTCGAAGGTGACCTTTGCCGCAAGCGCAGCTGGGTGGCTCGGGCCGGTGACATTGAAGTAGGGCACTGCTTTGTTGGACGCGCTGGTTGCAATACCAGGAATACTTCTCGAGACAGCAGCAAAGGTAGCACCCACCGTGCCGCTTAGTCCCATGACAAAAGCGCCAAGGTTCGTGCCATAGTTCGGGCCTGAGACGAAGAGGTCGGCGGTTCCGTGCCAATCGGGGTAGTAGCGTGGCAACACATAGTCGAGGGCGACAAAGGTGCACGCTGCGGGAGTGCCATCATAGTACCAGATGTTGTCGTCGCTGGGGTCGCGGCCTACCGACTTGGATCCGGCGGGAATAATATTGTACTGTGAGGCGATGGTGAGATTTGCACTCTCGGCCCAGATGACGGTTCCTCCCTTGCCGGACTGTTGTTGAGCCGGTGCGACTACGAGGACTGTATGATGTCAGCTAAACACCAATCGAAGTGATGTAGATTAATGCATACCCTCGTGGCCGGCTTCTTTGAGTAGCTTGTACAGCTCGCGCAGGTTGCCGCTACCGAACCCATCATCATTGCCCATAAGGATTCGCAGGGCATCGCTAGAGGACGCAAAGCCCAAGGTTGCGGTGAGCAGTGTGGCCAGAGAAACACGCATCTTGACAATGTGTCCAAAGAAGCTAGAGACTATTTGAGGAGGCGCGATCAGATAGAATCAATTGAAAGCTGCTTGTATTTCCACGTCGCCGAAATCATGCTCTTATATCTTCTTCTCTTATTTGCACTATTCCCAGTCCCACCCTTGCATCCGTAGAGCATCATAGCAGTAGTCCGTGATCATCGCTGCAGGAACGACCGGATATCTGGGCTTGATAGCGGGGAAGCTCTCACCTGCGTCCAGAGCTCGATATGATTCGACGCTGATAACATAGTTTGGGGATGCGGCTCGAGCGAGTGCCCGCCTGATCCAGCGCTAGTACTGGATAGGAAGGAGGGCACGCGATCAATTGTGGTGCGGATAAGCATTTCATCGGAACTCGGCGGCGCCTGAGCATACAATGTTGCTTGATGTAGAACTTGCATGGCTATCTGGTGGTCAGCCCGTACCTGACCATCGTGCTGTATTTAGCGTCACAGCGCTGCAATCTTGCTGTCCCTAACTTAAGGATTGCTGTCAAATGTGGCCTTGCTTCTGAATCGCCTCAACGATGCCGCGGATATTTGAAGGTGGTGTGTCGGTAGGCGTTGTCCCGGCGGCTGGGGTGAGCGCCATGGGCGAGGGCCGAGTGGAGCAGATTGTCACCAGCCGATCTGGTTGGTTCTTCGACATCTCAATTGGCCAACTGAGCCACTTCAAGAGTTCCGGAGTCGGCGCAAAAAGCTCCTCACATGCGCGCACCAGTCGAGGCAACCAACCTCTGAGCCACCAAGCATGTGTATTGCGATTGAGTAGGACGGCCCAGAACACAATTGTCAAAGCACCGACGTGGTTTCGAGTGTGGCACAAATCGAGGAATTCGCTGCTCAATAGCGCAGCCCTACACATGTATCAATTAGCACTCTGCGATCTTTGAGCACTAGGGCTACATTTTACCATGTCATAACAATGCCGTGTTCCTGCTTGATTGAGTCACATATCGTTGTCTTGACGAAAGTCTCATGCAGATTTTCGATAGCCTCTACGCAAATCTCCTTCTGTGGCGCGTCGAGTTGCTCGGCGAGTTGCTTCAACTCAAGGAGAGGGGTACACTCAATGTCCTCAGGTAACATACCACCTTCCTCCATCGAACGAACAGGATCGAGCAGCCTGCTAATGACAGGATCCTTTTGAAGCTGCGACCAGTGCCGACCAATGACGACTTTCACTCCGCGAAGCAGGCGAAAGCAATGCAGTATGGCGCCTATCGGATCTTCGGGTTCTTCGACCTGAGCAGTAGCAAGGTTGTATGCAAATAAGATCGACGATAGAAGGAAACACGGGACTACTGTCTCTGCGGCGTTTTCTTCCAATAGCCTTAGATATGTTGCGAGAGAGGTAGACATGTGTGCATCGGCTTGCGCTAGCAAGCTAGCCCGATTACCCTGATCATCAACCAACGTCTTGTGCAATGCCGAAAGAGCGAGAACCCCATGAAGAAGGAACATATGTTGGAATGCGACGTCGATAATGCCTTCGCTCCACATCCACTTCTCGTCCTCGCTGGTAGCGTCGTGGAACAGCTGGACGCTTTTCGTCCAATGATGCAGGAGCATCATGTCTTCAAGAGTGAACATTGTTTGCACTCCTGTCGAAGGAGTTAAACAAGGGCTATTGATGCGGGAGCTTTCCTGGGGCATAGGGCTCTGTCCCAGAATGGATGGTTGCGGTGAAGCATGATGTACTCTCGCCCGCGGAGGCGGCCATTCGCAATTGACCTCTAGACGAATACAGTTGGCGCATGTTGGATGTTCCTCATTGCACTAGGTTAGACGGTCAGTACCTCATCCAGAGTGACAGTCTGAGCTTCCTAGTTGCAGTTGTAGCGGGATGTGACACTGACAACTGGGGTTTCCATTGGCTGGATTAGACAGTATGGCGTCAAGACGGTGGGGTGGCACTTGCCTTGGTGTGCCTCTTCTTACATTGCAGGCAACCCTTTCTTGACTTCGAGTGGGTTTTACGCCTTGCTGGAACGGCTGGCATTGGCTTAAGATCGGTTGGCGCAATGCTCGTGTATACGTTACGGGTACGAGACCAGACGAGGCAGATGTTTCGAGGTCGGCTGGACTTGCCGTTCCGCTTGCACTTGCATCACTGAATACGGGTCATACGATGCGCGTCAGCACTTCTTGTACGAGATGGGCAATTTCTACATAATCGACAGCTACAGCTTTGCGCGACCGTCTTGGTCAGAGTTCACGAGCACATATCTGTACCGCGCCTTTCCATCCTCCATATCTACGACACTCTTGTTCGCATCCTTCATGTTGCGCTGCTCAATCCAAGGCTTCACGCCCTTCCCAGCGGCAAAGTTGAGCATCTCCTCGATGTCTTTCGGGCTTCCGATATTACTACCACCAACTTTCACGCCTTTTTGAATGAGACTGTAAGCGCCGATCCTAGGCAGCTTATCTTCTGGTGCGCCGACCTGGATGAACGTGCCGTTGGTCCTCAGAAGTCGAAGGTACGACTCCAGCGGCATGTCCGGGGAGCTGACAGTCGAAATGATGAGGTCAAGTGATTGCGCATGTTTGCGAGCCCACTTCTCGTCCTCGGCAGTTGCAATGTAATCGGTCGCACCCATTGCCCTCGCATCCTGTTCCTTGTTCCTCCGTCGTGAGATAGCAACAACCTTCTCGCAGCCCAAAGCCTTCGCGAACAACACACCAAAGTGGCCAAGGCCTCCCACGCCCACGATGCCCACTCTTTTGCCAGGCCCCGCGCCGTTCCTCTTCAATGGCGAGTACACCGTAATTCCACCACAGAGCATGGGCGCAGCATCCTCACTTTTCAGTGCGGAAGGGATCTTGATGGTGAAGTGGGCTGGGACTCGCGCGAAGTCCGCATAGCCGCCCATGCTGAAGCTGCCATCTGGGTACTTTCCGTTGTAGGTACCGACCATCTTGCTGCAGTGCTGCTCGAGTCCAGATTTGCAATCCTCGCACTCCAGACACGAGAATGCTTGCGCGCCGACACCTACTCTATCTCCAGTCTTGAGGTGCGTCACTTTGTCTCCGACACGCACGACGTGCCCAACAATCTCGTGCCCAACGCAGACTGGGTAGCGCGTGCTCTTCCATCCAGAGCGCAGGGTGTGGATATCCGAGCCGCAAATACCACAATGCGATATATTGATGTCGACGTCAATGGGGCTGAATGGCTTAGGCTTGAACGGTGACCAGGTCATGTTGCCCTCGGCAGCTTTGTTGTCATGACCCAGCCATCCGTGGAACTCCTCCGGGGTAGTCATGTTGGCAAAGTGAACCAATGCGGATGCCGACAGATGAGAGTATCAGACAAGACGCGAATAATTGCGACTGAGGTAGGACTGGGGAGAGCTGTGACGCCAGTTCGATGGCGTTGATGAAGCTGCCGAGCTCCATCGTCGACGTCTGTACCGAGGCATCTTCGCAGTCTTTCCCCGCGAATCGGACTTAAGCCTAGTCTATCACCGCCAGCAAAGATGCCTACGCAGACATTTCAACAATGGGGTTTTTTTTTGATAATGCTGGAAAACTGTTCAGAGTGCTAAAGGGGGGCAAGGTATGTTTTGCTGTGATTTTACAAGTACGAGTAAAATGGGTCTAGTGCGTGACAGGGACCATCAGGGTGCCTCTGCTTCTGAATGCTTAGGCCCAAGCACATGACCTCCGCCCAGGTGGAAACTGAGTAGCAAACATAGCACAAGATGTGGGAAGAGGCATGCTCAACCTGTGACTTCTGACCAGACTCCATCAAGCATCATTCGTTTGATTAAAACGTGACCCGGCTCCATGCAAGTGGCTCCACGCTTCCTACATTCCTCGCACATATCCCAGTCTCCACCAGCGCAAAGGTTGCAATGGAAATGCGCCGCCTCTTGGGAGATAGTCGAGGTGCACACATCGCACCCCAAGCCCCACCGGTCATAGGGCTCGATAGATGGCGCGTTCGGGCCGGGACCTGGTTCTCCGGTATGTGCCTGGAGAAGTTTACATACTTCGCTATGCCCTTTCTTCGCTGCTATCCAGGAAGGCTTACGCCCAAAAATGTCAGCTGTACAAGGGTCGAAGTTATACTTGTCAATAAGCAATTTAATGACGGCCGTTTCGCCGCCAGCTGCAGCCCACCAAAGTAGTGTCCGTCCGTAGTGATCTTGGAGCTGTGAGTTATCAATCCTCACAAGCAAACAGTCAAGTGTCTCTGAATGCCCTCCATACGCAGCGGCATACGAGGGATTGCTGTAGCGTCCGCCGTTTGTGTTAACGTATGCCCCGCTGTCAAGCAGCAGCTTCACAACCAGCTCGTGACCCATGTATGAAGCTGCGCAGAGTGCGTTGCTGTAGTATCCGCCATTTGCGTTAACGTTGGCCCCGCTGTCAAGCAGCAGCTTCACAACCTGCTTGTGACCTGTGCGTGAAGCTGCGCAGAGTGCGTTGCTGTAGCGTCCGCTGTTTGCGTTAACGTTGGCCCCGCTGTCAAGCAGCAGCTTCACAATCAGCTCGCGACCTGTGTATGAAGCTGCGCAGAGTGCGTTGCTGTAGTATCCGCCATTTGCGTTAACGTTGGCCCCGTTGGCAAGCAGCAACTTTACCACCTGCTCATATCCTCTAGCTGAGGCTATCTGTAGTGCGTTGCCATAATAGTGGTCCTCTGCGTTGACGTCAGCCTTGTTGTCAAGCAGCAGCTTCACTACCTGCTCATGGCCCGTAGATGAAGCTGCGTGGAGCGGGCTGCCGCAGCTTCGACTACGCGTGTTGACCTCGGCTTTGTTATCGAGTAGTATCTTCACCATCTCACAATGCCCCTGCTTGGCTGCCAAAGACAAAGGGGTGTCGCCGCGGTTGTTTTTGGCATTGGCCATACTCGTGATAGATCCTGAGGCAGAAAGCATCTTTCCTGCTACTTTAGCAAGTCCAAAATACGCCAACTCATGCAAAGGTGAAGTTGTCGGGAATTTTTCACCGTATGCCTCAAGCTTGATGTCAGAGACCCGCATGACCTGCGAGGCACACGACAGTAAAGTGCTACTGAGGAACGTGCACACCTGACCCACGACATCATCCTCTACTGCTCTTGCATGCTCTCCCCAGTGCTTAGCTGCGTAGTCGAGAAAGTTGTGTTCCTGTGACCTCTTCTCATACACTTCTTCGATAGAGCAGCTGCCGCTCCGAAAGGCGTCGAAGCACAGATATGTAAGGCATGACTCAGCAATGCGCAGCTGGCCGTCCGGTATCCATACGTGCCCAGTTCGTTCAAAGTATTCCTGTGCAGTGAAATGCACAAGACGGATTATAGCACTCCCCTGGTCGACAATGACTAGGCCGGCGCAAACAGCCACCAGGTCTTCGCCATCGGGAACGCTGTCGGGATCAAGCTCGGTGGCCTCGGGCTCGACTGCTAGAGCGCAACACAACTCGTCTGTTGTGAGCGGTCGCTTCGCGAATGTGATCCACGATATAACCCGCTTGGCCAGCTCGCGGTCACCTTCCAGTTGGCCATCAATTCTCTGAAGAGCCTCTGAGTACGCAACGTCGAGTGCGGCTGTGCCCTTTGTAAGTTTTGCGAGAGTTGTCTTGACGTCCTTCACAGTTCGTTTGTCGAGCAGCGAGTCCACATGCAGGCGAGCTAGAAGAAACCTGCAAACGGTCAGTACGTACCATCATGGAGAAGCCAATGCACTCACATGCCATCTACTGCATCTATAATCTTCTCCTGCACCATATCTTGTAGTGATACACTGCGCTGTATGCACGTAGGCAATCGGTACGTCTGGCCGGCAATGAAGCGTTTGATGTCTTCCCTACTAGCCTGCACCTCCAGCTTGAGCGCTGCTTTGAAGGCATCTTCGATGTCTGGGATGAACCGCGCTGTGACAAGCAGACGAACGTCACTAGCTGCCTGAAGGTCCTTAAGTTTCGCCAGAAATTGCCGACGGGTACCGATCTGGCACTCGTCCAGAGCATCGATTACCACGCAAATGTAGGGATAGTGTGCAACCACGTTCCGCAACGCATTCGTGATCTCATCAAGAGACGGCTTAGTCCCCCGGGTGGCATGTTTCTCATGCAAGCATTCTATGTGCTCTGCTGATGACGGCCGACCTGAGACTAGCTGCTTAAGTATGGCCGCCAACATGCTTAACACATCTTGCTCCTCTTGAGCTTTGTAGTTGCAAAACACATATGCTACTCCGTGTGTATTCTGCTGCATGGTGTTCAGCGAATGGTCGATCGCAATAGCTGCGATCATAGTCTTGCCAGCTCCGGGAATGCCTGGGCAAAACAGAGTGGCCTTGGGCTCGTAAAGCCACCGTGATACTTCAGGTGCGTCTAGAAACCACTGGCCTGTCCCTTGCTCTCTGCGCTTTATTATGTCCGATTGTTGAGCTGGATAGTCTGAAGCCGACATCCATTCCAAGAGCAGGCGGAGCTTTCCCAAGTCGTGCTGCTGTCGTATTGCGTCTACCCCAGACTGTATGATCGGTACCTGCGTCCGAAGCAAGGTGGAATCATCCTTGATAGCTTGGGAAAGTTTGCTTGCCTGAGTCAGCTTTGTTGCTGGGCGCGACTGCAAAGGAAGCTCACAAATGGTCCATCTCCAAAGCGATCCCTATCAGCCCTTTCAATCTCTCCATTTGAGTCAGGATGCTCGCAATCTCTTCTTTCTTGAACTTCCACATCAATGCCTCACCAGCCTTCTTCAGTCGACCGCCATCAGTCATCTTAGCCTGCAGCATTTCCAGCGCTTGTTTGAACTGATCGAGCGGCCCATTCTGAACTGCGAGGGCTCGCACAGCCGTGTACCACGGCTGGTTGGCGCTACCTTGCCCCAGTCGACATTTCAGGTTGATGAGAAGGCTGTGAAGATTTGAGGTCTCAATCTCGCACTGCGCACGGTCCTTTGAGGCGTCTTTGATGTTATTCAGGTATGCCAGAACTTTGTTAGAGAGCTGGAGAATCGCGACGATACTGGCAGTGACGCTGAGTGGATCCATACGGTGGGCGTTAAGACGTAGTGGTAAGTATGTAAAAGTCAGAGTGGAGGAGGAGAGGAAAGGACATGAGGGGTAAGCCATCGAGCTGAAGTGTGCATCTGCAGCAAGGCTGAGCAGTCATGCGGTTCGTGGGGCGGAGTAAGCTTTTGGCATTGTGATAATGTTTGGATGAAAGCTGAACCCTCATCATACAAAGCCTGCTATGTTAGATGAGGTGTTACACTTTTTACGCACAGCTTTGCAAAGGTTGTGCTGATGATTCTGGGAAGGAGAGGCAGCAAATTGACCCTCAGTAAAGAAACCTAGGGAACCTTCAGCCACCTTAAAAGTTGGCGGATTTTGAACATCCCCATAAAGATGTACTTTTGATACCTGGCATTGTTGTGGGACTCTCGTAGCATCTGGTGCCCAAGTGTTTTTGGCCTCAAAATTGTTCCTTTGAAGCCTTGAAGTTGCGTAATAGTCAACTTGTAGCATCAGCGCGTAACCGTTTCAACCTCAGTGGCTCAGCCACTGCCAAGGCATCCTTGTCAGGCACGCGCCCATGTCAATGCAAAGCCATTACCCCAGGGCTGAAGACCCTGGCCTTGTTCCAAGGCTGTTTTTTCTTGTAACTAGATCAAAACTGTGGACCACGTTGCCGACTCGTGCTTTCACAGCTTTGACTGCTGCTTGCGGTGAATGGATGAATTTGCTAACGTCCATATTGTGGACCAAAGAGATCCATTCAGGATCAGGCTCAGTGAGGTTCCAGGCTATGCTAACATGGAACATGTCTGAGCAATCGGTCTTATCAAGACCGGTTGGCGAGCGTGCGGTGGGCGACTTGGTCTCCATCGGCCCATCTCCCTTACCGCCCGAGTACAACGCTGGGTGTCCAGACTTTTGCGCAGCGGCATTACATGCGCCGAGCAGTCTGTTCAATTCGTCATGCGAGGGCTTCTGGATGCCTAGTACTAGGAACCATCGGTTCCGCTCGTAGTTCGGCACCCACTTTAGACCACGGAAGTCAAAGTGGAAGGTTTGGATTGCGGCTCTCCGCAAAGAAGTCTCCAAAGTCCCAAGAAATGAGTCCCGGTGATCTGTCTTAATCTGCAGCGTGCGTGAGAGCGAGACATGTAATGGCAATGGTGCGCCAAGCTCTGACTGCAGAGACGGTATGATGTCAGGAACAAGAAGCGACTTTGTGCGCTTCAAGTTCTCCTGTTTAATGGAGTTTTTGACAGTTTGAATCAAGCTGTGCAAACCATCAGACTCGGTCTGCGAAGGAACCCCTCGAACACATTAGCCAAGCGAGGCTACTTTCAGGGAACGGCGCAGGATCATCCTTACACTCTAAATAGACGTGTGTGGGCCAATTACCTTCCACGTGGGGGACAGCCCTCTGACGACCGCCGTGCAGGCTGGGGTTATCGCTTGTGCTGACGCGCGCGGCTGTTGAGTAGAGGTCGTGGAATGCTGCCGGGAGCGGCGGCAGGTCATCACTGCTAGGCTCGCTGCGTTTCCGCTTCAACGGCGCCTTGGGCTTCTGGGCTGATAAGATTGCCTTGTCTTCGCTATCGGAGTCAGAGTCAGGATATTGCACCAAGGACATGGTTGGCTTGGGTATGGTGTTGGGCCCTGTTGATCCTTTAACAGTCGTCACGTTGCGGCTCAGGTGGGCGCGGACAGAGTAGCGCGCCCCACTCTCCCACGCACATCCGGCGGTGACGTAGCGCTTTTGGGAAAGTGCGCTGCAGGGCGACGATGAAAGCGATGATGTTACGCGTCGTTCTCTCAGCGTTTGTGTGCCTGCCAAGATCAGGCTTTATTTATCCTTCTTCCCTCTGTACCTACTGCGTCTCTTCTTCAACCTACAGCCTTGCGAAATCGAACAGTAAAGCTTCACATAATTTGCGCAATCAAAAGACACTCTTAGCCTCACCTTAACAGTAACACGTGCGCGACACGATCACAAAACCATGCAGGCGGTACGGTTCCCTCCCTTGCAGTTCAGTTGTGGCATGCGTCGACGGTTTCCAGTCCACGAAGAAGGCGAACGAACCATCACGCCACACAACGAACGATGTCATAAAGTTCACCTGCTGATACCTGCCAGGCACACCACGCATTGATCGATCCTCTGATCGAGCCAGACCCAAGTGACGACACCGGCCTGAACGCACATTTCCGCTCAACTTTCGCGCCCAGACAGGATGGTCCCATCACTCCACCCGGATCTGCCGGACTGCCCAAGGATAGTTCTTCCGTTAAGGTCAAGGAGCACCGAACAGGCAACTCCGTTGGAAGCAATCCTTTCATCCCTTCCCAACATACCGGTAGCTCAGCTGGCACCAACCCTTTCATTCCCTCTCAGAACACCGGCAATTCCGCAGAGACCAATCCATACCGCCGACCGAGAGCGTCTTCTGAAGCCAAGGCTCCCTCTGCGACCGTCTCACATGTTGGCCAGACCACTCCCAGATCGAGCAGGTATGATTACCCCTCTCCTCCCCAGTCTGCCAGCCCTCGCAAGCAGCACTTCCCGGACCACCGTGCAGCTGCATTTGGATCCATGAATGAGGGACGACCCCGCCGCTCAAGCCAGCCATCGTCATCTAGACCACAATCACAACATGTATCCGGACGAAACCGAGGAGGATCTTTGAACTACGGAGAGAGCTCTCCCCTGGACACTATCCGTAAAGAGACCAAGACTGCGCACCGTGCTCACCATCTCAGGAAAAAGAACTTCCAGGGCGCAGACATCATCGATCGCCTCGACAAGACCGGTGTATCGCGTTACCATCACGAGGGACCGTACGATGCAGCTAGTATTGCACGTAACAGAGACAAGAAGTTCAGTCCTGTCGCGGCTGTGCAGGACTCCAACGAGGAAGCACTGAGGGCCACACCACGCGAGAACATTCGGGATGCTATCGAGAGACACCGACCATTGGAGGGTGTTGCTATCGTCCCACCAGGTATGGCCGATAGATTTGGCCGTGTCTACCACTACGAGGAGGGCACAGACATGCAGCGCGATCCCTTGAACAAAGGCGACTACAAGCGGGTCCCTGGTGTGGTGCGTCTTCCAATCTCAGTTGCTCGACATAGTTACTAACTTCCTACAGCAATACCACCCCGATGATTTGAAGGGCAAGGGCGAGCCGTCCTACACCATCGAGAAGCAGCTGAAAGACCACAAGAGGTTCGGGGATAGCGGGACTGAGATGACATCACGCCGTCACAGCAAGAGCGTAGGGCATCTCGACGTTCCCAGCACCATGCCCACGGAGAACCCCTTCGATCATGAAGCATCTGCATCCGGCATTGGGCGGAGCAACTCAGGCCTGGGCAGTGCTCTGAAGAAGCGCTTCGGCAGCATCCGACGAAAGAAGCAGGACGTTGCCGCTTAGGAAGCGTTGATGAAGAGAGCAGTTGACTCGGATTATTAGCGACAAAATTGTAAGATACGTCGGTGCGATGGAGTTGGCGGATTTTTGTTTACAAGCGACTGCGTATATAAGCGGCACAGGTTACCCACGTCGACAGGCGTGAAGTTTGGATAGCTGTTTAACGAATAATGACATCACTTGATACACCACGAGTTCTGATCCATTGACGTCTTGCGAGGAGTTGACATTGAACTCGAGGAATACTTACCGATCTTGCAAGCACTGAGGTGTCGAGCTGGAGTTCCAGACGTGCTGATCGCAGCCCTGCCCAACTCGTCGATACAGGTTTGAAGTTCTGGACGATGGCGATCGGCAGCCGCTCTTGCAGGACCCCAGCCGCATCGTCATCGGGGCGTGCAAAATATGGGGCGGGACGCGAGGCCGTTGCGAGGGGTGGACTATCACTACTGCTTCGGTCTGGCGAGCCGAGCCGTGTGTATTGAGTGCGTTGGTGGCATTGGCGCTGTGGGAGCGGTGGAGTGTTGTGTTTCTGGAGACTGGATCTGCCGTGGATAGTCGCGGCGATTGGGAAGTATGAATGCCCTGTATACTGGGTACAGCTTCTACTACGACAACGACAACAACGACTACGACTACGATACAGATGCAGATACAGATACAGATATATGTTTGGGCATGTGCAGTACAAGACCTATAGTCTGAGAATGATAAACAACTACAAGCAGTGACCAGCGGTCCAACACCAACAATGCATACTCCCTTCTCCTCGAAGCGGGAGAAGAGCGAAGAAGAGCGAGCGGGTAACAGAATACTGAAAAAAAAGGGGATAGGCATACCGACCCGGTACGCCAAGCTGCTATGCAAAAAAATACGCCCATACGCCTGCCTCGAAGTGCCTCTCCGGATACACGTCCGCTACATGAAACTCATCTTGACCTCTTTTTCCTGTCCAAACTCGTCGTCGTCGAATTCATCCGCCCACGCGTTGTACCCCGGATTAGCGGCGGGCATGGTGTTTGCACTCCGCAGGGGGGGACGACCCGGTGCGTCGTTGGCTTGCGCGGACCAGCTGACGTCTGTTGCTGCTGGTGCTGTGGAAGACGCAGCGGGCGGGGAGTCCCAGGTGTTCTGCCCAGAGCCTGGGGGCGTGGCCCAGGTAGTGCGCGTTCGAGGCTGCTCGGGGGAGTCCCAGGGTGTTTTCTCGGCGGGGTGAGTCGAGGGCTGTGCTGTGCGTGGCGGATCTTTGAACGACGTGTCGAAGACCATGCTCATGGTCCCTGCGCCCAGGTCGTCGAACTCATCGTACTCGTCGTACTCCTTTGTGCCGCTTGTGCCGTTGCTCAGCTGGCTGCCGGGCGGGAGGCGGATGGCGGGCGCGAGGTCGGCAGCGCTGTTCGTCTTGCCACTTGTGGACGCGGCGCCCAAGCTGTCGTTGAAGCTCTGTGTCTGGCGCAGTCCGGAGTAAGGACCCGTGGTTGTTGGCGTGGCGGCCGAGATGTCGATTTTCATGGGGGGTAGGGTGGATTTGATTTCCTTGATTTCAAATGCGTCGGGCTCGTAGCCGTTGTACGGTTTATCTGCTGCGCTTTCGGCGGCAAGGGCGGCGATTTCCTTGCGAATCGCGTCAATGTCGAACATGACGGGATTCTCTGCTATGGTTGCCGTATCGGCCGTTTTGTCAATGGGCGCCTGCGCTTGCGAGTTCTTGTCGTAGACCTCCCATTCTTTCTTGTCGCCTTTCTTTTTCCGCCACCACGAGAGCTTGCCGCCTTTCTTCTCTTTCTCTGCGTTCTTCTTCTCGAGCTCGCGGCGCGCTTCTTCGATTTCGCTGATCAGTTCGCGCTGGCGCTGCTCGTGGTTTTCGGGGTCGGGATCTTCGATCTCGACGAATTCGTCAGACTCGACAAGCCATCCAGCCTCGCGAAGCAGCTTGGGTATTGCCGTGCGGTACGCCATGTGTCCGGGCACCCACTCGGTGACGTTCATGTTTTCAATCGTAGGGAGCTCGACAGGTGCGAGTCCGGCGACGCGGGCAACACCACCACCCGTCGCGCGGAAGAGGTAGCCTGTTGGAGGTCAGAAATGTGGTGGATGCTGATAAGAAGTTCACTTACCCAAGATCCAGTCATTGGTGGCATACCCATTGACGAATCGCCCAGGCACTACGCTGCGGATCTTGATGTACTCGTCCGTGTTGGCGACAATTGGTGTACCAAACATGTATACGTTCTGCACCAAGCCGAAAGCGCCGCGGTTTTGAAGCTCCTTCAGAGCGGCGTAGATGACTCTGGCACCGAGCGAGAAACCAACAAGGGTGATCGGTCTTGTCCCTAGATTGCGGTCGATGATCGAGTCTGCAAGAATGAGACCGGCCATGTCGGCACGTGCTTGTGAGACCGACCACGGGTTGTCGATGAGGTAGGAGAGCTTTGTTAGGGCGAGAGGGAGCGTCATGGCGGACATGAGCGCGGTCAAAAGCGTGCTGCCCAGGACTTGTTGGAGGCCTTGAGTGAGTGCCTGTGTATGTGTTAGCATGTTGAAAATAGACCGCTGCATACACCACGTACCTCAGTGGCAAGGATGTTGATGGTGTCACCCATACTCCTCAGCATCTCCGGCTCCCAAAGCACAGAGTAAATGTCTCCCATTACAGGGTCAACGGTACTGTACGGCAAACGGACATCGTCAGCCTTGCCGCTCATCCAACCTGCGAGGGTGATGATAAGATTGGTTCTCTTGTTGTTGTGCAGCGGCCGGTACTCGAACGTCTTGACAGCGCCCGTTCGCCGGTTCATGGCGCGCACACCAACCGTACCACCAGTAGTGACAGCAATACTAGTGATGACGGCGGTTCCACCGGCGCCAGCAAGGAAACTGCTTGTCCCCGCGACACCGATAGTCGTGAACCCGGCGGCCAGACCCGCACCGATGACAGGAGCCAGCAACCCAGCGGACAAGCCAATGACCAGGCCTCCACCAACGGTAGCAAGGCCCATAAAGGCCAAGCGCTTGCGCAGTGCTCGTTTCCGGCGGGACTCCATGTGCTCGTCCTCGTTCCAATTTTCCTTGTTGGCCTCTTCCTGCATTTCCAGGGCGTCGGTGACGCGCTTCTCGAAGCGGCAGATCTCGAGCCAGTCGACGCTGAGGTACTTGCCGACGACTTCGAAGAGCTCTCTAGACCGTGAGTCGTAGATGGAGTCGGCAACCAAGAGGAGGAAGAGATCGCACAGAACCGTCCATCGGAGATCGATGTCGAGGTTCTTGCTTTCGAGCAACTGCGACGGCGTCTTTGGTTCGGGGTATTCGTAGTCGTCGTCTTCGTGTGCCTCGTAGGGTGGAGGGGGCGGTGAGGCGAGGGAGTCGTGTAGGCTGGGTAAGGAAGCTGACTTTAGCTTTTCATCATGCGTATCTTGTCGTGGTGAGGAGACTGAGGGACGTGCCGAGTCTGAGTTGTTGCCATCCTTGTCTTTCTCGCCGTCATTTTCCCTCTCGCCATTCTTCAAATCCTTGGCCACCTCAGCAGCAGGATTCTTCACACGCGCATTCTGCATCAGAGCAGGCGTCAGATCAGCCGGTATGACGCCGTGGTCCGTGAGCTGCTCAATCATAACCTGCTCCGAGGTGTTGATGTCCATGTGTCCGTAGAGCCTGACCATCATCTTCTGCGACCACATCTTGGTGCCCTCAGTCTGCATGTCGAGAGCTTTCTTCACCTGCCTGCTCTTCTTGTCGGTGATCTTGTCAAACTTGCGCTCCATTTCTATCATGGCCAGACGCACGAGGCCGACGTAGGCGACGCGCTGGCCCTCGGTGAGGAGGTTCTTGGTGGCTTGCATCTGCATGAGGGGGTCGCGGACGGCTTCGTCTTCGTCGTGCAGAGCGGTTGTCTTTTCTTTGAAGAGGTAGGCGGTGTTGTCGTCCATGCTGGTCTGCGAGTCTGCGTCGTCGTCGAGGACGACTCGTGTGTAGCCCTTTGCGGCGCCGCCGACGTTGGCGTAGCCGTGCATGTCTTCGAGCTCGGCGGGGTTCTCTTTGGCGATGAGGCGGTTGTCGTCGTCGTACATGTCGTATTGGGCGTAAGCAGGCATGGTCTGCCAGCCTCCGTCGTCGTCGTCGACTTTCTCTTCGACTGCTTTGGGCTGGGTGACGGCATGTTGGTGGGAGTATTCGTTGATGGAGGTTTGCTTGTGGTGGACGGGGGGTTTTGAGGCAGCGGAGGAATTGTAAGGTGGGGGGTCTTGGTTGGTTGGTAGTTGGGCAGGCTTGTCTGCGGGCTGTGTTTCCGTCTTTTCTGAGGGCTGGATTTCAGGCTTTTCTGCAGGCTGGGCGTCAGGTTTGTCTGAAGGCTGGGCAGTTGAGGCAGCATCAGGAGCAGTCGCTGCTGTATCTGGCGCACTCCCTCCAGACTTGTCCACCGTCTTGCTCTGCTTCACAGCTTCCGCTTCCACCTCCACCTCTTCCACCGTGACGTGTCCATTGGCACTCGTTGAAGCACTCCCAATTGCATTCCCACTCCCACTCCCACTCGCCGCAGCCTTCTCCCTCTCTCTATCCTTCACGTGCTGCACAATGCTCTCCACCGCCCTCTCCGCCTCGTCCTCGTCAGCGCTGTCCTCGACCAGCGGCGTCCTTGGCCTGCGTTTCCTAACCGGGAGTCCAAAGTCGTCATACTCGACTGGTTCCACATTATTCTCGCGGTCCTTGGTCGTCGTCGTCGTTGTCGTCGTCGTCGTTGTCGTCGTCGGCGGCGGCGGCGCACCCGTGGACTCTGTGCTGCTAGGGGCGTGCGAGGGGTTGTCGCTCGTCATGCTGGAAGCACCGGATGCACATCTGATTGTGTGAGGAAGCGTTGGGTGGCGAATATAAGAGACGGGGGCGGGGTTTTATAAGGGCATGGCGTTGCGGGGCCCGGGCTATGTATGTACAGAGTTGTGATGTGTGCTGTGCCCTCCAGAGGCCATCTGAATGCACCTTCGTTTGCGGAGCTGCTGCGCGGGAGTCGTGCGACGCCGAACGACGCTTGCAGCACGGGCCGGCGTTTCTTCGGACCCCGACCGCTTTTTTTTGGACGCAGGGCTAGGACTTGTCGAATGCTTGCAGTGCTCTTCGACGCTCACACATACACACATACAAACATATACACACACAAAGTAAATCGCCGCCATGAAGCTCAAGCGCGCAAAGGTACGATACATTTCTCACATTTCTCTTGCCTGAGACTCCTCACACTAACACTACCACACCCAGGCCTACAAGAAGCTGCTCCACCAGTACGAGCTCAACTTCGGCTTCCGCGAGCCCTACCAGGTCCTCCTCGACTCGGCCATTCTGCAAGACGCCTACAAGTTCAAAATCGACCTGGTCGGGCGTCTCGAAAAAGTGCTCGGCGCAAAAGTAAAACCCATGATCACCCAGTGCGATATGCGGCACTTGTACGACGCGAAGCCAAAAAACGAGACGCTCATCCTGCAGGCCAAGGAGTATGAGCGCCGACGCTGCGGACACCACGAGTTGGAGGAGCCGCTGAGCACGCTGGAGTGTCTGAGTAGCGTGGTGGATCCAAAGGGGAGTGGGACGAATAAGCATCGCTATGTGGTTGCGAGTAATGAGCGCGAAGTGCGTGCTAAGATGCGCCGTATCCCTGGTGTGCCACTCATCTACATCAACAAGAGCGTGGTGCTCATGGAGCCCATGACGAGCGCGACCGAGGACTTTAGGGAGAGGGAGGAGAAGAGCAAGTTCAAGCAGGGCCTGAAGGGCGCACGAAAGCCAGACGCGGGCGAGAAGAGGAAGAGGGAGGACGAGGAGGACAAGGGTGAACAGTCTGTTGCTACGGATGCGCAAGCGGCGAAGAAGCGGCGGCAGAAGGGACCCAAGCAGCCCAACCCGCTCAGCATGAAGAAGAAGAAGGCCACGCAGCCGGGTTCGGAGACAACGGCCAAGTCTAGCGCAGAGAAGGCGGCGAAGCCTGACGAGCCAAACGAAGCACAAGCCGCGGATGGCGAGGCTGCCGCACCCAAGAAGCGCAGGCGAAAGCACAAGTCAAAGGCCGAGGGTGCTGGCGGTGCTGGCGGTACTGAAGGTGCTGAGGGTGCTGAGGGCGGTGGTGTCTCTCTAGACACAGGCGACGCTTCGCCATGAACCGGACAGCCACGACAGCTGCCGTAAGAAGGGCCTTCAAGATGGCCTTTAAGATACCCAACATCCGTCATCCCGGCACAGCGATCGAGGAGACATGGTACAACCCTGGTATGCGCCACAGATATACGCTTGGCCTCGAAAGCTTCATGCTTCATGCCTCATATCACACCTCACACCTCACATCACACCTTCTTCCCCTGCGCGAGGAGATCCGAGACCTTGGGAGGAAGCACGAGCGTACTGCGGTCGTTGCGCTTGACAAACTCGACAATCACTTCGGCCGTCTTCTCCGGCTGGTCTTCCTGGAGGAAGTGGCCTGCGGCAGGGAAAACAGAGAGCTGGAACTTGCCTGTACAGGATGTTAGATAAAATCAAAACACACATCAACCTCACAACTCACCCTGCATCTGCCCAATCATCAGCTCCTTGTCCAGACGATCTGTCCCAGCGAGCAACAACAGCTTTGCCCCTCTGCCGCTGAGAAATTTCCTGCTCATGCCCGTGAACCAGTTCTCCCAGTACGACTCGGTGCGCGACAGATCCGTTTTCCACACCCAGCGCCCACCGGCAGACGTCTGCACAAATAAGCTCGGCACGCTGGCCCTCGCCGACTCGGCATTGCGCAGCGTGCGCGACCGCAGATGCCAGTCGATAGCAGCGTCGAGGTTGTCGAACAGCTTGGGCCGTGTGCGTAGATACGCTTGCATGTGCTTGAGGGCCTCCATGGCGCTCCCCTCGACGACATCCAAGACGGCAAAGCCCAGGATCTTGGTGCCCAGCAGGTTCATGTTGGCGACGTGTGTGACGACTGCGCCGCCCAGGCTGTGGCCGATGAGCACCAGCGACGGCAGCTCTGCCCAGCCCATTTTTTGTTGTGTCAGGAGAATCATGTCCACCATGTCGTGCCCCAACAGGTCAACGCTCAGGTTGTTGTCCACGCCGCCGTCTTTGTCCCACACCACGCTGCCGTGCTCGCGGGCTTCGACAGCCAGAATACCAATCCCAGGCATGGCCTTCCTGACCTCCTTCGCCGCGAGCGCAAAGCTCATCGCCGAGCTCCCTGCGCCATGGTGCAGCACCAGCAGCGGCGACTGCAAAGAAGCAGGTGGGGTGAGGTAGACGTGGAGCTTGCTGCGGGGCTGGTCGCGCTCGAGGTAGAATTCCTGCGCGTAGTAGTCGGACCAGTGGATTGCGGGCGCGGGGCGGAGGGTGCTCGAGGGAATCACCGTTCCCGTGCTGGACATGGAACTCGCCGAGCTCGAGTCGTCTTCGTCCTCGAGCAGCGGTTCTGGCGGCGGGAGAGAGGCGAGCTTTGTTTTGGCGAATGTCTTGGCGAGGTCTGACATGGTGGTTGTTTATAATTGCTGTCAGTACCTAGCAATACACCTCAATTGACCCTGGACATGCAGGTTCGAGACTATTGAACAATTCAAGGGTCTAAGACGAGGCTGCGAAGCTTGACATCCCTCACGAGCACTGACGGAGGGGCCTCGAATGTGGGGCCGCAGCTTATCGATTGCAGGGAACAGCTTCCTGCGCATCGATGCAAATGGTCATGACGAGATGGTGATTTTGTTGGGGCAAATCATCATGACCTCCCCGCAGTGTGGTGAGGCGACAACAGTCGCGCACGCCGTGAATAGAGTGAAGATCCTCGACATGTGAGAACGACCTTGTGAGGCTGGGCGCTCTGCTCTGGCGAGGGGCGGATTTGGATCGCTCTGGGCTACACATCCAACGATTTGCTACCGGGATTCCATCCGCCGAACCAACGCTAAGCACCATTGACATCACCGCCGTACATGTTAGCTCGCATGAAACCAGCTTGTCGCCTGCTGCACCAGCCTCCTTCTCTGCCCAATTCCCCAGAGCGTTGAACGTTCATTCCTTTCATCTTTCGTCCTGTACCTAGGACGCTAATACCCTAATCCCGTCTCCAGCTCCACCAGAGCTGCGACGAACGGCCACGATGAGCATGTGGAAAGGCAGCAAAGACGCGTCGAATGGCGATCAGCTGGAGCCTGAAGTACCGCGGGACGATGGAGCTTCAGGCCGAGCTTCGAGGAGGAGCTATGAGCCTTCGAGACGCACCGTCGAGTCTCACGAGGAGCCGACTGAGCGCACGAGACTGCTCGACCGCCCCAGGCCGCCCAATTCTGATGGCTACCTCGACCCTGATGACCCAGCTGTAAGAAGTCCTTGTAGAAATACAAATTCACTACTAACGAATGATAGGTCTCGCCCTACAACCTCTGGACGGTGCGTGCTATGCGCTACCTGACCATCCTCTTCCTCATCATCACTTTCCTGTGGTGGGTCATTCTGCTCGTCTCCATCTTCGTCTCGCCGCCAGGCCTGCACACGCGTGGATCGGGCTTCTTCGACTTTGCCTACACCTGCCTCACTCTCGGCAATCTCCTGGTTGTCACCATCTTCTTCGTCACGCCGGCAAAGGGTCTGCGCATCACCACCATGATCATTGCTGTATTCTTGGCTGTCGACATGATCATCATTTTGTCAGTTCCCAGGCTCAGGCTCGAGGAAGGCTGGGTCGGTATTGCAAGCGTTGTGTGGGCTCTCGTCATGGCTGTCTGGTGCGTCTTGACTGACCGCGTAGTTGCGTATGGCAAGAAAGAGGAGGAAGAGCGTCTGACGGGCCGCCCCGAGTCTCGTCGCACCCTGAAGGAGTGGCTGGCTGTTCTTGCAGCGACCATTCTCACAGTCGTCTTCATCCTGATTGTCATTCTGATGACCGCTACCCTCACCATCCGCTCCATCGACGCTGGTCTAAAGATGTACGGCGACCGCATCCTCGTCGACGGCGACAAGTACGCTGTCCACCTCGCGTGCGTTGGCAACGAGACCAACACCAAGGGCGACAAGGTCACAACCGTCCTCCTCGAGGCGGGCGAGAACCCAGTCGAGTACGACCTTGAGCACTGGGCGTACGCTGCGTACAAGAACGAGACCATTGACCGCTACTGCTATTGGGTAAGCACACTCTTAAAGAAACTTCGTGATCAATCGCTGACTGCTCAGGACCGCCCTGGCTACGCCTGGTCTGACAACGCGCCCTCTCCCCACTCGGCCGGCATGTCTGCCGATGCGCTCTCCGAGGCACTCGCAAGGACTGGCGAGGAGGGCCCTTGGATCCTCGTATCTGCTGGATCCGGCAGCATCGTGTCTCGCATCTTCGGCTCTCGTCACGTCAAGCAGGTCACTGGTATCCTCCTGATCGACCCCTTGCACGAGGACCTCCTCCACCGCCTCTCCAGCACCAACCGTGGTTTCCTCCTCTGGGCGTGGGGCGTCATCTCCCCGCTCGGCACTGTCCGTCTCGCTGGCGCCATCTTCAAGGGCCGCACAAGCGCAGACCGCGTCTACGGCCGCAACGCCTACCAGGGCGGCAAATTCATCAAGGCCCAGCTGCAGGAGAACCTTGTTGCCGACTCGCTCACCAAGAACGAGGTTGTGGCTGCACGCAACATCCAGAGCGCCGACACGCCGCTCGCGATTGTCAGCAGCGGCATCGAGTGCCGTCGCGACTCGGAGTGGGAGCGCAAGCAAAAGGACCTGACGACCCTGACTGACAACCTCGTCGGCTGGGACATTGTCAAGAAGACCCCGCACGAGATCTGGCACACGCTTGAGGGACGCGAGCAGATGGAGAAGAGTTTGGCGAAGCTCGTCAAGGCTGCGTCCAAGATCAAGACGCAGTGAGGGTTGAAGTCGAGATTGACGTCAAGATTGAGAGATGGATTGTTTGCAGCGATTTGAGACCAAGTTCCCTTCGCATACCCTGTCGCGAATACTCGAGCACACATGGTGTTTGGTGTTTTATTTATCGTATATACCTGATAATTATGCCTTTGACTAAGTCGATCAAACTGCAGTCTGTCGTGAGGTTAGTAGTACTGAGATACTCACTAGCGCGCTTTTGACCGCGGAAATCCATGCTTGGCACATCCCAGAAATCATCGCGACAAACGACCATCCAACCCAATCCACACCCACACACCCACAATGATCTGCCGAACCTGCCTACGGGCCTCGCGCCTCCCTAGTCTCGGCCAGAGACGCTTCCTCTCTTCCTCCCCCGCCCTCTCAAACGCTACCCCCATCACCGCCGCCTCGACACCTCCTCCACGCCCCAACGCCGCACCCGCCGCAACATCAACCTCATCCGCGCAACCCTTCAGCGCCCCGCTCACGCCCTCCCCCGCCCCTGGCCTCGCAAAAGCCGCCGCCAAAGCCGCAGAGAAGAAGTCGACGCCGCTCGTCAAAAGCTCCGTTCCGGCCGGCACGCCGCTCAAGGGCCTCAACTTCGAGAAGAATAAATCAGACCCTGTAGCGCTGGCGGATGATGAGTATCCGGCTTGGCTGTGGACGATTCTGCAGAGGCAGGAGGGGGCAAAGGGCGACGTGGGCGCTGCGGGAGATTTGTTTTGTACGTCCCTCCTCCCACCACCACTCACAACCACACACAATCACGTGTCGAAGCAGTAGCTGTAGCAGTACCAAAAGAAAGAGAAAAGGCATACTGACAATATGACAGCGAAATCCAAAAAACAGCGCCGCGTGGCCGCTAAGCGCCTCCGCAAGGAACAAGCCATGAACCCAGAGCTCCTGGCGCCCAAGATCCCCGTCTACGAGCAGACGGTCGACTTGCCCGCGGGCGACGGCAGTGTCGCAGGCGCCATTGCTGCTGCGGGTGCGCGCGAGGAACTGACGAAGGCGATGCGGGATAAGCGGCGCGCGAATATCAAGGAGGCGAATTTCTTGAAGGCTATGGGTTAGTGTGGTTGTGGTTGTGGTTATGATGAGAGGAAGAGGGCGGGAGAGGCAGTGTATAGTAGGACGGAGGTGTATTATAGATTTCGTGCGGAGTACACGCAGGGCAGTGCGTTGTGTTGTTGTCGAGATACCGGGCCGCATGCCTGAATCCGCGTGGATGTGCATGTGGATGTTGAATACGAATAGAACATGTTAAAATCCAGACCTCACCATGTAGCATAGCATAGCAAAAGCAAGACTACAAAAGATCACTCCAACCAAACCACTATTTTCTTACTCCAGATCTTTATCCTGTGAAGTTTGTCCTGGCTACTGGACGCCAGTCTGGGAAACAGCACACCAAGCTACTCCACGGCGGTTTGACAGACAAGTGAGACCCTGCATGTCAATGAATACCGTGCATTGCATATCCGACCACACACCAGCTCAATATCGCATCACCGCAGGCTTAGCACCTAGAACACAGACACAGACACACATGAGCAGATTCAATCACATCACCACAACAACAACTTCATCAGCATAGCATAACCCATGTATTCCCACCACCTCTACATCCCACGCTCCTCGAGCTACACACAAAATCTCCCACCAAGATCATATCATCATAACAAAAGAAACCTTGTCCAAAAAAAAAAACGCCGTAGAGGCAAAAATAATAAAATTACCAAAGAGTGTGTGAAGAGGAAAAATCCGCCCAACGCCGCGGGAGGTCGGGGAAGTATACACAGAGAAATATGTGCGTAAGGAGGGGGGATCTAAATCGCGGCCTTTGAAACACAGACACAGACACAAACACAAACACACGGAGAGAACGAGGTTAAATCCACGCCATCCGCGGCGCCACCAGATCTGCAAACAACGGCTGAATCTCAGCGAGATAGTCGGCTGCGCAGAAGACGCCCAACCCTCTTGCGCGGATAATCTGCACATCCCCCTCTTCCTCGGCACTGCGCGCAACGCCTGAAAACTCCTCGGCGACTTCGTTGAGCTGCTCGAGCTCCGCCGCGAAGGGCGCGGGCGGCTCCTCGTTCACGGTGGCAATGTTGAACATGTCGAGCGAATTGCGCTGTTCGCGCACTGAGCCCAAGGAGCCGCGCGAGCTGAGGCTAGTGCCCCGGGACGTCGAGGAGAGGTTCTGCATGGAGCGCTTCTGGGCGAGTTGGACGTGGGCGCGCTTGGAATGGGAGAGGGCGCGTTGGGGGATGGCGGGGACGGGCTCCGTGGGCTCCGAGGGGTGTTCGCGCAGCTGGCTGAGGGAGTTTGTCGAGGCGGATTTGCGAATGGCCTTGCCGTTGCCGGTGGGGGAGGGGAAGTAGCCGGAGAGGTGGTTCGGGGAGGGAGATGTTGGGGAGGATTCAACGGACGAGGCGTCGGTGAGGGTGTCGCGGCTGCCTTGCGAGGACGCGCGCGAACGGCCTGAGATGCTGTGGTCTGAGTCGTCGGCTGAGGAGTGCGTGGAGCGCGAGGAAGAGGCGGCACGCATAGCGGCAAAGTCCATGTTGGCCAGGTCCGGGGCGTCGTAGACGAGCGTATTTGTCGTTGACAACAGGGCCACGGGCAGCGAGATCTGGTTGCGGTCGATTTGCAGCGTGGGGTTCTTCATGCTCTTGCTGCGAGATGGCATGGTTTCCTCAGGCGCGACGGTGCGCTTCATGCGCTTGGTCATGGCGCGGGCGAGAGACATGATGTACGATTAATTCCGGATAGATTCGATAGATGTCGGTATATTTGTTGATCAGTTCCAAAGCCTCGGTTTGCAGGGCCGGCAATTCTGTTCAGTCTTGCGGTTGGTTGCTAGGCAAGTAGGTGCAGGAATGCGGGGAGTAGGTCGCGGATAAATTGCGTAGAGACCACGAGGTCAACAACGAGCGTCCACCGAGTAAGCCAACGGCGTTTGTCGTACAGCTAATCAAAGTCTTCTGGAAGGGATGCCTGTTGTCTGAGTACAGTGTCAGGGATCCTAGTTGGGAATCGGGCTTGTGGTACAAAGGTCGCAGATGCAGCCTTGTGATTTTCGATAGAGCCGATTTGGTCCAGGGGCGAATGTCGAGTTTGATCTTCTTTGTTTTGGTGTTTTGTTGATGTTGGTACTGGCTAGCAGCGTGAGGGGTATTGGTAAGGAATGGCGTGTGAAATGAAGCAATCTGTCAAAGAGCGTAGTGGGAGTCCAGCTGGGAACCTGTGCCGTAAGGAGTGTCGACACCGGGCCGTGACAAGGAGAGAGTGAATGTTGCAATGAAGCCAACAAGCAGCAAGGCAAGAGAAGGGAGGGAAGCCTGAAGAAAAGGGCAGTGCGACCAGGGCGTTCGCGTAGAAAAAGCCCAGCAGCGCCAGCGACAAGCCGCGTTGACCTGTCTTTGAAAGATTGGGTCAGGATTCGACGGGGGTGGGCCAGGAACAGCAGCGACCAGCGAACCGCATCGCACAGGCCGACTTGGTGGCGTCGACGAGGCTCGAGTAGGCATAGCCCTGTGTGCGTTTTGTTCGATTTCCAGTGACGGGCGAATGGGAAGCGAGCGCGTGGAACCCAATGAGTGAATGCTAGCGCCAACGTGTTCCAGATATGTTGGGGTTGGCCTGTTCCGTGCAGCGGTTGGGCCACTTGGAGCCGATTGTTTCAACATGTTGGATCAATTCCAGCCAGGCAGCGAACCTCTTGCCTGATGAAGGGGCGCGGGTGCGAGGCGGCATTGACGGCAGATATTGAGAATGCCGGCGAGCACTGTACATAAGTAGAGGAAAGGCAGGCACAGTGTCGATCGTAGCTGTCTCAGCCGTCAAAGTCAACGAACCGTGGTTGTGGAGAGTCGAGACGGCACGTTTCTCCAACCTAGCCCCGTAGCGTCAAAACCCGTCAAAGGCCCTTTTCTTCTCGGTGACGTCCCGTGCAGCGGCCGTACCTTGCAGCAGACGCGCGCATCAACGCATGTCGTGGCAGTCTGTCAAGTCGCCGCCCTGCATCCAGGCGGTGATCCATCGTCACACTGCACTGCACTGCACTGCCTTGTCTTGTGGCGGCTATCAGTTTCGAAACAGCAGCACACCCACAGCAGAACAAGAGCACACAGGACGGCGTTTCCTGCCCGCGCCGCGCCGCGCTGTCTCAAAGTCCTCGCATGAGCCAGAACGACCTGAGGCAGCTGCGCCCCACATGGTTCCCGGCCTGACCCGCTCACGATCAGCGGCTGTTCTGCTTGCGGGAAGACGAGTGACAGATCGTTTTTCGTTGCGCACATGCAAGTGTCATCAAGCATGCGGGATGTGAGACGAGGAAAAAATTAGGTTGGTGAGTGTTTGAAGTGCTGACGGGGGGTTTGGTGCTTTTTTTCGCAAGATGATGAGGCTCTTAATTGCTGACTGGGATGGTGATGATCGCTGTGAAATGAGAAGGGGTGGAAGAAGCAAGGGTTTGAGTCGGCGGGGAGAGGGTTTGAAACATGTGCGGCCTGATGGGTGACGAGGCGTGTGGTCTTGAAAATGACGAAGAGATTCGTCTTGGTGGGTTTGTGAGGTGTTAAGTCTTGACTGTCAACTGAACAGGTCACCTATTTCGAGATGTGAAGTCTTGGTCTATGAGCTTAATACGTCTTGGTCATCGAGCTCGTCAGTCTTAATCTATGGTCATTTTGTGGGTATCTGCTCTACTCCTCCATCGACTCCCAGCCCTTCTCCTGCTCGCCGTCGTCTTCGTCGTTGCTCTCGCCCTCGTCTGTATCCGAGTCGGTGTCAGACTCCTCCAGGCCAACCAGCCTCTCCTTCGTGCCAGGCTTCATCTGCGGCACCTTGCTCGCAAACGCCGCACGCACGGCTGCGTTTGTGCTCGTGTCCCAGATCTGGACGGATCCTTTGCTGCCGGCCACAGCCAGACGGAAACCGACCTCCTTGTCTGGGGCGAACGAGGTCGAGAAGACTTTACCGACACCCAGGTCTCGCGACACGACCATGCTCGGCCCGTTCTCCTGCACGTTCCAGAGTTTGACCTGCTTGTCTGTAGACCCTGTGACGAGGAAGCCGGGGATGATGGGGTTGATGTCGAACGAGGAGATGGACTCGTCATGGGCCTGCAGCACCCAGGCCGGCTTTGACTGTGAGGGATCTGCGGGTGCCATGCGTGTGTCGTGGTAGTGGATCATGCCGTTCTCGGTGGAGATCTGGTGCTTGTTAGCTAATGCTTTTGCGAGAATGTTGCGCACACATACGTAGAAGTAGTTGGGGTCGTGAGGGTTCCACCTGACCGTCTCGACGTCACTCTCGACGCCCCACCGCGGTGCCTTTGCCTCGGGTGTTCGCATGTCTGCTGCCACCACTGTGCGGTCGTAGCTGCCACTGAGCAGCACGGTAGACTCGACAGGGTGCCAGGCGACCGAGCACACCTTGTCTGTATGGTACGTGTACGACTTTGCGCACTTTGTTGTGTTCAGGTCCCAGAGCTTGACTGTCTTGTCGGCCGAGGACGAGGCGAGGAGATTCCTGTGCTGACGGTTGGCTGCGAGGGAGAGGACTGAGTCGACGTGGAAGTCGTCGTTGGCCTTCTTCGACTTTTTCTTCTTCTTCTTGGGCTTGTCTGCACCGACGTCTTGTGCGCCCTGGCCGAGAACGGCGTCAGGGTACATGCTGTCGACGACGTCGAGGTTCCAGAGCTCAATGTCAGGATCCATAGTGCCGATGGCGACTGTGTTGCCCCTGCCCGTGCTGGAGGCAGCTGACTTGCCCACAGGCAGATCGAGCCACTCGACGGCGAGCGGAATGGCAGGCAACATGATGTCGTGGTGGACGTAGAGATTGTCGTCCTCGTCCTCGTAGACGTAGACTTCGAGATGGGCAACCTCATCTTCTATACGGCCAGCCAGGACAAGGTTGTCGGTGGCCAGAATCTGCAGCTCCTCGCGCTCCTCGTCGTCTTCGTCGTCGTTGCCCTGCATGGTGATGTAGGGGTCGTCTTCGTCATTGTCGTGGAAGACGAGGTTGTTGGCGTTGCCAAACATGGCCATGGTGTCGCCGGCGGCCTCGTCGACCTCGTCGTCGTAGTGCTCGAGGTCATACTCTTTCAGGTCGTCGTCGTCGTCCTCGTTGTCCTTCTTGGACTTGGACTTGGACTTGCCATTGCCTGTGTCTTCCTTCTCGGCCTGGGCCTCTTCGAGGTCCTCCTTTGCATCGTCGAGCTGGAGCTTGGCGAGCTGCGAGATGCGCTCGTACTCGTCCTCGTCGAACTGGTACTTGTCCGGGAAGGGCGCCGCGAATCCACGCGGCACCCACGTGGTTGCTGTGATCATAGACATGTTGGTGAGAGTGCGAGGCGCAAAGCGTTGCTCGGCGGGGGAGAGCTGGGAACTTTTTTGATATTGATAATTTTAGCGCGGGCTTATCGATAAGCAGCCAGTACTTCCATCATCGCCCATCTATCACGCATTCAACATCGGACCCCCGAGCGCGCTTTTGGTCACGTTCTTCAATCGACATCGACATGGAGCGCGGCCACAGCCCCAAGCGGCGCAAGCTCGACCTGGAGGAGTATTCCATCACGCCGCAGCCAAAGTTTCGCAAGCCCAACCGCCCCCGCGACCGCGACCGCACGACAGCAGCTCACAGCAATGGCAGCGGCGCAAATGGCCATCCACAGACGCCCTTTGAAGGGCCAGAGCCGCTGGTCGACGAGCTCGACTCGATGGCGCTGGACCGCGATTGGTACGGCGGCGAGGAGAGCGGCGGCCACACGTTTGGCGACGACTCCCACAATCCCTTTGGCGGCGCCGAGGCCTCGTGGCTCGAGTCGCAGCGCGAGGCCGCCCTGACGGAGAAGAAGCTCAATAACCGCGCGAGCATGCGCGCTCAGCAAAAGCAAAAAGATGTTGACGCCTGGGAGACGAATCGAATGCTGCAGTCAGGCGTGGCCCAGCGGAGACACCTCGACGACGACTTCAACGACGACGACGAGGGCACGCGCATCCACATCCTCGTCCACGACCTCAAGCCGCCCTTTCTCGACGGCAAAAAAGTCTTCACCAAGCAGATCGACCCCATTCCTGCCGTCCGCGACCCCCAGAGTGACATGGCCGTCTTCAGTCGCAGGGGCAGTCGAGTCGTCAAGGAGAAGCGTCAGGCCAAGGAGCGCGAGAAGCAGACCAAGGAGGCCACCAGCGCCAAGGGAACTACCCTCGGCAATATCATGGGCGTTAAGGAAGAGGACACCGACAGCGCCGCTCCAGGTCCGGATGACGGCGAGAAGCAGGGCGGCAGCAAGTTTGCCAGCCATTTGTCTAAACAAGAAGGTGCCAGCGCATTCAGCAAGAGCAAAACGCTCAGCGAGCAGCGCCAGTACCTCCCAGCCTTTGCCGTTCGAGAAGACCTCCTGCGCGTGATTCGAGACAACCAAGTCACCATTGTCGTCGGTCAGACGGGCTCAGGCAAGACGACACAGCTGACACAGTTCCTCTACGAAGACGGCTATGCAAACTCAGGCTTGATTGGCTGCACACAGCCGCGACGTGTGGCCGCCATGAGTGTTGCCAAGCGTGTCAGTGAGGAAATGCAGGTCAGGCTCGGCGGTACCGTCGGCTACGCCATTCGATTCGAGGACTGCACCAGCAAGGAAACCAAAATCAAGTACATGACCGATGGTGTCCTGCTTCGAGAGTCTCTAGTCGAGCCGGACCTCGACAAATACTCGTGCATCATCATGGACGAGGCGCACGAGCGTGCCCTGAACACGGACGTCCTCATGGGTCTTATCAAGAAAGTCTTGGCCCGAAGAAGAGACCTCAAGCTCATCGTCACCTCCGCCACCATGAATTCAGAACGCTTCTCTCGCTTCTACGGCGGCGCCCCAGAGTTCATCATCCCAGGCCGTACCTTCCCCGTCGACATCCAATACTCCCGCTCACCCTGCGATGACTACGTCGATGCCGCCGTGAAGCAAGTCCTCGCTATTCACGTCTCGCAAGGCCCGGGCGATATACTAGTCTTCATGACTGGTCAAGAAGACATTGAAATTACCTGCGAGTTGGTCGCCGAACGGCTCAAGCTTCTCAACGATCCTCCCAAGATTAGCATCCTCCCCATCTACAGCCAGATGCCAGCAGACTTGCAGGCCAAGATCTTCGAACGCGCTGCGCCTGGCGTTCGCAAGGTCATCGTGGCTACCAACATCGCAGAAACCAGTTTGACCGTTGACGGCATCATGTACGTTGTGGACGCTGGCTTCTCGAAACTCAAAGTCTACAACCCCAAGATGGGCATGGACACCCTGCAGATCACACCCATCTCTCAAGCAAACGCCTCGCAGCGCGCTGGTCGCGCTGGTCGTACGGGGCCGGGCAAGTGCTTCCATTTGTACACTGAACGAGCATTCAGGGACGAGTTCTACATTCAGACCATTCCTGAGATTCAGAGGACCAACTTGGCCAACACAGTCTTGCTCCTCAAATCGCTCGGCGTCAAAGACCTCCTCGACTTTGACTTCATGGACGCCCCACCGCAAGACACCATCACAACATCGCTCTTTGATCTCTGGGCGCTCGGTGCTCTCGACAACATTGGCGATCTGACACCGCTTGGCCGAACAATGACGGCCTTCCCCATGGATCCTTCGCTCGCCAAGCTCATCATCACCAGTGTCGAGTACGAGTGCAGCGAAGAGATGCTGACCATTGTCGCTATGCTGTCTGTCCCATCCGTCTTCTACCGCCCCAAAGAACGTCAAGAAGAATCCGACGCTGCGCGCGAGAAGTTCTTTGTGCCTGAAAGCGACCACTTGACGCTTCTGCACGTCTACACACAGTGGAGAGTCAACGGCTACTCCGACGGCTGGTGCATCCGTCACTTCCTGCACCCAAAAGCTCTACGGCGAGGCAAGGAAATTCGCGACCAGATCCGGGACATCATGGAGAAGCAGAAGATGCCGCTTGTCAGCTGTGGAACGGATTGGGACGTCATCCGCAAGTGCATCTGCTCGGGCTACTACCACCAGGCCGCCAAAGTCAAGGGTATTGGCGAGTACATCAACCTTCGCACCAGCGTTACTATTCAACTACACCCAACCAGTGCCCTCTACGGACTCGGATACCTCCCTGACTATGTCGTCTACCACGAACTCATCCTCACAAGCAAGGAGTACATGTCCTGCGTCACGTCTGTGGACCCGCATTGGCTCGCAGACATGGGCGCAGTCTTTTACTCCGTCAAAGAAAAAGGCTACTCGGCCAGGGACAAGCGCGTTACCGAGCGCGAGTTCAACCGGAAAGCGGAACTGGAGGCCAAAATGGCCGAAGACAAGGCGCGAGAGGAGCAGAGAATTGCCGAGGAAGAGAACGGCCCAATGGTCAGCAAAAAGGCAACGCAAGTCAAGAAAAAGGAGGATGGCGATGGCGTCGTCAAACGGCCAGTCATTGGTATGAAGAGCAAGTTCAAGCGGAGATAGCACCTGGTTCGACGTAGTGAGATAGCTCCCGCACCCTGGTCGGTGCTGCCGAGTTCCCCGCTGTCAGAATCCGGGGTCAGAGTGGAGGTTGTGAATCACAATTTCTTCCACTCAGTCCACCACAAGTTCACGCGATCAATCATCAACCACAGCAGCTCACAGTATCGCAGCGCTACTAATCCACAGCTAGGACCTCACACACCAAAGTAGACAACTATCTTATATCTGAGAATGTCGCCGTCGCACAATCTCCACACATGGCCCACCCCCGCATCGTGTGGCTGTTTCGGCTGCCCATGGTCGGGAAAACCGTACCTGCATGATCCTGACACTCTGTCCACCAATCACCATTCCTCCCGCAAAATGCTCCCACCCATGTCGCAACGACATCTCATTCACTTTACCCGTCCCAACGGTTCGCCCAGGACGCCGCTCCGCCAAAAGCTTCCTTTCGTGGTAACGGAGCCCGTTGGCTGTGTTCCCGCGCATCTCGATTCTGATGGAGCTGGATATCCTTGCACGGTCGTTGGTAGCAAGCTCGGCATGCCGCTGGCAAAGCCACTGGCACAGTGCTGCACAAGAAACTGCGGCTGCAAGTAGCCCTAGCCCTTGATTCCTGCTCGGAACGATAATAAAGTCGCTGCTGACACGCGACCGCTGTGCTGGAAAGTCTACCCATGCTTTTGGCGATTCTGTGCTACCTCCCACTACCCGTCTGTTTCGACCTCTCCTCGCACAAGCTCACGCCACCGCGTCTCAGGGCTACTTTGACATTTTCCTTCTTTCTCGTTCGTTTTGGGAGATAGTCGATCGTGGCTCTGAAGTAGTCAATTGCCTCCGAGACGACACGAGACGACACGCATGCGAGATGATTTTATCCAGTTCAACCATGAATCAAACTATGATAGACGCAATACTGGACGGCCCTGCGCTTGCGCCGCCGCCAGGCGTAAAGGCCAACTTCGAGAATCCAGAGAACCTGAGCCATCCGGAGCTGGCGGTGCTGCAGCTCGCCGTTGCAACGATCGTGGTGGGGATGCGGGTGTACACCAAGCTGCGCGTTGTGGGGAAGATGCTGGCTGAAGACTGTGAGTGCTCGCGAATGGACTTGTGGATGAGAAGAGGACGATTGCTAATGTGCGCTGCGTGTAGACTGGCTGATCGTGGCGTGGCTCTGCTTTGCGGGTTTTCATGTCATTGCGTTTATGTTCGAGGCCCTGCCGCTGGGAGTGCATCAGTGGGATCTCACAGCACGGAGAGCAATGGAGCATGCCCGTGTACGTCCAGCACTGCCTCAGCAGTAGTGATTATACTGACCCAAACTCATCCAGCTCTTTCATATCGCCGTCGCAGTCTACGCGCTCATCATCACCCCGCTCAAAATCTCCCTCATCCTCCAAATCCGCCGCATCTTCATGCCGCACCCGCGCTCCCTGCACGCCCGGCCCGTCCTCCTCTGGGTCATCGACGGCTTCCTCGCGCTAAACGTCATATTCTACATCACCCTGTTTCTCTTCCAGTTCCTCTCCTGCCGTCCGCTGGCACACGCCTGGAACCCTTTCATCCCGGGCATCTGCGTGCGCGACAGACTCGTCGTGCATATCATCTCTGCCTCGATCAACACAGCCAGCGACCTGATCATCGTCGTCCTCCCGCAGCCCGTAATCTGGCGTCTCGAACTAAGCCGCGCGCGCAAATGCGGACTCAGCGCTGTTTTCCTTCTCGGCGGCCTGTAAGCCCTCCCCCCTCACTACCCATATCTATCAATCTCAAGACTAATTCTCGCAGCGCCTGCGCCGCCTCGATAATCCGCCTCTACTACGCAATCCGCCTCTACCACTCAACAGACCAAACCTACCGCGCAGCGCTAATGGGCAAATGGGCCGAGCCAGAATTAACCTTCGGCTTCCTCGCCGCCTGTCTCCCCGTCCTGCCCGCGCTGTTCAAACACTTACTCCGCACACCCCTCGGGAAGAAGGTGCGGGGGCTGTGGACCTCGAGTCCCCTGACCGAAGACCGGTCTGCGGGCCAGTACGCGAGTAAAGGACGTGTGAGAACGATTGGGAGTGAGGCCCGCGAGAAGGGGAGGGGGAGTCGGATTGTCAAGGTTGTTGAGTTGGATATTGAGTTTGAGGAGTTGACGAGGGAGTCTGCTGATGGTGGGGGAGGGGTTAGGGGAGGGGGAGTAAGGGGGAGGAGTAGGAGTGCGAGTGCGAGTGCGAGTAGAGCAAGCAGTCGGGAGAGGGGGGACGTGGAGTGGATTGGTAGTGGTGGTGGTGGTGGTGGGAGTGGGAAGGAGGGCGGGTACGGTATCACGGGCCCGTTGAGATAGAATCATGTTCTATGTTGGAGAAGTGATGCGGTATGCTGTTTCTTCCGTGGAGACTCAAGACGACTGCAAAGACGGGTTCTAGAGGCTAAACTAGACTTCACTCGATACTGCGATGGGACAGTCTTGCTATTGAAAAATTCGTGACAATCCAAAGTACCTGCCTCTTCACGGGCGATAAGAGAAAAGCCAGCGTTCATCCCATGCGATGCGAGATGCGAAGTACGTCCTCGAACGGCAAGGCTACTTAACCAAGCCAATTTAGACGTGGTAAAAATGAAACACACATCATCGATCAAGATATTCAAAGACTCAATCACATCTACCCTCTCTCTCATGTAACCGCTACACCCGCTTTCGCTTTTACTTTTGCGTATGATGAGATTAGTGTACATAGCAATCTGATGCATTCGTGCCACCGTGCCACCGCCACCGCCACCGAACGACTTTGCAACCCAAAACGCCGCGTCTGCAACCAAGCACCACTCCCTCCTACCCATTCATTGCATTCCATCAAAGACTTGACTACCACGCCTCGACGTCGAACCCCTCTTCCGAGAACTCGGTCGCGACGACGGTTCTCCGCGAAAACTGGCGGCCGGCGAGGGCCTTGATGGCCTTTTGCGCAGAGTCTATGTCTTGGTATTTGATGTAGATTTTGCCGACGCCGAGGTTGACGCGGGCTCCCGCGGGACGGGGAATCTTGACTTCGACAATGGGACCGTACTTGCCGCACTCTTCCTCAATGTCTTCCTTGATTTCTGGCGTAGTGTTAGTAAGCGTCGCACTGGCATGGATGAGTGGATTACGTACCATCGTACTCCTCGTCGTTGATTAGCTCGTCAGATGTGACCATGTTCATCAGGCAAATGACCTTGCTGTGCTCTTGGTCCTTGGTGGCCTCGGCACCAGCAAGTCCAGTGATAGCCTGTACACCGCCATCAAGACCCTGCGTCTGCTGCAGACCGACAGTGGCGCGGGAGACCTTGAGATGACCGTCGCCGAGAGGAATGTCGTTGAGGCCCTCGATGACGGCATCGACAATCTCGTTGTCGGCGTACTCGCAAAAGGCAATACCACGGTGCTGGTCGGTGCTGGTGTCCTTGACGAGGACAAATGCATTGAGCTTGCCCATGGTGCCGACGAGCTCGCGGACCTGCTCCTCCTCAATGTACTGTGGAATGTTGACGATGCTGAGCTTGTTGGGGCTGTCCTTGACGTCGGTCGAGACCTCGTCGCCCGAGTAAGCGTTCTCGTCGCGAGTGGGCGTGATGTAGTCTTTAGGTCGGCGAATAGACAGGCCGCTCTGATCAGGACTGCCAGCGTTGTCGCGCATAGCAATGCCGTTCATGGCGAGGGCGACGGTCGCGTCTTCAGCCGTCTTGAACTCGAGGAGGGCATACGCGTTGTTGCTGGAAACCTGTGCAGAGAGGCAGGGGTCCTGGCCAGAGACGACGTTCAGTCCGTTGAGCTGCAGGTTGAAGAACTCGACAATCTCCTCCGAGGTTGCGCCAGAGGGGAGGTTGTGGATGTACAGGCGCTTTGCCTGCTTGGCGTTGACCGTCTGCAGCGCAGCAGAAGAGGCGGTTCCTGCAGAAGGGCTCATAAAGGCAGCCAGCTTCGAGGGATCCATGGGCGCAGCGCGGGGGGCGCCAGGTAGAGGGAACATGCCGGACAGCTTGGCCTGCTCGGCGGTGATGTTCTCGTAGCCGGCGGGCTTGATGTCCCACTGTGTCATGCGG
This sequence comes from Didymella segeticola, assembly GCA_004522025.1. NCBI lineage: Eukaryota > Fungi > Ascomycota > Dothideomycetes > Pleosporales > Didymellaceae > Didymella > Didymella segeticola. Next base: position 567,861 of record SDAV01000003.1, on the reverse strand, counting down.
CGCTTGCGGTTCTGGATGTTGGTGAAGGGCGTCAGGTCTGGAGTGGGCTCGCGCGCCTTTGCGACGGGCGAGGGCGACTTCTGGCGCTGGTTGCCTCCTCCTCCTCGTCCACCGCCCCAGCCTCCACCGCCGCCGCCTCCATCTCGTCGACCCCTGCCTCCACGGTCTTCTCCGCCGAATCGGTCGTTGCGGTCGCCTCGATCACGTCGTCCTCCACGCTCATCGCCGCCGCCGCCGCCATCACGGTCGCCGCGATCACCACGGTCTCTTGGACGGTCGCGCCTCGAGTACGAATCGCCCCAGTCGCGGCGGCCACCTCCCTCACGGCCGCCCCCTTCACGGCCAGCGCCTTCACGGCCACCCCCTTCGCGGTCGGCGGCGGCGCCACGGTCGTCACGCCTCTCTCGGCGGGCGTACGTGTCCTCGCGCTCGCGCTCACGGTAGTCGCGGCTGGACGAGTACGTGTCGACCTCGTAGTCGCGGCGAGAGCTGTGTCGAGGCGAGCGCGAACGGCGGCGGCGTCTGTCACCGCCGCGGTCATTGCCGCGGTCACGGTCGCGGTGGTCGTCTCTCGAAGACTACAACGAATTAGTCAGTTTCAGCCGTTGCGCAGTGTCGTCGGTATTTGGACACTCACGTAGTTTCTGGCGCCTCCGCCTGCGCGACCGCCGTCTGCTCATGTTAGTACGTGTTCCATTTGCGGGGGCTCTGCACACCAGTCAGTACGTGTACTGAGACGCCGGCTTACCTCGGGAGTAGCTGTCACCGTTCATCTTGACAGCTGGAGCGCCTGCTGGAGCTGTGTTGCGTTGCGTTGCGTTGCGCGGCTATGGGATTTCAGCCGCCTGTGCTGCTGGGGCTGCGGTGTATGGAGCGAAGTAATCAAACAGCTTGCAATTACCAGATTAGGATCAAGCAGTGCAATAAATGGCAACTTTCAGCAGCAGTCCAGACCTGAAGACGCGATGCTTGAGCCGGTGTTGATGCCGTCGTCGCTGCGAGAATCTACCCTTCGCCCATCCACGGAGAAAGCTTTAGCGTGCTTTTCAGTCCTTGGCAGGAAGGCGCGTCTGGTGGCAAGTGGCAGGTGCAGATGGCAGGGGTCTGACCATACATCAGCATTCGCAGCGCAGCTAGGTGAGAGACATAACACAACACCATGGCATTGCGCGCTGCAGAATGGTGCAAGCTACCCACGAGCTTGACAGAGCTCTGCATAAATACAACACTACGTTGTGGACAGTCGTTTAGGTAGCTTTTGCTTCAAATCACATACACTTGAGACATGCTCTAATGCCATGCTGTAGATGGCGCAAATCAGACGACGACATATGGTCCTGTGCCATGCATGGCCGCATTCTCTCCCTTCGCCAGGACGAAGAAGCACTCCATTATCGCGCCATCTTTCCCTCGACACCTGCCCTCCCTACACCTCCAGCCTCCACCGCCCCTTCAGTCGCCGCCGACGACGACGACACCCGTGCCTTGCTCCATCACTACTTCAACCTCACGCCCAACCTCGGCCAGCTGTACGAAACATGGGCAACCTCAGACGCAAATTTCAAACGACGAGCTCCAAAGTTCACTGGCATCCGTATCCTGCGGCAGGACGCTTGGGAGGCTCTGATAGGCTTCATCTGCAGCAGTAACAACAACATCAGCCGCATATCAGGCATGGTGCACAACCTCTGTTTACACTACGGTCCGCTGATAGGTCACATCGACGACGTGCCCTACCACGACTTCCCAACACCAGACGCTCTGTGCAAGCCAGATGTAGAAGAGCACCTCCGAAAGCTAGGCTTCGGCTACCGCGCAAAGTACATTGCAAAGACGGCACGCATAGTCGCCGAAGAGAAGGGAGGCCTGGCGTGGCTGGAAGCCCTCAGCAACCCAGAGCTACCACAATTCGGCGTCGAGCCACAACCAGCTGGCGAGCTCTTGGAGGGCGGCAGAGAAGGCTACCGCAAAGCCCACGAAGAGCTCCTTGTGCTCCAGGGCGTCGGCCCCAAGGTCGCCGACTGCGTCTGCCTCTTCGGCCTGGGGTGGCTCGAGGCCGTCCCCGTCGACACACACGTCTGGCAGATTGCGCAGCGCGACTACAAGTTCGGAAAAGGAAAGCACAGCAGCCTGACAGCCGCGACGTACATAGCGATTGGCAATCTCTTTCGAAAGCTCTGGGGCAAGGAGGCAGGCTGGGCACACTCTGTCTTGTTCACAGCTGACCTCAAAGCCTTCGCCGAGCGCACAGTCGCAAAGACTGAGATTAAAGAAGAACAAGTCACCATCAAGACAGAAGGCGATGATGTCGTGGCCGAAGCTTTCATCAAGACGGAGATCATCAAGCGCAAGCGAGTAAAGAAGGAGCCCGACGATAACGAGCACCAGATCCTGGAGATTGAAGAAAAGGCTACAACACGAAGGAGCAAAAGACAGCGCGGCTGAACAAACTCAGAACTTTACTGAACCTGAATTTTCCCCCAGCCTTGTGTAAAAGACTTACTGCTTGGCGCTCTCCGTTCTCATCAGCTGGAGGAAAACGCAAACGACTCATGGACTACGTGATGTGAGGAGGTAACATGAGGCTGCACGTACCACCTTTTCTTTTCGTCGACAGATGGCAAGTCGACCTATGTGTGCACAGATTCATGGAGGCGATCCACGGGACGACCCACTAAAAGAAAGTAAGCGGTCTTGAGCCATGTGTTCAAGGAGAACACATCAGACGTACGCGAGTCGCGGTCCTTCCAGGTCATTCAGGGACCCCTACACAAGCGCCCGGGTTACCATCTTAGATACGGGAGGCGACGCTCTCTCCCTCAATAGTCAGCTTCTCCAGACCTTTAGGAATCGCAGCTGCTCTCGAGAAGCTGTGCCTGAGCTATTATTATGCTTGCCGGCAAGACTGTAACCTTCAGACAATGCACTTTAGGGATAGGAGAAATAGAGTCCTGCCTGCCGCCTATTCCAGCTTTGTGCTCTACAAAGCTGCTGCTGCGGAATTGAAAGTTTGACCGCTGTGGAACAGGTTCGCTGCGTAGAAATGCATAGTGATGGACACCGAGTTTCCCAGACTCCTGGAGCACAAGAAAGACGTGGGCACATAGGTACCACCAATTACCCATTACAAGTGCTTGCAACATACATGTCTTGATCACACTGCTGGCCTCGTCGCTTCGCTGCTCAGTCACGCGAATCAAAACATATGTGTGCAGGATAATTAAAAAGGTGATGATCCGACGGATTGCAGAAAAAACAGGACAACCAATTCCAATGTTCCATGATCGTATGTGAAAGGAACTCAAGGTCGTATGTTAAAAATGCTAGAAGTGTGTATCTCATCTAATCAGTATAATAGCCGCACTACAAATTGCCTGTCACACCCTCCTGAATGCCCTCCAACTTGGCCGCCAGCTCATCCCAGACCCTTTGCTGATCCTTCCAGCCCTCCTGGCTCAACACGTACCTCGACGGCCGCGAAACCACACAGTCACTCACATACTGCCCGTGCGACTCCGGGCCCAGAGAGGCTGCATGCACCAGGTTTCTGCTCCCCAGCTCGGTGCTGCGTGCCAGGAAGAACTTCAGAATGGCAAGCGCCCAGCCCGACTCGCGCGAGAGCTCGCTGTGGCACAGGCCCGGATTGACACAGTTGATTGTGACGGGGATCTGGGTCGCGCTCTTCACATCGGCCATGGCGCGGATCGCGAGCACCTCGAGCAGCTTGGATACTTGGTAGCGCTCCTCCATTGCGCCGGACATTTTCTCGGGCTTGGTGCTCAGAGTGCTGAAGATGGCGCCGTTGGCTGCTTTGCGCTCTTCGAAGGCGGCCCAGGCATGGACTTCCGAAGCCGTGATGGTGAGGTTCGGGCGCGTGTTGTACTTCGATGCGGTCTGTTTGAGCTTGGGGAGCAGGGAGAGGGCGAGCAGAAAAGTGGAGATGACATTGACGGTGATGGTTGATTCCTCTCCCTCTGCCAGCTCCCATTCTCCGCGGGCTACTCCGGCGTTTAGAAGCGCGACGTCAATTCGGTCGAGTTCTGTCGAGGCTTTGGCGGAGAAGTCGAGGACGCTTTGGTAAGAGGACATGTCGAGTTGCCATACTTTTACGACGTTTTGCTTCTGTGTGCTGGACTCGATGTCGCGCTTTGCTGCTTCGCCCTTCTCGAGTGAGCGCACGGCAAGAATGACTGTGGAGGCTCCGAGGCGAGTGAAGTGTCGTGCGGCTTCTTTGCCGAGTCCGACATTAGATCCTGTGACTATGACAGTCTTTCCGGCGTAGTCGTACGTGGGCGCTGGGAGAGACGCGAAGAGCTGAGAGTAAATGAAGTCCATAGTGGTTGTAGTGATGAAATGTACTAGTCTTAACTTTGTTTGGAAGGCTGTGGGAATGTGGGGGACTGCTGCTTGATTGAACTTGTTATTAACTGTTTGATAGATGTAGATTGAATGGAACTACAGAACGAAGACAAAGCAGCCTCTTTATACACTACCGTCAAAGTGAACATGCTTTGATCGTCTTCCACCAAAGGTCGTTATTTCCAGCTAAGGCCACAGTCTAACCTCCGTTCGTATTGAGTTCGAAGAACGTTGACGCAACCCGCGGGCGTCGAGATCTCGGCCGGACAAAGTCCGCAGATGCTAGTGCTGTTTGCATCGCGCGAGCATGCGAATGGAGCGTCGGTGGCGGTTCATCTCGAACACCGGCCCACAAGGGTTTAACGGCGTTAAGATGCACGACTTAAGGCCATACGCAAAGGTCTTTGGCAGCATGCGCCAAGATAACACAACGCGGGTTTAATAAGACTATGGCCTATTCCCTATAGCCTTTTCGAATGACCGAAGTTCGTGCGCTGTGCTGCTTCGTGATGCGATGCAGAGAGAGGTGTTGCGCCTGGCCAGACAGGCTCTGACGTCATGATAACGAAACACAGGATTCATGTGATGATTCGCATGGTGAAGATGAATGAAGACGAAGGCTTCTTGAGGTGCAGCACGATATGTCCTTGCGTGCAGACATGATAGTTGTTGTTGCCGCTGGATTGCTAGCCGTCCCGACGGCTGCAACATGGCCTCGGTTACGTACCTGCATCTTTTCGCTAATCCCGACTCTCGCCAAAACATCATTGAAGGAATCATTTTCTGAGGAACAATGGTCGCGGGAGGAGTGAGTCCTTCTTCAGTCAGCTATCAACCGCGCTGACAAGAAACAGGACAAGAACACGCCTGCCGTAGTGTCGCTGGTCGCGGGCGGTATTGCAGGAGGCGTCGAGGGTTTCCTATCCGTATGCCGAACATTGTCGAAAGGGGCGATTTGAATCTGACTCCAAATTTAGTATCCTCTGGAGTTTGCAAAGACAAGAGTGCAGTTGAGGGCCAAGAAGGGACAGCCGACTCCGCGAAACCCATTTTTGGTAATTACACAAATCTATCAGAATGAAGGTTTGAGGGCGCTGTACAAGGGCTGCGGAGCACTCGTATTTGGCTCTGTCGGAAAAGACGCAGTACGTTTCCTGTTCTTCGATCAAATCAAAGAGTCTTTTGCAGACCCTGCGACCGGCACACTGTCACCTGCACGCAACTTGTTGGCTGGCATGACTGCCGGTGTTGTTGCATCAATCACCGCAGTCACTCCGACTGAACGGATAAAGACCGCTCTGATTGACGACGCACGTAATGAGAAGAGATTCCGCTCAGGTTTTCACGCCACAAGCGTGATCTGGAAAGAGCATGGCATCCTTGGACTGTATCGAGGGTTTGCAGGCACAACATTGAAACAGGCATTTGCTACAGCATTCCGCATGGGTACCTACAACATCTTGAAGGACTACGAGAAGAAGAGAGACATCTCACAAAACACCGCTGTCAATTTCGCCAACGGATCGGTTGCTGGTGTCATCACAACACTCGCAACACAGCCTTTTGATGTAATCAAGACTAGGTCCCAGAGTGCGCGGGGAACAACTACGCTCGAGGCTATAAAGAGTGTTCTTCTGGACTACGGCGTTCGAGGATTCTGGAAGGGCACGACTATGCGATTGGGCCGAACCGTTTTCAGCGGTGGTATCCTTTTCACGAGCTACGAGGCTGCCGTCAAAATCGTTCATCCACTTTATTCAAGCGTCACGCATACGAGAGACACTGAGATAGCATAGCGTAGTTACATTGATCTAATCTACTACTCCGACTGTAGGATTCTATGTCATCATCTGACCTCTATCTCGTAATTCATGATGTTTGATCATACTCATCGATCACGCTCACTGGCTTTACAAACTTACCCAAGGGCCTGTATTCAAGGTGGTTCAGGCCAAAGGCGTTAGGTCCTCCAATCTCGACACCCTTCGGACTTGTCCAGCGCTCACTTGCTGTAATACCAATAACCAAAACCAACAAGCCATATCTGTACTCCGGCGTTCCAATAGCCTCGCCGTTTTGTGCATCAATGACTGCAATCAGATCCGGTACGATAGCGAGCACATCTTCGTTGCGCTCTTCGCCAGTCTTGTTCTCTTCTCCATCGTGTATACGGATGGCGGCGATGTTCTCGTTCTTGAAGGGTATCTTGATCTTACCGAGGGACTGAGCGTCGGTTCCCTCGATGATGACTTCGCCGTACACGTGGCCGTTCCAAAGTTTTCGCTCGACGCCAACAATCTTGCCCTTGAAGAGCACGCGTCCAGTCTCTGGTCCTCCAACAGCATCGATAATGGACTCAGCGACATTGTCGATCCTGTTCTCTTTCCTAGCCCGTGCGACTTCCCGGCCAATGCGCCACGACAGTGAGATTGTGTGCTCGACCGCCCATCTTCTCGTCTCTTCGCCTGTCACTGGAGCATCAGCTGTACCAACGGCGCTTCCCATTTGACTTAAAGCTGATCTAATGATTTGCTCAACCTTCAGATCGCTCGTTGCCGTCGGCATGTAAAGCGTGTTGCCGTTCCCATCAGCGATAGCTACCGGGGCAAATACGATTTCGCGCTCTCCAAAGACGACGGGTGTGGTCTGCCATTTTGTCGGGTAGGCACGTCCCATCCAATCGCCGTCGACACACGGCACGTTCATGTTCGACGATGCGCCTAAGACAAGGCCTTGGAGGCCATTTGAGCCTCCGATCTCCAGAGGAATCACATGCGTTGCGCGGCCGCCTTTGAAAAGCTCGTAAAGACTATTCTGAGCATCCATCATCTCGTCAGCAGACAGTTTCTCGATGCCCACAGTTGGACTACCAGCACCTCCGCCACTGCCAATAAGATCTTCGTCTTTGAGGTCGTCCGGACTGACAACTCGGATAGTACCACCTGCCCGTAAAATTCCGCGAACCCTCAGCATTGTGGAGTAAGGCGAGCCGCCGCCTCCTGTACCCAGAATGTAGCAGCCTATTGTGATCCAGTCGAGATCGTTCTCCGAGATCCACCATTCGCGGTTGATGACCTTCGGCTTATAGCCAACAATGTCAACGTCAGGAGCTGCATCGTCATCAGCAGAAGTGTCCTCAATCGAGGCTGGCGCGATTCCGTTCGGTGTGTTCTCGGACAATGTTGCTGCAGCTTCTCCGCCTTTCGTGACTTCGAGATCTGCAAAGTCTTGTGCCCGAGAGAAGTCAAAGTCGCCGGCGGCGCGAACGATGAACCGCGTCTTATTTGCAACGTATTGCAGCGGCAGGGTTTCGATCTCGACGATTTCTGTAGAATCAGCTAAAGCCCCTGCATCGATGGTTCGCTTCTTTGCCTCTTCAGAAATCTCGGCTAGCAGCTCTTTCTCGGTCTGCTTCTCAGTCGACTTAACTGTATCTACAACAGCACTGACTCGAGCCATCGCAGCGCCAATGGCATTCGCGACTCCCGACCACTGCGGCTTGATGACCCGACTTGCGCCTCTGAGGCTATCTGGTGCTACTACCGCACCACCGCCGACTAGTAGTACAGGAATGTCTTCTGGCGAAGTCTTCATGGTGTCAACGATGCGTTCCAGCATAGCCTTTGTCTCGGTTTTGAAGTCCATGATGTCGGCATCGTTCAGCTTGCCATGCAAATTCGTTGGATCGCCAATTGCGACCTCGGGTGAGCCCGCTACAGTGTAATCAGTAGCCGTAGAGACGTCTCCGCCAAAGACCAGCGCCTTCTCTGGTAGTCGGTAGCCGACGGATTCAGGGCCAACCTGAAGTTTGCCACCAACTCGTCTGACCAGGCTACCACCTCCGAGACCGATGCTCTTCACGTCAGGATACGAGAAGTTCATCCGCACGCCGGAAAGCTCGGAGTATGCTGCCTGTTGGCGTGGAAAGCCATTAGGAAGCAACAGACCAACGTCTGTAGTTGTACCGCCTATATCGACCACCATCATCGCTTGACCCTCCTCTTGCTTTCCCACTAAGAAGGCAGCTCCGCGCATACTGTTGGTGGGACCTGAAGAGAATGTCCTGATGGGGAGGCGGCTTGCTGATTCGCCGCTTAGGATTGTGCCATCATTCTGGGTTATAAAGACGGGACAATTCAATCCCAGCTTCTTGATCGGAGACTGGAAAGATGTAATGGTCTTGCGCGCAAAGGCCAGAATTGAAGCATTGAGGATCGCAGCATTCTCTCGCTCGAGGAAGCCCAGATTTGCAACAGACTTACTCAGTACCACGTCAATGTGTTCGCCGAGCTCTCGCTTGACTATCTCTGCTGCACGTTCCTCTTGCCTCTCGACGGTATCGATGGGACTGAAAACTCCGTTGATAACGATGCTCTTGATGCCTTTCTCTCGGATGATTTTGCATTGTTCCACGATCTCCTGCTCCTTGATGTCGGAAATCAAGCTGCCGTCTATTTCGAGCCCTCCTTTGACAAAGGCGTAGTGTGCGATGATGATTCTCTTGAGCGAGGGAGGCCAGTCAATACCGGGCGGTGCGTGCTTGCTGAAGGGTCCGGATAGGCGAAGAACAGCAACCGGAGTTAATCGAGTGGTGTCTCGTGTGATTACTGCGTTCACGAAATGCGTTGTTCCTATCGTGACGCTAGCTACAGAACCAGGATCCACAGATGCAGACTTGAACATAGTAGTAATTGCATCAGCAATACCATGGCTAGGGTCTGCTGTCGTGGGAGCTTTGTGCCTGGCATAGTGTGAGCTGCGAACGTGAAACTCTGTGAAGATGAGAAATCACGTCGATCAAGGCAGCCATCGTGTATCTATATCTTAATGGCGAGAAATTGACTCACCATGCTACAATGCCTTTATCGGATTCTCCTGATTTTGTAGGATCTATGATAACTCCATCTGTATTGGTCCTGTGATGTCATGTCAGTTTGCGAAGATTTGGTTCGGGCTAGACACCTCACCCGCCGACATCAACGCCGATGCGCAGATTCCTTGAAGCACTCATAGCTGCAGAGCTCTCTTTGGGTTTCTTCAATGAACGGGACGCTTCCAATAGCAGAACGAGGGGTATAGGAGGCGATGCCCCTCGATCAGATTAGATGATCAGATGATAAGCGGGCCGTTGGTGGGACTTGCCGAACTCGGGAGCCTGTCAGCGGCTTCTTCGCATACCCACCCCTGTGTTGATGCCCATTCGCCAACAAGGTCACTTCATCTGGGGTTCGTTCGCAGATAGGTAGGTTTTGGGCCTCGTGCGTCCGCAACAAGGTGTTTTCCATTAATTCTGTCGATCACAACGCCATGCCCTAACTAAAAAAATACTGAATCGCCGTACCCCTCACCTAGAGTTGCCTATCACATAGCGCTTATCTTCCCACGTATCACGGCTTCCGCAATTAAGAACTGAAGCCGAACATATCAATGTGGAGCGTGATTTAGCGTGGGACTCACGTCCATCGTGCCAGAACCTGTGGTCTTATCAATAGACACTGCGACGTCTTGTCTTTCAACAGCTCTAACATCTCGCTATGACCTTGAAGCGGACATTAGCCTCACTTGACCACCGCATTCGGCTGAAGGGCGACAACAGCCGCCATGAACAGACAGATGCTTGGAGCAACCGTGATTTGATCCCCCTACCACCGGAACGACGCACATGGTACTTCGATTCTAATCTTGTACGTTGTGCCTAAGTCTGACATGGCAACAGGAGAACGTTCAACTTTTTTGGCTTCTGGGCGATAGCAAGCCTGAACGTTGCGAATTGGCAGACTCCAAACACTTACCTGAGTATATAACATCGATGAAACAGGCGTACCGTAAACTGACTACCGTAGCGCTGGGCTTGTCTGTTCCACAAGCTATGCTGATCATTGTTATTAGTAGACTGATCATCGTCTTGTACTCGGTCTTGATCGCATGGATAGGTTTGAAGTGGCATATTGGGTTTACCGTACAGTCCAGGTACTCATGGGGCCTGAGGGGAGCCTTCATCCCGTTATCGCAGAGAATCTTGCTCAACTTCATTTGGAACGCTGTTCAATGTACGCCATAGCCGCATTGAAGTCTGCAAGTTGACTGACATGGAACAGGCTGGAATGGAGGTCGAATGATTGCGGTTTGCCTGACAGCCATATGGCCCTCCTTCGCACGTATGCCGAACACATTCGGCCCCAGCATGCCCACCACGACTGATCAATTCGTGGGGTTCTTAGTCTTTTGGTTCTTGTCAACACCATTTCTATGGCTTCGTCCTGAGAAGTTCAAGATTCCGTTCCAAATCGTGTGCACTTGGTGTGGTGTTGGCATGCTAGCTTGGATGATATGGGCACTTGCAGTCGCCAAAGGCGTAGGGCCTCTATGGAGCGCTGGCCAAACCATCCCTGCTGGCTCCCGATGGAACTCTTCGTGGCTTATCATGGCTGGCATAAATCAAGGTATCGGCGGACTGGCGGCTGGTATAACCAATGGCTCTGACTTCTCCCGTTATGCCAGCGCGCGTAGGCACTACGTATACAGCACCATCACCAGCTGCTTCATAGCAGGCATCTTGGTCTCTGTTGTAGGCCTCGTTACCGCTGCAGCAGCCCAAAAGATATATGGCGATGTGTACTGGAACCCTCCAGACCTCCTCATGGTCATGATGGATAACGGAAACGGCAGCTCCAAGGCTCGTGCTGGCGTCTTCTTCCTGGCCGCAGGTTTCGCATTCACGGCAATGTTCGAGAACATTTGTGGTAACACTATCGCTGGAGGTATCGATCTGGCTGGACTGTTCCCTCGGTACATCGACATACGCCGTGGCGCTATCATTACGTTTGTGGCCGCATGGGTTGTGCAGCCATGGCAGCTCATTAACCGCGCGACTACATTCATCGCTGTGCTGTCTTCGTTTTCCGTCTTCCTAGCTCCGATTATTGGCATCATGGCTACTGACTTCTACCTGCTACGGAAGAGGAGGATCCGGCTTACTCATCTGTATAAAACTAAAGACTCTTGCTATTACTTCTCAAAAGGATTTAACTGGCGCGCACTGCCGGCGTGGATATGCGGATGGGCGCCAACTATCGGAGGCCTGATAGTCACCGTTCGAGGAGATACCTCCCCCTCGAAGGCTTTGGTACAGCTGTACTACATGGCATTCCTAATCGGTAAGTCCTGCACTACGTCTGATGTGTCCTTAGCGCTCACTTCCCTCCCAGGCTCTTGTATCAGCGCTGTCATTTTCTATGGACTCAACCTTATCTTCCCGATACCTGATATGGATCAAATGGACTCGGTCGATGTGTATGGAACATTTACCGCAGCAGAGGCTCGACGAGTGGGAATGGCTCCTCTCGAGGAAGACTCATCTACCACTGGCGTTATGGGCATATCTGTAGAGCCGGAGAACCCAAAGGAAGAGTTTAGGGGTGAGAAAAGAGTATAATCTGTCGGCGTGCTGTACCTGCAGCAGTACTGCCAGCCAAGCCCGAATTTTCCGGGTTGTAGAGCATCAAAGCTTTCAGTCGACAGGTCGTTCCTTGGGATGTGATTTCCGTGCGTAGTAGGATATCTTATCAGCGCCAAAGCACGACATTCCTCCACCTCCCATATTCGATCCCGGCTTAGACACGAAGCTTGGAACTTCATTGAGCTTCAATCTAAGTCTCTAACGTGACTCGGCATATCCGATGCAAGTCAGGTTCTTGGCTTCTCTTGTCAAGACAATAATCGGCTAGAGGCCTGAAGAGCATGATTATTCAATAAAGGGTAAATTACTACTCCTAAGTTGATCCACGGCCAAGAAAGGCACGGGCCGTGAGGACAGGCGCCCTGAGCCCGATTTGCTTGTGATGATGCAGCAGATTTACTGACGTAGTGTCGTAATTGAGCAATCAGATTACGAGTGCTGTGGCTCAGCCTGAGTTCTTCCGATGACGAAAGAGCTTGTCGTTGTGGATGCTCAGGATGCTCTCTGTGCGCAAATGCTGGCCAATAGCGGACTTTCAAGTTCGGGCGAGACCGCCAATCTACAGCACTTTCCCATCATAGTTGCAGAACAGATCGTTAGAAAATGCGAGAACATGCCTATTTTATCATGCGCGAGACATAAAGACTAGGATCGGGATCATTAGGGTCCGTTGTTCGAGCAGACCCGCTGTGAAAGGAAGGCGCACGCCAAGCCACTTCCGCCTAGTCACTTCCGCCTCGTCACCTTGTGTCGATCGTCCTTTCCTCGCCTCCTCCCGCTGAGCCTCACCTTCAAATCGTTTCTCTTGGCTGTTGGGTAAAGCAGCAAGCTTGCTTTTCAATCTACGTCAAACAGTGGGACTCTTCGCAAGCATCGATCCTTCAGTCGCAGACTTGGATCGCGGTCCGATTGCAGTGCAAGGCTGACTTGACTGGCTGGACGAATGCACTGCCCACGCCCAGAAACCACCCTTTTGTCGCGATGGAGCGCTCCATGTAAGTTGGGCAACATATCGCAATCTCTCGACAATGACGCGTAATGATCAGCGCTTCGGTGATCCGCAAGTTGTTGATGGACGTGCACCGGATTGGCGTGTACTGCATCGTAACAACTCAGCTCCATCACAGCCATTTTGGTCAGCGCGTTCTGGAACACACGTGGAGGAGCAACGACTTCGTCGATGTCACAATAGCCTTTTGGCCTAAGGCTTGGGCTTGGCTGAAGAAGACTCAAACCTCAAGGGTGGGCCTCAGGGCATTGTTGAGACACCAGCCTTATCGCACACGGTCGTCTTGGACAAGATCTGCTGCACTCACAAACCACCTAGCGCATTCTCCCACGACCCTATGCAAGTGACAAGCGTACCTGGTGCGCGGCTGTGGCTTCCACGTCGCCAGGTGGGTGGGGCCGCGTGCTTGGATGCGTTTTGGTGATGCTTGGCTCCAACTCCGATACAATTGGATCCGCTTTGGCCGTTTCGTCGCCCGTTTCACACCCTTTCGACGGACACCAATCCGCTCTTTCAGCCGCAACCAATTGCCCGAAGCCTCCTTCCCGATATACTGCCATCCCGCTCTACAATTGGAAATCGGGACATACCGGCCTTCACACCATACTGTTTGGACCCAAATCAGAGACCGCCCGGTCCAGCCACTGGCCACTGGCTAGGAGGTCCGTAACGCAGGAGGGACTTACCCTGTCTGCACAGCGACATCCTGCTTTCAATGTGGGCGCGACCTTCCTCATCGCTACTATCTCCGGTTGTGAAATGCACTCTGCATCACAGCGGAGCGATTGCCAAGCCAACGTCAGTGTAGTCCGTCCGTGACAGCGTTGTAGCTTGCACAGCGGTGGACTGGACTTGCATTGAACTCTGCACGATGATGTTGCTTCGGCTTGCTGCCCAAGTAAGAATAGGTGTTGCAGATTGCACGCGCTCAAATGCACTTATCGCAGCACTCAAGAGATCTTACTTGTCCAAACACCTTGGCGGAGCGGACGCTGCCAAGGTATGTGTTTCCATTTACGGACTGGGATGAGGCGAAGACGACCTCAGGTTGTTATCAAGAGTGCACGTGCATTGACTGTGTCACAGAGCTTATTCGACGCTTTGATGTGGGTACCAGGAGCAAGTACGCACACACATCACTTCAGCCAAGCTTGTCGAGGTCCCAATACACCCCTACGTCGCTGCTCAGAGTCGCTTTGCTAACCGCTAGAGATGTCTAGTGCCAATCGTGGTACGTGGTTCGAAACGACGTCGACTTGGGGAACGCCCACACCCCCATGCTGATCTTGACTCTCCACTTGTTATTACTTCGCCTCCTGCACTTCGCGTCCGTCTCCTTTCCTAACGGCCCGGCGCTGAATTAATCTATTGCCATACTATTCTGCATGTCATTGCCTCTCCATTCTTATTTACAGGCGTTTCCGTTCGTTAATTCCCACGGTGCAGGCCACCTCTCTCATTAAATTCAAAAATGGACTCTCGATTTCAGCCTGAGGGACTGACCTTTGATAACAAGGACAACAATAGCTTCAGCCCCAATTTCGAGAACACTGGACAAAGCTACACTCGTCCTCAATCCGACCCGCGCCCAGGTCTCTACCCTGTGCGAACCGGTCTCCCCTCCTCAGTCCGACCAGTCTCTCCACCCCAACCAGTCCAGTATGCACCTCAAGCATACCAGCCTGACAACAGGTATCAAGAAGACAACCGCAACCTTCCCATGAACGTCCAGCAACCCCCAAACACGTTCCAGCAAAACCAGTACCCTCTCCAGTCTCAGCAGACCACTCGGACCAACACCTGGGTCCAAACGCCCGCTGGACCTTATCCTACTGGAGACGCTTACTTCCCAGGACCTGTAGATTCCAACGGTTACCCTATCGATTCAAAGGGCAAGGAGGCGCAAAACCCATTCAATGACCCACCTCCACCTCCAGCTCCTTCGAACATGCCAACGCCTCCAGCCTCAATCGACCTCGAGAAGCAGAAGCACGATGATCACGGCCACGGCAGCGGTTGGGACCACAACTCGAAATTGCCGCACAGGAAGGATCCAAACCAGCCTTATATGACATTTGGCGAGCGTCTTCGGCATTTCACATGGGCTTGGTATACTCTGACCATGGCCACTGGTGGTCTCGCCACGTTGATCTCTGTTCAGCCCCATGCCTTTCCTGGCTTGATCACCATTGGAGCCGTCTTCTATATCATCAACTTGATCTTCTTCACCGGCATTAGCGGTACCATGATTCTGCGTTTCACCAAATTCCCTGGTGCTTTTAAGGGTTCCATCACGCATGAGCGTGAGGCACTCTTCCTAGGGCCTTTCTTCCTCTCGATAGCTACCATCATCACGGGAACCGAGAAGTACATCATCCAGGCTTACGAAATTGACCACCCCAACCGCGCCTGGGCAGTCACCAGTATGTCGGTTGCATTCTGGCTGTACACCTTCTTTGCCTTCTGCTTGTCTGTCTTCCAGTACTCTTTCCTCTTCAGCGCCCACACATACAAGTTGACCAGCTTCATGCCCTCGTGGCTGCTCCCAATCTTCCCCATCATGCTTTCGGGAACTATCGCTTCAGTCATTGCTGCCAATCAGCCACTAAGCACCAGATACCCCATCATTGTGGCGGGTCTTGGATGCCAGGGTCTTGGGTTCACCGTTGCCATTCTCATGTACGCTCATTACATTGGTCGTCTTATGCAGGTTGGATATCCAGATCGCGAGCACCGCGGAGCCATGTTCATTGGCGTTGGGCCGCCCTCTTTCACCTGCTTGGCATTGATCGGTATGGCAAATGCGCTCCCAGAGGACTTTGATCTTCAGGGCGACGGCCTCATAGATGGCAAGCTCATCCGCACTTTGGCTCTCCTCGTTGCCCTTTTCCTCTGGGTCCTGGCCATGTGGTTCTTCATGATCGCTCTTGTTGCCGTAAGTTGGACGGACGATGTTTGTCGAATAATCAGTAACTCAATTTTTTAGGTCATCAACTCGTGGGCTGTTTACTTCCACTTGGGATGGTGGGCTATGGTCTTCCCCAACTCAGGCTTTGCGATCGCCACCATCTCTATTGGCAACGCTTTGAAAGACGAGACGATTCTTTTCGTCGGCAACGGCCTCTCCATCGCCATTATCGCGATGTGGTTCTACGTGCTCTTCAACCACGTACAATCCGTCATCGTTGGTGACATTCTCTATCCTATGAGAGACGAGGATGTCGCAGATCACTAGACCAATACCCAAGCACTACAATGGAACCGCAAAACACATCACCAATTCGCACAAGTCAAGCGTTCTGCAGAGAAGGCTGCTAAATCGGTGGTTCCACTACTGATTCCTGGATTTTCGTTTTCTTTTCACTCGCTCATTCAGCAAGCAAACAAGCGTCGCGCTGCAAAAGCAACAGACACTCTTTTATACCCCACACGCCTTTGTCACTCTCCATTTCTCAACTTTTTCACAAGTCGTCTGCAGGCCCAGCGCTTCTCACATGTACGTAGACATAGAAGCTCTCAAGCTCTCTCGGATGGCCACTCTGTAATCTAAACACTTTCCTTTCTCCCGTATCTGCTTTTCACATAGCGCTGGCGTAAAAAAAGGGAAGGGCACAGATACCCATGGGCTTTGCATTCCGCATATAGATTGATGAGACGCTACACGTGTCCAGACGGTCGATCAATGATAGAGATCCAATTTTCAATGCACTATAGCGGTTGTTGCCCTTCCCAGCTATGCGTCCTCCCCAGTGAACACGTTTCCACTGCAAAGATACTACTCGCAGACATAGGGCACTTGGTAGCCTTGGTAGAAAACGGCATCATCTGGGCGTGTGAACAAAACGTTTCGAAGCAAACGGAAGGGAAGGATGCCGAATCCGTCTCGATGCCGGTGGTGATTATTGCCGGTATACGCGAAGCCTTGACTGTCTGGAAGCCATACAGCCAAGCACTCTTGGTCGTCGGAGAAGGATCATGGGAGCGAACAAAGATGAAAGAATCTTACCCACTTCCCCTCTACAGCACAGCCCACCCAGGCCAGTAGCTCTGAGTGTTGATCTTTGACCCGCATGAGATTCCGGAGCAGTACCATGGGTGCACCTGTCGGGGGTGTGCCAAAGCAGTACTCGGGAACGCAGATCAAGAAGAGGCATTGCGGGTGCAAGCATTGTCCAAATGTCGATCACGGATGCTCTGAACACCGGCTTTACTGTGCAATCATGGCATCGACCTTCGCCTGGACTTCCCAATGGATGAATTTGGCCTCAAGCCAGTGTTGGTGTTGTAGAAACCCGCTCGTGTGAAAGACGAAGCATGTGACATTGCCGCGGATGACGTAACGCGGAATGTGCACCGCCACGCAACTGTGTCCCTGGGCAGTGGCGACATTGCCCTCCTATATCAGGCAACAAACCACACAACCCTACAGTCCTCACAACGCACTCCAACACTGTAACAAATCGTTCAAATCGTTCAAATCGTTCAAAAACTTATCAAGGCGCTCACCTAATTCCATCGCCATCATGGACGAAGACCTTCTCGCTCTCATCGTCGTCATGGGTGTCTTTGTGACCTTCCCTCTCAGCGTCGTCCTCTTTACAACGGGCTGCATCGCATACTCGCGCACCAAGAAGTGGGACAAGGAGCGAAATCTCAAAGCTGTCAATGCCGAATCCTCCGATCCCTTGATCGACGACGAAGACGAGTTCCTCGACACCGATGACGAGGAGGAAAACGCGACCAAGAAGGCCGAGGAGGAGAACGACAGGTCTCTCACCTTCAAGCAAAAGTTCCGCAAGGAGTTCCGCGCTGTGTGGTCTGGCAAGGGTAGAGAGCAGATCATCAAGGAAAGGGAGCGTGAGGAGAGGAAGAAGTTGGCTAAGGCTGTGGCGAAGGAGTTGGAGCGTCGCGAAAGAAGGCGCGCAAGGAAAGCTGAGAGGCAGGCTGGCCTTGAGGCTGCGCCGCCTAGCTACAAAAACTAGACGGTAGAGGTGAGAGTGGCGTGCGCCCTTGACCAGCCGCGACTGGCGTACGATGAGTCTCCCTTGGCATAAGATTGATATACCCCTATTGTTTTGCTTTACAACTATACACAACCGAGCTTGCCACAAGTTCGCCAATCATAAACTGCTCTTTGACGTCTCGTTCTCTTTCATTGCCCTGATCATCGCAAGTGCCGTGTTTAAGCCTCGTTTCGTATTCTCAAAGTAGACATGCGAAAACTCGCTGCTCGCCTGTCCACTGATCGTCCTTGCCTGGATTCCATGACTGATCGTGCTGCCCTGTTCTGAGTATTAGCATAGCTCTTCATTCACCCTGCAAGATCACCTCTATCACATACCCTCATCAAGTGGAATACCTTCGCAATCTCCCACTGATCCTTCCGCGGATCCCACCCAGTAATGCTGGCATACTCGTCAACCAGCTCATCCATACTCGGCATACCGTTCTCCTTCTGATTCTCCGGCAAATACACCTCACCGCCCTGATCATCCCTCACCGCGTCTCCCTTCTGCGCACGATTCCAATAAGGACCACACGCATAACACACATCCATCATCGGATTCCCCAGCGTACTGAGCTCCCAGTCGAGAATGGCAATAACGCGTGGTTCTGTAGGATGCAAGATCACATTGTCGAACTTATAGTCGCCGTGGACGATGCTGGTGCGATCTGAAGGCACGTGTTTACGAATGTAATCTACGATCTCGTCAAAGTTTGGGTGCGCGCGGCCGAGCTCCGCACCAGTCTTGATGTCTTTGACTTTGGCTTGTTGCGCTTCGATGCGTGAGAAGGTTTTGCAGTGGCGCGTGTAGAAATCCTTTTTCTTGCCGAAGTCGGAGAGGCCGATTGAGTCGGGGTCGATGGAGTGGAGCCATGCGAGTGTTGAGATTAAAGAGAACCAGGCTGAGCGCCGTTGGGTAGGGGGTAGGGTTGAGAGGTTGGGATCGGTGATGATACGACCTTTAACGAATTCCATGACCTGACTGATATTAGCAGGCGACTTTGTAGATGCAGATTTGACCAATGGCTACGCACGTAGAACGCTGTTCCAATCAGTGAAGAATCCATACATAAGCAGAACACTTTCGGTACAGGAAAGCCTTCAACATTGCCAAGTGCTTTCAGCACCTTGTACTCTCGATCGACTTGATGCGCAACTGGAGATATAATGGTTCCCGATGGCTTCTTTCTCAAGATGTAGCGGGTCTTGTTAGCATCATCCACGAAGTATGTTGGGTTGCTCTGGCCGTATCCAATCTTCGTCGATAGCACGGGCAGCTTTAGGTCAGGAATATGTCGTTGAAGGTAGTCACCCAATCTGGTGTCGTCGAGTTCATGCCGAGCTAATTGCTTCGAAGTAGACATGGCGAGTTGCTTCCTTCCCTACTCGTCCTTGCAAATGTTCTAATGTTGTGCAGACGAACGAAAGTGTTTCCCAGACTACATTTCGTGCATGTTGTTCGAGTAAGTTCCGCCGACCGGCTGTTACTTGTTAGCCTCGGCGCAGCCGCACACCTATGTAATGATTGGTGCGGGGTTGAGGTGAGCCCACAATGCATCGCCGAAACAAACGTGACGACTAGAGTTTGTAGGAGAGAACAGTTATTATACAACCCTAGTTCGTATGCTACAGCGCCTTGTGAAATTGCACATGACAGTCACTCGCCAACAGCAACCCAAGCGCTCAATGGGTCCGCCCAGATCTCCCAGTGCCCGATTTTGCCATGCTCGTCGAACTCGCTGAACTTGTGAATGAACTGCTCATCCCAGCCCTTACCCGTCTTTCTGCTCGAGAAGTGTCCCTTGCCAACAACAGTCACTGCGCTAGCGTCGGCATCGACAACAAAATGCTTTGCATCGGGAAAGGCATCCTTGTCCAAAGACATTTCCAGCGTTCCGCCCATCAGCTTAAAGTACTCCTCGCAACCATCTTTGCCTGAGAAGGTCTTTGCAAGAAATGGGAGGCGTTCGCGAGCCCATTCTGGGCCATGCTCTGTGATCTTGGGATTGTCGGAGAAGTACCGCGACAGGAGCTCTGACAGCGGAGGAGGAGAGAGTAAAGCTGCACAGAATCCAGTCGTGACCTCTCGGAGTCGGTCGTTCTTGGTGGAAGTCATGACGGCAGGTGTGCGACACGTGTCGGTCTGAGCAGGTCTTCAGGGTAGGATGCCTTGCGCGCGTGTAATCACACGATTGGAAAGGCGGAGACTCTGTGATTCGATAGAGAGACGGTAGCTTTGACGGAAGCGGTGAAAGGCGGTTGTGGCTTTTGCAGGTGCAGGAACAAACTGTCGGGTTCGACGAGGAACTCCAAGCGGTAAGCGGTAAGCTAGGGTTGCAGTAAATCGGGTTGCGGTCTGGAAAGCTGAGTAAGAAACTAGTGCGGACGAAGCAGAATGACAGCGGCACAAGTGGCTGGCCGTTGCAAGCATGCAGAAGTAAGCATGCAAAAGTAAGCACGACTCAAGAATTTGGACTGACCCTGCAGAACGCGTAGGGCTGGTTGTGTTTAGTGAGGTGCAGGGACAATTACGTCATTTACAACACGGCTCACTAAGCATGCTGAATCGTCCTGCGCGTTCAGCCGTCAAGAAGATGACCTGAGACTAAAGTCACCACGAGGATACATTGAGGACTGGAATTGTGTCAGCGCTTAAAGCTCGGTGAACCAAGTCGGATGAAAAGTTGCAACGGTGAAGAGTAGATGATTGACTTGCTGGTTGGTGTTCTTGCTATTATACGAAACGGTGCTGGAGAATGAATAGAATGGGTATCTTTCCGCCTCCATAGGTCTGTCCAAAGCCTCCTGATATATGCATCATTCCATGGCCCAGGATCATCCTTCAAAGCTATTACACATCGTACAATTCCGAAAGATCTTACGAGTCCAGCTCTGTCTTTCCCTGTCCTCGCTGTTCAGTTCATCGCGGTGAACAGGCATATCTGCCGTGCCATCTGGCTAGCAAGAAGGATTTCCCTGAAAACCTGATCAATACCGCCAACGAAATGAATGGTGTAGCTATCGACCTTGCCACTCCTCTTCTTCTCTCCCCACACAAGTTTTGTCATCGTCTGTGCATCGTCGCAGCGCTTTCCAGTCCTACTTCCGGGTTTTGCCCAATCCTTGCGGAATTCGTATAGAGTCTCAGGCATTGAGTCATCCTTGCAATCTCCAGACTTCCACACGAAGCGTCGACCTCCGTAGGTGAAGCGCCGTGGCGACCACGGGACTTTTTGCTGACGATCAGGGTATTCTTTCACGGACTGTGCGAACGCATCTTTGACATCTAGGTGTATGCACCGCGACTTATAGGCGGCATCCTTCGATGATGTGGACAAACGTTGCTTCTCAATACCAGAAAGGAGGATATGGATGCATGTCCTAGGGTACTCAGCGACCCTGAAGAAGTCGGCAGAAGTGATTTGGTTATCGTCACGGTGCATAGCTTCTAACATGTACATCGCATACTTGTCTGAGTGCTCGCGCGCTGTGTAGACATAGTTGCGGCTGCCAGAGAGCCCAGTCCATTCTCGCGTCCGATGGAGGTGGTAAGTAGTAGTCGCCTGATATGGATCCAGCATAGAGTAGTATGGTATGTCTGGAGATGGTAGCTCATCGTACAGTGGCGAGTATGGTGGTGTGACTGATATTGGTGATGACGATTGCCAGGTGAGAAGCTTATGTACCTAGCCACGTGTTAGACTATACATGCGTCCTAGAGTATGATCGTCTCAGCGTACTGAAGACAAAGATTCGCTCTCTTCGTCAAGATCCCCGTTGGCGCCCCACTGGTTCGGCGCTGGTACAAAGGTACACTCGTTTCCCCATCCATCGAAATCACCACTGCCACTTTCCAGGTGTGGCCTCAAAGCTCTCTGTCGCTCCCTGTGGATCAGGATCTGTGTCTTGATAATTCGAATTTGTTCGTCTGAATTTTCATCGGGCGATATGCTTGCTAACGACTGTTCAATCTCTTGCTCAAGCGCGACTGCTGCTGCTTCATGTTCCATGTATGATGTATCATACTGCCAGGCATGTTCGGACTCGAAAGCTGAACTTCGTAATAGCTCCAGGCGCTCAAGGGACATCGACCCCTTTCTGGCCGTGTTGGGTTCGTAGTAGATTGAATGCATTCGGGACTTTTATCGTGCAAAAATAGCGAGGGTGAGTGTCAATGGCTTGACGTGATCTATCCAGGATGATTGCGACTTCAGTGAGATGTCTCGGTCTCAAACACCGTCGACGTTGAAAGTAATGTGTGCAGATACGAGGAGGTCGAAGGATGGAAGGCTGAAGCGTAGTCATCGCTGCTGATAAACAGCTGGAGGGCCCACGAGATGGACACGCTAGATGATCATGGTGTCCCCGCTGACCCCTGTCATGCTGCGTCTGTCCTGCGTGACGCTGCATGGCCGGGCCGGGGGTCAAGTTGCGGTGGCATGGGGTAGAGCCAGGGCCATTCGCGAAACTAGCTGGATCCAGCCGTAACTCGATGTAACTGAGCGTTAAGACAGTCATTTCAAGCCAGGCGGGGTCCAGGCGAGAGCGTCCTGACCGCTGGAAGGCGGCGTTACCGGTGACCCGTGTGGGGTTTTCAACGTGGCCGCCTGCGAGGAAACGGCTTGCAGCCTCTCTTGGATGGACACGCATTCCGCCCTTTCTCTCGGTTAGCCGGTCCCAGGTTGCAGGACCATGCCGAGTGGTCTTACGCATGCCAGTCCTTCCTGGGCTTGAGCTCGGCGATGAACGATTCCCAATCAAGTGTGGATTTGTTCACCACCAACCAGCTGGGCACCGTTCGCGCCACCTCCTTCCATCCTTGGTTTCTGTGGTCCCGATTAGAGCACAGAGCTTCCTCTGGAGAACAGACTGCTACATTCTGCGCGATCTTGCGCCGAGACCGGCCTGCATGGTGTTCGCGGCGCCGAGGGGCGGTGGTTGCTCTGCGTAGCGGGTCTCCAGCTGGCAATGTTGGCTCACAACAGTACTCAGCCTGTCTGGTGCCCTCGGCCCCTCAAAGTGCGATGGTGAACGATGACAGTAATGAAATAACTCGACAGCAAGTCATCGTCTACAGATGAGTCTGGAGCAGACGCCTTACAGGGCTGGTCCAGGTGGACCATCGTGCCGGGTGCACTATCGGTAGCGGGAAGTGGGGCGGATGGGCGCGGGTCAGGTTTGTCTTGACTTGCGCCTGAGGCTTGTGGCTATGAATGACCTGAAGACTGAAGTGCTGGATTGTGTACACTTTTCTTTGGTAAGTAGGCAACGCTGGCAGAACGCAGAGAGTGCTTCACGGCAGCAGACTGGTCGGCGACTGAATCCAAATGAAGTTCCACAAAGCTGACGACCCGCAAGCGATGACACTTCATTGCTCCACCCTGCATTCGTTCTTGTGTGACAGCTGCTGCCTTGCCTCGCGCCTCTCGTCGTCGTTGACAGGCTATTTGTTGGCGGAATTGCTCAAAACCGACGCAACAAGCGATTACAGCCTCGATCAGGCGTGTGGTCTGCTGTCCCGGCAAATGAACCGAGATTGGGTGTAGTGATTTGCGAATTCCAACGCGCTTCGCAGTGATGCGCTGTACTCGTGTGCCTCGCCAGGCCAGCTTACCGCTTTTATCGTGCAACCCCTCTGCTGCTCTAGTGGATCGCATGATCGCGCTCAGACGCGTGATGCAGAGCAGATGTGCCGAGCGTTGTTCGGAGCCTGGCGTGTCCTTCATGATCAGCTTTACTGAGAATCGAGAATATGGAGTGTAGGAAAACAGTACGATATCAAATCACCAGATGAAAACGGAACAAAGTTTCCTGGAACATGCTTCGTCCTCCATCTAGCATCCACATGTCGTGATGTGCTACGTCATCGTTTCCGGTAGTGCCGCATTAGGGGAGGAAGCAAACTATATCTGAACGCCGGTCGATCTTGTAAGGCAGAGAGGCAGTTGTACACAGTCTTTCAAAAGAGTTGAATCCTCGCAGCAATGGCACCAGGCGACAACCTCCCAGACTTCTTAACGAATACACCACTACACTCGTCCTTCGACAAGGACATCAAGGACACGCACCTCATATACGACTATGATGCACAAGACAAAGACGGCAAACCGGAAAAGTGGCGCTATGAGCTATGGTGCTTCTCCGATGACCGCGTTGTCTATGCCATTCACGGCGGGCCCATGGCTGGGAGGATAAACTACCAACACGCAACATATCAGTGCATCCGCCCTGGTGAACTTTGGCAGATCAATTGGCTCGAGGAGACCGGAACTGTGGTGTCTGCAGTCTACGACATCCCCAAGAAAAAGATTACCACCTTGATCTCATTCTCAGAGGGACATTGGAAGCAAGCAGAGGTCGCCCATGGAGACAAGAGGCACAAGGAGAACCTGGAGAGGTGGAGGAAGCTGGCTGAAGTAGGCAACCAGACCAGTCGGTTCATGTTGAGCGAGCAGGCAGACATCATCGAGGCCTTCAAGGTAAGAGATTCAGATTCCGACAGATACAGCTCGCGCAATGTGCTAACAGAGCTACTCTCAGGGCAAGGGTGATTTAGAGCCAATTAGTGAAGATGACCCGACATTCTAAACATGTGTTTTTGGGTAGACATGTTGAATTTGGATATGTTCCGATCAATACGCTGCAAGGATGGCTAGTCATTTTTGCAGTTTCAACAAGACAGGCTGGCTGAAAGCTATGATAGAAAGCATCAATGCGTTCTTAAAGAAGTGCTTACTGATTAGACACTGCCTCGTCAGGTGCTAGGAAAATCTTGGCGTATGTGAGTCCTGGATCTTGAGGTGGCGGTGGCTAGTACTCCTGACCCACCGATATCGTACCAAGCATATGTGACTTGTGGAGATCGTGTGAATCGTGTTGGGGCATGAGAAGAGTGAGAGAGCGCAAGCCTCGGTGAATTCGGGGCTAACTCGTATAAGGTTAGAGCCTTGGCGTTTGCGTTAAGAGCTTTTTTGACAAAGCTCTACCAGCTCGACAACACAAATATGTTGCGCCTCTAACGTGCCCTCCATGAGCCGCTTTACAAGATCACCATTCGTGCATCTTGGTATGTGCTCTCTTACTAACCTACAGAAGCAGTGCGACCTTTGCGCAACCAGTGGTACGTTCACAATTCCTATACAGCACCACTCCCACGCTAGAAGATGAGATACATCAGACCATATCAATCTATAGGAAGAGCCGGAAAAGGTATGGCTAGCATCGACATATGTTACGCCGTCGCTGCTTATAAA
Organism: Didymella segeticola; assembly: GCA_004522025.1. NCBI lineage: Eukaryota > Fungi > Ascomycota > Dothideomycetes > Pleosporales > Didymellaceae > Didymella > Didymella segeticola. Next base: position 542,776 of record SDAV01000003.1, on the reverse strand, counting down.
TCGGTCGCTGAGAGCGAATACATCCATCCACGTTGCACACACGCCACTGCTGCATGCGCTGACTTTGCAACGACAGATGAAATGAACGCTTGCATGACGGAGATCACTGAGATCGCATTTGCGAATACGCAAGCTTTCCACGTATTGGAACTGCGCGACAAGTTACTGGCGAGGCTACGGTTATGGCGATTATGCTGGCGGGTCAAAACAGCATGAGGACACTGGCAGATACATAGAAAGAGCAGCCAAATACATTCTATCATATACACACAACCGAAGCCGCGCCGACTTCATCTCCCGACCTGGAACGTGCACAGTTACTATTGCGGACGAACGGTCAGCTCAGGAAGCTGGGTGCCATAGGCATATCCGATACGCCAAAGTCATACCCCATGCCCAGTGTGAAATCGACGTCGGCTAGGTCGTTCTGGAGGAGCACCGCCATGTTGAGGTCGAAATCGAATGTTGGATCCATGGATGAATGCTTTGTGGTCTGGTACTGCCCAAAATCGACTAGGCCAGTGTCCAGCCCAAAGGTTGACAGCTGCTCAAGCGACAGTGTGGAGTCACCGTCTGAGTTGTGCGACTCTGGTGAATCTGCGCCCCATGACTGTGTTGGCAGTTCCGTTATTGATGCTTCCCCGAACCCGGCCGCTGTGATCTGTGCTGCTTGCGCCATGAAGTCGTCGCCTAATGTCGGACTCGAGTCGAATTGGTAGTCTGCCATTTCGGAAATGTCAAATGAATCCCAGTCGAAATTCTCCACTTGGGATGGACTCGACTCGGACGCAGAGACTGGGCTCAAGCTACTGTGTTGAGCAGCGACGATGTTCGTGTACTCTCGAGGCGTTGTGCCGGTCTTGTCCTTGAAGATCTTGTGAAAGTATCTCGGAGTGAGGCCAACTTTCTTCGCTAGATCATGCAGCTTCAGGTTCTTCGCTTCGTTCTTCCTTGCCGCCTCTTCAATAAAGCCCATTGCTTTGGCCACGGCCTTATCTTGAGGATCCTCGTTCTCTACATTGGGTCTGCATCGCTTGCACGCCCTGAATCCTAACGCTTCTGCTTCTGCGATGGTCTTCTGGAAACTGATGTTTGCTCTTCGCGCAAGTCTTGCAGGGCAAGTTGGCCTGCAGTAGATTTGTGTTGACTTGACCGAATAGAAGAAGTGGCCGTTGGCGTTGGGGTCACGAGTCGCTAACGCCCGCCACCGTTGAGCCTCTGTAACATATGACATGATCACTTGCGTAGATGATCTACATCGCTCAAGTTAGGAAAGTAAGCTAGAGACATTGAATATACCTACAGGAGCAGGAATGTCCCTCGAGACAGCCTGGAACGCACGTGCGAATGGTCCTCGATTGAAAAGTGGGGCACTCTGCGAGTGTGGCTACGGATGTCACACGAGCGCGCAGGCACGGTGTAACGTGTAACAATTTAAAGCGCAAAAGTATTCCTGCGGAGGCTCTGGCAGAGAGGTTGTTGGTAGAGGGATGGAGACGACTCATTGCGCAGCGTCGAGAAGTTGGTAGTTCGCGGATGACGGTGCGGCATCGCTCTGATTGGCCAAATTAAAAGCATCCCTAACTTCGAGGTGGTTGATTTCGTTTCGTATCGACAACCTCATCCATCTCTTCTGCGATACGCGGGACAGCGTTAGCAGCCCTCCCAGACATTAGTCCCAGCGAAATATGTAGTCACATCATGGTATTGCCGCTCGTTTGATAGATCGGGACACCCGGGCTGCTGGGCCAGCAGACAAGGAAGGCACAATGAAGTGGCGCGCCTTCCTCTTCTCCTCTTTAAAGAGTCACCGTGTTTCGCCTCTGCTCGAGACCTTCGATGATTAGAACGTCTGAATTGCTGCGATAAGTATGACAGATGCTGCCGATGGCCGCGCGCCGAACAGCATTGCTGCACTCCCGCCAACAACAGTACGCCAGATAGGCTCTCACCAGCTGCTCACTGACCCCAGCTCAGTCGTGAAAGAGCTCATCGACAATGCGCTCGATGCACGAGCAAAGAGCATTTTCATTGATATCAGTGCTAACACCATCGACTCCATCCAAGTGAAGGACGATGGCCACGGCATACCCAGCGATGACAGAGCACTCGCCTGCCGTCGCTACTGTACCAGCAAGATTCGCGACTTCCATGATCTGAAGGAGGTAGGCGGAAAGTGGCTCGGCTTCCGTGGTGAAGCTCTTGCAAGTATAGCCGACCTGAGCGGTATAGTGTCAATCACGACTCGTGTGGAGGGTGAGCCAGTGGCCGTGAAGCTTGCTTACCAGCGCAATGGCGAGCTCACCGCGTGAGTCCCTCGGCTTTAGAAGAAGGCACATCGTGATGCTGACTACGGAGAAGAACCGAGCGTGATTCTCATCCAGTCGGAACATCGGTCAAGGTCACGAAGCTACTAGAGACGGCGAGAGTGCGGAAGGACTTGGCCATCAAAGGGGCAGCGAAGTGCCTTGCGAAGATTCGACGTATGATGCAAGCGTATGCGCTCGCAAGACCAACCGTTCGATTCAGACTGCACGTACTCAAGGCGAAGAATAACAAGGGTGACTTCGTCTATGCACCAAAGGCTCAAGCCAACATCGAAGATGCTGCTCTCAAGATCTTCGGAAAAGAATGCGCGCTGCAATGTGACTGGACAGCCCTCGAGTTGGATGGATTCGAGTTACACGCGTTCTTGCCAAAGCCCGCTGCGGTTGGGTCGAAGATCGCAAGTCACGGCGCCTTCATCTCTGTCGACTCCAGGCCTGTGTCTTCCGCTAGAGGCTCTTTCAAAAAGATCGCTACAGCTATCAGAGTTAGGCTTCGCAAATCCAACGCAACACTCGCCAACGTCAAGGATCCATTCTTCTCCCTAAACATCATCTGCCCGGCCGATAGCTACGATCCAAACATCGAGCCCGCGAAAGATGATGTGATCTTTGGCGATGAGGAATTCATTGTCGCGATGGTGAACAGACTGCTGGCCTCGCACTATCCGGAGAATACCGCCAGGGTAGGAACAGCTAATGGCACCGAAGACGGGATTTCCCCACAGCCAGACCAGACACCTGAGGTCACGAAACCTCTGTCACGACCGCGTACTCCAACTTCAGCGCATCAAGACACCCCAATCGAAGGCATTGAAACGCTTGATCTAGCAGCACCAGGCCAGCCGCCGCGCTGGAGGTCGAGCATGTACGGTATCGACGAGGAAGATCTTGAATTTCTGCAAACCGATGTACCTGATGTAGCTGAGGAAGAGGAGGGCCGACGAGACGTGGCCATTTCCAATCCCTGGACCATTGCCCGCATGAACGCGAAGGTCAAGCCGCGAAAGCCTACCAACAACGGACAACTATTGAGCCCGGCAAAGAGTCAAGAAGGGTCACCTACAGCATATCAGTCGCCAGTGCTTGCAGCCACACCACCTCGACTCAGACCCACGGAGCCGTTGACGCCCCTGACATTCCCGCAGGTCAGTGCAATCGGCAATCATACTACTAATCAAAAACAGCAGAGATTTCAAGGCCTGCCAGGTCTTAGATCTCCTGATCCTCTTGACCTGAACCATCGACCGAGCCCGGACATTGGTCGAACTCATGAGCTACCATCATTTGAAGACAGGATGCTTCCTGGTTTCGTCCAACCAGGAACTCAGACGTCGGCTGCGAGTTCATCATTAGCAAGCTCAGCACCCATGCGACGCAAGCCTCGACCTCAGCATCCGTTCCGTGGCAAGTCATACGTACAACCGTCGTTAGAGGCAGATGATACGTGGTTTGGCCAGCCGTTGTGCAATGCTCCAAGGACAGTTCGTCCGCAGAAGCGATCTCAGCAGCAAGCACGCTCCTTCTTTCCGAGGGATGATACATTCAACGCGCAGCAGTCCCTGGTGCTGCCTGCAGCAGAGCGTCTGACTGCATCGAACCTGACATCGGAGAACAACACTGACATGCGTGACTTCCTCGTCAGCTCTAGACGTGCACCAGTTGAAACTAGCTCGTCTGTCCGCACGGGGGATACAGTACCACAGACCGGGAGTGCAGCACAGATCCCACCACGCCGGCCACAGTCCGCCGACTCATGCCATCCCTCGAGCACAGCGCAAGAGATGAGCGCACTCTTCGATCTCCACCACACATCTCCAGACGAGCACTCCAGTCCCATACGCAAAAGCCGGTCCTCACGCAAACAATCCAGTCCAGCGAGTCGATCAGCTTCTCTCCCCCACCGCCGCCGTAGCAGCGTCCACCGCACCAAATCCTCCACTCTCCCACTAAACTTCACACCGCGCGGTTTCGAAACACACACCCTGACTCTGCACATCAATACCAGCGCCTCGCTTCTCGCACAGCAGGCTCGCAAAATGGACATGAGCGCCAACGTGAATACGCTGGAGTGGGGCTACGCTGCCGATAGTACAGAAGCATTCGATGTTTTCGGCACGGCGATCAGCGAGCGCTCGATCGTGGCATGGATGAGCAGGGTCGAGGTGCTGCTAGACGCTGTGTACGAGAAGCGAGATGGCGTGGCAGTTGGACGGGTGTTGTATGAAGGTATGCGGGGCTTTCTTGATGTGCGCCGAGACGAGGGAGATGCGGTGCGGTGCGGCGGTGGCGCGGATACATTTTTCCCTGTAGAGACGGAAAGCATACGCGGGGCAGTGAGTAAGGATGCACGTTCAGAGAGGGGCGATGCTGTGCCTCCCGCTGGTGCTGGGGCTGCAATGGACACAGACGGGATGGAGGCAGAGTCTGACTTTGAGTATGAGCAGTTCATTGACTTTGATGACGGCGGGTGTGTCAAGACAGAGGGAGGGGAAAGGGGTGATGGTGTCGACACCGACGACGAGATGCTAATGGATTTGTAAGGGCGTGTGGAGGGGGAAATACTGACGATGGAAACCGTGGGTAAAGTGGGGGAAAAGGGAAAGATCTGAGGAACAAACGGGCGGTGGAGATGATGCATGTGTGATTTTATCTGTATGGGTATTGCCTCTCCATCACCTCACGTCCCTCGAATAGTAGTGCTACGCGCCGCGAAAAGCAACCTCCTCTGGCAATCGAAACGTGGCGCAGAACATCCTCTTCTTGGGCGCAACATCTCGTACATCGTGGATATCCACCTCGGGCATGTCAGAGGTGATGGTGTAATCCATCTGCCGACTCAGCTCTGCGCAAATCTCCTCCTTCTCCTTGACGTTGTCGTCGCTCTTTGTGCTGAAGCAGTGGACGTGGACTAGGGGCATTTTGCGGTTCTGGAACAGGTCTCTGATCTCCTGGACCGAGACGCCGGGGACGTTTGCGTACAGGCCGACGAAGGAGGAGACGAAGTTGATGCCAGAGGCGGGCAGGTTCATAACGTAGTGACTGAAGATGCGGGGCTGGACGAGGGTTTTGAGGGGCAGTGGTTTGGACTTTGGTGGGTTGGAGCGCGAGAACTTGGTCTTGGGCATGATGTCGACTGAGTGGGTGGAGTGAAGCAGCTCGTGTGAGGCTGTGCGGATGAAATCTGTGCCGTCAGTGTTGAAGGCGCGCACGTAGTCGCCGACCTTGTTGAGGGCGATGTTGTGCGACAGGCTCTGGTACGAGTCTGGGTTCAGGTCGTTGGCCCAGACAAAGACCTTCTTCTTGCCTGAGGGGACAGCAAAGGGACCTACGCCGGCCGTGACATCGCAGACGGCCTCGCCCTCGGCGAAGATGGAGCACACGCGCTCGTGCTCGGTGTGCAGGCGCGTGTTCCAGTAGACCTTGGCAAAGTCGAACTGAAAAGTGCAGCCCTGCTCGTGGACCTCGACATTGAGGTTGTCTTCGCCGACGAGGACTTCGTACTGGAAGGTGCGAAAGGCGTTCTCGGAGCCAACGTTGTCGAGCTTGTTGATGACGGTCTTGACGGTGGGGTTCTTGTCTGCCAGGACCGTCGCAATCAGGTGCTTGTAGGGCCAGTAGCGCTCGCGCAGGTTGAGGTGGGCGACGTGGCCGGCGAGAGTGAAGCCCTGGGGGATCTCATCGTCATTTTTCTTCTCAGGCGGCGGGATGGTGGCGGATGTGATCTCGGCGTAGGTGAAGTAGTCGTAGTCGAGATGCAGCTGGTAAGGGACGACGCCGAGAGTGCCGTCGTGCTCAAGGGCGCGCAGCTTAGGGCTCCAGGTGGTGCGATCTGCCTGCCGTTCAGACTCAGCCTTAAGACTCGACACCTCAAGACTCAGTGCCTCAAGGCAGTGGGCGCAAGATATGAGAAGACATGGTACTTACCGTCGTGCACAATCTCAGGCTTCAGGACAAGGCACTTGCCGCCCTTTTGTGCGCGCTCGACATCAGGATCTGATCGCACGGGCTGGATGCGGTTGTTGGGCAGCGTGTCGTTGCTGAGCTGCAGCTCCTTGCGGCAGCGCGCAATATCCTGTGGCTTGAAGATTCTCGCGGCGGATGCGGGGATGGTTTTTTGGAAGAAGCTGCGGTCCAGCACCTTCATGGCGCGGTTGACGGGCGGCGCAAACATGTCGTCAGCCATGGAGCTGTGGGGGCGGCGAGTACTGTATATTGCGTCCTACTGTCTCTACATATATGTGCGATTGCGACGACTGCGACGTCTACTAAAATTATTGACGGACTCTATGACCGATGACAGGCGCCAAGCAGGGTCCACGCCCGGCTCGGCAGCAGGGATCAGATCTACGCCCGTGTTATTCGTTACCGCGACTCGACCACAACAACCGTCGATGCTCCACTCCCACCACCCTACTGACCGCCTCCTTTATTGCCTACAGACAACATTCACACATCGCCCTGCTGTGCATGTCGTCTTGCTCCATGTCCCACACATGACTGCCGCCTAATCTCTGCCTCGACTGGCATCCGCTCCTTTCCAGCCCAACAACCCCCGTAATCTTGCACTTTAAACAGTAATTACTTTGCCGGTGATTCCTCGACACCATGGCGTCAGGCGGCGGCAACATCAAGGTCGTGGTGAGGTGCAGGCCCTTCAACGGGCGAGGTACGTATCGACTGCCTCTAAACACCCAAGCCTACTAACTAACAGGGTCCAGAGAAGCAGCGCAATGCCCAATGCATCGTGGAGATGAAGGGCGACCAGACCATCCTGAAAGCGCCCAGCAATATCTCTGTCCAAGGCAAAGCCGCAAAAGCCGCCGCCGAAGGCACCAAGACGTTTGCCTTCGACCGCTCCTACTGGTCCTTCGACCGCGATGCGCCCAACTACGCCGGCCAAGACAACCTGCACGATGATCTGGGGAAGCCGTTGCTGGACAATGCCTTCCAGGGATACAACAACTGCATCTTTGCCTATGGCCAGACTGGCTCTGGGAAATCATACTCGATGATGGGCTACGGCACCGAGTACGGCATCATCCCCAAGATCTGTCAGGACATGTTCGAGCGAATCACCGAGATGCAAAAAGACAAGAACCTGAGTTGCACCGTCGAAGTTTCATACCTCGAAATCTACAACGAACGCGTCCGCGATCTCCTCAACCCTTCGAACAAGGGCAACCTCAGGGTTCGAGAGCACCCTTCGACCGGTCCATACGTTGAAGACTTGGCGAAGCTGGTCGTCCAGTCGTTTTCAGAAATCGAGAACCTGATGGACGAAGGAAACAAGGCCCGAACCGTTGCAGCGACCAACATGAACGAGACGTCCTCCCGATCACACGCCGTTTTCACCGTAACCCTGACACAAAAGCGTCACGATGCGCAAGCTGGCCTGAGCGGTGAAAGGGTTGCGAAAATCAGTCTGGTCGACTTGGCTGGATCAGAGAGAGCGCAGTCGACAGGTGCGACGGGTGCACGACTAAAGGAGGGTGCAGAGATCAACAGATCGCTGTCAACCTTGGGTCGTGTTATTGCAGCGCTGGCAGATCAGTCCACGGGAAAGAAGAAGACACAAGTGCCATACCGCGATTCAGTCTTGACATGGCTGCTGAAAGACTCCTTAGGAGGAAACAGCATGACTGCCATGGTGGCTGCTATCTCGCCCGCCGACATCAACTTCGATGAGACTCTTTCCACACTGCGATACGCCGATTCCGCAAAACGCATCAAGAACCACGCTGTTGTCAACGAGGATCCGAATGCGCGCATGATTCGTGAACTCAACGAAGAACTGGCAAAACTTCGCTCGCAACTCAGTGGAGGTGGTGGGGGCAGCGGTGGCGGTGGTATTGCCGCAGAGCAATATGCGCCAGGCACACCGCTGGAGCAGCAAATCGTCACCATCACTGAGGCAGACGGCACCGAGAAGAAGGTCTCCAAGGCTGAAATTGTGGAGAAGCTGAATCAGTCGGAGAAGTTGTACAAAGATCTCAATCAGACGTGGGAAGAGAAGCTTCAGAAGACTGAAGAGATCCACAAGGAGCGGGAAGCCGCTTTAGAGGAACTCGGTATCAGCATCGAAAAGGGATTCGTTGGTCTTTCCACCCCGAAGAACATGCCTCATTTGGTCAATCTGAGTGACGATGCGCTTATGAATGAGTGCCTCATCTACAATCTCAAACCGGGAACTACGACCGTAGGCAACTCCGACGCCAAGGACCAGACCGCGACCATTCGCCTTAACGGCTCTCAAATTCTTGCACACCACTGCGACCTCGAAAACGTGGATGGTACTGTCACGGTAGTGCCCCAGGAAGGCGCGAGCATCATGGTGAATGGACTCCGAATCGACAAGTCGACGCAGCTGAGAAGTGGCCACCGCATCATCCTCGGCGACTTTCACATCTTCCGGTTCAACAATCCAGGAGAAGTACGAGCAGAGCGCGCTGAGATTGGGAAGAGCTTGCTGCGGCACTCTGTACATGCCAGCCAGCTCAACTCTCCTTCGCCGGCACCTCGACCCGGACACGACAGGACACACAGCACCATCAGCCTCGCCAACTCGGAGTTTGATCCGGACAGCCCGAGAGCATCTTCGCCTGCTTTTTGGCAGCGCGGGAAGGAGTCTGAATTCTCGTTCGCGCGGAGGGAAGCTCTTGCTGCATGGTTAGGGCCGGACAAGCGTCTCGAGAATCTGCCGGACGATGAGTTCGATGCCATCATTGATGACCTGCAACGGCAACGTGACAATCGCAAAGCTGGCAATGCAAATCGTCTTTTTGAGCAAGACGAAGACATGGAGTCAACATCGTCGTACCCGATACGAGAGAAATATGCGTCCAACGGAACTATTGATAACTTCTCGCTGGATACAATGCTGACCTCACCATCCACGCCGCAGTATGAGGATAGCGAGAAGATGCGAGATATGAAGAGCGACATGCAAGATAAGCTAAACAAGCAAAAGGAGGACTTTCAAACCAAGCTTAAGGCTGACGAAGAAGCGAAGGTGGAGTTGGCGCAACTGCGCGCTGCCAAAGAAGAGATGGAGGCGAAGCTGAGAGAACAAAAAGCGACGTTCGAGCGCCAGTTGAGGAAGCTGGGTGTCGAGCCCGAGCCCGAAGACGAAGCCTCGCCTGCGACAGACGGCCTGAATGAGCAACAGCTAGCACGCGCGAGGACGGCGTTCCAGCACTGGCGAAAACGGAAATATGTCACAATGGCTGAGACGATCCTGCAAAATGCTGCAACCTTGAAGGAAGCTCAGGTCATGAGTCAGCAGATGGACAAGAACGTCGTCTTCCAGTTCTGCATTGTTGACGTTGGTCAGACTGTACCCTCTACATACGATCTCATCAACCTTGCAGATACCGGAGAGGAAGACGATGACGAACTGGACGATACACCGAAGCCATGTGTCGGCGTGCGCGTGATCGATTTCAAGCACGAAGTGATACACCTGTGGTCGCTACAGAAACTGCGTCAACGCGTGCGGCGGATGCATCAAATGCATCAGTACGTGAATCGTCCCGAGTACATGCAGCACTTCAATCCAGAGAGTCCTTTCTCGGATCCCTGTATGCCCGAATTTTCTCGCATCGGCGACGTCGACGTGCCGCTCGCTGCTGTCTTCGAGTCAAGGGTGCGGGACATGAAACTCGACGTTATCTCTCCATACACTGCCAACCCCATCGGCATCATTCATTTGTCTGTCGAACCGTCCTCGGCAGAAGCCCCAACAACGACACTGAATTTCAGCGTCACATTGCACGAGCTCGTGGGGTTCCCTGAGCGAGAAGGGACTGACGTCCATGCTCTGCTGTACCTGCCCACTCTTTCGAAAGAGGGAGGTGCAACGAGCACCATGTTCATGAACAAGTTCGACGAGGGGCCTATCCGTTTCCAAACCTTCCACAGCATGAGCATACCATATCCAAGTCCGACAGACACGTTCTTGCGGGTCGCTGTCTTCGCACGAGTGACGTCCATGCACCTCGACAAGCTCCTGAGCTGGGACGACATGCGAGACCAGGCGCCTCAACGGAAGCCGAAGCGTCGTGCTGCGCGGATTGCCGAGTCTGAGTTCTACACCGAAGATACTCACGATATCTTCTCACGCATTCAGATTCAGGAGATTACAGATGATGGGACGTACCAGCCTGTTGAAGTGACTCAGAGTAGCGTCCTGGACGCCGGTGTGTATCAGCTGCATCAGGGGTTGGCAAGACGCGTTGTAGTCAACCTTACCCACACTTGCGGCGACACCCTGCAATGGCAAAATGTTACGTCTATGCGCATGGGCCGCATCCGTCTGATCGATGCATCTGGCAATGCTCCTGGAATCGACTCTCCCGTCCGAGAAGTTCCCATCGACTTGACCGCGCCGCCAACCGTCAAGGACAATGCTGACGGCACCACAAACGTTAAGTTCATCGGCCGCTGGGACAGCACAGCCCACGGCTCTCTTCTCCTCGACCGCACCACCCAGGATAAGTACCGCGTGCAAGCTAATCTGCTCTTCAACGTCACGTCATCGAAATTAGACGAGCCGATGGTTTTCTCTCTCGACCTCAACATGCAGATCCGCAACCGCGCGTACACGCGCCAGAACTCGCTCTTCTCCCTCTCCAATCTTTGGAACCAGGTCAAGGTTGTCCACTCGACGGTCGGCATCTTCAATGTCGCCATCCGCCCGACCTCTGTCAAGCGCGCCACAGACTTGTGGCGCATGAACACACGCGAGGACTACGTCAAAGGCGAAGAAGACCTCGCAGACTGGACGCCGCGCGGCGTCTCTTTAGTGAAAGACTACATCGAAGTCGAGCGCCGACGGCGCCGCATCGCAGAAATCGAACTCGCGCGTACAGTGCTTTCGCCCAAGACACTCAGCATCGCCAACCCCTCAATCCCAGCAGACCCGCAACAAGACCTTTCCCCCCGCCAAAAAGACCTGCTCTCCCGCATTCTCTCCCTGTGGACCTCCCACCGCGCTCCCGAATCCATCATCCTCTCCGCGCGTAACCTCGAACCACCCCCGGCTGGCGCCGCCTTCGCCCCAACTTCCTCAAGCCGCGGCACAAGTCCGAGCCCAAATCTCAGTCTCACGGCCACCGTCAGCTTTATCCGCAAGAATCCCAATTTGCTCAAGGCGTCGTTCCTGCTCACGCCGGACCCGACGAATACCCGCTGGATCAGACGCTACGTCGAGTTCCGCCGTCCGTATCTGCACATCTACTCCGTGGACGGAGATGAGTTGAACGCTGTTAATCTGACCAACGCGCGCGTGAACCACTCCCCCGAACTCGCACGCTTGATGAGCGGCGGTGGTAACGCCAGTGCTGGTGCAGGGACCACTCGAGGTCATGCAAGGAACGTCTCCGACACCGTCACCCCGCAACAGAAAGACACGTTGTTCGCCGTGTTTGCAAAGACGAATACGTATATTTTTCGCGCCAAGAGCGAGAGGGAGAAGATTGAGTGGATTCTGAGAATGGATCAGGGGTATTTCTCCAGTGGAGAGGACTCGGGGTGAGACGGTGTGTGGTGGAGCAGAAAGTAAAGAAAAGTGTGCATAGGTACTGTGTTGTGTGGGCGTTTTGTAGGCTTGTGGATTTGTGAGCGTGGGATTGTTGGATTTTGCATTTACAGGTGCTTGGATACCCAGAGCGATTGCATAGCGCGCGCGAATCAAGAGTCTAAAGATATTCATCTGTGTTTTGCGACATGCTTGCTCTAATCTCGCGCCTGACATTGATAAACGCCGGATCCGTCATTGACACGGCCATATATACCACTATAACCTCAATCCTCGATATCATCATCCTCGAGCACAAGACTCGCCCCCTTGGCCGACAGGCCCGCAATCGCAGACTCCTCCTCCTCTTCCTTGTGCTCAACAAATCTCACGCCCTTTCTCCGCCGCGGCGTCGCAGGCACATCCTTATCCGTGGCCCACTGTTCCTGCTCGCCGCCCTGCTGCTCCAGCGCATCTTCCGCGTCTGCCTCTGTGCCGGTGCTGCTCCCCGTCGCGTGGAAGGCGGTGATTTTCTGAATCTCGCGGATAGTGGCCGCGGTTGAGGGCGAGGGGATGCGGGATTTGCGGAGAATGGTGGTGAGGTAGGGAAGGCGCTCGAGGAGCATTTCGTAGCGTGCGGAGCCGCCGCTGCCGAGGAGGGTTGGAGTCGGTTCGTCGGTTGGTTGGGGTGTGGAGCTTGTGGGTGGTGGTTGGGATGGAGTCGTGTTGCTGGTCCATGATTCGACGCCGCTGGTTTGGAGCGAGGGCTTGAAGGACCCTGTGCCTGTGGAAAGCAGCTCACCGCGCTGCGCCCGTGATATCCATAGCTCGAGGAGATCGTTGGTTTCTTCTTGCTGTTTCCAGAGTCGTAGCGAGGCGGGATAGTACATAGCGAATGCGCTGCCGCTTTTGGGCGGTCCGGCTCCTTGCCCTTTGGCCTTGATGCCCATTACGCCTTGAGGTGGGGCCAGGCGTTTGACAGGATGTGGCAGGTTATATAAAAGCCCGCGTACGCTTGTTTGGAAGCACATCTCGTCTTGGCGAAGGTTATCCGCACTTGTCCCGTGGAGATTCCGCCGTCCAGAGCCTGCGCCGAACCGGTCTGGTGACAGCAGATCGGCATCAGACAAAGCTTCAATGCAGCCGTCTACCGAGTCCATAGTTTCTTCGCTGTCTGCTCCTCCACATGAAAGAACGTAGTTCTCGTGTAGTGCTGCGGTGAAGGTGTGTGTGTCGGTGCCAAGCTCATCGATGAGCGTGTCCAGATTGACCTCCGAGGCCTTTGGCCGACGTCTGTCAGGGAACGAGTGCGGCGGTTGAGGAACAGGGTTGTTTGGGTCTTCCGGCAGGCGCTTGTTGTAGACGACTCTCCCGACGGCGTGGAAGATGCCCAGAGTGCTTTCTCGCTGCGTTACCAACTCCAGCGACTCCTTCTCCATCTTGGTGATTGGCGCATCTTTAGGGCCTTTCTTTTTCGAAAAGTTGACCTTGGCCCCCCATCCATCCGACTCATCCCCTCGCAAGCAAAGAAACTCGAGAGACGAGACAGCGCTGCGTATGTCTCCGAGCTCTGCGAGGCGCTGTATGACTTGAGGCCCAACCGTGTTCCTGCGTGCCGACTTGCGCGCCTCTTTGATCACAATAAGGTCGAGTGCCTTTGTCATATACGTAGGTGCAATTGGGTTGAATTCGATGACTGATACCCCGGGGTGGGTCAAGATCTCAGGGCCGAGCAAACGGTGAGCGGTGAAGCTGTCTGCGGCAGCTGTGTGCGTGGACAGCAGTGTCTCAGAGATGATCATAACGATGGGCGTGATGTGCGTGCTAGAGGCGGCCTGCTTGGCAAAGAACGTAGTAGCTGAGGGAGTAGTGGCAGCAAGAAAGTTGAGAACAGACGATCGAAAAGCTTGCACGGCAGGAGACGCACGCGCGAATGTATTGGGAAACTCCTCTACAAGGACGAGTTGCTTTTGTCTACCGTCAGTGCTCGACTGAACTTGCGTTGGGACTGGCTGAGGTTCATCGAACGTGAGGCTGCCGAATGCGCCTGCTCGTCCTACGAAGTCTTCAAATTGCGCAGTCGCCGATACTATGCCCTCAGAAGCTGTCATAGAGCTGGCAGGGTTCTTCCATTCATGCATGTGAATGCCTAGCTCTTTGGAGAGGAGGGCCATGGTTGTGGTCTTGCCGCTGCCAGCGGGGCCTTTGAGCAGCAGCAGGCGCTTCCTCTGCTGGCCGCTGTAGACATCGTCGAGCCATGTGCGAACATCTGAGACCTTCTTCTTGTGCACCGCCAGCTCGTCGAGCGACACAGGGCCGTACTTGTCCGTCCACGGCCGTCCATCTACTGATTCGGTGCGAGCTGGCTGTGCCGGTGGAGGGGTGCTACGGGCGCCGGTCGCTGTGCGAAGAAACTTCTGGCTGCCCTTGGGGCCACTGCCAGCGTCAGAGGCAGCAAGAGCCGTGGCACTCTTGCGCTTGCGCACGGGCAGGGAGGCTGGTGGCTGGGAACGCCGATCATCGTCGGAGGACTCGAGGATGTCGTCGAGGTCTTGTAGCGGTGTGGCGCGTTTCTCAGGGCTGGGTGTCGGCGCAGCCTGCACAGCTTGCACAGCCTGCACAGCTTGTGGACGGGGAATAGAGCCTGGGCGGAAGAAGGATGTAATGGGTTTATGGGCCGGCTTTGGCTTTGACTTCAGCTTCCCTGGAGACTTGGTGGGCGACTTTTGGAGGACTGGCGCAACTGATGACGGCTTCGGCGACACTGCACGTCTCGTCTGCGCGCGAGTCACCTTCGCCTTGCCGTTGCTCTGCACATCAGTGGGCGAACCAGCTAGTGCGCCCCTCTTGGATCTCTTGGTAGGAGGTTGTGGAGGAGGCGGTGAACTGCCGCCCTCATCGTCTGAAGAGAGCACAATGGGCTGCTTGCGCGCAGCTCGTGGCTTCACCATGCCGCCTCAACTTGGGCGGACTGGAAGGCGGTCCGCGGCACGTTGACATGCTTGAACGGCTGTGGTTGGAGCGTTTGCGCGAGCTTGACGCGAACCTCGAATTGTGGAGAGAGTGAGAACGCGAAAGTACGCTTAGTCACGTGAGAGGAGACTAGCGCGAAATCGATTGACTGCTTCGCTGGCAAGCTGCATACTGCATACACCCACAGACCGCATCTCCGCCTCTGTGCATGTGTACCCGCTCACTAATGATGCAACTCCCTGAGACTGCTGCGGCTAACGGGCGCCTCTGCACGCCTGCTGACGTTGCACCACTCACAGACAACCACATACCCACCATCATTCTGCCCGCATAGGAGGTCCGATGTCCACCTCAAGCACGGACAACACATGCCCATCGATCTGCTTCCTTCTACTTCGAATCAGTCATAATGCCGCCTGACTCCTCTCCCAGCCTCTTCAATACAAGCAGAGCACGTCGAGCTCCCTTGTTGTTGTTGTCTTCGTGGCTCGTTGTAAGAGGTATGACATGAGCACCCGCGGCGAGACAGGACCCACACGTCTGCGAGGCTGGTGATGCTGTTCTTAGACGCTGAATATGCTTCGACTGGGGCGCATAGATTACTCGGCTCGGACTACGCTGCCAGCTCACTCTCCCTGCCCTTGTCTCCATTGGACCGTCATGCACATCCAACACAAGTCACCTTATGCACGGCTCACAAACACTCACCATGCATCGCCTCTTATATAGCCCCTAATGCGCGTATCCGCTGGCCATTTACATGTTCCCCCGTCAGAGTGCCACGCAAGCAGTCTTATAGCCTCACAATTGTGAAGATTGCTGCCCACTTTTGTGCAAGCCAGACATAACTACTCCAGGATAACGGCGCTCGGGGTCCCCACACTCAGACACAGGGGCCATCCCGATTGCCATCATGGCAAAGAAGAAGGGCAAGAAGAATACCCAGAAGCAGGCCGATATCACATCTGCGCCAGCAAGTCCCAAGCCAGAGCCGACTGCAGCTCTTGAGGAGTCTGCTCCTGAAGTCGCCGAGCCTCTGCAATTGACACCAGAAGTGCCTACCGTCGACACAATACCAGACGAGCAACCAGAGCCAGCAACAGAAGCTCTGGAGACCAAGATCGACGAAACAGTAGATGGACCCACTCTAGAACCGACCACTGAGGAACCGGCTGAAGTAGAGGCCCCTTCATCTGCAGAGAAGGAGTTGGCTGAGTCAAGCTCACCGAAAGACGAGACAGTTGCAGAGCCAATTGTAGACCCAGCAACGGAAGGCGAGGCTCCGCTTGCGGAGGCCGCTGTTGATGAAGCAAGCACTGCAAAAGAGGAGGAGGAGGCGGCGGTAACAGAGGCCACGACAGCACCAATCGAGCCAGTAGAAGCTGCGCACGAGGTGGTCGAGCCGGCTGAGGAGACCCCAGATGCACTTGAGCCAGAGGCTACCCCCGCGCCTGTAGCCGAAGGTGAAACTGAAGCTACCAGCGCGCCGGTCGAAGATACTGCCGTCTCAGCTTTGGAGCCGCCAGCAGAACCTGAGCAAAGCGCGGTAGCTGAGTCGCAAGACGCAGAAGCATCCGAAGTTACTCAAGATGCAAACGATGAACAAGCAGATTCTGCCGCAGTAGCGACGTCTGAACTGCCGCCAGTCACCGAAGAGTCACGGGAAGAAACGCAGCCGGTGGAGGAAACCACAACAGATGCGCCTACCGAAACGACAAAATTAGAGCCAACAGAAACAGCTGTGGTTGAGCCATCAGATCCTGTTGCAGATGATGACTGGGCCCCCATATCGACGAAGAGCAAGAAGAAGAAGGGCAAGAAGAACAAGGCTGCCCCTGCCGAACCCGTCACTGAAGTCGCAGAGTCAAATGTCATCCCGGAACGTCCAAAAGACGAGCCTGAAGCAGATCAGCCAATCGAAGAGCTGAAAGGTACGTCTTATGCAATACACTGATTGCTTCACGGACAGTTTCACTAATTTGTGGATAGCGGAGCCCACTGTAGTACCCCAGGAATCGGTACCAGAAATCCCAGAGGCTGACCAGCGACCGATCGCTGAGGATAAGCTGGTACCCGAACCAGCGGTCGAGCCAGAATCGATCGTCCAGGAGCCTGCTATCGAGCGTCCAGCAGCGGTTGAGCCAGCGGTTGTCAACACAGCACGAGCGCCTGCGCCTCGTCCCGAACCAGAACCAGAGCCGCCTGTAGCTCCCGCTGCTGCTGCTGACCCTGGTCTCTCTAATGCCGAACATGACACCTGTCAACCAACCCCTGCTGCATCGAAGCAGTCTCCACGATCGCCTCATTCCGTGGTCACCGTAATGACGAAGTCCAGAGCTGCAGAGGCTCCGCGGTTACGTGAAGCGCCAGCCCCTTCAAAGGCTGCTCGTCGAGTCGTTGACGATAGACCACCAGCCCCCAGCCCACCTGTGGAGAGAGCTCGCACGCGACATGTCCCAGCTTTCGACGATGATGACGATTCGGATTCGGCCCTTGTCCATTCTCGACGACAAAATCGAGGCGGTGAGGCGTTGGTCTCCTCACGTGACAGCAGTGGGTCCCGTTACCCACCACATGCAGCGCCAGCGCATCATCCCCGTGCTAGCGGCTTCGCCTCGCGTGTGCCAGTCGAGCACTATCCCAACCCTCCACCGCCTCCTCCTGGGTATCATCCAAGGTATGGGTACACGCCCGGTGCCCCACCCTACTACCCAAATCAACATAGCTATGGCATGAGTCAGCCCGGTTATTCAAATCCCAACCCCTACGGCCCCTCCTCCCACAACTCTTCCTCCCCATATCAAGAAACTTGGAACCAGTACCCACCAGGGTATCCCCCTAATGGCAATTCACACCAACATCATGACACCTCGGGTTCCAGAGACTATGGCATGGGCATGCCTGCTATAGAGAACGGCTCTCCATTTGACGGTGAAACAGCTGATATCTTCTCTCGTATCTCCCAGGCCATTCCTGACCTGCACGCCTCGCTTGCGAGACAGAAGGAAGTACATGGTCAGCTCTCACAGAAGCTAAGAGCCAAGGACGAGGAGATATATGAGCTCAAGGAGAGGATCATCCTAATCGAGAACAAGCACTCAGCTGAGGCCAAGGAGCAGGTAAAAGAGCTTCGTGAGCAGATTGCCGAGACTCACAAACACAAGAGGGAGGCAGAGGACACTAAAGTTGCGTGGGAAGCATCGACAAAGTCTTGGGAGACCAAGTTGAAAGAGCTAGAAGCCATGTATGCATCTGAGAAGGCGCAGGCGAAGAAGGAGTTTGACGAGTGGAAAGCGGCGGCGACCACACGGCATGATGCTGAGAAGATCGCGCTTGCCATCCAGTACGACAAGAAGCTCAAGGAAGCAGATGTCCTAGCAGAAACCCGAAGACAAGAAGAGGTGGATGCACTTGCTGCCGAAAAGGAGGATCTGAGAGCAGAGCATGAGCGACAGCAGCAGGAGCGCGAGGCTATCTTCACCACTGAGCGCGATGAGCTTGAGACAAAGTTCAGCGATGCTCAGCGGGAGCACGAAGAGGCCCGCGAGAACTGGCTGGCTGAGCGCGAGGCTCTGATCAGAAGCCACCAAGAGCACAGTGATAGCCTTCAAAGTGGCTGGAGCGAAGAGCGCGAGGCTTTGGATGCTGCATACCAAGCGGCCAAGGAGGAGTCCGACAGGGCTTGGGCTGAGCTTCACAGTGAGGCGAACCGACGAGCTGATGAGTTGTCCCGTGAAAAGGACGACCTGCTCCAAAAGTACGAAGAACTGAAGGCCGAGAGCCAGAAGGAGAAGGAAATCATCAAGAGCGTCGCTGCCAACCTCGAGTCCGAGAAATCCAGACTGGAGAAAATGATGGAATGCTATGGAGACATTGCAGAAATCAAGAGCAAAGGCGACACCTACTAGTAAGTGCTTTTGGACCGTTCAATTTGATTTTGGAGGATTTCCAGGGTGTTGAGGAGGGCCAAATGTCTTGGGTCATTTGCGCCTGCCCACCAGCAAGCGCACGTGGCATCCAAGGCAGGCAGCCTGGACTGTATCTCGATCGTAGAGTTAGACAGTTATCCTCGTGTTCCGTAAATGCAATTGCTTCCGTCACATCTGCTTCCCCTGCCTCTGCTTTATTGTTATTTGAATATTCGCTGACCATGTTATCAGCCTGGTATCCTTTTCGCAGCTGCAGAAGCAAATCATCGACCTTGCTGCCACCCACTTCAAGCACCTCCCGGTACGCCCTCCTCATGAGGAGCTGGCGCAGGTGCCGCATAACCTTCCATCGTTCTTAGGCGACACTCCAGCCTCCAGGTGCGTATTGTGTCATCCTTTGAACCCCAGCATCCACTAACCCGAGAGATCCAGACAAGTCCGCGCTGCATACATCGCACACACAGTCTCGAAGCTGATTACCTACCGTGTATTCGGGCCGTTCCTGTTCAGCTTGGGTCGTCGTTACGACAAAGCAGACTCCCTCTTTTTGTCCATGAGCCACCACATCCGCGACAAGAGCACAAGGAAGGAGGCCATCTGGCGTCAGCAAACTCTTCTTGCTGCATTCACAAGCAGTGGGGCAAAGCAGCGCATCAACACTGCTGCCGGTACCGTTGTCGAAGAGATCGTCAATGCGATCAAGCACTTCGCCGATCCAAGAGAAGAAGAAGGTATCAAGATTGCTGTGAAGAGGATCGTCAAGCTCGCTGCTGAGACGTGGCGCTTTGCCCGTCTTGAGCGTGAGATGATCACCGCTACTATGCCAGCTCTGTACGATGAAGAGCACCAGTTCACAGGTCCAGATTTCTGGCCTGCGTATGATAGTACTCACAAGCCTGATGGCACTCTGATAGGTTCGCTTGCCGATACCATACACCCATCCGACGGACAGCCTACACTCTTGTTGAGGCTCTTCCCGGTCATCTACCGCGAACCGAAACACGAAAACTTCCACGCGAACGGCGAGAGAAACGACGAAGGTTGCATCTACCATCACGGTGTGGCTCTGTATGACGACGCAGAGCCTGTCATCACAAGGGCGGAGGAGCTCAAATCAGCCGGTTTGCCATCCTTCACCACTGCTTCTCCGACGAATGCTGAATTTGGGAAGTTTCCGCCGCCTATGGTTCCTCCGCCCAGAAATCCTCTCCCACCCACACCGGCTATGTCTGAGAAGACAACGTCAGTCCGAACTAAATCACCACCGCCGTCTCCACATGATGGACAGGATCTGTCACCAAGAAGACGCAGGACGCCGCCTCCGCCTCCTTCATCAATTGCCGCGCTCAACGAGCACACAACTTTACCCGTGCGTGCGTACCAACGACCTCCGCCAGGACCTATCGATTTTGCGTCCCCTCGCAACATTCTTGGTATGCCGCCTCCTGTCGAGAGCATCTTCACAGAAGCTCCGTCCAAAGCTTCCAAGACCCCGCCCGAGTCGGTTTTTACGGAGACCGGCCGCTTGCTTGCCGAAAGTGCCACGATACCTGAGGCAGTGGAAGAGGAAGAGCTGCCTGAGCCCACGCCAGGAGACAGTGAGACGCTACCCGTATTTCTCGAACATGAGCCGCCTACACCGCCGCGCTCCCCACACTCGCGATCTAGCACGCCACCGCGCCCGGCATCTCCATTGTTTGAGGCAGTCGACGAGATTGAATCGCTACAATCTCATCGCATCCTGCCATCATTGAGGCGTCGCCGCTCTACACGTACCCGCAACACTGAAGACGAATTGCCTGACATCACGCCTCGTCCAGAGACCTTGCGACGTACGAGCGGCTATGCGCTCAGCAGTCGAACCCTGAGAAGCGAGCGCAGTGAGCGCACGGAACGGTCTGGCAAGTCCGAACGCACCGAGCGGACTGAGAAGCCAGATCTCAAGACGCGGTACATGTGCGAAAGCCGCAGCGCTGGCGTCAAGGCACTGTACCCGAACAGCCCAATGTCCATGCAGAACGGCAAAGCTTTCAAGGAAGCAATGCAGGCCAAGAGGGCCTCGAAGGATTCTATGCGGTCCGACAGCCACCAGAAATGGCTGAAGGAGCAGAGGAAGCAAAGCCCAGAGAAGCATGGAAGGTCCGAAAAATCCGAAAGATCCGAGAGATCTGAGAAGCCTGAACGGTCTGAACGATCTGAGCGATCTGAGCGACCGGAGAGGTCCGATAGAGGCTCCAGAGAGCTGCGACGCGCAAAGAGCGCGAAGAGTGTCGCCGAGACCATTCCCGACAATGGGACTTGGGACACCAACTCTACACTCTCCAGCCTGGAGACGAACACACAGTTCTCAGTCAATGAGCACTAGCTCTGCCACCGAGCTTCATATTTCATTGCTTTACGCATGCTTTTGGACTCGCTCTCATATGTCATTTGTTTCGTCTTTCAGCGTTTCCTCTTTTCGTCATGGGTCTTATCTCTTTAATGGGGCATATCAGCGGGTGCAGGATGAGCTTCAGCGGTGTCATTTACGACGTACGAGCATGTGTAACGGCCGAACATAGCATGACAAGACATAATGAACTTAGCGAGCATCGGCACGACTGACGTCGTATGGCCTAGCGAGTTGCATATTTTGATTTCAATGGCGTTCTGGGGGCTTCACTTCGAACTGTACATCATAATACACACAATTTTTCCCGGTACTGTTGACAATACCATGATAATATCTCCGACACACCATATGAGTGCGCAATGTTGCAATTGTTTACTCCTATAGCCTTGCCGGCTTTTCAAACGCAAACAACCCCCTGCCTTTCTTCTTCTGATCCTGCCACACCCATCCCGATTTCCCCACTATCTCTCCCGCCTCTCCGATCATCTGCCTGAGTGTACTCTCATCTCCATGGTTAGCAAGGAAACGTTTGCCATCGCTCTTCAATCGCCCGACAACATGACCTCGCAAAGGACTCCCGTCGCGGTTGAACTCGACAGTATATGTCTGCACCATGTCAGCGAGATTGCTCATGGCACATCGAGACTCCAGGGTGACAAACCTCAACAATGCATTGCCCCTGCGCCTCCTCTGCCAACTTAGGCACCTCGACATCACTCAGCACCTCCGGTAGTACGTTCTCAACCGGATATGTTGCACTCCTTGGTTCCGTCCCAAGGATAACGACATGCTGATAGCTCAACACACCACCATTACACAATACAAGTCCCTTCTTCCCTTTGCCAGAACGCAGCTGTCGCGTCATCTCAGTCAGCGCGTGCATACTGTAATTATTCCCCGCGCCGCCAAAACTCGTCAACCCACCAAGCAGCGTTAGCGGCTTCGAGCCACCTACTATGGGCAAATTGAGAGCAGTAGCCGCCAGCTTGGGCACAATCGGGAAGCACGAGTAGATGTCGATGAGATCCAGCTCTGTCGCAGACGTCTCGGATACGTCGAGAGCGGCAGAAAGCGAACGTTCAATCGACGGTGAAGTGTGGAAGTTCGGACGGTGCCAGAACTCGGACGAGTCGGATGTTCCCGCGCCGCCGAGCGGGTAGATCCATTTTGACTCCGGGATGGATAGGCGTTTAGCGTGCGCTGCGGAGGTGAGGATGATTGCGCCTGCGAGGTTTACCGTGTTGAATGCGTTCATCAGGAGTGGATAGGGCAGGCATATCATCCTGTTCTTCGGGCTGACTGTGCCGATGGCTACCTCATCATGGCGCTGGCCCTGGCTCCACGCATACTCCTGCGTGGAAGCAATGCTGCTAAACTCGGCGTAGAGCTTTGCGCTTTCCTCGTTGTTGGCTTTCAGGCTCTGGCCGCGGTGAGCGCGGAACGCATTCTCGTACAATGGGTAGACATGAATAGGAGCACCGATCTGGTGGATCGCGCCGAGGTCTGTGGGGGAGTGAGTGCTGAGTGTCTGCCAGAGGGTGGAGATCCTACTATTCCCGAGGTCTCGGCCGGTGGGCGTGAAGACAGAGTCTACGGCTGACGAGGGCTTGGTCCAGCCTGGTGGAGGTAGCTTTTTGGCTGCAGCACATGCCGATACTGGACTTTGTTAGGAATCATGTGTGCGCTGTTGCGGGCGAGATGACACACGTGATGCTAAGGCTTCACCACCCGTGATGACTGCTACTTTGGTCTCTCCCTTCGCGATTCGTTTCGCTGCTTCGTCAAAGAGTTTCCCCGGCTGGTTGCCACCATGCTCCGAGTAGTGCTTCCAGTTGACGCCATCTTGTACGCCAAGTCTTTCTGCCAATAGGCCAGGAAGATCGGGATACGGCCAAGTCCAGGTCTTCACGACGTCGATGCTGTCGATCGCAGACTTGAGATCTGATACAGAGTTTGGCGAGGCGTCTTTCAGGGCGATCTCGATGGCTTCGAGCATAAGCGTTGCCGGCTCCTTTGCATTGTTGACATCGCGGTTTTTCACATCGCCTACGCCGATGATTACTGGTACTTCGGACATTATGACACGGCTTTTAGTGTGAAGTTTATGATGAATTTAGTAGAGAGCTGTAGCTCGGTCTGAGATACGGACTACATGCTGCTGATTATGTTGTGGTTGGAGAGTCGTGAGGAGCGAGAGGAGGGCTTGCCGAGGTAACTTGGGCACAGATCAGATTAGATAGCAGTAATCACATCTCACACCTCAAAGTCGACACCAACTCTGCGATACTTTCAAATTTTCATCACCACGCGAGTATATCGAACCCTCGTCAAACGAGAATACGGTGGTGAGTTATTGCTCTGGGCGCTATCAGCGATGAATGACTCAGCACCCTCGGTGCTCCAAACCACGGTGCTCCAAACCACGGTTTCACGTTGATCGTTTCATCGGCTCCCCACGCTCGACGGTAAGTTTTTTCAGAGGACTACAATGCCCATCACCGCAGAAAACACTGCATATGAGAATGAAGAATACAGGTTTTTTGATAGCGACATGCTTATGCACTGTTTGAACACGCACCGTCAACAATTTTTGATTCATACAGCATACAGTTCTCAGTGATACCAGCAATCGATGACCAGCTCGACGTGACGCTTCGGACCTCCGAAACATGACAACGGTCAGATAGCGGATGCGGCAATGGCGTCCTATTCTTAGGTGTATATGCGCCAATGTTTTGTTTCTCGAATGTATCTTGCTCTCACATCCGTTCTCCTTTTGTCTGGCCATCGTATATCTACTTTACTCCTGTGGTATATTTGTGACCACAATCTACCGCTCCTCAGTTCAGGACTCGATCTTTGTAACATCATCCCACAATGCCTTCAAGAGACCCACCAGTTATCTCCAAGATCCCCACCACAGAACCAGACACCAAAGCCCTGCCCCGGATACTCTGCCTACATGGTGGCGGAGTTAATGCAGCGATCTTTGAGGCACAATCGCGATCCCTCATCCGGCACTTACAACACTCCTTCCGTCTTGTATGGGCAGACGCACCTTTCTTCTGCGATCCGCACGCCGATGTTATTGATGTCTATGGCTCATACGCGCCTTTCCGCCGTTGGCTCAGATGGCTTCCAGAACATGCTGAAATTGACGCCGAAAGCTGTATAGAAGAGATGGGATACGCCATACGGACCACCATGGAGGCTGACGATCGAGAAGGGGCCACAGGGGAGTGGGTCGGACTGATGGGTTTCAGTCAGGGTGCGAAAGTTTCCGCGAGCATATTGCTCGAGCAGCAAGCAAGAGAAGCGAGAGCGCGGAGAGAAGGGCGTAGCGTTGATGTCGGCTTCACAGAGATTCCGGACCTACATTGGAGATTTGGTATTTTGCTCGCAGGGAGAGCGCCGCTCAGCAACCTTAATCCCGATGTATTGACCAGCTCTGCATTAGTGGGCGCTGGCGATCTGTCAGAGGGATTCCAATTCTGCAAAGAGGTGGACGAGGGCACGGTCCTGAGGATGCCTACGTTGCATGTACATGGCATGGCTGACGCGGGCCTTCATTTGCACCAGAAATTGCTGCACGAATATTGCTCGAAGGACTCTACAACGCTGGTGGAGTGGGAAGGCGCACATCGAATACCCCTCAAGAGCAAGGATGTTGATCGGGTCGTTGGTGCAATATACGACATTGCAGAGAAGACTGGAGTCAGAGTGATTCGAACATTATAGATACCCACGCACGATTGGAAGCCATGTTTTTCTCTGAGTTGCACACCCTTGTAGCCAAATTGAAGCCTCCGCGGAGCGCCAACACTAGTAGACATCACCGACCTCGAACTCTGAACACCATACGAGTACGCACTACAGTACATTCGAACACTATATTGAAAGCCATTGTGAAGAAGCCATCGACACTCTAACTGTGGCTTCCTTGAGGCACAAAGTTTGAAGGTGGCTTTGAGAGGTGAAAAGTCATGACGTGGAACTGCTGTTTGTGACGCAATGATCAAGACTTCCAACTTCGGTCCATGACATTCAAAGACGGGCACGGCACCCATTGAAGCAGAACAACTGACTGACATCTGCTATTTGCTTATTCCTTCACACCATAAAGTCTACCACCATGTCCAGCCAGCCAGGATCTCATACTGCCGACGCAGATATCCCGAACAAGGCTCAACAAGAGGCACCTCAGGGAAAGAAGGAAAACATGGCAGAAGTGATTGTACGAAATGCAATCGATTCAACATTGGACTAATACATACCTAGGGTAGAGCTCCTGGTCACATTGCCGGCGTCGAGGGGAAAAGCGTAAGACTGCAACGCGAATTTATGCACTTGTATGGTTGTTGACTTCAGACACAGACGAACAACACCGCCGCAGATCCCAACCCCGAAATTGCGCGAAGCCATGCCAAAGACGGAGGTAAAGCCTCTATTGTGCCCCAGAAGATTCAGGAGGAGTTGCCTGAGAGCATTGAGCGCGCTGTGCCGAATGTAATCCACGATACAGGCAGTAAGTGAAGGCCAGCATTTAGAGCGAATTTACTTGCATACATTCGAGAACTGGAATGTTGTCAAACACATGCCGGTCTCTTGTGCCATGCATACTTATCATGATTGACTCTGGCCTCTATAACAAATGAAGCGCGCTTCCTTCACCAGCACTTGCTCATTCGACAGCTACCGGTCAATTCCCTAGGTTTCCCACTGTATCCCTGCAGACAAGATCCATTGGCCAGACAGGCAATGCCTGGCACGATATATACTGTATCTGAGTCTAGCTAAAAGATAATAATATTAAAAAGTACAGAGAATGTGAAACGAGATAAGTTTGCGCAGGCAAGGTTTGGAAGCGTATATTGTCCCAATGCACGTTATTTCTTGCGCTTCAAGAGTTTCGATGTGCATAACGAATCCGCCTTGCAGATGCACGTCCTTGAGGGCCTAGGAGTTGTTTCGACCAACAGTTGTTGTCTTGGCACCAAGGCTGGCTCCATCACCGTTTGTCCATCCTCGTTCCTACCACCTCTAGTGCAGAACACGTCTCTTGCCTTTGCTTTAACAAATTCATCTGTGCTCTATCTTGCAGTTCGAGCCTAATCCCATGGCTTCGCTCTTACGAATCGGTCAAGTCCTGAAGGGGCGTGCTAGCACATACAAGATTATGAAAGAAGTCCAAGATATTGTATGGTTTGCGAAGTGAGCAGAATACACCCAGTCTTCATACAAAACCTTATAATGGCTAGAAATCATTTGCAGGAGCTTGTGGTGATCAAGAGCGTCTTGGATCATCCGTGGGTAGAGAATGAAAGAAATGTCCTTAAAAGATTTCAGCACCGCACCCCATACCTCCGACCTTTGGTCGACGAAGTCGATGAGCCGTCTGTCCCTATTACTATCGCCCTAAAGTACTTGCAAGGAGACCTATTAGAAGCGTCTATTGCGAAAACGTTGAACAGGAGAGAACTCAAATACGTGTCGCGATGCGTACTGGAGGCACCGAAGACCTTACATGAGGATGGTTTTGTGCACACAGGTATAGTGCTTCCTTGAATTAGCGACAAGTTGTTTGTGATTAACAGATGAACCAGATGTCAAGCCAGATAATGTGTTCGTAAATCTTCAAGAAGGCGACGTTCGGTTTGCCGATGTCCAACTGGGCGACTTGGGTGAATGCTACCCCATTGACTCAGACTGGGCTACATCTGGCACCGTAGTGGGAGCACCGATGTGGACGAGTCCAGAGATTCTCATGGAACTGCCGTGGAACACTGCGGCTGACATATGGTCTTTCGGTACTATGGTGAGCAACAGCGCTGTTGCAACAACGGGTATGGACGAAAGCTGATGTCTTTATAGCTAATAAGCCTTATCTACGGTGGCCATTTCAATCTTTTCCAACCTAAAGGATTGAAACGTGATGACGAAGAGTATGTGCTTGGGGTTGTCGAAGAGCACTTCAAATATTTTGGTCCGTTCCCAGCCAAAATCGCCGAGATTGCAGACCCACAAACGGTTCAATCCATTATTTTGATCATGCAAAGCATCCCAAAGGAGAAAACAACGCCATTTTCGCGAACTACTGAGAGCGAAGTAAACCAGAGAGACAACATCTTCATATCAAAGATGATGAAACTCGACTGGAGAGACCGCCCAACAGCAAAGGAGTTGCTAGAAGACGAATGGTGGAATGATCAAGATTACTCTCGCGAATTCAAAAAGCGACAAAGATCCAGCCGAAGTTCTTTTTGAACAGGAAGACGATCAAAAATGCGAGCGTCGCAACTAAATTCAGCTGGGCTGCAGACAGAGAGACGACACGGGCTGAGGACATGGCTTACTGTCTCCTTGGCTTAGTCGAAGTTAACATGCCGATGCTCTACGGTGAAGGGGACCGCGCATTCTACCGTCTTCAGTTGGAGATCCTTCGACAGACGAATGAACACAGCATCTTTGCGCGGGAGTCTCCCGGAATGGCTCGATCCATGACAAGCGTATTAGCGCCTTCACCAGTGTACTTCAAAGACTCAGCTACGATCCATCCTACTACTTCGCCGAAACTGGCTGAAACGGTGGTGCACGAGGTCATCAATTATGGGCTAAGGATTAGTTTACCGTGCTTAGCGGCTGGAGCTCAAGGTGACCAAATCTTTGCACTGTTGGGTTGCGAACAGGGAAAGAGCGACAACGTTGGAATATTGTTCCAGATTCTGGGTCCTGGGAGATTCGGAAGAGTCCCTGGTACTCAGCTTGTCACTTTCAACGAAGCAGAGGAGGATGATGCCGAGTTACTCAGTATGTATTTGGTTGTCAAAAACGATGTTGATGATCGTCCAAGGAGCTCTGCGGTGCGGATGGTCCTAAGCAGGGTCTTAACAGATAGGCCTTGTTTCCTTCAGGCTGTCGCTGTCAGCAACATGCGGAAATCTCCCAAGGTCGACGTTTGGTCGGGAGAAGACGTGAATTCGTCCGTTATCGATAGCTTGAGCGTCGGAGAAGATGAAGCTGCAAATGTGCAGCTCGTTCTCGGGCCATTTCTGTCTGAGTTCTATAACATCATTTTTGGGATACGAGGTGGTCAAGCCGTGGTCCATTTAATCGACGATGTAAGGCACCGCCTCCCCGGTCAGGAACCTTTGGAGGCTATTGAACAAGATTGGTCGACAGATATGTGTTTAGATCCAAATGGCGAATGGGAGTCCAGAGGCGATTATGAGCAAATTCTCACGCCGGATCGAACCTTGGTTCAGCTATCAGCGAGAAGAGAAGTCATCCTCAGGACGAAAGTATGGGCTTTGACAGTCCAGATTTTTCAGTGCCTTTGCGATGCAACAGATGCATCAGGAGAAGACTACGTTTGTGATTTGCACAGCATGATAAGACTTCACAGTAAGTGCGGTGCAGCGGATGCCAGTAGTCCAGACTGTGTCTGTTGCGTCCAAGGTGTATTATCTGGTGAGTGGCACCTAATTGGGAATTGGCACTTCGGAGAACTTGAAAAGTTACAATTGTGAGAAGCCAGGAAGTAAAATACAACGCCGAGCATCCAGTGTGCGAAGGTTTCGCGTGAACAATCAATGATTAGCAAATAATGTCGCCGGTGCATCGCTCTCCTGCTGCTTCTTGATTACTTGTCCGTCTATGGCATCGTGCAGCATTTCACTTCTAGTTGTAGTAGAGGACTTGTTTTCGAGAAAATCGTTCACCTGGCAGCTGGGCTTCAGCTTGTTACAAAATGGTTTGACCACTTTGTCTCAGGAGGTCGGCCTACTGCAAAGGTATGTGAATACCACTCTGGGCGTCAGCCGTACGTAGGCAGACGGAGCACCAGACTTTTACAGCTCTAGGAGTTTCTGGGAAATTTCTAACGAGACCCAGGAAGCATCAGTAGACTGCATCAGTACAGCGCAAATATTCAGGGATGCTTTCAGACAAGCTTAAAGTAAGTCGCTGGCTCGCCGCTCTTTGCCACTCGTCGACAGCCTGTCCATCCATAATATCGTAAATATAGCACTCGCCCACAAGCCGATAATGCTCTCCGTCTCCCTGTGGGCGCAAAATGAAAGGAACAGAGCCGCCAAAAAGCACAACAACAATATCACCTTCCTGATGTGAGAAAGGGCCCACACCAAGCATTCCACGGGAGGTTATGAACAGTCCACGGCCCAGCACTGTGGGTCCACAATTGGCATAGTAGTGATATGCTGTCCTGGCTTGTTCGGAATCGAAGGGCCCAGGTTCGCGTATAGATTGACTCTCGATGAAGTACGATTCAATGTCCCAGTTTGCAAAGGCTCTGAAATCTCTGATATGGGCTTCGACATCTTGCACGATGTAGCCATCCGATGCATATCCGCCAGAGAGTGTGTGGGCCAAGGTGATTTCGTCGTATTGATCTTGGTGGTCTTTTATGAAACGCTGAAGATACGTGAGAGGATGCACAGAAGACCAGTCCTGTTGCCGGCCTGACTGAGTTAGAGTCAAGTGAGATTTTGTACCATCAACTCGTATACCGCGCACTGAGACAGTGTTCCCAAGGCCCAGGCTAATACAGCCATCGCAGGTGTGTGCGATGACATTAGGACTGACGCTTCTACTGGTCTTTCTGTCTGCGTTGTACAGATAACCCGTCCTTATCTTCGTCCAGTCTGGCACCCATGAATATCTGAACTGGTTATCACTCATCGACTCGTCGTGCTGGACTACAGCTAGGATGTCCACCTCCTCTAGCTGCAGCAAGATCTTCTTGGCAACAGCGAAGTACACGTCGACTACAGACAAAGAGTAATCCGGATCGACAAAGTTCGAGTGCTCAGGGTCGTAGTCTCGTGACAGAAGGCCCAAGAGGCCAAACACTTTGTCTCGTGCATCAGATGCCACCAATCGTCGAGTCGACACGAGCAGCCCGAAAAAGGTTACTTTATCCCAAGCTGAAGTCCAGTAGTTGTAAATTATGTAACACCTCCGAAGTCCAAGCATGGAGGTAAAAGAGAAACCTATATGTTGGTGGTGGTCAGACAGGTACAGCGCTGCGGCTCCGACATGTCTGAAGTCGATCTGCCCAAGACCCCAGAACACTTCTGCTGCACAAGATAGTGCAAGTTCCTGAAAAGTCCAGAGGCGCTCGAACCACGCGCATCTAAAGAATGAGCCAAGAGAGTACAGCTCAAGCATGCTGAAGGTAGCGCGCGGTGGCGCCTTTACTACTGAATCAAAATAGATGCTGTCCCGCCATATGTAATGATGTGCTGGCGTTTCGGGAGTTCGTTTGATGGCCTGTTCGGGGTTTGCGTTTCCCTGGATCGTCGCCTGTTCTCTCGCTACTAGACACAGGAGCTCAAAGCTGGCCTTTACAGTCCTGTAATCCTCGAGGCCCAACCAGACGAGGACCTTGGATGCCAGTTTGTAGATTCGACGCATCAGCTGTACCTGGTGGCCTCGCTCTCTAGTATTGGACTGATCGATACAGATACCGTCTGCCCACAGATTTCGCTTGCCGCCGCTCGGTGGCAGACGGAAATGTCGCAGAGCTTCGTAAAGAGATGCCGTGACCATCATCGCTCTCCCATCACAGTATGTCAATTCTCTATGTCCGTTCGCACGGCCCCACACGTATGAGATTGCTTCATATGGTTCACTTGAGCCAGCGGTGTCCAGATCTACCGTCAGGATATCACATTTGATAGGACCTATGAAACCAGGATGAAGCGAGATGACTCGTATACTGTGTGGACGAGGAAGTTGTCGATATGTGAAGCACGCTTCCTGTTCTTCGAGCCTGTCCGTCGACCGAGAAGAGGCGGCCTGCCGAAGACGATAAATAGACATTTGTGACGAGTATGTTGGGCAAGGGGTCGCTGAAGTGACCGTGAACGCTGAGGCAATAGAAAACGATCAAGAGACTTGCCTACATGACCAGCTTGTGACCGTCAAGACATCCCGGGCGATAAGCATTGCGGGGTAAGGCTGCGGAGGGCGAAATGTAGCGAGCTTACTCACCTTCCGTTCATTGCAGAGACAGGCCAATCGCTCGCAGGACGTATGCTTATGTGGTGGTCAAAGGTGCAGTTATGCGTTGTGGATCTGAGGTGAGGCAGGGTCGTGCCTGCAGCGATCATTCTTAGTTGCTCTGGTCACCAATTCCAACCATCCAACAGCAATCACCCACATATCGCTTTCCAGACGAGAAGACTTCACCAGAGGAGACGAGGATGAAGGATGACTAAATGCTTGCATATACAATCGCGAGACAAGCGGCGACCCTATCTACATACCTCCGCCTTGTCCGTATGTTTCACTACAAACGCATCCGAACCAGCGGTCGGTTCCTGATGCGCAAGTATGCCGCGAAACCATGTCTAAGCGTGATGCACTTACAAAACTGCCGAGGCAAAAACTTAGTCAATGCCAAAAAGAGCTGAGAAATTGTTGAACTAGCAATGAACCAACAGAAATTCGCGATCCGATGAACCAGTGCACCGAACGCTGACCGCGACCAAATGCTTGCTAAGTGATAATCGTAAAGGGCGTGATAAATCGTATGAGAAAAGTATAGATTCGTATCTGGCATATGACGACTACCTGTTGCCGGCCTCGAGCTGACTTGGGGTAGGTTGTGTGGTCTCTGTTTGCGGTTCGTTACGACTGCGACCGAACCAGCTCCTCGAGGATGCTGGAACTTGCTGCGTCCTATTTGGTCGTAGTCTTGACATCCACCCCGAGGTCTCTGTAGTCTGCGGTTGTTGCGCTGCGTCTCCAGTCGCAGAGCGGGCCTCTCTGCCGGCGCGGCTGAGACGGCCAAATCGATCAGCGCGTTGGGTCTGTTCAGCAGTTGGGTTGCTGATAATGACGACGCGCGAGCGGAAAAGTCCGTTGCGGGAATTGGTCCAGATTGCCTGAGGTGATGATGGAGATCGCAAGCCCACTCCGGTGCGGCGGCCGGAGCCTGCTTGATCAGCTGCTTCACCCTCTGGGCGAGGCTTCGGTACGTAGTAATCAGCCTTGCAAAGAGGACAGCAGGCGCGACGGCTGGTAAGCCACGGGTCAACGCAGCTAGCGTGAAAAGCGTGTCCACATGTCAATCCTCGTACATCGTCGTCATCCTCGAGTGTGTCCAGACAAATGGCACAAGTGTCCCCAGGCTCAGCCAGCAGCTCAGGAGCAGTGGCGGTGCGGATAGGATCATCCTCATCATCAGAGTCTTCTTCGTCTTCGCGGCGAGTCACTGCTGGTTCCACTTCTTTCCCTGTCGTGTCGACGGTATCGACCCTGGACATTGGTGACTTTTCATCCTCTGGCTTCTTGGAGGCTGTGGCAGTCTCCTTTGCCTCAGCTGGTGACATGCTTACTCTCGGCGATGCTGTCAAGTTATGTACATCGCCACGAGCCATGGAGAGTGCGGTGTCAGGCGTGGGGCTTCCTGCGCCTTCAGTGGCAGGAATGACACCCTCGACATCCTTCATACTGGCTGCCCTGCTCTGCGGCGCCGTTGCAATACCACCATTTGCTGGTAGTCCGTTCGTCTCTCGGCTTGATTTCCACTGCTTGTACTTCGTCAATGGGAACTGCTCATTGACCTCGTCCATGGTCATCAACTTCTTCTCCCTCCTCCGTCTGTGTGGTCGCGGCATGGCTGTCATGTCAATCGGTTCTCCATTCTCACCAGCAGCAGCGGCTGCGCGGCGACGGTTGTACCTGAAGCAGTACTTCACACCGACGATGATCCTGCAAGAAAGAGTCAGTCAAGTGGTATTCACATGTGGCGTTGGCACTGTGATTTACCAAAGATTTGTGAAAACAACACCGAAACCCAACGCAACGAAGAACAATAACGGCGAACTGGTTGGACCGCCGCCGCCGCCGCCTCCACTGCTCGTGGAGGTCGTCGAAGGGTTGTAACTGGTTGCAGCGGACGCCGCAGAACTGGTGGCCGACATGTTGTAGGTGTTGTGGGTCTAGGAGGCCATGCGTTTATGTAGATTGATCGTTCTGACACAGGAAGGGCAAGTCCTGTGAAAGGGTAGCTGTGGATTCAAGCGGGAAGCCGGATGCGGGCAGCGAGGCTTGGTCGACACGAAACCAACAACGGAAACGTGGAAAGCTGGAACAGACAATGGCTTTGCAGGGCTAAAGAGTTGCAGCCACAGTGATAAACTCGACTTTTGGGTGGAGCTCTGGATTCGCTCGAACCGGTGGACCGGGTCACGGTGATGGTGACGGCAACGACTGCGGGATGCTGCGCAGTGGCGACGAAGCTGACTAAAAACCAGCGACTGCGTCTACGATTGGCCGTGGCATGTGAGTTGGGACAAGAGCTCTGCTGGCCATGCGCTCCGGGCGGTTTGCAGGCGCTGGTTTGGTGGTCACGTCGAGGGCGACGGGGGAGGTGAATGTCGAAACGGGGAGGAGCGCACTGGGAGCGGCAGGGCCACAGGATAAGGATGCAGCAAGCCGCAGCACGCTCGCTAGGGCCAAGCAAGATGACCGGAACCTAACGAAGGTTTGCCCGGATCAGCACCTCTTGACAATTGCCGCTTTGCGGACGCAGCGCCGTCGGCATGTAATTTGAGATATCTGTGTTTGCTGAGATCCAGCGCTTTCACGCAAGCTGGGAGATCACCGTGATGCTCAAGTGCGTGGATCTGTTGACGTTGCGCTGCATGAACCTCTGTCAGGTCTCGACTTTGGTTGTGGTACACGCTGTCAAAACGAGCCTCTCAACCACACACGACGCCTCGGTCGCAGACGCACCAGTGCGTGCATAGCTGCTGTTACAGGACTGCGTATACGGCTCGTACGCTCCTCAAAATTCAACCTTCGGGTTATCTCTCGCTCTCAAAGCGGCAGGCAGGCTTGCGCAGAGTCGTCAGCACAGTTCCAACCCCTGCTCGGGTGGAGAACCTTGCCCACACGCCTAACCACTGACGGATTAGCGCAACTCGTTATCCTGCCTTCGCGGTGTCACTTGCAGGCAAGTCAAGCGTCGCCTGCTGCAGCACGATTTTTCGCACCCTCCAGAGATCTTCGGCGTGCACTTGCTCCGGCTTTCAAGTTTTCCGGGGTGCATTTGACTTGGACTCAAGCTGTTCTGTTTGACGACGGTGAGAACCCCGCCTGCTGTCCAACACATCTGGGAAAGCAACGTCATCAGTCTAGACCTGCCCCCTCATCGGCCTTGCTGCACTCGTTATTGTGCACTGCCCCAGCCATGGCCGAAGCAGCCGAGGACAGGAACCCAATCGTTTTCTTCGATGTCACGTTAGGAGGTACGTGCCGCTTTCTCCAGGTGGTGTGGGCACACCCCGCGCTCCTCCACTACGCGTCCTTCTTGGGCTAGTCTTGAATCTCTTGTCACCGCTGTCGGCATCGTTTTCGTGCCGATGATTCACTGACATAAGCTGACAGGGGAGAAGTTGGGGAGGATTCAGATGGAATTGTACAAAAACATTGTGCCAAAGACTGCTGAAAACTTTCGTCAATTCTGCACTGGCGAGACCAAGAACAACCGCGGGCAGCCGCAGGGCTACAAAGGATGCAAGTTTCACCGTGTGGTAAGTGAAACATTCATTGATTATATATCATTGTGTCTTATCCATTACTCTGCGCCTCTTCAATGCTAACCCATTCCCAGATCAAGAATTTCATGATCCAGGGTGGTGATTTTATCAACGGCAACGGCACCGGCTCAAGGACCATCTTTGGTCCTGAGAAATTTGCTGATGAGAACTTCACACTGAAGCACGACAAGCCTGGGCTACTGTCCATGGCCAACAGTGGACCCAATGTGAGTGTCTCCAGGGAAATCTGGTAAACCGACCTAACGAGTTCAGACAAATGGCTGCCAGTTCTTCATCATCACCGCCAAGCACGGAACACCCCATCTGAATGGCAAGCACGTTGTGTTCGGCAATGTTATCGAGGGCATGGATGTAGTCACCAAGATCGAGAACACAAGGACTGCCGCAAACCCGGAGGGAAAGCCAGTGCAAGACATTGTGATCTCGCAGTGTGGTGAGATGTGAGGTTTCAAACTTTGCACGTAATTTGCAAGAACCTCATACGCTGCTGGTTCTTCACAGAGAAGACTGCAGGTGAGAGTGTAGCATGCGGTGAAAGAGGCTGCTGCGTTGATCATGAATATGTCAACTATGGGGAGAGTTGGCCAAGATTGAGGCTCGAGTCTTCAGTCATCAGCAACGTCAGGCACCGTGCTCCTCTTTCGGTATAAGAAAGGCATCTTCTTTCAAGAAATACGGTAGGCGCATACAGGCTGAATAAGCGACCGTGAAGTAGTCTCTCGAACGGTACTTGAACGTTTGCAGCATTATTCATGGAGACAGCATACATTGCAACAACACTTATGCATGACCTTGACATCTACGAATTGAAGACCTGCTCATTGATTTGGTCATTCTCTCTAAATACTGCCCACCGTTGTGGCCTATTA
The DNA here is from genome assembly GCA_004522025.1 of Didymella segeticola. Lineage (NCBI taxonomy): Eukaryota > Fungi > Ascomycota > Dothideomycetes > Pleosporales > Didymellaceae > Didymella > Didymella segeticola. Next base: position 507,183 of record SDAV01000003.1, on the reverse strand, counting down.
GAGGCAGGTTGTTGTGGGACGAAGCTTTTTAATCGATCCACTGAAAAGTTGAACGCCGAGACGCTATCCCCACCTATCCGCCAGAGTCGCGTGTGAAGGGTTCACCTCTTCCCACTGCACATTCACGGGCGCGCTGCTAAACCCTGGGTCCGCTGTAATATACCCTCTCTCTTATTGCTTTTCCGATGTAACGACTTCGCAAACAACTGTCGCCCAACATGGTTTCCCTCGCTGCTCCCCGCAAACCCGCGAACAACTTCATGGCGCCCACCGTCAGCAGCAGCCTGAAACGCAAGCAACGCGATGCCTCCTCTGACGCAGAGACCGATAACCTCGCCCAAGCAAAGCGCCGCCGAGTCACCTTCGACCCAAACATCGATGTGCAGATAGTGATGGAGGTGGAGAAGAGCACAGAGCTGGTGGCGGAGGAAGTGCGGCGGGCAATCGAAAGGCATGCACTCGGCGAAAAGGGCGAATATGACCAGCTGCGCAGTCTGTTCACAGATGCACCTACTGCGCCTGGGGCACCGCATTCTGCACTTTTGCAGAAATACGTCATGGCACTCAAGGACCTCGTGCCGCTGCTCGACTACAACTGCAAGGGCCTTGTGCATTCGATTGTCGATTGCAGCTGGATAGCCCGCAATGAACACTTTGTGCAGGCCTACCGCAATCTGCTGCGTTCGCTGCTGTCAGTGCACCCTGCGTACACATCAACGGTCCTGCAAATGCTCGTTCAGATGTTCACAACCCCGCCCTCTACTGTGGCGCGGGCGCAAGACGATCCTGCCATACAGCAGTCGCGCCTCACACAACGGATACACGAATGCCTGCGGTCTTTCCTGCGGCAAAGCCCCATGGCAAGCACCTACCTTGGGCCAATCATCGCCAATACGTTTCCCCACTCCAGCGACACCGCCAAAGTACACACACGATACATCAGGAATATCCTGCAGATCTCAGAGTACTGTGCAGAGCTGAAGGGAGAGATACTATCACTCGTCACCGACAAGATCGCCAAGATCGATGTCCAGATTCAAGTGGACATGGACGAGCTGGAGGACGATGAGGAGGAGCTGGTGGGGCGGGCGATCAACGAGGCCGAGGAGGAGGACTTGAGCGACAACGAGTCCGTCTCAAGCGAAGAAAGCCTCGATCCTGAAGACCTACGCAAGCGCCAGATCCAAGAAAACGTCAACAAACTCGACGCAGTCATGGACCTCCTCTTCACGCACTACGACGCCGTCTTTGCAAAAGGCGACCTCTTCGACAGCGACGAACTCTTCGAATCCCTCCTCACGCAATTCGCAAACATCATCCTCCCCACCTACCGCTCGCGGCACGTCCAATTCCTGCTCTTCCACTTCAGCCAGACCTCTGCCGACCTGACTGAGCGATTTGCAGGATGCTGCTCGCACCTCGCCTTCGACCAGCTGCGACCACATATGCTGCGCGTCGCAGCCGCCGCATACCTCGCGTCTTTCATCGCCCGCGGCGCCCACGTGTCTGGCGCCGTCGTCCGCGACGTGTTCGACCTGCTGTGCCACCACCTCGAGCACCTGCGTCTAAAGCAAGAGCCTGGCTGCAAAGGCCCCGATCTTCGACGCTACGGCACATACTACGCTATCTGCCAGGCACTACTATACACATTCTGCTTCCGCTGGCGCGACCTTATCGTCCTGCCCGACGGCCGCACGCCCACCGATGAAGACATCATCTACCACGACGCAGACTTCACATGGTACAACAGCGTGCAGGACATTCTGCGGCGCAACATCTTCTCCGCGCTCAACCCGCTGAAAATCTGCGCCCCGAGCATCGTCGCCCAGTTCGCCCGCATGGCCCACCATCTGCGCTTCCTCTACGTCTACCCGCTCATTGAAACAAACAAACGCGTTCGTCTGGCGCGCAGCATGGCCGGCGCGTACCTAGGCGGCATTGGAGGCAGAGAGACGGCCCTCACGCAGAAGAGAGGCGACGACATGTTCCTCCTCGATGCATACTTCCCCTTTGATCCGTATGTGCTACCGCGGAGCCGGCGGTGGATCGAGCACGATTACGTGCAGTGGAAACCCGTGCCTGGAATGCCTGTGGAGCGGGACGAGGACAGCGAGGAGGAGGATGAAGAGGATGATGATGAGGAAGACGAATCGGAGTCTGAAGTCGAGGCTGAGACTGGCGCTGAAGCGGATCAGACGCCCGACGAGATTGACGATCAGAGTACAGAGGCGAGTCTCTGAACGAGGCTGGTTGCGTAGTTGCGGAGTCGAAAGCGGATCATTTACACGGCGTTGCGGCATTTGGGACACATCTTGCATAGCTCGGCGTTCTGTAGGGACATGACATAACAAGTATGTATGGGTATGATTTGATTCTATAAATCAAGGGATGGAAGCCAATATCCAATGCAAATAAAAAGTTGATATCATGCTACTGTACACTTCATACATTCGTGTCGTTTGCGGTTCCGCGTGCCATCTATAGATCCTGATATACTCCCTTTGTCGATACCACAGCATTTCTCGCCAAGCCAAGCAAATCCCCCCCAATTTCAAACTGCCAAACGCCAATACACCGTGCTTTTCCACGCATGTCCCGCACACTGAATCTATCCGCAAAAAAACCCGCAATAAAGGACTTCAATCCCGCCCCCGACTCGGCAGCCGCACCGTACTCTGATCCAACTCCTCGTCCTCCCCAGCGACCTCGCTCAACTTCATCGCACGCAGGAGATCGCGACTCGCCCTTGTTCCGTCGCGGAGCTCCATGGCGCTCTTGAGCAGCATATCCTGCAGCACCCTCGGGTCGTGGTCGACGCCCAGCAGGGCCTCGACGTCCGGGCCGCGGGGGATGGGGAACTCGACGAGGGGGCGCCCGTTCGGGCCCGCGCTGACGTGCGAGTGGCGGTGGTATGCGTAGGGAGGGGAGGAGCTGTCGGACTCGGCGGTGTAGGGATAGTCTGTTTCGGTGTCGCTTTGTACGCCTAGGCCGAGGCCGAAGCGCGGGTCGGAGGATTCGTCGACGCTGTTGCCTCCCAGGCGGCGCGCGGAGCGCAGAGGGCCGTACGACTGGTATTTGCGTTGTTGTAGCATTGTGAGCCGCTCGAACGTGTCCCATAGCTCGTCGACGTCTTCCTCGGACAGCGATGTATCGGTAGTCACGCTCATGGGAGGAGATTGGTCGTCTGAGCCGAGGCCGTACGCGAGCGTGTGGCTCCAGCCGTCCCAGATCTGCTGGGAGCGTTGAGGCCGGTGAGCTGTCAGTGGAGGGGCTTTCGGGTGCATTTGCGATACAGAGGAGACGCCGCGGGCGTGCATGCCCAGGTGGTGCGGGTCTTGACTTATAGGCTGGCCTTCTGCATCGTACTGTTGGGGTGTGAGAAGGCCTGGCACGGCATGGTTGGGCTCGGACTGTGATTTCGAGTGGATAGACGCCCGGTTGTTGTTGCTCGTTAGTGTCAATTGGCTTTCGAGGTTGAAAGGATTATCGCTGGCCGTGTATGTGGATCCAGTGTACGTCGACTCCGAGCCAGACGTCGACGGGCGGTAGTCGTCATCCGGCATAGCCATGTCCAGATCTATCATCGAAGATCGGAGAGGAGAGTTGGGATCTGAGCTCACGCGCGGGAAGTCATCAGCTTGTTGTCCATTTGGTTGATATCGCGAGCCACGTGTGCGCGTCAAGTAGTCCAGCGGAGTTCCATTTTGTCCTCTCTGGGGGCTTGGGCTGCGCATAGGGAACGAGAAGTCCATAGTGCTCCTGTTATCATCGCTTGGTGCGGTCGCCGATGAGGACGAGCACTCTCTAGTCTCACGACGACGAGATGTGCGGCTTCTCGGTGCGTCATACTGTGCTTCTGCCATAGCAGCATCGAACGTCCACTCGACTGTCTTCCGATTCGGCTTTGGTGCTTCTGAGGGGAACGACCACTCCATCGTCTTCCGGTTGTCTAGCATCTCAGGCTCGTCGGCCGGGGCATCCATTGAAGGAAACTTCCACTCTTGCGTTTTGCGATTGTCCGCCGCAGATGGGAACTTCCAGTCTCGCGTTGCGCGTTTCGTGAGCTGCTCCTCTGCGTCACGTTCTTGCTGCTCGCGTAGCTCCCTCTCTCGCGCGAGCTCAAGGGCATCTTCCTCCTCCATTTCTCGTAGCAAACTCTTCATGCGGTTCGCTTTGATAGTCGGTACTTCGCCGAGGTCAATACTCGGCATCTCGTCCGTGGAAGGCATGGAGAAGTCCAGATCGATGACCGTCTCTCTGTTTGGCGCACCAGGGTTGAAGTCGCGAAGCACAAGGTCAGAAGGCGGCCGTCCCTGGCCAGGATCGTCATCGTCAATCATGCTGTATCTGTACGGCGTTGTCTCTGTATCGAAAAGTTTGTTCAGACGCTTCTGGCCTCTTGTAATCGATTCTTCTTTGAATCGCGCCTGTAGCTGTTCGAAACGATCCATGTCTGCGACAGGAGGAAGACCCATGCCAGTAAACTGATGTCCCGCAGCACCGCCCACGAAAGGATCCGAGAACTGTGGTGCGTGCTCTTGCTCGAACTCGTCAGACGTGCTGAAAGACCAGTCGTCATCCTCATCGTCTTCGTTCTCAGGGGCAAGCGGGTCGGGGGCTTGAGCGCCAAAGACATTAAACAGTGACTGACGAGCGCCTCCTTGCTGTTCCCAGACGTAATAGTCCTCGACCAACTTGACCAACATGACGGTGGGATACATCTTGGTCGAGTCTTTGAGGTAGACGTGTTCCAAGATCTGGTCCGGCGTGGGTCGATCTTGAGGGTCCGGCTGGAGCAAGAAAGACACAAAGTCTTTCAGCTCAGCCGAGTACCTGTCGCCCTCGAGCGTAGGCACGTCGGCATTTGGCAGGTCAAAGGGTGCGATTCGATGATGCGGCGGGAAGCCGCAAGCCATCTCATACACCGTGCAACCGTACGCCCAGATGTCGACCTCAGAGCCATACAAAATCTCCCTAGGCTTCGCCAAGCTGTGCGGATCAGCGTCCTTGATCCACTCCCTTTGCAGCTCAGGCGCCATCCAGAACGGAGTACCAACGATGGTCGTGCGTTTCGACTTCTGCGGCTCAAGCGTGCCAGACACGCCAAAATCGCACAGCTGCACACGACCATCTTCCAGAATCAACACGTTGTTTGACTTCATGTCTCGGTGCAAGACGCCAGCTTCGTGGATGAACTTCAGGCCAAGCGCTAGCTCGCGAGCGATTGGGATGATGAACTTCTCTGGTAGGCCCGGACCTGGATCCTTGAGCGATGCCATGGGCTTCATCAGGGTGGCCACGCTGCCACCGCTGGCGTACTCGCTTATGATCCAGAGCTCGTTGTGGACTGCTTTGGCCTCCTCGATGATGTTGACGTAGGGCCGTGCTTTGCTGTCTCGAAGCTGCTGCAGGATATCGATTTCTTTCAGCGTCTCGGACAAGTTCTTCGTCGTCATCTCCTGGTAATCGACCGTATCAATGTCGATGATTTTGATAGCGACAAGACCGCCAGTCTTACGACTCTTGCTATTAATGTTGTCAGCCTTATTCTCTTCGCATTATCCCAGCAGACATACCCCTTGAAGACACGCCCGTAGGCACCCTTGCCAATGAGCTCGTGGAAATCATACTGCGGCGGCTCGTCACCGCTGCGCTTCGCTCTTTCAGCGACCAGGGCCTCCATCTCCTTCGCCTGCTGGATGGCACGTGCCTTGGTGCCCGTGACCATTGCCGGCGGCAGAAGCGAGTTCCTGATGGTTTCCATGTTTGCCAGTTGCCAGGTCACTCGGTCTAGATCAAGATGCCCACTATCGTGGTCGCAGTCGAAGGGCGTCTCTGCAATGCGCTCGAGCGGGCTCCCAACTGCAGTGTCTGCGCTACTGAAGCTTGACGCTGTGGGCAAAGGTGGTGGCACGTGGACAGCAAGCCGTGGTCGAGTCGGCGGAGAGTGGTTGTTCGTAGGGTCAGAGGCCGAATATGCGTGCTTGGCGGGTGGGTGTGCTGCTGAAAGACGCAGGCGCAGGCTTGGAGTTGATCTGGCCGAGGCCAAAGGGGACGGCGACGCAGCGAAGGACTCGACAGGCGTAGGCGGACACAGGGGACTTCGCGAGTCTGTGATGGGGCTCGAGATGGTATCCTTGTCGATTGCAGAGTTGGAACGGCTTAAGCTCCTGCTCTTTCTTTTCATCGAGTCAGCAAGCTTGGTCAGGGACAGGGCACGGAAGCTCCTCGTGCGTGGAGTGCTGGAGTTGCTGCCGCGAGGTGGAGTCCGCTCGCCCAGGGGAACGAGGTCGTCCACATCGCTCTTGGAGCGCTTCAGCGACCGAATCGTGTCTTCGCCCAGCATGCTTGCGCCCGTCGAGCGTGGCTGGTCGCGTGCGTGGGTGGTGGTTGCATGGTGGAATCAAACAGGCCACTCACAGAGGTTGTTGTTATTCTCTTATTACTGGCGTCGCCTGGGGTGCAAGTGAAAGCAAGTCATTGTGTGCGCTCGTTGCGGTGTGCAGGTCGGTTGGATGTCCGTCGACATTCACAGCTCCCAGGAGCAAAGAGGAGAAGGGAGGGGGCAACTCCACACAACCAGTCAAGGCGTGTTGAATGTCCAGTCGAAAGAAGCGGTCGTGATAGCAAAGATGCTTAAGGCACAATAGAAATTACAGCGGTCTACGCGCAGAAAGCGTTCGTGGAGGAGACGTCGACATGTCGACCACCGACCTCGAATGCGAAACATCATCCAGGGTCCACACCGCGGCGGTCTGGCTTGAAACACTCCCCGTCGATCGATTCTCATTCCGGCCTAGCGCAGAGATGGCGCCCGCTCGACGTTGGTGTACCGTCCGATACGTCATGGGGGCAACGTTGATCGCCGTGAAACTTGATAAGGAAAGGAGAGCTCTTCACACAATTTGATACCAGCGTTTGCAGAAATCAGCAATTCTTGTAGCACCCATATTGAGATAAAAATCCCCCAATCCCTACCGAACTACCAACATGGTCGCCCAACCCATCGGCACCAAAAAGGCCGTCCCAGGCCCCAGACCGACCGGTCCCAAAGCCGTTGGTCCAGCAAAGAAGCCCATCGCCCACACCAAAACAGTGCCGTACAAGAAGCCCACGCCCGTTGGCGCAAAGAAGCCCATCACGTCTGCAACAGCAGCGAAGAAGCCCGTCGGCGGTGCTGTTGCCAAGGCTCCTGCTGCTGTCAAGAAACCAGTAGGCTCGCAGCCCCTCGGCGCGAAGAAAGCTATCCCACCGACGCCCAAGAATGTTCAGGTCCCGCAGAATAAGAGCTGGCTCACAAAGACAATCGGCGCTGCGTCTTCGGGCATTGGTAGTGCGGCGAGTGCTGCCGCGGCGGGTGTAGGCAATGCCGCGGGCGCAGTTGTGACAGCTGCTGGAAATGGTGTTGCTGGTGCTGGAAAGGGTGCTGGCGCGAGGTGTGTATCCTTCATTTTATTCCAGACACGATGCATGGTGCTAATACATCACAGCATAGCAAATACGTCAAGGGGCTGGGGCGATATGGTAAGAGAGTATGGCAACTCGATCAAAGACATGACGGGCGCTGCTGGCAGTCGCGCCACTACAAAGGGGAACCCTCTGGGGTTGTCCACGGGTACTACTGGCGGAGCCGCGAGCATGGCTTCCCGGCCTGGTTTCACAGGTGGTGCGCCGAAAAAGGGAAGTGCTAGCAATCCTCTGGGGTTGTAGAAGACCTAGAAAAGGATAGAGAGCTTGTATGATACGTCTTGATGTGATATGATACATGAGAGTCTACGTCTATGGAGTTGGTGGGGTATCTCAAAACTATATGGTACAATGCAACATCTGCGTTGCAACCAATCTACAATTACAATAACACACTTACAATTTGACTGAACTTCAGACGGTGAGACTAAACGGCACAATAGAATCTCGGCGAAGTGATCGCCTTAGCGGCCTTACCACGACCCATCGTCCAGGTCGAATGCGTCTGCATCGCCAGTCCGCAGATCCGGAAGCCCGACATCCTGCCGTGCATCCTGGATCATCAATTCAACAGCCTCTGGAGGACGGTTTGCGAGCAGAATAGTCCTGACGAATTCGCTGATCACGTTGAGCTCGAGATCACCCGATTCCGCCTCAGTCATTGGGAGATGAAACTGTCCGCCTGCGGTCACTTCTTTCCATCTACGTTCGCGGACCCGATCATATGCGCGGCTCAACCGGTCCATGTTTCGATCGAAGTTTTTGCTGAGGCTGAATTGTCTGCGAACCGAGCTGGTCTCGTCATGCAAAGGAACCCACGCAATGTGCCGGAGAATGACCTTGGCATCCCTTTGGGTAGGGTAGACCTTGAATTCCGTGCGCAGAAAGTGTAGAGCCACAAGAATCCCGGCCAGATCTTGCGCGAAACTGAAGCAATGCAGAATGAGCTCGTGGGCGGTATGCTCGCGCAACCCAATCAGACCCTGAGTAAATCGATCAGCATCGGGTCGCCGACGGACCAACTGCCACCAGTCAACGGTTTCACGGAGCAACTCGCGAGGTTTCGGCAGATCTGGGTTCTCCAGATTGGTAGCGTCGTCATAAGCAATGCGAAGAATCTTAAAGAGACACCTGATTGCTGCTCCATCTGGAAAGATAGTCCCCTCGTGGGCTTCATCGCCGGTGAGCGTTCTGTAGATCCGCCATGCTTCCGCGAACTTTCCTTGTCGGATCTTATGATTCATCAGAACAGTCATGATAATGCAGTCTGGAGCGACATTGGCCTCCTTTAGCTGTCTTATGAGGAAGTCAACATGCTCCCATTGCAAGTGTTTGTCGTGATGGTCCATGAGCAGGGCGAAAGTTGACGTATTTGCTGGAGGCGTCTGTATTGCAAAGTCCGTATCTAGCACGCTGCCATTCTCAAGCTTTTCCTTGATGGCCATCAGGCGGGTTCTCGGGAAACCGCTATCTGTGAGCGTCGAAGATAGTCGAGCCGCTTCGACCATCTTCCAGCCCAGGCTTTCTGCCTTCAGTATATTGTCTTTTTGTCCGGTACGAAAGAGGGCCCGCAACAGAAACTCGAAATGCATTGTGTCTGGCTGACACCCTTTCTCAATCATCATGTCGAGAATCTGAGCAGTCGCGAGGGGTGACTCTTCAGCGAGCGCGAATTTCATCCAGTCGCCGAAAACATGACCATAGTATGCTACGGGTAAAACAGCGATTGCGTCTAGTGCGATAGAAGATATGCTAGAGATGTCGGTAGCTAGAGCGTACAAACGATTGAGTCTCCGGAGGACCTTATCAATCTGTTGCTCAGATTCATTGTAGTCGAGATGGCCGGCCTCGACCATATCTCGGAACACCTTCCTCGCATCTGGTAAAGACCGAGCCTCTAAGAAGCCCAGTAGACAGTTGTCGTATGCCTCGATAGAATCTTGGTAGCGAATCTTGGCCTTGATGGCTTTGTACACCTCTCTTGCCCCTTCAAGGTGCTGCTCTCTCTGCGAGCTGGTGTAGGAGCGGAATACTACCAGCAACACGTGTACAGGCCAGTCTGGCTCCAGTTCGAGAAGATGATCCATGATCTCCCGTGCCCGATCCGGGAATCCTTCAAGCGCATAGAGCCTTGCGCCTGCGTCCAAGAATTCGGGAGCGTTCGGATACTGATTGCGATAGCTTCCCCACCATTCAAGAGCTTCTTGCTGGAGGCCAGTCATGTACTTCCGTTCGAGACGATAGGCGATCGGCCCAGCAAGGTCAAGGTCAACCCTCCTTGTCTCAACAAGGTGGGAGTAGAGCTCCATCAAACGAGCTTGTCGATGGTCCGAGGTATCCAAAAAGTCCATGTACTGCGACTTCCACAACACATCCCAAGCTCTTTGAGACAGAAAAGTAGGCAGGCCCGGTACACGATGCGTGCACAGTTTGTAAGCCCTCCACAGCGGCCCCCGCAGTTCTGGAGTCGTAATATTCGTAGCATTGGCGAGATTGAGCAGTCTTTGCAATTTGCTCAGAGGGCCTCTTTGCCATGGAGCGCGTCCTAAGTGGATGATTTTGATGTGCTCAATGTCCCTGGATTTATTTCGCTCGTTGCCGTCCCTGACCAAGTCGAGGTCCTCCTCAGGATTGTCTAGGAACGCATCAGATGCGATCGTTTCGTCGTGCTCAGTGAGACCGCCCGATTTCTGGGGTTCCGTCGCCTTGGAAAGTTCGAGAAGGTTATGCGGAACTACTCTTTCGCGAAGCTCGGTCGGCGTACGGGACGCTTTTGTGGATCGCCGCGGGTCATGTAGAGCCGGGTCCCATTGTCTTAAGTAACTGGGTATCGGACGAGGCCTTGTGCGCAAGAGGCGTGTTTGACAAGCTGGAGCGGAGTGGGGAGAGCATCGTAGGCGACGGAGCGCAAGCATCAGCAAGCGCAGTTGAAGTGGATTGAGGGAAGAGAATTCAGAAATGGGTGGTCGCTGCAGTTCCGCACTCCATCTGACCCGAGAGAGAGAGAAGAAAAAGTAGCTGTGTAGGCGTCAGCAGGTGCGGCGGGAATCAACGCGTCGTCCGCTGGTGGAACAGGAAACATTTTTATCGATAAGCCAACGTCACGTGCTTCAGAACTTTCGCATGCTTCGTACATATGTCACTGATGAACAGAGGGTTTATTCAGCTGCCGCATTCTCGAAAGAGGTAATACGAGTAGCTTGGATCGCCCTCCTATCGTGCTCGTTCCCAGCGCTCAGTAATGCGCCCTACGCTATCAGCAGACACCATAGTACATCTCAACAGCGCAGGTCAAGAACACAGCGGAGGACACAGCAACGTCGAAAGCAATCCCGTAGCTCACGTAGCTCGCTTATGCCATACAGTGTTTAGCAGATCGAGCAACGCTGCATCACTAGGGTCTCCATAGAGCCCACAGCGTACCATAGGGAGATACCCCGGGCGACTCTAGCGACAAGTCAAGCTATGTCTTGTAGCACAGCTCCAATCTCAGTTTGTGGTTTGCCAACCTACAGTTGCGCCTGGGCGTCTTCTTCTTCAGTAGCCCATGGATCCGGCTTTGGCTGGCCTTCATAACAAGTAGGTGCAGCAACGTACGCAATATCGCTTACGTGCTACATCGAAGCAGCACGTTGTTCTTTGACAGCTATTCTTTCTAGGCATGCACAGGTTCTCGTCATACTGACCAGTATGAGGCTTACCCTCTGCCATAATCTTACGCTGGACGATATCCTCACATGATGATTAGCCTGTCCTGGGCTTGCTGGGCTTCGCCTTGAGCTGAGGTCCCATGCAAGCAAGCTCACCAAGCTTTCGGATCAGATCGAATTCTTCTTGAGGGTGATGTTGTGCACATAAAAGCACTGCACCGAGTGTCATAGTAAGGTTCAACCGTCAAATAGCCACTGTCATTTGCGCTGTCCCTTCACCTGCCACACTGCAGGCACGACAAACACTCGACGTCACCAATCGTACCACCCACGCCAGATAACTCCGCTTTTTCAAATGATCACTTTCGCCCGTACTCCAAGCAATCTGCACCACTTGTACTCCAACGTAGCATCTTTGCGACCCTCAAGATGTCAGAAGCCACTTCGGAGATGGAGGAGAGACTGGCCCGTCACCACAGGCTGCAGAACGGTATGGAGCTCATTCTCGGAAAGTTGAGACACAACGCTAAGAGCATCACTACAGAAGATGCTCAAAGCCTTGCTGACAACGCCGAAGCGGGAGACCAATGGACAACCGAAATCATTGCTGCCGTCGATGACATTGCCATACGCAACGAGGAGCAAGGTGCCGCAGACGATGATCGCCCTCGACCTGTTGTCAGCGCTTCCCAAACACCCTTCAGCGTATCTCGAGATGTGATACAGCGGCTGCGCAATAACCCGAGCAGCATAGCCGAAGAAGACGCTCGCCGCTTCTCTGAAAACGTCGAAGCCCGAGACGCACGCTCAGCACGCCTGGTCTCTGCCGTCGAATCTCTCGCTGCAGCTCGTAGCGATATATGCTCTCAAGACGCCAGCCTTGGTCAAAGTCCGCATCCGTCCCTGCTCACATTTGTCAAAGACCTCTACGCGGCAGTTGAGGCTAATCCTAACGATGTTGACCCGGAGATTCTCAAAACTACCCAGAGCATCGTCAGCAGTGAGCCTGTTGTCTGTTTTCGTTATGATCTGCCGGCTAATGTTAATGTAGAAATGCAGAAAGCCATTGGCCATACAAATGCTCCACATCCGGAACTCGAGGCTGAGCTCCAGCAAGAGTACGCCAAAATCGTTCCCAAGGTCGAGCGTGGTTCCGTCACCAAGGCTGAGGCCGATCGCCTGCATTCCCTCGAAGCTCGAGCCCATGGTCATACGGAGAGGGGAGGTCTGACTGCCATGGCTCAGTCTGTAGCCGCTAGATGTGAGCGAAGACCTTCGGTTACTAGTGGTGGCAGTAACGGCAGGTCTCGCGCCAACAGTCGCACCTTTACGCCTCACAAGCAATCCCACTACGATGCTGCATTCGACTCCCCGAGGGCCGAGATAGAGAACTGGAGGGCTCAGAGCGTTGCCTCTGCAACCACCGCACTGCGTTTGAAGGAACAGCATTCTCCTGAGAAAACCGGAGTGATGCCACCAAGCGCTTCGAGAAAGCATTTGCAGTCGCTCAGTGAGTCTACCAACACTACCCGTGGCGGTGACAGCATCTACGAGGTCGCCTTTCCCAAGCCGCAGACCCATGGCTCTGCCGATGTGACCAACGGTGGTTATGAGAATCTACCCATCGTGCACAAACGTGAGAATAGCCTTCCGCTCGTCTGAGCTCGCGACATCTGTGCTAGCCGGCAGTGTGTGCGCTACCTTCATATTGAGGCTCAACGGACGGGTGTGTTTTCAAGAGGCGTGATTATGGTACCACTGTTTACGAAATATACGCTGGCCGTGTGCGGGCATCATGGTCATTATAACGAAAATGGAAATCATGAATTCTATGGTATCGCCTCGTCATGTATCTGGTCTATCATGCGCATCAAGTCGTGCTACAGCTTTGGCAGCAAATTCCTCGCTTACTTGATCTCAGCCTTCGCCAGGATATCAGCCAGATCATCAACCTTCTTGTCCTTGTCTTGTGCGACAGGAGACTCCTCTGCCCTGTTCTCTTCGACCAGTTGTCTCGCCGCGCGCTCCTCAACCTCAACACCCTCCTCCTCGTCATCACTGCCCTTCTTGGCCTCATCGTCACTATCCTCCTCCTCGTCATCATCATCGCTCTCCAACTCGTCGAGCTCATCGAGTCCCCAGTACTCCTCGTCGTCCTCCCTTTCACCGCTCTCCTCTTTCCTCGCATCCAGAATCTCGCGCAGCTTCTCGATGCTCGGGTCCTCCTCGTCGAACTTGTTGCCGTTGATCTCGACGCGGCGCAGCTTGGGCAGTTTCGGCGCAGCAGTAGCGAGCCCCGCAAGGCCCTTCGCGTTGATCTCGTTGAATTGGAGGCGCAGGACTTCGAGCTCTGTGTTCTTGCCTGCCTGCAACGCGGTTGCGAGGGCCACGCCGCCACGCCCGGAGAGCAGACAATCTCCCACGCCGAGCTCGCGCAGCGCAGGCCAGTTGCCGACGACGGTCGAGAGCGCCTTGCCGCCCATGGCCGTGAATGTGTTGTCCTGCAGATCCAGCGTCTCGAGCTTGGACAGGTGCGCGATGCCGTGTGTCAGGAGGTGTGTGATGCCCTCCTGGCGGATGCCGTTCTGTGTCATTTTGATCGTCTTGACGCCCTTGTTGGCTGCGTACGCCTTGGCCCAGGCTTGCATGCTGCCGTTCTCCAAGCGGTTGCGGCCACAGATGACGAGCTCGAGGTCTGGCACGTCCTTGCCTTCCTTGCGCGCGGCGTCCTTTTTACCGGCGAGTGCTGTGAGGGCGTCGGCGAGCAACACACCCGCTGCTGGACCCATGCCATTGTTGTTGAGGTACAGGAAACGCAGGGGTGTGTGCGCGGAGAGGAAGTCAACGAGGGGCGCGACGGTGTTGAGGCCGAAGGCGTTGTCGCAGAGGTCAACGGTCTGGAGGTTGGGTAGTGTGAGGAAAGCGTTTACGAGGTGCTGGAGGGCAGCTGGAATTTCAGAGAGGAGGCGGCCTGTGAAGATGTCGGCGAAGTTTGCGACCTGGCTTGTGTGTCAGTGTTGCGCCCCTCGTTGCGAAGGATCAGGATGCAGCCGTACCTTCAGGCTCTTCTTGGTTTCCAGAACCTTTGCCAGAGCCTCACAGGCCTCGATGCCCAGCGTGTTGCCCAGAAATCTGACTTCCTCGACATCGTTGTTCTCCTTCAAGGCCTGGATGTGCGGCTGGATATCCTCAGCAGTCGTGAGCTTGAGGCCCTTGCCCTCGAGGGAGAAAAGTTTAGACATGATTGATCCGAACAAAAGGAAAATAAAGGTTTATTGCAAGACCAAGTCTCCAGCGGCCAAATGAGCGAGCAAGAGTAATGTGGCGCGAGTTGTTTGACTGTTTGGGGAGAATGTTTTGAAGCCGCTTTGGTGGGGTATTTCGAAGTGGGCTGGCAGCAAGACATCCCTGCAACTCAGGGCGAGACGCAGGCGTTCACTCGGCGCGAGGCGGGAAAGCCAAGGCCGCCTGCAGATCCAATGGATGACATCGCCAAAAGTTGGTAGACGCGTTTCTGAGGCGATTTCTAAGCATCAAGCAGTGCTTCTGCACACCACTACCACCGCCACCACACGTAAATATGTCTTCAGGTATGCTTGGTGTTGCAATTGGATGATGGATGCGACGCAGATGCCTGACTTAAAACCAGCACCTTCAGCCGCCGCAAACATGGGCGCAGATCTCAAGGAAACCGTCGCACCCCAGACAAAGTACAAGGTGCGCAGTCGAGACGGCATTGCTCGGAGAAGGTGGCTAATTGTGACAGCCATGCTGCGTCTGCACCGACCAGAAAGCAAAGCGCGACGAGTGCATGCTGTTCTCGACATCGAACGACCCCCAGAAGGAGTGCGCCGATCTCGTCTCCCAGTACAAGACATGCATGGCCGGCTACGGGTTCAAGATCTGAGGCATTGCATCAACGTGTATCACAATGAGGTGTAAAATCACTGTACAACACAGCATGGTGGCGTTCAGCATTAGATTTGGGTAGTTTACATTCGCTGTACATATACAATGTTTAACCTGAATCTTCCCTCTCATGCTTGGGTATCTCGATGACTGTAAAGAGACTGAACTGGCTACTGGGTCTTGCTCTTCGCTTTTCCGAGAATCTCGCTCTTGGTAACGAGGCGCCAGAGACACCAGAGGTAGCAGAGGCCAAAGCCTCCTGTGCCTACAATGGCGTTGGCGACTACCCACAGATCTGGCTTGTCGGCTGGTGGCGGGTAGAAAGCCTCCGCAACGTGCCAGCCTACCATTGCGAGGTAGATGTTGAGATGGATAATCTTGCTCAGCAAATTGAGGCCGTTCTTGCTGCCTTCAGCATACGCGGAGAAGGAGACTGGTGGAAGACCCAATAGGTACGTCCAAAGAAGCGTGATGACAAAGTACGGAACGCGAAGCTCATCTCGCTTCAGAAGAGGGAACATAGTCCAGATGCCGAGCGTGTTGGCAAGGCCTACCCAAGCGCGAGTTGATGGAAGCAAACCGTCTTGTCCGCCTAACAAGAGGGTCATAGGCAACAGTGGCAGAAGGACATTCTTCTCGTGCACCTGGTACGAGCACAGGAAGAAGCCCCATGACACGGCCGCGAATGTCAGCGGCAGAAGCTGCTTCTTTGGCTTGAAAAAGATGACCAGACATGGCGGGAGGATGGCTGCGGAGGTAGCGAGAAGAGCTGCGCGCTGAAGAAGTTGCTGAGGATAGCGGTGTAGCTTGTGGAAGGTGTGGATTGTGCACCAAACATTGGCGACCTTGTCCTCGAAGAGCCCGCGAGAGAAAGGGAAGATTCGGTGGATCGACTGAGTCATCTGCAAGACAATTGGATAGTACCAGGCGTTCTTGTCCCATCGGATCGGTATCGAGTCCATCAGGGGAGGCCTTGGAAGACTTGTATCTGACTGACCCTTGTAGACATCGTAGGCAATGCCCAGCAAGAAAGGCAGATACAGAACAGCAAATGCTGTTACCGTCACCAGCGCGATAGAGAAGAATCGCACAATGTTGATTCTGGGAAACACGCAGATGCCCAACAGATATGCAAAGACGGCGGGAGCGTAGAAGAGGGCCATCTGCTTGAATCCAAGCGCGCCCACGAAGAAGACACAGCCCCATAGAGGCCGTCCGGCCACCATGCTCGATATCGTTGCAACGGCGAAGCCAAGCATGACTGTGTTGTATTGGAAGTGACCATGGTCGATCAAGATGGTGCCAGGCTGCAGCAGAATGGCTACCAGCGCAATTGAACCCTCCCAGATGTTGACACCTTCTGTCTTCGTATAGCGGCGTAGGAAGACAACGAGTGCTGGTACGTATGCGAGATACTCGGAGACGAAGACGGTCGCTCGCATGTAAATCTTCAGATTGGGGTCATCGAGAGCGCGCGACTTATCGAGAACAAACCATTCTGGGTTGATGGCAGATCCACTGCAGACATCAGTATTTTATCGCTGTGACTCAACAATACAACCTACATTACACCCAGCAGCCAACTATGGTACGCTGTGAGAGGAGGGTAATCCAGGCCCCACCACTGGAGATCGTAAAAGTACCATTGCGACACAGGCAAATGTTTTGTGATTTCCATCCAGTGTCGCTGGGCCTCAAAGTCTCCATGCATAGGCGGCGACTGGTAGCCAGAGTAGCCCCACAGACTGACACTCCATCGAAACAGCCCAACAGCCATCAGAATGAGAGGTATCGTAACCCATAGCGAGACGGTCCCCTTGGCTGGCCAGAGGAACGCGACCAGAGGAAAAGCAGGCTTGCGTGCATTCGTGCTCTCGTCAAAATCGAGTGTCCCGTGGTTGACATGAGCAAGAGAGCCCTCTTCGATCTTCCTCCTCCTGCGCGGCTTGTGTGCTGCCGGTGATGCCATTGCGAGTCCTGTAGCTTCACTGGACAGCTGCGTTCTCGGTTGAGGTGGCAGGGACTACCGGTACGCTAGTGGAAGGTTGGTGCCACACCGCCCTCGGTCGACCCTTCTACGGTTGGACCCGCTAAAAAGTTCGTTTTCTGCAGTTTAAAGCTCTGCGCCTTCCCATTATTTTCTCTGCACTCTTCCTCCACACCTTTACCTGTCGACATTTTCTTGCTCGACACTTCATCAGCTTTACGAGGTTTCAACTGTGGGCTACTGAGGGCTACATCTACCAGAAACTATTCAAGTCAGTGGGCATTTGCGGCTTTTCCTTAACACACATTCAGAGGGCACTGTTCGTCGCTCGCAAGAGCACGACAAGATCAAACCAGAGGGCTTATGGCTACTATGAGGGTTTACGTCTTGTCTTCTCGGCTTTTGTGGGAACACATGCCTTGAAGCCAATTCTTCTGTGGCATCTTGTGGGCTTCCGTGGGCTTGAGGGCACATCGCTTCGAGCGATCTCGAGAGAACCAGTGGGCTTTTGCAATTTGAGGCATCCAGTTGAACAGGCTACCGGCGCACCATCTTCCTATGGAAGTTCTGCGCACGAGCATACGAGCATCGCCTCGTCTTCCTCTTTTCCTTCCTCGTCTCTCCAGTCACATCAAGTCATCATTCGCTTCATCATACTGATACATTGTAGATCTAGTTCATCACCGCAAAAATGGGAAAGACCAAGACCGCCGACAAGAAGGAGAAGAAGTCTGAGCTTGCGGGCGTCAAGGCTGGCCGTGTCACCAAGGCCACTGAGACCCCCAAGGTCAAGAGCAAGGCTGCCGCCAAGTCTGCCAGCAAGGCTGTCGAGAAGGAGGTCAAGAAGTCCTCCAAGAAGTCGAAGAAGGAGCCTACCCCCGAGCCCAGCAGCGAGTCCGAGTCTGACTCCGAGAGCGAGGCCGACTCCGACTCTGACTCTGAGATCCCTGACGCGCCTGCCGCCAAGGCCGAGTCTTCCGACTCCGACAGCAGCGACAGCGACTCCGAGAGCGAGGAGGAGAAGCCTGCTGCCAAGGCTGCCCCCAAGGCCGCTGCTAAGGCTGACAGCTCGGACTCTGACTCTGACTCTGACAGCGAGAGCGAGTCTGAGGCCGAGGAGAAGCCCGCCGCCAAGGCTGCTGCTGTAAGTACACAACGTCCGCTGCAATACCAACAATCGCTAATGTCGCATCAGTCTTCCGACTCTGACTCCGACTCTGACGCCGATTCTTCCGACTCCTCGGACAGCGATGAGGAGGAGGCTCCCTCCAAGAAGCGCAAGGCTGAGGAGGCTACCGAGCCCGCCGTCAAGAAGACCAAGACCGAGGAGGCTCCCGCCGCCGAGGGTATCAAGAACCTCTTCGTCGGCAGCTTGAGCTGGAACATCGATGAGGACTGGCTCCGCCGCGAGTTCGAGAGCTTCGGTAACATCATCGGGTGCCGAGTCATCAGCGACCGCGAGACTGGCCGCTCCAAGGGCTTCGGCTACGTCGAGTACGACACCGCTGAGGCTGCTGCCACCGCCCAGAAGGAGATGATGGGATACGAGCTCGATGGCCGTGCCCTCAACGTCGACTTCTCCACTCCCCGCGAGAAGCCTGCCAACAAGACCTTTGACCGCGCCAACAAGTTCGGTGACAAGCGCTCCGCTCCCAGCAACACCCTCTTCCTTGGTAACCTCTCCTTCGACTGCACCAACGAGGCCGTCCAGGAGGCTTTCCAGGAGTACGGCAACATCTCCCGTGTCTCTCTTCCCACTGACCGCGAGACCGGTGCCCTCAAGGGCTTCGGCTACGTCGACTTCTCTTCCACCGAGGAGGCTACCTCTGCTCTCGAGGCCCTCAACGGCGCTGAGATTGCCGGTCGCCCCATCCGCCTCGACTTCGCTGCTGCCCGTGATGACAGCAACGGTGGTGGCCGCGGTGGCTTCGGTGGAGGCCGTGGTGGAGGACGTGGCGGCCGTGGTGGCTTTGGCGACCGCGGTGGTCGTGGCGGAGGCCGTGGTGGTCGCGGAGGCTTCGGTGACCGCGGTGGCCGTGGCGGTCGCGGTGGCCGTGGTGGCGGTTCTTTCAACCGTGGCGGCTTCGGTGACTTCAAGGGCTCCAAGGTCAGCTTCGACTAAGCATTTCGCCTTTCTGCCTTTGATTTTTCGTATCTGTTCTGATCATCTCGTAAGAGTAAGTAATGGGTCGTCGTGTATGATACCACATGTGGCACAAACTTCACAGATCTGGGCTTCGGCTGTCTGATGATAATACTGCTGCTCGGCACGATATGCTTTTATCTCATGGGTCGGCGCAATCTGGTTAAAAGTCTTTCTTTATATCATGATCAGCTCAAGCTGCGTGACACGGTTGTTTAGATTTAACGTAGCCAACAACAAGTTTTCAAAATTCTTTCGTCCCTATTGTGCACTTTGGATCTATATGGTTGAGTACATAGTAACCAAGATTCCGCTGCATGTCCTGACAATGGTTTGGCCATCACAGGTCAAGCTTAAAGAGCAAGCGGAACTGACTTTCTTGGATCCACACCGCGCTCAATAGCTTTCCTTATCGATAGGTGGACGACTCGAGCGATGGTGGTGTGACGCAGGTGGTCGGCATCTAAAAAGTTTGGCCACCAAAATTCTCGTGCTCGGCGCAGCGCGTTTTACACCTAGCATCTTCACCAATTATCCAATCGCGCCCAACATGCCGAAGCGCAAGAACCAGTCGCCTGCCAATGGCAAAACTAAGAAGAGAGCAATCTCTGATGACGAGGCGCAGAAGAACTTTGACGCGGGCTTGTTCGAGAGCAAGAGACTTGCCGGCTACACAGAATACTACGCCGACTCGCAGCCGTAGGTCTAGCCGTGTCATAATATGTACATCATTAACAGTCTTTTAGTTACAAGCATGCTGTCATCAACAAGCTTGTCGACGATTCGCTCCTGCGCAAAGTGCGCGAAGAAATCCGCGAGCACATCTCCTTCACGCCCAAGGAAACCGACATCTATAAGATCCACCAGTCTGGCGACTTAGCCAACCTCGATGGCCTCGACGACTCGGCGCTCAAGCGCCTGCCCTCCCTTCTCACCCTCCGCGACTCGCTGTACTCATCTGCGTTCCGTAAATACCTCTCCTCGATCACCGGATCCGGGCCGCTGAGTGGGAAGAAGACAGATATGGCTGTCAATGTTTACACACCAGGGTGTCACTTGCTGTGCCACGACGATGTCATTGGTAGTCGGCGAGTCAGCTGGATTTTGTACCTCTTGGACCCAGATAAAGAATGGAAGCCTGAGTACGGAGGTGCCCTGCGTCTGTATCCTACCGAACACAAGACAACTTCCGACGGTTCTGAGGTCAAGGTCCCGTCGCCGGAATTCTCACTCGTCATTCCGCCTGCCTGGAATCAGCTGTCTTTCTTCACAGTACAGCCTGGTGAGAGCTTCCACGATGTTGAGGAGGTTTACAGGAGGGGCGCTGAGGATATGGAAGAGGACGATGGCGGCCGAGTGCGCATGGCGATTAGCGGCTGGTTCCACATCCCGCAAGAAGGCGAAGAGGGGTACGAGGAAGGTCTAGAGGAGAAGCTTGCAGAGAAGAGTTCGCTCGCTCAATTACAAGGCGGCAAGGCAGATGTCTTCGACGAGCCTCAATCACATTGGGTCGAGAACCCGGACTGGGAAGAGCAGGCCAAGCAGGACGATGATGACGTTGAGCTCACAGAAGCTGAGATTGACTTCCTCATCAAGTACATGAATCCTAACTACCTCACACCTGATATTGTCGAGCAGGTCTCAGAGATGTTCCAGGACGAGTCTTCATTGCGACTTGCAGGCTTCCTATCAGCCAAGTTTTCCGCCCGCCTGCGCGAGTATCTCGAGTCGAAGGACCACGAAGCGGAACCTAGTCTCCCATTGAACCCCCACAACAAGGACGCAAAAGCCGGAATTGCGCGCCCACCACACAAGCAGCGCTATCTCTACCGCCAAGCTATCCAGCCCATCCCGGCCGAAGGCTACCCTGAGACCAGTGGCATGACGCCCTATGACGAGCTGGTCGATAACCTCTTCCCGCACCCAGCATTCACGAAGTGGATCTCACTGGTAACCGGCGCCACGCTCACCAAGAGCAACATCATCGCGCGCCGCTTCCGCCGAGGCCTCGACTACACACTCGCCACAGCCTACGAAGAGGAAGAGCCTCAGCTCGAAGTCACCCTTGGCATCACACCCTCCAAGGGCTGGGGGGATGCCGACGAGGACGACGAGGAAGCCGATGAAAAGCCCAAGGAGAACGGTAGCTCAAGCAAGAGCAAGAGCAAGAGCAAGAGCAAAAGTAAAGGCAAAGCCGCAACCAACGGCAAGTCAGAGCCTAAGAAAAAGGAAGAAGAGGAAGAAGTCGGAGGGTACGAGATGTACATGGCCGGAGAAGACGAGGACGACGCACCGTCTGGCGAGCCGTCGACGAGCACCGGCGCAGGTCAGCGACGCAAGGCCAAGGCTGATCCGGCCATTTACAAGAGCGCGGGCGACGATGAGGATGATGGTATTCTGTTCAGTCAGCCTGCGGCGTGGAACAATCTTGCAATTGTCCTGAGGGACAAGGGTGTCCTGAGGTTCACAAAGTATGTTAGTAAGAGCGCCAACGGTGATCGATGGGATGTGTGTGCGGAGTATGGTGTGGAATTTGGGGACGATGATGAAGACGCCGAGTAGACGATCTGCAGATAAAGAATAGCGAAACGGACGAATGTCAACGCACTTCTAGAACGAAAGTCGTTCCCAGACTGGTGGTTTGAGACCGTTCCCTCACATTGCTGTTGAAATACGAGACGATTCGAGGAAGATCGTGACCAAGTGATCCAGGTTCCTGTGATCAAGGCGCCTGCAGGTTCCCTGCTCCATCACTCTTTGCTGCCCGATATGATGTACGTGCCACTGACTGATCCCACAAGGGGAAGATGCGTGTAACCAATTTGGGGGACACATGTAGAAGGTGTGTCCATTGGACGGTTGGGAAGCGCTTTTCGTGGGTAGGATTTCATCTGTTGCGCGCTACCTCTGTCGAAGAATCTACTTTCATATACACTCGCCAATTTGGAAAGTCAACCCTTGAATTCAAATATTGGTAAAGCTACAACATTATGATACTGCTATCGAGCGTGAAACTCCATGCACACTCTACCTACAATTCGTAGTCATTTATTTTTCCTGGATTAAACTTGATATCCTTGTCAAGCTTGTCCAGATATCCCGGCGCATGCTTGGGCTTCGCATTGTTGTCCGTCTGCACACTTAATGCCAGATTCATTCCCTGAGCAGTCTTGTACCAGGTCCTTTCGTAATTGATCTCGATCTCTGTGTCAGGCAAGATACACCATTCCGGTAAACGATCAGCTTCACCACCTCCAGGCTTGTACCACCAGTAGCGCTGGCTTCCATCTTTCTCTCTTCTGATCTTGCGCTGCCAGTCGAAAAGCGGGTGGTTCTTTTGATTCCACTTTTCCAGATCCCATTTCTCGAGGAGAGTCTTGCGGTAGTAGACAAGCGGATGGATGTACTCGTGGGTTTTGTATCCAGTCGGCGTGGGCTTCTTTCCATCCAAGATGCCTTTGATGGGCGACCATTGGCCCTCGATCTCCATTTCTTCATGACCTGGCTTACGTGCGCGTGGGTCTCCGTTGCCCTTGTACATAACTGTGTAGCTGTCCACTATCGGGCCCACGCCCCATCCGAAGTCAAATTCGTGTGTGTGTGATTTCTCTTCCCTTGGTGGGTCGGCCAGTGGGTCAGGTTCTGAGCCAAGTAGGGGGATGTTGGGCAGCTTATTCCAGATTTTGGTGTAGGTGCTCTGGCGCGATGCGTGGATATAGTTACACCTCTCACGGACAAAGGTAATCCACTCTTTGTACTGTTGCAGGTATGCCTTGAAGCCATCTTGATCGATATCTAGATGGGGCGCGATGCACTGAAGCATCCATGTGAATGTGGCCACGGAGATGTCTTCAAGCAGTATCAGTAAGACTCTCTACAACCACAAGAGACAGAACACTTACTCTCCATATCGCCTTCCATTTCTAGGAAGCCATCGCTTGAACCTCCACCGCAATTGATATGGACACCTGGGAACTGCAAGTCCAACATTAGTTGCGCTCTTGACAAGAACTCTTCTTTTGGAGGTGGGCGGGCTGCTTACCCAGACTTGCTTCAACTCAGACTTAGAGTTTGTATCTGGATCAATATACCACAGGGTAGGGCGGAAAGCCGGACGTCGTTCGTCCAAAGCTAGAGCATGGTACGCATGCTCGACACCTGGTAGTCCTTGTTAGCTGCTGCAGCTGGCTCGTCTATGCAAATAAACTCACGTCTTGATAGTTTTGTGTTGTGAAAACCAAATTTCTTTCGCAGAGCTCCAAGGTTCGCGCCTGCGACGTCAGGCATACCCAAACTGCCAACAGTGTCCCAAACTCCGACAACCTTGATCTGGCGGCTTTCGTCTGACGGCGGACCTGAGATAAATGTCCTGGGGTTTTTAGCTTCGACGAGCGCCTTCCAGTATTTTGACTGCCGGAATCCATTGTCCTTGTCGTAATTGATGTCGTAGTCAGACTGGGTGATCTTCTGGCCGAGGTGTTTGGGGTCATCGACGTCTTCTTTAGCACCATAGTTCATATAGGCGCGATAGATCCGTGGGAAGAACTGCATATCGAGCGGCTTGATGATGCCGATATCTGTAATCAACCCGGAAACTGCACGTGCAGTAAAGGCTCCGCGGGAGAATCCGAAACAAAAGATTTCGTCGCCAGGCTCGTAGTTTGAGACAATAAAGTTGTACGCCTCAATGACATTCTCCATGAGGCCGGCTCCCGTGCCACCCTGACGAGCTGACTCCACGCCGCTGAGATTACCAGTCCCGATTCCGCTGTCATAATAGACAATTTGGTGCCACTTCTTCCCATCCTTGTCGCCAAAGTTCTTTATCAAGCGACAAAGCTTCGTGACGTTGGAGGGAACGTTCTCCTTGTCACTGACACTAGTTTGCCAGGTGCCATCGCAGCAGATGATGAGTCGTCGACCCCAAGCCTTACTGGGATCCGACATCTTGATAGATGACAAGTATTTGGAGCTTGATCGTCAAAGAGATTGATCGAAAAAGGGATGATTGTATGATTATTGAGCCAATCGGATTTGCTCTAGAAAGGCTTCTAGCAGGAGAAAAGTTGCACAAATGCGCTGATAATGGACTCCGACAAGGAGAAGGTAGAAGATGCGTGTCCGAGAACTTGTAGGCAACCAGGCAGCGATCCATCTCACCTTTTATGCCCCCAATGTCACATTGCGGACCTCCCAAGCTGACCTGGCTGAATACCCTGGTCACGGACCAGCCGCAGCCAATGCGCCTTACAGCTTAGCATCACATCCACCGTGCGTCGATAAAGTGCTGAAAGCGGTAGAGAGGCACGAACATCGTCTTGGTGCTCATTAGTATGGCAGCTGCCTCGTTTGCCATGTCCCCGGATTGGGCGTTTGTGGTTCTGGACAGAGCTGGCGGGGAGAATGGGCTGAACGGTTCGGGACGGCCAGAGCGAGACTAGACAAGGTTTCCTTCCACATCGAGGCATAGTCCCTGCGCTAATGCTGCATTAGATCTCAGCTGCGATTTGGCTGGCGCAAAGTCGAGCTCGCGGAATAATGCATTATGTGGATTGGATGGGTTCGTCGAGAAGTCGGTGGGGTAAGTCGACAAGGTGTGGTCGATCCTAGCGAAAGTCAGCTTGCTAAAGTCAGTGATGCTAACCCGAACAAAGGAGGTTAGAGAAGGGGCGTGAAAGTACACGCAAGCTTACGAGGAACAAGTACGAAGGGTCTGTGAGTGATAGTTTTGCGTTGCGAATGGATGGGACAGAGCTCAAAGAAGCTTCTGTATATTCATTTATCATTTATCATTCATCATATATCATAGAAATATGACCTGCATCGAAGCGCGTCGACGCTGAACTGAGCAGTCAGGAAGGCTAAGCAATCCAGAACCAGATCTTCTGGAACACGTTCTTTGGAACTGGTGCTCCAGAGATATCATCCGCACACAGTTCGTCCATCTCCCTCTTGCCACTCATAACGTCCACATTTTGAATCGGAATGTAGAATCGGGTACGGAACCAGATCTTATGGCCCAAGTACAAGACCAGGAAGATCGGAAGTGTAATGTACGCTGCGATGAAATCCGAGACATTCCAGTTGGCGTTAGTGAAGATGCCAAAGCCGTTGGTGATAGTCAAGAGCGAGACGATGAAAAGAACGACCCAGACAAAGTAAGGCTGGAACTTTGTGCGATAAGGCAGCTGCTCGAGCATGTTGTTGTAGATCATAGCCTTGCGGAAGCGGATGTATGTGATCATGACGACGATCCAGGCAATGAAGCCAGAGATGGTGGAGATATTGGAGAACCAGGTAAACACCTGAGCACCAGTGCTGGAGACGTTGAGGTACGCAAGAAATCCGATCGACCAGGTAGCGAGGACAGCGATCCACGGTACACCGTTCTTGTTTGTCCTGCCAAAGAGTTTGGGAGCATCGCCATTCAGCGCCATACCATACAGTACACGTGATCCGGAGAACAGGAAAGCATTGCC
The DNA here is from genome assembly GCA_004522025.1 of Didymella segeticola. Classification (NCBI taxonomy): domain Eukaryota; kingdom Fungi; phylum Ascomycota; class Dothideomycetes; order Pleosporales; family Didymellaceae; genus Didymella; species Didymella segeticola. The sequence goes on along the minus strand of SDAV01000003.1, from coordinate 481,548 downwards.
GGCCGACCATGCAGATGTCAGAACTGCAGCATTGATAGCGTGGTTCAAGCCACCAATTCCAGCCCTCTGGATACCGATGACGAACGGCGACGCAGAAGCGTTGGAGCTCGGGCTGAGGAGTCGGTCGTCATCAGAAGGCACAATAACACCAATGATGAAGGAACCAAAACCGTAGAAGATGGCAAGACGCCAGACGAAACGACCAGCAGCCTTGGGAATGTTGCGTCGGGGCGCGATGGTCTCGCCAGCACTGAGCGCAATAAGCTCTGGAGAGGTGATGAAGGCGAATCCAGCTCGAACAAACGCAGTCCAGAATGCGAGGAAGTTGCCAGCGTGGCCATCGACGAGATACGGCTTGAAAGCTCCAGGATTGTTCCAGTATCTGAATCCAAGACGGCCCTGGTCGTTAGGACTGCCGCCTAGCATGATTGTGAAGCCAACGATGATAAGGCCCATGATCGTAATGAACTTGATAGACGCGAACCAGAACTCGGCTTCACCGAAGATACCGACCGCGACGATGTTCAGGAACAAAACAATGACAAGAAATATTGTGATCCAGACAGCACTGTGGACAGGCGTCTCCCAGTAATCTAAGAGGATAGCTCCAGCAGTGGCTTCGGCAGCAACCAAGATGGCGTATGCGTACCAGTAGTTCCATCCCGCTGCGAATGCGAGTGAGGGGTCAACAAAACGTTTGACAAAGTAGGGAATAGTGATTCCCTTCATAGGCAAATAAGTCACGATTTCGGCCAAGTTGTTCATGACATTCCATACTACAATCATCATGGACAGGTAGGCCATGAACAGCGGGGCGGGTCCGACCAGGGCAAGGATGGCACCAGATCCAACGAAGAGGCCTGTGCCAATAGCACCTCCGAGAGCCCTGTACGTGAATTAGCGATCAACTGATCGGTTTCTGTCCCAGGGCGGCTTACAAGAATTGGATATGTCGACTCTTTAGGCCGCGATGTGTGTCACCACCTCGCCCGGTAGCTTCACCAACTGTAGCCGCGCCATGTACGAATGGCTGTTCAGTGGTATGTGTCTGCTTGTCGTAATCATAGCCCTTCTCAGCCTCTCCGGCGCCGACAATGTGGTGGTTCGGCATCTTGAAGAAGGTGGCGAACGCAATGTGACCTTGTTCGCGAGATGCAAGAGTGGAGGTGGAAGGATCGACGTCCCCAGTACAGTCTGCACTCTTTCACAGACAGTGGCGACCTGCGCACTCTTATAAGATCGTCGTCTGTCGTGATTCTAGCATCACCGCTCTCAATCAGAGATTTTCAAGCAAGTCGCCCGGCGCGTCAGACGCTGGGCAGACGCTGATATGCCAACATCTTGGCTACCACGCCTCCCGCACCTCGAACCGGTAAAGGCAGGTCGCTTCCCTTGTAACCTTGACAGGGATGCTATGAACAGACCATATTTCTCCAGACTGCAGCCAATTACTGTTACGTACGACCCCAGATTCTGCGGGAATAGATATGTGACGGTGCCATTTACAAGTTGCGATTTGTTGTGTTGGTGTTCAAGTGAAAATCCAAGGCCGCGATTATGCGAGCATCCGGCGCTGGCGCGCGATGCTCTCGTAGCGCAACTTGGCCCAAGCCCCACTGTAGGAGGTGAAGAGCTCGGTTGTCGTCGGAGTGGAACATTGAGGCTCAAGCCACATGGTCGGAAACATCGTTCGAGAAGCCTGCTAGTGTCCCACAAGTCGTTCGTCAACCTAAAAAATAGTGGGATATGGGGACAAAGTTTTGAGGTGCTCGTGAGTTTTGGAGAATGCGGGGAAAGAAGATGTTCTGTGGGAGCTGCAAGCAGCTGACTGTGGCATAGGCAACAGAGATCGAAAGGGGCCACTTCGAAGGATTCGAAGGAAGCTTTGATTGGCATGAAATACATGCAAAGACGTGATGAGCGTTGCAAGCCTACTTTGGCTTATCAGTGAAATCTCTACTAGTTGTAGATACGGTACAAATGCCGCCCAAATCAGCAGACGCGAGACATTTACGGCGTCCAGCGCGGATAGGTAACGAACGCCGAGAGATATTACTCCGCATACAAGACTCTTGGTCCGGAAGAGCCCGGTCTCGGGACCGTCGCGCGTACCAGTGAAGGCGTCGCAGCCATAGAGATTATACTGAGGCAGATGATGTTGATCACTAAGAAACTTCACCACTATTGAGCATGCAGTCTCAGTCACCTTCATGTCAGCCGATACCGGCCTTTCTTGTCGACAAAGCACAATCCCATCGCAAGCTGCAGCATCATACAGCGGGGAGTATGGCGTCGTCGTCGGAGCGCGAGAAAGAGCTGTGTATGCACACCGTCACGATTGGTAAGCAAGCAAGCATCTGGGGAGCGCGGCTAAGACAATTTGAGGTTGTGGAGTAAAAGTGAGTAGTGTCTTGAACGCGTGTACTATTGGCAGATCTACGTAGTGCTTCCTCGAGGTCTCGATGAGCTCCTCGGTGGAGACGGTTTGCTAAAGTTGATATTGAGACCGCTTGCTGCTGGCGAAGGCACTGTCAACAGCATGGGGCTCAAAGACGAGGTTGGAACGCGGGAATCCTCGGACGTAGAACGAAGTCGTGGAGAAGGGTGCGGACTAGCTCCTGGTGTGGCTGCAGGGCTCGCGCCATTGCTCTCGATGTGTCGTTCTTCGAGTGAAGGGTCCCTTGAGTGTCGAAAGCTACCACTACGCTTCTGCACCATATCGGTCGAAAACGCGTCGAGTTCGTTCCTTGACCTTCTGCCATGACGCTCTCCAAACCGCGTCTCACGATCTGGATCTTTCTCTTCCCAAAAGCTCTCCCATCCAGCGAAAAGCGGCAAAGCCAGCAGCAGGACCGGGAGGAATTGACCGAAGTTCCACGCATTCTCGTTTCCATCTATGATAACATCCGGTGGAGGACTACCAAGTGCTTGGGTGTACTGAAGTCCATCGACAGCCATGTAGATGCCATAGATGGAGTATGCAGGTGCAACGAGCCAGGTGCGGATGATGGCGCCTCCGTACCATATGTAGTAGTACCACGATCCTTTCTTCTTCGGATCTGGGTTTCTGAGCCAATACATGGCTGCAATAACAGTGACATGGCCTCCGATGGCGCCGATCAGCAGCGCTGCCCACTTGCCACCGAACGCAGCCTTGAACCGCGGTCGTTCACCCTTGAAAAAACAAGCCAACGAGTCGGACAGGTGAAGGTCGACGATATCGTAGGAGTAAGAAATGAAGGATGTGTATCCTAGCAATGCGAGATTCGCTAGCATGAAAAAAATGCGTGGCAAGTTGATCCATTTGTTCCTGACAAAGTAATCTCGCAAGGCCACAACGGTGAGTAGGTGTGTGACTGTAGTAAGAAAAGCAAGATCGGTGACGATCCTGAAGTGGTAGACAGACATGGAGCAATGCTTAATCATTGCTGTGAACTGAATAGCGAGTCCGGTGAGGAGCTGAGTATCTGAAAAAGCAAGGAGATTCTTGCTGAGCACACGTGACCAGAAAGCAACGCTCCTCCAGTAAGGCCCTCCTTCATGTTGTGCACCCATGTTCTGCTGGTAAGTGTCTATCTTCTTCGTAAAGCGTGTTCTGAAGAAGTTGATGATGTCGTTGAACCTGTCCAGGAATAGGACAGTGAACGCAATCAAGAAAGCAAGGCATGTTGTGGAAAGGAAACCGACGATGATCTGAGAACTGTTAGCGATTTTCAGCGAGATGAAAGGGAGACGCGTACACCTATGCCAGCAACGTCTGCATCTGCAGGAACCGTGGCTCTTCTAACTGCACAGTCGACTGTAGACTCCGCGCAATTAAGCAACCGCCAGCCCATGACTAGTGTTGCTGCGAAACTGGGCTTGAGCGTTAGGTCGTATCTAAAGTGTGGCTAGCGATCATTTGTTTGATGTTTGAACAGGCTGTAGAGGATGGAAGAATGACGCAGAAACCAGGCGTGCAGCTGATTTTTGCTCTTTATCTTCATGTGAAGGCTGCATCTCAGCTCGCCCCCACACCCTAGAACTAAAGGCGCACCGGCAGCAACATGTCAGCCTTGGATGCACATGCGCTTGAGGCTCAAGAACGGGCTGTGTCGCGAGCAGGCGTCGCTCTGCAGGTACGTATTTAAGTATCCCTCCCGCAGCAGACATGATCTGCAATGCAGTACATGAACGGTTCGCAGAATTAGAAAGAGGAAATGCGTTTGTACCAATGAGGTGCGATTGCGCAGCAGATAGCGTCATATTATTGGTGAACGCGGGGGCTGCGCCCTTGCAAGTGTTACATAGTCGGCGTTCTCGTAGGCTGTGCTCCACGTACATCGTGCATATGCCGTCATCGCGCCATCCTTCGCAAAAAGAATGTCAATGTACAAACCGGACCTCTCGCATATTATGCATTACCACAGCCAGCGCCAGGCTCAAACGCAGACGTTGAAGCTTGCGACTCTCCTTCTAATATTATGTAAAAATAGGATGTATCCAGAAGTGCGAAAATCGTGATAAGCCGGAGCCGTGTCGAAGTGATACAGTACGTAAATGTCTATCGTTAATCCAAAATGCGCCTAGGCATGTATGCGAGAAATGGTGGTCGCACCGTCGTGGTAATTCGTTCTTCAAGAAGCGCTGTAAGTCTTGCGTTCCAGGGCGTCATGATTGGCATCTAATCTGTGCGGCCTTTCTCGGGGAAGGTGCCATTGGCGACGCCGTTCGATTTGGCGATCTTCTCTCTTGTCTGCTTTGGAATGGTCAGGCAGTTGATGCCGAGGTACTCGCAAATGCTTGTAATGACAAGGTGAGCCCAACGACCATACACCACCGCTGCAAAGATAAAGTACGCGCGAAGGTACCATAGCTCGGTCTTCGCAGACAAGGGCCCGAAAGTTGTACCAGAAATGGTAAAGTATGGGTGGTTGACGAGCAACGCTCCTCCAATCATGGGTGCGAGCATGATTGTCCAGTACGGGAACGGCTGGTGGGTAAGATGGGCCAAAATGATCTTGGTCGTCATGCGCCCAAAGACCAGGGACATAGTCAGACAGTATAAGACCAGGTGGTTGTCTTCGAGCAGATGCGAGTATGGGGACCCTAGCCAAGCCATAGTGCATACAGTGAAGATGACCAAAGGAGTCCATTCATAGATGGTGGGGAGGAAAGGCTGGTTCCTGGATCGGCGTGCCTTCGCAACGTTTACCAAGCAAGCCGGTACGTGGGCAACGAAAAATGTAAAGAGGATGATGGGAACCCAGAGCTCTTTCAAAGTGACGTCGCCGATCTCAGTCTTGTAGGAGGGAAAGTAGTGCGCAAGAGGAGTCGACCAGATCTCGGGACCGAAGTAGCCGGACATGCAGATGAAAGTACAGGCAAGGATCAATCCCTCTGTGTTTTGTAAGCGAGTGAGAGGATGGACAACGCGCGGAGACAGACCTGTGGGGCCATTGAAGTATCCAAGATACAGCGTATGTGTGTGGTATGTCTCCCAAGTGGAGAGGAACATAGGCAAAACCGGCACAAGAGCGGTGAACGCGCCAATCTTGGTCGAACCGTAGCCAACAGCCGCTGTCTCCAAGAGACTAGCAAGTGTGCAGTTCAAAGAGTCGATTCCATGGCTGCGTCGAAGTCAGTCTATGCTGGCATGCTGGACTCCAGGTTACGTACTCGAAAAGCTCTCCCAGAGGACTCGAGGTTCCGGTACGGCGCGCTTGCTTGCCGTCGACGTTGTCCATTGTGGAGTACATCCACATACCGAACGCGAAGCTGTAGTATACCCATGACGGCGCCTGAAAAGATTGTGAGCCCACAGTCACACGGCGAAAACAACATGGAGCGGACTGACCGGCCCGACTAGATCCGGCACGTAGACTTCTAGCAATGCGACATTTCCAAGAATGAAGAAGAAGCCCAGCAATGTGACCAGATTTGGTGCAATCCACATGGGGAGCAGCTCCACGAAGCCATTCCACTGTCTTTTGTCAGGTCGCGCGCGTTGGCAGTGAGGATCGCAGATTCCGTACGTAGTGTTTGAGGATGTAGCGGGAGATGAAGGATTTGTCGACGCTCGAATATTTGTACGTCTTCAGGTGCTGGAGCGCATCCTCGGAGACACACTCGTGCTTTGCAGTTTCTGCATTTGTTAGCAAGCAATTCCGTTGGCGAGCGAACGCGCGTAGGGAGAGTTCGCACCTCTGCTCGGCGGCATCTTGGGGCTGGTGACGGGGGGAGGAAGCGACATGAATATGGTGGGGACGGAGAAATATATAGTTGGGTCACTTCAGGCCATGCAGATGCGGGGAATCTTGCAGCAGAAACAACTCTTGCGGTGTGGAATGGCAGATGGAACTTCGCAGCCATGGCCGCGCGATGGACGTCAAACTTCTAGGGGACCTGCCGGAACCGATCGCGCATGCAGGGATCAAGGTTTGTTGCGGCCCACGTCATTCGTGCACGCCAGTCGTTCTTGCCTCTTTCTGCACGTGAAGATGCATCCCTGGTCACGGGTTTTGGCAACGGCTTTTATTTGTTGATCCTCCAGGTACAGCACGACGATGAGGACACAGCCTGCATCGGTCTTACTCGATCGGAGAGCTGGTTTCAATAATTTCGGTCATTCGCACGTTCGTTCGTGTCCTGAGGACCAAGCAACCAACCACAGAGCCTCCCGTGTCGGTGCGCGGTTGCGCAGCGAGGGACGCGGCACAGTCGAGCACCAACAAGGCGACAACGCCGAAGTACAGGCCCAGAAGCTGTAAACGACGCGCAGAGCGGCAGAGACGACACGTTACCGAATGCCATCTCTCGGTTGCAGCAAATATCATCAGTTCTAGAGATAGATTCCAGATCAAACGAGCTGAAGTGCCAGAACTGCATTCTGAGCTTTACTTCAGACCAAGTGCATCTTACCACACCAGCTACCCCACAGCTTCCATCCTACATCACGCATCAAGAAGTCCCCCTACACGCTTCCTATGACTACTGACGTCGAAAGTTGGGTGAACGATCTCCGCCTCCTGCCAGACGATGAGGCCGTTCGTCATAGAAAACTGGGGCTTTAATATCTACCGTTTGAACTACGAACCTTCCTCCGACCAACATTGGCCGCAACTCATCTAAACAATTCAGACGCATGCATACAAGGGGGCGATGAGCGCCACCGATTCCAATGAAGACGATCCAGGGTTTCGACAATTATGGTCACTTTCCGGCTCGATGCTCGCAAGGACCCTGCTGTGGCTGGCCTCGATATAGATCAACTTCGCCAGCTATACAACAGTATCGATGGTGGTCAACCAACGAACGCCGACTACAACTCACACCGCGTCTTCATGCTTGCCGATGACGAAGTTTTGTCAGACCCCGCCGCTTCTGTTGTCGAATATGTGGATGCAGACTACCGTTCAGAGGACCATATTCCGCAGAACAGGTGGATGGGTTGGTAACGTTACTTCAGCTGGATGCCAATGAGTGCTCGAAGCATTGCAGAATCATGGATACATCTAGATGTCTTCGAAATAAGTACGACCGCCGGTCCGATGATTGGAGGAAGTCACCTAGTGTTTGGGATCGAGGCCAATGAGTTTGCGAATGAGAACGGAAGTTGTAGCTTGTGCAAAGATAAACCTTTGGGATGTGGAGACTTTTCGGCTATTGCTGTCATTATCTAGGTCTGGCTCGCTTTGCCTAGTCCTACCGCAGGCTGAAGTGCTTCTCGAAGAACCCCATGCTCCATACGTTACCACTAGGAACTTGGTCGCTGGAGTTTGCTGTGTACTACACTGCTCAAGCTTCCATTATTAGTAGCTGATTTTATATGGAGTATGATAGATCTGAGAATCTTTAGTCATAAAAGCTTGGCTATTGTATGTTCTCGCTTTGCTGTAAAGAGAACAGCTTATTATCTGATGTTCTTTTACAGTACAAGCAAAGAGGTGTGTTATAATCTTGAGGTGCTTTAATCGCGATTGGACGGTCGAAGCTCACGACTTCCCTACCTCGGCACCTCCTCTTTCCTCTCCTCACTATCTAAGCTACATCAGCGTCACACTTACGAATCCCATATGTAGTCTGCCCCAGACTGATCCTATGAGAACCACTTGCTCATGGCTTCCCACGGCCAGTCACCAACGACGGGCGCCAGCATCATCGCACAAACCCTGAAAACCTTGGGTGTGACTGTTATCTTTGGCATTGTCGGTGTGCCTGTGTCGGACATTGCAGAGCAGGCTATCCGTATCGGCATACGATTCATCGGATTTCGAAATGAACAAGCTGCTAGCTATGCTGCAACGGCGTATGGATACCTAACTGGGAGACCAGGTGTCTGTCTGGTTGTGGGTGGACCTGGAGTCTTGCATGCTATTGCTGGTGTAAGTCCTTACAAAGACTTTGTCCTCTGTCCTACGATCTCTTTTGTGCTATGCCCGAAGTGGATTGTGAATGAAAGACTCGGATCTGAGTGACATTACTTAGGTCGGCAACGCAAGTGCAAACAATTTCCCAATGCTCCTTCTCGGCGGATCCATCGAATCACATCTCGTTACGAAAGGGGCGTTCCAAGAGATGGATTCCATAACAGTGCTCTCGCCGCACGTTAAGTTCGGGATGAGGCCTTCGAGCGTGGAAGCTTTGCCTTCCATGATCGCCAATGCCTACCGCACTGCGTTCTACGGTCGACCAGGCCCAGCCTTCATCGATTTGCCAGCGGACCTCATCAATGACCCGATTGATGCAGAAGACAGCGAATACGCACTAGAAGTACCCAAGATCGCAAGTCAGCCGAAAGGGGCAGCGGAAGCGGAGAGACTTTCGAACGCGGCAACACTGCTGAAAACTGCAAAAGCGCCTCTGATTGTGATTGGTAAAGGTGCAGCATATGCGCACGATGAACAAGAGATCCGTAATCTTGTTGACAGAACTCGTATCCCGTTCCTGCCATCTCCCATGGGCAAAGGCGTCGTTCCGGACTCGCATCCCCAGAATGTATCTTCGGCTAGAAGCTCAGCGATGCGAATGGCTGACGTGGTTTTAATTTTGGGTGCAAGACTGAATTGGATACTGCACTATGGCGAAGCCCCGAAATGGAACCCGGAAGCGAAGTTTATCCAAGTTGACATTTCACCGGAGGAGATGGGTCGTAATGCGGCCAACGCCCAGCTATCACTACTAGGAGATGTTGGTATCGTCGTATCGCAGCTGTCTCAAGCGCTTGAAGGCTGGTCCTACGTACCAGACGCTGCATACTTCCAGAATCTCTCTCGCGCAAAGCAAAAGAATGAGCACATCTCCTTACTGGCGGCACAAAAGAGCTCCATTCCATTGACCTACGCTCACGCCTTTGCCGTAATTAAGACGGCCCTACATTCCCTCTCGCCACCCTCGGCAGGCGGCATTTGCTACATTGCTGAAGGGGCGAACACAATGGACATCAGCCGCTCGATCTTCCCTCTCGAGCAACCACGCCTGCGTCTCGATGCCGGTACCTTCGCGACAATGGGTATCGGCCTTCCATACGCAATTGCAGCATGGGAAGCATACAATGCACCTAATTCGCACGCAGTATCTGGCCCAGCGCCCCGCAAGAAGATTGTTGCGATTGAAGGCGACTCCGCTTTTGGATTTTCGGGCATGGAGATTGAAACAATGGCGAGGCTGGGTATGGACGTGCTCATCTTTGTGATCAATAACAGCGGGATCTACTTTGGCGATTCGGACTCAGCTGAAGATTTTGAGATGAAGAGAGATAAGACAGCGCGAGGGGAGCCAGGTTTGAGGAGCTGGGCATTGGGGTTTGAGACGCGATATGAGAAGCTTGCGGAGGCGTGTGGTGGAGTCGGATACTTTGTGCGGTCGCCGGAGGAGTTGAAGAGAGCGACTCTCGAGGGGTTCAAGGCGAGAGTGCCGGTCATCGTCAATGTGATCATTCAAAGCGGAAAGGTAGAAAAACCGGTAAGTCAACATTCAGATGTGTCCAGACCCTCGAGTTGGCTAACGAAAGCAGAGCTTTGGATGGCAGCTGTCTCCAAAGAAGAAGGGGAAGAGTTCACGGCTTTGATGTGAGGATTTCTCTGACGGCGTCGGGTGACGATGGTGTACCGTGTACAACTACTGTACTACCTTTGCGTGAGATACCTGTGCTCATTTGAATGCTTGAGTTCGAAGGCTATCAATTTATCATTGATAAATCTCTGTACTCTCCAGCAATTTTTAATCTCTCCACAGCTGTACATTAAGGTTGTAATACTTAGAAATAGGGCTGTCTTCACTGATACTCGATCCTATTTGGTAACAAAGAATCTGAGCCATTGACTCCACGCATAATGCCATTGTTCAAGCTTTTCAGCTTTTCGCCCTTTTCATATTGCTTTAGAGGCTTCGTAATGCGACGCAGACTTAACCTTCGTGTAGGTGTAGAATTACTCCACACAGTCCACCCGAATTAAAGTCGTTACTCACTCTACGGCCCAAGTCTGTCACAGTCGGTAGCCCAAGAAAAGTATGTCTATCCGGCAGGGGACTCTAAACTACCCTTCTTCAATTTAGGACGTGATAACAGCCAACGTTTCTAACCTCTAACAAGATTTCGAGCATTACACTTTATGGAATTGCAATGGCAGAACGAGGCCCGACCTGCAAAATACCTCGAACTTTGGCCACCCATGAGTGCATCGCAGCTGAAGAGCCTGGAACCTGAACTCGATACAATGGTTGAAACACCTGCTATGAAGTTCCATGGGACATTTGGCAAGCCAGTCATCACGGATTACATTGGCAAATACTGCTTGCAAGAAGTTGATTCAACTGGGGGCTTCTATTGTAATGAAGAGTTTTGCGATCACACCCTCAGCGAATGGCTTACTGGCGCCGAAGGCTTGGAAGAGTGCTTCGAGCTTCGAAGTACCCTGGGTATAGGATATGGTCTCCATTCGAAGCAGCAATGGGAAAATGATGGTAACCTGGGTGCATACCTTGGGGACCTGATACCTCATAGAAACGCCATCTCTGAGTATTGCCACAAGGTCTTCAATGGCCCAGAGTTCACGAAGTGAGGTGAGAAGATCGCATGCATCGATGCTGAGAACTGTGGAAACTACACGAGGTTCTGCAGTCATAGCTGTGAATGTAACGTAGCCATCTGCGAGCGAAGAGTAGGAAAGAAGGCGGTGTTGGCGCTTATAGCGATCAGAAGTATTGCTGCCGGCGAGCAGATTAACATCAACTATGGGACTGACTACTTCCAGGATCGACCATGTCTCTGCGGATTAGCGAAATGCATGTACCCGGATGCAATGAATCCAGTAGTGGGGGTCATGGCAAGGAAATCAAGGATAAAGAGGACAGGCGGCCTAGTGGAGAAAGTCAGGACAGTTCGCCATAATTTTGTATTAGAAGCCGTTGACGAGAGTTACGAGATGAACATAGAATGAGGGGTCCACTTCATAGTCGGTGATCTTGGAGCCGTAATGATGGAGATGTAAATTCACTAAATTTGATCGTAACGATATAATCGCAGCTACGTGCTCATTTAGGCAGGAACGATGACCGCAAGTGGCAGGGATGCTGGCTGCGGGCAGAACCCGAGCTCCGCGCGTCACCGAGAACAGCTGCATCTTCATGGGCTTGCATTTAATCAGACAGCATGTCCTCTTGAGCGGATCTTACTTTGGCGTACGTATCTCCTCATTAATCGCGCTTTCCGTCTTTCCAACACTTTATCGCGCGTCCTCGGGGTTTCGTCGCAGCAACTCCGTTGCGTCGCGTCCACTGTTTCAGTAGCGCCAAGCACGTTGCCTCCAGGTCGACAAGGCTGCAGACGGCAAGCAGCCAGCTGTCAAATAAGCACGCATCCAACCCATCCTTCACCCTCCACAGTCTTTATCGCCCTTATGCATCATGCGGTATAACGCGGGTTTGCTACTGCCGGCGTTGCTGGCACTCGTGCCCTCTATCGCCGCCAAAGGCGATGCGCCGCTCGTCGAGACAACAGGATTCAAGGACGAGCTCGTAAACATCCTCTACTTCGACGATTCAACGGTCGCATTGCTACAAGAACTCGAGAGTGGGAGGATCTGGAGATCGGAAGATGCTGGGAAAGGTTGGAAGCAGGAGAAAGAATTAAATGGAGCTGGCATACTCAAGAACCCGTACAACAACCAGGTTGCCACGGTCTTGGGCGAACAGAAACACTGGATCACGTACGATCAGGGAAAGACATGGAACTCTTTCAAGACTGAACTGCCACCTTCACCAGAGGCACCTCTCAGCTGGCATGCGACCGACAGCAAGAAGGTCTTGATCAACGAGATCGAGAACTGCTTCACTGCGCCATGTCTCGGACGTTCGTACTACACCACCGATGGCTTCAAGTCAGAGCCCAAATTACTCATCGAAGACCGCCGCATGTGCCAATGGGCAAAGGGCTCTGAGCGATTCCTCATGGACAGCGATAAGCACGACGACCGCATCCTGTGCATCGCAAGAGGCAAATTTTCGGACAGGACAAAGGACTTTAGGCTCCTGACTTCTGATAAGTAAGTCAGGGTAATTCTCTGATATCTGAGAGCGTGCTAACAGTCGCAGCTACTTCAAGGACTTCAATGAGCCGGTCATGTCCTCAGGACGCACCGTGCAAGGCATGGCGAATATGGCAGCTGTTAAAGGCTACATCGTCGCTGCCGCGAAAGCTGACCACTCGAGCGAACTTACCCTCTACGTCACGACCGACACCGAAACCTGGCACCATGCAGAGTTTGGCGACCACAAGGTGGAACAAGATGCATACACCATTCTCGAATCGACGAACTACAGCATCCAGGTTGACGTTATGACATCGAAATATACTGCGATGGGCACTCTATACACCAGCAACTCGAACGGCACGTACTTTACCAAGAACGTCGAGCACATGAACCGCAATGAGCGCGGCTTCGTAGATTTCGAGAAGATCGCCAACATTCAAGGCGTAGTCATGGTCAATGTTGTCGACAATTGGAAAGACGTGGAGAACAAAGGCTCTTCGAAGAAGCTGAAGTCAAAGATCAGCTTCGACGACGGCAGAACCTTTGAAAAATTGCACATCAAGGACAAGGACAAAAAGGAGCTACACTTGCACTCCGTTACAAATCTCCATAATAGCGGCCGTGTGTTCTCTAGCCTGGCACCTGGCTTGGTCATGGGCGTGGGTAACACTGGAGATCAGCTAGGCAAATACACTGACGGAGACTTGTACGTCTCCGATGATGCTGGCCTGACGTGGGAACTCGCTCTCGAAGAAGCACACAAGTACGAGTTCGGCGATCAGGGATCTATTCTGGTCGCGGTCTTCGACGAGGGTGACACCAACAAGATCATGTACTCGCTCAAGCATGGACGCAAGGATTCCTGGAAGGAGATCAAACTTGACTACAAGTTCCGTGCTCGCGAACTTACTACGCTTCCTGACTCGACAAGCCAGAAGTTTATGCTCTATGCGTCAAAGAATAAGGACGGTGGAGGCCGCGAACATGTGATCATCCACCTCGACTTCTCCGAGCTACACGAGCGGAAGTGCGGGGACAAGGACTTCGAGGAGTGGTCGGTCCGGAAGGAAGACGACGGAAAGCCAAGCTGCGTCATGGGCCATAAGCAGCTGTTCAAGAGGCGCAAGTGGGATGCCGACTGCTTCGTATCTGAGCCATTCAAGGACCCTACACCACACTTTGAGGCCTGTGACTGCGACGCTGTCAGAGACTACGAATGTGATGTCAACTTCACACCTAGCGGCGAAGGCAAAGATATGAAATGCGAACCTTCCGACCAGGTTAGACTGCCCAAGGGTGCATGCGAGGGCGACTCCAAGACATACAAGGGAAGCTCCGGGTGGAGAAAGATTCCTGGCAATCAGTGCAAGGGCGAGACCGAGCGAGACAAGGAAGTTGAAAGGTCATGCGGTGATGCCGAAAAACCACCGCCGAAGAATGACAAGGTCACCAGCGAGATTACGAAGTTCAAGGGCAGCAACTTCATGGAGTACTACTACCTGGAACGCGACACTCAAAATAGAGATGACAAAGTGAACGCTAGAGATCGAGATGAGACGATCGTTCTCCTAACCTCGGAGCGCGAAGCTTACATAACCCACGACCATGGCAAGAAGTGGAAGAAGGCTGTCGATGACGAGATTGTGCGCATTTACCCTCATACCTACGAGAACAACTACGTCTACTTCCTTACAGCTTCAAAGAAGGTGTATTACTCCGAAGACCGCGGACTCAAGGACAGCATCCACAGTTTCGAGGCCCCTGTCATGCCCAATGAGCAAAGACTTCAGATCTTGCAATTCCATCCGAAGCAAAAAGGTTGGCTCATATGGCTCGGTGGTGAGCATTGCGAGAAGCTGGGCGACAAGGATTGCCACACTGTCTCATATGTGTCACAGAAGAATGGTGTTTCCGGAAGCTGGGAGGCTATGCTTCCTTACGTCAAGAAGTGTGCCTTTGTTTGGCGAGAAGCTGGCCGCGATGTCAAGGAAGAGAAAGTCTTCTGCGAGCAGTATACCAAGGAAGAGATGGGTGCTCCTGTAGAGCTCATCTCGAGCGACGACTGGTTCAAGAAGAAGGACGTCAAGTTCGAATCAGTCGTTGAGTTTGCAACCATGTCCGAGTTCATCATCATCGCTACCAAGGGCAAGGATGGAAAGTCTTTGGAGCTCTCAGCCAGCTTGGACGCGAACACTTTCGCTGAAGCCAAGTTCCCTCCCAAGTTCAATGTCGATCACCAGACAGCGTACACTGTTCTCGACAGCTCAACACATGCCATCTTCCTGCACGTCACAGTCAACCCTCGTCCAGATCAGGAGTACGGAACTATTGTCAAGAGCAACAGCAACGGAACATCTTACGTCATGAGCTTGAACGGTGTCAACCGCAATACAGAGGGCTACGTCGACTTCGAGAAAATGCAGGGTCTGGAAGGCGTCGCTCTTGCTAATGTAGTCACCAACATCAAGGAGGTCAACAATGGTGCTAAAAAGAAGAAGCAGACTCGCATCACCCACAACGACGGTGCGGAATGGACACCCCTCGAAGCCCCCGAAAAGGATTCGGATGGTAAGAGTTATTCCTGCGATGTATCAAATCCGGAGAAGTGTGGACTTCATATTCACGGATACACGGAGCGCTCAGATCCTCGCGAAACATACTCCTCTCCTACAGCCGTCGGGCTCATGCTAGGTGTTGGCAACGTTGGTGCTGAACTTGGCACTCTCGGTGAGGCCAGCACATTCATGACCACAGATGCTGGCATCACATGGAAAGAAATCAAGAAGGGCGCGTACGCTTGGGAGTTTGGCGATCAAGGCTCCGTCATTGTCATTGTCCGCCGCGGCGAAGACACGGATCATTTGTATTACTCACTTGACAGTGGTGACAAGTGGAACCTTTATAAGTTCGCTGAGCATGCCGTTCGTGTGGACGCGATTACCACAGTCCCCAGCGACACCTCGCTCAATTTCCTGTTGTGGGGCAAGGACGGCAAGGAACTCGTCGCCATCAACGTTGACTTCTCTGGGCTCGAGGAATTCTCCAAAAAATGCAACCTGGATGAGAAGAACCCCGGAAGCGGCGATTACGACCTCTGGTCACCCCAGCATCCTATGCAGGAAGATCAGCAGTGCCTATTCGGTCATGTCGCAGAGTACCACCGCAAGAAGCGTGACGCCAAGTGCAGGAATGGCGAGCGCATCGATCATATGCATGAAATCCAGCGTAACTGCACATGTACCCGCCGGGACTTTGAGTGCGCCTACAACTACGAGCGCCAACCTGGCGGTGAATGCATACTTATCCCTGGCCTCACACTTGAAGACCCCAAAGCGGTCTGCGCAAAAGGTGCAAGCGAGTACTGGGACAACACCCCCTACCGCAAAATCCCACTCTCTACTTGCGAGGGCGGTAAGGAATTTGACCATATGGGCGATGTTCACCCATGCCCAGGCTTCGAAGAGGAGTTTGAAAAGAAGCACGGGATCGGAGGATTTGCTCTCTTCCTCGCCATCGTTCTGCCCTTCGCAGCCGCGGGTGGTATCGGATACTATGTTTGGAAGAACTGGAGCGGCATGGGCAAGTTCGGCGCCATTCGCCTCGGCGACTCCGGCAGTGGAGGATTTGATTCAGACGCACCCTGGATCAAATACCCGGTGGCTGCCGTTAGCGGGCTCGTTGCTGTTGTTGCTGCTATCCCTATGCTGCTTGGCAGCTTGTGGAGAATGGTATCTGGTGGTAGAGGAGGCGGTGGGTACGGTGGTCGCACCTACACAAGCAGAAGCTCCTTTGCGAGAGGCAGGGGTGACTACGCAGTCGTCGATCCAGACGAAGGCGAGCTACTGGGTGATGAGAGTGACGAAGAGGTGTAGTTTCTATACCAGTATTCAGTATTGAGGGGAGGGACTAAGACTGGCGTTGGATCTTGTGATGGCTAGAGTTCGCAGGTGGGTTGTACAGTTTCTCTGTAAGAATTTATTGTGTTGCACTGCTGAACTCCGCTCTTCCCTCTCATCGTTCACCACGGTTGGCAGGCAAGGTCTACCATCCCGGATGTTGCGGAACTGATAATGTGAACCATTTGCTTTTTGGCAGTCGACGCTCACCGCTATGTGTCTACTTTCGGAGAATAGACGATGAGGTGGGCCATCTACGGAGGAACAGCACCAGTTCTGTTAAGCGATGCGGCGCAGGCAGATTGCTCGCATGATTGAAGGCCAGGATCGTCATTTAGCACGACACAGTACCCAGTTGCCTGGGATTGATGAGGCACAGTCGAGGCCCATGACCGTACTAAATCAACGACAAGTCTTGTTTGCGAGGGTATGTTTTCAACGGCATAACACATGTTTACGACACATTCATGCCGTGCCACTTGACAGCTGGTGGTTGGCAGCTGTCAATGCCCTGAGAGACATGTTTGTCATGCAGGACTTTGACGTGTGTGGCAGCAGGGATGATGTCGGCGTCAAACATCACCAAATCTGGAGACAGTGAACTACTTCTTGACAGTTCCGTGTGGACGGAAGCGTGCATGCTGCACAGGCAAAGGACGTTGTCACGGCAGCACTGCAAGCCATGCTCACTGTATCGAGGCCGGAGGAGCGAGACAAATTCATCTCTTCATCGTCCTTAATCAGCGATGAAACGTCCGCCAGCACGTGTGCGGCTCCTGGCTGGCCCAGAATGTCTGGCTTTGCTGGGGTTTGACGGCTCACCAACACGGAAATGGCTTGTGTCAGGAACGCACGGCTTTCCGGCAGCGGCAGCGAATCGAATCGAGGTCGAAGGCCGGCCGTGTGCCACAGGTCGTGGGTGGCTCAGGTACTACAGCAGTCGTTGGACGCCACGGGTTTGGTTTCTCTGGCGCATGAATCTTCGACGCGCCAGGGGCCCCTTGGCCGTGCATCACTGAGCCTGCGCTGTTGAGCTGCGGATTTATGCGTGCTGTGGGGAGTGGCCGATGGCGCTTGCCGAGTTTGGTTGCCTCGCAAGCTCTCGCGTTTCAGGTTGACATGGCCAATCAGCGATGCTGACCCTGAGGCTTAATGCACGTTGGTGTTGCTGTTGCGCGTTCACGTCTGTTGGCGAGCGTCTGCTAAAATTTGTACACTCTTGTGTACCTCCATACGAGGCGCCACTGCCAGCGCCATGGGCGCCAGTGCTGTTCCACGCGTCTGCTGTTGCCCTCGATCTTCTCTTTAGTAAGATCTTCGTCCTCGTACAATCTCCTGACGCCCCAATCGTGCACCAGGGCCCGGCTGCCATTGCTTGCCCCGTCTCCACCAGTGCCACCGCTGTTCCCACTTGAGAGTCTGAAGCAGGCCAGCGGTCTTGGCCCCGGGGCAGCGCAGGTGAATTGGGCATAGACATTGCGGGAGCCAGCCGGCTGCCAAGCTGTTTCAAATGCGGACGAGTCTTCGCTGAGCTTGGTGCTCGTGGCCTAGAAACTTGTGACGAGTACATGAGTGAAGCCCCATGCTCTCCGTTCCTGTCAGCCTTGGTTCTTTCTTCATCTCACAAACACCAACCCGTTCCTTTCTTTAAACAGCACTCACCTTCGTTCTTTAGGTGTGCTTGCCTTGTAGTAGTCGACCTTCTTTTGACAGCTACCATCTCGTTTCTTTCACTTCGTTCGTCGTCTTGAGACTTTTTCTCCGGCCGCATCCCTATTCACCTAAAAGCGTGCTGTGCACGTCTTGGCTCTAACGCGCAGCTCCTCAGACTTGTTCCGCCCGACACAGGTTCACTACCAGCTATAGTAGCTCGCGCGTTGATGTAAGTACCCCAAGTTTCAACTATCTGAGGCTGCCATGGTCGCCTGTCATTTCGCCGTGGCCACCCCACACCCTGTTGTACGACGCCATAAGGTTGTCTCAACTCCGTCTGGCTTACGCATCATCAAATCTCCGTTGCCTTCTTTGAATGCCTTCGAGCCTGGGCGGGGCGCTTGCCTGTTTCAATCTGTGCCATTGCCGTTGGTTGTCAAGGTCTCATATGACAAACACTAACATACAGTAGCGCTCTTTATACACGCCACACCCTCTCACCAACACGGCCACACTCTCTATCACTTTTACCGGATCCGGATCCAGTTCATAATTCACAATGAGGATTACTTTTGCCATCACTGGTCTTCTGACCCTCGTCTCCACCGTCCTTGCCGCCGGCGAAGGCCTCATCGACAACAAGGCTTCCAAGTTCGGTAACCACTCCACCGAGACCAAGGAGTACATCATTACTTTCCAGCGCAACGAGACTGCTCAATTTCGTGGTGTTCAGAAGTATCTCGAAGAATTGGAACTCAAGGACAACGCGGATGTGCTCAAGTGGGAGTCCACTAACGACGACATTAAGGTCTTGGTTTTTGAGATTTGCGAAACCCACGCAAAGTATCTTGCCAACTTCTACCCCGAGATCAAAATTGTTGAGGAGAAGGCTACTGTACAGTCTTTCGGTTCCAAGTCTGCCGCTCCTTGGGGTCTGCAGCGAATCTCTAGCGATGCTGGCGCATCCGGTTCTCCTCAGGCCCAGGACTTCACCTATACATTCTCTGACGAGACTCTTGGTGCTGGTGTCGATATTTACGTCATTGACACCGGTGTAAGGACCACCCACGCTGTGTTCACTGGTCGCGGAACACAAGGTTTCACAGCTACCGGGTCTGAGGTTGATGGTGATGGGCACGGCACCCACGTTGCTGGTACTGCTGGTGGCGCAAAGTTCGGCGTTGCTCAGGGTGCCAACATCATTGCTGTCAAGGTCCTTGGTGACGATGGCTCTGGCTCGTCCTCCGACACCATTGCTGGTATGGATTGGGTTCTTACCAACCACAAGAAGCGCAAGTCCCAGCCTGGCTTCGTTGGCTCCATCATGAGCATGTCTTGGGGTCTCCAGGGAACCGCTCAGTCCGTTGACGAGGTTATCGCTGCTGCCAGCGAGGCTGGTATTCATGTCTCCGTTGCTGCCGGCAACGACGGCGTTGATGCCTGTGGCTCTACTCCCGCTCACCTCGGTGGTAGCAACTCCAACGTTGTCACTGTTGGCTCTGTCAACATTCAGAATCAGGTGTCCACTTTCTCTAACATCGGCAAGTGTGTAGACATCTACGCCCCCGGTGAGCAGATCCTCAGCTCCTGGAGCACCGGCGATAACATCATCAATTTCCTCTCTGGTACCTCCATGGCTTGCCCGCATACCACTGGTGTCATGGCCACTCTCATTGCTGCCGACCCCGCCGGTCTCGGTCAGAACCCTGCCGCACTCAAGGCGAAGCTCCTTGAGACTGCCCGTACCGGCGACATCTCCGGCAGCCTCGGTGGCAGCGCCAACCTGCTTCTCAGCAACGGTGCTAACGGCAGCGCTGCTGCTCGTCTTGTCAGGAACTACGTCGTTCCTGAGCGCAGCGGCAGCCCCGCTGCTCGCGCTGCCCAGAACGTCAAGAACGGTGACCTTGAGAAATGGATCGTTGTCTCCAACGACTCTCCTGTCAGGTTCTAGAGCGTCGTTTTCTGCAGCATTGACATGATACCCCATTTGTCTTCAAGCACAGTAACGAAATGTCTGCCTAGAGCGTTTTCTTACGTCGGTGTAGCCTAATAATTTCATCAAGCATGGCGTGGTTCTCCTATCAAGATTTTCTTATGTGTCAAAGGCATGTGGAGGATGAGTAATATTCGGTGTCGATACTTGATGGTATGTGCTTTGAGCCCTGTGAAAATACAGCTCGTAGTCGCATCCAGCAACCAAAATAAAGTCCACATACAATATCTCAAGAATTGCAGGTCCTTCTACGGTGATTTCGGTCTTCCGTCGCGTGCTGAACCCAAGTCAATTTTACTCAACATCGCAGCCGCAGAATCTAGCCGTGACGATCGCCACGATCTAAGCGCACCTGTCAGCCATCAAGTCGGCAATCTACTCCCGTATGCAGTTGCTCTCAGCGGAGCCTCAAACGTCAGTCGTTCCTAACGTGCCAGCTTCTTTTTTCAAGTCCCACTGGCCCACGGCAAAGCTTCGATCTTAAAGTGCCAAGAAGTTGCACATACGCGTGGCCCACATGCGGTTGTGCGTGCTGCGGTGTTCAGGAACAACGTGCGTCCTTGGGAACGAGATGCTGGCTTTCCGTTGCCGGGGGCCATCAGACGGAGTCATGGAGATGATAGCTCGCTTGGACATGGACAGCGAGGGAAGTCCGATGATGCTGATGTGGTCTGTAAAGGCTGGTCACGTGTAATTGTCGAGACTCATACTTACCCAAGGTATAATTGTACACATCACAACCCTACCTTCTCGCTCGGTCTCGCCCAAGAGCTGATTTGTGTGCTTGCATAAAGGTGTGTAGTTCACTAGTGCGGATCAGCTCGCGCTTCCTCCTTTTCGAGACTCCCGTCACCAGCAATAACCTCCAAAATGTAGCTGCAACAACAACGTGCATCATCGTTGGATATCCATCTTCAAATAGGACTTTTATACTTGAGCCATGAGCACACCCTTTCAGCCATCGAGAGCCGCGTCTCGGACTTTGTTGGAGGTCTCCACCGAGGCAGCGGCTGTATCTGCATCTAAGCGCCCACACAGCGCTTCCGTTACACATAAACGCCGATCAGCAAGCTCAATGCCTGATCGGGCCGGATTCTAAGCCAAGTATAGTACTTTCATGAACCTTTCATACATCCTACATTCCGATTTCTCCAATTTTCCTACTTCGAGTGCGCGAGCTTACTGTGTCGGCGCCACTCGACATGCACCAAGCACCTCATTCGTCGACTGTTTTGGAAACGACATGCAAACTTGACGCGCCGCCTTCCTTCGAGGCGAAAGCTAGATGGTAGGTGCTGTGCCGCAATGTACAGCATGTACATGTATACAGCGCGGTCATGGGAATTCGTTACGTGACTTGCAGGCACATCCAAATTCACGTGCAGTAGCAAAGAGAGCGTCATAGCAGACATGTCTTTGGAATTGGAGCCAAGGTTTGTAAAGCGTGGAGTATGGTGAGTTGACTACCCTGCCAGGACCAAGCATAGCTGTGCTGATTCAGCCCAGGACCGACCTCTCCCAAGGTTCTGTGATGGGTCAACAGATCACCACTGATACCAGGACTGGTAATCTGCTGGTCGCTTTACTCGCCGTCCTATCTACTATAGGTAGGACCCATCTAGGTCAATTGTTCTGCCGTACTCATAGCTCTCAGGCACCGCTCATCTGTGGCATCTTATCACCTTCATGATACATCAAGCACGCGCCAATGGGAAGTCAACAGATGCCCTTTTCCGACAACAGCAAGCATTGCTACGCACATTACCAGCACCTAGTGCTGTCATGACTGATACCGTCAAGTTGTGGTGGGCATGGAGAAGAAAAGCCAAACGTCCGCTTCTGCGATCGCTTATTCTATTGCTTGCAGCGCTACTGTTCGTAGCAGGCAGTGGAGCAGCTAGTTCCAGAAATTTAATTGCGCTGGTCAGTAGCCCAGACTGCGGTTGGGCATCAACGCAGCGTATCTTTGCAGGAGACTACGTATACCCCGTCAAAGCTGCATCCGCACCTTATGCCAGCCAGTGTTATGGCGCAGCAGCATTCAACGGAACTACTCCTGCTGCCTGCAACGTTCTTGTACAAAGAGAACTTCCTTTCAAGACCCGCAAGGTGCCTTGTCCTTTGGGTGATAGTGTCTGTCAAGACACTCCCGGCATTGAGTTCGACACGGGGCTTATCGATGTTGGGCCTGCTTTTGCTCTCAACCTACCAACTGCAGACGGTGTGAAGTATCGGAAGAAGACAACATGTGGTATTCTCGCTTTCAAACGACCATACATTCAAGGTGTGCTCAATAGCATCGGTGATAACGGCCAACCCACTGGCAACGTCTCAACAACGCCACGATCTCTCAAATTCCAATATGGTACGAAGTTTCCAGATGGTACCCCAAACACGACCCTTGGTCTTGATCTTAACGGGGCATACTACATGAAAGACTACACCCTGCAGTAGGTCACAAGGCTCGTTTTCTCCTGCAGCACTGAACTTAGACAGCACTTTCTACAACTACAGCAACCCAAAAGCACCTGTTGCTGCTAGCTTCTCGCCGATCCCGGACCTGAGGCGCGAGAACAGTACCATTGTACTGATCTATGTGGGCTCAAACTCCGTTTCTTATAACAATCCAGTCAACGATCCATTGTTCAATGCGACACAGCCAGTGGATGCAACTTTCGTGAACGCTGGAGGAGAGCTTGTAGAAAAGTCGGTCTATATTTCGAACCACGAGGGACAGTTCATGGGCTGTCAGGATCAAGTAAGCAACATGCAAGCTCTGGAGTTATGTCACTAATTCAGCCTAGTATCAGTTCTGCTTCGCACAATCGGGCAAAGAAGACTACTGTACTGATCTAGACGAGCTCCCTCTGAGTGTTTACCTTGGGAATCTGCCGCTCCCAGCAAACATCGACTTTAGTATGTTCCCAGGTGCAAATGGCATTCAACGAACGATTTTGAGACTCCTTGCAACCTCATCATACATATTCAACATGGCAACAGTTCCCACAGATCTCTTGGCTGGATCTCTCGAGAATCCTGATAGAGAAGAAGGACTACCGGACGATCAATGGATTCGCGAATTAACCCGCTGGCAACGCCAGATCCTCGCCTCCCTGCAAGTCGCATTTCTCGACTACGCCATCGGTCCCGAAAATAGAGACACAGCAGCAGGAGTGCATATTCGGCCAGAGAACGAATTCGAAAAGCAACTCTGTACGATGCAGAAAATGCGCAAATCCGGCGACGTTGTGTAAGTACAAATGTGCTCAGCACAGCAACAATACGCAATACATACTGACTTCTCAGCAACATCAACGTCTTTGGCCTTTCCTTCATCATCGCGATCTCCGTGTTTCTCGCTATCCTCGACATCTCAATTCTCCGCATCATGATCTACCTGACGCGCTTCCGCCGCGCTCTCGGCCCACGCATTGACCGCTGGATTCAGGATGGCGTGTGGCAGCTGCAGCGGCGCGCTTACGAGGGCGAAGGGTATCGCGGATGGACTGATCTGGAGGCCGATATCCCGCTAACGAATGAGAAGAACTTGAAAGATTTGCCCATCTTGTGGCTACCGGGAAAGAGCCCGGCTCTGGCGCATCTAAATTTTGGGCTGAGAGACCCACCTGTTAATTATGCGGATACGTTTGGTTCAACGAGTACGGTCACGATGGACTGCGAGGAGAGGGGTGGCACAGCGGGGACTGCAGGGGTGGATCGGGTCCGAGGAACAGAGAACAGGGGCCTTGGGCTCTTCAGCATTTAAACATGGGGGTGTTTCGATCAAGTCTGTAGAGCAGGGGTGCATGTGATCTCTCATGATGTCGGTCAATCAAATCGATGCAAGCACATGAAGAGTAGGGCGTGGTCTTTCATCGACTTCGAATCGTACATTTTCTGTCTAATCGTTCCGATCAAGTATATGAAGATAACGAGTAGATGATCCAGGTTATGAGACCCTGAATTGTGACACAAGGAAAGACTCGTAAGAGTTGCGCAAAGTACGCAAACCCAAACCGCCCGCACTCCGCGCTGAGCAGCACTACCCTATGGAAAATGATTGAGAGAAACGGCTCACCCACCGAGCCAACACCAACACCCACTCGTGCCTAGCCCGCTATACGGGCGCACCCGCCATCTATTTGGCGAAGTGCAGGTCGTAGCCGAGCCACTTCCTGGCTTGAACCTGTTCGACGGTGAGACCTGGCTTGCCGTATGTGAGCGGCGCAAAGAAGAGGAAGCACCAGAACGTCGCTGCGAGGATGACACCGGCGGCAATCCAGCTTCCGAGCTGGCTGGCCGTGGCAACACGCTCGCGAACAGGGCGAGATCGAGTCCTGCGGTGACCCTTCTCGGCAGGGGTGCCTGGGGTCTGAGGATCCTGGGGCTCGATACAGAAGATGAACTCAACGAGTGCACCGGTAACCAGGCATGACGCGAGATGGGCCGGAAGGTAGTGGTGTAGGAACAGCTGACGGCCCATGATGTAGAAGGGAATGTAGTGAGCGGCCCAGGTAAGGAAGAAGAAGCCAGTCGAGTTGTAGAGACGAGAGCGTGTGCGGTCATCCAGAGCATCCATGCCACGGCGCAAAGCAAGCTGATCCGCACCGATGATACCAGCAAAGACGGCAAGAAGGGAGGACGCAAGCCACCATCCGACCGGGTTTCCAAGGAAGTAGATCTGCTCGCGAGTGTCGTTGTGCGTCCAGAAAGAGACACCGCGGAGAAGGAAAGGCCAAGAAATTGGCTGAGAAGCATATGGGTGGGAGCTAGTGAGGGCGTTGTTGTGGTAGAACATAGCACGCTGGAGCTCGACCCATTTTCGGAGGAAGCTGAGGTGCTTCACTTGCTTCACCTCCTTCTTATTACGCTCGTCCTCGGCAGGCAAGGAAGGGATGTCATCAACATACCAGACGTTGCTGGACTGTTGTACGTTCTTGTTGCCATTGATCTCAGCCTGCTTGTAAGCCCACTCAGGTAGAGGCTTGGTGTGAGTCCACATGGCAACCTTAGTCGGGACGTGGATAAGCTTGAAGTGGGTCGACATGGTCTTAAAATCACCCTTGCCCTTCTCAACCTTGATCTCGAACAGTGTGTCGTTGTAGCGTGCGGCATTCGCCTCATCCTTGGGAGCGGTCGTGAATTCCTGGTTGGTCGGGTAGTAAGGAGATGCGACATCGTGTGTCAGAAGGATGGAGTCGGTGATAATGTGGCGAAGGCGAACAACATCGCCAATCTTAACACGTTGGCCAATCTCACTAGGGAGCTCCTTTGCAGGAAGAATCTGCCAGTGGTTGTTGGTGTCGTTGTGAGGATATCCAGTAACCTGTTGTCCTTGTGAAGAGACACGGCCGTCGTCGTAGCGAAGTGGGTAGCGGTCGGTGTGGCTGTGAAGGTAGACCTTTGTCTCCTTGTGGCGCATGGAGATGCTGTCGTAGTAATTGATGCCAACAGACTGAAGAGTCATGACGTTGTCGCTGAGGGTCTCTTGGAACTCAGGTGTCATGAAGTCGTCACCAGGGCCGGACTTGCTGAGGATGGTAAAGTGGACCTGGAACCAGAAAAGGTAGAGGAAGAAGGGAACAACAATGAGGCCCACAACACGCGCAGCGAAATGCTTGCCGAATTCTGGGAGAGACAATGCACCCTGACGACGGTTGACATCCATCAGGTCCCACAGATCGAAGAGCACGGGCACACCAATCGAGAAGAAGGTGAAGACACCGACATACTTAATGGAGATGACACAGCTCAGGCTGATGCCCGTCAAGAGAAGCCACTTCCACCACTTGCGGCTGAAAGGGGCATGTCGCAGCTTGTAGAATCGAATATATGCGAGGACGGAGAGAGCCATGAAGAAAATGAGCGAAGCATCGAGCAGAATCAGGCGTGTCTGGCCAATGTGGGCGTTGTCGAGAAGCATGAGACCCGCAGCTGTAACGCAGGCGGGCAGGGAGTATCCGGACTCCCACATGATCAGGAAGACAATAGGAACGGTAAGCGCACCGAGCGAGGCGGGCATAGCTCGGTATGCGACGTAGGGAACGTGGTTGGAAATATAGGAGTCGCCAATGTTTTCGAAGAGGAATTCGCCCTTGTAGCCAACCAGCCAGCCCGCGAGGGCAAAAAGCAGCTTGCCCAGAGGAGGGTGGACGTCGAAGAAGTAGGTTCGTTGCAAGTAGTATGAGGCGAACTGCCCGGTTCGTTAGCTTGTTGTTCGAGCTTGCAAAGTTGCCACTTGCTCGTTGCACGTAGCAGATGCGGTCCAACGTACCTTTCCAAAATGCACCTCGTCGAAAACGACCTGATCAGGGTGGGAGATGCCCCAGAACCTGGTGACGAACGCGAGCGCCGTCATGATCGTGATTGCAAGCTTGTAGTCCCATTCTGCCTGCTTCTGGCGCGGCTTATAAGGCTTGGCCTTCTCGAGAAAGTTGGCGGCCTTCTCAGAGATGACCTCTGCTGAAGGTGGGTTTGGTGTTGAGCCCTTCTTGCTGTCTTTCGCAGCGCGCTGCCTCACGCCAGCGGGGGAAGACATAATGTATCAATCTGATCGCAGTGTCAGTATGGAGCGCCAAGTTGAATTGCAGAAGCTGCAGAGCACTCACCCCACGCAGATGACCCCAAAGAAAGTTGAGTTGGAGAAAGGAACGTGTGTTGGAGGTTTGGCCAGATCGCCAGCTTTCGTGAACATAAGGAGGAGCCCGCGCTAGCGAAGCTCCGTGTTGCGTTAGGGTTCCCAACTCTTGATTGGCCCCCCTCAGGGGCCGCCTCCTTGCAGCGCTTTGGAAAGCCAGGCTGTCTTTGTCTCGAGGGACGCGCAATACGTGATACAACGCGTCTACATATGCGACCGGTGGGAGCCCCTCCGAAATTTGCCAATCGCTTGTCCAAATCGAATTTCTGATGATTTCTTTCAAACGACATAGAATGTCTACGACTCCGTATGCATATCTACACTATGTACATCTATACTGTTCTATACTATCGTGTACATGCTACTTCCTCTCACAACGCGCTCTTGTAGCCAATACTGACATGACCGATGTCCTACGCTCACTGTCCCTTCTTTTCTGTTCTTTCCTCCAATTTCTTCTTCAGCGGAATCCTGTAGGTGGTCTCATATCCGTACAATGCGCCGGCACCGAACACCATCACAGCACCGACTTTCATGAGACCACCCATGTGGTTACCGAAGAGCCAGATGCTCAATATGAAGCTGACCAACTTCCTGATGTTCAGCACTATCGTAACCGTGACAGCGGATGTATTGGCGCTCAGGATGTTGACACCAGTGATGCAAAGCAGCTGGGTAATTGCGTTGGCCATGAGATAGATGACATGCTGCGAGGTCGATGCAAGCAACTTGTTCAGAGCTGGTGGCAAAATGATCGCAACACTGGGCGGGACTTGAAACGAATGCGAGGATTGCAAGCGAGTGAATTGCGCATTGAGGGTTGGTGCAAATGCGGCAAACATTGGGATGGACAGAAGGTGTGAGTAGAACAGGTTTGCCTTCCAGTCCTTACCATGGTCGCGGTAGATGTCCTCAACGTACGCGCCCATGTAAGCGGACAGCAACTGTGCAACAAGAAGTACAAGTAGACCTGCTTCGAACGACGCCTTGTTTGGGTCGGCGTTGGCGGCGCTTGTCTTGCCCTGTCGTTAATGTCAGTTTATGTTCCTACAAAAGCAGCTAAATGTCTGACCTTTGACAATGCATCAGCCCAAGCCGACACCATGACTCCCAAAGTTAGGATGGCAACCGAAATAATTTGCAGAGGAGAGTACTTCTTCCCGCGAAGGTATCCCGCTGCCATCGTCGTCACACTACCAAAACTTCGAAGGATGATGTGAACAGGAACAGATATGTTGAATGCAAATGCCCAGTTGTTCAGCATGTTAACTGTGAAGAACAATACGGCGCTTGTGACCCATTTGCGGAACGGTACTGGCGATGATCGCAGAAAATAGCGGCCATTAGGGTCGAACTGATAGTGTAGCGTCGAGAGACACGTAAAGACAAATTGAAAGAGTGTTATCAGAAGGCCGCTGTCTGGCTCTTGCCTATAGGTGTCAGGAAGCAAGCCGCAAGAGGACACGAGAAAATTACTTCACAATGGCTTCTAGGCAATACACCTGCAGAGAGTCAGTTGAATTATTATATAGAGGAAACTTCGGTCCCTTACATTGGCGCAACAGCCTCCAAAGATGAGCGAAAAGCTGCTGATAATAGGCGCCAAGGCTGCCATGACGACAATACTGAATTTTTAATCTGGTTGATCGATGATTCTACTGATGCTTGGAAGCGGATGCACTGCTCGCAGGAGAATCTAGCTAGGGACCGTCAGCCGGGCACATGGTCGAGTGTATTGATATTTGCGCGTGAGGTAACAGCACACGCTCTTCGTGATGACACATTGATTCATGGCGCACGAGAGAATGAACTTTCCGGAGAGACATGTCCACTTACAGAAACGGCGGGTTATAATAGACTAAATTTTAGATTAATTGGAAAACATAGAATCGCTGACCGATTGGTGTTCGATCGATGTCCACATGGTAGACGTGGAGGTTCAGCCTCACCGCGGGGCGCTAGTCGCACCTTCCCGTTAACCGCATACCCCGTCATCGTAAGGCTGACTAGGGTCAACGTGAGCACGTGGGCTCACTGTAGGTCAATAGGCCAGGGTATGCAGCGTTGATCATACACGTAGTTCTATAGCTCACTCGCTTATGTCTGTTGGTTGGCTAGATAGTCGTGGTATGATCAGCGTGTGCGTGGAGATGAAGTCGTCACTCAGCATTTGGTATAGGTGCTTCCTATGATTCTTTTGTTATTCACCACTGGCCAATTATCGTGGTGTTCCAATCTAATGCAATCATCTCATGCCTTCGAGTTGCGCGTCACGTCATCAATCATTCGCTCTTCCACACCCAGTCACCATGCGTAACCGAATTCTACCTTCCATGCGCCATTACGTTGGTCATCGCGAACAATGGAGGAAGAAATAAGGAATGTAGATCTTTCAGAGAGATGCAACTGGCTGCTTCTGTTTGGCGGATTCCCCAATAGATCAACCGCGCCGTGCATTGGAAGTCCTTTACAACGCTGAGAAGACGAAAAGCTGGGCGATTGTTAGCACTAGAAAACGCTGTGACGAGCATGGCACTTACGTTGTTGGTTGCTGCAATAGCAATGCTGTCCTCGAATGGATGCCAGCTCATGTGCAGGATCTTCTTATTAAAGTCGATCTGATCCGCGTCTGTCTCCTTCCTCATGCGCTGACCTTGCCCAGCTGCACCAGCGGCAGGGCTGCCGGCTCTTGAACCATTCTTCTTTCCGCCTGTCGGGCTTGTTGACGAGTTCATCGGTGTGGGGATGCCGACCTTCTTCGCCTTGAAAGCCGACTTGTCTGCCTGCAGGACCACCTCGGTATCCTTTTCAGGATCAGACGGGTAGATCATGAAGTTGTTGTTGTAGCTGCCAGTCATGACATTCTTGGCATCGCCGGAGAAGACAACTTCGAACTTGTCGAAAATGCTGTCATTCTCGTATGTGTCGCATAGCCTGGGTCGCAGGTGCTCGTGGATGGGGATGGTCTTTACGGGGGTCCGCTCCATGTTGACGTCCCAGATCTTTACGGTGAGGTAGTCGCGTGAGAGGATATAGCGGCCGTCGTGTGAGAAGCGAACATCAGAGATCGAAGAGATGATCTCAGAGAAGAAAGAGCGAGAAGATGGGTCTTCTTCTTGCTCAAATTCTGCGCAGCGTAAGTACGGATTTGACTTGGAGTGCTTGCTGACTTACGTTTCGCGTGCTGATCGCAAAGAGCGCTCTCTCGCATGTCTGCCAACTTGATTGTGCCCTTAGAGCTGGCGTACATGAACCAGTTGCAGCTGAGGGGGTGGAATTCTGCTGCGGTAATGACCTCTGTAAGCTCCTCCATGTTGGCAGGTTTGATGTCGACAATGTTGAAGCTCTGATCCTGGATATTCAGGTTCCAGAGGTTAATTCGCAAGTCATCGCTACTGATGAATGTTTCTCCGTCGCTGTTCACCGATATGCTGTTGATGTGGTAGGCGTGTGCGTTCGCGTATGTCTTTCGTGGTACGGCGGCGACAACGGTATCGTGATGAGTGAGGCGAGGCAGTTTTAGATCGGTGGCGGTACGGAAATGTGCGTTTGGATTCCTGACAGGACCGCCTCCACCAGCAACCCCACCTCCGGGCGTCAACTCGTGTGACAGATTGTTCTCGGCAACCACCTTCAGCGACTTCTCAAACACTTTCCAGAGCTTGATGGTCTTGTCATTTGTAGACAGAAGGTAGTGCGACGCATTTTGGCGGCGACACCATTTGATCTTGTTGATCTTTTCTTCGATCTCGAGGGACTTCAGGTAGTCGAACTCAGGCTCGTGCGATTGAAACTCGGTGTGGAACTTGTATTCGCAGGTCTTCTTCTGGGAGGGCGTTAGATGTCGAGGCGCAGTAGCTCTAAAGTAGATGTACGAACCGTCTCGTTCCTCTCAAACAGGACCACACGACCACCCTTGTCACCGGTCGCCAGATAGTTACCCGTCTGGTCGAATTCGACAGTGGAAATGATGTCCGCTGGTTTACGACGTTAGCCAATGCTGACTGCAAGTGTTTTGCGCCATTGATGTGCTGCACGGCGGGGTGCCGGTGACGTACCTTCTGTTATATCTTCAACATCGCCCTTGTCACCGAAGCACCTGACAGGGTCAGTACCGTCCTGAGAAGTGACTTTGCAGAAGTGCGACTGCGCTATGGCGGCTGCAAAGACGTGTGCTGCAGAGCTCTTCTGGGGCCCACCTACTGTGTGAACTTCCACGTCGTGGGATTGCCCTCTGCTGGTTCTGCCATGATTCCAGAACCAAGGCTGTAGGACTCGGTCGTAAGCGATTAGGACCTAGTGCAACCCCAGGTGAAGAAGCGTAGACAGTCGGTACAGCGACTGGCGAGTGGTGTGACGGCGGGGGTGGTGATGGCGGCGCCGACGTTGGGGCTGGGCAGCAGGTAATACTGGATGATGTAGTGGCAGCGGTGTTTGTTGGGGTGGACGAAAACGGCGGGGACAGTGGGCGGGTGCGGTGGATGGAGTCGCAGCAGTCTGCGGGTGCGTGTTGGAGGCGGAACGACGGGCGCAGACGGGCGATGCAGGGAGACTCAGTGCAGCGCAGGTACAAGATCAAGGCGTCTGGAGGCACTCACAGCACTCAAAGGTCCTTGTTCACCGCGGGGCGGTCAGCCAAGAAGGCGCTACCGAGCCTTGAGGGAAGGCGCGAAAGCGTGCACGGTTCACTCCCACCAGTAAGCGAATATTCGCACCCGCCTTGACCTCGCGCACCTTGCGAACTTTCTCTCCTTCGACAACTAACCCATCCAGGACCGAACACCATGTCCCACAGGAAGTTCGAAGCCCCCCGCCACGGCTCTCTGGCCTTCTTGCCGCGCAAGCGTGCTGCCCGTCACAGGGGAAAGGTGAAGAGGTACGCTCGACCCGCCGACTGCAAAAAATTGCGAACAGCACACTTACGAGCCCGCACAGCTTCCCTAAGGATGACCCCAAGAAGCCCGTCCACCTGACGGCTGCCATGGGCTACAAGGCCGGCATGTCCACGATCGTTCGTGATCTGGACCGTCCCGGTGCGAAGCTGCACAAGAAGGAGATCGTCGAGGCTGTCACCGTCATTGAGACTCCTCCCGTAAGAAGACCAAATTGGAGCAATTGGGCGCAGACGACTAACAGACTCTGCAGATGATCGCCGTCGGTCTCGTTGGTTACATTGAGACTCCCCGCGGTCTCCGCTCGCTCACCACCGTCTGGGCTGAGCACTTGAGCGACGAGGTCAAGCGTCGCTTCTACCGCAACTGGTACAAGAGCAAGAAGAAGGCCTTCACCAAGTACGCCAAGAAGCACTCCGAGTCCTCCGGCCAGTCTATCACCCGCGAGCTCGAGCGCATCAAGAAGTACTGCACTGTCGTCCGTGTCCTCGCCCACACCCAGATCCACAAGACTCCCCTCAAGCAGAAGAAGGCCCACCTTATGGAAATCCAGATCAACGGTGGCTCCATCGCCGACAAGGTTGCCCACGGCCACGGTCTCTTCGAGAAGCCCATCGAGATCTCCTCCATCTTCGAGGCCAACGAGATGATCGATGTCATCGCCGTCACCAAGGGTCACGGATACAACGGTGTCACCTCCCGTTGGGGAACCAAGAAGCTTCCTCGCAAGACCCACAAAGGTCTCCGCAAGGTCGCTTGTATCGGTGCCTGGCACCCGGCCCACGTCCAGTGGACCGTTGCCCGTGCCGGTCAGATGGGTTACCACCACCGTACCTCCGTCAACCACAAGATCTACCGTATCGGTAAGGGTGACGATGAGGGTAACGCCTCCACCGACTTCGACGTCTCCAAGAAGCAGATCACTCCGTAAGTTTCACGTATACATTGTTGTCTGACAAATGCTAACATGACCTAGCATGGGTGGCTTTGTTCGCTA
Source organism: Didymella segeticola (assembly GCA_004522025.1). Classification (NCBI taxonomy): domain Eukaryota; kingdom Fungi; phylum Ascomycota; class Dothideomycetes; order Pleosporales; family Didymellaceae; genus Didymella; species Didymella segeticola. The sequence goes on along the minus strand of SDAV01000003.1, from coordinate 448,968 downwards.
TGGTGAGGTCAAGAACGACTTCGTTTTGATCAAGGGTGCCTGCCCCGGTGTCAAGAAGAGGGTCATGACTCTCCGCAAGTCCATGTTCACCCACACCTCCCGCAGGGCTCTCGAGAAGGTCGAGCTCAAGTGGATCGATACCTCCTCCAAGTTCGGTCACGGTGCTTACCAGACCCCCGCCGAGAAGAGGCAGTACGAGGGTACCCTCAAGAAGGACCTCCAGACCTCTGCTTAGAAGTGTTCTGGCAGTGGTTAGGTGTTTCTTTCCAAAGGTTCTTTGGCGAATGGGATAGGCGCAGTGCATGGATGCCAATGATCATGAGCGTCTAATGCTAAAAATTTAACGATTCCCCAATTCACTCCTTGTGCCACTTCTACTCATTTTACTTGCACTGTGAGGCTTAGGCACTTTCGATGTTCCGTCTGTGCTCTGCAAATCTCTGCGTGATTCTCTCCCACGTCTCACGTGCTCAATTTAGCTAGGATGAATGTTTTTCCACGCGTTGTCTGACAGACCTATCGACAGGATAGCCATCGATGTTTCTACCCTTGGTTAACGAAGCTAAGAGAATGTAGGGTCGTAAGATTTGGAAACTAGAATGATAGCCCTTCGAGTTCATGTAAACACAATTGCCCGTCACGCTGGACAGCCCATTTCAGTCTTTGCTTTTGATATTCCCGTGCCAGAGAAACTGTGAACATGCACCGAGGTAATAAAGCCAGGTCAATCGAAAACATATCGTGTGAACGACAAGTCTACGCAGAAGCTGGCCTAATAGAGAGGCGCCACTGAATTTCAGTAGGGTACTTTCTCAAAGTCGGCATGGAAACGTTTTCCGGTCGCAGAAATTGTGGGCTCGATGCGCTTGACAGGTCGTCCTCGTTGTGGTGATCTGAAAACGTCTATGACGACGACGATATCCAGCGAGAATCTGCAACGCTAATCTGCAACGCCAGCGGCGAACCTTTCGGGTCATTGCATCTGGTCATGAGTTGAAATTCAAGGCAATTTGTAACATAACAACGCCTGGCCAGTTGCAGGCTCAAGTTTAGCATTTGGAAGTATTCAGCAGCGCTCTGGCATGCTGGACGTGGCAATTGCGGGCTATGCAGGCCAGACAGGGCTGGGCCGGATATGTCTGGTCAAATACAATAAGACAAGATCCATGTTCGCACGTAGCAAGGCAAACTCCATATTTGAAAGTCCATTCGGGGCAAATACATACATCAAAAGCAATCGTGAAAAGCCGGAGCAGACCAGAGCCTCGATCCCGTTGCTCTTTCCCGAAGAGCCGAGTACCAATCAGCGCACGTTGTTTGTCAGGGTCGCGACTTCCATCATTGACTTGCAACATTGAAATCCGCCTAAGGTCTCCTACATCACCTCCGCTCTCCACTTCACGGCTACCGCCATCATGAGCTTCGCCAGGATGCGTCGCATGCAGTTCGCCAGCCAGGTGAGTTCCGTCTGAAGCCTTATGCGCCACCCTGCGTCCTCGAGCCCTCAACCGAGGTGTGTGCCACACATGCCACAGCACTCTTTCACGATGTCCATGACGATGTTAAGACTTCTCAATGGTACCGTGGGCGACGCGTGGACGCAGTGGTTTCTTTTGCAGATGTAGACAGCGCAATGGCTGGCTAACTAACATTGCCACAGCTCTCCAAGAGCATCCGCACACCGTCGCGCGCCTTCTCGTCGACACGGCCCGCCGCCCGTATCTTTGCTACCGAGAATTTGAAGGCCAAGGAGGCTTCTGGCTTCATCTCCAGCAAGTACCCCGTTATCGACCACGAGTACGATGCCATCGTTGTCGGCGCTGGTGGAGCTGGTCTGCGTGCGGCCTTCGGTCTTGCCGAGGCTGGCTTCAACACCGCCTGTATCTCCAAGCTCTTCCCTACCCGTTCGCACACTGTAGCCGCGCAGGGTGGTATCAATGCCGCTCTCGGAAAGTAGGTTCCAAACCTTCAACGTCGACAGCGCATTGGAAGGCTGACAATGACTCTAGCATGCACGAAGACGACTGGAGATGGCACATGTACGATACCGTCAAGGGTTCAGATTGGCTCGGTGATCAGGACGCCATTCATTACATGACAAGAGAGGCGCCCCAGTCTGTTATTGAGCTCGAGAACTACGGTTGCCCCTTCTCCCGAACAGACGACGGCAAGATGTATGGTTGCACCGCACCTCTGCAATCACACTTCGCTAACACTCTCTAGCTACCAGCGCGCTTTCGGTGGTCAATCCCAGCAGTACGGCAAGGGTGGGCAGGCTTACCGATGCTGCGCGGCCGCTGACCGAACTGGCCACGCCCTTCTCCACACCCTGTACGGACAATCCCTGCGCCACAACACCAAGTACTTCATTGAGTACTTTGCCACCGACTTGATTATGGAGGACGGCGTCTGCAAGGGTGTCGTTGCCTACAACCAGGAAGACGGCACAATCCACAGGTTCATCGCCAAGAACACCGTTCTCGCCACTGGAGGATATGGACGTGCCTACTTCTCGTGCACATCTGCCCACACATGTACCGGTGATGGTATGGCCATGGTCGCCCGTGCTGGCCTGCCCAACCAAGATCTCGAGTTCGTTCAGTTCCACCCTACTGGTATCTACGGCGCCGGTTGCTTGATCACTGAGGGTTCTCGTGGTGAGGGAGGCTACCTCCTGAACTCCGAGGGTGAGCGATTCATGGAGCGTTACGCACCCACCGCCAAGGATCTCGCCTCCCGCGACGTTGTCTCCCGTTCCATGACTCTCGAGATCCGTGAGGGCCGCGGTGTTGGACCTGATAAGGACCACATCTACCTCCAGCTTAGCCACCTGCCTCCTGAGATCCTCCACGAGCGTCTGCCTGGTATCTCTGAGACTGCCGCTATTTTCGCCGGTGTCGATGTTACCAAGCAGCCCATCCCTGTCCTGCCCACCGTTCACTACAACATGGGTGGTATTCCCACCAAGTACACCGGTGAGGTCATCACACAGGATGCTCAGGGTAACGACCAGGTCGTTCCCGGTCTCTTCGCCTGCGGCGAGGCTGCCTCCGTCTCCGTCCACGGCGCCAATCGTCTTGGTGCCAACTCTCTTCTGGATCTCATCGTCTTCGGCCGCGCGGTCTCGCACACCATTCGTGACAACTTCAGCCCTGGCCAGAAGGCTGACCCCGTATCCGCCGACGCTGGTGCCGATTCCATCGCCGTCATTGACAAGGTCCGCACCTCGGACGGTTCCAAGTCGACTGCTGAGATCCGTCTCGCCATGCAGAAGGTCATGCAGAGCGACGTCGCTGTCTTCCGCACACAGGAGTCGCTGGACGAGGGTGTCCAGAAGATCCACGAGGTTGACGCGACCTTTGACGATGTTGGCATTAAGGACCGCAGCATGATCTGGAACTCCGATCTTGTTGAAACTCTCGAGCTGAGGAACTTGCTCACCTGCGCTGTGCAGACGGCTGAGTCTGCGGCCAACCGCAAGGAGTCAAGAGGAGCACACGCGCGCGAGGACTTCCCTGAGCGTGACGACGAGAACTGGATGAAGCACACTCTGTCGTGGCAGAAGAAGCCCCATGGCAAGACAGAGCTGGGGTACAGGAAGGTTGTTGGAACAACGCTGGACGAGAACGAGTGCAAGGCTGTACCGCCGTTCAAGCGTACGTACTAGAGGATTGTTGTGGTGTGGGAGGATGAGTTTGGTAAAAGTGGATGAGAGGGTGTCGGAAGGGGCAAAGGAGGGGAGGAATTTGTCCTGTATTCTATGTATATTGGATGGTTGATTGGCAATACATGTTAGAGATTTGGTTTTTCAGTTCTCTTGGAACACATCACCAATGCAAACGAAACAATCACACAAGTGTGTTTGTGATGATTTCAAGTGTGCCATAGCAGTTTAATCTGGCTACAATTCATGGCTTTGGTGCTATATTGATCACATTAAACTCTAGTGCGGCTACAATTCATCACTCTGATGCTATACTGATCATGTTCATGAATGCCCTTGAAGTCTAATCTGGCTACATTCCATAGCTCTCATGGTATCTAGTCATACAGGTGCTTCGCCACGCCTTTCTAGTTGTACTGAGCGTACACTGCGGTGCTGTTGAACTTGAGGTTACCCTTGATGACCTTGTCCACAGCGGCGAGAAAGTCCTTTTCGGTGGCGACCTTTCTCCTAGACCTAATGGCAAACATACCCGCCTCCGTGGCGACGCTCCGCAGCTCGGCACCAGTGCTGTTGGGGCACAGGCGTGAGATGAGCTCCCAGCGAATGTCGCGCTCGACGCTCATGCTCTTTGCGTGGATGCGCAGGATGTTTGCGCGGCCCTCCATGTCCGGCAGCGAGAACTCGATCTTGCGGTCGATACGGCCGGGACGCATGAGGGCAGGGTCGAGGGTCGAGGGTCTGTTTGTAGCGAACATGACCTTGATGTTGCCTCGTGCATCGAAGCCGTCAAGTTGTGTGATGAGCTCCAGCATGGTGCGCTGCACTTCGTTGTCGCCTCCTGCGCCATCGTCGAAGCGCGCGCCACCCACAGCGTCGATTTCATCGAAGAAGATGATGCACGCCTTCTTTGTCCGCGCCATCTCGAACAGCTCCCTGACCATACGCGCTCCCTCACCGACGTACTTTTGCACCAGCTCAGAGCCAATGACTCGGATGAAGGTGGCATCTGTGCGGTTGGCGACGGCTCGCGCGCAGAGCGTCTTTCCCGTGCCTGGGGGGCCGTAGAGCAAAGCACCCTTCGGGGGGTCGATGCCGAGGTTGACGAAGCGTTCTGGCGAGAGCAGGGGCATCTCGACGACTTCTCGCAGCTTCTCAATCTGCTCCTTGCAGCCACCGACATCTCCGTATGTGACGTCGGGCTTGTCCTCGACGGTCATCATGGTGACCGAGGGGTCGATCTTGGGTGGCAGGGGAAGCAGGATCTGGTACTTGTTGCGGTCGACACCGACTCGCATGCCCTCTTCGATGTCTGTGGGGGAGACGCGCTCTCCGAGGTTGACGACGAACTTTGCGATCTGCTTGACGTTGATGACATATTTGCTCTTCTCCGAGTCCTTCTCGTCCTGTATTATCTTGGTGCAGCGGGCGACTTGTAAGGGCTGCTCTTCCTGCATTCGTTGACGGTCGGCGGCGATATCCCAGAGATGCGGTGGTGCGAGACCGGTGTCTGACTCCTGTAGTGTGTGGTGAGCTGTCTGCAGCAAAGACAAGACTACAAGCAGAAGCAACAGGCGGGGATAACGCGGCGAGCATGTGCACCTACCTTGACGCCAATCTTCTCGTTTATTGTCTGCTGCTTGTCCTTGATCTCCTTCTCGAGCTTCCTGAGCTCCGCGCCGTAGGGAGCCGCGCCATACGTCTTCAGCACCTGGATGTCCCTGCGCCGTGTCAGCTGCCCGCTTTTGCCTGCCAGCAAATCTGGGGGGGGAGAGAGGGACACCTACTCGTCGGTGAGGGGTGTGATCTTCTTCTCCTCGACCTCATCGTCGGCGAAGTTCTTCTGGTACTTCTCCCAGCTAGAGCCCGTGGCGCTGGGCATGTTTGCGGTTCAAGCGGGGGGTGGGGGCAAAGGGAAATGTGTCGTGCGCGCTCGTAATGGCTATTTGGCGAGGGGAAGGGAAGATGAGGCCAGTAGGGAGAGAGAGCGTGTGGTGAGGTGAGCGGTGGTGGTTGTTGTTGTTGGATGGCGAGTCGAGTGAGTGACGACGGCGGCCGGTGATGCGAGGCGGTCGTTGCGTTGCGGTCGGTGGTCGGAGCTTAGCTCTCTGCTTTGGCCGTTGACTAAACTGCCCGCCCGCGTCGTCGCGCTGGAAATTTGAACTTTGGGCAACAGCAACCACACGCGCCTCCACCCCACGATACCCCTCTTTTTGTCTTTGATTCCCGCATATACAACACAAGATGGCTGCACAAGTCGCCAACGGTGGCAGCGGAAATGCTGCCTTCAAGGTACAATACACGACAGCGCAGATGTGAAAACAGGAACTGATGCAGCCTGCAGGACAAGGAGAAGCCCAGAGCTGTTCGCAGCGCCAACATCATTGCCGCACGAGGTAAGCCAACTGTTTATGACTATGAATAGAACTCTATGCTAACTATCACGTGCAGCTGTGGCAGATGCCATCCGAACAGTATGTTGTCCCATTACAGAGTGCGGGGGGTGCAACTGGATACTGACTTGCAGCAGTCTTTAGGACCAAAGGGAATGGACAAGATGGTATGATCACTAGTCAGGGTAACCTCTCCCAAGTACACCAACGACTGACCTCTGCCAGATCCAAACCGGCAAGGGCGAAACCATCATCACAAACGACGGAGCCACTATGCTCAGCCAGATGAGCGTGCTCCACCCCTCTGCAAAGATGCTCGTCGACCTCGCACACGCCCAAGATATCGAAGCCGGCGACGGCACAACGTCCGTCATTGTCATTGCTGGAAGTCTGCTGGGTGCCGCTGAGCGCCTGCTGTCCAAGGGCATTCACCCCACCGTCATCTCAGAGGCCTTCCAGCGCGCCGCTCGCGAAGCCATACAGATCTTGACCGATATGTCAATCCCCATCTCCCTCACCGACAGGCCCACTCTCCTCAAGACGGCCACCACCGCTCTCTCCTCCAAGATTGTTGCACAGGAGCCCAAGCTGCCCATCATGGCCGTCGACTCGGTCCTCAAGGTCATTGACGCCAAGACTGCCGACAACGTCGACCTGAAGAACATCAGGATGATCAAGAAGAGGGGTGGTACCATCGAGGACAGCGAGATGATTGACGGCTTGGTCCTGAACCAGCCCGTGGTGAAGAGTGCCGGTGGACCCACAATCAAGGAGAAGGCACGGATAGGTCTCATTCAGTTCCAGTTGAGCCCTCCCAAGCCGGACATGGAGAACCAGATTGTCGTCAACGACTACAGGCAGATGGACAAGATCCTCAAGGAGGAGCGAACATACCTGCTCAACATGGTCAAGAAGATTCAAAAGGCAAAGTGCAACGTCCTCTTTATCCAGAAGTCGATTCTGCGCGACGCTGTAAACGATCTCAGCTTGCACTTCCTCTCCAAGCTCAAGATCATGGTTATCAAGGATATCGAGCGCGACGAGATTGAATTCATCTGCAAGAGCACCGGCTGCAAGCCCATTGCCGATGTCGATTCTTTCACAGAGGACAAGCTTGGTTCCGCGGATCTCGTCGAGGAAGTCCAGGCTTCAGGTGCCCGCTATGTCAAGGTTTCCGGTGTCAAGTCAGCAGTGTCGACCGTCTCCATTGTTTGCCGCGGAGCCAACTCGCTCATTCTTGACGAAACTGAGCGCTCGCTGCACGACGCGCACTGCGCGATCCGCTCTTTGGTTAAGAAGAAGGCTCTCCTTGCCGGTGGAGGTGCTCCGGAAATCGAGATTGCACACCAGCTTTCCCTGCGCGCCCGTGAGCTTACCGGCACAGAAGCCATCTGCTGGAAAGCGTTCGCCGATGCCATGGAGGTTATCCCCACAACACTGGCCGAGAACGCCGGTCTGAACAGCATCAAGGTCGTGACAGAGCTGAGGCATAGGCACGCACAGGAGCAGAAGAACGCCGGTATCAGCATCAAGAGCGGAGGCGTCAAGAACGACATTGCGGAAGAGAACGTCCTCCAGCCCCTGCTCGTCAGCACAAGCGCAATCGAGCTGGCGGCGGAGACGGTGAAGATGATTCTGCGAATCGATGACATCGCCCTGTCGCGGTAAGCCTGTCGATGCGGTGGATAGACATGTATGAATGAAGATGCCTATCAAGCAAGGCACATGAATAATGAAAAAGCTACTGAAGCACACTTCGCGCACCGCTCCACCTGGATGCAAGCCTGACCAGACGCACATTGATTGATACCGCAGGCGTCCTTGCATATCGCGAAACACGCTGCTGCAAACGAGCGTGCAAGCGAGGTCCAAATCAACTTGATTCCACATGCAGCAATACGTTTAACGATAATCCGACTGAGCAATTCGCAATCCAGACTTTTCACCTCTGAACCAGGTCTCTGGACCGCTTCCACCCGAGCTCCCTCACGCCTCTCCCCTCCCTTGCTTCCCACAACGCCGGCGTCCACCTCATCGCACAAACGCCCCTGCATGGCTCCCACACAGTATCGCTCCACGAGAACTCGCGGCCTTGCTCACAGCGAGTGCACAGAAGCACACGCTCGAGCTGCACGTCCTCCGTGCTGCAAGACACTTGCACACCCACTGACCAGGCCACGTCACGCATGCTCATGCCAGACATGCTCGCTCTTCTCTCCAGCACCGCATCGTAGTCCCCAAGTGCTAAGTCGAACAAGACACAGCACAGCACGATTCTCGCGCACCCGCGCCACGCAGCACGATATGTACTCACACTCGGCACAAACCTCACCAGACACAGAGGAACGCAGAATCCCTGATCCCTCCCATCCACACTGACCGTCGTTCACGCAAAACGGCTACAGTACCGGTATGTATGTATGTATGTATGTATGTATGTCAGAACCATCGATCCGCATCCGAGCACACGCCCCAGCCATGAAACAGTAGTCTACCACGCAACCCACCCGCTCACCGGACGCACCGCCAAACCACCCAAAAAAACACACCATCTCATCTCGACTCGTCTAGCCTAGTCTAGCACGGAGAAACAAAGAATTCACTCGCCGTGTAGAGACGGACCTGCGTTCCGCGATCGCCAGGCCCCACTGCGTGTGCCGAGCGATCGCGAGGTGGAGTGCGGTGTTGGCTGTTGACGCCGTGTAGGTGGGACTAGCTAAGGGGACGTGAAGACGAGGAGCAGGTGGGGTGTGGCTGTTTCACGAGCGACAATTCATTGTCCGTCGGGGGAAGTGAGGGTAGTGGGGGACTATAGCATAGTGTAGCAGTTTGATATGGTTGCTCATGGGGTAGAAGGGGAGGTTCGGAATGAAGCCTTGCTGCGATGAAGCCTGTGTAGAGAGAAGATCACGATCTATGGCTGTGAGAAGCTCATTTTGAAAGGGCGTTGCTACTGAGTAAGGCCTGACCCTGACTTGCGTGATCATTTTTGCTAGATCCTTTGCACAGTTTTGACCGATACGTGGATGCCTTGAGAGGTTGACAGCCGACGGACTCTGTACTACGCGGCTAGTCGGTACGGTGTAGAGCACAGCCGGGACGACCATCGATCTCAGTACGTGCAACCTCTGATCTGCAAATCATCAGCGCGCATTTGTTGGCGCTGTTGCCCCGATGGCGCTGTTGTCATTGTTTGTCGTACCTGACAAAGCACGGCAGTTTCACCACGGCCACAACATCTGCCGCGCCGTGGCTGGAGCTAAGACGCGGCCAGCCTCGAGAGCTATAAGATATGCGGTATTCAAACAATAGCGTCTTGACCCCAGATACTCGCGCGTCTTGGACCGCACATTCGGGCGGTAACGGCATGTCACTGCCACCTGGTGGCTGAGCAAGGCAGAAGACGACTCGAGTAGTCTGTTCGTTTTCAGCAAGTCCACTAGTACCAAAGTACCACAACGCTTTCGGTGTTACACATTTCACACAAGGGCCTAGCGCCTGGGTATACCAAGTCTTGGAAGGTACCGGTTCGTGAGTAGGTGGGCCGACACGCGGGTAACTCTGGCGGGGCGACAGAACTCTATCTTTTGTGTGAAAAATTACTAGACAGGGAGGACCTAGATAAGAATGTAAAAATTGAAAAGTCGTGTGCCGTGGCGACCGGCGGCAGGTTTGGAAGTCTGAGCCTCAAGGCATTGAGTTTATGGTCACTGGGTCAGAGAACTGTTTAGCAAAACAGCGATTTGCGTCTAGTTGGGCGCCGCAAAGGCTACTGAGGACTCTTTATTCGTTGACGTCTTCTTGGTCCCTACCTGTCTTTGCAAATGGACAATTATCGAATTGAAGATGGAAACGCCTCGTTCATGCATATCGTCATCGTACATAGCCAGACTTGGCTTGAAGCAAAACGCCCGCTAACATGCAACAATATGGTCGCTGAAATTTGGAAGCCACGAGTCGTGAAATGGAAGGCGGAAGAATACGCAACTGCTGGCGATCAGGTTGTGTGTGATCGACCTTTGAGGCTCGCTCGCTTTAAGAGCCGTGTGACTAGACTGCCCTTTGGCTTGGGCTTGACATAGAACGGACCCTTGGTACCAGTCTGATCGTCGGTCAGGACAAGCTCCTCGAGGGCGAATGGGTCGTCCTGGACAGTGGTTGTCGCTGTCGACTTCTGGTGCTGGTGTTGAGACTGTTGCTGCCAGCCGTAGAGTGCATCTTCGTCCGCTCGAAGCTCGGGCCGAGTGAGAGTCATGCGCAGAGTCATCTCGCGATTCATGTGCCCAGGGCTAGGCTGTGAAGTAGGTAGGCCATTCGAGTCGATTGAAGACATTTGGCGCGTGTGCAGACGAAATGACAAGCCTGCGCTGGAAGGTGTCCGCGGTGATTCAAAATCTACGGTGGAGTCACCGTCAGATTCGAGGCCTTGGTTTTGGCTGTCCTTGTCCTCGAAGAAGGAAAGTTTACCGTCCCTGAGAAAAGTTTGCATGTCGCGACTGAACTTTCGTGAGTGTTTGGTGACGGGAGGAAGTTGATAGTGAGGCGTGGTAGTTTCCTGCTCAGCAGTGGATGGGAACCCAAACTCAATGGCTTCGTCGAACTTCTGTGGTGATGCAAGGTACATGCGTAGCTTCGTTCTTGTTTCCGGATCTTGGTAGTACTTGGCCTCTGGGTCGAACGTGGGTGTCGGTGGAGTATACGAAGACCGTCGTCCTGGAAACGCTGATGATTGTGAACGCTGGTGTCGTGGTCGGTATTCTGCTGGGAAGATGAACAGCGGCGAGGCTGGCCCAGCTACAGAGCAGGTCGAATGGCGACTGGGAGGGCCGCTCAGCGACAGAGTTCGTCTGAAGCCTGCTGGGCGCGTCTTTCTAATAGATGGTGAATCCATGGTGTCGAGGAAGAAGATACTACTTTCTGTTTCGCGCTCTTTCTTGGTCTTGGGCGTGGAACTGTACGACAGGTAAGGGCTGTAAGTAGAGATTGAAGAGCGGCGCCCGCGGAGAGCCCCAGGTTCTGACACGCTGTCAGGATTGTTGGTAGAGAAGTCGAAGTGAAAGTCGTGAAAGCGTTGTTTAGCGACCTCGTCTGCTTCCTGGCCGCGAGAAGGGGGAAGGAGCGCCTGGTCACACTTGGCAAAAAGGATGACCTGCTCCTCACGTGAAAAGTGTTGCTTTCGCACCTTGTCAGGCAACGACAGGAAGAACGCAGCCTCGGCTTTTGTAAATTCAGGCTCTTGCTGACTCCCTGCAGTTCGTGCCCGGCGTCTCGAGTGAAGACGACTAAACGGCGTAGTCGAAGCTGCAAGCGAGGAAGACGCAGAAGACGGCTCGCTCGTCTGATCACTGGCGGCCTGCTGTTGTATTTGCAGTCGCTCGAAGGATGAAAAGTACTTTCGCCTGCAGGAGTTCCGGTTAGCTTCCTGGCCGGCTGCAATTCGCCTGCAAGGTACTGAGACGATAGTCTAGGTGCGGATTGTACTCATGCACGCGATGACGCGCCTCATCACACATTCGGCAAATCAGAAAGGGCGCGGACACACATACTGAACTGAACACGGAAGCGCGTCGTAGTCGACTCGCTGTAGCGGCGGAGGAACAGCCCGTGTTCTTCTCCCCATGGCTTTAGTTGCGATGTGGCGTGACGGCCGGATCCAGGTACATATGATGGGGGTCCTGCAGAAATATCACGTCCAGGCCGAACTGTGTCGTCCTAGTATGTAATTCTGAAAGGGTGCAAGGGCTCGTGGGATGATCGTCCGGGAGGGATTGCCCAACGGCGGCAATGATGAACAGGCGAGGGCTGAAGGGTTGAAGAAGCAATGAAGAAGCGAAACGGAGCTGGAATGGAACAGGAACAATGTGAGGGCTTATTAGCAGCATACGACGACCGCCCGCATGCTTCGTACATGCAGAGTCGGATGCCAACATTACGCTAGTGCAGCCAGCGACGTGGTCTGCTCAACTTCATCTGACCCGCCGGGCTTCACGCCAGTGGGCCATGACCCAAGAGTCAATCAGACCGCTGGTCACGCCTGAGGAGGCCGATCGATGGGCCAGGCATGACCCTGGAACATCCTATAAACAGAGCATTACTCGTCTCTGAACGTACTCAGATGAACGACAGCACGGGCACGCACCAAAGCTCTCCAATGATGACCCTGCGTGGTGGTACCTACCGCACAGACCCCCCGCCTCTCTCGTCTCCACTGCTTCCGTGTTCGCCTGAAACGCTGAGGACGGACGCTTACTGCTAGCGCCGTTGGTTGGAACACACCGTCTAGCTTGCAGAAGTTCCTGGCTCCTGGAGAGATTCACCGACGAGTTGTTCTTGTGATAAAATGCAACCGGAGAATGCTCTCATGGACTGTGTCGTCATTGTTTGTTTGGGATTGCATGCCTCAGACGAGACTCGCAGCCGCTTTGCTGGAACACTAGATCAGCCAGACATCCCACAAACGTAGTACTTGCACGACCACGCACATTCTGTGCTCCGTTACGTGCATGCGACTGTGGAACGGTGAAAGAGCTGAGGGACATGCACGATCCATGTATTGCCAATAAGAATCCATGATGTTTGCTATGATCTGCGATATCACAAACAGGGTATCTCTCCAAAGTAGCTCTCAACCAGCGCCTGTCAACAGATAGCCGCCGTCCCAAATTTCGCCCGCGTTATATCCAGAATTCCCGACGTATGCCAAAACGGAAATTCTCCCTTCTGTACTCGCAAAATCCAATCTCAAAAGGCGCGGGATGGTAGCGCCATGTCAAGTTCTTAAACTTTCGGTACACGCAGCTAAGTTTTTTGATCCCCTCAGCCCGGTTCCAGGGTCAATATCCACTTGTGTTATAGACCTGGGCAAGCAAGACAAGGAGCGACAACTTTGCTCAGCCTCATGCTCCGGCTATGTCGTAATAATACTCGTCATCTAACCCTTCACGGCTGGGTAAGATGGGCTCTTCTAAGCCAACGTCTTCGAAGCGCACGTTCAGCAAGCGAATCTTCAGCCCATAGCCGCCGATGAAGTTCACAAGCTTATTGGTGTCTGCTGTGATAGGCTGTTGATTCAGTAACATCAGCAACCCATCAAGCCATTCTGACGCAAGAGTGTGGCTCTGTGGGTGCAACTGTAGTAGAACAGACTCTTTGCGGCCCGCGCCTGAACCACTTGAAGCCTGCCGCGAGTGGCTAGTAGCAGGTAGGTAACCGTGAATTGTAATCTTGGTCGACGTGGTTGCTCGTTCATGCGGAAGGCTTTTCACCGTGCTCTCAGACGAAGACGAAGATGGTGCTCCTGCCGAGACATTGCTCACAACAGAAGACACAATTGAGAGATCGACTGTCGATGAATGTCAGCTACAGTGATTACGCGCGCAAGCACATATCCTAGCTCGATCGGTGACACTTACTTTTCTCCTGCAAGGCATCCAATCTCGGTTCCGTTGATGTCTTCTCGTCAAAGTCGGCATAATGCAGATATCGTCGGTTGTGTGATAGGCGTACAAAACGCCACACTGAGGGGACCGCACGGCTGAGCGTCTTGTTTGTGACTGGTCCCCCACCTGAGCTAGAATCTAGGCCACTTGGGAACCACGCTCCCTGAAGTAAGCACCTTATCCTCTGCTCCTTGACGAATTGAAGAGCCTCGTGGTTGAGGTCTTCGCGGACTTGGCTACACAACATTAGTCTTGGCATGGATAGCGGAGCCGTTGATCAACATACCGCAAGTGATGGCCCCATGCATCCTCATACGTAAGTTCAAGTAATTCCATCTGTAACTCTCGCAGCCTCTGTATCTCAAATTCTGCTAGCTCTTCCTCGACATCCTTGATCTCCCTCGTTCGTGGTGCTTGACCGACAACCTGCTCAATCAAGATGCGAATAAGCTCTTCGATCTTGTCAAAGTCTTCCACCTGCGCCCCTGAGGTCTTCCACAGCCGGATGAACGCATTTAGCCCACTGGTATGAACCCTCGACCAGTGAAGTAGAAGAGGTCTGAAAGAGCGGTCAAAGTTCGCGCGAGACTCAAGAAGCGTGTAGCGTTGAGAGTCGAGGTCATCTGCCCTCTCCACCTCGAAATGCTCATACAGGATTGAGGTCACGGACAGACTTGCTCGAGCGATTGGGCAGCGCTGTTCAGCCGCCTCTGCTGACTGCTCCAACAATAGCTTCTGGAACCCATCTTCGTTCTTGTAGACGTAGTCGGTGAAGTCCATGAGACCGAGAAACCCTGTCGCCTCGAATTCCCATGCTGGTGATTCTGTATCGAACCCCAATCGCCGCCACTTCAGCTTCTTACTGCCCTTGTTATCCCCCTTTTCAGCGGTGCTGGCGGTATGCAAACCTCGAATAGCCCTTCGATGGTCTGCTTTCTCTAGATCGACCTTCTCTTCCCTCCAATTTCGTAGCAGTATCTTTGTAAGCGTCTGGAAATCCAGCAACGGGTGAGCAAGGTCCTGTATTGCAGAGCTCTGCATGAGAGCATACACGCTCTTAATCACACCGAGCTCTTGCAGTTGCTTTATAAATTTAGGCGCTTCGAAGTCGGCATCGTGGGCGATTGCATCACGCATCAGCGCATTGATCAGCTGTAGCGAGTTTGCGCAGAGGGCATGGTCGGCGGAAGTGATTTTCTCAACGAGTGACTGGAGGAATTGGGGCTGTGTATCGACAGAGGGTTTGAGTCGCTGGAACCCAGTGACACCAGGCTGAGAGGTTCGGTGGAGTGGATGTCCGACAATCGCTGCCAGCACCGACATGGCGCCTCGATTGACATTGACAAGCGGCTGTGCAACTACGAGGCTGACTATCTGTCACCCCTCCGTCAGTTTTTCTCATTGTTGATATCGCCCATTCTAACACGCACCCTCGCTATGAGATCATCCGTAACATGGTCCCACCCCTTGTCCAGCTCAAGTAGGCGCGCCAGCGACGTGAGGCCATATGCCAGTGTATTTCCTGTAGCATGTAGCGCCAGAAATCTGAGTTTTGGTAGGCCTCCTTCGTATATGAATACGTCTGCAAAGGAGGGGTCACCAATGGCACTCTGGAGCTTGAACGCTGCCATCTTCTTGGTCGACTCCTCCTCGGCTCCCAATCGAGCAACCAGCTCGGAAACATTGATGCTGTCCATGGCTGGAGGGCAGGGGTCGCGTGTGGTTCAGCGGCGTGATTGGGGTCGTGTGGGCTGCCAATTCATAATAACTATCGTGCGAAGCGCCAAAACATCCTATGTCGGTATTCAAGAAATAATGTATGCGGTTGCAAGTCCGTATCTCGACGATGGGCCCAGGCCGTCTATGTACAGTGGACGCGCAGCTTGGACGGCTATCTGGCACGTGAAGCGTGGGGACCGCGCTTTCTTCTCCTGCATGGTTTTAGCGTGTCGCCCTAGCGTGGGATGTTGCCTGCTTGGTCGATCCTCCAAACAACATTCAAGCTTATACAGGTTCTCGCTGTTTCTGTCATCACAGTCTTTCCAGCATCGTAGTGTTCAGCGTCTGCGCCTTTGCGTTGCAGTATCTCGCAGGTTCTCTAAAGACCGTGCCACACACCCTCATTTGCACCTTTCACCTCTTTGCCGCCGCACGCTCCTTCTTTTTCAGAGGCCTAGTTCCTCTGCTTCACCGTGAGGCCGCCACTATGGTCTACATCACGTCGGACCTCTTCGGTCCCGTCGACACACACCGCCAATCTCAACACCACTGGCACGCCATGACAGAGTCGCACCACGACCCGGCGAGCCTAGGAAAGCGGAAACGACTCCTTGACGGGGACGCAATACACAACAGTCGAGTACCACGTCCTCAGCATACATCCTGCTTCGACCGTAACAACGAACCATCGTACACAACGCACGCAAGCGACCACCGCCCAACAAAGCAAATGAAACGCATCAGCCCAAAGCTCATCCTTGCCAAATCGACATCACATCTTATGGACACCGATGCCGGCCCTTCGATTTGCTCCACGAATGCTGAAGTTCAACCTCATGCCATCAACGATCTACGCGCATGTCATGCGTGCAAGTCAGCACCGAAACGCAAGAAGGACCTCGAAAACTACATGGACTGTAAGCGCTGCGTCGGTCGAACCTGCTACATCTGCGCTAGGCAGTGCCTGGGTGGATGCGGGAGGAAAGTGTGCAGGGAATGCACTGCGGAGGTGGGGCAAGAAAGGGACTCGTGGTGTTTGGATTGTCTCCAGCGGGAGCAGTACATGAAGTAAGCTTGGAGGATAAGGCTCGAAATCAGAAGCAGGACTGGAAGAATTTGGCATTTATCATTTGTTAGCGTGGCGTATTGAGCGTTTCGGATACCATCATCTTAGTCGAATACCTTATGAGTGTACAGCATACAGCAGCGAGAAAGAATGGAACAGCAGTAATGGCGAGCTATTTCGGTCGTTTTGAACTTTCCAACCCAATTTGTACAATGACAAGATCACCCGATGTACATGCGTGGACGTGCAAGGTCATGCCATCAGCAATAGGTCGTAAGCTTGAGGTGGATTGTGTATCTAAAGACATTGGAAGTCTGGATACCACAACCTTCGAACTCGACGATCCAATTCGTTCAAGCACGTCCACAGCACTCGGTTCTCACGGCCCGTCCACTCTTGATCGACGCACAACATATCATCTGTTAACGTCGTCGCTCATGGTGAACAGCCGCCGAATGCGGATTCAAGATTGTTCGTCCGCTATCACGATGATAACCTCGTTACTGTGACAAGTCCAGAATGGTTTTCATGCGTTCACGTTTCTGCTTGCAACTGTTACGCACCGTGTTCAGAGGCAGCCGTCCACTACGCCAGCCTGGAATGGCTTATTGGCCCATGAAGTCAGCAAATTGCATCAAGAGCTACACAGCCAGAGTTTTGAGTCTAGTTGTAGCTCTTATCATATTGATACAGTCATGGCATCCAGCATGAGCAGTGAGCCAGTAGGCTTTTAGCACACACACACACATGCTCGCACCAATAGTAGAAGGACATATTGTCGCAGGGAGACGAATTGGAAAAAGTGGCCAGGCGTGCATATCGACCGCGTGTATTGATTTCTACTTGTGCAAATGAGGTTGGATAAGTCTTCTTCCGAGTAAGGTTTGCGGGTACTGAACCCCTCGAACTTCTCCACATGGAACATGTGCCAACCTGTCAATCTCGGCAGGAACAGCGTGGAAGCATTACTGATTCATGCAATCGGATCGGTGGTCTATGGGGTAATCGAACAAAGCTCGATTGACCGTCTCAGTGTAGTACCCCCACCATTCGACACCAACCTAAACTTTGATTCTTGGACCACTCAAGACCCGGTCCAACCTGCCAAAACCTTAGTAGTACCACGTTGGTAGAACTCTGACCCAACAAACTGCTCGCCATGTGCCTTCTACTCACTCAGCCACCGGAGACGCGGCCGACCGCACATGCAGCTGCAGATCTGCAGATCGCCTAGATCTGCTCTCGTAAGTCCAACGCCAGCGACCCACATAGTGGCTTTGATCGCTTGGGGTAGAAATCGGCCATGCAATGCTTTGTTGACTATTTCCAGCTTCGAAAGACTCGGCGCGAACCGCGAGATCCTTCTCCAATGTGGATTGGCACGATGGTACGGTAACTTGGTATCGTTGTTCTACCTGACCTATGCTTTTTGCATGCGTCGTAAGCAGCATGATTACCAGAATACAGAACGTCCATGCAGATAGGCCGTTCCACGTACATCGAGACCGGAATCCAGATAGCAATGAAACCCAGTTCTGACATTACGGTGGTGCAGTGAACACGTCCACGGTGGACAATGACTGCTATACCCCACGTTTATCCATCCCGAATATAGCCACGTAGATCATGTAGGATACATACGCCTAACGTACTTTTGCTGTGAGTCCAAGATCGAACTTCGCGTAAATCCTCTCAATCGAATTAGCCCCTCCCATAAGATATCCCTGAACGAAGACAGTACGATGCGAGAAAGCAGTAGTGAAGCGGACGACAGTAGAGGTTTGCTATCAAGCGTCACCATCGTCTCTGGCGGGGTTCGCCAGTGATGCGTGGCGTTGAGTTGTCCGGGTGACGGGTCGAGTTGCCCGCATGCCACAGAGCTTACGCCACCGTCGTATAACAGTGAACAAAGGAAAACGCCATATGGGCCATGCAGCAGTTTCGAAAGCGCCGGCCTGATGACCACCGGTAAGGAGATTTTGGAATGTCGAAAATTGTATGTGTCAACGCCTGTGATCCGTGAATGTTAAGATAATAATGTACACCAAGTCCGTCACGGACTAGCCTTGCAATGCGGTTGTGGATGAGCAGAATGTTCAGCGATGTGGGTGCTCATAAGGTCGCATGCCGCCAAATTCGACGCCCTGCATCGCTGAAGGCGCTGGCGCACCCCATTGAGATTGTTGGGACGGAGGCTGCGGCTGTGGCGGTTGTTGCTGTTGCTGCAGCGGTGGCAGCACGTTGTTGGACGGGGCCGGCGTATTGCCCTGTTGTTGTGCGAGTATCTGCGTCATCTGTCCGTAAATGTGCGGGTTGTTGGGATCAATGCGACGCAGGCTGTTCCACATTGCGGTCAGTTCGTTCTTCAGAAGCTCATTCTCTTCTTGTGCGCGGCGGGAGAAATCGGCTTCAGGGCGAAGTCGAGCGTTCTCAGCGCGAGCAGCTTCATGCGCCCTGCCAAGGTTTCTGATGTATTCGATGGCTACAATGGTATTAGCAAGATACTGTGTGATGAACATCTGACGCTCTTACACTTTGTGAGAATTTCCCACTTGCTCGATTTGCTTCCAGGAGAATTGGGTAGGATCTGGTTGAGTTCGTCGAAGAGATTTTTCATCTCGCTGCGGCGCTTCCTCTCGGCCATCTTGTGACTGACACGAAGCTCTGGAGTCCGGCTGTAGTTGCCACTGCCTTGTGCCATCGCATTGTGGTCGAGGCCTTGCAGACTGGTTACGCTGCGGTGCTGCATGGAGTGATGATGCGTTGTTGAGATATCTGGGTAATGTTAGCCAGGGGCAGTCTATTTAGAATGTGATGTGCCTGCCGTTGTCTAATCGCTTCTGTCCAGGGGGCACCTGTGAATCTGTAGTGTAGATGCTACTGTTGATGGATGTGGCAAAGCTGTTCTGGCGCGATGGGATATGAGAGTTCCCTGCGCTAGACTCACCACTGCTTGATTGCCGCCTCTCGTCAGGCTCGAACTCGGCAGGAAAAGCCCAGGCATATCCTTTAGTAGGTGCAGCAGCCATAGGGTCCGGCATGCCGGAAACGCTGCGAGGATTTGGGTTGATTACAGGCGCTCGACGGGGAGGGTGATTAGCACGAAGACCGCTGTTGCGAACAGACGGTGACAACGGAGAGACGCCATTGACGCGTGCGTCAGGGTTAGTGATACCTCGCTGCTGCTGGAGGTTGGAGACAAGCGAAACTCGCGATGTGTTTTGGCTATCATACGGGGATGCTGGGCTGATCTGCAGGTGACCCATTACGGCGTTCATGCGGCTGTCCACGCTACTGCGCCGTGAGCTAGCATCGATGCTTAAGCGGTTGTCGCCAAAGCCTTGGTTGAGAGAAGGAAATGGTGCACTGGGCTAGAAGGTCGTCAGTGTGTACTGCACGGAACAGTGAAAGACGTACCTGGTGAGAGTGGGCAGCCTGGTGTCTGGCAGAAGATGGCGTGTCAGGCACATTGCGCGTTGGAGAGTCCTCGGCGTTGAGGATCGTCTGCAGCTGGAGACCCATGTTGTTGGAAACGGTGGAGGAGTCTGTAGATGATTAGCAAAGCATGACGTTGGTGAGGACCTGCAAGGTCCAAGAGCAAGTGACAGGAACACTCACGTTTGCTCTGAGAGATGGACCAATTACCAGAATCACGAGCCTCGCGAGACTCGGAGTGCTGTCTGAATCGGACTGGGCTCTGTTCAGACGGGGAGAGGCTGCTGGTGAGAGAGGCAATGGAAGGTAGAGCCTGAGGATGAGACCCGTTGCCGGGCGCGGGTGGCCGTTGTTGAGAGACAGGCTCCATAACGATGTCAACGAGCGAGGGCCGGTGCCTTTTGCGCGACCTGAGGTTGGGAAGCAATTCTGGGGTGGGTTGCTGTGACTGGGTGGTGATGCAGAGCGCCAGTGGTGGGTGGCTGGCCAATAGGGAGCAAGAGAGCGAGGCCTAGAAGGAAGCGTTATAGATGCGTAATTTTCCCGTTGCAGCGGGTTGCTGGACCGAGAGAATGGGATCAAGAGAGGTTGGCGATCTGGGGTCGAAGAATGGCAGCAGCGTGGAGGAGGAGGACAGCCAGGGAGGGCTGCAGGCTGGGGAGAAGGAAGGTCGAATGTCGAGGGTGCACGGGGTCGCTCCTACCCTTTGTGGTCGAGTAGACGTTTGGCGGGGCAGAACGAAATATTCCGGCTCTGCGCGCCAAGGAAATGCTCTGCGACGACGAGAGGCAGGCGCAATCGTGTGCAGAACTACACGCGAACAAGTCTGTGGGGCTGGAGGGTCGCAGGGACTTGCAATTGCAGCCAGAGAGAGCGATGACGATGCCGAGACGCACTTCTTCTGGCCGACAGCAGCAACACCAGGCTTAAGGAGTGATAGTCGCGCCGACCGCAACGGACCATGAAGCTCTCACGAGCGCTCGTCGCCAAATTGGACGTGGCTGCAGTGCAATCCTCGGCGGGTCTGCGTTGCAGCAAGGTCAATGGCAGAACCAATCTGGCTTGGCGCTGGTCTGGTACACAGCGTCCTGAAGACGGGATCTGAGCTTTACGCGATGACTGGCGTACAGGCGATCCGATGCAACGTGCAGGCGTCCTGCGAGGCGCGCCAGAGGCCGCTGGTGAGCCTTAGTCTGTGGAGGGCCTATGGAGCAGCTGATGGGTGGCGCTCGGAGGTTGCACACGTTGTGTGCTGGTTGAACTGGACTTCCTATTCAAATCGGGGGCGGCGAAAACAAAGTCAGCGCCTGCTCAGCACAGGCACTCGTCTTTCTGCACGCGCAAGCAAAGCAGTAGGCAGGTTGGAGTTTAGGTTGGAGGGGGGCCGACTGCAGCAGACATCCAGATGGACTTGAGGTTTGGGAAGGGTGAGGGGGGCAGCTGTCGTTCGCGACCGATGATTCAATGAGCGCAGCGTGCCTTGCATGGACGGGTCCGTTCAGTTCCAAGGGCGCGGAGGGCACACGACGAGCCAAATGGAGAAACGAACAGGCAGTGCGCAGCCAGTGGTCTGGACGTGTGTGCGACCGCGGGATGAATTGGAAGTGGAGGTGCTTGCAGCGGAGTGGAAAGCCAACAGTCACGAATTCGATCAGCAAGGGCACTTTGGGAGGGACCAATTAATGAGGATGCAGATGCCCAGAGCTCAGCCGGCCGCACGTGGGAATCGTTCAATCGAGGCCTCGTGTATCTAAACAAGCCCGTCTAGCGGCGGCTACTTGCAACTAATCTGGCACTCCCTGGCTCCGCGCGCGAACTGCTGCGCTGCCTGGTCAGATGGCGGTGCAGATGACGCCCAGCAGCACGACATCTGCCGAGCAGTCAGCGCCCAAACTCGGAGTGCGCGCCATCGTCCAGCATTCCAGCGGACGCGCATGCGTGCGCGAGAGGCTGCACCTTTGCTGTACCATGGTCGTCCAGCACCTGAGCCATCAAGGCGCAATGCCGTCCGCTGTACGAAGTATAGCACTGCCCGCCACGAGGGCCACCTTTCTCCAGGGCTCCACGTCTCTTACCCAACCGGCGCGTTCGCCGGGAAAAGCAAAGTCTGCGCTTTACTGGCGATCTGCATGGCCGACACCACGCCGACTCGTGCATGCTGCAAGCAGCCAACACCGCCGCACATTGCTTTGTCCGAGCGCCGTGGTCGTCAGGACTCGATCGTTGCCTACCGGTGTTCTTTGGGGGAGAATCTGGAGAACCAGATATCAAACGAAGTCACACGCTGTTCGCCAATGCCACCACGCGCCCGTCAATTGACATTGGCAACAGTTGTCTCTCTAGCCTGAACCAGACAGATCAGGGCAAGCGTCCCACTTGAAGAGGATTGTCAAGTCGCTCCTCGGATGGGTACACCTCGAGTCTCATGGGCCAACATCCTTGCAACGGGTCCCACACGGCACCACATCAAGCATACAGAACGAACAATAAACACAGGTAATCGACTTTCTGTTTCGTGTCGAAAACTGCAACACATTGTTTTTGTTCTATACAAAATTCCGTTCCTTGGCTCGTCAAATACGTCGCTGCACCGTGGATCTGACCTCCAATGTACCACGCTCTGAGTTCTGCCCCTCATACCAGAATGCCTGCGTGGGCCTGTGCCGATCTACCAGGACAGTTACACGACATCGTCAGCGGTCACGCTGCGTACGCACACCCGTTGGACCCTAAGTCAATGATCACAGGCAAGGCTGTTCTTACAGGGCCTGTGGAGGCTGGTGCTGGCTACACCTATCTTTCGTCAACGACGGCGCAGAACATCATCAGCCGGTTCGCAAAAACATCATTTGCGTGCTCCGAAAAGATATAATCGACGAATTTGAAGACCTAGAATACCTTACCATGGCAGCATCGGGATAGTGACAGACTTCGGCATCCGTCAAGCGTCCCGACAGGCAGGCCTTCCTCCTTCACTCCTGAGACAAGCAGCGAAGATCAGTCAAGTTGCGGTCTGGTCACAGGGTGACACAAATGGACGGCTGAATCCCAAGGTTGCAACAGCCTCACAGAGAATTTCCGGCTAAGCGCGGTCGATAATTTACACAGTCTGCATCTCTGGTCGTTTCTGAGCACCTGCGTCCTAGTCACTGACTCAGGGGGTCTTCGAGACGCCATTTCCTTTGCTGCATGTACGTCTCTTTTCTTGAGACCCGGATTGCGCGACAGCACACAAACCCAACAACCAGGTTTCGAGAACAACGGCTTTCGTGTCAGGTGCCAATGCATGCTCTGTACACAACACACCTGCCAGCATTGGCCATGAGTCAGACTGTCTTAGTATTGCTATTGGCTGTGATCCAGTCAAAGAGGCAATGTCTCTCATTAAGCGTCCATGATTTGGAAGAGCATCTTTGTTGATCTCAAGGTCACGATTACTGCATCCTCGCCCTGCGTTGACCTGCAGAACCTGAAACACTAGAAAGCACGACTGATTACAGGCAACGAGCTACCCGCGGTCCTTCAGTGTACAGCCTGCCGTACCTGCCAGCCTTGCATTGGTAGTATGGCAGAACTCCTTGGGGTTAATGCTTACACGGCAGACTGCATGGCTACGAGATGCGGTCAGATGGGCCACGACCACCTGGCCTCGTTGCGAATCCTGGCTATGGGGTTTACCATAGCACTCGATGTCATCGCTGTCCGATCTAAGCCACCTATGGACTTGCAGAATCTGAGCAAGCCTTTGTGTCGCCACAGCACAACACGTTGCTAGGACAGACTCATGCCGAAACACCCGGATTGAGACCTCATGCTGTGCAGCAGAGTTTGTAAGTGAGCGGCAAGTAGCCGTTCATAGGTGGAACTGTTGAGACTCTAGCCGTAGCACAGATGCAGTTGGTATGTAGCTGGCAGGTTGCACCGCACTCGACGGTGGTCGGTACGGCGCAGCAATTATCGGTAGTAGTTGGCTTGCTCCGTCAAAGAGTTGTCCTGGCACACCTGAGTGACATTCCAACAGAGCAATTTCGGGCGGATGGTTTGAAATTGCCTAGCCTTCTCGCACCCCCTATGATCAACACCGAAAAGATCGATGCGTTCGACGTCCAAGTTCTACGGCTATGGTCGCAAACTTTCTCGGGAGCACAATAGCACATGCCGTCGGGAGGAGACGCTTGTCGCCTCTAATGCCGCCGCCGCCAAGTGTGCGGCGTGTCTTCGAAAGGCAATCTACATCGTACATGCAGTGGGAGTGAACGGCGCTGTGTCCGTCGGCTGGTCAACACCGTCGACGACCATTTTGTCCAGTCAGCGGCCGGCGCATGAGTAGCGGCGTCTTGGCAGGATATGGTGGAGTCTTCCTCCTTTCAGATGAACTGAGACTTGAAAATGCCATCATTCGATACTTCGGTTCGGGGCACATTGAATGAAGCAACACGTTGCCCAAACGGTTGTGTCCACCGACTACCACGGTACCTGAGCATCGCTCCGCGCTTGGCCCATGGAAGAGCAGGTCGAGTTGGGTAAGGTGCGTTGGGCCAGTGCAAGGAACACGTTCAAAGAGCAATCTGCTCATCCGGCCCGTCAAACGCCGTCGATCTTTCGCTCCTGCCCGAAAGAGAACTCTGCTTCCGAGCAAGGATCCCCAGTCTTGTACGCTATCACGTGAGGATGGCGTAGAAGGCTTTGCGGGGAATGGTTCCATCAACACGAAATACGGCTCACAGTTCGAAACCGAGGTAAGATGGCTACCACGGCGTCTGCTGCGCATGTAGCACCTGTAGTTGATACCTCTGCAGTGAATGGACATAACGCTGCGAACAGCTCGGTCCTACCATTTTTGCGACTACCACGCGAGTTGCGCGATCAGGTACTTTTTAGGCTGCAGATGTGCTTTCAGAGAGCCAACTGACATCGGCAGGTCTACAATCGTGCACTGAGCATACCTGACACACGAAGCGATCGAGCCCTCCGCATCGAGCGCCGTAACCTTAAATACTTTCGTCCCAGCGCAACTGCCCTCCTTCTTGTCCTGCACCATGAATACTTCCTTCTCAACCGACAAATTGCACTGGAAGCACTGGAAGCACTCTTGAAGCACCACACCGTGTTCCTGAGCTGCGGTCCATTCGTTCTGAAATCTTTGCTCGAAGCTGTTGAGCGGCACGAGTCCGGAAGACAATGGCTCACATGGCTCAAGGCCATAGAACTAGACTGGGTCACGTTTCCTGATCTACGCATGTACCCACCAGACCGCACACAGGGGAGGGACGAATGGTGGTTCGAAGCCGCAGACGAAGCGTACGACAACGAGGAAGTGGATGTCGACTATCTTCGCGGTGCAGCATACGACAGCCATTACGACGAGCACGATCACATAGGCGGATACTATGACGACAACTTTTATGACCCCTCAGATGCCTCGCTGTATCCTGCATACCAGCATCGAGCCCCAGCTATGAATTCAAGTGTAGCCGCAGACGACCTCTCCACGCTCTTCGACCACAACCCCTTTCAAGACCCCGAAGATGCATACCATGCCGCAGTGACTAGCACCGCCGAGGATCTCAGCACGAAGCTCGATCTCCTAGTAGATATGGAGGTCGCGCCTCTATTCTCTTACCTTTCGACATCCACATTCCCATCTCTGACTAGCATAACGTTACCTCTCTACTTTATCAGCCGAGAGTCCTTTTTCCATCGCCGCAACAGCCGGCCCGGCTACACGCTGCCTTTGAAAGTGCGGTACTGGGTGCACGTCGCCTTCCACGCATTTAAGCTCTTGCACACCGCCGCGCTTACCGAAGTCAAGATCAAGTATATGCCCTGGGACATCTGGGCGAGCATGGATAGCTGCGACGATCTGCACCGCATGGTCGAGCGGGGGGTGTGGTTCAACGATCCAGCGACGGATGGGGAGGGTGGCGAGCGCGAGCACGAAGGCGAGGCCTTCCGGTGCGTGTGGGCGATGCTGCTGGAGAAAGGGTTGTGCACGGGAAACGGAGGCACCCGTATGGATCTTGCTGCTCAGATCCGTTTGGTGAAGTGGGACGGCGAGATGGACAGCTACAGGGTTGGAGACGAGCTGGAGGTTGTATTCACAAAGGCAGCGCGTGATGTCCCCGCAGAACTTACGCTACAAGTATAACATGGGCAGAGCGAGAAACGACTTCATGTTGCCTCCATCGCGCCCAAGATTCGTTCAAAGCATTGGGTATTCGCAATCGCCTTGTAAGCCCAGAGCAACGCCCATGATTCCGGCAACCAATGCTATCCAGATGAATCAGTCGAATAGCACATGTCAGGTCTGCTCGTTACTAGATTCGTAGTTCCGCAGCAATTGTACGTCTGATAGCATTGTACTGCATACAAAGAGAACAAAATTTGCCAAAGACCTTGGGACAGGCCCTTGAGCTTTGAAGTCACTCTGCTAGAAAGCTCAAGAGGTCCGCAATACTTTCACTCCAAGATGCGCTTGGATTATGTCGAGACATCCGTCAACTATGTTGTGAGACAAGGCGTGAACAAGATTCATGTTGGCCATCGAAAGCACGTCAACACAGGCACAGCCTAGGCATTTATCAAACAAATGTTATGAATTGCAATTATGTCACCATGGTATACCCGTGATTGCGCCAGCCGAAGCATTCTGCAGTCCAACCACGCCGGGGATCACAAGACACATTCGAGCTTCTCCAGTTCTACAAAGACTAATACAACTTGGTGAAATTTAAAAAGACAATGACGTTGTCGCAGGGTGATGGCATCTAGAAGTCCCAGAAGCTCTTGTCCGCACCCTTGCGACTACCCATACCGTCGCCAGTGGCCCTGATTCCCTTGTGATTTCCAATGGTCCTATCATCGGTCTCCGGCTCCGGCTCCTGGTCAAACAATGAGAATTGAGTACCAGCGCGATTGCCCATGCCGTTACCGGCAATGTTGATCTTGTAGCTCTGCTGCTGGGGTGACTCGTCGTAGAATCCGAAGTTGGACTTGGTAGCGTGGTGCGACTTCCCAGGCTTGAAATTCTCAGTAGACTTGCCGACAGGAGAGATATCGTTCATCTCCCAGTGAGCGTCCAAGTTCTTGGAGCGGTTGTCATTGCTGGCGGATTGAGTGACATCTTTCAATGGACCATTGGTACCCTCCTTATCGGCGTTGTCCGTGACGTGGTTATCGTAAAGGCCTTGACCCTTGTTCGAAACGCCGCCCTTAGTGGGAGCGGCAGTCTTGCGTGCAGCCGGTGTGCCATCATCTTCGAACTCGAACTGGTGGCCAGTGCCGGGGCGCGCCTTAATCACGCGCTCAACGCGGACAGGCGAGGTCTCGACCTGAATAAATGTTAGTGGAGGCAATTTTCTCGGCGCAGCAGACGGGCGTGAGAACCGAAGTCGCAACGCGGAGATTTAATCGGTGTACTTCGGTCGTCCGCCGTTCGCTTTTGTTTCACTTACCTCATCGTCTTCCCAGCTGAAGTTACGCTGGGCTTGTGGGTGGTTCTTGGGGTTTGTCTTCTCAGGAGTTACAAAATCCTCAAATCCCCAATTAGCCTGGCTCTTGCTCTTCTCGCGAGGTCCTTGTTTCTTTGATGCATCACGTCCACGTGGTGTCTCCTCGTCCTCACCATCGCCGAACTCAAAGTGGTTGAATTTCTTTGGGTTCGTCTTGGTGGCATTGAGTGGTGTAGCTGCGGCATTCCTGTCCTCATCTGTCTCATTGAACAAGCGGTTGACCTGCGACTGCTTGTTGGCGCCACCCTTGACCGGGATTCTTTGGCTCTGCGGCGAAGGTGACGGTGCGTCTCCGTTGACGAAAAGCTCCGAGTATTCGCGCGGTGGGGGCTTTGCAGACGCAACGCGTGGTGCTATCGGGTGTGCGCTGGGCAGCTCCTCTTCGTCGATCTGGCGGCGCTCGAATAAAGATAGAGAGGCGTGAGGGTCGTTGAGAGCGTTCGTAGTAGAGCCTCGCGAGCGAATCGAGACCTCGTCTGCGCCTCGTGTAGCAGTGGAAGGGCGCGAAGACGGCGCGGAGTCTGGCTGTGCGACCTGAGCAGAAGATTTGATCAGCTTCGCCTGCTCTGGACCTTCGCGAATAGGCCAGTTGCGAGAACGTGCTCCAATCACATCGATCTGCTTGAGCAGAGAACCTTGGTCCCAGTACTGGCGGATCTGCGTGATCTTGTCTGCGCTGTCGAAGTGTACAATGTGGACCTAAGGAGTCGTCAGGGTGCGCTCAAACACTTCGTGGCAGGGTACTCACCATAGGGAATGTGACTGTGCGGTCTGCGACAAAGTTGTCATCAAGGCCCGGTAGGTACGCGCCGCCACCGTTAAGAAATTCGATTGTCGTCTCCACATCCACACTCAGCGCGTGTCTGCCCTCAACCACGCTCACCACCTGCTGCTTTGTCTTTTTCAGCAGCTTCTCCTGAACCTGGAAGTGCTTGACGATCGCGGGCGCGTCGGTGATGCTGGTGAGAGTTGTGATGTAGTGCAGCGCCGCTTTTTCTGCAAGAGCGCCCTGCGAAGGGCGTTCCAAGAACTTCTGGTACGTATCGCTGAGCGTCATGGCGCAGACTGTCGCTAATGTTGTTTTCTACGAAATGCCGTGTAGTGGTGCAGGTCTAGTAAATACGGTTGTTGTTGTTGGTGGGGGTTTGGTTGGTGGCACACGGGCGGTAAATAAACAGTCTGCAAGGCGTGTTGTTGTTGTTGTCAAGAAGGTGAAAGGGACACAAAAACGGTTGCCTTCCAAGCGGACTGAAGCGTTCCCCAAACAGAAGGCACCGCGGCCACTCCTTTCTCCAATCTCAATGCTCCATGCAGGGGCAATCCCGTCCGCTCCTCGTGTCGTTGCTGCCCGGGATGGTGTTTGGATCTAACCTATCTCGTGCGCTAGTGGCTGATGGAAACCTGTCAACTGCGGGGAGGATCTTCATGACGAACGCGTGGAGTGCAGCAGAAGGATCGTGATGAGGTCTGGGTGTTCATGTCCGTTGCCTGCTGTCCAGTTGTTATGATGGCGAACTTGAATGCGTACCATGGGCGCTGTGTGTCCCTATTCCGCACGTGTCGTGATTTCATAGGAGGGAGTTGGCGTGTTTCAAACTGGGGGGTTGCCCCAATCCCATTCACGTGCCTCTTCACCGCAATCTCATGAAGGCAAAAACAAGACATGGGCATGAAGCTGTAAGATCAATGTTGTATTCGATGAGAAGCTGCTGCTTGACCCCAGGATCTGCAGATTGTGGGAGACCCATTCAGATGACAGTTTTAATATATGACTACGTTTGGAGGCTGCAGTGTCTGGTAGCAAAAGACGCATCATTGCTAGGGATTCATGTAGTATAGAACAACAAAGTAGCATTGGTAATGCGGAGATATGTACATAAGGAAACGCTACATAAGCTAAGGAAGAAATCGATCAATATAAACAACACAGCAAGAACAGATCTTCAATCGTCATCGCCAATAACGAAGTTTTCTTCAAACTTTGTGTCAACGACTTCGTCGGCGTCGAAGTCAAAGACACTCTCCCACTTCAATACCTCGCCCTTGAAGTCGAGACCCACACTAGGTCTCTCTCTGACAAACCATGCACATCCAGCACCGGCTGCGCCAAAAATGGCCAGACAGGTCCAGAGCGCAAAGTTGGTGGCCGGCACGCTGACGTCGCTGCTGGCGAAGTAGCTTGCACCGCTGACGGCTACAGCAAAGGCTTTGAATAGCGATGCAACTTGCATCATGCCAACGACTGTGCCTGCGGAGAATGCGTCAGGGGTCGTGTTCAGGACAAGGACAAGGACAAGGACGAATGCGCCGCTTGCGAGAATATGCTTGGTCAAGATGGCAAGGACGGATAGAAGAGGTGCGAGTCCCGTGCATGCTGCCAGGAGAGCAAGCAGCGGTGTGATGATGTAGACGGCTGGAAAAAGGAGCGAGACGGTTCGGTAGAGCTTCAACAGACCGTATTTCTCCATTACTTTCGGCGTGAGAGTGAAAATGATGAGAGCGGCAGTGCCACGCATGATAAGTACGACGAGGCTGAGCCAGTCGCAAGGAATGCCCATGCCGCCGTGTTGTGTACTGCTGTGGCCAAGGTGTGGGAGGAGAGCATCGAATGTCGCAGCGTGGAGGGACAAGATGCAGAACGATGAGAGAAGGACCAATAGGGAGGGCGCTTGCATGAATTGCGTGATGGTAATGGGTTCAGGCCGTGCGAAGTCGACGAGAGTGATGTTGGTGTCCTCGGAGCTGCGAGTGAGGAAGGCGGCTTTCTCACAGTCTGTATCCATGGAGGCAGTCGGCATATCGTAGTGGAGTGGCAGTGACTCTTTCAGTAGACAGGAGGCTGTCAATGCGATCCCGAACAGCACAAGGCCACAAGCTAACTCCGAGCCAAGCGTAGGGAACTTCTCCCATACCATGCCATATGCCTGAAGGCTTTCAGATACCATGCCCTGAGCGAGGGGGCCAACAGATCCACAAAGAGAGATCAACGGCAGCTTTGCAACATTCTTGGCCCTTCCCTCTGCAGTTGCACTCAGATCTCCAATCATTGTCAAAGAAGTGCACACCACTGCTGAGCTAACCATACCGGCAAAGAACCTAAAGACAGCGCAGGCGGCGAGGTTTGTCGCAAAGCCCATGCTGAGACAGCAGATCACCATGCTCCAGAGGCCAATGAGTGTGACGCGCCGGCGACCCATGCGATCAGCCAGGTATCCCCAAAAGAGGCCGGTAGTGCCACCGAACGCATAAGCGCAATCAAGTATACTGCGAAGGTACGACGTGGAAAGATTGCCGCAATAGTCAGAGGACGAGAGCAGCATTTGAAGCTGAGGCTGTAGACTGGAGGCCATGATGCTGCATGTCATGCATTAGCGCGGTTGCTCTCGACTCAGGGTCCTGGGGTGCATGTGGATAGATGGTGTAGATAGCTCATACGAGGGTGTGGACTCACGCTTCGGCAAAGAAGACAAGGTAGACCAGTAACAGTTGCATCTTTCGTGAGGATCTTGTCGAATCTGCCAGATCTGTCGCGTCTGCACTCTCCTTTTCCAGATCTTCCTCGCTCTCGCCCTCGTAGCCGTACAGTTCCTCCTCGACCGGCACCACATCGTACTTTGCCAATTCCTTAACTGGAATCAGACTCCGTGTTCGCTTGTGGAAGCCCAACATCCTGAAAACACGTGGGAATGACGTGAAAACCCTGATAGAAATGAAACAGCGCGAATCGGTATCGCGAATTCGTAGATGGCAGGACAACGGCCAGCGTTTCCTGGGTAAAGAGAGACAAGATGGAGATAGTGATCGGACGGCCGGGTTAGCCTAAGGAATCGAAAAGAGTGACAGAAACGCGTCTTCACGACGACGACGAGAGCCTCCGCCTGTCGAGGATAGAAAGGCAGCATGACGGCTGAAGAGGAGGGGGCCTTGGTTCGCGAGCCGCTTGAGCGTTTCAAGTCCGTGCCATTTGCATCCGATGTCCGTTCTGACCCACTCTGCTGCTAAGCTTAGGGCGCTAAGTCCGACTCGTTCGTGCCATCTTTATCGAAATTGATAGCCCGTGATGTCATCCTGTTAGGGGTTAGGCTCCGAGCGATGGTGCTGGATTTAGGATCCTGGTTCTGATGTTTGTTGATCAATGCAGCTTTCAGGGTCCAGTATCGAAACCAGGGTTGCTGTGACGCAACGGTATCTTCGAAGCGGAATGTGTCACAAAATCAGAGTCATCATGCGCAGTGCATCACCGCACATTTCCAAATACAAGTAGTCCTCCGCAAATTGTTTGTAATGTTTCTATTCTACACTATCTGATGATCTCGACCGCGCCTGCTTTCCACATCAAAGGAGAAGAAGGGGGGAGATCCAATCAATTACGATGCTGGGGGAGACGAGAGATCCAAAGCCATGTTTTATGGATTTTCTGTTCTGTGGGCATTTCATGCCACCGGGAAGCAGAGAGGAAATTCTTAAGTGCCATGCCATACCTAGGCCATACCATATCCATTAACCATATCTTGTGATGTTCATTGTGCTCGCTGTGCGCCGTGAAAACAAAGTGGGAAGAAATCCTTATCCAAATGCACATCCATCATGGTATACAAAGCTGGCATGCATCTACTGCTGGTTGCTGGTGTTGATGCCTAGCATCTCATCCAACGTGGTATCCAAAGCAGCGGCGTTGTAGAAGGTATTATCATACTGCTGAGCTCCGTTGTCAAACTGCCCCCCAAGCTGATTGAAGTCAGGGAAGAAGTTGGCAGTGTTGTTGTTCATCGACATGTTGCCAGCCGGTGCAGAGTCAAACAGAGTGAAGTCCTCCGTTGGGCGGCTGAAGGTCTGCATGTCCAAGCTGTCCATGGCGTCGCCAAAGCCCTCGTCAATCTGCATCTGGGGAGAGTATAACGTGAGATCGGGTTGTGCCATTGGCGATAGCTGAGGAAGACCAAGATTCTGGTTCGAGTTCATGGTGAACATGGGCTCGTTGAAGTTGAAGTCGTTGCTGAGAGCAGGCGTGTATTGCTGGACATTCATGTTGAAGTTCGACCCCATTCCGCAGTCAGAGAACATCGGCACAGTGTGGTCGATAGCAATGTCAGCAGGAGTGACAGCTGCCTCCATAAAAGAGTTGGGCTCAACTGGCGAGTTGCTAGAAGAGTATGTGAGGTGCGTGCCATCTGTGGTGACTGAATCACGACGAAAGTCATCCTGGAAGTTGTGAAGGCTCATCGCTGGAGTTTGGAAACTCTGGAAGTCGAAGTCGTTGATCAGAGGCATGGATGGAGATGCCATGAAGGGTGTGATTGGAGTAGTGAGTGCAGCGGATTGGGGTGTACCAAGGAAGGGGGTGAGAGGAGTGGCAGGGCTGTTGCCGATTGCGTGACTCTTCTTGCGGCCATTGCTCTTGGACCGAACGTACTCCCACCCATGAGCCTTCTCCATATGCTGTTTGCAGTTCGACTCGCGTTTCGAGGCGTAGGTGCATGGAGGGTAGAGGCACTTGTACTGCGCCGGCGCAGTAGAGTGCTTGTCGTTGACGTGCCTGTCGCGCTCCTTCTCAGTCGGCCAACCAAGGTCAAAGTACTTGCACTTCTCTTCGGAGCACTTCCATGGGCGAGAGTGTGTCTTCTCATGCTTGGTCAGGTCGCAAGGACGCTTAAATTCCTTCTTGCAGTCACGGCACATGTGCAAGACATCACCAGGCTTGTCGGACTTCCTGCGGCGGGCCATCGAGCGCATGACGTCGTCGTCATCCAAGTCCTCCTCAGAAAGGGCGCGCTTCTTGTAAGCGTTCTCGGAGCCGATGGCAAGGGGAATGACCTTGCCGTCCTTCTCACGAACGAGTTCGACAGGACGGCCGTTGTTGCTGAGGCCACCGCGAAGGGTGATCTTCTCATCGCTGTCGTTTGAGTGATTAGCCGAGCGAGTAAAGAGAAATGTCGCGGCGCGATCATACCGGGAGTAATCCATGTCGTCGAGTTGCTCTCCTTGAGCTTCTTTTTGTCGGGTGGCGGCCATGATTGCAGCGTATCTACGGATCTGTTCGATCAAATCGAGAAAGTAGTTGTTAGTGTACGGGCGGTCGGTTGGTAGTCGCTGGTCGCGTTCCGAAAGGTAGTCGACAGTCGTATGAAGCAATTGAATTGATCGTTCGCAGAATCGAAGGTAAGATGCCGGTGTTGCCGAAAACTCCTTAAAACCGCGAAGAATGCAATAAGCTTTTGCACTCTCTGAAAGATAACGAATGCCACTTACCGGTGCCAGGAAGACAAGGGTCTTTTCTAGATCGCGGAGGTTGCAAATACTCTTCTCACCTATGCGTCGAGGAACGTCCTGGATCAGGGGATGAAAGTCCTTCAGCGACTCCTCAGCGAGGATGGGCTTGATGATCGAGTCGTGAATCTGTTTGCAAGCGTACTCGCCAAGAGTGTGCTTCTCTTCTGTTGCACCCAATGCTGAGAATGAGTGGGTGACGGCAGAGTGCGTGGTGACAGAAGAGTTGATGGACTCGCGTGCACTGGAGGTGCGGGCGTCGTCTTTAAGTACGTTAGATGGTGGGGCCTCCAAGACGGGTCGTTGCATTGAATCCTTACTGTATTTCGAGCCGATGCTGGAACCCAGACCGCTGTCTGAAGCGTGCTCGTGGGGGTTACGTTCAGCTGCTGTGGGCTTGGAATCAATGTCCATTGGCATATCATCCAGTGTAGTGCGATCAAGCATGAAGCTAGGAACAGGAAGCACCTCAGGATCGTTGAGGATGCTGCCAACGGAAGCCGATGCGGCCTTGTGACCTGCGATCTTCTGGTCGAAGTCCTTGAGCAGGTTGGCGACACGGCTGACACTAGGGTGTTGGTCCTGAAGGAGAGCTTCGAGGCTCTCAGTGCTAGTCGGGGACCTCCTAGGCATGAACGGTTGGTTCTCCAGGCCACAGATGTCGTTGCTCAACGACTTGGGTGACGAGAAGGTACCGGACTTGCGAAGCGACATGCCATGAGTGTTGAGCGAAGAGACACTGCCCTTAAGAGGCCGGCGGCGGGGGTGGCTGTTCTGGGGTTGGGGTGCAGACATGTTGTATGACTGGGTCCAGACGCGCTAAGATGGTGTAGGAGGCCTCAGGTTATGAGTCACGCCGAGTGGACAATTCACAGAGCCCGAGGGATCCTATTGACCTATGGCCGGAACCGATGATGGTGGTGCAAGTCCTGGATCACGTTCTCATTGACCGGTTCGGAATCAACGATTTGGCGGCCGCGGAAAGTCGTGATTGATTGGCTGAGTGATAGAAATGATTCCAGTGAAGGAAGAAGGGCGTGCAGAGTCCTTTCGTTGCAGCAGAGGTGGGGAAGTGTCCGGTATAAGAAAGGCGGCGCAGTCGGAGTAAGACGGGCTGCGTGCGTGGCAAATGATGCAAAAGGGCGAGTGCGCAACGGGAAAGAGGGGTTTCAGGCCTCAGGACAGAAAACTGGACGTAGGAGGATTGATGAGCAGGGCGAGTTGAGGGTAGAAGAGAGAAAAGGGCAGTGTAGTTGGAGAAGCACATTCGCGATACGGACACGGGACCCACCGCGCGGTCGCTGCTGCCTAAGCTAACAACGCCATCAACGCTCGGACCAGGGTGAGATTATTCGCTGCGACAATAACTACTCGCGGCTCTGACGCAAGCTGTTCTCGAGCGGACGCCATTTGCTCCAATCTAGTCGCCATCAGTTTCGAAGCTGCACGTTGTCGTTGTGGGCCGCAGGTTTGCGCAGGTTTGCACAGAGTTGCACACTTGCAGGGTGACGACCGCCAGTTCTGCACCAAAACCAACACCAACACTGCCAAAATGGCCTGTAAAGGGCGGTCGAATCAATTGTGCACCAAGCACGCACTTGTGGCCAGAGAACTGCACAGCACGACGACAAGCTTGACCGGTGACCCACAAGCAGCAGGAACGCCCTTTAGCGGCGCACATCAGTGGCCAGAATCACGCCAGGGTGGCTGCTTGCCTGAGTGGCAGTGCCAAAGTCCAAGGTTTGGCTCCGTGCCGCTTCATCACAAATATGTCTCTGCTGTGTCATGGCTGAGGACTTTCAGGATGATAAGAAGATGCAATTCTGCTCGGCCGCGCCGTCAACCTGTGTCCTGCTGTTTCATGAATGCATGCATTCCTGCAGGTGAAGAAGTGGGTGGGTGCGTACGTACACTGTACACCTGCCATTGTCCAAGTGTAGTTCACCGGTTTGGCGCGGATTTCCGACTGGACGGGGAACCGGGGAGAACTTCAGCGTGATTTACAGGGCTGAAAGACGACGTTCAAGGTGCATCTCTGCCACGTCAAGACCAGAGCCGTTCAGCTCCATCGTGCGGCTCTCCCATTTCCTACAGCTCCCGCGTGACCAACGTTCACCTATTTTGCCGTCCCCAATCTCACCCGCGCTTGTCCTGCGATTCCGCCGAGCGTCGGGAGTCGGCAGTATTGATGCCCCGTGGCCCGAGTCGTATCTCGTACTCAAAGCTCGAATAGGCACTGCTCAGCAATGGCTTGTAAAAAGCACTTGACTAATCCACTGGAGACGTGTCTTTTGACTGAACAATGGTCACCACATTCACATCTCAACATCGCATGAGTTCATTATCAACGGATCGAAACGAAATAGTGGTCACAAAGCAATTAGGGTTCGCGCTCAAGTCTATCTTCACATCAGCGACTGGACAGACGATCTGCCTCGAGTGAAAACCCCTCATTATCCACGTCCATCTAAGGTTCGCAAACGCATCGCAATTCTTCGATGACACATCGCGCTGAGCGATAGCATCGTGAAGAGCACGCATGTTCGACTCGACGTTCAATGACACTACCGACGACGTCCATGCTTGTGAAAGCTTCAGACTTGCTCCTTAAGATCAATGAAGATAGATCTTGAAACCTAATAATCGAGGATCTTGGGATTACGGCTCAAACTATGCGCCTCAATAGGACAGCCGTGAAGACCTTCCGCCGCATTGGACAAGTCATCTTGGATAGCCTCCAGAGCGGAGGATGAAGGTTGTAGTACGCAGCTCCGGCGTAGACGGCATAGAGCCTTACATTGTGTTGCCATTCTTCGGCACTTCACACATTCAACCTATCTTGTTTGCATAGGATCACTCTCGATACTTGGATCTATCCGTACAGGCAGCACTTTCCGAGAGCTTCAACCGCCGACAGTCCAATGTATCTGAACAAAGTGCCACCACTAACGTCAGAGCTAAATGAACACGAGGGCCCGCACTCAAGAGCGGTGAAGCACAGACATTGTTCTGAAGTTGATATCATAGTAAGATTAAGAAATTACACACTAATAATACCGCCGGCCGTCGCTAAATATCGACCGGGGCAGCCATCGAGAAAGTATTTCCAAACCATACACGAGCGTAAACACGTTAACGTAGTGAACATATTTGAAAGGCGTGCTACAAACAATCTTACTAGCAAGTCTGCAGATGCTCACTCCTCCTGACACCAATATTCTGTCCGTCCACTGGGATTGGGGTACACAGAGTTTAGTAGGAGAGGGCGTCAACACTGCCAAAGTGCTGCTCAACACCAAGAGCGCCGGGGTGCTTCCATGGGTCATCCTTGAAGCTGAACAGACACGCCTCAGCGCCGACCTTCTCGACAATCTTCTCTATCGCCTCCTTCTGCTCTGCAACACCAGCAATAGCCTTGCCGTTGTTGTTGCCAGCGCTCGGCCAGCCAATCTCCGAGATGTACTTGCCCTTGGCCGCAGCCTCGGGGCACACCTTGGCCGCTTGCTCAAGCTGCTGCGCCGCGAAATCACCGGCCATGTCGGGCGAGATGGATGAGGTGAAGTATGGGTGGACCTGGACAGTGAAGACATCGATGTGGCTGCAAAGCTCAGCACCCTTCTCTTCCCAAGTACCGACTGGCTCAGTGGTAGTGATGGCAATGTCCTTGGGGAAGCCAGCGCCCTGAAGGGTCTCGCGGACGTGGTCGATGTAGCTGGCAAGCTCGCCAGGCGCGCAGTTGTTGTTGAACATGCACTCGTTGCCGACAATGACCATGGCGACGCCATCCTTGGGGGCGTTGTTCTTGATGTCGTCGAGCTGGTCGTTGGCATACTGCGAGAAGGGGCCCTTGCCGCCGCTGCCGCCGGCCTCCAGGAAGATGCCGTAGATGATCTTCAATCCGTGCTCCTGGCAGGCGGGAACGACGTACTCAAAGACACCGCAGTCGGTACTGTAGGAACGGATGGTGGTGAAGCCAAGGTCGGCGATCAGCTTGATATCGGCTTTGATGTCGGCCTCGGTCTTGCAGTTGCCATCGGGAGCATAGGGAGTGTAGGTCATGGCCCACTTGTTGCCGTTGGTGACGATTCGGCCACCGCTGCTGTAGCTGCCGGTAGGCTTGGGCTTGTCAGCAGATTTGGAGCTGGTGGGCTTGGGCTTGGGTGTGTCGACTGGCTTGGTGGGATACTCGGGAGTAGCGGGCTTCGAGGGCTGAGGAGCCTCCTTCGAGGGCTCAGGAGCTGGCTTGGTTGGGTACTCGGGCACGGCTGGCTTAGAGACCTCTGGGACTGCCGGCTTAGACGAAGCAGGAACGACTGGCTTCGAGACCTCGGGCACGACAGGGACGGTAGGGTAAGCTGGGTGGGAGGCCTCCGGTGTCTTTGTGGAGATCACAATTGGGGTATAGATAGAGCTGGCCTTCTCGCCCTCAGTGCACGAGGTCGAGGTCTCCGCAGCGGGAGTAGAGTGCTCATAGATGGCAGTGGTGTTGGGCACAATCGAGGGCACTGAAATATGTCAGTATGTCCTTTTATCCGCCGGTCACGTGCAGCCAGCTCTTGACATGAGAATAATTTACATACAGGCGTGAACGTAGACAGTCGTGTAGACCGTGCAGATCTCATCCTTAGCAGGCTCGTATGCGCCACGGCGCAGGTGAAACCCAGCGTGGTTTTTATGCTCGAAAGCAGCCACAGACGCGACAAGCGCTGAAGCAGCGACGATTGAGGCCTTCATTTTGACTGTGGGATGGCGGTATTGTCTTGTATTGATCCGCTGAAAGAGTGAAGCGGTGTGATTGTAAACGAGTGGCTGGGCACGGAGGCCGTTGAACTTTGCTCACGAGGCTGTTTATGCGTACGAAGCCTTGCGTAGGAAGCAGAGCAAGCACGCAACCGGGGAACAGAGGGCTTTTGACAGACTTGCTGTGGTCCCGTGGGCACGGTTGCTGCCATGCATCGACGGCGTTAGGATAGGGGTCCCTGAGATTAAGCCTAGGAAATGCAGGTACACATGCGGTAAAACATGGTTAACGGAGCACTAGGGCGTCTAAACTATGGCCCATTGAGCCACGATGTGCATCACACCGGCGCGTTGAGGAGATGAGGCCTGGGGAAATACGATACTTCGGATGAGGCGTGGTCTAGTTCAGGCTAGGCGCAATTTCCCCTAATCTGCAGAACACCGTCACAGCAACCGCGCCGAGAAGCCGACACGAGTGAAATCTCCAATGCGCCGGATCATCGAAGTCTCGGAGGTATTGATGCTGCGGTCGAAGCAACCAGTCTATGTGAGAGGTGACCCGGGGCGGGCGAATGAGGATCACATCCGGTGTCACTTCTTGTCAGCAGCAGAAATGAGGTCGTGAGAGACAGCCAACGGCTAGGTTCAGGCTCTCCTCCCCTGCTGCCGAGATGCAGGTACCAGCGGCTCGAGCGCCAGCCTTGCGCGCTAGCATGACTATAATTGGTCTGTGGGCTATCGTTTGAAGACGCGGATCGCGTGTTGGTAAGGGTGGGCGACTAGCTATAACACTCCACGGTGTTGTCATGGAGGAGTTTGCTTGAGTCCTACGCAAAATGCGTATTAAATCTCGAGAGCCTGGCAATTAGACTTTGTTCGGTTACTCTGGCGGACCGATTGTAGTCACAAAGCGTGCTGTGTCTCGCCGTGCAACAACTGGATGCGGTACAATGTCGTTTTGAGAAGGTGGTGTTGTGGGAGCATGTCTGTTGCCGAGCGAGTATTGTCTTGGACGCTTGGTCGCGCTGGCAGATGTGCCGTGACGATCTCGTTTTCCTACGATCGAATATGTCATGCGAAGCAGCTCATGAATCGCAGAGGCGAGCTTCCATTATTGGTCGTTGTCAGTTGGCGAGTGTCAGCTCGGCGTTGTGGTTGCACTGCAAATTTGGTTGTGGAGGAACGAAGGCGTCCAGTAGTGGTGATGCTGCATGCCGCTGGTTGACTACGGTTGATCACGCGTCCATCTGACATCCTGCAGTAAAATGAGGGCGCACAACTTCAAGAATTCGAATTGGATACTTTCTGTGATTACTTGAAGCAATTTGAAGTTCCGCAACTTTTGAGCAATTCGCTTTGCGTTCCATACATCATTGGCTAGCCTGGGATTCTGCAGAAGTCAAGCTACTCATAAAAGCCTACATTGCAGTGGCCTGAATACAGTCTAATCATCACCATTGCCAGAGTAGAAGGCTCCCACGTTCCTGAAGCGAGTCGTTGCCGGCTCAGCTGTCTCGATTGTACAGCCTTCGGGAACCTCGGCTCCATCGAACCTTTCCTGAATCCATCTCAAGTAGTCGAACTGCGGTACCTGAGCTGCCACGTTATGATCGGCATCTGGGTACAGCCTCAACGTAGCCTTCGAGTTGGGATAGGCAGCGCATGTCTGTTTGAAGTCCCATTCTGTGTTGTTGGCATAGGTGAGTGGATCCGTGACGCCTTGTACAACCAGCATAGGTGCCGCCAAAGCGTGTGGACCAGCGCCATTGTAGCGTCTCTGCCAGTCTACCACGAGTGGATGCTCAAGCCAGCTTAGGTCTTTGAACAGTTCGTCACTCGTGAGGTTCGCGAACAAGGCGCGCCCACTAAGTAGACAACCCTGATCCACAAGAGGAATGCGGCCGAGGACTGTATCAGTGACGTAGTCTTCTACTCTAATTTGTCCCGGGAACAGGAGTGCAAGTGACTGCAGGAAGAAGACCGAGACAGCGTCGCCGATGGGTCCACCTGCAGCACGTCTGATCGACTCTGGGATCAAGTCCAGCGGGCGTAGAGCTGGTGAATTAGCGACCGCTCCGAG
The DNA here is from genome assembly GCA_004522025.1 of Didymella segeticola. Taxonomy (NCBI): domain Eukaryota; kingdom Fungi; phylum Ascomycota; class Dothideomycetes; order Pleosporales; family Didymellaceae; genus Didymella; species Didymella segeticola. Next base: position 408,654 of record SDAV01000003.1, on the reverse strand, counting down.
GAATTTTCCTGCCTTGAGTAGCTCCTCTTGACCAGGCATAGCCAATCGCTCATTTGTGCGCCACGCTGTCAATCCGCCTTCGCTGTGGCCCACGACAACCCATTCTTCAGACAGTAGATCACCGATCGCTTTACGAGCTGCGATCAGGCCATATGCGACGTCTGCAGCGTGCAGGTAGCCTGCTTCGTACATAAAGCCCTGCGGTATGTCTGATCCTTGACCGGCATAATCAGGAGCAACGACGGCATATCCTGCTGTTGCTAGGGCGTATGGACCTTGCCATTCGTAGTATAAGTCTTTGTGGTTTGAGGGAGCACAGTTCCTGATTCTGCCTGCTGTCCCATGGCTCCATACTGCGGTATTGAATGGCTTATCGGACTGAGGCTTGTTGTACGGAAGCAGAACGAAGGCACTCGCGGGGATTGGCTTCCGATCGATGTCCTCAGTCATGTACAGAAATCTGGAGATCGACATGCCAGCAGGTGGTGTGAAGTTTGTATTGACAACGTCTCGAGACAGGTCTTCCCATCGCAAAAGATCTCCAGGCTTCGCTCCTGTAACATTGGCGGGAGTGCTGTAGAATGTGTCGAGGGTCACGTTCTTCGAAACCCAGTTGGAGGCCTCAAGCGCCTGAAGCTGAGTGAAGGCAACTTGGCAAGCTGCATCGCACGCCTCCTGGGCACTGCCGAGAAGAGCTAACAGGGATAATAGAACAAGTGATTGAGCCTTCATTGTGCGTAAAATATCTGAATGTAGAGTTGAGAAGGACCAAGTCAAGTTTGATGCTAAGATATTGAAGAACTTCCATGAATCTTTATAGAACATCGAACGAAGATAGTCCAATCCTTGACCTAACCTGGCATGCGCAGCATCATACTCGAACACGTCCATGGTTGGATGGCTGGCTTTGATCTAGGCGGTATTAGGGGTGTGGCACTCTGTTCTCCATGCGACGGCATATGGCATTGCCTTGTCGGCAGCTGCAGAGCGGTTAAAGAAGACAAGAATGAGGTCGAAAGAACTACCGGACCTTCGCCATGAGACTTAGCGGAAGACGAAGCTGGGATATGTTGCCAGAAAGGAAGCTGAGCAGACGGGTATGGTAGATGTCGGCGTTACTTGATGGACCTTGCGCCTGAACATGCCGAGAGTGTGCTAGTTCAACATCGCTGCTGCGTTCCGCGGCCTCCATCCCGTGATCACAGTGATCAAGTTGATACTCTCATGGCAATGTGCGGAACTTGTATAGTGCGGAACCCGCGATGTTGTGTGCCGCGTGTGCGATTGTGAGTACTATGAAGTGAGGGTGCTGGTAGAGGCCCACAAAACCGGAAAGAAGCCGCCATAAAACGATCCTCGTCATGGCGGCAGTACAACGCCAGCACCAAAGCCTTGTGAGCGACAAATTGAGCCGTGACAACCAAGTGTGCTTGATTCAGAAGTCTAGGCCTTGACTGATCTGAATGAGCCGATGGGCAATGAGGTGCTGCAGAGCTCTTGAAGACTCGACATACATGTGTTAGTCACGGAGCCATTGCGTCACAGTGTGACAGTACGTAGCTTTACCCGCGATGTGTAGCAATGTGATGGAGAGCAAACTGCTCGCTACAGCTGTGCATTCGATCGAACGTCGGCGGAGCTTCGATTGGAGGCTCAATCCGGAGCGACAAGACTTGACAACCTACCAAAACCTGACTACGTTTGAGTCTCGACGTACAGCGGAGCATCCAACAAAAAGCTGGTATTGATCAGGGACTGCGGCCGTGCTCTTGATGTTGATATCAACATCTTACCATGTACCGCTGACAGGTGCCACAAACTGTTTGGTGGTGCTGACAGCGTCGTCGCGCTGTACCTTGATGCTCTCGGGTTTCTCGCTCTATTGTTCTCGGGCCCGAGACGACAACTTTAGGCGCCGACGAGCAATTCTAGCGCCACGGAGTGTACGCTCGCTTCGGAAGATGCGATGAACGATTGAAGACCGAGTGAGTCTCCTGAGACGGTGTGAAGAAATCTACCAGGCAACCAACATGTGTCAGTATAAAGGTTGAAGCGTGCCCAAGAGCAGAAGTTTATCATCGTCAGCCCGGACAGCTTCCAAATTCTCTTTCTGAACAGCCTCAACGACCTCCATCCAGTAATACAGTATACTACAGCTTCTGAACGCGCAACAATCAAGAGTCTTGTCGACACATAAGAGCAACAGCATGACTGCATCGACCCCAATCAAGATCGCCATCTGTGGCGCCGGCCCTGTTTCTTTGACCCTTGCCAATATCCTTCAAGAAAATAAGATTTTATTCACAGTCTATGAATGGGCGCCACAGATCAGAACACAAGGTGGCTCCCTTGACCTGCACCCCGAAAGCGGACAGCTTGCCCTCAAAGAAGCTGGGCTGTGGGACCTCTTCAAAATGTACGCACGCCCGGAATCCGACGTACTGAAGCTGGTCAAACTCAATGGCAAGGTGCTCTGGGATGGTAATGGTGCCGACAAACAAGAAGTAAAGGAGGAAGAAAAGTTTGACGGGCGACCTGAGATCGATCGCCGGGCATTGATGAAGCTCCTTCACGAAAACCTAGCGAAGGAGTCTATCGTTTTCGGGAAGAAGCTGCGCGAGGTTGTACCCAGTCAGACCTCCGACAACAAATACGACCTTCACTTCTCAGATGGCACGGTATCGCAAGCGTTCGACCTCGTCATCGGCGGCGACGGCGCCTGGTCAAAAGTCCGCTCCCTTCTCTCCGACGAGAAACCTCGCTACTCGGGCATCTCATCGGTAGCGGGCAGTCTCTCCAACATTCACGCCAACCCTTGGCTTGAGTCGTATGTCGGCGAGGGGTCCATGTTCTCTTTTGGACAGGACACGGCCATCCAGGCGCAACTCGGAGACGACGGGTTTGTGCAGACGTATGCCTCGCTGCGTGTACCAGAAGACTTTCTCGAGACATGCGGTATCGACTGGACTGATGCTACAAATGCGCGCAAGCAGTACATGGAAAGGTATTTCTCACACGTCGCCGAAGATCTGAGGCGCGTCTTCCTGGACTCGAGCGACGATCTAACGCCGCGACGGCTCTACGAGCTCCCTGTGGGCTTCAAATGGGCGTCACGCTCAGGCGTGACACTGATTGGCGACGCTGCGCATGTCATGACACCTTTTGCTGGTGTTGGCGTCAATGTCGGCATGACGGATGCGCTGGTGCTAGGGAGAGAGATAGTGGATGTAGTCGCTGGAAAGAAGACGCTGGATGAAGCTACGAAAGCGTACGAAGACGAGATGATTCCAAGAGCGGCGAAGTTTGCGCAGAAGACATTGAGGGGAAAGGAAACTCATTTCAGTGAGCATGGTACGGAGGGTTTCGCTGGCATGCTCAGGGCGCACTCTAATGCGGCGAAGGTTGCGTAATGGAAGTATCAGAGTAGAGATGGGACAAGTGTTATATAAAATAGTAGATAATATAAACTCCTGTACAAAACCCCGATTGTTGCTCTAAGCAAGTTGTGAAATTATCCGCACGTCTAATACAGGGCGTACTGTCTACAGCTGTGTATCATGAACCTTTTGCACTGTGGCCAGTTCAACTAAGTTTTCATCTTGTCACATACCAGGGAGCAATATGACGATTTACCGTAATAATCACTACTTGTCAATAGTGTTGAAATTTACATGGTCCAAGAACACAAACCAGCGCTATGCCAGCCTAATCACGCAAAGTAACCGAAACAGGCAGTCAAGCAACAAGTGAAGTTAGTAATTTGGCAAAATGTAGTGAGGCTCAGGAGGCATTACAAAATCCAGTGATGCACAGGTGCTCTGCGTACTTCTGTACGGTAGCTTATTTCGGAGAGATCCCAGCAGACGTGCTCAAGATCTCAGGCTATGTGATTTAGTACCAACAGGAATATGTATTGGCTTCGGACGCTTGATTCTGGTTGACCGGTCCGAGGATGGTCACGAAGATGAGGTAATGCCAACTTGTGTATGATTTGACTGAAGAGGGAAGGCACAGATCGTAGTATTGGCGATCTATAATTTTCAAACTTATCTCATAGAACTAGCTGAGGATATAGAAATGTGCTTCCTTGACCAATCTCGATAGTAGGTCCTGCGCCAGGCTACCAACGAGTGACGAAATGTCAAGACTTGGGAGCATTTGTAATGGTCAAGAGAAGAAACGAGAATCTTCACCACATCGGCGGAACACGGTAATCTTGAATGTCTCAAGACGAATGTGTAGCCTTTCGGGAGAGGGAGGGCATGCGAGTAAGTGCCACCACGAAAGCAGTATTCAAATTATGGCGGACTGGATGTTCGGTGCCCCACGAACATATGCATTTGTGAAAGCGATTTGAGAAGAAAAGCAGACATGGAAGCCCGAAGTCAAAGATTCGAAGGTAAGACAGATATCATAGCACGATTACGGTGTTTGTAAACGTCGAACGGCTCTTCTCTCGGAAGAAGAGAACGCAAGGCACAGAAATTCAAAGGTTGATTGATCCTTTTCGTGGCAACAGGGCAGCTGGACGTCTCATCGTTCAATGCACCATGCTTGCTCATACTTGTACTGCGGTAGCTTCCAAACCGCAAGCGTGCTTTACAAACGTATCGCAAGCCGCAAACCATGGCGCTTTTGAGTCAGTGTTGCATTCATTGACTCCCACAGTTCTCAGACAGACAGTAAACCATTTCGTTTGAAGTTTCGACATCAGAGACATATAGCTGCAGATAGTCGTTCTAAAAACCAGACCGGATCCAAATTATCACCACGGTGAAGTTCTAGACAGAAGACAAGTAAGCAAAGTCAAGGCACAGATAATCCGGCAGCGTGTCTGCAAAGAGTCGGAACCCAGGAGCCCTCAGTGTCGCACGCCCCTGGGAAACGCAGATAGATACGGAACTCCCTTTCCCCCTTTCTTCCAAAACAAGGGTATGTAAAGAGCTGCTACGAGGAGAAAAGCAAAAGCGCTGCATCGCTCTCCACAGTACACGCGGACTGACGTCCTCGACACAGAAAGCCTCGTGCAGACGCGCTGCATAGGGGGAATGGTAATGTTCTCCTGCGGAAAAGGATCAGACATACGCCTTTCGATATGGAATTTTAGTATGAAGGTTTTGGCATAAGAAGGACAGTCGGCCATTTGTACACATATCGTGGTGGAGAATGCATGTAGATCTGAACATGCGTGTGCATATCAACCCAGTAGCTCGACGAACATGGACTGCACTGGGTATTCTGCTATTTGGTGCTGTCGAAACGAGCGTACATCAAGCACTTTGGCGGGTCTTACAAAGCGAGACAGTGACAGACATGCTCGGTACCCGTGTACTTTCGAAAAGGAGTAGAGACAGTAACGGCGACACATGGAGGTGGGATGTGATTCTGCTCATTTGAAGTGATGTGTGTGGAAAAGGGAAATGTGAGGGGGACCGTGGATTTATGTACCCATGAGGAGAGATCTACCAGGCTATATCTCGTGTGCCACTCTGTGTGGCTTTCTTCTGTACATTACATGCCGCACACCGAGACGACAGCCATTGCCTGCTCGCAAGATGCCGCTAATCGAGAAACAAGTACGCTCAGACCCGTGACGCCGTTGATGCATTCTAACCCCCATTCTGCCTTCGCCTTCATCCTCGTCTAGGGCAGGGTATCGCTTCAAGCACCGCCCCTCGGTGGTTGGCGATGCGCCGCTTGGTTCCAGATCTGCATGTGTAGTTCAGTGTACCGCGCGGCCTTTGGGTCGTATACGGCGAGAACGTTTAGTGTCACGCGTGCTCTGCTACCGTACACTTCAATCAAGGCGTGTACGCCGAGTGCACCTCGAGGTACGTTGACATGGTGAGCCCCTTTGAGATTGGCTTTGTGGAATTCTTGTCGGAATTTTCCGAGGTCCAGTGTCAGGGTTTTGGGATCGGGGAGTGGGATGTCTAGGACCTTGCTTGTGCTGGTGGTTGGTGGAGAAGGCTGAGCGGAAGGCTGCTGTGTAGCTCCGGGCAGCGATGCACCAAAGGGAGAGGCAGTAGCCGTGGTAGCTGGAGGTACAGCGGGGGTTGTAGGGCTTGCAGGCGGCGAAGTGCTACCGACTTGCTGCACCATTTGCTGGACTGTGAGAGCCTCGTTCTTTTCTGCCCATCCCATGTATACAGCGAAGTCGTTCCAGGACCGTTCCGCCTTTCTCTTCGTGTCATCGTACAATGCGCCGGCGGCAGCTTTGGGATAGAGGAGTTTCTTGAGCTTGTGGTGGTGGACTGGCGCAACGTCTCGTGTGGTTTTGCGCCACTCCAGGTCTTCTGTCAGTTCGTAGCCAGGGCGTTCATACTCACGCGGTGGACCAGGTGGGAACTCGAACTCTATCCAGGCTCGGCCCTTTTTACGGTCGACCTCTCCGATCTTTGCAACGTGTGCTGGTGAGCTAAAGGCTGTGCGAACATGGTTGACTAGGTCCTGGCGTGTCCTTTCGATCCTTGCTTTGTCCTGGCTGAATTTCTTAAACTCCTGCCACTCTGGGTCTGATCCTTTGTAGAAGGTCCGTGGCTTCAGCCTGGAGAAGCCCGTGGGCAAGAACAGGATAGCTTCGCTTTCTTCTTCTTCTTCCTCGTCCTCGTCGACGTCGTCTCCATCCTCGTCCTTGTTGGCCTCTTCGTCGTCGACTTCCTCGAGAGTGCCGTCTTCCTTGCGCACTTGCTTCTTCCAACGGCCTGGCTTGGGCTGTTCTTGGACTTCCTCCTCTTCTATCGTCACTTCAAGGCCGAGGTACTGTCCGAGGCCATAGGTGGCTGCAGCGATGGCGACTGCGCCAACGAGTCGCTGTCTGCTCAGGAAGGGCTTTTGTATGCGCACGCGGTGTATCGTGATGCTCTCGTGGCCATCGCGTGCGGCAGATTGGACGATTCTCGAGGTGGGCACTCTGTTGAAGACGGAGAAGCTCCGCCGCAGCACTTGTGCCTTGAACATGGCGGCGATGTGCGGGGGCGTTACGACGGGCGGAAGGCGGGGTGGCGAGACATGAGGCGTTGCAGGGTGGTGGTAGTGATTGCGAGTGTGATTGTGATTATGGCAGTAGCAGGTTGCGGCGTAGAAACGTGTGGTCCCTTTTCTTACCAGCCACAGGCAGAGCGGCGCAGTTGGGGTGAATGTCAATGAATGGGACGATGGCGAATCACAGCAGAGGAACCATCCAATACGGTACCCATATCAGATGTCGAGTCCGTGCACGCAGGTCGCTCGTAGCCAACATCGATTGACGTCGATGGCCGCAGCAGCTTGAACGCAACTCCCACCCGCGCTCCCCCATCAGTCCCCGCCACGATGAAGCTTTCCTGGGGCCTCGTCGCCTCGTCGCTGTACTGCGCTACCGCCGCTGCAGCGAACAACGGCCACGTCTTCACCTTTGATGCATCCAACGACCACGCCGCCCCAGCGTCATCGCCCGTCGACCCTGAGACAGCTCGATTGATCCTCGCCCAGCGACTCGGCCTGTCGCGATTCCACGCGATCAAGGACGCCGACGCCGACGCAATCAAGAGCATCAACACATACGGAGGGCGGCAGCAGAAGCTGTTTGGCGAGGACGCTGGCACATCGAGAGCGCAGCTGCTCATATGGCTGGAGGACGCAGAGGACAGCCTCGTGACGAGTAGGAGCCAAATCTGTCCTTGCAAGACAATCGAATGCAGACTGACATGTGTGTAGAACTGCGTCACATCGCCACATCCTCGTTCGATATCTCGACCCCCCCGCAGCCAGCAGAGAACGACCGCCTGATCGACGACTTCACCACACAGGCCGAGTCTCTGCCCAGGTTCGCCGACCCCAAGGCAAAGACATACTCGGCAGGCATTGATGCTGAGTCCACACTCTCTGCGCTCAAGAAGACCACCCTCCACAACGAGTACCTGACCGTCTTCCGCGCCAACAAGAACGATGCTATCGACAACAGCGTTTTTCAACACACCCTCCCAGGCCTCGCCGCGCGCGGTCTCGAAATCACCGTCGTCGCCATGCCGAACACGTCAGCCAACTCGAAGCGTCGCGTAGTGTCCCCCTACGGCACCTACGACATGCCCACCACCCTCGACGCTCGCCGCAACCGCCAGAACCCAGAGGCCCTCCTCTCCTTCACGCCCGAGCCCTCGACATCCCCCAACGCTCACGTCGACTATCCCGACCTCGAGGACTTCCCCGTCTTCACCGCGGACAAGAAGAAGAAGACCAACGGCACCGTCCGCGGCATCTTGCCCCCTTTCTTCAACTCGCTCGCCGCGTGCGAGAAGACGACGCTCAACTGCTCCGGCCACGGCAAGTGCAAGCTCCTGCACAAGGCCCAGGACAAGACGCAGCAGGACCGCTACGGCTGTGCCTGCAAGCCTACCACTGTCGGCGATGGCGCAGCCCGCAAGGTGACCAACTGGGCGGGCCCTGCGTGCCAGAAGAAGGACATTACCGTGCCCTTCTGGCTTTTCGTTGGTACCGGTGTCATCCTGGCGTTCCTCGTCTCGACCATTATTGGCATGATGTACTCGATTGGCAGCGAGGAGCTGCCGAGTGTCATCGGCGCTGGTGTCAGTGGCCCTGCGAGGAAGTAGATGCCCCGATGTAGGGTGAGGGTGATGCGGAGGAGATTGTGGAGAGCTGAGGCACGAAGAACTGTATATCTGGTGCGAGGCACCGCCGTTTTCATTAGACAGCACGCAGCTTGTACGATGAGATTGGCCGAGGTTTTGATCAATACGGGATTGGCGTTGTAGCATTGCAATTTATCACATGAAGACGACTTGTTTGAGCATTGATTTTGGGCCTGTGCAAAACCCAGAACCTCACAATAGGCCAGGCACTGCAAAGGTAGAATACGAGTCAATTGGCATAGCGGAAGTGAAGACGTGTCTTCTCAAAGTGAGTATCGTAACGTCCTGTGGCCCTGCCAACGCCTCAACGCCAGTCATGCAATGCGTAGAATGGACACTCTCTCCTGTCCGCCCAGTGGAACACCCACTACTCCACCCTTTCATCCCTAGGCCGCAGCAGCGCTCTTCTTGCCCTTCTTCTTCTTGCCGCTCGGACTCTCCACCATAACAGCCTCGTCGCCCATGACGCTTCCTGCGACACTAGCAGCGGGCGTTCCCACGACACTCCCTGTCCCTGCAACACTGCCCTCGCGACTCCGAATCTTCTCCTCGTCCAGCTCCTTCATGAACGAGCCCTGGATCTCTGCGCGGCGGCTGTTCCACCACTGCGACTCCTGTGGTGCTTTGGCGAGGATCTCGTCGAGGCGCTCGCGGATGTGGTTGTTCTGGGCCATTTCAGAGGCAGACTGGAAGATGGTCTGGCCCCAGTTGGGTGCGAATGCGTTGGCCTGTGGCGGTGTTAGTATGAAGGAATTTCTCTAGGATGTTAAATTAAGGACTCACCTCCTGCACGACGTCTCTCAGCTCCTCCTCAATCTCCTTCTCAGCGCGCTCGAATCGCTTCCACAGATCATCGCCCACACTGCCCCGCTGCAGCAGCACCTGGAGCGCCTGCTTTGCGTTCCTGATCTGCACAATGCGGTGGATGTCCTCGGTAGCGCGGCGCAGGAGGGCAGCTTTCAGGATGCTGTCGGGCGCTTTTGGGTCTTCCTGGTGCAGCAGCGACAGGTAGATGTTGCGCTGGAGGTGCTGCGGGAACCAGGGCTCGAGCGAGGATGCGGCGGCGGCCTGGCGCTTGCGGTACAGATTCGAGAAGACGGTGAGCGAGCCAATGAGGATGAATAGGTAGGCGAAGGGGATCAGTAGCATAAGCCAGTCGACGGCGTCGAAGGGCCACATTTTGGCGGTGGGCTGGCTATGAGCAGACTTTCTTGGTGGTGGAATTCGTGGATATTATGTTTCTGGAGGCTGAAAATGCCCTATGCAGGTTCTACGCGGGGCCAAAGGAGCGACGGTAAGAAAGGCGGTTGCGGACGGTGACCGTGTGATTGATTGACTGACTGTATGTTATGGACACTTTTGTAGAATGATGCCAGATGTTCGTTCACCGGGCGCGCTAACGGCGGGAACCCCTGTCGCGCCTGGCTGCCGGGCCTAAGGGTAATGACGACTGAGTTCGGTGTACTTCCAACGCGTCTGCCACCACCAAACGCCCGTCCGTCACTTCACCCACCGCCTTTACTTTATTTCCGCCCACAGCTGCCGCTCTCACAGTCTGCGGCCCATTCTCTGCTCAACTCTGCTCAACTCACCCAGACATCCCACGTTATGATCCTCCGATTCGTGAGCAAAGAGGGCCAGTTCCGCCTCACCGTCGAGCCCACCACCACCTTCCCCGAGATCCTGCCGCAGGTGGCGGAGAAGCTGCCCAAGAATGTCGACCTTGCGAGTATCGCTGTCAGCAACAAGCCCCATGGAGGAGAAGCCAGGAAACTTGCGTCACTCAAGGGCGTGAGCTTCCAGCAAGTCAACTTAACGTGAGTAGCTTTTGTAGCTTGACCCATGCTGCCTTACTGTCAAGCTGACACCTCTGCAGACACGGCGCACAGCTCTTTCTCACCTTCGACGAACAGTCGGCGACATCGAACGGCACATCTTCAGCTCCAGCAGGAGCAGCTCGTCTGAATGGCAAAGCCGTCGAGCAGTCCGACATGCCCGCGGTGCCCCTCGGCGGCCCCACGCAGCTGATCAAGAATCCGTGGGAGGTGGTCAAACAGTCTGCACTCGACGACCGGCTCGACAAGCTGAACGGCAAGATCGAACGCAAACGTGACGTGAGGATGTGCACCCATGGACAAAAAGGCATGTGCGACTACTGCATGCCCCTCGAGCCCTACGACACAGGCTACCTTGCCGAAAGGAAGGTCAAGCACCTCTCCTTCCACTCATATCTGCGCAAGGTCAACTCTGCAAAGAACAGGCCAGAGCTCGGAAGCTCGTACATCCCCCCGCTCAACGAACCATACTACCGTGTGCGACCAGACTGCCCCTCAGGCCACAAGCCGTTCCCCGACGGCATTTGCACAAAGTGTCAACCCAGCGCCATTTCACTGAAGCCACAAGAATACCGCATGGTCGACCACGTCGAGTTCGCGTCGATACAAGTTGTAGACGACCTCATCAACTTCTGGAGAAATACTGGCTGCCAGCGACTGGGCTTCTTGTATGGCCGCTACGAAGAATATACCGAGGTGCCGCTGGGGACCAAGGCTGTCGTCGAGACCATCTACGAGCCGCCACAGGTCAACGAGCTGGACGGCATCTCGCTGGGCGACTGGGATAACGAGAAGGAGATCGATGAGATCGCTGCACAGTGTGGGCTTCAGAGAGTCGGTGTTATCTTCACAGATCTTCTAGACGCGGATAAGGGCGACGGCTCAGTCATCTGCAAGCGCCACGCCGACTCGTACTTTCTCTCGTCACTCGAAGTCACATTTGCGGCACGATACCAAGCGAAATATCCCCGGCCGTCGAAATGGAGCGAAACTGGGCAGTTCGGGTCCAACTTCGTGACTTGCGTCATCAGCGGCGATGCCGAGGGGCAGATCGGTATTTCATCATACCAGGCATCGAATGCTGCAGTAGAGATGGCACGCGCCAACATCATCGAACCTTCCGCTGAACCTTCAGTCATGCTGGTACAAGATGAAGACGACGTCGAGACTCTAAATCGATCGCGATACATTCCCGAGGTTTTCTACCGACGGATCAACGAGCACGGCGCCAACGTGCAAGAGAACGCGAAACCAGACTTCCCTGTCGAGTATCTCCTTCTCACACTGACACACGGTTTCCCTACACAGCCAAACCCTCTGTTCACGGGTGGGAAATTTCCAATCGAGAACCGTGAGATCATGGGCGAGATGGCCGACGTATCGACGCTCAGCAAGTCGCTCAATGCAAAGGCCAACGGGCTCGCGCTCAACACTACAAGTGGCCTCAACGCCATCTCTAACTTCCACCTCCTCTGCTTCATCCACAATCTAGGCATACTATCGAAGGTACGTCAGATGTGATTTTGACTGATTATCTGCTGACGAGAATTCTCTAGGACGAAGAGTCTCTGCTCGCCAAGGTCGCATCCACACACGATACATCAGAAGGCACAGCACTCCAGCACACAGGAGGCTGGGCGACGTTATTAACGGTTCTCAAAGAAAGTGGTGAGCGCCCCCCTAAACGATCTCATTACACCTCGCATTCGTCTTCTTCTGCTTCGCATTCCGCCAGTAGGGGGGCGGCTCATCGCAACATTGCGCGACAGCCCTCCAACGGCTCCGACTCCGACTCTGTACAGCTGGCTAAGCGGTTGAAGGCTAGTAACTTGAAGGGAAAGTAGAGTTTCCCTAAGGTTCTGCCCTATCGTGTGTAGGTCCTTTCGGTCGAACGTATGCTTCTATTGCAGGCGGAGGGTTGGCATTGCAGATATGCATGGGATGGCGTCTTGGGAGGATTACAGTGAGCAGACAGCGTGCATGCTAGATGTGTGCACCTCAAATGAACAAAGTTCAAATTCAAAGACTTGACTTCCGCCGTGATGCTGTCATTGGCGTTGGCCTGTGCGGCGCTTGCCTGAACGTGAGGACGCGCTGGCGAGTTCGCGACGCGTTCCACTTTAGCTTCCCGTCAACCGCGACATCTCAACCACAACGCTTTCGCACACAATGGCGGATTTCTTCAATCTCAAGGCACGGCAACAAGCTGCTGCTCAAGCTAGCTCGTCAAAGGCTCCTACCACAAAGCAACAGCCAGACCGTCTGCAACCATGGGTAGAGAAATAGTACAGCCTCCCCATGATCATTCTAATGCATGGTGAATGCTGACGAATACTACAGCCGTCCCAAGACTCTGTCAGAAGTCACAGCACAAGACAACACCATCCAGATCCTCTCGCGCACGCTCCAATCCTCGAACCTGCCACACATGATGTTCTACGGCCCGCCAGGCACAGGCAAGACGTCTACGATTCTCGCGCTCGCAAAACAGCTTTACGGCCCCGAACTTATGAAGTCGCGTGTCCTTGAGCTCAACGCCTCCGACGAGCGCGGTATCAGCATTGTGCGCCAGAAAGTGAAAGATTTTGCGCGCCAGCAGCTGAGCTCAGCACCCACATACAACGTCATGACGGAAGACAAAGACGGCGGCGAAGGCAAGATGGTGCGGTATCGGGACAAATATCCGTGCCCGCCATTCAAGATCATTGTGCTGGACGAGGCGGACAGCATGACGCAGGATGCGCAGTCCGCGCTGAGACGCACGATGGAGACGTACAGCAAGATGACGAGATTCTGTCTGGTGTGTAACTATGTCACGCGCATCATTGATCCGCTGGCATCGAGATGCAGCAAGTTCCGCTTCAAGAGCTTGGATCAAGGGAATGCAGTGAAGCGCGTGGAGGACATTGCAAGGTTGGAAAGCGTGCCGCTTGATCAAGGCGTGAGCGAGGAGCTGGTCCGGGTCGCAGACGGTGATCTGCGGAAAGCCATTACGTTCCTGCAGTCTGCGGCAAGACTTGTGGGGGCTACACAGACATCGAGAGACTTGGGGAGGAAAAGGAAGCGCGAGGTTGACGATGACGAGATGGACGCTGACTCCGACGAAACTCTTGTCGACGGAAACACAGTCTCCCTGCAAGCCATTGCGGAAATCGCAGGTGTCATTCCTGCCTCTACCCTCAACACATTCTCCGACTCGCTATTTCCCAAGAGCGCGAGCCGGAGCATACGGTACAACGAAATCGCCAAGGTGGTCGAGAATATGATTGCAGAAGGATGGAGCGCGAGTCAGACAGTCGGCCAGCTGTACGAGCAGGTCATGTTCGATGAGCGGGTCGAGGATGTCAAGAAAGTGCGGTTAGCAGGTGTATTCAGCGAGACGGATAAGCGGCTGGTGGATGGTGGAGACGAGCACCTTGCTGTGCTGGACCTGGGGGTCCGGGTTGCTGGTGTGTTGTGCGGTGCCTGATGAAGATGGTCATGGTCATTTAGGAATGTGAGCGCAAGTCGAAGAGCTACAAATTTCAGATGTACTTGTTGCACCTGCAGCAGTGACCGCACGTCAGCAGTCAGATCTGTTTCACTATCCTTGTTGCTTTCTCTTCTCCAGCACTATTCAAAATTCCCACACTTTCCACAACATGGCATCAACTTAGTCTGGAGAAAACGGCACCGAAACGGCACGTCTGCAGCGCCAACAACGGCCTTCCTCTTCCCGAACACCCGCGTCGCAAAGACTTCTGCATTCGCCCAATTAACCGCTTCACGCGCACATGGGATTCCTCGGCCCAAGACAAATAGAAAAAAACGACGCATGGCACCATCCTGCGCGCCGTTGGTGCTCTGCCAGGATGGGAGGGATGCCCGTGGGGAAGGGCCGGTGGATCTACCCTGATTCGTCGCCTTCCATCTCGAAAGCGTGTTCATGCTCCGCCTTGAGGTTGCTCGGTGCATGTCTTTCCCCGCGGAAGAGCTAGCCTGATCGAGAACTTACCTAGGTAATTATTCTCTCCCGTGACGCGCACATGCAGGTACGAGATGGAAGTGCCATGTGAATGGAGGCATGGCAGGAGGGGCTGTGAGCTGGGCGGATCGTGCGAAGGGTATTTAAGAGTTGGGTGATTCTGTGGCGAGGCTACTGCGTATGATACTGGGATACCCCACCTGATTTGACGTCTACCATCATATCATATCACCTCTTCTTATACAAATCCCTAGAAGAATACACAGAGCCGAAGTATATTCACAATGGCTGCCCCGGCATCTGTCAACGTCAAGAACCTTCAAGGAAAATGGGTCATGGTGCGATCGAGACTCATTCTCACCCGCTCCACCTCACTAACATACCTCGCAGAACAAGAGCCTCTCTGACCCCTTTGACCCCGTCCTCGCGCTCCAGGGTATGGGTTGGCTAACCCGCAAAGCCCTGGGCGCCGCAACCGTGACCCAACACATTAAGCACCACACAGCTGAAGACGGCACAACACCCCAGATCGACATCGACCAGGTCATCTCCGGCGGCTTGAAGGGCAGCTCCGAGCAGCGCACGCTCGACTGGCAGTGGCGCGGTCACTCGGACTATCTGTTTGGCACCCTCCAAGGGCGCAGCAGGTACACCACCCTTTCTACCGT
Organism: Didymella segeticola; assembly: GCA_004522025.1. Lineage (NCBI taxonomy): Eukaryota > Fungi > Ascomycota > Dothideomycetes > Pleosporales > Didymellaceae > Didymella > Didymella segeticola. The sequence continues at coordinate 393,557 of SDAV01000003.1, read as the reverse complement.
TCTCGACGAGGTAAAGGGCAAAGGTGTGACAGAAGAAGATGCAAAGTTCCTCAGCGAGGGCTGGCTGAAGGAAAGCGAGGAGGACGAGGTGATAGAGACATTCGTCGATAACGAGGGGAACAAGTGGACCGGCTGGCAGATCTGGGGGTTTGCGGAGATTGGCGGCGAGAGGAAATATGTCAGGCGTGCTGTGGTGCGAAAGAGCGACAAGAACGAGGTGCAGAGGGTGAGGCTGGTATACGACTATGCTGGTGAGTTGGCCTAGTCGCGCATCGCATTCGCAGCTTGTGAGTCTGATATTCCCTTTTTTCTTTTGGCCAACTTCGCATTCCACTCCACGAATACTATTCCATGCCGCATGAGCTGTTTGCGAATCTTCTCAATTCCTTTTTTTTGGGGTCAAGATTGAAATTGCGCGCGCGTCCATTCCTGAAACTGTGCGTTCTGAAACAGCGTAACATGGTCCTGTCCTGTCACGGCGCACGCGATGAAGCAGGCTAAGCGCGAAACATGACCACGACTTCGATCGCTAGAGGCGGATTTCGAACACGAACCTCACAAACATGGCTTCATGTTTTGATTCTTGACACCTAGCTCGAGTGACAGGTTTGAAAGGTTGAGGAAACAACCGGATTGCCCTCCTCTTGTCAAGCCCAACGACTGTATATTCTATTTCATTGCATTGACTGCATCCGTTCATCTTGTCCATTCATTTCCAGAGTCTTTCGTTGAAGCGCGAGGAACTGATCACTTCTGTACATTTCCTCTCTGTCAGTCTTGTCAAACCTTCTGCGCCTGTCAGTCTGCGGTTGCACGATCGTTCATCAAACACCCCACAGCAACTGGTTGAAACGCTACACTTGTACCATCGTTCCCTCCTTCAGGCGCTTCGAGAGGGACACCAGCAGTCATAAAGTCTGGGCACACACGCAGGTACCCGGCTTGGACGACCATACGCCTCCTTGCTTTCGTTGCACACGTGAGCTCGACAGGTGTAGCGTTGTACCGCATATCTCAGCTTGCCTGGTGCAGAATTGCTCTGTGGGTTGAACTGGTCTTCACCTTCACTTCGTCCCTTCTCTGCGGGTGCTTGCCTAGGTTTTACAGTCGCGCTCGCCTTGTTTGTCAACAAAACAGCGTCGAGAGAACATTTCAAGCACGAGCTTCTCGGACAGCACATCGTCACGACATCACGACTTCTTTCTACACGACATCTTAGCCACAATCATGAAGCCGTCAATTATCCTTTCCCTCGCCGTCGCGGCTACATGCACAGCAGCCACCAACACCAACAATGTGCATGCAGTCGCAGACCTCATCGTGCGCGCCATGGATCCAGCAACCATGGACCCGACCAAGCTCTCCGTGCTCTCGGTCCTCAAGACAGCCATACCCACACCAACCGGCACAGCCACCGACATCGCCCTGCCAACCGGCGACATCGCACCGCAGTGGTACAAAGACCTCCCCGCCGATGTGATGGTGCTGCTAGCACAGATGTATCCCGGAGCTCCCACGGCAACAGCGGTAAGTGAGACTGCTGCGCCTGCTGAGAATACGGCCTCATCTGCATTCCAGGACTCTGCTGCGTTAGCGACGGTATCTTCGACCATGACCACTACTCGTTGGGTTTCTGCACTTGAGACTACGTCTCCGACTGCGTACTCGAATGGAAGCGCCGTGGTCTCGACTGACTCGCTGACCGGCAATACTACGAATGGAACGCTTCCTACTGCGGCTCCGGGTCTCAATTTGCCTGGTACGTCGGCTGGTGTTAAGAACGCTGTTGGTACGGGAGTGTGGTCTGCAGTTGTGGGGCTTGGTGTTGCGGCCGCGTTTTGTCTATTCGCATAGACGGATGCGAGTGGTGTTGTGATTAATTTGATCAGAGATGTGATGAGGCGTATGGCGTTGAGAAGTGTGGGATGTTCGAGGAATTGGCTGCGCTGAGCGTGGTGAGTTCTCGAGGACCTCTGACTGGAATGTGGAAATACCCTGGGATCTTTTAATATCGTTCTTTGCTTGAATGGGAAGGGAGACGGTGATATGAAGCTACGATTGCAGCAGGAGTTTAAGTACTGTGCTCCTTTGTTCCGTCGAGATATCCCATTGCTTATCTGGCCATGCTATCCCGCTACCTCTCTTGTGTGATCACTACTTGCGGACCACCGTCAATCTTACGAGGTGAAGCTGATAGTCGCCTTCATCATATATGGGTGGTACCGGATTCTCTGTGCATAGCTCGTCACACTTTCAAGAAAGGCAAACGCTCCAGCCGAGTGTGACATGAAATAACTGCGCCTCAGCTACCGCACGAGACCTCATTGTACTACAGATAGTCATCTCCAGAGAACTTGCTACAAAGCAGCCCTCGACGGAGGCTCTCCAGACTAAACACAACAATCTCCCCACCCACAACCACGCTTTCCAGCCTCCACAAAACATGGCAGCCACCCCCCTCATCATCGCCCTCACCATCGTCACCGCAACCATCCTCATCCTCCTCATCATCTGGGTCTCCATCCAGTACACCAACGTCCGGCGCATACAAGCACACTCCCACGCTCAACCCACAGACCCGCCTCTCCAACTCGAACACGACACCGGTGACTCAGACAGCAGGCTGAATCTGCACTGCGCGTATCAGCCCTCTGGCGCAGCGCACGCGCAAAGTCACAACGAGGGCCAGGAATTGCAGAGCATGACGGTTGTTAGGGAACAGGGAGAGGGGGATAAGGCGGAGGTTTGGCTGAAGAGGGGCGCGAGTAGGGATGATCTCCGGAGTGCGGGGGAGAGGGGGGATGTATCTGGGGTGAAGACGGTGAGGGGGTGGGATATGATGGTGATGCCGAGGGGGGAGGGGTTGGAGGGCGCGGGGAGGAGGTAGTCTGGGTGTTGGGAGAAGTGGCTGCTCGTGGTGATTTGCGGGTAGATGGATACAGTGCTGTATGGAAGATAGCAAAGTGTTGTGCTGGTATGTCGGCAGGGGGTTGATTCTAAAGTTGATGCTGAGATGTGATGTGAGATTAATGGGTGGAAGGCAACAGGTATAGTGCGTATGGCGAGAATCTCGGGAAAGAGTCCAAGTCCAGTGCAGTCAGGTGAGAGATGGATTAAGGCAGAAATATGTACATGAAACGATCGTCAAAACGCAGTGCGATGGTCGCAGATAAAGTGATTGTTGTCTAGGTACTGACATCCTTGATGATCGTATGGCCAACGAACATAAAAGCGATTGTGTGGGATGCCGAGTCGATCCAGTATGGTACCCTGATCAGGACGCGGGCTGCGAATTATCAGACAATCATTAGCTCTTGTTCTTGCTCAAGTTTCATAGTAGAGAAAGAATAGGGCGAAGACGTGGGAAGAGGCAGGAATTGCGCCGAAAGGAGGATAATGAAGTACCGCTTTCAACAGCAAATGATCAAATTTTACTATTTCATACAAGCGCGGCCACCAAATAGCGCGTTTTGGCTGTGCAAACATCTGAGGGTTGCTGAGACGTATGGCCCGTGAGTGAGATGTGGTCGTGATAGGAACGTGGCAGGCGCAGTGGAGCCGGTACGCTGGGGGCGCTAGGCGGGGTGCGGCGGTGACGGGCCAATTTTCAGGTTACCTAAATGTAAACAACTGCTTGTTGTTCTCGTGCGCCTGAACCCTTTCACTCTTTCTACCAGCTCGCAGCAATCGTCATCGTCACACAAACACCGCATTTCCAGTCGCGCCACAATCGCGCGTCTTCGCGAACCGAGTCCTCGCCGTCTGCCCCACCACATTCACCCTCGCGCAACACACTGCACGAGCACACGAGCTTCCCTGTCGCAGCACTTCACGACTCAAAATGGCCGCCGATATGGACATTGACTTTACGCGCCGCAACAAGAAGCCGCGCCCTTTGTCCGAGCACGAGAAGGAGAAGCTGGATGAGTTTGTTGACGCGATCCACTACTCGGCAAGGTGCGTTGTTTACTCCGGACCCTGCGCGCAAACGCCTGCTCACAACACAAACAGATACTCGGACGATGAGTTTGAATACCGCCACGTTCAGTTGCCTAAGCAGATGTTGAAGATCATCCCCAAAGACTACTTTGACGGCGCCAGAGGCACGCTAAAGCTGCTGTGGGAAGAAGAGTGGAGGGCGCTGGGCATCACCCAGGTATGTAATCGAAAAGCCAGCCTGAGACCTCCGTCTAACACTGCGTGCAGAGCTTAGGGTGGGAGCACTATGAAGTACACGAGCCTGAGCCGCATATTCTTCTGTTCAAGTAACTCTTCCTCCGCCAGACCGGAAGCACAGGAAACTGACGATTCTTCTACAGGCGACCCATCAACTACCAGCCTCCTATGCACTAAGACTATGTGTACATTATCCATTCACAGGGAGAGAAACCCTTGCCGATTCGACGACCGCGACCGCTGCGTCCAAGGAATCACGATGGGGCGCTGCGCCTTGCAGCAATACAAACCAGCTTCTTTGTCTATTTTGAGCGCGACATGTTAGATATTACGACGACATGATTATGGCGGAACGAACGACGTGCTGGAGTTAGAGCTATACAGGTTATTTGGACACCCACGCCAACGGTCCCGCCATGGGCAAGTAGAAGGCCAACCTTGTACATACAACTGTTGCACAAGCTCGGTGAGGCAACTGGTCGCGGAAGAGAATGTCTTAGGCTTATTGCTCCTGCTCAGCAGAGAGCACCCATGTTAGCTACCGCCAATTCTTAGGGAAATCAAAAGCATCGCTCCAACAGTACGCACCAGAATCGTTTGGTACAACGGCTTGGGAACCCCACGAATGAAGAGGTACATCCTGTACTTTCAACCAAATTTCTTGCTCTGGCGAAAAAGCGGGCAGGTTGACCCTCCAGGACGTTCTATAATCGCGATCACATGGCAGACGCAAGACCCAATAGTCATAATGGTCAAACCATATGGACCTTGTACCGGAAAGCAGATCCACTTTGTCTGGGACCCTGATGTAGTTCGCCCATGTCTCACGATCGATTTACGCACTGATCGGTCCATCTACATCAGTCCAACTTCTAGATCTGAAAGCACTGAGATCACACCGCACAAAGCGGCCCAGAGAGCTTGCTCACTTCAGATTCTACAGTGGAGATGGTCCAGGAGAGGGTCCATGCATGAGATGGGTACGGCACAGACGACGCGGTTATTGCGAATGAAATAGTACATACTCGAACATCAGGTATTTTGAAGTGACATTAAGGGTGTGCTGTTTTTCACCTTGTTGTAAGAAGGGACATCGCACTTTCATGACCAAGTACCGTCTCGGCAGCAAGGTCAAGGTGCAGCACTCGACTTCTAGACTTCGCATCGGGCTTTCTGCAACATCGTTCTAAAACTTGAGCTCAACAGTACGTACCCCGGACTAAGTCGGCCCGGGGCTTAACCCAACGATGGGGCTGAGTTGTCATTCAGTCGCCATCGTGCCAGAATCTCAGACTCGGCTGTCAATCACATGCAGATCTCGGCAAAACTCTCTCGTAACAGCATCTGCTTCTTTGGTTCTTAAACAGTCGAGCGGGCATATCTGGGACCGGTTACAGGAAGCGGAGCGACGATACAGCATCGAGATTGATTGCAGGCGCATGTAGTAGCTCTGGCGGTATTTCATCTTCTACCTGTACTGAGCCAAGACGGGACAGGTCGCACATTCTCTGGAAATGCGCAGCAGAAGTGGCACGCGGGGACTGTTCATGCTGATATGTTGACAATTCGCTCATGAGTGCATTTGCTGCGTGCAGATCCAGACAACCAACCTCAGCAAGTTTTCGAGCTTGCAGACTGGCATAGGGCTAGCTTTAGAGTTACGTACAGGTATCGAATTCTGCCATGTACTGAAGCCTGATGTCTTGGAAGATTTGGCGTTGCCCGAATCTGCCGCGGGGGGCTTGAACCTGTAACCGAAGTCGTGTTGCACGGTGGCGGGAGGCTGTATGACATAAGGTGACCTTTGGAAAGCACACGATGAGGATTGGCGGAGTTTCTCGGATTCTCAACGGCCGGTCTCGGAGCCGTGGAAGCCTTGCCTGAACGGTGAGCGGTGAGGAGGCTGGCGAGGCTGGCGAGTGGAGATCATGTCATGAAAGGGTCTGGGGACACGTGCTTGGGGTCTGCAAGGCTGCAGATTAGAGAACCGCCAGAATGGACCCGTTTACAGTGAAGTTACAAGCATTTCCAAACAAAGCCTCAAGTCCAGACAAGAGTCAGCATCACTCTGCATGAGTATTACCTACTGAGACGCACTTGATCCAGCAACACGACCGACACCAGGTGTCAAAAGGCAAGGTGCGGTCTGGCGAGTTCCTTCCCAAAGGGTCCGCCACGAGTGATAGGCGGTAGATTACGCTGCGTCAAGGTACTTCAACGTTGTCTTGAACCGTGGGTGACGTGCAGATGCCAATTCCGAGTACCTAACAGCAATTCACTGCTTGGCTGGTGTTGCTGGGAACGACGTCGCGAGGTTAGATGCCGGAGATGATCAGAGATAGCCTCCAAAAGTTGGCATAATAATTTTACGCGCATCAAAGCATCAGCGGCACAAAGCCGCTCTTATTGGCTCTGTACATTCTTATCTGTCTGGTGTTCGGATGGCTGCCGCCCTGCAGAAGGTTACTCGTCTGCCACTTAGCCGCATTCGGTTTGCTATCACGTAACGGGCAGAAGCACAAGCCATCCAGGCACATGTTCGCAGATGTGTGAAGCGTAAACCTCAAAAGACATGGACAACGCTCTCATCACTGACGCTTCTACGACTTCCACCGGATTATGTGTCTGTTCACCCCCCGCACAGGATCTTAGATCTCCAGCACGCACCCCAGGCTTTGCCCGTCATCGCCGCACGTGTCCGCCTTTTCCAAAGAATACCGCAAGCATTCAATGACGGCACGCACCACCAAACATCTCATACTTCTCGCAGCCGTTACCGGCAACCTAGGCCCTTGAGGCTGTCTCTCCAAAATCTCTCCACAGAAATTAGGATTACTCAATTCTCTTTGCTTTTCGCCCTACTGGAAGGATATAGCCTGTGGGCCATCTACATTTCTCCCACGCGATAAGCCCCAACTACTACCCGATCTGGACCCTATCTACAGCATCGTGTGACTGGTGCACTTTGGGATTCTTGCTACTTGGCTTCCTTCCCGGCACCTATTCTCCGGCGCCCAGCCAACGGCCCGTGGTCTATCAGCAGCATAACCTTGCCAGCTTGCTGTACCTAGGCCTACGCCGGCCCTGTTACGACACCCGCCCTTATCTCCAGTGCACTATTTGTGCCATCCGATAGCGATATGACGACCGTACTGGCTATACAGCCAGCTATGCCTCGTGCGACGCCAGTGCCTATCGCCGCCGCTCGTCCACGCAAGCAAGAGAAGCTCCCTTCAGGAAAAGAGACTATTGTTGCCGGCAAACCTACCTCGACCAACGGACCTGTTTCTAACATACGCTCACGGAGGGAACGCCCTTGCGACGCGTGCAGAAGAAGGAAGAGCCGCTGCGTAATACACGAGGGCGCTGCGCTGTGTGTTCTGTGCGAGTTCCACAAGCAGGAGTGCACCTTTGTGCAGAGTCCACTGCCCAGAAAGAGAAAGGTCGTTGACGGGGACAAGAAAGACTCTCCAAACGTATCGAAGAAAAGGTATGTTCAAACTTCCCGCTACTGTGCTTCTGTCGACTATAGCCAAGGTCACGTGCGCACGTGAAAGCGTACCATGGACACTCAGCTTGAGCATGAGGCTTTGCACAAATGTCGTCTGAGCATTTTAGAGCCCCGTGATCATGTCACACATGTCGTCGCACAGAAAATGCAGCTAACATTGTCGGCAGGTCCGTCGATGCAGAGCCACCCCCACTAGCTCTCGCAACACCAACCATCACAGCAACTGCGCCAAGTCCCCCACCGCCTCAGCCGTTGTTAGCGGTAAATATCCACCTGCCTCAACTGGGTGAGACATTGGGCCTACAGCGTCGCCAGCACAGCAGGTACATCGGCTTAAGCTCACCGTTTGATCCTACACTTATTGGGTTATCGCACTTCGATATTCGCAACGAGTCTACTTTCGATCTTGGAACCTTGCGACGAGTAAATGATCATGAATGTTTCATCATGCTTCCTGACGAAAACACACAAGACCATGCTGAAGAGGCCAATTACCTAAGCCATGTCGAACAACTTGTTCACCCTCACGGCCCTGCTCTACTTGACATTTACTTTCAGGTGGTCCACCCAAGCTACCCTATCATCCAGAAGCACCTCTTCATTGAACGGTATCGCACCGGCGACAGGAGTTTCTCGCCGGCGTTATTAGCTGGAATGTATATTTTGGCCCTAAACTGGTGGTCGCTCGACCCTAAGCTTGCAAACTATTCGAAGCCAGATGCCTCTCGATTGGAAGCCATTGCGATGAGGTCGCTGACACTGGCTATGGAGAGGCCGAAGTTGTCCACAGTCCAGGCAGGGCTGCTTTTATTGCAGCGTCCAGAGTCTGATTCGTGGAGTCTGACGACACAATTGGTTGCAATCGGGCAGGAGTTGGGTCTTCATCTTGACTGCACATCGTGGTCGATTCCTCACTGGGAGCGTGGCCTGCGGAAGCGCATTGCGTGGGCGCTGTACATGCAGGACAAGTGGAGCTCGCTTATCCACGGCCGACCGTCGCACATCTTCAACGCGAACTGGGCAGTAAAGGCCATCACAGAAGACGATTTCAATGAAGAAGGAGATGGATACGATGCGCGACAAGAGGAGACCGAAGAGGACGCAGAAGAGAACCACCGCAGCCGGATACTGTTCGCACAGATGATTAGTCTCACCCAGATCATGGCCGAGGTCATGGATACTTTCTACACACAGACAGCGATCCAGGACTTTGCGAACGCCGGGAGGAAGTCGACAGAATTGATCTTGGCAAGAGCAAAGCCGGTACAGATTAAGTTGCGTCAGTGGCATGAACGCCTGCCTGCGGAGGTCAAGATGCACGCGCCGAGCAACAGCAAGCTTGTCTCGACGGGGTACCTACACTTGGCATACTTTGCGACAGAGATCACACTCCATCGCCGTATTGTGCAGTCTCTCGATACCAAGGAGCCGGATAACTACGGTCTCTTCATGTGCCGTAACGCTGCGAAGACTCGTCTCATCTCCGCCATGGACTTCGTCAACCGTCTTAAGCCTGAGCATCTGCAAGCCTTCTGGTTTTTCGCCTCGAAAGTAAATTTCACCTTGATCGGCACCTTTGGCTCGCTTCTCTGGGCCACAGCACCAGCACGCGAAGAAGCCGAGTTCTACAAGCTTCGACTTCGCGAGTACCGCTGGACACTCTCCGTCTCTTCCAAACGCGCAGACTTCCTCGACTACGCGGTTTCCATGCTGGACGCAAGCCGTGCCATGCTCAACAACCTTGCCGAGAAGCCTAGCTTAGCAGAGCAGATCAGCAAGGCTGGTGTTCCACCACCAGCACCACCAATGATGTACCCGGCCATGAGGGCACCGCAATTCGATGAGGGCGAGGATGTTCACATGAACGACGACGGCGCGAGTTTCGAAGGCTTCGACGACGAGTCGCCGTACGGGAGTGGAGCACAGTCTCCTCGCTCGCAGTAGTAGTACACTCCACAGTACTGCACACATAATCTCGAGCGTTTCAGCGATGGCGCGATGGCGGGGGTTTCAGACAATGCTCACGAAGCATTCATCAGTTTTTTCAAGATCCCAAGGATCTACCGGCGTTATATAGGGAAGGGGAAATGGTCGCGTAATGATCGCGCGATATGGCGTCACGACTACGACTTCTGCCACGACTTTGACACGCTTTTGCATGCCTTCGGGCGCACCTTTGTTATAATGCGATATGTAGCGATGATATCTTAGACCAGTTTTGGATACAGGCAATAGACACAAGATGTGCGATGGTACGATTCTTATACAATTTCAAAGCTCCAGTCCTTCAGCTACAGATCAGACCATGCAGCTGCCAGACAGCTTCTCACAATTTCACACCCATCCATTCTAGTCAGCTTCACCGGCAGAAGACACGTGCTTGCTCGTATCTGCAACTGGCTTGTTGTCACTCCTTGAAGGCAGGGGGCAAGCAACACCCCCGCTGTGCGAGACATAGAGGCCTGCGCATCAGAACTTCGACTTTCTTCATCTCCGCTCAAGAGCCCGATGCAAACATTGTATCTGACGGGAAATTATGTTTGACGGAGGATGAAGAATAAGATGTTGCTGATTCGTTGGCACAGAATCGAAATGAGGACGACAAATCAAATTCAGAAACCTATCATGATACGTACAGCAATTATCCGTACATCCCCCCTAATCAATATAACAGCGAGAGACGAATGCTCTGAAATTACTTCGAATGTCTGTACGACTCGTCGGGAGACACCTTGTGGCCGACTACATCCTCCATGGTCTCGTCCGTGAATTTCAAATCCTCCTCAATAGGCACTGTGTCTTGGATCTTCAACAACATGACTGGAAGCGCGACGACCAGGCTACCAGCCAGCAATATCCAGCACGAAGCAAACAAGTTCATGTACGGAACCTTGTAGTCGTCTAAGCGCCAGATGATTGCGGCACCTGCTGACTGGATACCTTTGTAGAAACCTGCAAAGTTCGCTAGCTTACGGCTATTATTGCTGATGGCTCCCATGAACCTACACCTCATTAGCCTTTGCTTTATTTGAATAGTCTGACAGCTTACCAGTATACGCACGTCTGCCAGGCTGCGTCGTAAAAGCCATAGGCGATGTATAGAAACATTGGACCAATGTACCCTTGGGAGGTCCAGTCATACAAGTGTAGTCTTGTGTCCTCGTCCCTGGTATACTTGGTCTGGAAGACGTAGCCTCCACCCCAAACCCCAAAAGTCAACATGAACATGACAAGCCAGGCAACCTTGGCTCTGGTAGTTCTTCGAATGTTTGGTGAGTCCAATGCGAACCCAAAGACGGCTGCGCCCATGATTTGTGCCACCCAGTATAGTGTGCTGTTGAGAGCACGCGTTCGGATGTTAAAGCGCGGTAGGTTGACATCATTGAACTGATATGTGTAAAACCAGTTCGATGCAAAGAACATGGGAAACAGAAGGACAATGTACGAGTCGCTCCTGAGTGTTTCCCACAACCCAATGATCTCCGATTGCCAGGTGGGATGCTTCATGACGATGATTTTCGAGCCGTCTCGACGCACAACGTGCTTTGCATCGGTCAGTGTCCATGACAGGCAAGCTCCAAGGAGTGTAAGGACAAGGAAAACTACGTAAGTCGCGTCGCTGATCGCAGCACCGTCATCCTTGGTTTCCCAGACATCTTCGCCTTTCTCATTCTTCGTTTTACTGAGCAGAGTAGTCGCATCCTTTTGCATGTTCATGCCGAGACTAATCTGCGGTGACGGTCAGCACTTGTCAGATGGATCAGTGTGAATGTACCGACAACACTACCGATGACGGCACCCAGATTAAAGATAATCCAGAAAGAAGAGATGTATCGACCCTTGAGCCTCTCAGGAGGGTATGACATCATAATTGCGCCTTGTGCGCTCCACAGGATACCTGCACAACTACCAAGCAGCAGGCCCGAAAATATGACAAAACCTAAGTTCTTCTTGTGGACAAAGCAGAATTGTGCTCCAACATAGACACAATAGCCAAGGCCGCCAAAGGAGAGAGCTTTCCTGATTCCGATGGTGTTGGTAACGGTACCAGCGAAGAAACCGACTACTGCAAACGTTGCGTAGAGGGCACAATTTGCAGCATTGTTCGCGCGAGCGTCGAATTGTCCTGCTCCACCGATGCCATTGAGAGCATTGAACATTCCTGTCTTTGTCAGTGGGCTATCGTCGCCAGGATTTGGAGCTTTCTACCCGGACAAAGGAAGCAGACGAATGAGACCAGGAGCAGCTGTGCTTCTGGAGAAGCGTAACATGGGATGGTGATAGGACCAACTTTCGACGTCCTGTATCTCCACCCGGAAGGCTTCACATTATCCAGTGACCCCGATCGCCCATTTTCAGGCTGGGTATACTGCCCCGTTACGTGCTTTTCGGAAGTCGTCATGGCAAGATGTGCACTTGTAGAGAAATATGCTTGCAAGAGCAGCGGAAAAAGTACTTATGGAGATAACAAGCTTTCAAGTTTGAACAAAGAGCCCGTTTCAAACGAAGGGACAAAGGTATTACAAACAGAGCGTGGCTAGCGAGACTAACTTATTTGATGCTGCTCGGAGCCACCAGGTCAGCTTGAGCGGAGTGCGTGCATGCTTCATGTCCCACGTTCTAAATACGGTAATCGTGGCACTGTACGCGCACAAGCTGCACATGCAGGACCATGGGGCCGTTCCGTTGCGTCACACAAAGCTCTCTGCACCTTCGTTGTCATCGCAACCTTCGCGCTGAGTTCGACACACTGTCCAATATGGGTATCACGATGTTCGCCAGAGTCTCATGATCAAGATGCTCACGGTGAACAAGACCTTGTGCGAAAATCCGGAACTCTCCAGGCATGATGCCACAAGGCTGATCTGTAGAGCTGGAACATCACATTGGGGTCGGAATGTCGAGATGTGATCTGCAAAAGTCTGTGGCGCTCCAGCGACCAGTAAGCCTTTGACTTCGTCGACTCGACAGCTTCGCGCCTGCACAACCATAAGCGGCTAACCACTTGTGGAAAATATGGAATCATCATTTGATTCTCGCAGAGCCGAAACACTGCACCATCGCTTATGGGTGTTTGCGAGGGCAATTGTCTCTATCATTTGGCTGCCTTGCCAAGTGGTGGCTCAATAAGAATAGTCCAGCCACCGCTGCAAGAGGGGTGAGATTTCTTTTCGTCGAATCACGCTTCAAAGTGTAATTGCGATAAGATCACCCGAGGACGGCGGAGACCGTGGTGCGCACATGTCACGTTTGGCAGGCTGGTTGCTGGTTGCTGACAAGTTTCCAGATCTCACTTAGGCCCCTGCTCCGACAGTTCAACCCGTCAAGGCTGGGATCCATTGTTCTACATCGCCAGCACTGGTTGAGCCCTGACACTACGACGGTGGCACAGCAGAAAAACCTTTGATCACCCCTGTTTCGGTCGAAAAGCTTGCTACTTTGCAGATCTTATGCGTGCGTTCACGTACAGCTTTGACGGCTTTAGAACACATGTCCGTTTAACTGCTGAAGAAATATCAGAATCTCCACAAGACATGGCTTCGAACGAGGCAGAGATGTCAACTTGCAGCAAGATGCAGTCCATTACAGAACAGCCACCGTTCGCACAGCAGAATGACAACAAACCGACACCACTCCCAACTGAAAACAGTGATTCGGACGATGACTTAGAAGTCGATCTTGCTAGAGCCGCTTTGGCCACAGGAACAACAGCTTTCGAGGCTCAACAATGGCTGGAAGCCGAGTCCCTTCTAGAAGAAGCCCGTCGTGTGCTGGAACTGCTTCCAAGAGAACGGCGCACGTTCTGCGACATCTTCGATCTTCGTTTCAAAATGTCAATATGTACATACTATACGCAGGATCACGCCACTGCGGAGGAAGCCCTCAAAAGCCTCAGTCAACATGAGATAAACACTGATGCACACCTGGAGCGCATGTGTGAGGCTACCCACTTGCTTTCGCAGCTTTACCTCCACATGGGCCGCGTGGATCTTGCAAAAGAGGAGTGTGAAAAGACATTGCAAACAAGAAGACGTCTTCTGGGCAAGCGAAGCGATGCTTCATTCGAATCCATGGCGCTGATGGCACATATATTAGTCCTGCTGAAGAATCGTGCCTTGGCCAAAACATACCTTGCCATGGTGTCAGAAGACAGACGAGATGTCATACTTAAGAGACTTGGTATGTCTTTGGGCATGGAAATGGCACATCTGGATTTCTCTTCGATTATGTACAGTCAACCTCCTGAGACTTCTTTCCCAGCGACGAAGAGGACATTTTCTGATCATGTCGTTCCCTCGGAAGCAGAGCTTCCCGCAGATCAGAGCCTACGCCGACATCCACGTCCTGTGGAATATTCCCCGACCCCGAGTCGCAGCTCCATTGCTACTTTTGAAAGCAGTCCAACCTTTTGGCAGTCGTCTCCCAGAAGCGTGCCTGGAGACTTGAGTTCAAACCTACAGCCGGCGAAGTGGAATACACCTCCTTCATCAACAGCGGAAACTTTCGATTCTGCGAGCTTCCTCAATCAGAAAGTAATACTCAGTCAACACGCGACTGATAAAAGCTCTGGAACCAAAGCAACTGTCGCAAGAGAGCCAGACGTTAGCGAACAAAGACAAAAGCAGCCGTACGCCCCAGCTAAGCCTCTGCCTCGCAGAATCATCCTCGAGAAGGTCGGGTGCCAACCAAGAGACAACATCGAAGAAGTAGTCTGCGAGGGCGACCTTGCAGGTCTGGCCAAGCTTCTCGACAAGAAGAAAGGGTTCTGGCGTGGCAGTCTGCGCAAACACGTCCGCCCTGAGCGCGTCACAGCACTACATTTCGCAGCGCTCTTTGGCGAAGTAGACATGGCACGCCAACTGATTGCCACGAACTTCAACGTCAATGAAGTTCCTTTTGGATACTCAACCAGTCTCACACCACTCCACTTTGCCCTCGGGGCACGGCAATTAGAGATGGTACGATTTTTGATTGCCAATGGCGCGAGGCCCGTGGAGCCAGACACCTGGTCATCGCTCGCCAGCCAGTTGATGACACGCTCGTGGCTTTTGAAAACGCTTTCAGAAACCGAGAAAGACAGTGTGGCTGAGCGTATCACCGCCATTTTTGAGGTTCTGATCGACGCAGGGTGGCATGTGAACGCGCCGTATGGGACGGCAAGGAATACCGTCATGCATCAAGCTGTTGCTTTCTGGACAGGGTCGTATAAGACGGACCTGGAGTTACGTGCTATCGTCACACAATTTTTGTGCCATAGAGGTGCGGATCCGCTATTGAGAAATGGTGAGGGGATGACAGCTTGGGACCTCGCGAGTAGGGAGGGGCATCGTGACTTACTGAGAATCCTGGATGAAGCGATCAGAGGGACAGGTGGAAGAAGAGTAGAGCCTGTTGAGCTGCCTGGTAGTTAATGGCAATGACAGTGCTTGTCTTATGTGTTAACATAATCAGCAAGTAGTGCAGGAGGAACGTGTTGTCGCAATTTGGCGTTGCGGACCAACCCATCAATTGCCTGCTTTAGCTGCTCAACGTGCCCATCCTGGGATCTCAGAGAAGGAGCAGAGACATTGATCACTATTTTGCCGAAGGTACAACTTCTCATTGGGAAAAGCCGTGGACAAGGGAAGACTGCTAATGTACAAAATTTCTGCATACCACTTGCTCGCCAATAACAGAAGCTAACTTGATAATACAGGCGTGGCGTACTATGATCGGAAAATTTGTCAGGACCATAAGATCAATCGAATACGGTCTTCCTCAGGCTACAGTCGCGGTGGATACCCGTCACAGATGATAGAAATTGAAGTTCATTGTCCAACCCCTACGATCCGTCTACTCCAAAGATGATACTCATTCACGTCAGGCCGATGGAGTTGCCACCTTTTGAAGCTTCTCCGGTAACCCATTCGCTGAACCATCAGATCCTGACCTCTGTACATTCTGGCCCTCAAGGATCTGTCGTTCCTCCCCATGCATCATGTGTGCGACATTGACCTTGGGTCCCTTGAACCACTTCCGCGCGGACACGAACCACCAAATGATGACCAAAAGCATGGGTACGCCGTAAACCACTGCTGTCCAATTCATGGCATCCGCGTGGAGGTCTGCGCCTGTGACACTTGGAAAGCACAGGATAGGCACCATGAGGATGACAAATACGGAGGCGACAAAGCCAGTGGGAATAGAGTAGCGACCGAGATTCCAAGGGCCGGGACGGAAGCGGTTGCCGACGAAGAAGACGCGGATGAAAATCGGTGTGGTGAAGGCACTGATCGCGTTAGCATGGCAACACATCGAAGTCGCAGGAGAACTTACACAAAGGCAGCAATGGCGCCGATGCTGAAAAGTGCACCAACGGCGAGCTCTCCACCAAAGATGAGCAGCAAGCAAAGGATACCGACGACACAGTTCAGCCACACAGCATTGACAGGCGTCAGTGTATGCTTGTTGACTTGCTTCCAGATATTGCTGAACGGGAAACAGTCATCACGCGCGTACGCAAAGGTGACTCGACTCGCAGCAATCATGCAACCCTGACCCATCGAGAATCCCGCAATGATGGTCAAGGCAAGGATGGCGAGTGTCATCTTCTCATTCATGCATTGCATGAGATACGCCGCGAACGGCTGTCCCAGATCTGATTCCAGGACAGCATCAATGTCAACGACGGTGTAAGCAACAACAAGCTGCAGAAACCATCCGAAGAGGCCACCAGTAGCAGAGGTAAGGACGATGGCACGTGGCGAGGCCAGGTTGGCATTCGAGCACTCCTCGGCAAGATGGAAGGCACTGTCATATCCACTCATCGTCCAGATAACGCCGATAAAGCTCATCAGCACCGAGATGCCTGCAGGGAACGATGTACCCTCGTAGATGTCGCCCCATACTTCGCGAGAAGATGTGAACCGGGGCAGGCCGCGCTCTTCGCGGTCTGTGCCGGCTGGGATCATGATGATGACGACAATCAGAGCGATGAAGTTGAATGATGATCCTCCAGAGTTGATTTGAGCCAGCCAGCGAGTTGGCAGCGACGACATAATGGCATGCAGAATCATAATGAAGACGGTTAGGAGGAAAGTTTGATACTCAGTCGGGACGTAGGTCGGATCGCGGATGGATGCTGCGGCGAGGATCATTGCTGAGATTCCGTAGTTCACTGGCTCGCAAGTTAGTTCGCGCTGTCTATTTGGCTGATCATTTTACTCTGTACTGACCGGATGGTGCTGCAGTAACCTGAGCAAGCCAGTTACTCCAACCTGTGATCCATGCAGCGAACGGTCCCCATCCTTGAGGTGCAAGTACTGCCGAAGCATAGTACAGCCCTCCGCTGGTTGGCATAGCGCTGCACAGCTCCGCCATACTGCAGGCCACGGCTTGGATCCCAATCATGGCAATCAGCCAGCCCCAGACCATGCCTACTTCAATCAGCACGTACTCTGTTGGGCGAATGAGCATATCCACGCACCTGCTGTTCCAGCATATCCCATGCCATAGTACAGCGTGCTCGCGAAACTGGGCAACAGCCCTAACACCGCAAAGCTCACGCAGAATGTCGTGAACAGGCTGAACTCTCGTTTGAATTCACTCTTATAACCCAGCGCTGCCAGGACTTCCTCATCGGGGTTAAATTCATGATCCGGGTCGTACGGCACATCACCTCCAGGCAAGACACTCGTGACCGGCTCGTCCGCGACGGCGCGCTTGTGCATTGATGACATAGCTCTGCATGGGCTGGTGAAACGGTATCGGTGGCTGGACTAGAGGAGTGCGTAGAAGCAGCAACGGCGTCAGGCACAAGCTGAGAAATAGTGGAAGAATAGGGTTGCCCAGCTGAACAAAGAGCGACGCTGAGATGCATTATATCAAGGTCACTTGCCAATCTTGCCCGGTCGCTACTACAAGCCACGAGCGGGGAACGTGAACCGCCGTTTCTCGCAACAGGTGCATGGCGGAGCCTGACAGAGTGGCACGGATGCACGCCTATCTGTCGGGTACAGCGTGAACTTGCCGCGTTAGGGTTTGGGCGGCGAATGACAGGCGGAGACCGGTTGAACGCCTATCTTCTTTATCAAGGGATTGGGGTCGTTAGCGTGGGTGTGGGGAAGATGTGCGCGCCGGGGTCGCAGGAGCGAGGTGTGGCCGTCGATGCAAGCAGCCGCCACGCCCATTTAAAATACCCCCTTGCAGCCGCGCAGCAGAACTCCAAATGTCTCGACAAAGAAGATGCTCCCATTTGAGTATGGAATCGCTCAGCTTCAATTGTTGTTTTTGCTGCTGTTGTGCCTGTTATCAGCAAATTTCATACTCTACAGATTGCAATTGTCTTGATACGGAGTTGCCCCGGTATCTACAAGCTAAGCATCAACCCCCAGGCTGATCTCATTCCGCACGGCTGGACCTTCTCGAAAGGGTAAGGACTGACCCTTCTGCAACGGTCCTACCCGTGGCTCAGGACTGGTGATATCCACCTGCTGCACGGCAACGTATCAAGCGTTGTGTCAATTCACTGTCACTTGAAATGGCAGCGTGAAGGGCGTCAAAACATTGTGGGGACCATCTTCGTGACTGTTCTTTTGGACATGTACATCCTCTGATCCGGTAGGAACTTCAAGATCGATATCATGACCAAGAAACAACGCCTTGTCAGCCGCGTGCGTGATTACAACAGGTCAAGACGAGTCACTGCTTCAGTAGTAGCTGGTACTAGCAGGATGGGCAGGGAAGGCTCCTGGAGCAGTCCTCTGATCTTCGTCCGCGCTGTCTTCCTCTTCGCCTTCGAATGTGTCGCTTGGGTCTGGAGGTGCCCTCATGCGGACAAGGGAGTCCTCGTCAAGAGCCGGCACGATCCACATCTTCGTCGTGTGATATTCTCGGCCGGATGGCATGCTTGCTAGCAACGGCTCCGAAGGCGGAATCAGTTGGACACCGACCTGGAACGGCGTATTAGCATTGAGTGTCGTTATTTCGCTGGCATTCTTACCGTATCGTTCTGCTTCTCCCATTTCTTCAGGAGCATGTCCACGATTCGGCCCTCCTCAAACTTGCCGGCATCAGTGCCCCAGCCGTCACCCTTCTCAATCTTGCGGTCCTCTTTCTTTTCTTGGAACTCCTTCTTGAGCTTTGAGAAACCGAAAGACTTCTTTTCTTGATCTGCCCCTAGCGATGCAAACCCTAGCTCCTTCTTCGCTCCACGCAGCCAGGCGATACCCTCACCAGTCTTGCCACCAGCCTCGGAATCACATGCGAGGAAACGGCATGCTTTACCCTTCGCAGTCCTTCGCAGATCGTCGACGTACTTGATCAGCTCGTCACTGACCTTGGAAGACCGACCGAGCATAGCCTGTGCTTTGGCCGCATGCTCCGATGAAGCAAGACACAGCCGGGCGAAGAGATGAGCGCGGACCTTCGGTATCTCAACGCCTCTGAACATCCACTCTTTGCTGTCCTTGTTCCTGTCCTCTATTACAACAGCTGGGTATGGGTCATCCTTGAGTACAGTAATAAGTGTCGCTTCAGCCATGGTCAACTCAGCCATTGCGCCCATGACAGCTGCTGAGATGTCGATCGCAGCAGGTTGAGAGTGCCATTGCCCTGCCCTGTTGACCAAATATGTGTGGACTGAGTTTGCATCGAGAAAAAGCTTCATAGCAGCTCCAATCGCCGTTGCGCGTTGTTCTGGGTTTGGAAGTGTAGCATTGTATAGCGTGTGTAGCTGTGCTCGTGCTTGCACACTGTAGACGTATGCCAGGGTCGAAAGCACGAAACAGAGCTCGCTCTCAAGGCTCTTGAGCTTGATCCGTGCTGGTTCGCGACCAGGTATTGATGTACCAAGCGTCGAGCGCCATTCTACCTCCAGCTCTTTGACAAGGACCAGGTCGATTTCCTCCCCTGCACAAGCTGCGCCGCTTAGTCCGGCATCCAGTGCGAACAAGTAGGGAATGTAGTCGTTGAGCGCGGAGAGTACGGTCGAGAGATTCGAGGCTTGCGAAGATGGTGGAATGCGCTTATGGCGTTTCAGGACATCACGAACTACGCCTCGTGCCGTCGTTGCACAATTCGGTAACGAAGGATGTGTACTGCTGCTGAAGTAGTCGGTGAATGCTATGCTCGATGTTGTTGGTAACGCGAAAGGAAAAGGCATCTTGATGTTGGTAGTTCATGGAACCACGCAGGTACCCCAGCTTTGGTGGGGTTCTCAGTTACGCTAGTCTTGGCCGCATCACACGGGCTTGGACTCGACGTAGGCTTCCAGCGAGTCAACTTTGCACGGTTAGCCAGCTTGTGTGATAGTAGAGTTAGCAGACGATACATCAGATCCAGGAGAAATGGTGGTGTAAGTGATTTCAAACCAAATCATGCATGTTCGTCCCCTCTTTGTCTGCCAGGTATATGTACAGGTCTGCCTCTGCAGCTTGACATGAGCAACTCCCAGGCTGCACTGCTTGTATAACGCCTGAATTTGTATCGTCACAAGTGCTCTCGCTGAGATTGGTACTCGCACATGTCTCTTTGTCTGCCTTCCACTTGTCTTGCCCTCAAATCTCCGAAATTCGTTTCTGACGCCTAAGCGGCCGGCTTCGACGCGTCCAGATCGTTGTAGTTCTGCTGTTGGAACAAATATCCCTTGATCTTGGCGTTCTTCAGAAGCTCAAAGTAGCGCTCTATACATGCAAGCTTCCGTTAGCAACCGCTTCACTCGACGAAACGAACGCCTGAGATGTAGTATCACTATTCTCTCTACTGCAAAGAGCAGAGAAGCAGCGATTGCATGTCAAGTATCGGAAATAGGCGTACCTCGCAGGTGCCCACACTTCTCCAAGTGGTTGACTCCCTCCCTCCTGTAGCACTTGCCCATCTCTTCCCTGACCAACCTGGCCATCATGCTCTGAACCCACTGCTCGCGAATGATGGCGTCCTGTGCGCCCTTCAGGGCAACGTTGTCATCGTAATCGACACCATCGAATGTGGGCGCAACCTTTGGCTTCTTAGCCAGGAACGCGGCGGACTCGGGTGTAGGCATTGCGGCAGCTGGGCGCTGTATGATGTCTGTCGAAGCGTTTGCGAGAGACTCCGTGGAGATTCACGGGGTGTGGAGCGGTCAATTGGCGGCGAGAGTACCTGGCCGTCGTCGCGCGGTGCTTGAGGTTCGACATCCACAATCCACGCTACTCTAAACTAAGAGGTAATCACATCACGTGAACTCATGAATCGCAAGCAACCACGACAACTTCAATCAACATCATTCGATTCCTGGCGCTTCCAGTCTTTCATCCAGCCCGATCCCCCGGACACCAGATTGTTCAACGTCGTAGTCACGCTCCACAAATTCCCACTCTCTACTCCGTGTGCAATGTCTTCAGCTTTCCTGTGCTGTATCGTGCTGCCTCTTCCTCCTTGATACTTGGACTGCCATTTCGAAGGCTCGAAGTGGATTGAACTGGTGAGAGAATCGAGCGCTTCCAGTCTTTGGTCTCGCTCCTGCTGGCAAAATGCACACAACCGATCGAGTCGCCTAGTCTGTAGGGGATGTATTTGACTTTGAGCACAAGGTTGAATAGCGCTTGTGGCCTCAACAGTTCTTGACTTCCGTCGCTCCTCGGGATTCATACTGTCTGCTCTGGAAATTACAGTAGAAGTCGTTGATATAGTTGACACTCTCTGCTGTCTCGAAGGCGATCCTGAGAGACGACCCGATACATCCTTCGCCGCTTTGCAGAACCCAACTGGCGTTTCCGAAAACGTAGAATGGCCGCAGTGCATGAATATGCAGAGCCCGTAGTAGCACATGTTGGTTTCAGAGTCCGTATGTGAGTAGATATCCGCGATCGAGTTCGAAGCGGCTCTTTGACCAGTATTCGACAACCTGTAGTGTGAAGTGGGCTGGTTCGACGCTCTTTGTTTGCTATGGACAAGTCACATACGTAGGAGACTCCATGCACAAGGAGCAAACCTGAAAGATCCACAACTTGGCACGCTCCGTTATCACGAGGGTCATCCGGACGTCAGCTGGGATTGGCAATGTGAACCATGGTAGCTGCTGCGTGCTAGTTTAGTCTGTTCCTACAGATCTGATAGGCAATGAAAGATAAAACACTCAGATGTGAAGAGCAATTACTCTGGTAGATCTCGTGCAACGTGGTATTTACGCATGCCTGGAATATTACTTGAACTTAAGACACTACATGGGCAAATGGTCGATGAATCAACGCTGTTCAGGCTCATTAGCGTGGCTTTGCATCACCGAGCAATCAAGCTCCGAGTCCGTTACAGTGCAACTTTACAAACCGCCAGTGAGCTGCGCAAACCCACCCAACCAGCTCACACCTACGCGATTGACGCGCCAAACATATCCAAAAAAAATCTCGAATACCCATCCAGTTGATTGTACGACATGACCGAACCCACACCAGACGCAGCGCCTCAAGTCGCAGAAGCCGAGTCCGCGCCCATCACGAATGGCACCACAGCCGGCGAGACAGCGGACGTGGCAATGGCAGATGTGACAATGGCAGACTCTGCAGAGGCACCAGTGACTGCAACAACAGAGGTCAGCCTTCGATACACCACCAAAAGACCGCCTACTGACTCTCAACCGCAGCCCCAAGCACTCCCAGAATTGCAAACCGAATCGCAGCCCGAGGCGCAATCAGCACCCATCCCAGCACCTGTCTCAGCACCTACACCGACCCCCGCGCCCGCCGCACCCGCCTCATCGCGCAATTCACCGCACCCCAGCGGCCCCCAGCAAGCCCCCACGCAGCCAGTACCGCACGGCAGCCCGACGCGCGTGTACCTGAACCAGCATGTCACACCACATCTGCTGGAAGCTATGAAGCACCTGGCGACGAACGAGCCGGAGAAGCCGTTGAAGTTTCTGAGCGAGTTTTTGGCCATGAAGAGTGCGGAGATCGAGGGGTGAGAGATCTGAGGACACAGAGTGGGAAGTATATTACATTCAAGAATGACGGAGGCATATAAACTAGCAGAGGTGAAGGCTGACCGCTGCGAGGAGTTCGAGAGTGCTACTAGGCTAGCAAGGCTGTGACGAGTGACCAAAATTCACAGCAGTGCTACAAACAGCATGGAATACAATGTCAGGAATGGAATTGGAAGAGTTATTGAAGCACGGTATAAGGCCCTGGATCCACACAGATACCCACATGATCCGACTACATCACATGCAAAAGATAGACGAAATGCACGAGAATATGTTTGAATTGAGGTAATGCTTTTCATTCATTCCAGATCATGACTCGGCTCCCTTTCATGGGTAGTCCGTAAAGCATCCATGCCCGTGAAACTCCGTTTGGATATTTTCTACTTCCACGCCCATTCGTACCACACCACCCGCGCTTATGCGACAAGGGTGGAGGCGGTGGCGGACTCGTACCTCCAGGTAGGGGGGAGAGCACCGACGGTCTTGTAGTAACGGGAGAGACGGTGGATACGGGACTCGATGAGAATGAGGCGGCTGCGCAATGTTAGTCCAATGCCTCTTCCACCCAGATCTTGTGCCAACGTACAACTTGGAGTCCCTGTCCTTGCGGTTGGTGGAAAGGTGCTTGCGGACGGCAACAGCCTTCTTGATGAGCATGTAGAGATCCTCGGGGATCTCGGGGGCGAGACCTAATGGCTCTCTGTCAGCTTTGCACTAAACAGAGGCAGTTTTATATAGCGCAACAGATGCACGCGGGCAGAGCTGTCGTTGACTTGCGCTTCAGCAGGGGCAGGGTACCGTACCGTTCGACTTCAAGATACGGAGGATCTTGTTACCGGTAACAACTGCGGCGGATTAGCGATTGCTCAAAGTTCCTTCCAGAATGCGCTGAACGTACTCCTGACCTGGGCAATGCCGTGAGAGTCACGAAGGATCTCGCCAATCTGGGAGGGAGTGGCGCCCTTCTTTGCGAGCTTGCTGATCTGCTCAACGACCTGCTCGGGAGTGGTCTTCAACCAAGCGGGAGCGTTGCGAGAGTAGGGGATGGCGGAGGCCGATATGCCCTTTCCGTTGCTGTGAAGACGACCCATTTTCGAGGATTTGTACGAGGGGCTGTGGTTAGTTCCTGGGACGTGATGAGGCTCGAGAGATGTCGCGACAGTGGGTGCAAGATCAAAATTCGCTTAGGAAGACGCTAATGGGGTGCTCGAACAAAACAGCAGGCGCGGCCCTTGGCGTGGCCGTGCGCCTGCCGACAGAACAAAAACTTCAAGCTGCACATCTCTAGCACCACAACACACCGTCGAGTCTTCCTTTGTTATTATGGACATGCGCAATGTGCAAGCCTCTGGTCAATACGACGATGTATCTCGGTGAAGCTAGAATCATTTACACGATACACAGGGTAAGTCTCATCAATACGCTCCTCCTCGCCGCACAATGATGATTTCTCGATGCTCTTTCTGGCACCTCTTATATCAGTCCCTTTAAGGACGATGCATTCAACTCGACTCTTCTGAAACCCTTGCAATTACACACGCTCTCGTCTATTCCTGGAAGTACGAACAGCCACTAATTGCGCAATAGATTTTACCATTCGACATGGAACTTCGATCACTGTTCTTTGCGTTGTAGACTTCACTGTCGGGAGTTATGAAGCAGATAGCCGTGCTCGGGGTGACAATGGTGTTGATGCCAGGAGTCTGTTGAGGATAGTGCAAAGCAGCTCTTGCACACGTGCAGCAAGTTCTTTTCGAGTTGCGACTTCCCTGTGTCGACGCACGTCGGACGATTGCCACACGCAGCATGGTTGAGTATGGTCCACTTGCATTCTGTTCACGCTCTTCACGCAGCCAAGCTCTGACTTTGCACACTGCCAACCGTACTACATTTCTCAAGGAGTACATTTATCCCTCATATTCGCCATGAAACACCTCATATATCTCGCAGCCATTCTCCCTTTCGCCTACAGCAAGACCGCTGGTCAGCTCTGTGCCGGTACAGCCGAGCGCGCTTCAGATGGCAATTAGTATTGCTCTGAGGTTTTGGCCATCACATACAACAACATCAGTCAGGCTGGCGCATACAACCGTACTACCTATGTTGATCCCAGCACAGGCCTCTGCGGCCATGAGACTGTCCGTTATCCCTCGTCAGGGCCGTTGACGCCATTATTCGGAGAGGTGCTTTAATTTGCTCAAACATTATCTGCAATGCCGTTGACCATATCTGCAGGTCTCAATGCATCTCCGCGGTCCTATGAACATCTCTCAACTTGCCGTGTACCAAGTTCCCAGCGAAGCTTCGAAGTTAAGGAAGCGAAACAATGTACCGTTCTACAATCGTAGACGAGGACTGAAGGAGCGAGATGTCCTCAGCAACATGGACACTACGCCGCCGCTCAACAAGCGGACGTGCACAAGTTCTCGGAGTTGCAGTTCTGCTACCACTATTACTTCGACCGTTACAGTATCAAGCTGTGCAAGCAGTCTCAGCAGCATTTCTTCGACGCCACCAAACACCACTTATGTCGGGCCTCCGTTACCGTGTTTACCAACGCCAGGCATGACTTATGCTGCGATTGACCCGCCACCTTCACCCGTCGTCACTTCACCGAGCTCCAATTGCATGTGTCAAAGCCCACCTGTGGTCACACAGAATCTTGAACGCCACCCGAAGATTGGATTGAGGCCGAGGTCAACTCGATCTCCGAGTCCAATCACCGGCACTGCACGGAATCGCAAGAGAGCTGCAGCTTGGGACCGTGTTGCATATTACACCTCAGCAGCACCTGCCCAAGCCACAGGTTTCTCATTTCTTGCGAACCTAGGGGATCCACGCCGCTCAGGTACTTTCGATTAGTATGTTGTTGCTTGGATCAGCGCTGGCGATGAGCTGACAAGTGACAGCGCTTTCGGCAACTCCCTGAGCTTTGTCAGTCCTGCTGGCAACAAGGTCGCACCAGAGAGCGAGCCGTTTGACGGCACTTTGGAGGCCTCAGAGTACGAGATTGCAGTCTTCTCCGATAAAGAGTGTGACATGGATTGCCCGTACTGGCGACCTAATGCCACCTCCCACTACGCCTGGTCCGGGTCTTCCAAAGCGTTCTTTATCGAGTTCCAAATGGACCACTATCAGAACCGCGGCAGCGATTACGGTCTCATATCCGATGCACCAGCGTGGTGGTTCCTCAACGCCGCCATACCTCGCATCCTGCAGTATGGCAACGACCGCAACAACATACCCTGCTCCTGTTGGTCGACTGGCTGCGGAGAGTTTGATGCTTTCGAAGTCCTTGGCAACGGGGAAGAGAAAGCGAAGAGCACAATACACCGTCAGGGGAATCTTGAGGGGGGCGATTCAAACTACTTCAAGAGGCCAATTGGGCGGACGCTGAAGTTTGCGGTGGTGTGGCATTTCCCGCACATTACGGCGAGGGTGTTGGATGATGATTTCGAGTTTGCAGATGCTTTGACTGAGGACCAGATTGATGCCCTGGTGGCGTATGATCCAGACAGTTGGGTGCACTCGTTGTTTCCTATCGGCGAGTGAGGTCTGTAAAATTTAGCGTAGTAATGTCTATACGTAGCCTTGATCACGATCAATTGCCTTGGAGCCATGTGAGTAGAGTGCTGTGTTGTAAATAGTCTATCGTAGTCTGCTTTTGCTCCAACCAGTCGACCTCAGATAGCGCTTGAACAGTGCAAGGACATTTATCGACATGTCCCACTTCCATCATCAACAAGAGCGAGCCACTAATCAGAGAATTGAGTCCGTATTTAAGACCCTTTACAACTTCAGCGACTGCATTGCGTTACGCAAATGCATGTTATCAAAGCTGCAGGCGCGCTGCGTCAACCTGTTACCTCTCGCTCTCATCTCGCACGGAACGCCCAATCTGTTGAAGTACTCCGAAGGGCGGAGTTTGTGCAGCGCAAGCGTGGGTGGCGGATGACTCGCGCGGCATGTGCTTTCCCAAGACGTTGCGAGAAACCGAGGCAAGATTGCCGCTGGTCTTGCGAAAACCGAGCCACGGCGACCACATCATCGCACGCTTCCCCACGACATTGCGCCTCCCATTCTCCTTCTTGATACCCTTTGCCTTTGTTTCTGCAGCGCGCCAGTTCTGCTCACTCTCTTCGTTGAATTATCTCGCCATCCACTACGCACCCCGGCGAACCCCGCAGACTCGCTTCGCCCAGTCCGGATCCGCGCCTCTTGAGACTCAGGACCCGAGGACCCAGCCTTTTTGACGTCGGCCGGGCATCCGACCTCGACGACATCAGCAGCGCTTTCCACAGCAACAATCGCCCAGCGCTCGACGCAGCGGTGAGGAGGCACAGTTTCCAGACATGTCTGCACCGTCGCCGCCAAAGCCCTGGGAGACGAGCGGAGGCGCAACGAGTGCCTCGGTTGGTGAGTGGCCGGAGTTGCCAGGTGCGCCGATCGCCTCTAACAAACCCACAGGTCTCACAGGCTCGAGCACAACCACACCAATAGCAACATCATCGACGAGCGCACCCCCACCCCTCCCCTCCGTACCAGACACCCTCAGCACAGTCGCAAATAGGAACGCATCGACGTACTCGACCATGAACCGCGGCTACGGTGCCTCGCCATATGGCGGCGGCGCCTATAGCAGCTATTCTTCGCCGTACGGCATGAGTGGCATGGGCGGCATGGGAGGCATGGGCTCGATGTATGGCGGTGGTTATGGCGGAATGTACGGTGGCATGGGAGGCATGGGCATGGGAGGCATGTATGGCGGCATGGGCATGCCTGGCGACCCAAACAACCCACAGAGCCTCACACAGTCGTTCAGCCAGAGCACACAGGCTACCTTCCAGTTGATCGAGAACATTGTCGGCGCATTTGGAGGATTCGCACAAATGCTGCAAAGCACATACATGGCGACACATTCTTCCTTTTTTGGTATGTGCAATACCCGATAGGAGGCTGAGCAAAGCTAACATATACGCAGCCATGGTATCAGTCGCTGAGCAGTTCGGTAATCTGCGGCAAACACTCGGCTCGGTGCTGGGCATC
Organism: Didymella segeticola; assembly: GCA_004522025.1. NCBI lineage: Eukaryota > Fungi > Ascomycota > Dothideomycetes > Pleosporales > Didymellaceae > Didymella > Didymella segeticola. The sequence continues at coordinate 365,886 of SDAV01000003.1, read as the reverse complement.
TACACCGTGATGCGGTGGATACGGACAGCCTTTGCGAAACTCACAGGACGACCGATGCCAGCAGATGCCATGGGCCTGACACCAGCGGGATTCCATGCATTCACAGGAAAGCTGCCAGACGGCTCGCCCGCGCCGCCCAAGCCCTCAAAGAAGCCTTTCTTCTTCTTCATTGCCGCCGTATTCGGATTGCCGTATTTGATGGGCAAGCTCATCAAGGCGCTCGCACGATCACAAGAGGAGGCAGAGAAGCGACGGATGCTGGAGAACCCACAGGCTGCGGCCATCGACCCGAATAAGCTCGAGTTCTGCCGCGCGCTGTACGACTTCACTCCAGACTCCAACATGTCAGGGATGGATCTGGCCATCAAGAAGGGCGACATGGTCGCAGTGCTGAGCAAGAGCGACCCTATGGGCAACGCTTCAGAGTGGTGGAAGTGCCGCTCACGAGACGGCAGGATGGGTTATCTCCCCGGTATCTACCTAGAGACCATCCAGCGCAAGCAGCCCGCGCAGATCACGAGTGGAAGCCAGGCCGGTAGCCCAGCGGGCAGCCGGACACAGACCATGACGAGCAGCAGCGGCGCAAGCAGGACCGCTACCCTCACCGGTAAGCCAGTCGAGGGCCCTCAGGTTGATGGCAAGGCTGGCGACATGGGAGTGGAAAGCTTCCAGAAGGGGGCTTTCTACTCTTGAGTATAGCGATTTTCGCTCCTGTGTTTCTTTCTTTGTACATTGCAATGTCGTGCGCAAGCAAGCGCATCAGTCTCATATTGGGTATTGGCCATTTTGGGTGCGTATCGTCAGCTGGGAAAAGCAACGCAAGGCGCATGGATTTGGGTTGATTAGAGATATCACGTTGCACGAAAGAATGCGGAACATTTTCACCTTGAATACCACGCCTTACCTATGTGCCATGAGTTGGCTGCCAAGCCGGCGTTGCTGTGAGTCGTTCGGCAAGTGGTTCCATGCATGTGGGTCGACGTGAAGCTCAAGCTACCTTTTGCGCAACTTCACAAGCTGCTTCACAAGCTGCTTCACTTCACATTTCGATACTGTCGACCGGGAATGCTTTCACTTGCTCGAGCCTGACATTCCCAGCGTCGGTTTCACTCCAAATTCGCTTCCACGTTCCTTCGGCTGTGACTGCCCCTCCCCCAGATCAGTTGGTGGTAGCTGCCTTATACACGGACTACCCACATACATAAACCCAACAACCCCACCAACAACTTTCCGCTGTCAAGGTCAACCTTGGTCTACTCGTTACATCTTTACACACATCCATCATGTTCGCAACTAGACGGTTAGGCAAGGTAAGGCGCCTCAAGCCGAGGCTCTGAGTCTCGAGCCAACCTCACGTCACTGCGCATAGCTAACTTGCGCCCAGGAGCTTACAAAGGTACACTGATTTGGGCTACCCCTCCACGACTCTCCAAACCACGTTACACACACGCCATGCCACATCGTATGCTGACTGCTTGCTGTAGATGCAGGGTCAGCTCCCGCCTGGGATAACGCTGGTCCAGGCCGACAACTTCGAGACTTGGTTCGTCGACATTCAAGTGCTCGACCCAAATCCGATCTACGCAGGCGAGACCTATAGGCTCAAGTTCATGTTCAGCCAAAGCTATCCCATCGAGGTCCGCTCCTCTCGCCTGTGTCGTGCTGGTTCGTAGCTAACTGACTCTAGGCCCCTGAAGTAGTCTTCGTCAAGGACGACACACACCCGATACCGTGGCACCCGCACATCTACACCAACGGCATCATCTGCCTCGACCTACTCGACCGATCCGGTTGGAGCCCCGTACACAACGTGGAGAGCGTCTGCGTCAGTCTGCAGAGCATGCTCACGAGCAACACGAAGAAGGAGCGGCCGCCGGGTGACGAGAACTTTGTCAAGTACAACACACAGAGGCCGCGAGACATCAACTTTGTCTTTCACGACAATCAGGTTTGATTCAGCCTGAAGGTCTGCGCGGCGAGGAAAACATGTGCAAAGAGAATAGCATCTGCACGGCGTACGGTACGAGGTTTCGTTAAAGGCGTTCTTCCATATGGGTCTAAAGGTCGACAATACAAGTTTGAAGACACTGGCGTTATTTGGCATTTGAGCTTGAACACCCAGAGCTATACCCAGCAATGAACAATACATTCTTGACAAGGGCCAAGGGGAATGGACAACGTGATGAAAGACACGACATGGGCATCACACTGCCACTCGTACCCTGTCAGACCAGGTTGGTCCTTGCCAAACATGGTTGCATCACCTCTCCGAAGCAAGGCGCCGCAACTCGCCTCGGTTGACAACCACGTCCTATCGATAGGCTTACGATCGGCGAATAATTTTTGCGGTTGAAGTCTTGGCAGAAGTTTGCAGTCCGGACAGTTTGGCGCTATGCGGGCGTGCCGCCCACAATTTTTCAGTCTATAAGCGTGTGTGAAAAGCTCCCACCGCCTCCCACCTCCCTCCACCACTCCTCTCTCCCAAAAGTTTTTCAGGTAGTTCCTGTAAAATACATTCAATATGAGCGACGAAGTTTACGAGGGTGCCATTGGCATCGATCTTGGTGCGCACAACCGAACGTCGAAAATTACCCCACAATGGCCGACTGACTTTTGCTAAAGGCACAACTTACTCTTGCGTTGCCAACTACGAGGGCACCAATGTCGAGATCAGTATGCGCCCACCCGTCTAAGCCCCTCAAGACCATCGTCTAACGGTTTTGTCTATAGTTGCCAACGAGCAGGGTAGCTTCACCACTCCCTCGTTCGTCTCGTTCACCAGCGAGGAGCGTCTCATCGGTGAGGCGGCCAAGAACCAGGCTGCCATGAACCCCGAGAACACCGTCTTCGACGTCAAGTGAGTTTTTTGCTCTTCGCAGATGTCGCACACGAGCGTTTTGCTGACCTTTTCAGGCGTCTCATTGGTCGCCGTTTTGACGACGAGACCGTCAAGAAGGACATCCAGTCATGGCCCTTCAAGATCGTCGCCGCTGGCGACTCCCCCATGGTCCAGGTCGAGTACCTCGGTGAGACCAAGCAGTTCTCCCCCCAGGAGATCTCCGCCATGGTCCTCGTCAAGGTACGTTGCGCGAAGTACCAGCCGGGGTGCACTCGCTAATTCGCCCAACAGATGAAGGAGATTGCCGAGACCAAGCTCGGTAAGAAGGTCGAGAAGGCCGTCATCACCGTCCCCGCCTACTTCAACGACAACCAGCGTCAGGCTACCAAGGACGCCGGTGCCATTGCCGGTCTCAACGTCCTCCGTATCATCAACGAGCCTACCGCCGCCGCTATCGCCTACGGTCTCGGCTCCGGCAAGTCCGAGAAGGAGAGGAACGTCCTCATCTACGATCTCGGTGGTGGAACTTTCGATGTTTCCCTCCTTCACATCCAGGGTGGTGTCTTCACCGTCAAGGCCACCGCTGGAGAGTAAGAATTGCTCTACACTTTAGTCAAGAATCAGTCGCTAATTGGTTTCAGCACACACTTAGGTGGACAGGACTTCGACACGAACCTCCTTGACCACTTCAAGAAGGAGTTTACCCGCAAGACAAAGAAGGGTGAGAAACCTTGACTACCTCCACAGCCTGTTTTTTTTGCTGACTTTTCCCCCCCAGACATCTCTGGAGATGCCCGTGCTCTTCGCCGTCTCCGAACTGCTTGCGAGCGTGCCAAGCGTACTCTCTCCAACGCCACACAGACCACTGTTGAGATCGACTCGCTGTTCGACGGTGAGGACTTCAACGCCAACATCACCCGTGCTCGTTTCGAGGACCTGAACCAGAAGGCTTTCGCCGGCACTCTCGACCCCGTTGCCCAGGTCCTTAAGGACGCTGCCATCGACAAGAGCAAGGTCGACGAGATCGTCCTTGTTGGTGGTTCCACCCGTATCCCCAAGATCCAGAAGCTCCTCAGCGACTTCTTCGGCGGCAAGAAGCTCGAGAAGAGCATCAACCCCGATGAGGCTGTTGCCTACGGTGCTGCCGTCCAGGCTGGTATCCTTTCCGGAAAGGCCACCTCCGCCGAGACTGCTGACCTCCTGCTTCTCGATGTCGTTCCCCTCTCCCTTGGTGTCGCCATGGAGGGTAACATCTTCGCTCCCGTTGTTCCCCGTGGACAGACAGTCCCTACCATCAGTGAGTTGAAAAATTGTTTTTCGCTAAGTCATTCGCTAACAAATGTGCAGAGAAGAGGTTCGTAATTCCCCCTCCCACTCCATTCACCGAAACGGTGCACATGGTAAGATGTGCACCGTGGTAAGCTCCCGGAGTCGACATTGGATGCTGGAATTGAGTTCTCACGAAGATTGTATACTTCTGAGAGACGTTTTGCAACTCAAAGTGTTCAGCATCCAGTGTCGACTGCCTCCAGGGTTAGAAACATTTTCCGAGTTTCATGTGCTGACTTTGAGTTTCAGGACCTTCACCACAGTTGCCGATGGGTAAGAATTCCAAAATTGCTTGCATTTGACATTTGCTGACTTCCTCCTAGCCAGCAGACCGTCCAGTTCCCCGTCTTCCAGGGTGAGCGTGTCAACTGCGAGGACAACACCTCCCTCGGAGAGTTCACCCTTGCTCCCATCCCCCCCATGAAGGCTGGTGATGCCGTCCTCGAGGTCGTCTTCGAGGTCGATGTCAACGGTATCTTGAAGGTCACTGCCACCGAGAAGACCTCCGGCCGCAGCGCCAACATCACCATCTCCAACGCCGTTGGTAAGCTCTCGTCGACCGACATTGAGAACATGATCAACGACGCCGCCAAGTTCAAGAGCTCCGACGAGGCTTTCTCCAAGAAGCACGAGGGCAGGCAACAGCTCGAGTCGTACATCTCCCGCGTCGAGGAGATGGTCTCGGACCCCACCACTGCCATCCGCCTCAAGCGCGGCCAGAAGGAGAAGATCGAGGCTGCTCTCTCCGACGCCATGGCCCAGCTCGAGGTCGAGGACTCGACCGCCGAGGACCTCAAGAAGAAGGAGCTTGCGCTGAAGCGCATCGTCACCAAGGCCTTCTCCACCCGATAAACGTGGACGCTTTGGAACAATGACAGGGCTGTCATTGGCGGGGCAAGGCCTGGCCGCAGGTGCAAAAAGGGGGCATATACCCAGACTGCTCGCTGCCTCTGTGCGCTAGCGCTGCGAACGGAGTTTTCAGTGTTTTGCAGCATTTAACGATCGATAGACTTGGTGTGTTTGGTTCTTCCCCTTCCTTTTCCCTTTCCTTTACGGGTTCTCTTTGGGCATTTATGGGGGCCGGCCGCAAAAGTAGTCCATGTATCCCCTCTTCTCACGACGATGCCCTGACGAATCCCTAATGCATGTCTTGCCAAAATGAGCACGCGAAAAGATACAGTCGAGAGCGAAGGAAAGGAAAATTGAATGAACGTTCGATGTTACAATGACTGAAGTCCCACATCTTTTGCCTGTGATGTGATGAATCTTATGCCGTCTCTAGTAGACTTGGACTATTACAATGTGATTTACCTATCCCTTTAATCTACACACACCCCACCCTACTCCATCCCAGCCATCTCCATCCCCGTGTCCACCCCCTCACTAACACCCTGCGTCTCACATCACCTAGACCACCGCCACGGTGACACTTTAAATTTTAGTTGGCAAACTGCCCATCTCCACGTGAGAGCCGCCCAGTATAACACTGAATCCATCACGTGTTTCTTTCGCGTGAGAGTGCTAGAGTGTAGAGTGTAGAGTGCAGTGGAACAGGCGGGCTTCATGACACAAACACGGTTACTACGGTGAAGGACTCGGTTCACGTCGAGCTCGCTCATCATCACTCATCAGATCGCGTCATGAACCATCAATAGCCGTGAAATGAGTATATGCTTTATGCATCGACCCTGAACGACGCACAACTACGCCTTGAACACGCCCTTCTCCACCGCACTCTCCACCAGCTTCTCTCCCGTCAGCACATTCGTCGCCGCAACCACAATCCTCGTGCCCCTCCCTTCATCCCCCGCCGCAGCGAGTTTCCCGCCCACCCACCGCAGCGCCGCTATCTCGGCCCTCGTCACGCCCCCCAGGAAAAACACTACCACTGTTTTCCCCGCCTCGGAGTGGCCCCCCAGCATCTGCCGCGCTTTAAGCGCCTTCTGCCGCGCTGCGTCGCCCGTCTGTGTCTCGCTGAAGGTAGCGCCGCGGATGTACTTTGCCGCGTCGTCGAAGAGCCGGGTGCCCTGGGCGAGCGGGTTGGAGGACAGCGGCGCACCCGGGGCGACGGGTTTGATGGTCTGCGCGAGCGAGGCGCGCATGATGATGCTTTGGACGATGCGGACGCTTAGCGGCGCGTAGCCGGAGAACGTGTACGAGATGTCGTTTGGCTGGGCTTCGTTGACTTCGTCGTCCCAGAGACGCAGCGTTTTGCGGAGGGGAGTGTAATTTGTTACGCTCCCCGGCTTGACGGTTGAGCCTGTGCCGCCGGCTAGGGTGGCGCCGCCGCGGGGCGTGAGAAGGCCCATTTTCTCCAGGGATTGCAGGGTGAGGAGGTGTTGCGGGCCGTAGGCGAGGATGATGGCGCGCTTGAAGGTGTCGAGGTCTTTGGGCCGGATGCCGGCGTTAGTCGTGCTTTCGAGACATAGCAGGCGCAAAATTGTGGGCAGAGGGGTGCCGCGGTCGATGAGCTCAATTATGAGATCGTGTTGCGTGGATGGGTCGGCGCCTGAGGTGAGGTTTTGCTGGACTTCAAGGGTGCGCGTGAAGGCGTCTGTGCGGGTGTGTTTGATGATCTCCTCGGCGAGAGAGGTGTGCAGTTTGAGGCTGGACTGCTCGGCTTGATAGCCGGGGAGACGGGCGACAAAGTCACGTAGTTCTGCGGTTGTTTTGGCCGCGAGGCTGTTGCGCTCCGTGCTGGACTGCAGACGGCGGGCTACTTTGTTGAGGAGAGAGCCGACAATGGCAAAGTTGGCGTCGCCGAGCTCGCTGTACAGACTATCTTTGGGGTCAATCAAGATCTTGCGCTTCATGCTCGTAGATGCTGAACCCGTCTGGCCTGGCTGCGGTGCAGCGCCCCCGACGATTGAGGAATCGACTTCGGTTTGGTTGGCAGAGATATTGAAGACTTCATCGATGAGACCCTCGTATGTCAGTTGAGTCAGCAGCACTGTCGGGAAGTCGACCTCTCTATCTACAATAATCAAACTGTCGATGGTCGTGCTAGGGGCAAGACCGAGAAAGGAGGGGCTGGTGTTGCTTGGAGTCTCTCCTGCTGCGACTTCGGTACGCATCCGGATGAGAAGGTCAGCCAGTCGCTTTCCGTTGTCTCCTTTACCAATGATGCGCGGGAAGAGGCCATATTTGCTTTGCTGCAGCATGAGTGCTTTTGCAGCTAGGTAGATCGGTGTTGGATCTTTACGCTAGGGAGGGTCAGTGGATGTCAATCGACATTAAAATATGCAAACGCACTAGATATAGGTCCGACACAGTATCGTCAAGCTCAAGAGACAGGACATCGTCGGCCAACGGCACAAAGAAGAGAGGCCACTCGCTGACACTGGCCTCGCCCAGCACACCAGCTTCCTCAAGCAACTGGTCCGAGACAATGGTGCGCCTCGGCACCCAGAAGATGGAGAACTCATGCTCAATCTCGCTCTCTCTCCGTATGCGTTTTATTTGATCTGAGCGCGTCAATTCCATTCGCAGGAAGAGGATCTCAAGAAATCACACGAATACACACATACCAGCAACCCGCATGACCGTCCTCGCCTTCTCGCCTCTCACAAGAAACACAACATTCCGTTGACTCGCATCGACATTATCGTTTTCCAGGAAAAACGGCCGATCAACACCATACTCCTGGAGCGTCGAGAACTTGACCAGCAAATTCAGCGGGCCAGCTAATGCCTTTTCTAGGACTAGATTCTTCTTTCCTCGGATCTGATGTGTTTTGTCAGATTTCTATTGTTTTCAAAACGCGCTGATTGCGGTCTGGCTTGCTTACACTTTCTAGCAGGAGGAGCAGATCGCGGCGCGCCTTTTCGGTGATTTCCGCGGCATTGAAGGGCGCTGCGGGCGCCATGTTTGGAGGTCGTCTTTTAGGCGGCGGATGAAATACGGTGTTACCGTGGGAACATGGTAATGGAGATCTTGCTTGTTGATGTAGGTGCTGATGGTCGCGAGACGTCGGTGATGTAGCACGTGCGCACAAAGCTTGGCGGTGTGTAAACAGTTACACGATGTGAATATGGTCACTCGCTCTACTTTAAGGATAATCATGCTTCTTGAGGTATGCAACTTGCAACCTTGATTCGATTTTGTACTATGCTATTGTTCACACATTTCTGCCAAGACATTTACAACTCATTATGCTCGGGAGCGTCATCGAGAATCTCCTCAACCTTGATCTGGATGGGCTCCTGCTCGGCAACCTTCACGTTTACAGGCTCCTGTGTACCAGATGCGATCAAGGACTCGGGGAGCTTCTCCTTCTTTCCCTCGCCCATGCGGATAGCATCGACCCACGACTCGACCTCTTGGGCGCCAAACTTGGTGCTGGAATACTTCTTGTACCAGGCGCGCTTACCGTGGGTTGCAACGAGGTGGAAGGTGTTGTCGGTGCCGAGGCTCAGCTCGGATCGAAGCTTGTCCGCAAGAGGGTTTGAAGGCGGTACGGTGACGAAGGGGAAGAGCTTAGCGCCGTGCTTCTTGTGAATAGCTCCCAGGGTAGTGATGACGGACATGGCAGACATGGCAGCGTCGGTGCCAACGTCTGGAGGCAGGAGAGCCAGGATACAAGTCTTTGCTTGCTCGTTGAGACACAAAGACTGGAGCTCGGCGGCATCTGCGATCGAAGGAACAGACGGCTTCACATCCCCAACGGGAAGCTCGACAGGGTCTGGGGTGTCGTCGGTCTTGATGTTAGGATTAGGAGACTCTGACGCGGCGATGGGCTCCTCGACGGTCTCGTCTGTAGCGGACGCAGCAGCGGAGGATGAATCGGCGGACTTGTGGGAAGCTGACGCCTTGGCGAACTTGCTGGATGACTTGGACTCCTTCTTGCTGTCCTTCTTAGCCTTGGGCTTCTTTCCCTTGGGGCCAGGGCAGTCAGGGTTGGGCGGCGCAACTTGGGAGAGGAATTCGACCATAGCCGCCTTCTCGACCTTGCCCTTATGCTTGATGGGGTCCTCTGAGCCAGCTGGAACCAAGACGAAGGAGGGGAAGTCGGTGACGCCATACTTGTCGACAGCAGTCTTCTCAGACTTTTTGATCTGTGCCACGGAGATGATGCCGGCGAAGTCAATCGCAAGAGCCCTCATGGTAGCGGTGACGACACCCTTGTCGCTGAAGAGGATGGCCTTTGCGGAGTCCTTATTCTCCTGCAGCCACTCGTCGAGGTTCTTGTCGGTGACCCTCTTGACAAGGTTGGGCACCTTGTCCTTGACGGCGTCGACAATGCCCTTTGCCGAACGCGGGCCCTGGTAGTCCTCGACGGTGGGCTTTCCGGGCTTCTTGCCGGGGCGTACGATCTTGAGAGTAGGGAAGCCCTGGACGCCCATTTGGCCGCAGAAGGGCTTGTTCATTTCCTCATCGCAGTTGACGGCGGCGACTTTGGCAATGCCGGCGAGGGACTGGGCAGCCTTTTCGTAGGCTGGCTTGAGGTTCTTGCAGTGACCGCACCATGGCGCGTAGAACTCGACAATCTGAGCGAATGTGAGTAAGGCTGTCATTGTTGCTTTCAACGCGCAGAACGCACCGAGGTGTAGTTTGACTTGGCAATGACTCTGTCGTAGTCGGTGCCTGCCAGGTTGAGCACGCCCGACTTCTTGCTGTACATGCTCTCGGCCTGCGCATTGAGCGCCAGCGCAGCCGTGGCGGCGAGGTAGGTGGAGAGGCGGACCATGGCAGCGTGCGTGAACTACTATGGTGTGTCGGTGAAGGCGGATTGGGGAGACAAATAGAGAGAGTCAGCAGCCAGTGCTTTGTGTTGCGGTGCTCACATAATTACTGCAAGTTGTCCTCAAGGCTGCTTGTTCCGTGAAGCTCAAACAGGTGCCCATAGCTTCGAGTGCGGGGCGAGCAGGGATCTGTAATATCAGCTGGGGCCTATGACCACATCATGTACTGTACCTATACCTATCACACACACACACACACAACCCCCACCAACTCGACACAACCATGGCTGATGCGGTACCTGCAAAGCTCAAGCCGCTGCAGCTTGCGCCCTTTGCCAAACGGGCTGCGCAGCTCGAGCGCTTCAAGCCTATCATCACGTACTGGCTGCGATTCCACATTGTCAACAAGATCATTGCTGCTGGCCTGCACTCGGCTGACGCAGAATGCACCACCTACACGACCGACCTGATGGAGAAGCTGGAGCAAACCAAGGCAGACATGCCCGGCGAAGATGCGCTGCTGGACGATGTCGCCGCGAGCGCATACTGCGAGCAGTTCGCGCTGCAAACGTTGGCCAAGGGCGAGAGGGACATGGCAGACAACACCGTCACCGCTACGACGGCAGACACGCTCATGGCCGCCTCAACCTTCCTCGATCTTCTCAGCGTCTGGAAGCAAGACGACCCAGAAACGGCCTCCAAGACAAAGTTCGCAAAGTACCACGCCCTGCGCATCATCAAGGCCATCAAGGCCGGCGAAGACCCAAATGCTGGCAATCCTGTGCAGACGCAAGAAGAACAGCCGCCAGCGCCGCCGCTACTCGACCCGGCCGACCCAGAGGTCCAGAGCATCAACCAGGGCTCCTCACACCAGCCATACGTCGAGTCGGCGCCCAACACTGACGCACAGCCTTCACCAAGCTTCTCAGCGCCAGCTCTCTCGCCTCCACCCAACCTACCAGCAGCCCCCACTGGCTACACGTCCAACGCACATGACGATGTCTCTCCCATCTCCCAGCCAGCGACATCGCGCCAGGGCTCCGTCGTCTCAGTAGGCGGCGGATACTTTCCTAGGACTGATGCACCGCCCACCTTCACCTCAGACACGACCGCCCCTAATCTGCCCACAGCACCTTCGACCGAGGACGATCCCTTGACAGTCTCCCTGGGAAGCCCAAGTGGCGCGGCCACCGCGACACCACAAGCCTCTGGAGCACCAGACCCATCCAGCTTCTATCAGAATCCTCCATCGCCTCCACCGGCTGCGCAGCCACCACTGGCCTCTCCACTCAACCCATATGCATCTCCGCCGCAGCAACCACAGCAACACTTGCCTGCGCCTTCGTCTCAGGCCCCTCAGCAGCCATACCACATGCCTCAGACGACCCCTCCCTCCCAGCAGTACTCCTCTGCGCCACGCCAAAATCCCTATGCTCAGCCAGCAGCACCGCCGCCACCACCACCAGCAGCAGCAGCAGCAGCACACTCATCGCAGGGACCGTTCAGAGACGACGAGGAGTCGATTAGGCAAGCGCAGAAACACGCCAAGTGGGCCATCTCGGCGCTGAACTTTGACGACGCGGCGACTGCAGTGAAAGAATTGCGGATCGCGCTGCAAGCGTTGGGCGCCCATTGACCATGTTTTTTTTTTGCCCGTTCTGTCGTTTCATCGAACACCATATGTATTCATAGAGAGAGAAGTTGTCGCTGTATACCCCTGATGTCGTATAGAATATATTCTCAGGCTTCAACACGAGACGGATCTTCAGCATGGGGAACTTGGGGTGACGTGTGCCTTCTTGCTCGCCCTGAGCAATGTTCGCAACGTGGCAATCGACGACATGTGTGCCCCTCTCGACGTCGGTCCGGTTTGACCGGAAGCCACACTGCCACAGTCGCACTGACAAAAGTCCCAGCAGAGACACGGCGAAGACATTGCGCTCTCTCGATCGTCTCCACGGACAATGGGCCCCTCTCTCACCGATCTAGGCACTGCCGGCAGAATCAGAGTCAGCAAAACCTGCAGCCGCCGCCAAAGCAGAGAAAACTCAGAGACACGTCAAGTGTTGAATCTTGTCCTTCTTGGCCCGCATGTGCAAATTACAGGACGTGACGACGCTTGAGCAGGCAGCCAACAGTCGTTCGGTTCCTGGCCGCATAGCGAGAGCTAGCAAAGTTCCAGCCCGGGTACTGGTGGCTAGCTGCCGGTGGATCCACACTCAGGTTCCGCGCGCCTGGGCTGACTGATTGCCCCACACGATACCACTTCACAACTAGGAATTCTGCATGCGCTGTTGCACAGCTCGAAGTGCCATGTCTTGCACTGACAGCGCGCATGACCGGGCTGACGTGTGTGGATTGCGCAGTGTGGAGTGCGCAGTGTGCAGTGCGAAAATCGGGACGCGCTGCAAAGGCCGTTGGCCGTTCCTGAAAACCGGCCGGTTCCTGAATAATAGGTGTGGTTCCTGCATGCAGAAGACAGAAAGTCAGCGAATCCGAGGTCGAGAACTAGCAAAATCCCTCATACTACTGCAGACATGACTGCGTCAGGACTCGACATTCGCTCGAGAACTGCAGTTGAGCAGCATGCCCAGCCGGACTCTGCACGTTTGTCCTTGAAACACGAGACAAGCCGCCGATGGCTCACGCCAATTCACGCCAACACTCCGCCCGGACAACGTGCAGGAGCTGGACCTGCGGGCCGTGCTTTCATCTCCGATTCATGGCAACTATATAGAAGCAATGTAGGTACTCTGAGTTGGTTTCGAATACAGCAAGACACTCTTTTGTCACTACACTCATTCCTTTCAAAGTACGGTGCTTCACTCTTTTCAGCACCAGTCACTCCTTCCAAACCAAAATCAAAATGTCTATCAAGTCCACTCTCTTCATGGGCCTTGCTGCCCTCGCCGCTCTCACTGAGGCGGCTCCCACCAAGCGTGCCTCCGCTGGCAAGCGTGGTCTTGCATTCCCCAAGCAGAACAACGGCGTCGCCGGCTCGACTTACACTCAGTTGTTCAAGAACTACGACCAGATCACGTGGATGTACGACTGGGAGGCTGTCATCGACGGCACCCCCGTCTCGGGTCTTGAATACGTGCCCCTCCTTCACTCTAACCAGGAGTGGTGCACATCCGGCTGGTCCAACAATGTCGCCAACGCGCAGAAGAACTACAACGTCAAGAGCGTGCTCTCCTTCAACGAGCCCGATCAGTGCGGGTACGTCCCTCTATCTCCCCTCACATATCATCATGCTAACCCCACCCAGTGGCGGTGGCTCCTGCATGTCCGTCTCGGACGCCGTAACTGCCCACAAGCAGTTCATCCAGCCTCTCGCAGGCAAGCTGCAGATCGGCTCTCCCGCCGTCACAAACGGCGCCGGCGCCGACAAGGGCATCAACTGGCTCAAGTCCTTCATGGCCCAGTGCGCCGACTGCCAGATCGACTTCGTCGTCGCCCACTACTACGCCTGGGACCACGCCGAGGACTTCAAGAACTACCTCATCAACTTCCACAAGACCTTCAACAAGCCCGTGTGGGTCACCGAGTTTGGCGTCACAGAGGGCGATGCGCCTGCCTTCCTCAAGGAGGTCCTTCCCTGGATGGATCAGCAGGAGTGGATTCAGAGGTACGCGTGGCACATGGCTGCGCCGACCACGAATGCAGGAGGGCTCAAGTTCTTGCTTAACGAGGCCGGTAGCGCGCTGAACGAGGTTGGTGCTGCTTTTGCTTCGTAGGCGGATGTTTTCGTAGGCGCTGGGGGGGTTGTTTGTCGGGGAGCGCGTAGCGAAACAGCGGCTTTTTTTTCGCTTCTTGGATACCCGTTATAGAAATCATGATTGTTCGCTTCACATTCACATTCATTTTCCTATGATATGTTCCTTGTGTTTCTTTGGCCATGTGGAGCATGCGTGATATGCGGTGGTTTCCAAAGGCTGGGGTTGTGATTCGCTGTCACATGGGCATTTCCCTAATCCTCAGCCCAGCGCGTCACAACATGTGGCTTCGGCGTAGACTTCTTCGATCCAAAACAATCCGCCTAGGGGTCTCACTTGATTCTTCATTTAAGAGAGAGAGAGGGAGAGAGACTGTTGACTGGAACCTCATAAATCACCCTTCCTCACTGCTCAGAAGCATATCGAATTCGATGTATGCGCTTCGAAGCACCAGCCATGTATGTACTTTAGGTGCATTTGAACAAAGTGGCAGGTTTTTATTAACATGGATTCTGTAACTTTGCTTATTCAGACAGAAGAGCGCAGACGCAGACAGACATTTTGTTCCTTACGTTTGTTTTCAAGGATGACGGCACATCGCAAGCATCTGTATGTATTTCGATACATGGTAGAAGAAGACACGTTGGGAGATAGACAAAGCTGTGGGTCGTAGACGCTACGCTGGAGCCACGAGGCGTGCTGTATGAACACTCGTCGGGGGATTGGGACATCAGGGACGGTAAGGGATGCTTCGATGCGACGGCGCAGGAGAAGACAGAGACCCCGCATAGTAATAGACGTGAGCGTTTTAGCGTGCAAGGCTGCTTCCGCGGCTCCTAGCAAGACTTTCGATGCATGCAGAGAGCGAGACACTATCCTTCCTGGCTGAACTTTCGAGAGGAGAGGCTGCGACGGACATGGAAATGTATAGTGTCTTCTTCTGACTGTTGACTCTTTATGTTGATGACGAAGGAGTCTGGAAGATGAAGTCTGCAATTTAAAGTCGTTGGAGAGTCTCGAGGGAAGGGTAAATGCCATAGACTGGACGGCGAACATCTCATTTGGGCCACGGTAGTTTGACGCGATGTGCTTCGTGGCTCTTAGGGGGCTGGAAATACACTCAGCATGACAGAATAACGTATCTCCTTTGATAGTCAAAGATATCGTTCTTAACCGACTTGTGCGGTTGCCAACACACCATGGTTGGAGTTTGACTTTGAATTTCGTGCGTCTGCCATTTGCCAAATCGTTTGCGTTTTTTCAAGGATGCAGAACTCATAGGGACATGGCATCGCATTTGGGACGTTTTGTCGGAGCACCGAGAATCACATGCAACACCATCTCCACCATTCAAAAAGTCGCGGTGCTCAACGTGGGTCTTTGAGGTGCCAGATTGATAATTTTTCGGTAATGTGCAGTAGGTGTCGTGGAGGAGATTGGATGCCGCTAGAGATAGAGATTTAGATAGAGAGTTAATTTGAGGTAGCATACATGTGTCAACCGTCGCACATGCCTGTTGATAGATCGAGTGTAAAGAGGCACTCAAGTTCAGACATACACCGCACAGTGAACATTTTCTTGCGTGTCAGTCGACAGAGCCGCGTTTTCCAGACGCAGACGAAGAGACACATCATAAGGCCGGTCCACCTTTCGGTGTGCATCGAAGATGTTTTGAAAGGAAGTGGATATACTCAGAAGATCAGGAACTTTTCGATAGCGCGATGGTGATCAAGAGTGACCATCAAGGGGCAGCATCGATACAAGCACACATGAAATAGTACCTAGTATTTGGTAGTCCGTTCAATAGCAACACCCAGCTGTCCCAGAGGCTTTTGGCATGGGCTGCTCAGTTGTACACTTTGGTCGCATATTAATTATCGATCTGCGAACAACTAGTAAAAACACAGCGAAGAGCGAACTGTATTTCAATGAGTCTAAGTAGTACAGCACATGTGTGTGAAAAGAGACGGTGCATCAATATGATGGAATTGCCGAGGCGAGAGTGTGGAGGAGAGAACACAAATTAAGCATTTGAGACGTACCTGAAATTTTTCCCAACATCGAGGAAGACCTAAAAATTTGAGTTTCAAAGACTGTTGAAGCGTGAGAACGTGGTCGAAGGCACTCCGATTGCCATCCAATAGGGTCGATGTCACTGTCCTTCACCAGCTCTGGATCTCATGCTCTTCCGAATCGGCTCACGTCAATTCCGCCACCAACTCACTCAGTCTAGGAACGTCATAACGTCCGATTCGCGAGCCGTACCTGTTCGTCATAAGCCACACCTTGTAGCCTTCAGCAAGGGATACGCCCCACGTCGTCATTAGCGGTCTTCAGCTCGCGCAGCTCTCACCATCGCGGACCCCAAGACTAGATGCGGAGATGATAGTAGGCCGAGGTCTACCGGTGTGCTGATGAGTTTCCCTCACGTCATTAGACTTACGCACGATTGTATGTCCAGCACGCATTCACATTTGCAAAGGCCAAGGCTCGAGGGACCTTAATCGATGGTGGCACACAATGGATTCCGGGCAGTGCTCGCTATGCTTAGACCAACTGCGGCTTCTACAACATACATGTGGCAAGCGAAAAGGCCACCAACAACAGGAAGACCCTGCTAAAGGCAATGAAATCTCCGTCTTCAGCTTTTGTAACAGAAGGGCAATGAACGTAGCACACTGCACTAATCAGAGCCTCGGACCATATCAGAGGCCCTTGCCACCGTCTGGCAGATATATTTGGTTCCCCGCAAGTGGCTGCAGGTCACATTACGATTGGTATAATCAGTTCTGAAGTTTTGGTACTCAGAAAATCCTTTGGAGTCTTCCGATTGGCGGCAACCGCACATTTCGATATCGAAGATGCAGGTCGGAGGCACAGTCAACGTCCAAAATCGTCAAATCTTGCAAAACGCCCAGCTGAGTAAGTCTAGGGAAATCAGAGACAGCCCCATCAAGCCAAGGGATATGCCGTACAGCCTGCCCACCTGTGGCATGTAAGACGTGCTGCAGCTGTGCGTCTGTCTTCACAAGCTCGGAGCAAGCAGTCTGCTTCTAGCTCTCAAGCCTTAGCTTCACCTTGTTCATCTCTGATCCAACACATAGGACCTGCATCGCCCCAGCCTTCGATTCTACGAATCAGGTATCGCAGAGCAACCTCCTCCTGGGCATACGGAAAATGTACATTCAGCCTCAGAAACTCCAACGAAACCCCCGATGACAGTGAGAAAATATGAGCATTGAAACAGATATAGCAGGCCCCTTGGTGGTTCAGAACTCGGGAAAATGGCTTGGAAATGATGGACAATGGTCCACGTAAGACATATCGAACTGCTACAAATCGAGTACGTCGCTAATACCTCCCAGCTTCTACGTGCACGCGGGTACACCACCACAACACTTCCAAGTCTTGCCGTCGCTTAACAGCCAGACAATCTACATACCTCAAATCACTGATTGTGAGAGCACTCCCGTTACCAACTGCAGTGCCTCGCGTGGTGCAGAAGCGCTCGCATCCAACTCTAGTGTCTCATCTGGCGCGGCCCACGGCTTCCAACCCAACGTATCGTCCACATGGCAGGAGATAGGTCAGTATGATCTCGAGCCAGGCACAAAATTTGCGCTTGAGGGAACCAGCCTGTACGGATACGACAAAGCGGGTATCTCGTTCGTTGGCAACGCGAACGACAACCTGACCCTCGTTCAACAAGCAGTGGGTGCCTACTCAACACCAAGTGCACTTGGCCTATCTCGACTCTGGCTGGGAAGACTTGGCCTTTCAAAATTTGACATGACAATCGACAACACAAATCGACCCGTATCGTTCCTGCATGCGCTGAAACAACAAGGACATATACCAAGTTTGTCATTTGGCTACCAGGCCGGTGCTGCGTACCGTGAGTATCTACACCTTGAGAGAAATTGCCCTAAATTGCTGAATCGTAACCAGAATACAATAAGACGGCCGGTAGCCTCGTGCTCGGAGGGTACGACAAGTCTCGCAGGTCGAACGACACGGTTACCATTCCTTCAGCAACCGATCTCATTGTGGGCGTGCAAAGCATCACCGCACAACTGCGAGGTGGTTCTATTACAGTACTCAATTACGGTGTCCTAGCCGTTCTCGATACTGCCGTCCCTGAGCTGTGGCTCCCACAGAATGTATGCGATCAGATTGCATCGGTACTGAACCTCACATACCATGACGACACAGGACGATACACTCTTACGGACGAGGCACACAACGCTCTCCAGTCACTCAACGGGTCTTTGGAGTTTAGAATCGGGTACGATAGACACGTGGACCCGGCAATTATCATCAAAATCCCCTACAGGGCTTTCGATCTTCAAGCCTCGTGGCCAATCTTCAACACGACTACAAGGTACTTCCCGCTGAGAAAGACTGGCAATAAGACGCAATATGCGCTGGGTAGGGTCTTCTTACAGGAAGCTTACCTTGTCGTAGACTGGGAACGCGATGTGTTCGAGCTCAGTCAGGCCATTTTCACCGACCCCATGCCGGAACCGAACATCGTCACCATACAACCTAACAACAACCAGACCGCTGCTTCCAGCGGTGAGCAGAGCAGAAAGGACATGTCCTCTGGAGCGATTTCCGGCGTAGTCATTGGAGCTGTCCTCCTCATAGCCGTCATTGCTTCTGGGTCATGGCTTTGGCGGCGCAGGCGAAAGCAGAAGAAGCAAGAGAAAACACCAGACACGATTCACGTGCTGCAGGGCCACGGGAAACAAGGCCCAGCCGAGCTGGCTTTTGAGGCTAAGATCGAGGTCGAGGGAGTTCGCAACCCTCGCTGGGAGATGTACGCGCCACCAAAACCACACGAGCTGGGTGCCTTTAGTGGCGAAAATGTCCGTTTCGAGGTGTTTGCGCCACCGGTCGTGCATGAAATGGGCGATACTAGTGTGAAAGACGATGGGTTTCCATCCTCCTGACCCCAGTCTTCAGCACAAGTTGTAAGGAACTAGACTCGAGCAATAGTGCTTTAACCCTGGGCGGTCACTTTAGTCACGATAATTTTGGACTGTAAACCGTGGTTCCTCGTGCCCAGATGGGTAGCAGCTGATCACCCAGCTTACAGTTTGGTTGAAGTTTAGATGTATTGAATTACAGTGCTCTATCGCCAGTCCATGCTCGCTTGAAATCATGATGCTTCAACGCCAGCTCGCTCGCCTAAAGGTGCTATATACAACAGACATTAGTCAAGCCTAGTCTAGGACGCTCTCGCCAGCCTTGGATGCATCCTTAGCATCCTGGGTTTGGGTCTTCTTGACATCGACCTTCTGTGCCTCCTCTGTGACTTCTTCTCCGCTCTCATCGTCGTCGTCTTCCTCGCTTGTCTCCTCACTACTGCTCTGCTTTGGCTGCGAATTAGGAGCTGCGATTTTGCCCTCTGTAGACTTGGTCTCTCCCTTCTTGTCCGCAACCTCAGCCTTCTTGTCCCCAGACTTAGCCTTCTTCTCATCTTCGCTCTCTTCCTCATTGCTCTCCTCCTCACTACTCTCTTCCTCACTACTCTCTTCCTCACTACTCTTTTCATCCTGCTCACCCTCTTTCACGCTCGCCCCAGCTTTTGAGGCATCTTTTGGATCTTGGATTTGTGTCTTCCCTGACGTCTTCTCTGTGGTGGAGTCCTCACTGCTCTCTTCGGCATCGGTGTCACTTTCTTCCTCTGAGACCTCCTTCTTTGCCTGTGTTTCTTTTATGGGCCCAGCTGATAACGCAGGGTTCTCTGCATCGTCATGCATCGAAGGCGGCGCGTGAACAGGCTTCTGTTGCTCAAGCTTGGGTGCTGCGCCAGGCGTCTGAGGGAGCGGGATCGAACGCGGGGAGAGAACACTTGGAAGCTCAGTCTTCTTGGCCGCCCCCTCGCTCTGTTGGGATGTAGGTGTGTTTGGCGACTTGGGAAGCGGGGTTGATTTCGGGCTGAGGACATCGGCGGGACTCTTTGCGTTCGTCTTCTCCGTCAGAAGTGGATTTGTTGTCGAGATCTTGACCGGCGTGGGCTTTTTGCTTGCTGCAATCTTCGCTGCCTCAGCCCCCATTTGTCTTATCGCAAGGTTCTGCTCTGCGCTTGCAATAGGTGTATTCTCCTTTGCTTTACTGCCACCAACGGCACCCAGCGAAGAAAAGAGCGAATCCCCTGACTGCCCAAATGAAAAGCCACCAGGCAGAGCTCCAGCTAGCGGTGGCGGTGTCTTGCTCGGCGCTGGTTCGAAGAGGGAGGTGGGCTTGGGAGGATTGGCGGTGAAGGCTGTATCAACACCTAATGCTTCGTGCAGCTCATCGTACTCGTTCCACTCCTCGATCTCTTCAATGCCCTATGTAACTTTGTCAGTTTTTGTAGCACCCGAGTCTTGCCGTAATACTCACGCCGAGTACATATCCTTCCTTGACTAGCAACGGAAGCTTCTTGCCGGATGCGCGCCGCTGGAAAAGCTTCTTGCCCAATTCATGTGTTGCTGTATCAAGACCGATAAAAGGGATCTTATTTGCTTTCAGGATCGTTTCGATACGTGAGGTCGCAGTGATGATGTGAGAAGAACCGGCCGTCAGGGACGTGAAAAGGTAGATGTTGGGGTCTTTGTCGAAGACAGCGAGCTCGGCCATACTGGGCGGTGTACGGAGCTTTGAGAGATAGTGGGATAGCTTCCGGTTATGACGATAACACTGGCGGAAGATGAGGAATGTCAAGTACGGTATAGTCGAGGGCAAAAGGGTCTGCTTTTGTTTGGGTCAGGTCAAGGGGTTTCAAGATGAGGGACGCCGAGGCGGTGTTTGCAAGACAGTCGTGGCGCGCCAGGTGCCAGAACCCCACTCTGCAGGGTCCAAGTCAGGAGCTCCACAAACGTGCATAAGAGGAACAGTAAAGTTATGAGGTTCAATTGCAGAATGTAATCCACCATGTTAGATATTACCGCGAAGCGTGTTTCTAATCGGTATCCCAAATGAATCATGTACGTTTAAAATGTTGCTACGCATCAACCGCCTGAGCTCCTCTTCCAACCAAAGCGTTCATCAAGGCGTCGCGCACTTCGAACTCCTCGAGAACTGCGCCAAAGCTATTTCATTTTAGTGGATGCTCGCTGCGCAAAGCTCAGACAAACTCACCCATAACAGCGCACTTTGGCGAGCAGTTCCCCCTTGATGGCGCCGACCTCCTCCTTAGTGAGCGTCTTGAAGTTTTGGTCTTTCAAGATCATGACCCACGCCATGATGGGTGTAATCTCGCCATCGAGGGGTAGCCTGGCGCTGAGGTCAAGGAGCTTCATCAGGTCCGGCATCGCGACGTCTGGCATCTGGTGAGGGTACTTCTCCTCCGGATGATTCGCAATGTGCGAATCGGGAGGCGCCGTGGCCATGAGTGCGTGTCCGCTAATCGTTTCTTCCGCGTCATGGGCACGCACCATTAGGTATTGCATATGGTCCATGCAAGGGCGCTCGAGACTGTAAGTCGGGACAGTCAGATAGGGAGCGGGTCAAAGTAAAGAAATAAGACGTACGAAGGATGATGAACGAAGGAGAAAAGTGACGTAGCGGGCGTGATACATTATTGTTGGGGTGGAGGAGAAAGGTAAGGCGTTCGGTCGTACGTTAAGACGAAGTCAACACCGATCTGGTCATAATCCAGTCCGTTGACTTGTTGATTGGGTTGCATAGGTTGCGCATGCATTGACTGCGGCATCATCATGTCGTGCGAGAATGATCCGTTTCGGTGGTGAACGCTCGGCGGTGAGGTGTACCCAGTCGATGCAGAGCCTGGCCCGTATCCAGACACACTTCCGTTGGAGCTGTATGCTGAACTTCCTACATTGACCGCGAGGCCGTTGTGAGGACTTGCAACGGTATCAAATGCGATTCCGTGAGCCATGAGGAGTTCCTTCAATCGACGGTTCTCTTCAGCAAACTGGTCTCGCTCTCGACTTGTCGTGCCGAACGTCTCTTTTAGGCGAAGGACTTCTTGCTCGAGAGCTTTGATATACAGCTCTTTCCTCTCGCGGTGTGTTCTGGACAATCAATGAGCGCACGTACTTCGAGACTCGGCACCAACGTACCTTTGTGCTTGTCGATTCAGCTCTTGACGTCTAGTCAGAGCTGGTTTGCTGTCAGGCTTGGGACCTCTCCGTTTCGGAGTCTGTCCATCTGCACAGTGTCAACTAAGAAGCGACAGCTGCAATACATAGCGCGTACCTCGTGTTGTCTTCTTCTCAGTCAGATTCTTGAAGAAACCAAATTGTGCAAGTGGGCTCTTTGAGTCGCTGCCTATTGATGACCATTGCCCTTTGCTCTCCATAGCAGACACAAAACCTATCGAGCTATCTCTCCTATCACCCTCCAGCGGACATAGCGAAGGCCGGCGGGAGATGGGAGAGGGGTACTCGATAGCAGTGCCGCTTGAAGAGTAACCGGGCATCATGATTAGCGAGTCTGACCAGGGTGTTTGTAGAGCGTTTGACATGAAGAAGGAGTGGCCGCTGATCGAGAATAGAAATTACAGTAGGAGTGTGTGGTAGTGCTTCCGACTGGTACGGCAGAGGCACGAGCGCGTATATGTAGGATGAGCATGGTACACGGAGAGAGTGCATGGACGCTGACGCCCGGTAGTCCGGTAGCCGTGGGGCGAACAGACAAATCTTCTGCTGATGTCGGTACAGACAGTCTTGGCGAGACCTGACTTGTCTCTACAGCATGTTCGCGAGTGCGAAAGAGAGGAGGGGCGAACAGGTGCTTGAGCAAGTGACGAAGGACAGGAGACCGCATGGGTCGCCGGAGACAGCATGAAGCACGGAGCGCAGCCGAAACAAGAAGACCTCAAACGTAGGAGGAGCAAAGCATAAAGTAAGTTGAGAGTGTACTCACCACTGCCACTGTTGTAGTCCATGCCAGGATCGGGCTTGATAACGGTCGCCATACTGCAGTTGTTGCAGAGATCAAGAGGACGACTAGCAATCTGACGACAATTTGGCTGATATTGCTCGTATAGAATGCGCCGAGCTTGAGTTGACACGTACTAGAGGCTGTCAATCAACGTTCAACCCCTGTGCACATCCAAAACATACACAGAACAGTTACTACCGCACTTTTCAGGTGGAGAAGTAGGACCTGGCTAACGGAAAACTCGAGACTACAGAGACGTAATCAGGACCAATGCTGATGGAGCCTCTAGGCTACGATGATGTATGCGATCAAGTCTGGAGGGTATAGAAAGATTGGAGGTGGCAGGGTGTGGTAGTGGCTGAGGTGTAAACGAGACGGGAGATGGTGCTGTTCGCGTCGCAGGTGGGGGATCAAATACAGCGATTGAACACCAAAATGGACGAGCGGGTTGTGGCCAAAGAAAAGCCTCGGAAGAAACTCTGGTACTTACGTCGCGATCGTTAACGCGGTCCAACGGGCTCAATAATGCGTTGCGCGAACGAGTTCATCGGCGCAAGGAGCACAGCCCCAGCTGGAGATTTGGAATTCAGATTCGTCTGAGTACGTGCGGAACGAGCCGGCGGGCACTGGGTCGATCTGATTGATCAAAGTGAGTGAGCCGGAGGTAGGGCGTCGCCTCCGGTGGTCTTGACGAGTAGACTTGCGGCTCTGTCGTGGTCTAGAGGCGGTCGCTGACTTGGACGGCGACCGCTCGTGTCAAGCGCAGCACTTGGACTCGATGCAGGACGCAAGGAACTTGACAACAGCAGCGGCCGTAGTTCAGTGAAAGGAGCAATCGAGCTGAGGCCACGCAAGACACAATCTGTGCTTTTGATGCGGAGGGCTGATCGCTGACGGCCGGTCTGGCCCTGTTGCATTCGTTGCATTCGGAACAAGCCTTGTGCGCCACGACGATCTCGCCCCCTTGACGTCCACTTGCAGACATGACGCTGCCCAGCCCCGAGGTTTATCGGGCCCAGTACTTCCGTTCACAGCAATTTCCCATCACGTGGTCGTTCCCCGGATTTACGAGATGACGGAAGGAACATTGTCCGCCCACACAGAGCCATCCTTTTACGAGATACGGCCGCTTAGCGTAGCGATCAACAGCCTCCCTTCTCCGCGGCCCTACATTCTGGAGACGAAGCGTTGTGCATGCATGCGGTTAATTTCAAATTCTGGGTACTCACGAAACAAATGTCTAGTGATTGGAAGTAATAGTCGATTGGAACCGTGTATTCGTTCCTTGTTGTTCTTTGATAGTTGAATATTTAGCTAATCTTGTTGCTCGGCATCACGGTTCGAAAAAAGCCGCAAGGTCCTCTTTCAACTCAGGGCTTTACTTGACTGATCTTAAGCTTCTAACAAAGCTAAGGCTTGTTCCCAAGGATACCCTCAATCTCCTCCATAACCTCTGGTGTCAATTTGGGAAGCAGCTTCAGAGCAGCAACGTTGTCATGAATCTGCTCCACCTTGCTAGCACCAAGAATAACTGTCGAAACGTTGGGATTCTTCGCAGCCCAGGCGAGTGCCAACTGGCTCGTCGAAGCTCCAAGCTTCTCAGCAACCTTAGTCAGCTCTCTGACCTTCTTGATCTTCGCCTGGCCCTCGTCGCTCTTCAGTTCGTCGATGGTCTTCTTGAAGAAGTCCTTGTTGGTAGCGAATCGGGAGTCCTCGGGAATGCCCTCGTTGTATTTGCCCGTCAAAAGACCAGACGCAAGCGGACTCCAGATGGTAGTGCCATACTGGAACTTTTCATATAACGGAGCGTACTCCTTCTCGAATCGTTCGCGATGGAAAGCATTGTATTGAGGCTGCTCGACAATGGGAGCGATAAGGTTGTACTTCTCCGCGATCTCGGTGGCTTCTTGGATCTGGGCGGCAGACCACTCGGAGGTTCCCCAGTAGTAAGCGAGGTTCATGTGAATTGCCTGAGTGAAGGCCTCAACAATCTCCTTCATGGGAACGCTTTGACTTATTAGCTTTATTTTAATCTTGTGAAAAGCGCGACATACTCAGGGTCGTGACGGTGAGCGAAGACAACATCAACGTAGTCGTGCTGCAGACGCTTCAGGGAGCTCTTCAAGCCCTCAATGATGTGCTTCTTGCTCAGACCACGAGTGTTGGGCTCCTTTCTGGACGTTCCGAAGAAGACCTTGGTGGACAAGACGTATTCGTCTCGCGGGTAATTCAGCTCCTTGAAGGCCTCTCCCATCTCGATTTCACACTGGCCTGCGGAGTAGACCTCAGCGGTATCGAAGAAATTGATACCGTGCTCATATGCAGCGGCGATGCAATCCTTCACAATGTTTCCTTTTTGCTGCAAGAATCAGCTTCACATCTCGCTCGAAGATGCATTGAGCTCGTACCGTTCCTCCATAAGTCAGCCAGCCTCCCAGAGAGAACACGGACACCTTCAGACCCGCGGGTCCCAGGCGACGGAACTCCATGTCCTTGGGATCGAACTTTGTCTCGACAGCAGGCATTTTGATCAACTGTAGTTATATGATCGGGTATGAAAATTGAAAGGAAATGGCAGAAAGACAGCTAAGTATGATGATATTGCCTGTATCTTTGTAAGCTTTGCGGGTGGGGCACGGAAAACGTCATTTACAACCCCGCCACATCAAAAGAGGAAGGCGCGCATTTCACATCCTCAAGGTGCGTTCAACATCTCGTCATGACTTTGACGAGCGTGATTCATGGGACAAACATAACATGTGACTTTGTCCGCTGTGCTGTCCGCTGTGCGGGCTCGTTCAGGTATTATGTAGCGGCGTAGCTGCCGTCGCACCCGCTTGTATGCGCTCAGTCAGCCTGCGGAACTCGATCGGGTGCACAGGACGCGGAGAACACGAAGCTGGGGAACCTATCAAGAGCTGCTTTAGGGTTGGACGGACGCGGTTGGCAAAAGCTTAACGAGCGGCGTTGTTTCGAAACACAGGTGTCGCAGAACCCAACGAATCACAGCTCTGAGACTGCCCAGCACTTGACCGTTCACAATCACCGTCGCCGCAAGGACTGGTAGGTGTTCGTCGTTCAGCTTGAGGCGCCCCCTGAGCATGAATTGCTTACCCTTTGGAATGAGCATTGTCAGCTTGCGTTTAAATAGTTGCTTTGCCTCTTCCTTTTTGACACACATCTCACTTGCTCAGCCACCTTGCTCCCATTGAATATCCTTGCTGGTCCAGGAATTCACTCTTGCATTCTCAGTCACTCATTCAAAAATAGTCTGCGACTCTTCCATTTTCCAAGTTCTGATACTACATCACCGGTCTTTTACCACCTCACAAATCCGAAATCCTACACAATGCTCTGCAAGACCGTCCTTTTGGCTGGTGCTCTCGCACTCGGTGCCTTCGCCGCGCCAATCCCCGACTGCCCTGAGAACCAGAATACCTACACTCCTCCTTCAACCGACAACAAGGCAACCACTGGTTCTGTAACTGCAGAGCAGCTCACTCAGATCGCTCCGGAGACCGCTTCCTGTGCTGGTGCACCCTTCCCCGAGGAGTGTGCAGATGCTACAGCTGCGGCCACTGCACTGAACAAGTCCTTCGGCACATACGGCATCAAGACTGCTGGAGAAAAGGCAGCCCTCATTGCGTACACATTGTTCGAGTCTGGAAACTACAAGTACAGCAAGAACCATTTCCCCGGTCGCCCAGGGCAGGGAACCCGCATGATGGCCATGCCTCCTTTCATCGCAAAGTACGCCACCGCGGTTGCTGGCGCAGAGGCGGTCAACACAGCTAGCGCAGCTGGAGGCGATGCTGGACTGAACGCTGTTCTCGCCCTGGTCAACAGTGACGACGAGAAGAGCTTCGGCAGCGCTGCCTGGTTCTACAGCACGCAATGCACGGAGGATGTCAAGGCGGGTGTAGTCGCCGAGACGATTGACGGCTGGCACAACTTTTTGACAGTCTGTGTTGGGACGACTCTGGACGAGGCTCGCGACACTCCCTGGGTCACTGCGAAGGCTGTCATTCTGGCTTAGTATTTGATTGGTTTGACTTCACGGTACTGATGAGTCTATTTTTGGGGGAGCATAGGGCTTTGGTTGGAGCACGTTAGCGTCGATACCTTTTGCAAGTTTTTTCCAATTTCATCGTTCAAACTTCATCTGCAGCCATGTTGTTAATCTTTACATCCTTCACTTGACTAGCTTTCAGCAGCCATTTCGCATCTAGACGGATACAACGTGTGGAAAGCGAAGTCACTAAGCTACTATTTAGTGCTGAAAGGGATCCACCCCTGGGTGTAGTGAGCTAAGTAGGACACCCAAAGTTAACCAGCTCTGCCCAGCCCTGCATCTTGACCTGATGAGGCTTAGCAGTCTTGTCCCAGTTTTCCAGGAGACGCTCAGAGATCTAGCACGGAGTCGGAAATACTGGACTGTATTGACAAGGTCACTGTTGCTAACGTGCTTCTGACAAAGTTTGGTACAAGAGACCCCCTTCTGTTCACGAGTTGAGCATCCTAGCATGGTCAGCACACGTTACTGGGGAGATCATTGGGGTCACCTACCCAAATACCTGATGAAATGCTATGAGTAATTGTAGATAGCTTCTTGGCCTTTCGTACACCAAGACGTTCGTATCGCCAGCACTCCGACGGAATACAGCCGCTGCCACTTCTGTGCACCATATTGATCTTCGCTCTTGGATATTGGGACCATCCCCCATTAGTACACACTTTATGGGTGACCTGATCAGTCACCTTCGACGAACAACGACCTCAGGTGCTGCTACAGTGGCTCGATAGTCCAAGTCTTCACAGTGTTTTGGGACAAAGGTGACGCTGATGAATTTGTTCAAGTGCGAACATATGATGTGATCTCATTATGATTAAAAATACTAAGCTTTTCAAAATCTCTCAAATCCAGTGACGCCCATCAGCCCTTCCACCCAGTGCATCGACAGCAAAGATGCCAACGTCTTCGTAGGACATACTCTCCGAGCACTCGGGGCACACGCACCTCTCTCGCCTGTTCATACTGGTTTCGACCCAGGCTTGCATACACGATATGCATGTTGAGGTCTCATGCCAGCAATTTGCAGTTATACGTCGTGTGTTATAATCATCCATAGGCTTCGAGGCTTTACAGAGGAGACACGTGCGCTCGAGCATGGGGGTACCACGGCGTGGTGTTGATGTCGAAGAACTGGCGAAGGGAGGATGAGGTGGAGTCATGGTAGTAGGTGAGATAAAGCTCAAGCGAGAGGGTGCTGTACTTGAGGCACTTGTCGGTGATGTCAAGCTTGTGGCCATGTGCGAAGAAAATGTACTGCTGCGGTGGGAGTGCAAAGACGTGGGGCGGCTATCTAAGGTCTCGCGTGGTGAGCCTGGGCTAAGTGGGGAGGGGTAGCCGTGTCCGGGGGACAGCAAAGGGTTGCTGCTCTTTCGTCGCTGGGGATTATTGAGGGGGTTGGAAATCGATGCAGGTGGACTGGGTGGACTGGAGTTTGAATTCGCTGTGCCTGCCCATGGCGCGAATGGAGGTGGTAGGACGGTTGAGTTGCGAGGCGACCTATCGAATGTCATAGCGAGCGGGGAGTGCTGTGGCGTGGGCAGGAGGTCGAGGGGTTTTAGTTGTGACTGAGGACGAGGCGAGGGCGAGGGCTCAGCTTCGCCTTGGACAGGTTCGTTGTATGAGGAATAACGATGGGTGATGATTGGGGTTTGGTTGTTCATCACAGGCGCGTTCTGGCTCACACGCCTGAAATCCTCGATGACAGCAACCCTATCGAGCTCGTTTGCATTCGAAGAACGTCGCTTCGCCGGTTTTGCGAACTTGAGCAGGTTCGGTATTGTGGACCATCGATTTTTTGCTTTGCTCCCTTTCTCCGCCCTAGCTGCCTTCTCCTTCTCCAGCTCTTTCTCCTCATCACTCAACATTCTCCCTCCAATGCGTTCAAATGTGTTCTTGCGCTCGAAGGGTGGCGCTGAGAATGGTACCGGTGATGCCACAACAGCACCCTCTCCCCAGTGTATCTCCTGCGCCCCTTGTGTAGTATCCTGTTCGTTGTATTCATCCACGAGAATATCTGGATTCTCACCAGACATCTTGCGCGAAAAATTCGGATACATGTTGAGCCTAGAACTCCTCGACGACGCAATCTTCGTCTTTGACCGATTTCGAGCGTGGTATGTTGCGAATGACATGGGACGTGGCCTGCCCTCTAACCATGGCTTTTCGATCGACTCAAAGCTTTCTCGTCCAGAGTCGTATGATTCGGAACGCAGAGACTGCCTCGGTTGTTTAGGGTGCGCCGGCGGGGCGCCCCATGTCTGGGGCTGTGTGAGACCCAGGTCTGGCTCAGTTTTGGCGAAGGGCGACAACGTAGGGATCGAGGGTAAGGTAGGCTTCGCCAGGAGGTTTGGGGTTTCGAGCTGCAGCGATACAGGTCGTTGCTGGCGAGCATGCTGTTTCAATGTGTTCGAGAGGGCAGCCCATTCGGGTGAATTTGAGTACGAAGCTATCGACTGTATCTCCTCTGGATTGTACGAAGGCGGCATCCAGTCTGTTGATTCGACTCGCTTGATATCGAACGACTTCTCCAGCTTGCTGACTTTGGGCTCTGCGAGCTTTTGAACGGCTTCCACCGAGTCAAAGGACGCCGGTGACGGTCGGTCTGGCTTGGTCCATTGCTTCTGTGGTACCTCAGGTGAGATGTCGTACTCCTTGGTTACGTGACTGTCTCTATTGGTGGAGGCTGGATCAGCACGTGTTCGGAGCGTGACGGATGGCTCAACATCCTCGAAGATCGAGAGCCTTGACGACTGCTCAAAGTCGAAAGCCGAGTGCTTCCATTCCATCTCGAAGATGTCGAGTGAAAAGCGGAGAGGGTAGGGATTAGACAGCGGTAGAAAGTAACTTACTGGCGTATGTGGGTCTTGGGTGCGTCGAGGGTTCGAGGTGAGTCGTCATCGCTCTCCTTCCCAGACTCCACATCTGAAACATCCAGATGCGCATAGAGCGGCCTCTCCAGCCATCGTGTTGTGATCGATTTCTCACGGAACAATCCTGAGTCTTCCGGTTCTGCGAGCAGGCCGAGCATGCGCTGCGCCTTTGCAGTATCTCTCGTGACTGGTCGAGGCTGACGAAGGGCAGGGTGCTTGGATAGGTCCGGCGCCGCTAACGTAGCCATTGTGGATCACCGTTGGAAAAAGTCGCCAACCAGCGGTATCAACGAGGAAAAGAAAGTGAGAGTTAACGGCCAAAACGAATGTAGGCACGAGCAAAACAATAGGGCGGCGCACAAGATTTACTGCCTCGCGACGGCGTGTGACAACATCGAGATTATCTGCATTCGCAATGCCACCGTTAGGGTAACCTAACACGAGGGCTGGGGTTGCACGTCCAGCCCACCAGCATTATCGCGGCTACACAAGACTTGACAGAACCGTTTCAGCGCTGCAGACCGTGCAAGTCGAACTTAGTTCATATCGCACGACAAGAAGGCAACCTCATTCGCTGTTGAGGGTGGCTCTCAAGGATGTGTTGTCATCTTTTGGTCGGCCCGCGAGCGAACGGAGTGTTCGCTTCTAAATTTAGCCGTTAGGAATACGTGAATGCCGCGACGCTTGTGGCAATGCGTAGGTATTCTGAGCGTTAGTCAGAGTCACGAGAGGTAGAAACTGCGTGGACAAGGTTACGAATTCGCTGATGCAGCGGCTGATTCTTGCCGGCGATCCAAATTTGAGCCATGTGCATCCACCCGTTCCCACACCGAGGGAGTAATTTGCACGACTGGACTCATTGCATTTTTACGTCGTATCGTCGTCCAGGCTGCGAGCTGTGCATTGTTGTCGTGCACCACTTAGTGTCTAGCACCCAAGGCGGTCTCCGAGGCGATACGGAATGCTCTAGATATGGTGATGCAATAAGTGCTGGGTGGCTGGTGAAAGACACACCTCTCACAGTGAGCGGAAGCGATCGTTATACGCCGGCTACATCTTGTGGTAACGAAACGGAAGCAACGGCAGGTAGCGTTTACAGGAAGTGCAGCCGCGGAAGGACGAAGATCAATTTGGCGAGAATTGCATGATTTCCAGGGTGCAATGGCTGGCAAGCGGTGTGCGCGCGCGCCTTCGACATGATGGAGGCGCTGTCTTTAGGACAGGCGTCTTCTTTGAACCCAGCTTACGCTACGAGACAATGCGACCACATCATATTGCGATCATTGGCGTGGTTTTCGATACGTTGATGGGGAAGCGTACACTTAGCATGGCATTTTGAGACATCGCCTCGTTGTGTACGCAGGCATGGTGGGACAGCTGTACCAGTAACGTTGCTTTGCTTGTGATGTTCATCTGTCATGCTCATTCATCTCAACAAACATCGTTGTTGTCGTTGTCATTATCCGTGTCGCAACACGTGACCATATCGCGCTCCCATTCACTAGCGCGCCTTCCCGCCAAGAAGCTCGGATGAAGCTCTGAGGAAAAGTACCATACAAACTGCGAACTCCTCACCACAACCCCACCCCACATCGTCAAGCAACGCGCAACACGATGCCCGGTCCGCGCGCAGGAAAGAACTCGAGGGCCAACGGTCCCTCCGATGGGGCCTCGTCTGGCAAGCAGTCCCTGAGCGAAGCACAGGACTCCGAACTCTACAGCAATGGTGGCGACATGTCTGGCTACAACCTGTCTATCGCTGCCGTGGACGGCGACGACGATATGGAAGATGTTGCACTTAATGGAAGATCACTGGTTGGACAGTATACCGCGTCCAAGGACATGTTGAACGAGTTTGCGCACGGCGATACTGCTGAGGCAGACATTCTGGACAGTCGCGAGAAACAAGCACAGATCGCATCACGAGAGACCGACTACCAAAGGAGGCGATTCGACCGCAGACTATCGCCAGAGCGTGCAGACGCCTTCGCGAAAGACGGTCAAGGGGAGGGCGCCACATACAAGGAGGTCATGGCCGAACGCCAGCTGGAGCGCGAGGAGGAGCGTGTCAAGAGGGCCATCGAGGATAAGGAAAAGTCCGGCGGCAACGAAGTGCTGGATCACAAGCCTACGCTGAAGGATGATGCTCCAGCGCCAGTCAACGGCGATAAGACTCCACCGATGGACAAGAAGCGTAAGAGGAGAAGATGGGACGAGGGCGCTACTGAAGAAGCCCCTGCTGCCAAGACAGAGGTCAAAGAAGAGCCCGAGGTCAAGAAGTCGAGATGGGAGACAGGACCTGAAGAGCAGAAGGCGCCAGTACGATCGCGTTGGGATACTACAGCAGTTGCACCCTCGAGTGGTGCAACACCAGCGCCAGCTGCAGGTGCGAATGGCGCACGCCCCGCGATGCCCGCCTACGCTTTCGGCACAGATATCTCGAACCGCAACGCTCCGCTCTCCGATGAAATGCTCGACATGATGTTGCCTGGCGAGTCCGAGGGATACAAGGTGCTTGAGCCGCCCCCAGGCCACGAGCCAGTGCGTCGTCCAGTTGGCGTACCACAGTTGCCCACAGGCTACCAGGGCTTCTTAATTCCAGAAGCAGACAACAGTCTAGCAGCTATGGGCAAGCAGCTACCAACGGAGATTCCTGGTGTTGGTGATCTACAATTCTTCAAGAATGAGGACATGAAGTACTTCGGCAAGCTCACAGACGGGGCAGACGAAAACGAAATGACGGTGGAGGAGCTGAAGGAGCGCAAGATCATGCGCCTGCTCCTGAAGGTCAAGAACGGAACACCACCAATGCGAAAGACCGCGCTGCGACAGCTCACAGACAACGCCCGTCAGTTCGGAGCAGGGGCTCTGTTCAACCAGATTCTGCCTCTTCTTATGGAGCGTACATTGGAGGATCAGGAACGCCATTTGCTTGTCAAAGTCATCGACCGTGTCTTGTACAAGCTTGATGACCTTGTTCGGCCTTATGTCCACAAGATCTTGGTCGTCATCGAGCCTTTGCTGATCGATCAGGACTACTACGCCCGGGTGGAAGGCCGAGAAATCATCTCGAACCTTGCAAAGGCTGCTGGACTTGCCCACATGATCAGTACCATGCGACCGGACTTGGACCACCAGGATGAGTACGTGCGAAACACAACTGCTCGAGCTTTTGCCGTCGTTGCATCTGCTCTCGGCATCCCGGCACTCCTGCCCTTCCTCCGCGCTGTGTGCAGGTCGAAGAAGTCGTGGCACGCTCGCCACACTGGTGTGAAGATTGTCCAACAGATTCCCATTCTCATGGGTTGCGCCATTCTGCCCCACCTGAAGGGTCTCGTCGAGTGCATTGGAGAGAATCTGAACGATGAGCAGCCGAAGGTCCGAATGGTCACAGCCCTCGCGCTTGCTGCTCTCGCTGAAGCCGCTAGCCCATACGGAATCGAGTCTTTCGATGACATCCTCAACCCCCTCTGGACTGGCGCTCGCCGACAGCGCGGCAAGGCTCTTGCTTCTTTCCTAAAAGCCGTCGGATACGTCATCCCTCTTATGGACGAGGAGTATTCCAACTACTACACCAGTCAGATTATGGAGATTGTCATTCGCGAATTCCAGTCACCAGACGAGGAGATGAAGAAGGTCGTCCTGAAGGTCGTCTCTCAGTGTTCGAATACAGCGGGTGTCACACCAGTCTACCTCAAAGACAACGTACTACCAGAGTTCTTCAAGCATTTCTGGGTACGACGTATGGCTCTCGACAAGCGAAACTACCGTCAGGTGGTGGACACTACCGTGGATCTTGCGCAGAAAGCTGGTGTTGCCGAAATCGTCGGCCGTATCGTCAATAACATGAAGGACGAGAACGAGGCCTACCGCAAGATGACAGTGGAGACTGTGGACAAGGTCATCAGCACACTCGGCGCACACGACGTTGACCAGCGCTTGGAGGAGCAGCTGATCGATGGCGTTCTTGTTGCATTCCAGGATCAGACCATCGAGGACCCTATTGTCATTGACGGGTTTGCCACGGTAGTCAACGCGTTGGGCGAGCGAACCAAGACTTACCTCCCGCAGATTGTTGCTACAGTCCTCGCCCGCCTGAATAACAAGTCCGCTACTGTGCGACAGCAAGCCGCTGATCTGATCTCGCGAATCACTTTCGTCATGCAAAAGTGTGACGAAGACCCGCAGCTGATCAAGCTTGCTCAGGCTTTGTACGAATACCTCGGTGAGGAGTACCCAGAGGTTCTTGGTTCGATCTTGGGTGCTCTTCGTGCTATCGTTACCGTCGTTGGTCTGCACGCCATGCAACCACCCATTAAGGATCTCCTACCTCGACTCACACCCATCCTTCGTAATCGACACGAAAAGGTACAAGAGAACACTATTGATCTCGTCGGCCGTATCGCTGATCGTGGCGCCAACTACGTCAACCCCCGTGAATGGATGCGAATCTGTTTCGAGCTGCTGGACATGCTGAAGGCACACAAGAAGGGCATTCGACGTGCTGCCAACAACACATTCGGCTACATCGCCAAAGCCATCGGTCCCCAGGATGTTCTGGCCACACTTCTTGGTAACCTCCGTGTACAGGAACGACAATCACGTGTCTGTACCGCTGTCGCCATTGGCATCGTTGCTGAAACCTGTGCTCCTTTCACAGTGCTCCCTGCTCTCATGAACGAGTACCGAGTACCAGAGCTCAATGTCCAGAACGGTGTCCTCAAGTCTTTGTCGTTCATGTTTGAATACATCGGCGAGATGGCCAAGGACTACGTCTACGCCATTACACCTCTCCTTGAGGATGCTCTTATTGATCGAGACCAAGTTCATCGTCAAACTGCTGCCTCTGTGGTCAAGCACGTGGCGCTCGGCTGCGTTGGTCTTGACTGCGAAGATGCCATGATCCATCTGCTTAACCTACTGTGGCCCAACCTCTTCGAAACCAGCCCTCACGTTATCGACCGCATTGTTGAAGCCATTGAGGGTATCCGCAACGCTGTCGGTACACCGCTGGTCATGAACTACGTATGGGCCGGTCTTTTCCACCCTGCTCGTAAGGTACGACAGCCATACTGGCGCATCTACAATGATGCATATGTGCAGTCAGCAGACGCGATGGTACCAGCATACCCTGCATTTGAGGAGGAGAACATGAGGAGACACGAGCTGGACATCTTCATCTAAAGTGGTGAGCTTTCGATTTTTTTGACAACGTCGCCCACTATGTATATCATTGCTGGCGCGTAGAGTGGAGTCTTGGCGTTATTGACCTTGTATAAGAGCCATGCAGGCAATTTACCGTACGGGAGGCTTTCACACGGAACGATAGCTGGAAACCAAGTATGGTAACGAAATACAATCTGTCACACATTTACAAGCTGATCATCTTCAGGCCTCAGTGACGTTCCCTAAGTTCCTATAAATGCCCTTTTGTGCGAAGGTGAGTTACTGCGTGCTGCTTGCCTAATCCGCTAAGATGGCCAAACAAGAACGACCGGTGTCATCGTGACCGTGTGATATTACCAGGATACCTGCATTGATCTTATGAGCCTCTCCATACCATGACTCTGACCAAGCTGTCAAGTCTAAGTAGGGAGAGAACTTGCATACGTTCTTGTATCGTCGCGATGTTCACGTCTTTTACCTTCACTCAATCTATGTTACACTGCCAAGCCGCTGCCACTCGCTGCCATCGCAGCTGCCTACCAACCGTGCACAATACGTCCCGCTTGGATGCACCCTTCTTGGACCCGACCTCGTTGCACGTTCCTCTCCAAAATATCATGCCGCCGAACATCGTAGATGGAAAACGGCCCACACGCGGCGGGAGGACAAGGGCTCGTACGCAGGTGATAGACTTGCTGAAGCCGCCAAAGAGTCTGCTCGATGTCACTCCAAAGACGGCTCACTACTCGCAAATGTACGTATAGGCAGCTCAAAGTGGTCAGTCTGTACTTGATTAGCGACAGCGCCGAGCAAATCATTCAAGAATCGACCCTACTGTGCCTGCCACCTGAGCTTCGTAACCACATCTGGACTTACATTCTCTCTATTCAAAACGATATCACGCCAGACATGCACGGCTGGGACTTCAAGTGGGACCTTGAGGAGCTACATCTGGACGTGATTGGGGTCTGCCGCCAAACGTACGCCGAGACCGCTATGCTGCCGTTCGCCCTCGGATGCTCCAGTTTCAGAGATGTTGATCGCATGCAGCAGCAGCTACTGAGGACATCCCCTGACCAGCGCTGGGCGATTGCAAGAATCGAACTCCCATGCTATTGCCTTGCAGAATACCTGAGGTGGAACTACGATTGTCCTCTGGAAGAATTCCCTAGGCTGGCATCGGTAGGTGTATGGTGCGTGCGTGACAAATGCACCGAAACAAATTCAACTGGCGATGTTGTTGGTCGTCTTCGGAGCATGGCTGGCAAACCGGAACTAAAGGTATACTTTCTGGATTGGAGAGCGCCAGACTTCTAGTCCAATCTTTCCCTTGTACTTTGGAGATTTGCTGTGTCCGGGTTTTCTTTGGCGCGTGACTGATACAATTTGAGATTGCCATGGTTGGGCCGCTACAGAGGTGACGGGTTGATGTCTTACTTAGCCGTCTGATCTCGCATTAGACACCAGAGACGACGTGAGAATAACAAAAGACTGAGTAATGGTCTGATTTGATTCATGGATCGAGACACGCAGTGCTCGTCGTATAGTACTTGGAGCGCCTTACGTAAAGGTCGTTGTATCGAATTTGGAGCCGTTCACAAGCCCTCAGCGCCATTGCGCTTTCACTTTGTCCCCATCAACCCCGCCCGCTTAGGCTGCAACTGCTGCTCTTGCTTGATAGCTCTGCATTGCTTCTGTTTACTGCCACATACCTACCGTTGCCGAACGTCCCCTCGTCGACATGTTGACAGCGAACAGCTTCAAGAGGCGCAAGCTCGCGCACGCCATCTTCACCAAGAGCGAGCAGGCTGTGCGTCTGTTGCCAAACGGCATGCTTGACGCGACGCCCCGAACTGAACACTACGCAAGCATGTCAGTGTACTTTCTTCGTTGATGGAGCATCACTGATAGCTCCAGTACTGAACGCAACGCACGA
Source organism: Didymella segeticola (assembly GCA_004522025.1). Taxonomy (NCBI): domain Eukaryota; kingdom Fungi; phylum Ascomycota; class Dothideomycetes; order Pleosporales; family Didymellaceae; genus Didymella; species Didymella segeticola. Next base: position 329,382 of record SDAV01000003.1, on the reverse strand, counting down.
GAGTCGCCGCTTCTACGACTACCACCCTATCTGCGTGACAAAATCTGGGAGCTCGTCATGTCCTTGGACAATGCTCTGCAATTCAGCTCAAACGGTTGTTCAGCGTGGGGAATCCCTCTCCCGCCGGCCTACCTCGCTCCTTTACGAGTCTGCCGACAGATGTACACCGAGACGGCCTTGCTCCCCTTTACGCTCACCTCCCTGTGCAACACACCAGAGGCCGGTTTCATCGTTGCTGTCCATTCACAAAGCGAACAGCGCACTACCATCCGAAACCGCACTCTGTGGTGCCCGTGCATACTATATCAGCGCTGGGTGTCCGACACTGCCTATCAGCATTCTTCCACCGTGGACTCAGTTCAAGTCGTCTGCCAGCGCGGAGTGCGCAATCGGTTCCATAATCCTGCAGAACAGGCGGCCATTGCTTCGAAAGTCAAAGAGCTGATTGGCGACGAGGATGTTGGTGTGTCCTTTACTTAGCACAGACGGTGATAGCGGCAGTGTCAGTCCCACATCTTGCATGGAAGCTTAAAGTGATCAGGGTGTCGCGTATCAGTTCCACGGCCCAGTGCCCATATCTGCCTGAAGACGTGAAATGGATAGGTCTTGATCGAGTAAAGCAAGTTCCTCTTGCCGCAGGTGTTAGCCATGCATTACTTCCTAGACCATAGTCGGTGTTGATGAAGTCAAGGCAACGTTCTTCCAAGATTGCAACATACAACTCAGTCTTTGCAATTATCAATCAGTTCTAGTCTGTAACGTTCTTTGAAACAAGCACCACGAAATACTTTCCAACCATCTCAGTAACCACGCGGTCTCTCGCAGACTGCGCCTCGAGTGTAAAGAGCGCAAAGGTACACAGGCCCCTTACTCGAAGCTCACACGACCTAGCCGCTATATAACAGACCTCGTCCCACCACTAATTCACAAAGTCAAAACAGCAGACAAGCCATGTCAACGCAAAGACTTCGCACAGTGGTCGCTTGTCTCGCCTTGCTCCCGCACCTGGAGAAGTAGAGCAGGACGACGCGTCGTTGTCCTTCCAGTGAATCAGAAACCACAAGCCAACAAAGAGCGGCAGGGTTCTCTCTCTCTCTCTCTCTCTCTCTCTCTCTCTCTCTCTCTCTTTATTTGTCTCATTATGGCTGTGAACCGAGGAAAACATTGCTTCGCGCTGTTCTGCGGCGGAGTGAGTAGGGCCACACAATGTGAGGGTCAGTAGCTTTCGTGTCCGAGGCAACTCCCTGCATCACAACGCGCTGCAACTCCAGCACATCACGTAAGGTTGGACGAGGGGCATGTGTCGAAACATGTCAGATTTGTTCCGAGCCCGTAAACGTAACGCCATCGCTATGCATACACTACTGTGGCAGAACCTCATAAACACAATCGACGTGACTGCGTCGAGGGCCAGGAGTCAAAGATACTAGAATCCAATCACTCCAACCATCCATCTACCTCAGCTGATCAATCCAACGTCACCGCGCCGCCACCTAGGCAGCACTCAAATCCAACCCGGCCTTCTCCAACCCCTCTTTGAACGCGTCCTTGACGTCCACCGCCTCGCCTTTAGATATTAACTGCTGCATCAACATGGCCTCGACAGCATTAATGCCCGCCTCATCGGCCTTTGTCAGCGCGGGCGTCGCAGCACCGCTCGTAAGCGCCTTCTTCCTCCCCTTGCCCTTGTTGGAGCCCGGGTCATCCTGCTCCTCGCCCTGCACCATCTTGTCGAGCTCCAGCTTGCTCACGCCGAGGGCGTAGATCTGGACTTCGACCGTGTCGCGCGTGACGAGGCGCACGACCTCGACTTCGCGTGTCTGGCCGACGCGGTGCGCGCGGTTCTCGGCCTGGATGTCGTCTTGCGGGTTGAAGCTGCTGTCGAAGATGACAACCTTGTTGGCGCACGCGAGGTTGATGCCTGCGCCGCCGGATTTGGTGCTGAGCATGAAGACGGGGATGCTGGTGTCTTGGTGGAAAATGTCCATTAGCCCTTGTCGCTCGGCGATGGGGGTCGAGCCGTCCATGCGCATAAAGGGAATGTCGTGGTCGTCGAAGACCCAGCCGAGGATGTCCATGACGGAGGTGAACTGGGAGAAGACGAGGGCGCGGTCGCCGTTTGCTTTGTACTTTTGCAGCAGGGTGAGCAGGGTCTGGACTTTCCCGCTGTCCATCCACTCGCGGTCTTTGAGCTCGAACTTCTTCAGCGCGCCGGGGTACTTGAGGGCGAGGTGGTGGCACTGGTAGTCTTGATAGAGTTGCAGCTCTTCATAGATGATGTCAGGGTTGCTCTCTGCGAATGTGTCTTCGCGCAAGCATGCCTTGGACATCTTCTTGATCTTGTCGTCCGTGTACCGATGCCTGAATAGCAGCGGATGGATGGCAGCTTGTCGGAGCTTCATCATGACGTTGGCGTGATCCTTGACAGGGAGGCCCGCGGCGCGGTCGAGCAGAATCTTGCGCTGCTTCTGCAGCTGCTCGTCATACAGAGTCTTCTGTGTGTCGGTGAGCTCGCAGTACTCGACGCGGCACGTCTTCTTCGGGAGATGCTTCAGCACCTGTGCCTTCTTGCGGCGGAGGATGAACGGCGTAAGCATAGTGCGAGCGCGCTGGACGCGCTGTGCCGAGAGTAGAGAGCTGTGTGAATCGCTCTCGGTCACCTTGGCCTTGTGCTTGAACAGTATTTGCAGCATCTCCTGCACGCTGTCGTCCTCCTTGTCGTAGAAGACATCTGGCATGAGGAAGCCCAGAATTGACATGAGCTCCTGCAGACTGTTCTGCAGCGGCGTACCTGTGAGGAGGATCCTGCACCTTGGAGTGATACGCATCAAACTCTTATAGCGAGCTGTATTTGCATTCTTCAGGACGTGGCCTTCGTCGAAGATGCAGATCTGAGGCCTGCACTTGCGCAGGAAGACATTATCTTCTTTGCGGTACGCCAGGTCGTACGTGGTGATGATGACGTCGCAGTTCCCAGCCTCGATGTTGTCTCGGATAGTGTCCTGCGATTCGAAGCGCTCAGCTTGCGAGCCGTAGTAGGGCGTGAAATTGATGTCGCTGGAGAAGCGCTCAAACTCACGACACCAGTTCTCCAGCGTCGACCCAGGCACGATGATAAGCGTTGGCCGCCCCTCTCCTTGCTCCTTGAGGTGGGACAAGAACGCAATGACCTGACAGGTCTTGCCCAGACCCATGTCGTCGGCGAGGATGCCGGAGATGCCGTTCTGCCAGAGCAAGTTGAGCCAGTTCAGACCAACGACCTGGTAGTCTTTCAACTCAATGTCGTGGTTCATAATGGCCGGCTGCTTCAGGAGCTTTATCCTGCTACTAGTCTTGCGAAGGCCGCCGGTCTCGGTGTCGCTGCCGTGGCCGCTCTTCGGTGTGTGGTATCCCGAATCGCGCGTCGAGCTGGTGTCGCTGCTGTCATCCAGGGTGACTGCGTCGACTTCGCCGTCTGTCGATGCGCCGAAGATGTTGATGCCCCAACGAGCCATGCCAGCCACCATTGGCTTCCCGAGGTCCTCGCACTGCTTGACGACTGAGTCGATTGTCGAGTAGGCGTCCCACATGTCTTCGGCGGACTCGACCAGGCGAGCGCCGAAAGTGATTCTGGGCTTGCGCGCCTTCTTCTTGCCCTTTTCTTGCTGCTCCTTGGCTTTCAAGTCGACGTGAGTGTTTCGTATCGCATCCAAGGAGCTAAAAGGCCGCTGCTTGAGCAGCTCGTCAATCTCTTCCTCCTTGTGGCCGGATAGATCGACCATGGCCTCGACGGAGCAGTCGTTGAAGAAGTCGAGCAGCTTGTTTGCGCTGAACTTGTGGTCCTTTTCAGATGCAGCGCCGACGTCCGAGTCGTCGTCGGAGATGGCAATGATGCCGGCGTCGTCATCATCCGACACGACGACTGGGGCTGTTGGTTGTGGCTTGACGTCCTTGGTCTGCGGTCGCGGCGGTGTCATGGGATCTTCGTCGCTCTCAGGCTCAAGCTTCCTTCGTCCACGGATGAGTCTGCGCTTCTTGGGCTGCTCGGCGTCGGTGGTGGTAGGACTCGCAGTTGTGCTGGGCGTGCTGTAGGTCGGGGCGGCCTTGGAGTACTTGTCCATGAGCGACTTGACGGGCGCGTTCAGCTTGCGCTGCGCCGTCTTCTTGGGCTCTGCAATGCTCCCGCTGCGGTGAGCCACGCCGGTCTGCGGCGACTTCATGAGCTCGTCGTCTGAATCTTGTTCTATCAGATACGCCGAGGCATCTTCAAAGTTGCCCTTTTTGGCGAGGAGGGCCTCGTAGAGAACGCGGATGGGCTTGCCGCTGAAGATGACCTGCAGCCTTGTCGTGGTCCTGCGGAGATCAAAGTCGTGGATGTCTGACAGAGCCATGTCGTCGTCGCCCGTCATATCCACGTCCACGGGTAGTGCGCGACTTGGCCCACCCTGGCGAGGCTGTGGCTTCGCCTTCTTTTGCGGGGGGCTCTGGCTGTGTCCGAGGTCGTCAGCACCGCGCTTTCTCGACGCCTGCTGGACGATCTTGTACGCGTAGCCTGACAAATCCCAGCTGGGCTTGGGCGGTGTCTCGTCAACTCTAGAGGCGCTCCTGCCCAGCTCGACCTTGCTGAGGGGGATGTTTGACCTGAACGACGACTCGTCCTCGTCTGGGTCGCGCTCGACGGGCGCATCGTCCGAGGTCAGGTCGTAGACGGGCTTGCGGACTGCTTGCGGGGGGACAAAGCCGGTGCCTGGCGGGGCCATGGGGTTGAAGCCGTAGCCGTAGCCGTAGCCGTAGCCATGGCCTCGCTGCGTCTGTGTGTGCGACTGCGAGTGCGACTGCGAGGGTGCTGCGGACGAGGGCAGGCGCTCGAGGCCGGGCGACGAGCGAGGGACCTGCAGTTGGGGTGATGAGTTGAGGTCGACTGGGAGTGTGCGGTTCGCCTTGGGAGTGAGCAATTGGGTGGGCTGGGTGGCATCGGACATGAAGTAGGGCGAGCGAGCGGGGACGGGTTGTGTTGGCTGGGTGACGTAGGTGTTGTGCGTGTTGTGCGTGTCTGGCCTGTCTGGCTGGTCTGGGCTGGTGGGGCGTGTCTGAAGGGCGGGGGGCGAGGAAGTCATTATGGGGTCGTCGGGGTACATTGTGTGGGTGGTGGTGGAGGTGGTCGTCGCCGCTGATAGTACAGGCGCTGGAATGGGCGATAGATAGAGTTACAGTGACAAAGGGCGTGAAAGACGAGACAAAGCACAGGACCAGTCAGCCATGCAGTTTGTGTGTCTAATGTGAAAGAGTAAAGCGTAGAGGGTAAAAAGTGCCAAACCGTACAACACAAAAGAGAAAGTCGCGGGCCTTGTCGTGCCTCGAGGACGCGCCCCGAAAAGCGCGTTAAGTGGGTGGTCAGTGCGTGGCCTGACGTCGGCGGCCGTAGAGTCTACGAAGCTGTAGCCCAGACTTGTGTGTGAGAAGACAAAACAACAACAACCACCACCACAAATACAAATCTATAAAATGGCAACACGAAGAGTAGCCAGCACCGAGAAGACGAGTCCAACCTCTGAGGCAGGGCCGTCCAACACCTCACCCGCGGTGCCGTCGTGAGTGCTTCCCTTTTGTCGTGTAGTCGACGCTTATACCGAGTGCCAGCGCGCCTGACTTTTCCAGCGGCGTCATATTCAAGCTCATGTCGTTTACCTTTGCCATGATTACGCTGCCGATTGGGACCTACTTCTTCACCAACGCCTATGTGTTTAATGGTACTGTACATCTTGTCATCTACATGTCATCTACATGTCATCTACATTGTCGAGGTGTGAGACTGACTGACTAGGAAACCCAACGTATGCCGGGGGTCTGGCGGCGCTGATGGCGAATGTGGTGCTGATTGGGTATGTTGTTATGGCCTTCATGGACGACCAGAAGGAGCTGGCCGAGGAAGCGGAGCGGGAGAAGAAGGGGTTGTAGTGAAGACGATATAGTATAGGGAACACGTTGCTAGTATGCAAGGGGAAGAAGAAAAGAGAAGACGTCAGTGTGCAAGGGTGAAGAAGAAGGAAGGAAGGAGGAGAGGTCAGTATGCAAAAGGCAGATTAGCCATATTACAATGGCAGAGAAGAAGAAGAAAGGAGAAGAGGCAGTGTGCACGTCACTGTCTCCACAGTCAGGCAAACACGTCATGTAAACAAGAGGCCAGGCAGCCACATTATAAGAATTACAAGTCACTCCACAAGACCCAACAGTAGTAGAAGGAAACATAGTAAGACGCAGAGAATAGTTCAAAGCAAACGCTGCATTACAAATTACTACATGGCCCACTTTTGCAACCCACCAGTATGCCAATGTCGTGTATTCCAGCCTCCAGCCTCCAGCCTCCACCATCCACCATCCACCATCAACCATGCAGCATCCATGCCCACTGACATGCACGACCAAAGGAGTGTCAGTGCCTGATATTGATACCCCCAGCGCCCAAACACCTCATGTCGTGTACGTGAAATAAGAAGAAGAAGAAAAAAGCAAGAATGTGGTATATGGTCATAAGAATCGTGCCGTCCACCACATGCCTGCCGCCCTGAACCGTCCTAGCCCATCTTTCAAAATCATCAACACTCTGATCATACCAGACTAGTCCTTGCTGAAGCGCCGCTTGAACCAGCTCCGCCTCTTGTCGTCGCCGCCGGCGCTCTGCTTCCTCAGCACGGCGGGCGGGCCAGCGGGCGCAGGAGCACCGTTGGCGTTGCCACCGCCGAGCTTGATGGGGGCGGCTCTGGGCTGCAGCGGGGTGGAGGCATTCGGGGCTGGGACCGAGGGAAAGTAGCCTGGCTGCTGCTCCTCTCGAATAGGCCCACCATAACCATTCACGCCGTACGAGGGCTCGGACATGTCTGGGTGGGGCGGGCGGACGGGCAGGGAGCGCTCAAAGGACGAGTTGTCGCTCGGGTCGGTCGCGTAGGCGGCATCGCTGTTGCTGCCGTTGGAGCCGTTGGTGTGGACCGTGTCGCGGCTCTGCTGGTAGGCGTTGGGCGGGGGCTGGCCGTAGACGTTTTGTGCCTGTGCCTGTGCCTGTGCCTGTCCCTGGCTCACGCGGGCGCCGTGGCCAGCCCAGCCGGGATCCGACTGCATGCGGTTGCCGTAGCGAACGCGGGGAGGGCCACCGCCGCCAACAGGACCGCCGTGGGAATAGCCATTGTCGTACGAGTCGCGAGGCGGGCGGGCGCCGTAGTTCTGGTTCTGGGCCTGGTAGGACGAGTGGCGCTGGACGTCTGGAGCGCCGCCATAGTACGAGGAGCGACGAGAGGCGCCGCCGTTGTTGTTGTTGTAGCTGTTGTTGGGCCCGCCGTAGCTGGACATGACGTCGGTCTGGTCGGAGCGCATGTGCGAGGCGCGGCGACGATATTCGCCATCGATGGCAGCCTCAAAGGAGCGGATTGTGTCGAGCGGGCGTTCCCATCGCGAGCGGGTCGGGTTGGAGAGGTCGGGTTCGGCTGGGGGGTGTTAGTGCTGTTGTGGTTGGTGAAGGGGTTGGTTGTAGGACAAAGAGAGAACTTACCAATCTCGTTGCCGTCGACGTCGCGGTGCTGGAACGAGCGCAGCGACTGCAGCGTGGGCTTCTCGAGCGCAGCGGCCATGGGCTGGGCCTCGTTCATGGCGGCGTTGGGGTTCGTCTTGGTGGTCGGGTCGTAGTGCGTCTTGCGGCGCTCGCTGTCGCTCTCCTTGCGGCTGTGCTTGCTGCTCTTGGGGCTCTTGGGCGCGTTATTATTGTGACCGTCCTCGGAGTTGTGGCTGCGGAAGCTGAACGTGTTGGACTTTGCGCGCGACCGTCCCGTCTCGGGCCTCGCGTGCTGCTGCGCATCCATGGCGGCCGACATGTTCCCAGTTTTTAAAGTGGCGCTACTGCTTCTGCTACTAGGTACTGCTTCTACTACTACTCCTACTACTACTACTACCACTGCGCGCTGATGCGATCGGGTGGAGCGCGTGCGAGGTGATGGGGTTGCGGTGTGGGCTGTGCGTTGGCTGTGCGTGGGGATCCGCCGCAATTAAAAGGCAAAGGAACTATGTAGGAAGACGGTAGTTGGTGGCCTGATGCGACAGTAGCGTTTCGTCCAAAGTATTGATAGCGAAAGGCGGAGGGACTCGGTGATGGTCGTGGTGATGGTGGTGATGCTGGACAGCGAGTGTGTATGTATGTATCTCGTATGTACGGAGTAGTGCGGATGTCAATGCCAGACAAAAGATGGACGAACGAACCAACGAACGAGCGATGGCCGTGTTATTATCGACCGACTCCCCCAAAAAAGGCCGCGCAATGGCTGAGCGTTGAGACTGCGTAATGCACGCCGGCACGGGTGCCACACTCTGCCGGACCCAATCGCTGCTGCGAGGATCGACTCAGGCCGCTGAAACGCTGCACGCCCAGTGATCGTCGTGCAGCGAGGAAGATGTTGTGTTGGAGGCAATGTCGATACCAAGTCAATGCAATGTACAAGACACAGACAGACAGACAGACAGACAGGACACACAATGAATGCCCCTTCGTACTGTTGTCATGCGCAAACATTCCTCGCCACCATCCACCACCCGTGCTGCCATCCGCTTGCATCTGCGTCTTCTCGGAATAGCTCACCACCCAGCCACCATCGCCATCTGCAGCGCCATGGCAACCAACCACTCCACCGCCATGTGTCGTGACACGCCCTTGGAGATGAGTGAACAAAGGCTGGCCACCGCCTCGTATTTGCACGTCTTCCATCTACTGCACTGCCATGCACGCACAACTCACACCCTCGTCATTGCGCTTGCACACTCTTTCTACTCTCTACCCAAAGCAGACTAGTCTAGTGCTGCTCTAACGCCAACGGCAACACTAGCCTATCCACCATGTACACCCGGACCTTCTCTTCTCTTCTCGTCTGATCACATCTCTGCCCACCTCCTCGCACATCTGCACATCGCAATGCACACCTGATAGAAAGGCATTGCGCGTCTGTGGAGTTACCTCGTCACAGCGTGGAATCACCTCGTCACAGCAGCCCCGGCTGAGACGTCACCCTGTGGAGAGACCTCCTCGTGGCACGTCGATGTTTAAGAAGAGTGGGTATACACGAGAACGAGATCCGTGCATGCGTCAGATAGGTAATCGTCTTGCACGAAATCATTCAGCACATCATTCAGCACATCATATAGCATGTCATGCACGCACATCACGTGTGCAATGTACTTCAATGTTCGTCGAGTGATTAGAAGGAATTAAGTGAACTGAGCGAATTGAGTGAATTGAGTGATTGAATTGAGTGAATTGAGTGATTGAATTGAGTGAATTGAGTGAATTGCTTTTACATCCCACGTCGAAGACTAAGATAGATGCATTCTGGTCCTGGTCCTGGTCCTTGCCTGGTATCCCATCCACCACAGCAACATTCTGAATCCAGCACACACCACACAACATCATCTCTACGAGTGCGTCGGCATCGCAACATCCGCCTTGGTCGCAATCGCATCCTCGCTCCTCCACAAACTCGTCACCGTCTTCTGCTGCGTGTAGAACTGCAGCCCAGGCTTGCCGTAGAACGTGTTGGCTCCGCCTCCCGCGACCGACTTCTTGTTGCCCGTGAAGGAGAACATGGGCAGCTTATTCACACATTAGTCAACGAGAAAGCAATCATATCATATCAGAAGGGAAGACTTACAGGCACGGGAATGGGCACGTTGATGCCAACCTGACCCGCCTCGATCTCGCGCTGGAACTTGCCTGCTGTCGCGCCCGAGCGTGTGAAGATGGCTGTGCCGTTGCCGTACTCGTTGGCGTTGATCAGCTCAATCGCCTCATCAAGCGTCTCGACGTTCAAGCAGACCAGCACAGGGCCGAAAATCTCCTCCGTGTAGCACTTCATGTGCGGCTTGACGTTGGCAATGATGGTGGGGCCAACCCAGTTACCATCCGGGTACTTGCCTGATGCAGGCTTCTGTCCACGGCCGTCGAGCAGGATCGTCGCGCCCTCCGCCTCGGCGCTGGCGATGAGCTCTTCGATGCGCTGCTTGGACTGCGGGCTGATGACAGGGCCGAGATCCGTGTCCTTCTCGAATCCGCCGTCCATCTTGAGCGCCTTTGCGCGCTCGGCAATCTCGCCAACCCACTCCTTGGTCTCGCCGACCAACACGAGCGTGCTAAGCGCCATGCATCGCTGACCCGCAGCACCAAAGGCAGCACCAGCAATAGCGTTCAGAGCGTGGTTCTTGTTGCAGTCGGGCAGGACAGCGGCGTGGTTCTTCGCACCCAGGTTGGCCTGGACACGCTTGCCGTTGGCTGAGCCGCGTGCGAAAATGTACTCGCCGGCCTTGTTGGAGCCGACGAAGCTGATGGCCTTGATGCGCGGCTCGTCGAGGATAAAGTCGACGGTCCTGGCAGACCCGTGCACAATGTTGATGACACCGGGAGGGAAGCCGGCCTTCTCGGCAAGCTCGGCGAGGATCATGCACGCACCGGGGTCGCGCTCAGAGGGCTTGAGGACGACTGTGTTACCAGTAGCGGTGGCGATGGGGATGGTCCAGAGAGGAATCATAGCAGGGAAGTCTAGAAGAATGTATTAGCACATTGTTTATAGTTTCCCCCCCACACCACATGACCACTCACTGAAGGGGCAGATGGCAGCAATAACGCCCAATGGCTCTCTGTAGCTGCGAGTCTCCATGTCCTTGGACACCTCGAGAACTTCGCCAGTCATCTGTGTAGGAATACCGCACGACGTCTCTGCAACCTGCAGGCCGCGCAGGACATCACCTCGCGCATCGGCAAGCGTCTTGCCCTGCTCGAGCGTAATGCTGGCCGCAAGCCTGTCCCAGTTCTCGCGGATGAGAGCCGTGTACTTGAACAAGATTTGCTGCCTGTGGAGCACGCTGGTCGCCTTCCACAGAGGGAACGCCTTCTCAGCACTGTCCACGGCGGCCTTGAGCTCCTCATCCGTGCTCTGCGGCACCCGAGTGACGAGGTTGTTGGACGCAGGGTCATGGAGGTCGATCCATTGAGTCGCCTTAGACGCCACAAACTGGTTGTCGAGGAAGTTTGGTGTATCCTCTGGCGACGCAATCTTGTCGTGGGTCACGGGGTAGTTCTCAGCAGCAGCAACGCCCACAGGCTTCAAGTGCTGTGCCGTAGCATGCAGCCGCCTGGCAGCGACCTTGCTGGCGCTCACTGGCGACGACATTCTGGTGCAGAGAGGAGCTGCGCGGTGGAGAGGAGAGCGAGCGGCCAGCGCCGGTATGCGCGCGATAGCACGACGGGACGCCATGAGTTCCGCTAAACCGACAAAGGATGGAGGATACAACGAGGGCAAAAGGGAAAAGGGAAAGCAGGAAAGACTCAATCGATCCAAGCCAGAGAGAATAGAAAAGGGCTCGGCTACTTTTCTAGGCGAGTACCCGCGATGCAAATGGCTGGTCGCGGCTTTGAGAAGGGAAACGGACTCCGTCCTGCCCTTGGTGACCGATGGTTGATGTGGAGCTTTCCCCGCAAGGTCCGAGGTCCATGGTCCATGAGAGCTTGTCCCGCGCCTTGCATCAGACGCCGGCGAGCGGAGAAGAGCGATGTGTGATAGGTAAACGCGCTACACGCCAAACTCAATTGGGGCGTCCACTCCGGCCGCAAACTCCGCCATATCCACCAAGATAGCATCCTCAAGCAGGAAGCTCTATCGGCTGCGAAGCCGGACTTTTACTATCTTGAATACATCGGAATGTTGTCGAACCTTGCAAGTTTCCGTAAGACTTGATTGCCACCAACAGCAAGCACCCGTGACAAACATCACAGCAAACAACCTTGGTAGAGCAGCATGATGATGTTCAAAGTCGATTCGTTATGCCAATCCAAGACAGCGGCTATGATACACTTTTACGCCTTTTAATCCGAACGATATATAACTTTGTCTCAATCAAACCCAATCGCTCTCGCGATATCGAAGCCTCCTAGATGCCGTATCTGGGGCCAGTCGCTATAAATTAAACAATTCTCCACTTCCTTCGCAATCCTGTCCCCTCCTCACATCGCCATCCCATCTACTGAGCGGACGAGCGGGTCTGACGCTTCTGGACCTCGGCCTGAGCCTTCTGCGAGCCAGACGCAACTGCCTCAGCAGCCTTGTCTTTGGCGTCAACAGCCGTCTTCTTGGCCTGCTCAGCCTTGGCCTTGATCTGCTCCTTGGAGGGAGCAGCGCTGGAGCCAACGAAGAGAGAGATGAGGAGAACAAGGAAGGTGACGGCGAGAGTGGCGATGCCACCAGCGACCTCAGGCACAAACTTGACAGCCTCAACGGGGTCGCGCTTGGCAATCTCGATGAACAGGTTGACCTTCTCCTTGATGTAAAGGACTGGGTCCTCCGTGAAGACGAGGTCAGATGGCGACTTGGGGGACTCCTTGGGCTTGGGGGCCTGGGCCTCCTCCTCAGCCTTCTCAGCGGCCTTCTTGGGGGCGAAAGTCTCCTCCTCGAGAGCCTTGGCGTCCTCAGCGGAGTGGCCAACGTAGATGTTGTCGAAGAGAATATCGTTCTGCATGGACCAGAGCTCGATACCGACAGCGCCGATGGGCTCGAAGTTGGCAGGAGTCTTGTCCTCGAAGTAGTTGGGGTTGGCGATCTTGCGAGGGGCCCAGACACCCTTGTAGGCGGGGTTGTCAATGTAGGGAGCGCTCCACTTGCCCTTGTAGGCAGGGTTCTTGATCATGGGAGCCTCCCACTTGCCGCAGCCAGCGACCTCGTCGCACTTGGGGTTGGGGACAGTAGGAGCGACCCAGTCGCCATCCTCCTCGTCATCCCAGTCCTCAGGCTTCTCGGCCTCAGGGTCGGGGATGGTGGTGGGCTCGTCCTCGAGCCAGTCCTCGGGCTTCTCAGCCGTCTCGTCGACCACCTCGAAAGGCGCGTCCTCGTCCCAGTCCTCGGGCTTGGTGGCCTCGGGGTCAGCGATGCGGGCCTCGTCGACCCAGTCCTCGGGCTTCTTGTCGTCGGCGTCGTCAATCTCGGCCTCGGGGTTGACCGAGGGGGTGAAGTCCTCAAGGAGAGTACCGTTGCGAGTGGACTCGCCGTCGATCTTGATCTCGAAGCTCTGGTCGGGGCGGACAATCAGAGTGTAGAGGGTCGAGGTCTTGACGATGCGAGCCATCGGGGGGTTCTTGAGGTGCTTCTCCTCGTACTCGCCGGTCTTGGGGTTCTTGTGCTTGAAGATGAAGTGAACCTGGGGTTGTTAGTCTAGAGGCGTGACTATCAAAGCTGTAAGCCGTACCTTGTTGGTAGCACCGCACTTGTCAGGACCGAACATGATGACGTAGGGAGAGGCGTTGGAGAACTCCTCGGCGTGGAGAGCAGCCTCTTCCTTGAGGAGCTTCAGGTAGGCACCGCCGCACTCAAGGCCGTCTGTAGAAGTGTTAGATGAATGGAAATCTGCGTATATTCAACTAGTTGACTTACTCTGGAGCTTGACCTCGTACTGGACAACGAGGGTGTTGTCCTTGTTGTCGACGGCCTTGGGGAACTTGGCCGAGATGGCGTGGTGAGCAGCCTTGTCCTTAACAACGAGGCCCTTGTCGCCCTCGACGCCCTTGAGGACGGTAGGCTCCTCGACGGCCCAGTTGCCGACATAGGCCCACTCCTCGTCATCAGCCTTGACGTCCTTCTTTGCGTGCGATGGCTTCCATCTGCTCTCCCAGTCGTCTGTGAACTGCTCGAGGAAAGGAGCTTTGAGTGTGGTGGGCTGGTCGCAGCTGTTAGCAAGCATATCATGGCCGTGTCTCTCTACGCGCAGTTACATACAGTAAAGGTCGGCTTCGCAACCTGAGACGAGGAAGAAGCAGCCTCGGCGGCGGGCTCCTCGGCGCGCACAACGGCGGCAGCGAGCGCTGCGGTGGCTCCAATTGAGAAACGCATTGTGATTGCCTGCTGTCGGGGGAGGGCAGAGGTCTTGGGCGGAGAGTGTGGAGGGTGAGTGCTTGGAGTGGAAGAGGCGCAAGCTGGGACGCGGCGGTTGATAAATAAATGCGGGAGGAAGCTCTGAACGTGAACGTGTCAACTTGGGAGCTCTGACTGCTCATTGGCTACGCGCACCCCTGCTCTTCCGCTCTGAAGCCGTGAACGTGGACAGTTCGAGAACAGCAACGACTTGGCCTTTCACTGTCGCGAGTGTTTCGGGAGAAAGAGAGGCGGGATAGGTGGTAGCAGTAGCTTCACACAGTGGCTGTTCTATCACCCCTTTGCTCCATGTACTTCTATCTCAACGGCAGCCTCCTTGCTAAATCCCCGCCTCACCGCGAGGGCGGTTGGCGCTAGTGCTCGCTTGGCTGAGAGCTCTTTGAGACAGCATAGTTCGCAGCAATTCTTCCGTGAACGTCTTGCTTTGTGAGGCTGTTTACTTATCAGCCCGTGGAATAATGCCGTGTTAGTATTTACTATGGCACAAGTTAATAAAATAGGGAAATGAAGCAATGCGCACAGCCCAAGGACGACCAAGTGTATGCAAAATATATATTCAATCACCTCTAAGCACAACGCAAGAGATTCAACATGCAAATATTTTTACATCATAGCAGGCAACCGCTGTGCCTACCAGATCTACAAATCCAACTTCCACGATTGCATGCACGTCCACTCAATCCACGTGATCTCACAGCCGTGGAACCTTGGAACCTCGCGCCCCCTCATTTCTCCCAGGCGGAGCTCCACATTTCGTACCTGGGGTACGCTTCTGCGCTACGTCTCTGAGTCTCTGTCAGCCGAACCAAACAACATAACATTCAGAGTCCCATGGCATTGGTCCGGCTTCGTCGTGCGGAGCTCATCTTCACATTGCGTTGTTGGGATTACTCCGCACATGCACATGCACATGCACATGCACATGCACGTTGACTAGGGTTGTATCGTTTGTATTATACGTCGACCAGAACCATATTCTATGGTCTGCACCGATGCAGGCCCCCTCAGCAGTGAAGCCTCGGAGGCATTTCTTCTAAATCCGCAAATGTATACCGCCATCCGTCCGTGGCAGAGCCATCCAAGCCTTTCGCCCAGGCCGTGGATGCTCGTGCCCTTAGGTATGCGTTAAAAAGCCCAAGCCAAGCCAAGTACAGCCGATCCCAGCCCAGAAGATGGTACAGTTGTGAGGAAGCCAAAAACGCCTGTCGCTAGTGTATGACACATGTTTCGTCGTCTACTACATTCCGTATTCTTTAGTTCTTCCACCCCACGTTCCAAATCACGTGTGCAATGTCGCGTGCTGTGTTGACCGTGTCTACCACGCTGCCCAGGATGCCTCCACGCTGAGGCTCATCGTCCGTGTCTTCAAAAGGCGCAATCATGCCTGATGCGGTCCGACGGAGACCACCAGACTTGGAGGGAACTTCAAGGTGCCTGTTTCGCAATGAGTGTGGATCCGAGGCGGTAGGGGTTGCGGGGCGCTGTACACCGAATGCCCCCGAGGGATTGAAGTAGTCCTCGTCCTCGTCGTCTTCGGGGAGGAGGAAATTTGATGATGGATGTGACGGCCTCAATGTTTCCTGCGAAGGAGATGGTGATAACCTACTTGACCGCCAGAAGCCCAGCGAGTGTGACTGCTGCTGTTCGGTGACGTCGGGCGAGTCCGTTCTGTACTTTAATGTCGTAGACGGTAGCTTCTCAATCGTCTTGTTGGTGGCCTTGATGGTGGGAATGTTGGTCTTGGACGAGGTCCTCGACAGTGGGCGCTTCTTGTTTTTGCGAGAACGCTTCATCATGACGACGCCTTCGTCTGACGATGAGTCCTCGTCGTTCTGAGACGCCCAGGGGTTGTGGTTGAAGTCATCTTCGTCATCATCACCGTCTTTTGTTTCAATGGCAATGCACTGTTCGACTTTGTCGTCGAACCTAATGTGCTTCTTCTCGCCGTCGTACGGCGAGTGGAGACCGGAAGTCGATCTCGAAGTAAAGTAATCAGTGGGCTCCCGGCTGGTGGTGCTCGACAACAATGACGAGGCGGTGGGGAGATCGGAAGTCTTCCTGCCGATGATTGGTCGGGGCTTCCGGCGCTCGAGTTGTACAGTCGGTGTGCGCTGTTTCTGGGCCATCTCTGCGGCTTCGGCGACCAGGGACGACGAGGAGAGGGATTTTTGCAGCATGGCTTCTGACATGCTTCGCTTCTTCAAGATGGGCTTCCTGACATTACCCAAGAAGGAACTGCTCTTGGACAGACGGCTGACAGGCTCCGAGGTCTGCTGCGAGGCAAGCCTGTTGCAAGCAGGCTGCAGCGGGCCATACAGCCATGTCACGTCGACGTCTTTGAGCCTAAATTCGTTGTTAGCTTCTGCTTCTGCATGCTTCGATGGCGATGGATGAGTGAGGCGGTGCACGGATGGGGATGATCGACGCTAAAGACAGGGGTGTCGATCACCAGGCTTGGAAACTTGGAATCTCGGAAACTCACCAATTGAGTGTTTCGGGCGACACAGTCTTGAGCTTGAACTGGGCCTTTGCCCAGGTGCGCCACGAAGCATTCTCGAGGCGGGAGCGCTCGCCGTAGACGCTTCTGTGCTCGACAATGTGTCGCCACGAGGACCAAATATCCTCCTCCCTCCACTCGTACGAGAGATAGTCAACGTGGCGCGAGGGCTCCTTGCGCACGGCGGTGTCGTCCTCGGAGACGGGGACTGGGTCTGGTGTGGTCAAGGGGGTGTCTGTGGAGGGGGTGGCGTCTGGAGTTGCGGGGTGCTCGAAAGGCGGCAGTTGGTCGGGGGATATTTTGATGATTGGTGAGTCGGAGTGGTCGTGGTCGTAGTGGTGGTCGAGGTTGTGGTCGTGTGCGTGTGCGTGTGCGTGGAGAGGCTTGGAAGAGCACCTCATGCCGTAGTCAGGAAAGGCCAGGATGTGGGCGTCGTCTTCACTGCTCGAATCGTCGAGTCTGGTGTCGAGCGACAGGCTGCTCGAAGACTCGGAGTGCAGAGAAGAGGCCGGGGATGACTCGGAGTGCTCCGAGTGGGCGCGCAGGTCATTGAGGGAGAAGTGGTTGCGGCGTGGCGACTGCATGGCGCTATAGAGATTCGTCGACGAGGCGGTGCGGGCCATTGGAGATGCTCCAAACGGCGACCCTTCGCGCGGTGTGTGCAGAACTTGGGCCATGGCGGGAGGGCGAGAGTGAGAGGCGAGCAATCACGGGGAGAGGAAGCAGCGAGTGGTGATGTCCGGTTCCAGGGCGCCCTCGGCGGTATTTGTGAGGCTGGCCGGCGTCGACATGCGGAGGCGTCGGCGGAGGCGGAGACAGCGGGTGTATAGAGGCGGTGCGGGTGCGTGTGCGTATGCGTCTGTGTCTTATTGTCGAGTGGGATGCGTAAAAGTCGACGGCGCAGGGGCGGTTGTAGTGGGCGACATGCAAATATGGGGGTCGCCGATGCAAGGGCTGGATTGGGGTTGGATGGAGGCGAGTAGAGCAGAGCGCAAAGAGAGCCTGAGTCTGCACGGGTGGAGAGAGAGACTGAGGCTCAGAGAGGGCAGTCTGGTGAGAAATCAAGTCGGAGAGAGCAAGACTGAGAGAGAAGTCGTCCGAGTCTGCACGGAAGAAGGAACGGCGCTGGTTGGGGGAAGACGAGAACGAATTGGCGGCGAGGCCAGGCTTTACTTAGTTGGCTAGTGACCAATTGCAAAACGGCTGGCTCTCAGAGACGGCATCCCATGCCATCCCATGCCAGGCCATGCCATCCCATGCCATCCCATCTCTCCCCCGCAAGAATTCGGAAGGTTTAGGCACTGCGATGCGACGCTGCATGCTTTCGTCGAGCGCGCATCCCCTCTCCAATGGGTCTATGGATGGAACGCAGCCGGACGTGCGATAAGCAAGTGGCCCACTGTATTCTGCGCGAGCACAAGAATGCTTTACACCGCGTCGTCGTTGACAGACACACACTAGATGGAGACAGGCCAGGCGTTGTTATTGCTTTAGCTCTGCAGCTCTGCATACTCAACAGTGATGGGTGATGGGAGCATCTTCGTGTGTGCCGAGTGTGACTGCCCTTGGTGCCTTCGTGCCTTCCTTGCCAGGCTCGGCTCGGCGGCTGCAGGGCGGAGCATCACCGAAAGGCTGGACTGGACCAATTCGCCTGTGCAGCCACCATGACCCACGATGAGCCTCGCGAGTTACGAAACTCAAGTGCACGCCTCCCAGGCACTTGCGTGCGGGGAATCAGACGCTGGCTGCAGCACGCGCATCTCCTTAGCATCCTTAGCACCTCAACACTCCCATGACGACACCCGCCTTGCCCGTTCTCAGCCTTTGCAGCCTTCTCAGCTCCCATGACGAAAACAGCATGATATGGTCGCGACTTGGTTCAACGCCTTATCGACCCCGTTAAACCATATGCGCCAACGCAGCTACACCACCTATCAGCCTCTCCAACCCTTCCACTCCTTCCACCGCCTACACTAGAAGCTCCACTTCCATGTACCGTAGTGGGGTGAACCCCTTCAACACCCTGAACAACATCCTGTTTGCATGCACCTCACTCTATCAACCCTGGCGTTGCAATCATGATGCACCAACGCCAGACAATCAACAAGTAGCTCTTTGCGCGCTGCTGCGTTGGCTCCTCGTATCTGCTTGTCCTCCGCGGCTGCAATCGAGACTTGCCATACCTATTGATAAATGCTGACTGACGTCTGACGTCTGATGTCTGACGTCTCCACTATGCGCATCTAACCGAACGGCTTGGTGTTGAGCCTGCTCCCTGAAAGGGTAATCCGACATGCACCCCCACGAGCCCTCACTATCTCCGCTCTTGGATCTATAGAATCTGGGGGCGCTTATCACGCTCATCATGTTCGTCTGATGGACGAGAAGCATCGCTTCCAGAACACAGGGTCTCCATGATCGAATCATGATAGTTCAGTAACCTCGCATTGGACGCTTCTGACTGGGTGTGCCCAGCCCTAAGGCAAGTGAGACATGCTTAGGCAGGGCCCTACACGTTTTGTTTGCGTATGGAACTCTCCTCAGTCTTACCCACGTCGCACTCGAATTCTCGTCTGAACACAACTACATTCTTCACCCTTCTCACATCTCAATTCTCGTCTTCAGCATGCACAAACATCCGGAAATAAGCACTTCCAGACGCAGATCCTGCCATCCATTACGAGATCGCCATGCCTGCCTCGGTGCTACGCGAGCTCCGAGCGCGAGGCGCCACCTAAAATGCAGTTTGCAATGCAGCTACTGTTCGAGCCCTCGTAGATCCTGCAGACCACCATGCTACGGCTCTCCTCTCTTCACTCCTAGATATCCCCCTGCAGATCTGTTCACTTATAATGGACCTGTCTACCGACGCAAATAAGCCCGGTCGCGACCCTCAGAACACATCGGACTCGACCGCAGCCTCGACTATTCCGCGCCATGACATCGTCGATACTCCGACCTCGTCGCAAAGCAACCACACCTTGACCGAAGGCGAAGAAGCTTCGCGCGCGCTCAGCGAAAGCAAAGAGCATGTCGCATCTGCGAACTCGCCCAACGAACAAACCAGCACACATGTCACCCCCGACGAACCTGCCGCACTCGTCGCGCACAGCGGCGAGCCACTGCAACGGAGTAAAGCAAAGATCAGTCTGATCATGTTCTCGCTCGCCATCGCCGTTCTCCTGGTCGCGCTCGACATCACCATTGTTACCACCGCCCTCCCTACCATCGCCGAAGAATTCAAATCTGCGTCTGGCTATACATGGGTCGGTTCCGCCTACCTGATCGCAAACTCGGCCGCGACCCCCATCTGGGGCAAGGTGTCGGACATTTTCGGTCGCAAGCCATGTCTGTTGATCACAAACGCCATCTTCTTCGTTGGCTCGCTGATTGCTGCCTTGTCTGTCAACATGAACATGTTGATTGGAGCGCGAGTCGTCCAGGGAATTGGTGGTGGCGGCTTGATTGTCCTGGTCAACATTGCCATTTCTGATCTCTTCGCCATGCGTGAGCGTGGTGCATACTTTGGCATCATTGGAGGTGTTTGGGCGCTTGCCAGCAGTCTCGGTCCAATCGTTGGCGGATTGTTCACTCAAAAAGTCAACTGGCGATGGTGTTGTAAGTCTAACTTGCTTCATGGTCATCTGCATGACACAAACTAATGCTGCCCAGTCTGGATCAACCTGCCATTTGATGGCCTTGCTTTCGTCATTCTAATCTTCTTCCTCGACATCCACACTCCAAAGACACCATTGCGCAAAGGATTGCAGGCTGTTGACTGGCTTGGTTCCCTGACCATGGTCTCAGGAACCATAATGGTTCTCCTTGGTCTGGAGTATGGAGGCATCTCGCATCCATGGGACTCGGCCATTGTCTTATGCTTGATCATCTTCGGTGTTGTCACCATTGGCTTGTTCTTCGTCGTTGAATCGCGCCTCGCACCTTACCCGCTAATGCCCCTGAGCATCTTCTCGAAGCGCTCCAACATTGCTGCCCTCGGTACTTGCTTCTGCCACGCCTTCGTTTTTATTCCGGGTAACTACTTCCTGCCCCTCTACTTTCAGGCTGTTCTTGGCGCGACACCTATCCTCTCAGGTGTCTACCTGCTGCCGACTGCGATTGCTCTCTCCATCTTTTCCATCATGACGGGCATCACAATCAGGAAGACCGGACAGTACCGACCCATCATCTGGTTCGGCATGTTCATGATGACCCTTGGTACAGGTCTCTTCATCGACCTTGGCGCGCACTCGGGGTGGGCAAAGATCATCATATACCAGGTCATTGCAGGTATCGGCGTAGGACCCAATTTCCAGGCTCCTCTCATCGCCATGCAGAGTCTTGTCCCCGTAAGTACAACAAGTACCCACTCGGTGGCATTGGCTTTCCCAATCTTCGTCATCTGTCATGTTCACTTGCTAATGAATATACAGAAACGCGACATTGCAACCGCAACCGCAACATTCGGTTTCTTACGCAATCTCGGATCCGCCATTTCCATTGTCGTCGGCTCCGTCATCTTCCAGAACGAAATGAAGGCAAAGCAAGGCTCTCTCCGCGCTTCTCTCGGTGACCAGACAGCAGCCTCCTTCGGCGGTGGAGCAGCGGGCGCAAATGTCGGCCTCATCAACTCGCTTCCCGAACCTCAAAAAGGCATTGCTCGAGACGCGTTTGCGCAGAGTCTGAGCAAGATGTGGATCCTATACGCCGTCTTTGGCGCAGTAGGATTGCTGATCTCGCTCATGATCGGAGTTAATGTGCTTGACAAGCATCACGAGGAGACCAAAACTGGATTGGATGTCGAGAAGGAGAGGAGAGCGGAGCGAGACGCGGAGAAAGTGGCGAGGAAGCTGAAGCGGGCGAGTAAAGGGCAGAGCAAGGCAAGTTTGCCTCTTGATACTGAGAGGGGGGATGCGGAGGAGGAGGATGCGCCGCTGCCGGCTGAGGGCGACAAGGAGGTCAAGATGTGATGAACCAGGTCGTGTGAGCTTGCTACAGCATTGTTTGCGCCCTTCATTTAAAGCATAGATACCATGTTGATATTGAACTACATATCCATATAATACACCGTTTGACATGTTCTACTCTCTATCCAGACATGTCCACAAACTCACATGCTCACTATGCTCAAAATCCGCATGACGTAAAGCTCACGGCAATTCTTTCCATTTCGGTGCTTCTCCCTCACAATCTACGAAGTAGGTTGTCGGCACCAACACTCACCACACCATCTTGAAGGAAACACGGAAACACCATCCAAGATGCCACCTGCCATGCTGCCAACAGAAGTCATACTCAATGTGCTCGACCAGCTCGTCGGAACCAGTCATGCAAATCAACCTATCTTCGACGCGACAAGTCCGGTTACTAAGACCCTCAGGGCTCTGACTCTCACGTCGCGCACAATGTATGCAGTTGCGTCGAAATATCTGTACCGTCACTGCCTTTATCTCAACGACTGCGTGAGCTACACTCGTTTCAAGAGAACATTAGGGCTTGATCTTAGGAGGGATTATCCACGGTCGCTTGCTTGCGGTCAGGCTGGACGAAATGATGATCTATGGAATGATGCCAAAGTCGTGCTGCAGATCCAATCAGTTTTTATCTCCCCAAAGACGACATTTGTCCAAAGGCCGAATCACAGTCTTAAAGCGCGTATGGTACGACTCCCATCCGTTGTCGAGCTTTGCACTGCCATTGGAGCAACACTCAAGAGACTAATCTTGGATTTACTTCCTCTCCGCCCGACGCACGGCGAAGTTGAGGATAAACTGTTTTCGCACAAGGAGACGAACATCTTCCAAGGAATGCCGAACCTCGAGGAGCTCGTCGCAAGCTACAACGTGCCCGATCACGTCCCCTGGCCACCACCAAACATAAAAAGACTAGCCATCACCATACAAGACCTCCACGACATAGCCCTGCACTTTTGCTTCTCCATCTCCAGTCTCCAAACCCTCATTATCCTCCGACCATTTTATCTAACCGCCGCAGACATCAACAAATGGTTCTCCGCATACAAAGGGCAAAGCCTGGACATTATCCTCGTAGACGTCAATTCAAACCACCGTACGCCAGAAGATACTCGAGAATGGGCTGACAGCGACACGGCCCGTGTCTGGGAAGTAGACGTACCGACTAGCTTCTACGGCGATGACGACGATGTGCTGCTTTGCGAAAATTGGATCTGGACGCGTGCCGTGGAGGGCACGCTCTGGAGTCAGCGAGACAGGAGGATGGCGTCGTGGGCTGAGGTTCAGAGGAGACTCACGGGACCTGTTCATTTTATCACGGAGGGTAGCTGAGGTGTCGTTACGATTTCATATTGCTGGGGCCATCACCATCCCAGCCTTGTCGATGCCAGTTGTTCTGAGTATGATGGCTGGGTTCTCGTTCGCCGTCTTCGCGAAGCGGCCGTGGCTATCGTCAACGAGCAGAGCATACGCTGCGTGCGCGACCTCACGATGATCCTTAGAAACAGCCATATGGATGGGCGTTATTCTTAGACGAAGTCGATTCGGCGGCGGATGAATGGAGCCTTGGGTTTGGCTTTGAAGAGGACATGGCCGGCTTGAGCGAGCTTCGCGACGGACAGCTAAGCTTAGGCTTCCACCTCGTTCTCTTAGGGCAGAAGTCTCCTTCAATCTTGCGGTGAGCTGATCCGTCCGATGTACTGAGATTAGCGAGCCTGGGCAGGAGGTAGCTGTTGTAAACGTACTTGTCTACGCGCGAGCAAGAGGATATCAGAGAGTCGAGAAACCTACCGGCGCGATTAGCATCTTGAACTCGGTGTATATCAGTGGCAACATCGCGCCGGCAAGACGAATAGCGGTAGTTACAGAGTGGTGTCGCGGCGTGTATAGGAAAAGTGGCATAAAAGAGGTTTTGGCACTTCCATCCGAATGAATCAGACGTTCATCTGAGTCCGCACCTCCCTCACCACGCCTTCACGTCAACCCTGAACGCTGTTTTACTTGGCTTCCGCTATTGCGTCCTCAGCGTAGACATCGCCTGCTTCTCCTCTCAACTTTCGCCTTCGTTCTTCTCGATCGCTCCGCCTTCGCGCACTCTCTTCTCACTGCAGCTCCTCCTCTGCACAGCTCCAATCCGCCATCAACCACGAGCATGCCAAAGAGAAAGAGGAAAATTAATAATGTCACAGTCTATGCCGTCCTGTACAGCGCCAACATCCATAACCCCCGAGATTTCAGTGGCTTGCGTGACGCAGTGAGGGGCTGGCTGAACAGCAACAATGTCCCCTTTAACAGCAGGCAACTAAGAGGCTTTACGTTCAGGGTTGAGACCCTACTACAGAGGTTTGACGCTGTGCAGCTTGACTGGGATCATCAACATTTGGAACATCTGCTGGGCGACGTCCTGCTCCAGCTCGGAATTCCGTATCTGCTTCCTGGTATCCAGTTACTGCAAGAATTCGACCATCCAGCCCGCCCAGAAAGAAACTTCAGCCATTTTGGTGACCTTGGCTTCGATCTAAATGACTCTCAGAACTATAGGAATGTCGCGGCGGTCATGAACATAATGGTCCAACACGTTTCACCCTACTCTATGAGCAAAAACCTGAGGGAGCTCTGCGCGGCCATTACCAGGCCAGCTGCGAGCGCTCTGTTGCGGTCATTGCACACGCCTTGACAAGCGCGCCCTAGATAGGCTCCGTGTAGAAAGCTGTTGACTGCTAACTTATAGCTTTAGATACAATGTGCTGTTCCTGTCGTGATCGCCAACCCTGAGCGAAGCAACAGTGCTGCCAAGTTCTTGAACTATGCGCTCTACATCTTCCTTGCCATCGGGCAACGTCTCGTCCTTACGGTCATGATCGCTACAGATGGTTGCATCGCGCACAATCACAGGACAAAGAAGTTACTTTGTTCAGTTCACTGTATCCTTAACACCCAACCTCTGGATCGAGTATCATCCATTTCCAGTCTGTAATTTCAACTCCCATGCAAGCACATCACGAATTGATAAACCGATAAGACAAAGTTCAGAAGGGTTAGATAACGTGAATGGTCGTTCTAGTGGCGCAGAGGCTGGCTAGAGCTACGTACGACACAGCTTGCGCTCTCGCCCAGTTGCATGTAACCCGACAACTTACTGCAAATTGGGCCTAATTACTTTCGCAAGCGCGACAGCAATGTTTGTTCTGTTTCTGTCTTGGGGCCTGAAGCGCGCGAATTTGCCTGTCTGTCACGCGATCATTCTCACGACCAGTCTGCAGAGTGTAGACCAGCATCCCTCTGCCAACCCACTCGTGAATGACGGAGATCTTTACCGGCCAGACACCTTGGCTTGTTACTTCTGCACAAGAATGCGACTGGGCTGCAAGCGGTTCATGAAAGCATACACACAGACGGTCACGAGATAAGCGAGCACACAGGAATGCATTCCACTCCAGACTACTCAATGCGGAGGCCACGCGCAAACCTCAGCCTTGACAAGCAGGTGCCGCATTGCCGTCGCTGCACAACTGTTGAATCTGTGCTGTTGACAATGTCAAGCCTTGTCGCCGCGCAACCGTACTTGTGTTTGCTCGGCATCGTCATGGCCTGGCCGACTTCCGTGAAACCAGCGACACGACAAGCAGTGTCATGTGATACCCCAGGTTCACCCTCCGCGCTGTCCTCGACCTGCATCCGGATGGAAATCGCCTTTGATTTGCTCTTCATCGGGCCGCATCTTCTGTAGCCTCTTCTCTAGCTCAAAAAGTGCGATCTGCACTTGGTCAAGCCACTGGAGTCTTTGTTATGCGGCTGCACTTGCCACCGCCAGACACCCCAGCATCGGATTGACCTTGGCCTCTGTACTTGACAGCCCCATTAACGCTCAATGCTGCGAGCATATGTGTCCGGTGATCTTGTCGACGTCCCTTGGCCTGTGTTAGTCGTCATGGCTAGTTGGAAAGACTCTTAGTTCTCGCCTGAGGTTGTCGCCGCAACCATCCTTGAAGGCAAGGCCGGACATTGGCCGCCGACGATTTGTGTATATGAGGCACCTCAAGTATATAGGCTGGCTTGTATCCAGCGTTGGACCTGTTCGCACCTAGGAGAGATCTGCGCTCTTGATAATCGCTCAACTTTTACACTACTATGTCTGACGACAAAGGAAGACAATCTTCGGTTGTCTCACACCAGCGTGTCGATGATGGCACAGTTCGTGTCAACGATGATGCCATGCGGCGTCTCAGCGTTATCCGCACCGGAATCGGACAGCAACAGGAGGATGCCAGACTTGCAACCAACGCCGAAAAGACAATGACTGTCCGACAAGCCATTCGCTTGTACAAATGGGCTATTATCTACTCAATGGCCATGAGCTTGGCAGTTGTGATGGAAGGGTAAGCGTCAATGTGTGGGCATAGAGAGTGTTGCTGATTCTCGTCAGTTACGATCTTGCAGCGATGGGCTCGTTCCTTGGCTATGACCAATTTCGTCAACGCTTTGGCACAGAGCTCGATCTGGACGGAAACCCTAGGATCTCTCCTGCGTGGCAAGCTGGTATCCAGAATGGAGTGCAAGCAGGATCCATTATTGGACTTTGGGCCAACGGCTACATCTCTGAGTACTTTGGTTACAAGAAGACCATGTATGGCGCCCTACTTGCATCAGTCATTTTCAACTTTCTCCACTTCTTTGCCCAGAGCATTGGAATGGTTGTGGCCGGTTCCGTCTTACTTGGTCTTCCTTGGGGTATCTTCCAGACCCTCACGGTCACTTACGCATCTGACATTACGCCTTCGACCATCCGCCCTTACTTGACCACCTACATCAACCTATGCTGGGTGACTGGTCAACTCGTTGCAGCAGGAGCGCTCCGTGGTTGCCAAACGCTTGGTAACGACTGGGGCTGGCGTATCCCTATCGCCATCCAATGGGTTTGGGTTCCTTTCATCTTCCTGGGCGCCTACATGGCCCCAGAATCGCCTTGGTGGTTGGTCCGCAAGGGCCGCTTCGAAGAGGCAAGAGCTTCCCTAGTCAAGGCTACAACACCCCAACCAGACGTCAACTTCGATCCCGACCAGGCTCTTGCTATGATTAGGCACACCAACGACCTCGAGAAAGCAATGAGCAGCGGTGTCGGCTATCTCGACTGCTTCAGGGGTGTTGAATTGCGCCGTACTCTTATTGCTTGCGTCGTCTGGCTCACGCAAGCGCTGTGCGGTGCTGCGATGATGGGCTACTCCGTACAAATCTACCGCGAGTCTGGTCTTGATGAGGAGGGTGCGCTCAACCTGAACATTGGCCAGTACTGTCTTGGATTCGTCGGAACTATCGGCTCGTGGTTCCTCATGCGCCGCATTGGACGCCGTAAGCTATACAACTGGGGTCTGATCATTCTTTTCTCCTTCTTGATGGTCATTGGCGGTCTCGGAGTCATCTCTCGCGAAAACACAGGCGCTGCATGGGCCCTGGGGAGCGTCTTGCTGGTGTACACACTCTTCTACAACTTCACGGTCGGCCCTGTGTGCTACGCCATCGTCGCGGAGATCTCGTCGACTAGACTGAAGATCAAAACTGTCGTCCTTGCTCGTAACATTTACAATGTTGTATGTTCAGATTCGTGATGTCGTTGATGTCAGCATACTGACTGCCGCCAGGGGAGCATCTTCAACAACATCGTCGTCCCTCGCATGCTCTCGCCTACCGAGTGGAACTGGGCTGGCATGACTGGCTTCTTTTACGCTGGACTCACCGCTTTGCTCATCGCCTTTATGTGGTTCATGCTGCCTGAGACGAGAAATAGGACGTTCGCTGAGCTGGATGTCTTGTTTGAGAACAAAGTTCCTGCGAGGAAGTTCGCGGAGACCAACGTTGATCAATTTGCCGGTAACACCACGGCCATCAGAGTGAACAGCAGCGATGGAAGCAGCAGCGATGGTGAGAAACCTGAAGCTCTTAGACGTGAGGAAGTCTAGATGACTGTGGAGTCTGTGTTCGGTCCGTGTTGTGAGCATACTTTGAGACGTAGCTAGGATCCAGAAATCTCAGTTTCTCAGTTTCAGCTTTAGCAATCGAATTTGTCTAGGAACTCATGCATTAATAACGTGATTTGCAGTGATTCCAGTTCGAAGCCCGTACCCCAACAAAGGTAACGTCGACTGCAGGGCTGTCGACCTCGGACTTCGTGCGGAAACCACCCGTTTGCTATTGGCCAGTACAGACGATGTGCCCCGCAACTCCGCGGCTTTGAACTGCTTTCTCAGCTTGACAAAGCACAAAACACGCTAAGCCCTACCACTGGAAGCGGCGCTTTGCTAAACATTTACCAAGCACATGTCATGATGGCTGAACACTACTTGAACCCCTCCACTACTTCGTTCGAAGATTCTCGAGCCTCGCTACACAGCTATATAGCTCTCCCTCTTGACTGATGAAGACGCTCTCCTCTATCTTTTTCGCCATCATCGCAATTGCAGCTGCAATCTACAACACCCCATATATGCTATCGCGCTTCACACGCTTGACAAAGCACTTCACACCTACACAAAACTTCACAACCGCCTCAACAGACATGGCCTCGAACAGCATGTTCCGCGGACTGCCCGTCATCCCAGACGAGCAATTCACCACCACAGCTCCTCGAAAGATCGCCAAATCTTTCCTCGCGATCGAGCAGTCCGAGGGCGCAGGCGCAAAGGTCCGTCGCTCTGTTGGCACTCCTAAGCTCCGCAATTTCTCGCCTTTCCTCATGCTGGACCACTTCCAGATCCCCGTTGGCGCCGGCTTTCCCGATCACCCCCATCGCGGCCAAGAGACCATCACATATTTACTCTCCGGCGCTGTTGACCACGAGGATTTCGCCGGAAACAAGGGCACAATTGAGGAGGGAGATCTGCAATTCATGACCGCTGGACGCGGAATCGTACACGCAGAGATGCCCCACGAGAACAAGAACGGCCAGGCGAACGTGGGAATGCAACTCTGGGTCGACTTGCCCAAAGAGCTCAAGTCCTGCGAACCGAGATACCGCGACTTGAGGGCTAAGGAGATCCCTCAAGCTACATCAGAGGATGGCAAGGTCACAGTGAAGGTCATTTCCGGGCTAGCGTACGGCACAGAATCGCTGAAGGAGCTGGCTTACACACCTGTCTGGCTCCTCGATTTCACAGTTCAGCCTGGTGGCTCTGTCAAGCAATCGTTGCCCAAGGGCTGGAACGCATTTGCCTATCTTCTCAATGGCACGACGATCTTCTCTACAGGTGGTGAGTCGAGACCGATCGAGCAGTACCACAATGTTGTGTTCGAGAAGGATGGCGACAGTATCGAGGCTTCAGTTGAGGAGGGCGCCCAAAAGGAGTCGAGGTTCATTCTGGTCGCCGGCCTACCACTTGATCAGCCTATTGTTCAGTACGGACCTTTTGTAGTCACATCGAGAGATGAGGTCATTCAGGCCATGACTGATTACCAGACACATTCAAACGGTTTTGAAAGGGCGTACAATTGGGAGAGTGAGATTGGAAAGAGCATGGTTCACTAGTTTGGCCATTTTTCTGATTCCCTAGCGATCGATGCCTTGAATTCTTTTATCATGTATATAGTCCTCTTCTAGATCAATACATAACTTTGCTAGATCCCTTTAGCCAACATGTCTTCTACTAGACTTACTTTACGGAAAAAGTGGGTTATGCAGACGCCTTGATAAGAGCGTTGCATCAGTTCAAATCGCAGTGAGCGCTCACAGTAAGTTGAGACGAGTTGCCCTTCTTTACACGACCGATTCCTCCCAACGGCTGTGTACTCGATGGTGCAGAGAGTCCAATTCGAAGAGCCCCTGAGTCTAGGCCAGCCCACCGAATACTGAGATAGATTCAACGAACGCACTGGGTCAGTTCCAGGCAGACACCCATCGTGAAGCATCTCTCTATTTCTTGAGACGTACGTCAGGGACGCATGGTGCCTAGAGAAGGAGCTATACTCATATCCGACCGACTTCAACGGACTAGGATTACAATAATGAGCTCGGAAGTTAGGACGGGAAAATGATTTGATCTTCAAATATGAACGTTGTTAAAAAGCTTACTTGCACATGTTTATCATGACGTCATTACGTCACGGTCTAACGCCAGCTAGTGCCACACGCGAAGGACACGCGCTCTCAGCGCGCCACTTTTGATCTCTTTGACTTGCATATTTTATCTGTGAGTGGCGTTGGAAAGTGTCAATTTCCGGGATCCCGGGAGCTTTGAGCGCAGATATCAACGACCAGACTGTGGCCGATGAACTCCCTTAACTCAGCTGGGGCGACATCACAACCAGGTGCTTCGACAAGCAAGCGGCAATAAAGTCTCTGGCCTTTCAAAGTCGCCTTTTGAGCTTCAGCAATGAAGCGTGGCGCTCTTGATACGTTCTTCAAGCCAACAACGCCCAAGAAAGTCAAGTACGAGGTCACTGCCGATGTCTCGAACCACGCATCTTACCCATTTCCCATACCGCACCTGCCCGCCTCATTCAAAGAGCAGTTGGGTTTCGCACCCGCCGAAGAAGGTGTATTGATGAATGACAAGCTTGATTTGGACCTTGTCTACTACCAACCATACATCCCACCCGCTATCACCGAAGGATTGTTCGAATTCCTGCGCCAGGAACTTCCCTTTTACCGAGTACAATACACGATCACTCGGTTCGGTAAGAAGACAGACATCCATACACCTCGCTTCACCACGGTCTTTGGTATCGACGAGACTTGTCGCTTTGGACCAGATGGCGATATCTTGGACACTCAAACCGGCAAGAATGTCGAGGCGTCGAAGTTCAAGTGCAAACCTCGTCCAATACCACAATGCTTAGACGAGCTGCGGAAGATCACCGAGGGCACTACAGGTGAAGCCTTCAATTTCTGTCTCGTCAACTACTATGCGGATGGGAAAGACAGTATATCGTATCATTCTGATGACGAACGCTTTCTTGGCCAGAACCCAGCGATTGCGTCCTTTACACTTGGCGCGAAACGCGACTTTCTCATGAAGCACAAGCCTATTGCACCGAAAGAGAACGAAGTGATGCCTGATACTGGACAGATCAAGCTGCCGCTCGGCTCTGGGGACATGATACTGATGAGAGGGAAAACGCAGTCGATGTGGTTACACAGCGTCCCGAAGAGAGCTGGCGTAGACGCCAGTAAGGGGAGAATCAACATCACCTTTCGAAAGGCGCTTGTCAAAGGCGGCACAGAGAATTACTATCAGTACAATGTTGGTACTGGTGCCGTGTACAGCTGGAATGCTAAACAGAAGAGGATGGCCTTGAGCGAAAGGGCAGGGTCCGTAAAAGGCACCGACAAAGCCGCTGACGAAGAGACAAAATGATGAAGCTGCTGCTTTCCCACATCTCTGTTCTGATCAAAGGAGTCGTATCGTTCATGTCAAGTGACGGGACCGTCCTGAGGAAGCGATATCTCCGCTGTCGCTAAAACAGGCTACCGTGACCGTGCGTCCAAATCGACCCCGCCCTCACAGAGTCTCAAGACCGATGAAGCGTGTTTGAATGTATGAACCTTTTGCAATCCGTAAGATAGTGCAGCATTAGGCGTGTGTGAGTCACACTTGCATTGATTAGTCAGGTTCATAAAGCAGCGAGTGACGGCGTGATTTATGTAGCAGTCCTTGGTGAACGCCAAGCACCTTCCGTCGGAGTTGATAGTTGGGAAGCTGCGCATTGATCTCACCTGCTCCTGCTTGCCTTCCGCAGTACTCACCACCACCAACACTATCTTGCCCTTAGTCGCGGCTTCTACGTGTCGCGAAGCCGGGCGCAAAACGACTCTTGTCTTTTTGAAGGATTTGTCCCTGAGCGCGCAACTGGATCCTGGGTTTCGATAGGAGTGAAGACGTACAGCAAGTTGTCCCCGTTTTGGAAGCAGCAGCTGATTTGTCTGCGCAGCTTTGATCGTAGCTATTCGAAAAGCCGTGTTTGGTGCTCGACAGCTTTACTCCACTGCGATACACCTGACGCTCTGCGCTGCGCTGGCCCAGCAATTACACCACTCTACAGGCAACAACGACGGCTCCAGGCTTGCATAGTCTACGAGAAGACGGGCAGAATCTCCAACATTGTGCGTGAGACTACGGACGACGGAGCAGACGAGTACAACAAACTTGCGGAACGATTGCTTCGGACGCAGAAGTAATTACGCAGAAGAAATTACGAAGGCAGTGATCGAGAGGAGCCCTACAAGGTGCAGCATAACGATCACAAAAGTAGAGCGAGGTTTTCAATCGCGTGAAGGCCATCTGCTGCTGGATATAGGCAGCAGGCTGAAAGGATTAAAGCCGCCGGACTCCCACGTCTTGCGCACTCTTTCCTGCAGTCACCACGCCATTCAACAGTCACTTCTCATTGAACGAACACCCGATCGAGCTATAGCGCCCGCGCTCCCCAATCAGAAGACCAAGGACGCACACACTCCGCACCAGCTTAAACGGACTTAACGGCGTTAACTCCGCTCTCGTAGACAGACCTAGAGGGACCCGTCAGCATGCCACCGCAACACACTCCGCCCTCTACAACCTCTTCCAGCGCGGGCCAATCACCCCCAGATCCTCAGTTCAGAGTCGTACGCAAAAGGAACCGGGTTCCTCTATCATGTGGACCTTGTCGCCATCGAAAGTCAGTCACGGCTGCCGTCTTGGTTTTTGAACCTGTGCTGACGCAAGTAGGCTAAAATGCAATCGAGGGCAGCCATGCGACAACTGTACAAAGCGCGGCGACACACCATCGTGTACTTATGCGGCGCCAGGGAACCGTAAAAAAAACCCCACTGGTACTGGCACAGCGACATCGCCTGGTGACATGCAAAATCGCATCGATCGACTTGAGGGACTAGTCTTGTCCTTGATGACTAACGGTGCTCAGAGCGCTGGACCAGCAGCTGCACAGGCAGCTATTGCCAACAGTCTCAATAGCGCCTCCACAGACCAACAGTTCGATATGAGCAACATGAGCAACATGAGCAGCGGCATGAGCAATGGCCAGCCAGAGTCAATACCCGAGGAAGATGCCGGCGAGGAGAGCGAGATGGAAACAGTGACCAAATCCATTGGTGTGATGAAGGTCAACAACAATCAGACAATCTTTGCGTCAGAAGCTCACTGGTATGCTATTCTGGGCGAGGTAAGTGTCCGCTGGGTCCACCTTTCAAAGCTAGTCTAACACGGAATAGCTTTCAGAAGTCAAGAACTACTTCGCCGAACACAAGAAGCAGTACGATGATCAACTGAAGAGATACAAAGCGAGTCACAGCGAGGAAAGCCCACCCGGTACTGGGTTTCTGTACGGCCAGATGGAGCGAATGTCGAAACCTGAAATTCTATCAAGGTTCCCGCCCAAACCCACAGCTGATATCCTCGTATCACGCTTCTTCAACACATACGACCCCGGAATTCACATCATACACGGGCCGACATTCCAGAAGGAATACGACAGGCATTGGTTGAGCCCTGACGAGACGCCTATCATCTGGCTAGGTCTTGTCTTCGCTATGATGTGCATAGCGCTGCAGTCCTATACAAGAGCAGGTGACGAGCCGCCAGAGTACAGTGGTAAATCTTGGGCGATGTCGAAAGAATACCGGGACCTCACTGCGCAGTGCCTCGTCTTGGCTGACATCACCCAACCAACTCAAGGTATGCTAGAAACATTGATTTTGCATGTCCATGCCGAATATTCGCGCAGCAGAGATGCAGAAGTAGGAATTTTCATCAGTACGGGCGTCATTGTTCGGCTGGCTATGCGGCAAGGTATGCATCGAGATCCAGCGCCGTATCCTGGTATCTCCGTATTCCAAGGCGAGATGCGACGCAGAGTATGGGCGTGCATTCGGTCTTTCGATCTTCTCTTCTCTGCACAAGCCGGGCTACCGCCTATCATGCGACCACGGGATACCAACACAGATGTTCCACGCAACCTCTATGATGATGAACTCTTCGAGGATATGAAAGCTCTACCACCTTCCCGACCGGAGACTGAGGCCACACCGACCCTGTTTCTGATCAATCGCACTCGCCTCATTTACAAGCTCGGCGAGGCTGTTGAATTGACTGACACGCTTTCATGCTCATCCTATGACGAGGTTATGAAGCTTGATGCGCAGGCCAGAGAGTTACACGACAACATCTCACCCCACCTGAAGTTGCGCTCCATGGATGAGTCTGCCAGGGATACTTCGACTCTGATCATGCAACGATTCACGTTGGATCTGCTCTATCTGAAGATTGTGTGCGTGCTCCATAGGAAATACCTTGCTTATGCTCGTGTACATACAAGGTTCAGCTATTCCAGGACAGCTGTCATCGATGCATCGATGACTATGTTGCGACATCAGGCAACATTACACCGAGAGTGCCAGCCGGGTGGTCGATTACGCAGCGTGAAATGGTTCATTTCGTCACTGACAACGGTTGATTTCTTACTTGCGGCAATGATCGTCTCATCTGACCTCTATCACACCATCAAATCTGGTCGTCAAGGCCGCTCAGCTTCGGGGGACACGCATACTTGGGCCTTGGATAGGTTCGACGAGATGCTAGATGCCATTGATACAGCAGTTGGGATCTGGGAAGGCCTCAAGGATCACTCGATGGAAGCCTACAAAGCTTACACCACTTTGAGTGTAATGTTGAGCCAATTGAAAAAGGATCGCACAGCGAGGCAAGGGCAAGGAAGCTTCTCATCAGCATCGACATTCACAACGAATACGCCGATGGACGACGCCAATGTGGCGCCAGAGCATTCTGCTGCAATGACGCTTGGTATGCTTAGTACAGGCGGTATGACACCAAACTCTGCGAATATGTTCGAGCAGCGGTATCCCCCTTCGATGGCGAATCTGCTCAATGATCCTTTGCCGCAACAACCGACCGGTATGACTCCAAATTACGGCAGCACAACTTCTGGGCCTGGCGTCGTCGAGAACGCACCCATCCCATTCTCGAATCTCTTCGGAGCCAACCTGTTTCAGAACTTGGACCTCCCACCGACGGACAGCATTAATTGGGTATGTCTGTACGAACGATCATTTCATGTGCTCATTCTAACACTAACAGGATGCTTGGGACTCGTACATCCAGGGACCAGGCGTAGACGCCCAGAGTAGCTTCTTTCCCATGGATCTAAGCCCTATGCCCATGCAAACCGATGGAAACGGGGTGCAGAATCCATCGGTGGCCAATCCATCACCACAGAACCAGCGTACTAATGCTTTCGGGCAGAACGTTTTTATGGGAGTAAGCAAGCCTTAGCTTCATGTTCATGTGTGTTTTCTCCTGACGTGATAAAGGCCGACCAGAAGACAGGGAACGGCGTCGGCTATTCGCTAGGCTACGGGATGAACATGAAGTCAGAGTAGGTAGTGTAGGAAACTCTTTCCAAAGGCAATACAAACATGCCCCTTAGTAGCCCTCCTCTCATACTCAGTCCGTGCTGGACACGATGAGGACTTCTTTGGAGAAGCCATATCATGTTCCTGTTAGGCTATCCAATGATGATGAACACCGTATTCGACATGGTGTGCAGTTTAGCCTTTGGCGTGCAACCAATCGTGACCTGCTCAATTGGCACCTTGAGGATGTTGAAGAGTGGAGGGTAGGGTTGTCTATTTTTAAGCTGGCAGATCCCGGTCCAGCAGAGACTCCACCGTGGACCCTGACTGGGCAACGGACGTCACCGCGCTCGCAACAGCTTACTTCGCGGCGGGCGTTTGTTTGGCCGCGCAAGACTCGTCGACAGCCTCCTACACCCACATGCTCTCACTTGAACCCTACAATATAACGAATTTACGTGCAGACACACCGGCAACATATCCATTTTCCAGCGCAGCCATGTCAGACCCCTCACAGATTCCCCCACCCACCGAGACACCCATCTCCCCCATCTCAAAGTCTACCACCTTTCCCCACTCCACATCGCCCGCTGTCGCAACGCAGACACCTCGGATAGACACATCAGTCCCTGCGATCAACGCACAGCCCGTAGAATTAGATGGCATCCCCACAAGTCCGCAAGAGCAGGAGTTGAAGCGTCGCCAGACAGGCGAGAGTAGAGTTCTCAGCCCGGCAGACGGCGATATCGATGCCGAGTTTTTGAGTGAGGATGGAAAGGGCACAGGGCAGCTGGGGAGAGAGGTAGGTTACTGCATCCTTCCAGAGTCAGTAGGATGTTGATAAGTAGCAGAAGCGCGCTGCGATGCTGGCGAGTAGGTCAAAGGATCCGGGGGTGATTGTGGATATCCCCGATGAGCCTACCGCGGATGCTGTTGAGGCTGCAGACAGTAAGGATAGGCGGGGGTGGGAGGCGAGCACCTGAGCGGGTAAGAGAGGTGCTATACGTGCAGATGTTCGGCAGTGATGAGCTCACGCAACAGCAAATTTCCTTCTTCTTTGCGGTCGAGGATTGTAGCGGTAAGATATCTCAGTCAAATGCAGTTTTTGTTCGTCGTCAACTAGCCGTCCTGTCAGCGTGCATCCACTCCAAGGGCCCTGAGGTTGATTCATAGCTTCTACGTGTCTTGATCAGATAGAGACCTTGGGCGAGACTGATTGTACCAAGCTCGTTGTATCGGAAAGAACAAGGCTGGATGGTCGTTGCAGATGGCTACGAGCAAGCACCAGGAAAGTATCTGTGCAGGCACACCCACGATCGTTCAAATAGAAAGTACACGCATAGTGAATTTGAATTCGTGCTTGCATTTCGTAATGACTGATTGCCAATCTACCGATCGAGAAAATGGAAGTGACAATCAATATCATCGCAACGTAGCGTCATCCAGTTGTGTTCAAAAGGGCCAGATTCTGGCACCGCCACCCAATCCACCCATGACGATGAAGCCAGCGAGGATCCCGCTTGAGTGGTGCCGAACATTAGTAGCTAGGATCCGAGGAACGCCACAGTATAGGAACACATTCCCCACGATGACTCTGTAGCCTTGAGAAGTTCCTGATCAGTATGCTCGTTGCGGCGTCTTCGCTTTTGTAGGTGCGACTTCTAAGCGGCCTTTGCCTGATTGACAGAGTACTGTGCAAGGAACTCGGGGTCGTTGTCGAACTCTTCCTTGACCTGTGCAGTGTTAGCGAAGCCTCGAACGATTCCAGCCGAGTGCATTACAATGTCCAAACCACCGACTAGCTCGCCATCTACCCACAGCTGGGGGAAAGTAGGCCAGTCCGCAAACTCCTTGAGCCCTTGCCTGACCTCATCGTCGGCAAGAATGTTGAAGAAACCATATCGGACACCCTTTTCGCGCAGCACGCTGACCGTTTGCCTTGAAAAGCCGCACTGAGGTGCGCTCGGTGTGCCCTTCATGAACAGCATGACGGGCGCAGCCTTGACCAGCTCGCTCAAACGCTTGTGTAGCTCCTCTTTATTTGTCTCCTGGTCACCTGAGCTGTAGTCTGGCGCTGTCTTGGGGTCGTTGGCGGCGGGCGTGTATGCTGCGAGGTTTTTGGCACTGGCGCCGTTTGTGCCGTTCTCGACCGGTGGCCGTGTGACGGTCTGCGCGGGGGGCAGACTCGAGCTTGCTGCGCCTGAGCCAGCGCCTGCATATCTTTCCACAGCAGCTCGCACTTTTGCAGCATCGGAGCCACTGACTGTGTCGAGGGTCTTGCCATCCCGCTGAACGACAATGTAGGGCACAGCGGTGACGTCGTACTGCTCAGAGACGTCTGGCAGCTCTTCGGCGTTCAGCGAGAGGAAGGCGATTGGGGCGTCGGCGGGGTATGTGCTGGCGAGGGCCTTGAGGATGACGGACATCTGCTCACACGGCTTGGCCCATGGCGCGTGGAAGTAAATGACTGCGAGAGTGGACGGCGACAGGTTCTGGACGGTAGACTCGAAGGCGGACTCGTCGGTGACTTCTCGTACGGTAGCCATGGTGGGATGGGTGTGGGGTATCTTGAGTGTGGACGAAGGAAGAAGAAAAATAGTAGAAGAAGGCACAACGAGGGTTAGTAATGGAGAGTTAAAGTAATCGCACGCGGCTTCGGGAGCAGCCTCGCAGATGGTACGATCTGATTATGAATGCCAACGAAAGTATTGCCGCTGTGACGTGCTCAGCGACAGCCCGCGCTCGCTCGCTCTCTGGCTGGCTCGCTGGCCGACCCCCCACCAGAACCTTGCGACTTCGGGTGTCAAAATCCGCGGAAGCGCCTTATCAGATGCTAAGATGCAGTCCGTGCGTCCGCCCTCGATCGTGCCTTCTCAAAAAAAGTTCCATCTCGAAATCTTGGCACTCGCAGCTGCACCAACAACGACAACGCCAACACCAACAGCCAACAGCCACAGTCACAGTCACAATGATCAAGGCAGTGTATGTCTCAGAGCGGCCAGACGATAATGGCCCACAGCGCGACTGACATGCATGCAGCAAGCCTAAGAACGCCCGCGCGGCGCGCGCCATGAAGGCCCGCGAGCCTCAGCAGCACGAAAACCCAAAGACAACTCTCTTCGTCACCGGCCAGAAGACATCGCAGATCCTCAAGCTTGCCACCGCAGACCTTGCTACCCTCAAGCGACCCTTTGTTGAGCGTTTCACAAAGAAGAATGACATCCACCCCTTCGATGATGCCTCGTCGCTCGAGTTCTTCTCCCTTAAGAACGACACCTCTCTCCTCGCCCTCTCTCTGCACTCCAAGAAGCGCCCGCACTGCCTGACGCTCGTCCGCACATTTGACCACAAGCTTCTCGACATGCTCGAGCTGTACATCAACCCGGAGACCTTCCGCACCCTCCAACAGTTCAAGAACAAGAAGCCTAGCATTGGCCTCAAGCCACTCATCTCGTTCCACGGCACACTCTTTGAAGATCCCAACGAGACAAAATACACGCTCGCCAAGAGTCTGCTCGTTGACCTGTTCCGTGGCCAAGACACTGAAGAAATCGACGTTGAGGGCCTCCAATACCTCATCAGCGTCAGCGCCGAGGAGCCTACCGACGCTCGCCCTAACCCTGAGATCAAGCTGCGTTGCTACCTGTTGAAGACCAAGCGAAGCGGGCAGAAGCTTCCACGTGTCGAAGTCGAAGAGATGGGTCCCCGCATTGACTTCACCGTCGGCCGTGAACAGTTCCCCGACGCAGACATGCTGAAGGAAGCCCTGCGCAAGCCCAAGGGCTCCGAGGAGCGGACAAAGAAGAACATTACCACCGACGCCATGGGCGACAAGGTGGCCAAGATCCATCCAGGCAAACAGGACTTCAACACGCTACAGTCGAGGAAGATGAAGGGTCTGAAGCGGAGTCGCGACGACGATGCAGGGGGCGATGCACCCATGGCCGACGCCGATGCTGCGGATGCGGTCGACGACGATGCGCTGAAGCAAGCGCTGCTGAAGAAGGCGAGAAATCAGTAGATGTGACAAGACTTGCATGGGCGGCGTTACGGCATTTTGGGAGTTCATGAGAGGTTATACCACCTTCGCGGCAAAACGGCGTCAAAGAAAAGTGTGTAGCTTGCGTGTAGAGCCAGGAAACGGATGCGAGGAGCTGTACCACGGAGGCTTGTAGTTGCATATGCAGTGTAGGGCGCTATCTTTGAATCCAGATCAACTTTTCAAGTCGTTCATGCCCCCACACTTACTCATCGTCGTCACCCGCCTCATCTATCTCTAACCACTTCGCACGACACTTGACCGCCGCACTCCGAACTTCTCTTTTCTTGTCATCCAGTGCAGCTGTCAGCTTCTTGACCACCTGTCTTCGGTACGGTAGAACGGTCTCCTGTGCAAACTTCTCCGGCACCAGTGTCAGACACTTTAGCGCTGCCGCTCGCACCTTGGCTGGCGGAGACGAGTCCTTGCTCACTGTGGCGTTGGCGAGAAGTCGAGAAATGAGGCTGCCGCTGTGCTCCTCGAGTGTCTTCGGCTTCTCGGCAAGGGTCGATGCTAGCGTGCTAATGGTCGCTTCTTTGACCACATCGAGACCTTTAAGATCCAGTGATTGTAGGAGCAAGGTGACAAGCTGGCTGATTTCTTCCACGACAATGTCAAACGGCATCCATCTCAGCACACCGCTAAGAGCGATGAGGTAGTTGGATTTCGTCTCGGGTGAAGCCTCTCGGAAGGATTGTGTGATGTTTGGAACCAGTAGGGCGAAGCTTTTCTGCATATGCAAGCCCGAAATTTGGCAGTGATTCTGCTTTGTCAACAGATCGTCTGGCTGCAGGAGTGCTGTAAAGCCGTGCGCCACCGTGCTGCCATGCTGTGGATGTGATAGCAGTGAGAGCACTGTGGGGTAGAGCGTATTGAGCGCGGTGCTACTTCGTAGGACAATGCCTTTGAGGCAGGCAAAAATTACCCGTATTCTTCCGCGATCCAGCTTTTCACTGCTGAAAAGATCCAATTTGGATATCAGAGGATCCATACAAGTCTTGAGCCCCGCTGCTGTGTAGTACTTGTTGATGATCAAGGAGAGCTGACGCAGAGATGCCGATCGGACCGGGACTGACAGACGCGGTTGTTGTGCGTACTCTGCCAGTGATGTAACAAGAAGTTGAAGCTCACAAGGGAGAGCAGTCTCCCTTTTGAAAGACGCTAGGAGATGGATGCTGATGACCATGGTCTTATCCGCCTCTGATGGAGCGCCCGTGCTGAAAGGAGGCAGCTCTGCTTGCGACGTACCGCGAAAGAGGGTAAAGAGTTCCTTTGCGATAGCGTTCTGAGAATCCGCTGTTTGCCATCTGATAATGATACCGCATATCCGCCCGACTAGGTCGAGAGTACTCTCATCGTCGAACGCGACTGGGTGTGACGAGTCAGAGCTGGACGCACGCTGAAGTAATGGTAGTGCGATGTCAGTGTAGTATGTTGAGGTTTCGGGGCTTTGCGATAGTTTGGTCTCACCCTGGTTGAGGGCATACAATATCGCTGATAGCAGCGCAACGAGGTAGGTCGAAGAAGCATCCTGCTGTACTGCTGTGCTAAACTTGTTTTTCAACCTGAGTAGGACAGTGTCGAATATCTTCTCCTCGCTAGCAAGCTTTGCGAAGGCCTCCAGAATGGATGAGTAGCTCTGAGAATCATCGGCATTGTTGTCCGGTAGCTGTGCTAGGAAGACAGGGAAGGCTTTGTCTACCACGACTTGCGGCTTTTGATGCGCGACATCTACAAGACCATTCACGGCAGCTTCTTTGACTTCGCCCTTGCCATAGGATACCTCGTGGATGACAATGTTTTGCAGGATCTGTATTGCCCTGCCGATATCTTCGTCGCTCAGCAGTTGTCGAGCTTTGCACAGTTGGAGAAGTCCGTCCAGGCAGACCAATCTAAATGAGACCTCTTTAGCTGGGGCGGATTCTAAGCCGTTCAACATAAGTTCTAGCGACTGATCTCTAAATTCCTTCAGAGCGTTGGTTGCCACTTGATCTCCAGCGGGTCCTGGCAAGCGCCAGTCGCCGTAGATGGCAACATTGGCCCGTATGAGTTGGATCAGAACCTCTAATAAGCCTCTCCGTTTCGCCATCGTATCTGCGTTCTGGAAGAGCAGGAAGAGAGTGGGTAAAACGCCTGCCAGCAAAGTGTTGTTGACCTCCGGAGACACCTGTGAGATCCTGTGCAGGATCCGTGCAGATGCTTGTGATTGTTTTGTTGGTGCATCCTCGAGGTGCTCGTTACATTCTTTGATGATGGGTCGGAGGTACGCGCTTAGCGGTCCATTGCTTCCCTGCGACAGTGTCTGTGCAATAGCAGCGAGTCCGTTCAGAGCTTCCTCAGCTAAGTCCTCCTCTTGTACATTCAGAATCTCGAATTTGAGGGCATCCCATAGTGTAATGGAGTAGAGTGAAATCGTTCGAGGACCGTACTCGGTGACGGATGCGGTGATGGCCTGTAGTACATCGCGCTTTGTGTTCATGGACGTGGAATCTAATTTGTCGAGTAGAGCGGGGAAGGCGTACGGCGCGAAGTCTGATGTCGAAGATATGCAGTCCCGCAGGCGGTCTTTGAGATCTTGCGCTGTGATGCCATATGGGTCATCGGGCGGCGGCCGGAACGTGATCGGGAAGTAATTAAAGACTGCATCGAATAGTTCCTGAGCATCTGCACCAATGCTCCACTCTGTCATAGGCACGCGTAAGATTGAGAAGACCACCATGAGGTTGCGTGGGTCCTTCTCGCCGTCGAAGTACGAAATAAATCGAGGCAGGAAATCACCGGTCTCTGTATGGTGTTGCTGCAGAGGCTCGCGGTACTTGGCCATGAGGGTGTCAACGAGTCGAAGTACAGGGTATCGTTCGGTCTGCTGCTTGAATTGACGCAGAGGGTGTGTGTTGCGGAGCAGCGCTTCTACAATGGCTACGACCCTTCCGTCGTCCCACTTGCCCAGCCCCTCCAGCGCCAGCAGCGCTTTCGCACATGATCCCAGGCCTTCACTGTCCTCTGTCCGAGACAGTACGAAATCGGTGAGCAGATTGCGTTGCTGGAGGGACAGTACTTTCTGAGGTGTCGCAGCTAGTACTTCGGCAAGGTAGGAAATCGTCTTCGACCGAATTGCGCCATCTTCGCTGTTGAAGTACTCTCCAAGAGCTCCTATTAGGCTCAGAAGCTTCAATTGGCCGCTCTGCAGTTCTGCTCGCTGTCAGCCTTCGTTCCTTTGTGCCCCTCCAAACCCCCACACATACGATTTGCACTACGCTGTGCCGTAGCAGTGGCCTCAATCTTGTTGCGGTCATAGTCCAACAGGTACTGCTGGATATCTGACATACTCGCGATACGTCCGAACCGGTGTTTTCGGTAGGTTCGAGGAAGCGGCGGCCTGCACGCGTGCTTCGGAGCCAGAGAGCAACGGCTTATGACGCAACTTCGCCGATTCGCTGATTGGACGCCGGAATCGGTGGGGCAGAAAAAAGTTCAAGAACACCAGCAGAGCGCGGCACTTTCACAAACGGAAGTTTTAGGATGACACAGACTAGAAGTCTTCTCGTCCTTTGCGTAGAACGACGCGTGAAGTAGCCAACTGCCTCAGCTTGGAGATCCCAACGCTTCTCTTGCAGTCTCACACTCCTTCCCTTAC
This sequence comes from Didymella segeticola, assembly GCA_004522025.1. Classification (NCBI taxonomy): domain Eukaryota; kingdom Fungi; phylum Ascomycota; class Dothideomycetes; order Pleosporales; family Didymellaceae; genus Didymella; species Didymella segeticola. The sequence goes on along the minus strand of SDAV01000003.1, from coordinate 286,954 downwards.
CCCACCCCACATCCACACCATGGCTGCCGACAAGCCCAACTGCAAGGTTATTCTCGCAAACAATATTGCGAAAGGCCTTCTCGGAGAGATTCAGGATGGGTTGAAGGCGCTTGAACGCAAGCCGCTTCTTGTAGGCTTCCTCTCCAGCAGCGATCCTGCTGCGAGAGTGTACGCTGAGTGGACTGGCAAGACGTGCCAGGAGAAGTGAGCTTGCCCGTTGCGTTGCTGGCTTGGCGAACTTTGGGCATTGAAACATGAGACTTATGCATTACAGTGGCTTCGCCTACGAGCTACGTGAAATTGACCGCGAGGACCTCGAGGACGCGCTGATCGACGCCAACAACGATCCCAAGGTCGACGGCATTATGGTCTACTACCCAATCTTCGGCAACAGGCAAGACCAATACCTCCAGCAGATTGTCTCCACCTATAAGGATGTTGAGGGTCTGTCTCATCAGTACATCTTCAACATGTACCAGAACATTCGCTTCCTTGACCCCGCCGGTACCAAGAAGAGCATCCTGCCTTGCACACCGCTCGCCGTCATCAAGATCCTCGAGTACATCAGAATCTACAATACGATTCTTGCATACGGCAACAGACTGCACGGACGTACCATCACCGTGATAAACCGCAGCGAGGTCGTGGGTCGACCGCTGGCAGCTCTATTGGCCAACGATGGTGCCACCGTATACAGCGTCGACATTGCTGACGTCCAGGAGTTCACACGAGGAGAGGGCATCCGGAAGAAGAAGCACGATGTCGTAGAAAAGCCTGGTTGGGAACTTAAGGACTGCCTGCCTATCAGTGATGTGGTCATCAGTGGCGTGCCCGGCGACAAGTACAAAGTGCCGGCGCATCTGCTAAAGGATGGTGCCGTTTGCATCAACTTCTCGAGCGAGCGCAACTTTAATCCAGATGTAAAGGAGAAGGCCTCCATCTACGTGCCTGCCATTGGTAAGGTTACTATTGCGGTTTTGCTCCGTAACCTTCTTGTACGTCTCGCTTGTTGTAAACCATACTAGAACTGAGCCAGGCACTGACTGTAATTATAGCGCCTTGCGCAAAACAGAGTCGACGCCGCTGTTGCAAACCAGGCTTCCCAGGCTACACAGTCTGTTGAAACCGGAGAGAAAACTCCTGGAGAGAGCGCTGCTCCGGTTCTGGCTTCGTAGTTGCCATCAAACATCCTATGCTTACGTTTCTGATACCCTATAGAAGGCTTTGTAGCCACCTAAAAATACATATTCTTCCACAGTTGCTAGCAAATTCCACTAGCCTCCTTTTGCTGGGATGCGAGTAGCAACGGCAAGTCCACAGTCTGTCGCCGGGAAGGCTGTTGAGTTGGCCGTGCTAGGCTACGACGCAATCGTTCGAGACTAGACTTCACCCGGATCCGTTTGATGATTCAGCACAAGCAAATTACATACATTGACGTGCTCTAGTGTGAGATTGTTCTCTGCTGGTCAGCATGTCTCTTTATGTGTCCATTGTGTTACGGTTTCCGGGTCATTGTTTCTCCAACAACACCTGGGGACGAGGACACACAGTGTCCTTCCGAGTGGTAGAGTGAAAGCCGCGTTCTGATAGTGAGAAAGCTTCCACAATCAGCTTTGAAAAGATGTTGCGCCTGTGGTCAAGAAAGCGTGTTCTCAAGGAACTTCCAAATCGGCCATCGACCACATTGCACATGGCCGGAGTTCTCTTGTCGACAGTGCTTCATATGTTTACCAAACTTCTTTCGCCAAGGGCACCGAAAACGGCTTTTGCTGGAGTCGCACTGCCAGATGAAGAAGCAATACAGCTCATGCACACCTGCACCGCGCTCAAGACTGGACTCAAAATACAGCTCGCTGCTATTGGCAAGATCCCCAGGGCACCCAATGAGCTCGTGATCTCGAGGCTTCGCCAAATTCAGCTACGCCATACCGATATCCAGATCCGTTTGGCCATGATCATCTCACAGACCAAGGGCTCGACAACATTGTGGGTTCGCGAATTTGGCGACAGCCATGCAGCACTTGGCCGCAAGATCGTGACCATCAACAGCCGCTCTCGAGCATTGGGCTGGATCAATATTGCACGCCAGTGCTGGCCCGAGGTTGCTGTGACATATGGATGGCTCTTGCCCATCGTGTCCAGACTGCAGGACGAGCTGCGACGAGCACTAAAGCAGAAAGAGCTGCATGTGACAGACGACGTAGACGCCAGTGCTGTGGTAGGTGAGGAGGTTGGTGGGGAACTCAAGCAGGACCGGGAGGCGTTTATAAGTCACCGCCGTGTGCACTTTTCCCAGGAGGCAATGGTTCGGGAGTACGAAACAGGTAGCACGATTGGCGAGCAGAGCCTTAGAAAGCAATGTTTTGCGGTGCTAAGTGATCGCAGTAAGACGACTTTGGGGCGATTTAGGGAAAAGAAACTGAAATCCGAGTTGCGGTTGTCTGACTCTGAGTTATAGGGACAGGGAGTTGAACAGTGTGATCGGACAACCTACCGCCAACAGATAACCTCGTCAAGACAATTGAAAACGCATCCTAATCAAGAGCTTGCGATCTTGAATATTTCGACCAGAAGCATTTGTTGCTTCTCACTCACTTTCTTGACACCACTGATTGAACAGTCTCATTTCGCCTGGTGATCAGAGCTATCAAAATGGTATGCCTTGCAGTAACCTACTAAGAACCAGTAACGATGTTATGAAGATGACGAGCATATCAGTCCTACCAGCTTTCTGGGTCGATGGACTGTACGCCAACTGCGATAACTGAACAGACTCATAGATGGGATTTGTCACATGGCTTTTGTGCATGAGCGTGCGTACGTCTTTCTTGCAGCAAGACACCTTAACGAACACCGGCGTGTCTTCTCCGAACGCCTCTTGAAGCTGCTTACAAGGAATCCGTATGTCAGTCAGATGGCTCGACTGTCGAATCTGTGCATTTTGTACTTTACGGAGGTCACTTCCGGAGCTGCCCAGTGCTGCCCAACTTAACTGCTGGTGATGAATCCCCTGCGAGCATCTGTTCGACCAACGTCCTTTCGGTCTCACGAGCGACAATATATACTAGAAATATAGAGGTTCCTTGTTGTCTCGGTTGTTCTAATAGGCAAGCATGTAGCAGGACCATCACGTCATCAAGAGGCTCTCTACATGATACCATGGTAGTACATGCAACGGAAAGGCGGCTCCTCCACCAGCTAAGAGCTAACGTAGATCTGCCTGACGAAGAGAGTGCGGCTGAGGCAGGCTGGTTAAGCTGAGGTAGGACCGACAGGTCGTTCAGAGTGGTTCTCTCCAAAGTCTGCCTGAAATGTTGGGCGCTCTCACGTAAGCTCTCACGCACAAAAGCGCACCATCTCTTGGGTCATCAACGAGCTCTCACCGAAGCTCGTTCCAGACGCAAGGCTCACTTATCACCCTTCCGGTCTCGGCTGTCGCGATGCGGACATAAGATGGCGGAAGCACGTCACCGTTGAATAGTCGCCGCCGCCCCACGCGGGACCCCACCACCTAACGCTGCAACTGCATCTACCCATAAACAGGACGAACGTCTCATCTGGTTCTTTCAGCTACTCTTCGAAGGACGCAATTCGCAGCTATTCATACTAAAGCTTTCCTTGATATCAATGGTCAACATGGGAGGAGGACCAGAAGTACCGTCTAACAAGAGCAAGGAGCTCGTACTAGCTGTCCTTCCTTGGCCAAAAGAGCAATGTCAAGCCGGCATCGCTGCACTTGAGAGGGAGTTCGACCATCTAGAAGTCCAGCACTACTACTCGCACTTCGAAAATGGCAAAGTCACCGTCGACGACATACCCGAAGGCCTGCCAGCAAAAGCGGCATACATTGCCACGCTCTTCTGGCTACCGAATACCGCGGACGAGATCCCTAAGACAAAGCTGATTCAATTTTTTTCAGCGGGCACTAATCATGTGGCCAAGCACCCAATCTACACGGACTCTCAGATTCCGCTGTGCAGTGCGACGGGCGTGCATGGGCCGCAGATTGCGGAGTGGGTTGTGATGATGGATCTAGTGCATAGCCACAGGTACACGGCTTTGTACGATCTGCAAAAAGAGAGGACATGGAATCAGAGAGCGGGGATGAATGTCAGTGATCGCGTGGGAAAGCGTGTAGGAATATTAGGGTATGGAAGCATCGGGCGACAGGGTATGTCTCGCAACCTTCCTCTCGCAATTTCGTTGCTCTGCGGCAGGACACTTATTACTTGCAGTTGCCCGTGTAGCCAAGGCTCTGGGTCAGGATGTCATTGCGTACACTGCAAGCCCACGAAAGACCCCGGAGAGCAAGAAGGATGGCGGTTTCATCGTCCCTGGCACCGGTGACCCAGACGGCAGTATACCCAGCGCGTGGTACAGCGGAACAGCTAAAGAAGATCTGCATAATTTTTTGAAGCAAGAGATTGATCTTCTGGTTGTGGGAGTTCCTTTGACGTAAGCCCAGCCTTCCTACTGACCCATACAGCGACTAATGTTCCGACAGCAAATACACCACGCACCTGCTTTCCACCGACGAGTTCGATCTGTTGCACAAAAGCAACCCCCGCGGAACTTATGTCGCCAACATTGCACGCGGCCAGATTATTGACCAAAAGGCACTGATTAAAGCGCTTGAGACCAAGCAGATTCGTGGTGCGGCACTGGACGTAACAGACCCAGAGCCCCTTCCTAAAGACGATCCTCTATGGACTGCACCCAACGTCTTAATCACACCGCACGTCAGTGGCTCGAGTGATGCGTACGCGGATCGCGCATTCCAGGTTCTGGCAGAAAACATCAGGCGGAAGAGAAATGGAGCGAAGCTGGTCAATGAAGTCAACCGGGCCAGGGGGTACTGAAGTCAACGTAGGAAAACGTAGTATATGAAGCGTGTCTACAATTCATCTTTGTACACTTCCTCGCTTCCCTCCTGGAGATCCTCGTCGTCAGGCACAGGATCTGCCGCGGTCTGTCCCTGCTTGCCAGAACCCATACCCTTTCCTGTACCCTTTTCGGTCGTTTCTTTCTTTGTTGTTTTCCCGCCCTTCTCCTCTTTCCCACTGTCTCTACCCTTCGGCGCCTCCTCGTCTGCTTCTTCAGCCTCGATGATACCTCGATACTCTCTGCCCCTGGGCGTGTCGACAAGGTCAAGCTTCCACCCCTTTTTCCCCGCCAACTTTCGCAGGTTGCTCTTCAGCTTTTCAACATCTTTGGGATCGGGGATGTTCAACCTCTTCATCTCCTCCTTAGACATCTGTGTGCCATCGCTTGCTGCTACAGTGCCAACGTATGTCTCTTTGCCACCGCCAACAACGACGCTCTTCTCGATGACTTTGCCTTCACCACCAACGAGGGCTTGCGCGCCGACCTCGATGCCGCCAATGATAGGGCCACGCTTTGTCGAACCTTCGAGGCCGTCGACGATGTCGCGAAGTGGGTTTGTGTTCGCGTTGTCTTCGAGCTCCGTGAGAGCAAGGAGCCGCTGTGTTTCGCGGGCTTTGGCTTCGAGAGTTGCTGCCTCCCATTCTCCAGCGTCTGAAGCAGGAATGACAGCTCGACAGGTGATGGGATGTGCGAGGTTTCTCTGTGGAGGCAGAAATGCCACGTCGTGACAGAGGCGAGGTGTGTCGATGACCATGAGGTAGGAGCAAGTGCTCGTTTCCTTGATCATAGCAATTCTGTCGGCGGACTGCGGGTTGCAATGAAACTGCACCTACATCAGCACTTATTCTGGATAGGAGTAGGGACTTTTCACCTGCACATCGATCTTGCGCGCCTTGCCTGTCAGATCGCATTCCGTGCCGGCTGTCAGGCGCTGGGCCATGTACCGGCTGGAACCCTTCGTCTCCAAGCGCAGAATCTCGAGAGCATTTTCTTCTTCTTCCCCCCCATCCTCCTCCTCCTCCTCCTTTTCCTCATCATGTGCATCGCCCTCGTTGTCAACGGACTGTTTGCTGCCTGCCTCGTTGCCTAGCGTCTTGCGCGCATCGTCCCTTTTCTTACCATCTTTGGAAAAACGACCAAGCACGAAGCTGTGAACACTTGTATCCTCAACCGGCGGGTAGATTGGGACACCGCGGCTTGGAGGCAACTGGTGGAATTGCTTGACTTCATTCTTGTAACAGAAGCTGTAGCTCCACCACCCGCTCAGGTAGTAAATGCAGCTGCCGCGCATGCCCTCCAGTAGCTCCCAGCCACGATCTGCTGCGCGTAGCAGCTCCTTCTCCTCCTCGACCTTTGCTTCCTCGGCGCTCGTGATGTTGTTCGACGGCACATCGTCGGAGATCGTAGGAATGCTGCAGAGATATCGCTGGCCTTGCAGGACGACAGCTTCGTATGTGACTGGTAGCGCATCATCGTCGGCCGTCGTATCTGCGAAGGCTTTCTCGTGCTGCGTGTGCTTAGAGAGCTCCTGTGTTTGCCGTGAGCTCGGCGTAGCTGCGATGGCGCTAGTGAGCGGCGTGGGAACCTGCTGTTGGAGTAGAGCGGTTGCCTCCTCTTCTAGTATGAAGGTGTCTGGCCATGCAACTTCGTACTAGCGGTGGTGAGCGCGTGCATATGCCTTGACTTGAATTGCGTGCCGCCGTACCTGTGGAAACGCAAGCAGGTCATCGAAAACGCTGAAGGCATGTTGGTGAGCAAGCGCAAGACGCAAGACAGCCGGTAACGCCCAGAAGTTCCTCATTTTTGGTCTCGAACAGGTAGAGGCTGATGGGTGGCAGCAAGCCGTAGCCGTAGCTGTAGCTGTAGCTGTGTTGGAGACACATGTCAAGATGTCATAGACCGCGCTAGTCTTAGATTGGGAAACCACATCCCCATCCTGATTCCGAATAACATGTCATGATGGAATCATATTGTTGGCATGTCTATTAAATGCTGAGGCCCGCTGAAACTAGTTCCCACGGCAATTTCCGATCTCCAAAATCATCTGTTAGTCGCAACACCAATGCAAGGTGTCTACGTATTGTAGTTAAAGTTAGAACTGCGTAACCCACCAACGCCCGCTAAAAGTCAAAGGGATATCATATATAAGTACAAGTAGTTAATAGCAGGGCATTGTGCAACATGTGAGGTCTGCTCAATCGACTCAGATCGTTGTATAGGCTCACTGCTTGAGGACCTGAAAGCTGCTGTTGGTAGGCCTCGGATCCTTGCCAGACCCCAGGTTGAACTCACAGCGGAATTTCAAACACTCTGTCCCGCGGGACTCCTGGTAGACCTGAATTATGTCGCCAGTGTGGAGGTGTCCAAACAATGCTCTTCCTCTTTCGTCCTTCTGCTTGAGGTGCTTGCCATTAATCGAAATGCCGTGCGTTGCACAAGTCCAGATGCCTACGTTGAGCTTTTCAAGACTTGTCCAGTCCTTGTTTTTCTGAGATAGTTCCTGGACCGTTTCCGCAGTGTCTCCGCCCGAAGAGTACCAAAAGATAATGAAAGCAGTCTTCGGAATGCGCGTATCCCGGCTCTGCTCATACACAATCGTATTGTTCGCAAGTCGTCCCCAAGAGGTCTTGCTCTTGTCGATGTTGAGAACCAGGTTCGGCACAAATGAGTCAGGAGTAGCGACCAGCTTGCCTAGCCTTCTTGGAGGAGGTCTGATGTCAAGTTCGGCGGGCACGGATGGCACTTCTGCGGATGGTGATGACCGCTGTGCTTCGCCTGTTTGCGACCCGCTTGTCACGCTACTACTGGCGACTGATCCCCTTGTTGTGTCCTCGTAAGTAGAGACACCGGCTGTTCCGTCCTTTTGGGCGCGGACAAAGTCGAACCCACTCACACGCGATGCGTATTCTAGGTTATGGGTATTAGGGTCTAGAGGGTCGTAGTAGTACGATGCCGTCACCGGAAGACTAATTTGACGACTCGATGCAGATGGCCGAGCTTTTGGTGTCGGCTCGCTGATTTGACTGGCGAGCTTCGAGGATTGGCCCAATGAGTCGTGCTGAGGCACGTCGGGGGTTCGGGGTGTTGCTGGCTCGTTTGTGTCGTAGATGCCTGATCCGGGAGATGCTGGAGAAGTCATACACATCTCACGTACAAGAGACTCGGTACCCAGCAGGCTAGGTGAAGAAAAGCCTATATCAAGATGAGCAGGGTCAAGCGGAATCCCGCACTCAGCTCCGCCCATGGTGTGGCTGAAAATAGGTGGGCAGTCGCGATAATCGGATGTCGTGGCGTTGGGCTCAGAAAGAGCTTCATGTACATGATCGTGTAAAACGCCAGAGCTTTGCAAAGCAGAGTGACCGATCTCGCCGAAGAGTCGTGGACGTCGAGGTGTTGGCATCAGCTTGAAGCTCTCATCTCCATCGATAATATGTCCAGATTGGAACGAAGCATCGTCATTGGTTTCTTCGTCGTGATCGCGTACCTGGTTTCGAGGATAGAGCGGATCGGCACGGACACGCTTAGTCTGTCTGTTTGCTCCAATGATTGCAATCAATTCATCGTCCACGTCTGCTTCGTCGTCAGATTCCGGTATCTCGTCCTCCTCGAGTTCACCCCCGATGCTCAACTGGGATAGCTGTTGTTCCGCTTCTTCCTCCTCCTCTTCAACAATCGATTGGAGCGATGGGTCTGGCGGAATAGTAGCGCCCTCCTTCAGCCAGGGATGACTGAGACAAGTACGAGCATCTGGTCTTTCAGAAGGGTCAATCTGGAGCATCTGCAAGAGAAGATCGATACAGGAAGCGGTGACCCCAGCTCGTTCCAGCGGTGTCGCACTCAGCGGGGTAGTAGTGATGTTGTTGTACATGGCCTGGCCAGTGGCATCGGCAATGCCCTTGAAGGGAGGCTCGCCGCAGAGCGCATACCACAACACGCCACCAAATGACCAGATGTCTACAGAGGAGCTGTACTGGTGGTATTGTTTGGCTCCGCGTCGTCGCTTAGTACCTTTGGACTCACCATAGTCAGGAAATACCTCGGGCGCGCAGTACAGCAAGGTACCGCAGAATGTCTTTAGAAAAGTCTCCTCGTGCTTTACTACTTTTGACAGGCCGAAGTCGGAAAGCTTGATCTTGAGTGGATCTACATCAGCGATGAGAATATTGTCTGGTTTGATGTCGCGGTGCGTGATCTGTGAGCGATGCAGGTAGGTAAGGGCGCTCAGCACCTGTTGACCAATCGTTCGGACCAGTGGTTCGCTCATTGGGCCATTCAGGTTGAGATAGGCCTGGAGGTCACCATGGCGAACGTATTCCATGATGATGTACAGATAGTCCCCTTGATCATGGTACTCCACGAACTCGACGATGTTGGGATGCCGGAGGCCTTGCATAATTTTCATCTCGTTGTCAATCTTTTTGTCGAGCTGCCCGTTCTTCATGAAGCGGCGCTTCTCAAGCTCTTTCGCTGCAAGAAGCTTGCCTTCCATCTTCGTGGCTAGCTGATGAACAGTTGCAAAGGCGCCTTTGCCGATGATACCTGTTACGAATCAGTGAGTTGAGCCATCCAAGAAGGCTCGGCCACATACCGACAATGTTGTAGTTGGTTCCACCGTCCCACTTCATCGTTGGGCCTCCATAATTCTTGCCAATGCGTTGCACGGCTGGTTTGTGTCAGTAAAAGAATTTGTGACCAAAAAGGTATGAACTGACCTTTATGCTTGTCATCGCCTTTCGCGCAGTCGGCTATAAACTCTCGGAGATTGTCTCTGAAGCGATCGATGTGCGAAACGCGCGACGGAACACGGACAATGAACTTGATCATGTCTGCGTCATTGGAACTTTGGATGCAGATGATAGACCCAGAGCCGACCATGCGTATACGACTGAAACGCTTGTCCTTATGCTTCAACAGCTGATCATCAACGATGGTGCCGTTAGTGGACATGTCTTCTATCATAAGTATGCCGTCTAGATTGAGATAGATGCGGAAATGTTGGTTGCTGATGCGCTTGCCAGAGTCCTGACCAAAGACAATGTCGGCGCTGTTTGGGTTTCGCCCAAAGATAAAACCTAGGTCCTTGAATCGTAGAGTGTGCGCGGAAGTCATACGGAGTGCAAGATCAGCACCCGCGCGTGAGCTTTGACCTACTCTCTCTCCATTGCCATTTATTATAATGGTCTCCTGCTCCTCGATGTCTGTGAGAGACGCATTCATGGAGTCGGGGTCCAGAGAGTTGCGAAAAAGCACATGCTGAGGTCGCGTCTCAGCAGTGTTCTCGACGATCTTGATAGCAGAAGGCGTTGCAGGATGTAAAATTACGAGGACATCGGCGATGTCTCCGTCGTTTAGCCCTGAGTTGTTTCTCCCTAGGCGGCGTGGATCAAGGACTTGCTGTGTGGACGGCTGTGTCTGTGACATGATGTGGAGCCAAAGTGCAACGGCAGCAAAGCGACGGAACAGTGTGCGACACGCCTTGAAAGAGATGCGACGACGGCCGTTGTTTTGTAGGAGCTGTCGGACGGCGGTGGAAAGACGAGTAGTGCTCGGTGGCCGCGAGTCTGAGCAAAGTGGGTGCCGCCCAGCAGTGAAAGATGGGGCAGTCAGTTGCCGTGTCTAACGGCTTCGGCTTTCACTATGATAGTACAGGCTGATGACTTCACGTCGTGTCTTCCAAGCTAATGGGACATAACAGTACCGCCTGCTTGCTGTGCTGCGCTGAGCTCGTGTCTCTTTTAGCTCTGCTGAGTACGACGATGTCTTTCTGACTGCAGAATCGCCCAGCTTTGGAAAGGTCCTGGCCCAACTTTCCGCTGTATACCAATGACGTATCGTTCGCTGTCGACAGACGCGGTACGCCTCAGCAACGAGTGCGGTTGTGATGGAGCTTCGATCGCGGGTAAGGCAGCAATTGGCGGGAGCGGCGCGAAACTGCCAAATCGTCGGCTGACAGGTCTTGCGGATGCAGCGAAGGCTTTAAAAGAACGGGTGTCGCGAGGCAAACGTTTGCCTGGCCTGAAGGAGCGTGTGGGGTTGCTCGACGCGGAGAGTTGCCCTGGAGACAAGGATGCCGTCAGAGCTCAATGCCTGACAGAAGCAGTCTCGGCGGGCTGGAATAGTTGACGAAGGTGCAATTGTCACCCTCACAGCAAAACAATAGGAGAAAGCGCTCGAAAAACACTGCGGCTGCCGTAGAGAGTGAGGTAGATCATCCTGCCGTTGTTCAGAGTCGTGAGACATTCTAAGCTACGTGCCTCTGATTGGTCAGCCTCGAAAGTTTATCCTAAGCCGCGTTGAAGCTCAGATCACAACAGGCAGCACTCCGCGCCACGCAATCACGTTTTTGCCTAACGCGAGCCTAACGCGACGAGTTTAATTGCGAAAGCGACGCGTTAACCTACTAAATTATTATATAAAGTCCAAAACTAAAAGGTGTATAAGCTATTACCTTATACTAAAGTCTTTAAGCCTATATAAACTTCTAGTATAGTTAAAAGAAAAAAGTAAAAAAATAAAAAAAAAAAACAAAAAAAAAGTAGATTATAATATAAAAATATAGAAAAAGAGAATATATATTAGAAGTAAATACTTAGAACTATATATAATATATTCTAATATTTAATAATATACTATAATATTACTTATAAATAAAAAACTATAAGTATAGAGTATTATAGATCTCTAAGCTCTATACTACTTAATTTATTTTAGATTATATAACTTAATTATATAACTACTTTTTATATACTATACTTATTTAAGTATTATAATCTTTTTATAATTAGCTAATTAAATACTAATACCTATAAAGTACTAATACCTATAGTATAGTAATTATATAGATACTTAGATACAGTATAGTTCTATTACTAGTTATATAATAAGCTTACTTCTTAGTAGTTAAGCTAGGTAGAACTTATAAACTAGCTTATATAGCTTATATTAAGCCTAGTAAGCCTAGCTTATAAAGCTTATAGTAAGCTTAGTAAGCTTTTACTATTATTTTAGTATATAGTACTATAGAAACATAACCTTTATAGTTTATATTTAACTTTATAGTTACTTTAATAATTAAGTTAGTTATTAAAGTTACTTCTATAGCTAGTTAATTCTATTACTAGTTTATAATACTTCTAAGTTACTATATTAGACTTTATCTAGATATATTTTACTTCTACTATTCTAGACACTATACTTTTTTTAAAAAACTAATTTAACTAGTATTATTTAGGCTTATCTAAGTATATAACTTTAATACTTTAAATACTTTTAAAATAAGTACTACTTTAGAAATATATACTACTTCTAATAGCTCTAATATAGATATTAATACAAACTCTATAGTTTATACTAATAGTATAAATATTAGTAAGCCTAAGCTCTACTATAGAGAATAGAGTAAGCTAGATAACTAGCTAATATAATAGAATTTTTTTTTTACTTTCTAGAGTAAAGATATACCTATTAAAAATTAAGTAATTCTTATTATAAGCTATATATATAATAAAGCTTTTTAGTAGATTAAACTTTTTATATAATAGTACTAAGTAGAAAATACTTCTAATAAAGTAGATAAATAGATAGAAAACTTTAATAACTTTAAAAAAAAAATTAAGCTAATCTTTAGAGTCTCTAATAAGCCTACTATTATATAATATAATATTTAATATATTTAATAAGAAAAGTTAGTAGTAGACTATACTACTAACTTCTAATAACTTACTACTAATACTAATTAAGATAATACTATATTAATAACTATATTTAGATAGAGTCTTAAGCTAAAAGTTAGAAAAGAACTAATATATACAAACACTAGTACTAATATCTTTAATAAGCTTATTAATACTATAATTAATATTAATATTAAGTTCTATAAGCTATAGTAAAAGCTATAAGATAATCTACAAGTATATATAGTTACTAATAAGCAACTACTACTATATAACCTATAGTATAATAATTACTCTAAATATAGAAATTATAGCAGGTACTACTTACTAAATATAGGCTACTAGATTTATAATAATACTTAGAGTAGATACTATAGACTAAAGGCTATAAATCTATTAATTCTAAATAAAAAACCTAATAGGTAGAATTAAAAAAAAATAAGTATACTAGATAAGTCTTTAGTAACTTATTATAGATATAGTAAGTAAAGCTACTTTATCTAAGATTACTAATAAAAAAGCAAAGTAGTTTAATAGCTAAATATACTAGCTACTAATAATAATAATACTAGTAAAGAATAGAAAATTCTTACTAAAAAAATAGAATATCTAGTAGTAGATAGTAAGTCTAAATAGAATTTCTAAAACTATATAAAAAATAAGCTATATAACTAATTACTAATACTTTATCTTAAAGAAAAAGTATTAACAATTAATAATAAAAAATACTATATAGTAGAATATTACTAGAATAGTAGTAATAGCCTAACTATTAGTAAGATATACTAAAGTTATAATAGGCTAGGCTCTATACTAGTACTTTAGTATATAGAGACTTTAGAATACCTATATTAGAAAATTAGTAAATATAACCTCTATACTAGAACTTTAATTCTTTCTAGTATAGAACTATAGACTTACTCTATACTAGAAATAGTATACTACTATAACTAACTTTAGTAGGTAGATAGCTCTAGAGTAGACCTAGAAGCAGCTCTACTAATAATCTATAAGTACTTATAGCTTCTACTTATAGTTAGATATAAAATCTATCTAGTTTCTACTTACATATAGCCCTTAGCAGCTAGCTTCTTATAATTAGATTTAATTTTTATTTATTTTAATATTACTATAATATAAGTTATTATATAATAAATTAAAACTTAAAAAATACTATAAAGTATTTTCTTAACTATAGTATTAAGCTCTATAATAGAAATAACTTAAGAGCTAATATCTATAGCAAGATATAACACTAAGTGATAATAATAATACTAGAAAACTAGAGTAAAGAAGCACTAAGCTAGACTATAGCTATACTAACTACATACTCTAGATAGTAGTTACTACCTAAAGATACTATTACTTTACTTCTAATAGAGCTAAGTATAAATATTTTAGTAATACTAATATAGAGTTAAAGTAAGCTCTTCTAAAAATATATTACCTAGCTAGTAGAAGTATAACTCTAATATATTCTCTTATAATAAGGCCTAGTAATAAACAGAACTTTAACTTTATTAGTAATAGAAGCTACTACTTTCTAGGCTACTTGCTTTATTAAACTTCTAGATATTAGAAAGTTTAGTAGAAATAAAAAAGCCTACTAGATATTTAAATTCTAGATAATAGATAATCTTATATCTTTTGAAAACTAGTCTAGTATTAGAGTAGCCTATATATTTAACTAACTAGAAGAATAGGCTATATATATTAGTATTGCAGTAGAGAATTACTATAAAGGATTACTATATATAATTAGCTAACCTAAGATTAGATAGACTCTAGATTATAGTAATTACTATAGATTATAGAGTATTAGAATTACTAGCTAAAGAGAAATTATACTAAAGGCAAATACTTAAGCCTGCTCTAGGTAGTAGTAACTAGATAATAGAGACTAATTACTCTATTTACTAAAGATTAGCAAGTTAATAAGTCTTCTTAATCTTAATAGTTATAAGCCTAGTGCTATAAGAACTACTTAGTTAATATCTACTACATACTCTATATTACGAAGAACTTATAATTACTAATTTTTAAACCTTTCTCTAATAACCTAAAAAATAAATAATAAAATTAGTATTAACTTAGAAGTAATCTTACTTAAAAATTAATTAGACTAGCTATACTAGTTTACTGAGCTTAAACTCTATATAAGAGATAAAGTAATCTAGAATTAAAATAATCTAGATATAGAAATTGTCTCTCTAATTAATAAATAGAAGCTAGAGTACTCTAATCTTTCTAAGAAACTAACTTAATAAAGTCTAGTAGCTAGAATATATACTTAAATAGTAGTTTTCTTAGAATTAGAAGCTTAAAATATACTAACTAAAGATAATTAGAATAAATTAAGTATAGAATTAGGCTTATAAATATTATAAAAAATCTATAGCTATATAGTCTCTAATTATAGCAAGCTAGTAAGTAAGTATTGTAAAATTACTAAGTTTACAAAAAGAACACTTTTAGTAGTTTTGCTATAATCTTAAATTTCTCTTTCTCTATTAGGGCTAGTATAGTATAAGTTTCTATTTAGAATCTCTTATACTAAGTAGTTCTATATTTGCTATACTTGCCTATTTAGGCCTAGTATTTAGCCCTATAGGACTAGTTCTAATTACGCTAATTTGTGCTTGTTGCGCAATTACTCTAATTAGCACTTTTAGTACTTTAACTATATTTTTTTATTATATTTCCTATATTAGGACTAGTATATAGTACTTAGTTAAGATTTGTTAATTAGATACTGCTTATTCTAATTCTGCTAAGAATAGTTCGCTAGCGTAGATATTTATTACGCTAGAGTGTTTTCTAATTTTAATACTATTTATAGAAAGTAGATTTCTTTATTTATAATAAAAATAGTTTTCTTTATATTATAAATAGTAATAATACTGTTTTTATATATTAAAAATAGAAAGTTACGCTATAAAATAAAGCATTTATTACCTTAAATCTATTTATAGTAATTCTATATAATAATAGTTTATTACTACAAAGAAATAGTTAGAAGTCTAGATTCTTGAGTTTTTTCTATATAGTAAAAAAGCTTCTGCTTGTAGTATTAGTATCTAGCAACCTATCTTTAATAGTAATACTACTATATTTACTTATATAATAGTACTTATTACAAACTACTTGTCTATAACTATAATATATAATATATTATAGTTATATAGCTTTATAATCTAAACCTTATTTTTATTAATATCTTTTTTCTAGTAATCTAGGCCTCTTACTATAAAAAAGAAAAAAAGTACTTTTATAATACTTATAGTATTATATCTTTTATTATAACACCTCTGTACTTTCTTTATAGGTTATAAGCCTAGCTCTATCTAAGCCTTAGTTCTAGCTACTTATTAGCTACTACTTATTTAAGTAGAATTAACTAAGCACTAAATCTTACTTAGACTTTATAAGTCTAGTAAGTAATAGTATTCTACTATTAGTCCCTATTTCTTAGATCCTTAGTAATAAGGCGTAATTTAAGTTACTAGAGTTAAATTTCTATCTAATTAACACTCTATATAACTTAACCTTAATAGTATTATATTATATAATACTATTAGGCCTAAAGTTTACTTTAGGATGTTGCTTTAGAGTAGTTATATTAGTAATAATATAACATAGCTCTAGAAAACTCTAGACCTAAGAATAAACTAGGTAGTAGCTATACTATAGTAATAGTATAAGCTATAGTTTATCTATAGTTACGCTTAGTAATAGTCTAGCAAACTATTATAAGTTACTATTTACTTAGTATTTATTACAAAAATATACTATTTTAACTAGAAAACTATATAAAAGCTATATTTACTATTATTATTATAATAGCTAGAGTTCTTCTTATGCCTATAGATTAGTAAAAACAGTAACTATTATTTTAATATATAGTATTATACTTTTATAGTATACTAGTACTATATTAACTAAGTATATTATATAATATACTTAGTAATTAGCCTTCTAGAAAAATATTTAATTATCTAAAGTAACTTCTATAAGCTACTATAGTATTAAAAAGCCTCTATATAAAGTTTAAGCTTTTATACTTAGAACATTATCTATTAAGTACTTTAATATATAAAACTTAATATATTAGTATGTATTTTATATTAGGCAATTTTTGCTAAGACTTTTAGTTACCTATACTATAGTCTCTAAACGTAAATCTAGAACTATAATTAGAACTAGAATATAAAACCTTATTAAGGTATTTCTATTTTTAAGTAATCTTACTATATTAAAAAGTAAGAGAATAAGTATTAGGTATAAATCTTATATATATATATAAGTAACCTATTATAATTAGCTATTAAGACTTATTATTAATAAGCAAGCTATATTAAATAGATATAAGACTTAATTAAAGCAATCTATATATAATTTCTAAGTAAATTACTTAATTACTTTATAAGTAATTCTTAGAAATAGTTAATCTAAGTAATATTAAACTAGATTATTATTACCTATAGTAGTCTGTGCGGAGAATTAAACTATTTTAAGTTATAAGAACCTAATTAGCTTATTATAAAGACTAGGAAACTTTATAATAACGTGCTATAAGAGTATTCTTTACTTATAACCTCTAAAATTAGTTAATTTACTAGATTATAAGTGTATTTAAGAGTATATTAATTAAATTACTTAATTAATTACTATTAATTACTTATAATTTAAGATGCTAGACGCTTTTAAGATACCTAAACTTAAAGGTAGTCTAAACTACAATATTTAGTCTATTAGAATAACTGCTATTATTATAGAAAAAGGTTATTCTAATTATATAGCTAGAGATACAGCTGTCTTTTATAATAATATAGAGCAACTAGAAGAAGATGCTTTAAAAACAATAGCTATTATTAAATTATCTCTAGAAGATAGCCCTTTATTATAAACTAGATTTATTAATAATTCTTATAGCTTATAGATTACTCTAGAAAATCTATATAAAGCTAAAGGATTTAGTAGTAAATTTATTCTTTCTAAAGAATTAATTAATACTACTTTAAATCTATATAAAGAAAATCTAGAAGACTATATAAATGCTTTTAAAAGAGTAGTTAATAATCTAGAATCTAGAAATATTATACTACCTAAGAAGTTTATTACAGCTCTTCTATTAAATAATCTTAATAAAGATTACAAATATGTTGTTACTATTATTACATAGACTATTAGAACAACAGATATAGAAATTAGTCTAGAAGATATAATTTCGTAATTACTAGATAAATCTAGAAGACTTAAGTCTATAAAAAAGACTTTTAGTAATATTAACTATAGTAATAACTATAGCAATAATAAGAATAGTAATAATAGTAATTCTAATAAGAATTCTAACTATTCTAATAATGTAGAAATATCTCTTAATACTTCTACTAAGAATAAGAATAATAATAATAATAAAAATACTAAGCCTAATAAGGATATTAAGTGTATTTATTGTAATTATAAGGGACATAAAGAATCTACTTGCTTTAAGAAGTTTTCTAACCTAAGAAAAGAAAAGTAATCTATTAATAATACTAATACTAAAGAAGAAGAGCAAATCCTAGCTACTTCTATTAGTAATAAAAGTATTAATAAATCTAATAGTAATAATACTATAGATTTTATTTTAGATTCTAGTGCTACTATACACACCTGCTATATTAAAGAAATTTTTACTAGTATTAAACCTACTAATATATCTATTAAGTAGGGTAATACTAGTAAAACTATTAAAGCAGAGGGTATAGGTAGTATTAATATTATCTTTAGTAGTACAAGACAATTAGTTAAATTAACTAATATATTATTTATACCTAATCTAGGAGTAAACTTACTTAGTCTAAGTTTAATTACTTCTAGAGGCTATAACTTAAACTTTAATAGAGAAAGTTGTAGTATTTACTCTTCTAATAATACTTTACTAGCTAAAGATAATTATAAGAAAAGAGTAAGCTATTTTAGTACTATTAGTACTAAAAAGCCTTTATATAATAGTAAAACACTTACTATTCTAAATACTATAGAAAAAGATAATATTATTATAGAAGATTCTATTAATCTAGATAATCTAGAAGAATCTAATAATAATGCTTCTAATAGTAATACTAGTTCTAATTCTTCTAATAAAGAAAAAATAGTATTAAATAAGAATACTATAGAACTTGTATATAGAAGATTAGGGCATATTAATCTAAGTGTAATTAAAAAGCTTATTACTTCTACTAAAGTAGATTTTATAAATCTAGAAGATATAAATACTGCTTCTATTAGCTTAAGAGATTGTATTTCTTGTATACAATCTAAGTTAACTAAGAATATTAGTAAAGAAGCTAATATAGAAGTTAAAGGTTATCTAGATCTATTATATATAGATATAGAAGGCCCTATTAGGCCTAAAACCTTTAGAGGATTTAAGTATTATATTACTTTTAGAGATACTTATACTAAGTATCTAGAAGTAAAATTACTTAAATCTAGAAAAAGTATAGTAGATATTATAAAATCTACTATTACAGAACTAGAACTAGAAACAAAAGATAATTCTAGTAATTCTATACCTTCTAGTAATTCTAATACTAAAGATAATAGTATAGAAGAACTAGAAGAAGTAAATAACTTTTATAATAATAAAGTTAAAGCTTTGTAGCTAGATAATAAATTTAAATCTAGAGAATTAGATAGTTATCTATCTACTAAAGGTATTAAAACTAGATATTCTGCTCCTTATACACCTAAGCAAAATAGTGCAGCAGAAATAATTAATAAAATATTACTTAATAAAGTAAGAGCTCTATTAATTACTAGTAATCTACCTAAATATTTGTAGGAAGAAGCTATATTAACAGCTACCTACTTATATAATAGAACTCCTAGTAGTTCTATAGATTTTAAAACACCTTACTACTTAAAGTATAATAGATTACCTAATATTAATAACATTAGAATCTTTAGTTCTCTTACCTACTATAAGGAACCTACTAGTTTAATTAAAAAGCTAGACTCTAGAGCAACACCTTATTATCTAGTAGGATTTATAAGTGATAATATATATAAACTATATAATCCTACTAATAATAAACTTATTACTACTAGAGATTGTGTTATTATAGAAGGTTACTATTATAAACCTAATAATAATAGTAATATACAAGAAGTATTTAGTAATTTAGAGGATTTATCTAAGTCTAATACTTCTAATACTTCTAATACTTCTAATAATACACCTAATACTTCTATTTCTATAGAAGATAATTCTATAGATAATAGTAATTTATCTAATTCTTCTAAGTTAATTACTTAGGATAATATAGATAAATTTTTAGAGGATAAATTAGCTAATAGTACTTATATTACTATAGAAGAATCTAATTCTAATTCTATAGAAGAGATTATTCTTAATACTAGTAATATAAGTAGTAGTAAGCAAGATTAGATTTCTCTATATAATAAATCTATACTAGAAAATATTCTAGTAACTTCTAATAGTAAATTACTAGAAGATCCTAAGTCTTATAAAGAAGTATTACTTAGAAAAGATAAAGATCTCTACTTAAAAGCTATACAATTAGAAGTAGAAGACTTACTTAAAAGTAATACTTAGAATATTATACCTAAGCCTAATAGAGTATCTATTATTAAAGGTAGATAGGTATTAAATAAGAAATATAATCTAGATAATACTATTAAAAAGTATAAAGCTAGGTAGGTTGCTAAAGAATTTCTATAAAAATATAATATTAATTATAAAGAAACCTTTGCTTCTACTTCTAAACCTAGCTTAATTAGATTATTATTATCTATATTTAATTACCTAGATTAGAAAATCTATACTTTGGATATAAAACAAGCATTTTCTAATATAGATATAGATATAGATAATATCTATATTTAGCTACCTATAGGCTTAGAAGAGTTTATTCTAAAAGAATCTTTTAAAGAAATTAAAGATAAAAGCCTAATTAGTTATATTAATACTATAATTAAGAATAAAGATTATTCTAATATAGTTTATAAACTAAATAAAGCGCTATATAGCCTAAAACAGGCTAGTAGGTAATAGTAATTATTCTTAACTAGAATACTAAAAGAAATAGGTTTTAAGCCTTTAAAAATAGATAATAGTATATTTATACATACTATTAAACCTATAATTCTAGCTATATATGTAGATAATATTCTAGTATTTGCTAAAGATATTACTTTAGTAAATAATCTATATAAAGAATTAGCTACTTCTTCTAAATAGAAATTACTAATTTAGAAGAAATAAAAGAATTTCTAGGTAGAGAAATTATAAAAAATAGATCTAAAAGATCTTTTATTATTATATAAAGATCTTTTATTATAAAGATAATTACTAAGTTTAATAAACTTAATAATAAACTTAAATCTATTTCTTTACCTATAGAAATTAAATTAAGTAAATACCTAGAAGAAAGTACTATAATTAAAGACTTTTAAAAGGAAATAGGTAGTTTAATTTACTTAACTATATTTACTAGGCCTAACCTAGTATATAGTGTAAATTATCTAGCTAGATTTATGTCTAATCCTAGCCTAGAACACTATAAATATCTAAATTATATATTTAATTACTTAGTTAAAACTAGGAATAAAGGATTAGATTTATCTATACTCTATAAACAATCTAATACTACTACACCTATTAATTTAATAGGTATCTCTAATTTAGATTAGAGAAGTAATATAGACTCTAGAAAATTTATAATAGGTAATTTATTTATATTAAATACTAGCAATAATACTAGTATTAATAATATTGCTATAAGCTAGATTTATAAACTATAAAAAACAGTAGCTTTTAGTTCTATAGAAGTAGAATATATAGCTTTAAAAGAAGTAACTAAAAAGTCTATTTATCTATAAAATATAATTAAAGAATTACTAGTAAATAATACTACTTTTAACTTTAAGAAGTTATTTAGTAATATTAATACTATTAAAATAGATTCTTTAAGTGCAATAGAACTAGCAAAAAATCCTATTTATTACGCTAGAACAAAGCATATAGATATAACTTATTACTTTGTTAGAGAAAATCTACTAGCTATTAATATTAATCTAGTATATAAAAATACTAGTACTATACTAGTAGATAATCTAACTAAATCTACTAGCCCTTTTAAATTCTTAGATTTTATATCTAGAATTAATCTAGTAGATTTATAATACTATAATATACTATAATTTAATATTATAGTAAAGAAATAGTATAAAGATTAAGAAGGTATGTAAAATTACTAAGTTTATAAAAAGAATACTTTTAGTAATTTTGCTATAATCTTTAATTTCTCTTTCTCTATTAGAAATAGTATAGTATAAGTTTCTATTTAGAATCTCTTATACTAAGTAGTTCTATATTTACTATACTTACCTATTTACGCCTAGTATTTAGCTCTATAGAACTATTTCTAATTATGCTATTTTATGCTTATTGCGCAATTGCTCTAATTAGTACTTTTAGTGCTTTTACTATATTTCTTTATTATAATTCCTATATTAGGACTAGTATATAGTGCTTAGTTAGGATTTGTTAATTAGGTACTACGAACTCTTATTCTACTAAGAATAGCTTGCTAGCGTAGATATTTATTATACTAGAGTATTTTCTAATTTTAATACTATCTATAGAAAGTAGATTTCTTTATTTATAATAAAAATAGTTTTCTTTATATTATAAACAGTAATAGTACTGTTTTTGTATATTAAAAATAGAAAATTACGCTACAAAATAGGATATTTATTATTCTAAATCTATTTATAGTACTTCTATATAATAATAGTTTATTACTGCAAAGAGATAATTAAAAGTCTAGATTCTTAAGTTTTTTCTATATAGTAAAGAGGCTTCTGCTTGTAGAATTAGTATCTAGCAACCTATCTTTAATAGTAATACTACTATATTTACTTATATAATAGTACTTATTACAAACTACTTATCTATAACTATAATATATTATATATTATAGTTATATAGCTTTATAATCTAAAGCTTATTTTTATTAATATCTTTTTTCTAGTAATCTAGGCCTCTTACTACAAAAAAAAAAGAAAGTACTTTTATAATACTTATAGTATTATATCTTTTATTACAACACCTCTATACTTTCTTTACAAGTATAAAGTAGTACCTACTAGATAGACTAGAACTTTAGCTAAACTAAGTAATCTAAGAAACTAAATTAATAAAATAGTATTAGTAATATTAATTGCACCTACTTTAATTAAACTACTTAATATAAAATAATTAACTCTATAGGCATTAGTTTAGGTTTTCAAGGCTAATTTAGTACTAATAAGTAGTAATACTTAGAACTTAGTTAGGTAGTAATACTAAGCTTACCTAGAAAAGGCTTAATTAAGCAGGAACAACTCTAAAAAATAGTTTAATAAATAGCAAGTGCTATATAGTAAGGCTTAAGCTTTCTATAATTTAATATTAAAAGAGAACTAGTAATTATAGATTTTCTAGATATAATTTCTTATAAGATTACTTCTAAATAGTCTAGAACTATAAAATAGTAAATTATAATTAACTTAGTACTTAGTTTTCTAATAATAAAAATAGAAGATCTTACTAGAGTATTTATACTCTTACTCTAAGAATATATAATAAATACTACTAAAGAAGGTAAAGAATTAGTAGTATTTATAACCTTTATAGAATTATCTAATAATACTACTTTAAATAAAAAAAAACTAATTCTATAGTAATTCTAAATAGAAATAGCAGAAATACCTATATAAACCTATTAGGCAGCACTTCTCAGCACTAATAGCCTATAACTAGCTATATACTATAATTACTAGATTAACTCTAGATAAATCTCTAAAGATTACTCTATTAGTAGTTAATAAAAAAAAGATTAAGAAAAGGTATAATAGTACTAAATAGTCTAATCTCTAGGCTAGAGTTACTAAGTTAGGTTAGAAAGTAGTAGTAAAATCTAGATTATCTAGAATAGAAACTACTTTAGTTAAATTCTCTAGTATAATCTTAGTAGTAGTTATTAATCTAGCTAACTTCTAACCTAAAACTAAAAGTATATATAGTATTACTTACTTAGCTTACTTATAATATATAAGTATAATTCTTAATAGAGAAAAAGTAGTATACCTAGTTAATAATTAAAGGTTACTTATACTAAGTAGTTTTAAAACATTAATAACTAACAAAACTATTAATATAAGCACCTAATCTCTTCTAGTTTCTAGAATAGAAGACTAGCTTATTAGAAGCTTCTTAAATAGAAATACTAGCCTAGAATTAGAAACTTTTTTTTTAAAATATTAAAGTAGTTAAGAAATTCTACCTTAATAGAGTCTCTATAGCTTAGCTTAAGAAATTAGAGATTTAGTACTTAAAATTAGATAATACACTTTAATATAGATTACTATAGGCTAATATAATTATAGCTAAGCTATACTATATATATAACTTTACTTTTATTAAATATAATAAAGTTAATATTTATTCTTTAAAGCTACTTTAAGTAATTGCAGCTATAAAGTTATCTATACTAAAAACATACAATAATTTAGAATACTTATAGTATTAGAAATTAGAATACTTTAAACTAAGAGTACTAAGAGTACTTATATAAGCTACTTAGAATATAAAAATTAATAGAATTAAATATATCAAGTGCCTTAACTATATAATAGTATATATAAGTTAGGTAATCTTAAAAAAAGTAAGAAAAAGATTACCTAAGCTATTCTATAGAATTCTATAGAACTTATTTAATATACAAATAGGTTAATTATATAAGAAATAATTATTAATAATTAAAAAAGCTTACTTAGAGAAATTTTATAACTATAACCTTTAGTCTAAGTTACTAGATAAGATAATAAATGTAATAGTATTATTTAAATCTAAAGTTAGTTAAAATATTAGTTAAATATTATTAAAATCTATTAGAATAATAATACAGCAACTTGTTTATAGAGAAGGCAATTCTACTATAAGAAATAGATAGAAAAATAAGAAATTACTATGCTTATACTACTACTATATATATATAAGCTAAATAGATTAGTAGAAAGAGCTAGATAGAAGCTAATTATATAAACTATAAAGATAAAGTTAAGCGCTAATTTTCCAGCAAAACTTTAGCTTAAGATTATTAATATAGTAGTATACCTATATAGTATAAGTCTAATAGTAGTATATAGGTTTTAATTACTAAATAAAGTACTAGATTAATAGTTCTACTAATACTTTAGGTAGTATAAACTAGCTTAAATTAGACTTTAAACTACTAATTTATACTCTAACTAGAGTAGAATATATATATATAGCTACTAGGCATATCCTCTAAACAGAGACTAAGCAGCTAATTATAATAAATATAGATTTAAGGTTAATCTATAAGAGTATATTAGATACTTAGTAGGCTATAGAGCCTCTAATATCTATATAATCTAAGTACCTAGTATTAACTAGGTAATTATAACTAGAAATATATTCTTTAATAAAACTTTATTTTATAAAAATAAAAATAAAGAAATAATAAAAAAAAAGTAATTAAGCTTATTAATATACTTTATAATAGAGAACTAGATAATCTAGATTAGAATATTAATATACCTAACTAAGTTTAACTGCACTAATTAACTATAGTATACTAATTAGTCTCTAAAGAAAACCTTAGAAGTAATAACTTTAAATTAAATAACCTAGTAGCTAGCATACTCTAGAATTAGGAAATAGAAGTATAAGATCTAGTATAGAGTATAAGCAAGGCTAGCTAATACTTAGATATTTATATTAACTAATTAGTAGACTATAGTATAATTACTTCTAAAAATATACTTAAACTAATTAATTATAGTATATATATTTAGAAGCAAGTTAATCTAAGTAATTAAGTAGAGATAGATAGTTAATAGAAGTTATACCTACTTATAAGTACTAACTTATCTATTCTTAGTAACTAAGTAGAGTTATATAAGTTAATATAAAAGTACTTAACTACTTAGAGATTAATACAAAAGCACTTATCTACCTATACTTCTTAATCTAGCTATACTACTACTACTATACTAGGTAAAGTAATAGAATAGCTACTACTTATAAAATTAAGCTAATACCTGAAAGAGAAATACTCTAAGTTTAATAGACTAATAAGAATCTATAAGCTAATTAGATAATAATAGAATAGCTCTAATAATTAAATAGAAAGCCAAAGTATAGAAAGTATTAATAGTTTAATTATAGACCTATTAGAAGATAGTAATAAGTAGATTAATATTAAGAATACTTTTCTTCTAGGTATTAAAGAAGACTAGGAATTAAGCTATAAGACTATAAATATAGTAATTATAATAGCTATACTTAGAAATTATACTAGTAGAGAAATACTACCTAATCTAAAATACTATAGAGATAATTTGCCTAAGCTACTAGAGACCTAGAAATAGCTTCTCTAGCACCTACTGAAGGTATTACTAATTAATATATTAAAGAAAAAGGTAGATTAGCTATAACAAGCTTATAAGACTATACTTAGTAGATTAATTATATTAATTAGTGTTCTCTAACTATATAAGTTTATATTAAGTATTTGTATAAAGAAAATTTTTAGAGTTACATAACTCTTATTAAGTAAGTTTATAGGTAGTGTATAAGCTACTTAATAATTTAGTTTTATTCTAAGCTACTAAGTAACTAGTAGTAAGCTTAATTCTATAATACACTCTCTAGGTAATTCTATAAGAACTAGCTATAGAATTAAGTACTTTAGTGCCTATTCTAGTAATTATAAAGCCTATATTAGTATATAACCTTCTTCTAGTATATATTATTTATATAATCTTTAGATTTTATTATACTTTCTAAGTAGCTTAGTAGTTAACTAGCTGCTTAAATTATTATATTAGTTTTCTAAGTATTTATAAAGTCTTATTAGATAAGACTTATTAGTAAGAAGTAAAAGTAAGTCTTAGAGTATAATATATTTTATCTAGCTACTTAAAGTTTCTTCTAGTAATATTATATTAATATAGAGTAAGTTATATTTACTCTTACTTTACTAAGCTACTTATAGAGTATATAGGCAAGCTATCTTTCTAAATTTTTCTATTTCTTTAGCTATTACCTCTATAATACCTATAAGTATATATCTCTAGGTTTTAAGTATTTCTAGTATATTCTAGTAGCTTTTTTATATCTTTAGTTACTTTTTATTCTCTAAGTTTCTAATAAGGTTCTTTTCTAGAGTTTCTAGAGTTAGATAGTATCTAATTTAAGCTTTCTAATAGGTTTTCTAAGCTTTTTTTTAGACTTTTTACTAACTTATAAGTAGAAACTTACTAAAAACACTTACTACGCCTGCACTACTACTACTACTACTACTTAAGCTACTTACTAGGCTTCTAGTAGCTCTGCTACTACTACTACTACTACTACTACTACTACTACTACTACTACTACTACTACTACTACTACTACTACTACTACTACTACTACTACTACTACTACTACTCTACTTCTACTACTACTACTACTACTACTACTAGCGCTACTACCTGCGCTTCTAGTAGCTTCTATACTACTTCTACTTTTACTAGCTACTTCTATACTACTTTTACTTCTACTAGCTACTCTAGAGCGCTAGGTTATTCTATATACATACTACCTAGACATGCTACTAGTAAGTAGCTTAGCTACCTTTTACTTTAAGTAAGTAGAGCTTTATAAAGGCAAGTACTGTATATGCTATAAGTCTAGGTACTTATACTAGAAGTTATAAGTAATTACTAGTAGATTATATAAATAGTAGACTAATAGCTTATAAGTATAAAGTTCTAGTTCTACTTACTTTAGAGCTAGTAGAGAAGCTTATTAGTAGTAGTAGTATAATAACTTCTATAAGTAATACTTTTTTAACTTATTTAAACTTATTCTAATTAAGTATATAGTGCTCTACTAAGCTATGCGCTACTACCTACACTATAAAAGTACTTATTAAAAATAGCTACTATAATTATTAGTAGCTAAGATAAGTGCTAGTATAAGTAGTTAGCTATTTACTAGGCTTTTAAGCCTTACTGCTACTAGCTAAGCACTTAAAAAAGCTACTACTAGTAGTTAGTAGGTACTTATATAGTACTTATAGAGAGGAAGTTATTCTTTCTAAATATAAATTAATAATCTTTTTTTTTTTTTATTAACCTATTTTTTTGCTATAATTTCTATTATATAACTTATATTAAAGAGGTTTAGATATAATAAAAAAAGCGCATAGGCTTACTTAGAGAGTACTTTTATTAGCCTATTAGCAGGCATCTTATTTATTTTTATATATAATACTTTAAGATTTTTTCTAGTGTATTTTTATTTTAACTATATATTCTATATATCTATATAGTGTAGCTTAGTAGTAAGCTACTTGCTTTTTTTTATAACTAGTCTTATAGTTTATTAGTTATTATAGAAGATTTTTTATAGAATGCCTAAGTCTAGCTAGAGTTCTTAGAAGAAGTATTTTAGAGCTATACTCTCTTTAGCTATATACTCTAAAGTAAGTAATTCTACTTCTATACTTAAAGTAGTTACTATAGCCTAGTAAGTAGCCTTCTAGATAATAGAACCTTTAAAAAGCTATATAATATACCTTTAAGAAGATTATCTAGTCTTCTAGTTATTAGTAAATAATATATTTCTATATATAAGTAAGTAGCTTTTTTTATAAGCTCTATATCTTATACCTAGGTACTTTATTCTATATAAGTATACAATAACTTAATTAGCTACTTTAAAGTAAGCTACTTTTAGGTTAGTTAAATAGTAGAATAACTAAGAAGCAGTATATATAATATCTAGGCGTATTATAATTACTATATATAGTATAGACCTAATATATTCTTAGTATACTTTAACTTCTTATTTTAAAGCTTTTCTATTATATTTAGGAAGTTTTTCTATTAGTATTAGAATACTAGAAAAAGAGCCTTTTTCTACTATATTAAATTTCTTAGCTACCTTGTTAATATATATATTATAAGCTAGTGTTATAGTATAAGCTACTTAATTTTATATAATATATACCTCTAAGAACTATTTAGTAGGTCTATAATCTTTAATCTAATAAATACTTATTAATAAGCTTATTAGTTATTCTATAGCTACTTAATTATCTCTATAGTAAGTAACTAAGATATTGTCTATATAGAATAGTAATATAATTTAGTATTCTGTATTAAAGAAAAAGTAAGGCTCTTCTTTTAATATAGTTAAATTAAGTATATAGAAAGTTACTAATAGCTTCTTGTACTATAGAACTAGAAAATCTTATAGTCTATATAGAGCTTATAGTAATAGTATAACCTAATTAGAGTTTAAGAAGCTATTAGATAACTTATAAAGTACCTAGAGTTAGTTTTAGTAGCTTGTATTTAGAAAAGCTTCTACTATATTATACTAATAAAGCTCTAGGTTAAACTATATAGTTATTGCTACTATAGTCTAGAATAATTAGAATATAAGTATTATAGTATAGGTTAAGATAATTAAATCCTTTGCCTATAGGTTTTTTTATATGCAAATTCTAGCCTTATACTTTAGAAAGTATCTATTTTAGTTAAATTTATATACAAAGACCTATTTAAGCAGTAAAGGCCTAACTATAGCACTTATTTAGTTAATTTCTACTTAGGTTTTTTTATTAGTAAGAGTTTTAATCTCTTTTTTATAGGCTTGTTAGAATAGAGCACCTAGTAGGTAATAAGTAAGATCCTTCTATTTATTAGAAAGTAGTAGAAGCTTATTATAGTATACCTAGAGCTCTTTCTTAGGTATACCTTTTTCTATATACTAAGTTAAAGTAATAATTACTATATAGATAGTAAGTAGCTTTTTTTCTAGTATACTATATCTATTTATATATTTAAATAGTAAGTAGATTAGCTATAAGTACCTATATTACTAAGTAGAGCTTATTATAGAGTACTATTTAGCTCTATTATTATTAGTAAGCATATTAAGATTATAGTTCTATATCTAGTAGCTTTTTCTTATAAGTTAACTCTATTATCTTTACTAATATGCGTGTTTCTCTATTGCTTTATCTACTTGCATTATTCTTTAAGAAAGTATTAGAGTAATTAGTAATATAAGTCTTAGTAAAACTCTAATATTAAGTTTTTTATTATTTACTAGCTTACTCTTCTCTTAGTTAGTATAGTATACTTTCTATAAGCTACTAGTTAGATTCTCTTTATTTAGAGCTTTCCTGCCTATATCTAGATACTTAGGTTTAGGTATTTAGCTAGAAGTAAAAAGGCCTATCTTTCTATATTATTCTATATAGATCTCTAGCAGCTTACTAGCTAAGCTAGCTACGCGCGTAGTCTCTAATTTAGAAGCTTCTTCTATACTAGACTAGCTTTCTAGTATTTAAAGTTCTTTCTAAACCTACTTCTAAGCTATTACTTAGTAAATAAAATAAGTAATAAGTCTTCTCTAGTAAGAGAAAGCTTAGCTACTTCTCTTATAGAAAGCTTAATTACTTTCTCTATATTTACTATTTTATTAGTTTTATAGAGAATATCTACTATAGTTACTACTTCTTTAATAAGTATACTTATTAATTTATTATTAGAGTTATAAAAAAGCTTCTTATTAAAGGATATATTATATATTATAATAACCTAGTTAAGCTAAAGAACCTATATATAGTATATATTAGATACCTAATAGCTAACTAGGTATCTAATATACTTATATAAAGTAACTTTAAAGCCTCTTCTATTGCGTCTAGCTACTTATTCTCTATTTAGAGAATAGGCTTAGTAGCTATACATATATATTCTACTCTAATCTAGCTTTAGATTAGCTATAAGTTATTTTACCTACTTTAGTTAGTACTAGTAGAAGTAATAGGTAAACTACTAATTAAGCTCTTTATTTAGGCTTTAAAGCTTATTTGTATAAGTTAGACTTATATTATAGAGCTATACTACTATATAGATAACTTTAGGCTAGAGCTTCTTAGATAAGTTTGCTCTACTTCTTATTTTAATTAACTTAATAATAATTTTCTTTTCTACTCTTTCTACTACTCTATTTAGCTTATATATATAGAAAAAAACATACTTAATATTAATACCTTTATTAATTACCTAGTGTTTATAGGCAGAGCTCTCTCTCTATAGTAGAGTTATAGTATTATTATTCTAACTAATTTTATAAACTTAAAGCTTATACTAAGTATATACCTAGCTTAAAAAGTTTATAAGTACCTATATAATTTCTACTTATATTTTGCCTTGCAAGGTATATATAAAAAGCTTCCTACTATAGTACTTTTTAATTAAAAGTATCTATAGTTTACTTTCTTAGCCTAATAGTATATTAAATAGGTTCTACTTAATCCTCTAGAATAGTTTAGCTAGCTTTTTATGCTTTCTATAAGAGATAACCTACTTAGTATAAGTTATTAAGTATATCTTATAGTCTTTTTAGAGTATTATATTAATATATACACTATATACTCTTTTAATAAAAGCTCTTAGCGCTTCTAGTTCTAGATAACTAGCTTAGGTGTGCTATAGTTGTTCTAAGAAGCTGCATAGGTAGGATTTATATAATTATTTTACTATTACTATATTAAGTAGTAGAGTTATAGAATAGTAAGAAAGTAGCTTATATTTAAAGAAAGTAAGGTTATAGGCATATATAAAATTAGTATATATAACACTTCTATTAAGATCTTTAATATATCTAACTTATAATAAGCTATTTAGCTCTAGATACTACACTTCTTTCTCTACTAGCTAGGCCTCTAAGATTATATTAATATAGAAACTTTTTACTATAATAATATTCTAGAAGAGTAGGTTTTCTATATTTAGGCTGCGCTTCCTATAGAGAGCGTTTTTAAATAAATAAGCTTCTTATCTAGTTATAGAAAATACCTAGATACCTACTTCTACTATATTAGTAGTATTAGTAGGTCTAAAAGTACTAGGTATAAGAAGGTCTACACTATTAACTAGGTGTATAGCTGCTCTATTATCTAGAATAGTACTATTTAATAGTAAGTAAGCATAAAAATCTATAATATTATATACCTCTAGCTTCTCTAAAGTAGTTATTAGAGAATATATTATTTTTAGATTAATTAGAGTAGCTTATATATTACTAGAGAACTTAACTTTTAGTTTTTTATTAGTTAGTTAGACTATAGGTAAGAAAGTAATTACTAAAAAAGTGTTTAGTATCTAGTTTAGCTACTTAATTACTTTCTTAGTCTTTTTATATTTTTTTATACCTAGTTATTAAAAAGTCTTTTATTAGTTCTTTTTACTTATTCTAATAGTTAGTAAGAAGCTCTCTTTAACTATAGTTTCTAGAAATTAGTACTAGGTTAGTTTCTATTAGTAAGTTCTCTCCTTAGAGCAATAAAAGCAGGTATAACCTATTAATTTTAAGCTATTAGTATTACTTAGAAAAGTACTTTTTACCTTATCTAATTAGTTTCTAAAAGTAGTAAATATACTAGAGTTATCTTTACCTACCTATATAGTGTGTTTATGTATTAGGCTACTAAAGACTTTACTAACCTAGTCTAGATTAAGTGTATTAAGCTCTAGAATACTATTCTAGATAATTCTTTAGTTTATATTATATGCTTATTCTAAGGCAATTCTATACTCTAAAGTATTTAAGAAGTTCTAAATAGTAAGTACTTTATTAACCTCTAAGAGCTTATATACCTTAGCTCTTATATAGAGGTATAACTATTTCTAATACTAGTTCTAAAAAGTAACTTATTTTTATATAGCTACTCTAAAGTATTAATAATATTCTATGCAAACCTAGTTCTAGGTATTAATATTAGTAAAAATAAGCTTCTACTTTAGTACCTATATAAGTGCTTATAGAGTTATAATATCTTATATAACAAGCTATACTATTACTAGTAAGAGAATTATAGGTAATACTATTGCATTAACCTAGTTCTATAGTTTCTATAAGTGCTTAGCTTTTGCTATCTACTTGCTTACTCTAACTTTATACTTAGCAAGCTCTTAATTATATAGCTCTAGGCTTGTTTTAGTTAGTTAAGTGCTCTAGCTTTAGGTAGAGTATGCTAGTAGAGAGAGGTTATTAATAGAAAAGCCTATTATAGGCAATTAAAAGGCTCTATTATATATTCTAGAGGCGTTTTTAGTATCTAGGTTAACTAAATTCTATATATTATATAGCTTAGCATGCTAGGTAAGCTGTATATACTAATTAGGCTAGTTAGATTATAATTTAAGTTAATAAGTACCTATTAGAATACTTATTTAAGCTTATATACTATAATTAACTAGCTCTATTCTAGAATATTTTTAGGTTAGTTAGAAAAAACTCTATAAAGAATATATAATTAGAGTGTATAAGTTTTATCTAACAAGCTTGCTTTTATACTAAGTGCGTAGAGAGATCTTCTATACTTAAGAAGCTAAGCTTATAACTATAACAAGCTTATAAGACTATACTTAGTAGATTAATTATATTAATTAGTATTCTCTAACTATATAAGTTTATATTAAGTATTTATATAAAGAGAATTTCTAGAGTTATATAACTCTTATTAAGCAAGTTTATAGGCAGTGTATAAGCTACTTAATAATTTAGTTTTATCCTAAGCTACTAAGCAACTAGTAGCAAGCTTAATTCTATAATATTAGCTAATAAAGAAAGGTACTTAGACTAAAATTAAATTATCTAAAACACTAAATTAACTCTTACTACTTAAATAAGTATAGATATATAAGTTTATTTAAGATAGGTACTTTATAAAGTATAAAGTAAAACTTATAGTAAGAAGTTATCTCTAAAAAACTAACTCTTTAATATTAATATATACTACTACGCTAGTAGCAAGATTATTTAAAGTAGTAATAGTAATTACAACTTAATTTAATCTAGAAGCAAAATAGTATAATATAGTAGGTATATTCTTTAATATATAGATTACAAGCACTAATCTAGTTATTTATAATATACTAGATAGATTTATAAAACTAGAAATATATACTTAGCTAAACAGAGCTTTATATGGACTCTAGAAATTACTTTTTTTATAGTATAAAAAGTTTTTAGAATTACTAAAGTTATTAGAGCTTATATTAAGTAAAGAAGAGCTATTCTATTCTTTAAAGAAAATTAGAAAACTCTTATCTTATTCTATATAGATAATATACTACTTATCTATTATAAAGATAATAAATCTTAAGCTTATAATATATAGAATAGTATTCTAAACAAGTATAAAATATAGAATTAGAGACTAGTTAAGTAGTTTCTAGAAATTAGAGTTATAAGAAACTAAAAAAAGCATATAATTACGCTAGTATATAATACCTATGTTAATAAAATTACTAAAAAGTTTAGATTAGAAAAAGAAAAATACTTTCTAACTCTACTTCTTTTAGAAGAGCTAATTAAGAATAATAAGAAAGTATTAAAGTAAGAAATTAAACACTACTAGAAAAAGGTTAGATTAGTGCTGTATACTATAATTATAATATAGCTAGATATAGCCTTTGTAGTATTAAGACTATTCTACTATCTTACTAATCTAAGTAAGAAACATTAAAGAGCTGTTAACTAGGTAATTATATACTTATATAGAATAAAAAGAGAAGAGTTTTAGTATAGAAACTATAATAGCTTTAATTTAATAATCTATAAGAATATATTATTTATAGATAATATAGAAACTTAAAGATTCTTATATAGATATATTATAATCCTATTTAGAAGACTAATCTTATAGAAAGCTACTTAGCAGAGTATAGTAACTATATTAACTATAGAAGCAAAGCTAATAGTACTAGAATATATTACCAAAAAAGCTATAGCAACTAAGTGTTTCTTTAATAAGATTACTTTAGACTTAGAAGATCTATAGACTATTTAGTATAATAATTAGCAAATAATCTAGCTTATTATAGAAGCAAATAAGAAGATTACTATATAATTAATATATATTAATATTTAAAATATATAGCTATAGAAAGTCTACTCTAAGAAACTTATTAAGATTAGCTATATAGAAATAGGCAGAATGCCTACTAATAAATTAATAAAATTACTAACCTAGTAGTAGTTTAGCTATTTTAAGAACCTAATAAATCTATATAATTGATAAATAGAGTTAGAAAGAAATAATAGGTAGTAATTACTTTATTTACTATAGTACTATTAAGTATATAAAGAATTACTCTAATTAGTATACTAAAAGAAATACCTATACTAAATTATACCTAATAATTTAAGCTTAGACAGCTAATTTAAGAGAAATAAGCAAGCTTGTCTATAATATTAATAGCCTTTTTTACTAGCTTCTTAATATTAGCTAACTTTTTAGTAATTTTATTAATATAAGTAGTAACTTAACTAATTCTACTATAGAAGATAAATAGCAGCTCTATACGCTTAAGTAGAGTTAATCTAGGCTTTACTATAGTAATCTAAGTAGCTTTATAAAAATAATCTTATAAAAAATTAGCTATAAAATTAAAAATAATAGATAAAAAGTAATATATAGTTATTTATCTACTAAAGAAATAAGAAGCCTTACCTATTTATATTTTAAAATTATTATTAGAGATTATAAAATAAGAAATTAAAATCTCTAGCTAACTTAAGAAAGTAGAATTAGAGATTAAGAAATAGCCTATAGAATTAAGTCTTTTAAGAAGATTTGTCTAATAATTAGAATTATTAGTAATAGTAATCTACTTAGAATAAGATAGAAAATAATTAATATAAAAGTAATAATTAACTAAGCTAGAAGAGTAAGCTTATAAGATTATAGAAAAATAAAAACTAGAAATGCCTTAGAAACAAAACTAGCAATCTAAATAATTATAATTATAGAATAGAAGGTAAGAAATAAACTTTCAAGTACTAGAAGAGATCTTCTAAGTATAGTAATAATTCTAAATAAGCTAGAAAGTAGGTAGAGATCTAGATAATAGAAAATAGTAATAGTTAATTAGACTAGAAAATATAGAATTAGGTATATAAGAACTGCTATAACTTTAAAGATTACTAAGAAGCTAATTCTAAGCAGCTATAAGAAATCTAAAAAACATAAATTAGTAGCTCTAAAAAGAGAACTAGCTAGAAGTAGTAATCTAAAGAATTAAACTACTATATAATTCTAAAGAAGGTATAGATATAAGATTCTTAAAATCTTTTATAGTACTTAGAAACTAAGAATTAGTAAAAAGCTAATTCTTAAAAGAAATAGAAGTAGTAGTAAAAGTGCTAAAAGAGTTATACTTAATTACCTAGATAAAAGTATTAATTTTAGAATTAGCTTTATTATAATAGACTTTCTTTTCTAGTTTCTAGAAGAAAGAAGTAGTAAAAGAAATTATATTTTACTAATTATTATTATCTTTATTTTTAGATTTAGAATTATCTATAACCTTTCTTTTATAACTTACTTTCTTAGAATTTCTAATAATATAGCTAGAGCTAGAATTAGAAAGGTTACTATAAATAACTAGAGAATAGATTACTATAAAAGTAGTAGTATAATTATAAGCAGCTAATACCTTAAAAGAGTTTAAAAATTAGTAAAGTTAAAGAAGATATAATCTAAAAATTACTTATAGTAGCCTTAGAATCTCTTAGACAAATATACTTTCTAATAGTATTAACTATTTCTAATTGCCTATTCTAATTAGTAGCTATTTTATATATTAATATTAGGAAAATTAATATACTATATACTATAGGTCTTAGTTAGGCACTTTATATACTAGAGAGATAATGTAGTATTTTTTTATTATAATACTTAATTTAAAGCTATTAATATTCTTAATTATATAAAATCTATATATTACTTTATGCTTATTACTAATAATAATATTAGCTATTTTAATTATAGAGCCTTTAGATTACAAGGTTACTTTCTTCTTAACAACCTTTACTAGCTAATTCTTCTTCTTCTTATTCTTATTTTTATTATTCTAATTTATAGTATTATCCTACTTAGTATTATAGTCTAAGCCTGTAATCTAGGGCTTAAACCTAGGTATTTAACTACTAGAATTACTAGGTTTATAGTGTATAGAAGTATAAGAAGAATTACTATTTTTAGATTATAAAGCATACTTTATGTTTTTAGCTTTTAGAGGTATTACTAATATTATAGAAATAGAAATACTAAAAGTATAAGCTAATACTAACTATAGATTATTAGAAAATAATTGTGTAATAACTATAGGGTAGATTACTAGGTTCTAAAGCTAATTTAAAGTATTATATATAGGTAAGTAAAGAAATTAGAAGAAATTAGAAAATTTTCTATATATTTATAGTTTGCTTATTATTATTTTAACACAATTATGTATATAAATAGTTAAAATAAAAAATATATATTATAACTTTACTAAAGTAAAAGAGATTACTAAAGTTAGATTAGAAAGAGAAATTAAGTAAATAATAAATAAGTATACTATTTATAGAATAGTATACCTATAAAGTATATTATAGCAAAGAATTACTATAAAAGATTACTATATATAATTAGCTAACCTAAGATTAGATAGACTCTAGATTATAGTAATTACTATAGATTATAGAGTATTAGAATTACTAGCTAAAAGGAAATTATACTAAAGGTAAAAACTTAAGCCTACTCTAGGTAGTAGTAACTAGATAATAAAAACTAATTACTCTATTTACTAAAGATTAGCAAATTAATAAGTTTTCTTAATTTTAATAATTAGGCTTTTATAAGAAGAGTAAAACCTCTATAGTACTACTAAAAACTGTTAAACTTTTTTAGAAAAATAATATAAAAACTCTTTATTTAAAGAATACTCTTAATAGAAGCTTTAGATAATTATAATAAAAAGTAGAACTGAAGCCTAGAAACTTTAAATATAGAATTTATATAATTAGTATATAATATAGTAAAAGAAAATAATACTAAAAACTAAAAAATAAAGTATATATTTATAATTTATATTAATCTAGAAAAGAATATAGTTTTAGTTAATTCTTCTAAAAAATAGAACTTATAAATACTTATAGTATAAGTTTCTAAAGTAGATATAAATATATACTAAACTAAGAACTATATTAGTAGAAACTTTAGTAGAAATAATAAAAAGACTAGTAAAAATAAAATAGACTAGAAGGTAACTAAAGTATATACTAGCTATATAGAAATAGATAACTAGAAGTATACTAAGTAGAAATCTTAGAAAGTTATTAATTAATAAAAAGTAAATAACTTTCTATCTACTATAGAAGAAATAGTTATTATAGTAATAGATGTAAACTACTACTTATAAAATAACTAGATAGTATAAAAGCTAAAGTTATAGCTACTATAAGTACTATAAAAGAGCTTTCTAATATAGAAAGCTCTAATTTAGAAAAATAGGTACTTTTATCTAATAATATAAATAGAAGTTAAAAATAAGTTACTAAATAAAAAAAGAATCTTTAGAGAGTTTTACTAGCAATAGCTAGATAGTAAACTTATCTTCTTTTATATACTAGCAGATAATATAGCTATAGCCTATATACTAATTAATACTAGGTATTTAATATATAGCCTTATTTCTATAAGATTTATAAGAAAATATAACTTATTATATATAGCTACTTTTAAAAAGAGAATTATAAGTATTACTAGAAAGACTTTCTAGATTATAAAAGTAACTAGGCTTAGAATAGATATTAATAGGTATAAAGAAACTATATAGGCATATATTATAGAAAATAAAAAAAAAAATATAACCTTATACTAGGTTAGCTATAGATAGACTAGTATAATATATCTGTAGTACTAAAAAAGAAATTACAATATATTACTCTATAAAAGTATAAGTATATAGCTATAAAAGTATTAAACCTACCTAAGCTTTAAAATAAGTAATACTAGCTTTTTTCTAGAAAATAAAAAAACTATTCTAAAAGAACTTAAATATTTAAGTTTTTTCTACTTCTATAGTAGATATCTAGAAAGTACTAAAAAATATATATATATATATTAACTTATAAATAGTTCTACTAGAGTGCTTAAAGAATAAGTACTAAACTTTTATAAAATAAAAAGCTAATAAACTTACTCTACTTAGAAAACTAGAAATTAACTATACTATTAAACTAGTTAAGGATAATTAAAAGCCTACTACTATCTTTTAGAGCCTACTATATAATATATCTAGAAAGAAACTACTAGGTCTCTAGTAGTAGTTAACTAGCTACCTAGATAAAAGCTATATTTAGGTTAGTAAGTTAAGTATATCTATTTCTATTCTATTTAAAAAAAACCTAAAAAAGAACTATAGTTCTATCTACATTACTACGCGCTAAATACTATTATAAAAAAAAAACTAATACTTACTTTTTTTTTATATATAAAACTATACTCTAGCTCTTAGAAGCAAAATAGTTTACTAAAGTAGATATTATCTAAGCCTTTTATAAAATCTAAATTATAAAAAGAAATAAATAGAAGACTACTTTCTATATAGAATTTAGGCTATATAAGTAGCTAGTTATACTTTTTAGGTTAGCTAATATACTAAGTATATTCTAATAATATATTAACTAGGTTCTAAATAACTACTTAGATAAGTAGTACTTTGTATATATTAATAATATACTTATTGTAAAGAAAGTACAGGGGTGTTGTAATAAAAGATATAATACTATAAGTATTATAAAAGTACTTTCTTTCTTTTTTGTAGTAAGAGGCCTAGATTACTAGAAAAAAGATATTAATAAAAATAAGCTTTAGATTATAAAGCTATATAACTATAATATATAATATATTATAGTTATAGATAATTAGTTTGTAATAAGTACTATTATATAAGTAAATATAGTAGTATTACTATTAAAGATAGGTTGCTAGATACTAATTCTACAAGCAGAAGCCTCTTTACTATATAGAAAAAACTTAAGAATCTAGACTTTTAATTATCTCTTTGCAGTAATAAACTATTATTATATAGAAGTACTATAAATAGATTTAGGGTAATAAATGCTTTATTTTGTGGCGTAATTTTCTATTTTTAATATACAAAAATAGTGTTATTACTATTTGCAATATAAAGAAAACTATTTTTATTACAAATAAAAAAATCTACTTTCTATAAACAGTATTAAAATTAGAAAACACTCTAGCGTAATAAATATCCACGCTAGCAAGCTATTCTTGGTAGAATTAGAATTAGCAGTGTCTAATTAACAAATCCTAACTAAGCACTATACACTAGTCCTAATATAGGAATTATAATAAAGAAATATAGTAAAAGCACTAAAAGTGCTAATTAGAGCAATTGCGCAACAAGCACAAAATAGCGTAATTAGAAATAATTCTATAGGGCTTACTACTAGGCCTAAATAGGCAAGTATAGCAAATATAGAACTACTTAGTATAAGAGATTCTAAATAGAAACTTATACTATACTATTTCTAATAGAGAAAGAGAAAATAAAGATTATAGCAAAATTACTAAAAGTATTCTTTTTATAAACTTAGTAATTTTATATAAAGTAGTTTACTTTACTACTATTCTAGCTTTCTTTATCCTAAGTACCTACAACTATCTTTACTACAGCCTTAACTACTACTTTAGCTATTTTAGAGTAGTAGAGTATTTTCTTTAGTTTTACCTATACTACCTACTACTTAATTTTATTAGATATACTAATAGAAAGCTTTTCTTTATAGATAAAAGTTAGGCAAAACTTGCTTACATAGGCTTTTAAGAGTAGTGCTACTAAGTTAAGTACTAGAACTATAATTAGTATAGATAACTAAGAAGTTTTAATAATTACAATCTATAAGCTTATATAAAATTAATAGTAAAGTCTTTTCTAAGAAGTATATAGTCTATACTAAAAAAAGATAGTCTAGAGAAGCTATATAAGCTTTAGAACTATACTACTAAAGCTAGTTACTACTAAAAAGTTAGAGTTAGCTTTAATATAAAGCTATATAGTAATAAAAAAGTGCACTTCTTATTATAACATACTTTAGCTTATACTAGTTATAGTTAGTATATTAATTTAGTAGCAAAGCCTTACTAGATAAAAGAAAAGTAACTTAATTAATCCTTTAGCCTACTATTATAGTTTTTTTATTTAATTTTCTATATTATTTCTATTATACTTTATATTACTCTAGAACTTTTCTAGCTATAGCTTTTACTCTGCTATAAGATTATTACTATAGAAAATTAAACTATTCTATTTTAAATATTACTCTAGGCTCTACTATATAATAGCTTAGTGCTTATATACCTAATGCCTAGAGTTTTATAACACCTACTTAATACTTTTATAAGCTTTATATAAATAAAACTATAAAGCTATATATAATAGATAAATATATATAGTTTTATTGTAAAGTATTCTTTAGATTTATAGAATAAAGTTTCTCTATATATTCTAAATAGTAGTATAGCTATAGTAAGTATAGTAAGTATAAGATAGTAGAAGTAGTATTATAGGCTTTAGGTAATTATAAGTACCTATAGTACTGTAATTTTACTTCTATATAAGTACTGTTAGTATAGTATTTATAGTAGTAGTAGATATAATAGGCTATGCCTTTTAATAGTACTATAGTATATAGAGATTTTAGATTTTATAATTAGAAGATTAGTAACTATAACTTTTAAATTTAAACTCTAAATTTTTCTTAAATAGAACTATAGACTTACTTTATACTAGAGATTATATACTACTATAACTAACTTAAGTAAGTAAATAGCTATAGAGTAGACTTTAAAACTACTTTAGTTATTATCTAAAAGTACTTATAGCTAGGCTAGTAGAATAGGTATACTCTAATATTCTATCTAAATACTTCTTTTAATTTAGTAAATACTAAGCTAATTCTTAAGATTAGTAGCTTAATCTATAGAGAATTATATATAGTTTGTTTCTATACTATTTTTATTTTTCTCTAATCTATATATTATATATACTAAACCTTAAAAATAGTAAAATAAAAAAAAATTACCTAGCAAGTATACCTATTCTAGATATAGGTAAGGTTATGTATTATAATATCTTAGCTAATACTAGGCTAATTTAAGTAATTTATTTTAAAAAAAAATAGCGCTAACCTAGGCACTTCTATTAAATAGTATATTATATAAGTATATTCTAGCTAGTTAAAAAGCTATTTGTAATACCATAAAAAGTATACTTTACCTATCTACTAGCCTACTTATAGCTTCTACCTATAGTTAGATATTAAATCTATTTAGTTTCTACTTGTATATAGTATTTTATAGCAAGCCTTTTATAGTATAACTTATTTCTTTATACCTTATTAATAGTATAAATAAAGTAGCTATAAAAGTCTAGACTTAAGCTTAGTTAGAAGCTAGTACTAGACCTTATAATTAGCTTAGTACTAAGACTAAGCTAGAATATATATTATCTACGCTTGTTAACTAGTGTCTAGTTAAGTTATACTTTCTTTTTAGTATAAGTAGGTAAAGAAGTAGATATCTTTTACTAGACTTAGTCTAGCCTATTATATTTTAACTAGATAACCTAAAGGTCTTAGGTTGAATTTCTATTAGAAGCAAAAACCTAGGCTATTAAAAAGATAGACAAAGCAGCCTAGAGAAGGTCTATTTTTTATAGCTTGCTATAGTATCTACTTAAGTTTCTACCTTAGTAGAAAAAGAAAAAAGAAAAGTATTGTAAGAGTCTAGACTTAAGCTTAGTTAGAAGCTAGTACTAGACTTTATAATTAGCTTAGTACTAAGACTAAGCTAGAATATATATTATCTATACTTGTTAACTAGTATCTAGTTAACTTATGCTTGCTTTTTAGTATAAGTAAGTAAAGAAGTAGATATCTTTTACTAGACTTAGTCTAGCCTATTATAGTAGCTATAGTATAGATAAGTTATATTTATAATAATAGTATTAAGTATTATATCTATAGCTAACTAGTAATATCTAGTAGTATACTTAAGTAGAGCTTTTTTAATATACTTAATAGAAATAATTTTACTATAGTAGTAGTAGAAGTAAATTTTAGATATATTAATAATATATATTAAAGATATAATACTTACTATTAAGTTTATATTAAGTAGCTTTTATATTATTTATAAAAATAATCTCTACTCTACTATAAAGCCTATATTACTATATACTAGTTTATAATATAAAAATACTAACTTATAAATAATTAATAAAGTATAAATAATTAACTTTTATAAAATAAAAGTAATACTATATAGAGTATAAACTATAAATACTTAATAGTTATTTTATAAAGTAATAATTTAATTAAAGGTATACCTTTTTCTAGAAACTATAGCTAGAAAAAAATTATATAAATTAGATATTATAAATATCTTTTTAGTATTATAAGTTTTATGTATTATTATATTTAGTTAGTATAGTCTAATAAGTAGTATAAAACCTATACTCTAAATATATTTTTAAAGAAATAAGTATTATTTTTAATATATCTATATCTAGCTAATTTTTATTACTTCTCTAGTATATAGTTAATTTAATTATATATAATTAATAGTTATAAAAGCTAATTATAGTATCTACTATACTATAAAATCTATTATAGATTCTAGACTACTAAGACTTTAGTAATAGATATTATAAATATAGATAATTTAATCTAAAACTATAGACTAGTATACTATTAGCTATATATAAAAATAAAATAAAAAGTATAATAAGTATATATAATAGATATAAAGTAACTATAATAAATAATAAATTTTCATATCTAGTATTAGGTCTATAGATATATATTTACTAAAAAGAGTTTAAAAAAAACTATAACTAAAGTAAGTATATACTTTATTAGTATATATATATATATTTTACTATATATAAGTATTCTAAGTAGTACTTACTTTCTATTACTTCTACTATTGTTACTATATATACTACTTTTACTACTATAGTAGTATTACTACTATTACTATTATTACTACTATTTCTACTATTACTACTATTAACTTCTTTCTATAATCTTTATATACTATTATTACTAGTAGTAGTCTAAAAAAAGTAACTATTAATATAGTTTAAGTAGCTTAGTAGTAAAAGACATTATACTATATAGATATTATAACAAAGAAATGCTTTATCTAAGGCTGTGTTTATGTTACTTCTTTTACAGAAGCAGCAGCATGACTGAACGCGTTAATAACCAACTGATAGAAGAATCCTGAGTCCTCAGACGCGACATCAGATCCTAATAGCAAAGAACCATCCTGAATTGGAAAGAAAACACTCCAGAGTTTGCGGGCCAACGCTTTGACCTCGAAAAACTCTGGCGAAAACTCAGCCAGGACACGGTCGAATCCACCGAACTGCATATCTTTGCTTTTATCTTGAGCACACTGCTCGAAGTCTTTTTGGAACCAATTCCAAAGAAGAGATTTCCTAGGCGGCCATTTTTGTCCACGCCCGCAGATTGCAATCCATAGAAAACAATAGAACACACTCTCAAGGTCATGCCTGTAGGTGTGTTCTCTGGCACTCAGTACTGCGATAGCCATGAATGGTCTCGTTCCTTTCCGTTTCTCTTGTACTGTGGCCTTTGTTTCCAACATTCTGGCTGTGTCAAGATCGATCAGGAAACCTCGAGGAGACCCTTCCTTCTGTGTTGAGCTAATCATCATGTTGTCCTTTGAAACATCCCTATGCAAAATTTGGCCGTCGAAGTAGAGGGATCGGTGGCCCTTGACGACGTCACGGAAGGCGTAAAGGAGCTCCTGAATGGATTCGTAATCTTCCATGTGTCGTCCAATTGGGTGAACGGCTACGCAATAGAACAGGAGATCTTTGTATCGTGATTGACCACTCTCGATGACAAGTTCGGTTCTTGT
The DNA here is from genome assembly GCA_004522025.1 of Didymella segeticola. Classification (NCBI taxonomy): domain Eukaryota; kingdom Fungi; phylum Ascomycota; class Dothideomycetes; order Pleosporales; family Didymellaceae; genus Didymella; species Didymella segeticola. The sequence goes on along the minus strand of SDAV01000003.1, from coordinate 242,499 downwards.
TTTATCATGCTCGTAGTCATGATTCTGTGAATACCGGTTAGTCATGTTACTGAAGGCTATGGTAGAATTACCTCAAGTGAGATCCGTTGTGTTGTCGCAAAGTTCAGATGACGGCGCAGCGTACTGATTGAGGTGATGTGTTGATGAGCGAACAGCTGCACAACTCCCCAAACTTTTCTCTTTGCTACTAGCATCATGACGTCTTCTTCCACAGTTTTTGATTCTTCTCGCCAAGCAAACTTGATGACATATTCCCAATTCTGTGAGGTGGTGCTTCGCGCCCGGTAGCATGCAGGTCCACTGAACATAAACCCTGGAGATCGGCGAATTGGCTTCTCTTCGAGGTATAGCTGTACAGTGTTGAGGTCGCCTTGTGGTCGGAAAACAACGTATGAGCCAGACGAATTGTGCCGGATCATCCGATTGAGTCCTAATTCTTCCTCATTCATCATGGTATATCCAGCAATTGCCACAAGGAGCTGATTCGCCTCGTCATTGATGCTGAATGGTGAACTACAGTAAGCTCCAGCTCGGTCGAACACCCATAAGCGCACTGTGTGGCCGCAGACGTGGAAACCGTGTAGAAAGCATCGAGTGGGCTGATTGTTGAACAACCTCCAAGCATGCATGCAGAAGTGCATGCGATTTTGTGCATATTCGGATTCGTCCCCGGAGTCAAATTGTCCAAAAGCTTGGACATCGGCCCAGCCAAACTCTTGCTTCGGTTCCTGGGATTTCGTGCTTACGAGGTAGAGGGTTGGGGTGTCGTGCTCTTCAAAACCGGCTAATGGCTGTTTCGCAGAGGAACAGTAGGTATTGGAACCGTGGGAAAAGGTTGCTAGGTATCTGACTACCCATTCCTCGAGAAGTTCTTGCGAGCAACTGTCTCCCAGAGATCTCGAACGAGGTGTATGTTCAGTTGAGGTAAAGCGGCCTGCTATGTTTCGAGCGGTCATCGACCAGGACTCCTCTTCGAAATACCTTGCAAAGAAACTTTCTACATCTACCAATATATTTCGATTAAGACCCTGAAGTAATGGTCTGTACTTCTCAGGTGAAAGCTCTTCGTTGGCTTGATCAGTTGGTGACATGCTAGGTCTGGAAGCTACAGCGTCCGGCTTTCAATTTTTTGCTCTTGGTTCTTCGAGAGTTTTGTCAGGCCGATTCGGCTTGCAAATTTGGAATTGTGGACAGTCAACGTAACAAAGAGACGATAGCGATGTGAATGTGTCGCAAAGTGGTGATGTGTTTGACCCCGAACTTCGAGAAACGGAGCCGCAGCTTACGTACGAATCTGCACCAATCTGCTGACGCTTGGAACGCATGCACAAGTGCATAATCAATAGAGAGCTGCAGCGTCCTTCTACATCCTCCGCGGGCAAATTTCAGCGAATCAGCTTGTAGGAGTGTTCTCATTGAGGGGTAGCAAATGTAACCACCCCAAAATACATCTTGTCTTTCGATTAACCGGATTGTTGGCATTCGCGCACATGAAAAGACGGGCCTAGAGTGAACGAGGGGTATCAGTGCCGAATCCCTATAACAGACGTACTCTCTAGGGCTTTGACTCTTGCATTTTGATAATCTCACCAAAGTACCTTCGATTACAGCTATCTCAGCAGATCAAGTACAAACATCGTGATCGTGAAATATGGCCTCTCTCAACGACTCTTTTGTTCCATGTTCTACCTACAACAGCCTCCCACATATCTCCGACGTCAACCATGCTCCAAAAGAGTACGCAAATGACCTTCACGACCTCCGAGCTCTTCTTCGCGAGCACCAAGTTCCTGATGGTGTCAGCGTCAGGCTGATCCACAAGCATTTCGATGTCGAGAACGGAGAGGTCATGGCTTTCAAGCAAGTTTCAGTCCCATCTCAAGGAGAAGTTCTTTCCATGGGACCATGTCTGCCCTCTCAGGATCCACGTCTCCACGGCATTCACTTCTTTGTGGACGCAGACGGCACATTCCAAGCGTACGAATATGCTATCGATGATGTGCCCGACATGTCAGACTATCAAGAATTTCTCTTGCAATTCAACCACATTGTTGTGACCCGAGGTTTACAGCGTGTTTTCGGGCTGAAATTTAGTATCAAGGCGGAGGAGAAGGGATGGACGGAGTTCGAATTTCCAATCAAACGAAGCACCATCATTATTCCAAAAGGAATGCCTGTGCCTGACAAGGTTGAATACAGCTTTGAGGTTGTCACGGAGTGGGGAAAGACCGATGATGGCTTCCGCAAGAGAGGTTGTAGCCATTGCTCGCATGTCCAAACATGCTCGAATCACCAGCGACTACCAGGCTGTGGCCAAGAGTTCCAGGCTTGTGAATTTTTCCTTGGTGGACAGAGGATCGATGCCATGTCGCCGGTCCTCCCAATCATGAACGCAGTTGCTGCTTCGTGGTGAAATTGTTGTGAAAGTTGGTCTCGATTAAAGCCTGAGGAACTCCATTGGCTAGATAGCAGAATAATCAATTGGTTTACAATGGCGAGTGCATCTCCATGGGCCCGCGGAGCTTCTTCTTTCGCCAGTCGGCTGCTTGGCAAGATTGTCTCCTGCAGGCGCTTTTATAGCGTATAATGGTCGAGGCGGTGAACGTCGAGTGCTGACTTAGCAGGCCGCCTAGTGACGAGCGCATGCCTGTCAAGTACCTCGACGGCATCTTCACAGGCCTGTGGCGAAGCTGCCTCTCCAAGATCGAGAAGACAGTCCTTTTGATCCACGAATGCAGCAAGGAAACAATCACCTACAGCAATTCCACTGATTCAGCGGAGTTAGCTTAGGGAGAAAGATAGTGTAGCGGCAGTAGTGTTTTACAGACCGGACTCCTGCAGCTTATTAGAGAAGTCATCCCCATCCACGAGAAGTATTTGCTAGTGCCTAAACTTGCTGTGCTTAGTACTGCAGCACTATTGTACTACTGATATTTCTACGCTACTACTTGCACAGCTGCTAAAGAAAGCTGTAGTAGCTCTCTTAGTAATGCTACTACTATTTATCTATTTATCTATTTATCTATTTATCTATTTATCTATTTATCTATTTATCTATTTATCTATTTATCTAGAAAGAGTAGAAAAGTAACCTTAAGAATTTCAAGACTAGATTAATTAGACTAATAAATACTACAATTTTAAAAAGTATTTATCTTATTATTTTTAGTATACGTAATTAATATAGTAGCTACTATTATATCTATTAGCTATTTATATATTACTAATTGTATAATACATCTTATAAACTTCTTTTCTTAGTAGAAGGAGACAAACAAGATAAGATTTGTCTAGTTAGGCAATAGGCTATCTTTGTACCAATCTGAAGCTTACGGATAAGGCCCCGGACGCGCAGCGGAGATGTGGAGAAGGTCATGGGGGCTGAGCTTGGCAGTGCCAGGCTGATTTGCTATACCTACGCAAGTGGTCGCGTAGCCATATAATCTTATCAACACATGCGCAGCTTACGATCTGTATACAGCAACGTAAATCGATCAAAAAAGTGGTGAGCGAGAGGAGCCTGTGTCCCGCTCGACAAGACTGGCGCTGATAAGGACGACATCTTCTCAGCCCCTCCATCGCAGCTGCCACCATGTTCTGCACCAAATGTCACCACTTTTGGTCTGAAGCAATCACACGGGCGGAAATTCCTAATCGCATCACAAGCTGCGAAGATATCCGCTGGACAAGCTATAATGTCGTTCTTCATTCCACCGTACAGGGGTTGAAGCTTGCCTCAAGTTCGCAGTGCATCATCTGTCGCATCATCCTCAACACGCCCACCGAGTTCGAACATAAAAGCCTCTTACGGGACGATACTGAGCCTCTGAGAATTGTGCTAGATATCGACCCCAGCAAAGGCCCTCATCCTGTACTTTCGGTGACATTTCGCGAGTCTTCGGGCGATGCCATACGGATACCCAAACGGATGATCGCTGCTTGTGGTGGCCTGATAAGCAGTAGTGAGTATGATGATTGACTTTACGATTTCTCTAACATATGCAGACGAGACTGTAGCAACCTTACGGCGCAGTACCGAATTAATCAATGAGAGCACCGGTTCTGAAGGTGCACTCCATCTCGCAAATTCATGGATCCAAGACTGCGTTGCAAACCATGAGGGTTGCAGGGCCCCAGGAAGAGAGGATGCTTCCACCTTTGTACCAACTCGACTACTTGACATCAGCAACGATAAGGTTTGTCTAATTGAGACTGCTGCGATGTTGCCAAACACTACGGACCGAAGATACGTTGCTTTGAGCCACTGCTGGGGAAAAATTCATATCATTCGAACATTAAAGGAGAACTACGAGACACACTTGTCACATGTCAACCCTGAGGACCTTTCAAAGACATTCAAAGATGCTATCCATGCAACACGCAAGCTAGGTCTTCGCTACATTTGGATTGACTCGCTATGTATCAAGCAAGATGATGATAAGGATTGGGCCGCTGAAGCTGCAACTATGTGCGACGTCTACCAGCACGCCACTTTGACAATCGCTGCCGCACATGCTTCAGGTGGAGACGTGGGATGCTTCAAGGACAGAGACGGTTTATTACAGTTGCCATTCGTGATCGATGTTCCACAGCCAGACAAAGCAAACGTCCCGGCACATATTCTCTTCACGTCTTACGGCCGCGGCGAAGGTCTGGGTGGACCGGAACCGCCTTTGTATGGAAGGGCCTGGGTGCTGCAAGAGCAGCTTCTATCTCCAAGAATGCTAGTCTTTGACAGTTCCCAGCTGCGATGGGAATGCCTGACTACGCACGCTTCGGAACGTTCGCATTCAGGAGGTATGTCAAGGCACGCGGGCCACCAAAAAGCAATACGGAAGGGCATCATGTCCAACGAGGAGTTCTTCAGCGATGGAAGATTCACAGACGCCGACTTCAGCGCACGTGCGCAACATCTGTATTGGTGCTCCACTGTCATGGACTACACTCACCGAGGAATGACGCAGAGCAAGGACCGTCTCGTTGCTCTCGCCGGCATAGCACAAGCGCTAAAGAGACACAGTGAGAGTGACTATCGCGCTGGTCTCTGGTTACGCTTTTTCTGGGCTGGCATGTTGTGGAGCATCCCACATACGCGCGAGTATCTTTCCACGACCATGGATGCTTTCTCCTTGGAAGAGAACAAGAAAATCCGCCACACTAAAGTGGTTGCTCCCAGCTGGTCTTGGGCATCGGTGACTGCACCTGTGGTATACGCGAGTCCCACCATCACCACCCTTGATGCGGTTTGCGATGTCCTCGACGTGACCACAGATGGCAACGCAGCAGTTCAAACGGGCCGTGTTAAGATCCGCGGACACATGCGTAAAGGCTATGTGAATCCTGTCTATCCTTTTGCAATACAAGAGGCAGCAACAAGACACCGCTCGCACATGATGACACAAAAGGCCGAGGGGCAGAAAGACCTCATCAACTTCCGAGGTCGTGCATTCCCGCCGAACCAGATGTTTCTCTTCTCCAAGCAAGCACCCAAGAGGCCGTACTTTGTTGGCAGTGACTCGCATCCAACTTCGTATCTAACCAGATCGTCAGACTGGAGACTCGTGCGAGGCACCTTTCGCCCTGACGAAGTAATATCAATGGACCAGGAGATAACATTCCTTGCCATTGCACAACATCATGCAGGGCAACACCCACCTTCACTGCTGGACACACACAAGCCCGAAGATCCCCTAAGGGTTTATACCATTGCCCTCGTTCCTACAGGTAGCTATGGCGAGAACACAGGCGAGTACAGGCGTGTTGGATATGCAGTTTGGAGTGACTGCGCATGGTACGGATATAACTGCGGATATAAGCACCCAACTGCTGCGAGTGTAGAAAGACCGGGACGATGGACACCAGAACATGGTTGGGAAGTTGACGATGGCTTTTGGGAGACGTTGAGCTGGTGGACGAAGTGGGATGATCTTGAGTTTTACAAGAGGAACAAAAAGATGACACATGCACATAGTTATCGGTCTGATGCATTGCCAGACTTGAAGAAGTATCATAAGGAGGTGGGCATTGAAGAGTCGGAGGTGGTTATAGTGTGATGACCAGGTGCAGAGAAAGCATTTAATCTCAAACTCAGTATTGCGCGAGAGGATTAACATCAAAGGGCACGATTATAAGGGGTTTGTTGCCTGCTGTGGCAGCCGTGATGCGAGTAAATGTACCCTCCTATGATAGCACTATAAACCCAGTCCAAAGTGACTATACATTCTCAATAGGTAGACTACACCCGCTATATGTCTTCTCGACATTAATGAGGAAGCTATTTTGTGTGCTGCAACTCATACGTGATCTCTGCTTCGGTTGTTGTTGAAGAACCGCGAAAAGCGCGGCCCGGATGACCAATGTTGAGGCAAATCACCGCAAGAACCATGAACCTAGGGGGCGTTAGACTCAGTCTGTCTATAGCGTTCTGATGACCCACTTACACCGATTCGAATGCAATGAAAGTTCCTTCATCGCGGAACGCAGGGGCAAAGTACCCATCTTTTAACTCATAGATGCGAAAAATGCATCGAGCGAGAATCAGCATTGTCGCAGTTCCAAGCCACCCAACCGTCAATCTTAGAATTTTTACCATCCTCAGCTGACTCTTCTTGTGTGACCTCCTTAGCGCCCAAAGATAATCGATGGACCAGCTGATAAAGAGAACAAGAGTGATGACTTGAAATATCAGACCTGCTTTAGAGACATCGACGCCCACTTTGGTCCCTGCTTCAGTACTTGCTCCCGCTGATAAAGCGCCACCAGTTCCTTGAAGAACAAGGGAAATAATGTCGCAGGAGATAAAGGTCAACGTTATGAAGCGCGGGTTGAAGCGAGAAATGGAGCGGTCAACGTGTGCGATGCTGAATCCCGCATTAGTTTAACGATAGTGCTCGTTGTAATACGGGAGACGCCGTGCGTGCACTTACACTTTCGTCAGTTGAATATAAATCGCAGCGCAGAAGAGGACAGGAGCAACAGTGATTGGTACTGCTTATTATTAGCTTTGTGGGAGCCGGGACGACCCTTGTACTCTACTGATGGCTTACCAAGGTTGATCAGAAACGCATTGAAATCGAATGGGTTCTTGTGCAGCATGATTCGACCGGCATAACCTGCAAGCTCAAGGCCGCAGCCAGCAGCCATGCATGCCATATACGTCCAAGTCTTATAGTGAACTCCTTGGAATACCTGAATGCTCAGCAACATGCCGAAAGCAGCGAGGAATGTCGCGTTCGCAGCCTTGCTGGGTAGATAGCGAAAGACACTCCATTCGAGGTCGCAGAGGTCGAGTGTGCAGTTCGCCATTGGGCCAAACGCTATCAACACCATGTCGTCGCTTGCCATGATGATTGCTTTTACGAAGAAAGACGTATTAGGAGACAGAGGCAGTCGGACAATGAATAGCTGGCAAATTGAGCCCTTTTATAGACATCAAGTGAAGGTTAACTCGAAGTGCAAGCCTCCGGTCTGCTCGGTCCGGCCGTCCAATTCGCTCGCTTACTTCTTTGAGACTGTATCGCGAATCCACCTATGACAAGAGGGCAGAGTGGCTTATAGTTTCAACATCTCCTTCTCGTCGCACTGAATTTAACGTTCAAGTATCTTTCGAACTCATGTTATCCGACGGCCCGTAAGGCGCGAGTAGGCCTTGATGTGTGAGCTAGCCACTTTTTAGTGGTCGCTTCGTGATTGGCTGAACGGTCGGGGACAATTCTTCGGCGCATCGTTCTTGAGCAGCGCCACTGGTGGCGTTCAAGTTCCATGTTTAAGGGACACAAGCGCGCGCGCCTTCCCCGTACCGGGAATCTGAAGCGCCGTCGATGCTAACAAGCCTTCCAGACAGGAGGTTACCATGCTTGTCATTGTGGCCGACATCACTAGCGGTCGACGTAGAAGCAAATGACCAGCCACCACTAGTGGCCTTCACGAGGTCGAAGAGATGGAGCTGATTCCGAAGCTGATGATGCGTGTTGTACCGGCCGAACTGCATGGACATTTAAGGGTGAATGCCCTCCCTCGACTTCCAGCAACTCCGTCTCGACACCAAGTGCGACCCAGGGTACAGCATGAAGTCTCAAGTTTTCCTCCATACCGTCCTGGCACCCCTTGCCGCAGGCACACAGGTCGCCAATTTCAACGTATCGGCTAGCCTTGCTGCACACTATGGTTGTAATGGTACCTGCTATGAAGCCTTTAGTGCTGGCATCGCCAGGGATTTTGCAGAGTTTGGAGCGTTGTACAACGAGAACTTTTACGCAACTGCGAAAAACTTCTCAAAGTCAGCACCTGGTGATATCCTCAAGGTTCAGCCTATCGATCCGAAAGACTTAACTGGCAGCGTGCCCCCGGGCATATCCGTTTATCGGATACAATACACCTCAACAGACCTCTCTGGCAAGAATGTGCCCGTGACTGGTTTTGTTGCCTTTCCATACGCCAATCGAAGCAACGGTCATCTGTACCGTACGGTGGCGTGGGCCCACGGCACATCGGGTGTTTTCAGAGGCTGCGCACCTTCAGCAATGCCCGACCTTTATGAGTATGGCAGCTGGACATATCTGATCGAGAGAGGATATGCGGTCATTGCCACCGATTATGCTGGTCTAGGAAATAACTATACCAGTCACCCTTACTCAGCATTGGTTGCACACGCAAATGACGTATTCTATTCCGTAGCAGCATCCCGCAAGATCTGGGGCCCCTCACTCACCGAAAATTGGATGAGTGTTGGTCACTCGGAGGGCGGAGGTACTGTCTGGTCGCTTGCCGAAAGTGCTCTGGTGCAAGATGGCTCAAGCATGGCCGGTACTTATCTTGGAACAGTCGCTCAAGCTCCAGGGGTCTTCCAAGGCCAAACGGCCCTCGCGGCTACAGAGGCAGCGGAAAATTCCTCATCGACGGACACAGAATCATCTACAGGAGTGCTCGGCGAGCTTGGCTGGGCTATCATTGGCCTCCAGAACCTGTATTCAAACGAAACATTCAGCTGGCTTGACTCCACGTACAGAGGGCGTCTAGCTCTCGCTGAAAAGGCACAAGCTTGCTACGACTCGATGGAGGCCATCGCAACTGGTCTCGACATCAACAAAATTATTGATCTTTCGGACGACCAGGTAGCGATGGAGGCATTGCGAGTCATCGGAATTATCGACGAGCTGTCAGCTGTGGGCGAGCGAAAGAGCAGTCAGCCCGTTCTTGTTCTCCAAGGCCTTGAAGATACTTCTGTCTCGCCCGAAGTTACTGAGTATGCTTGGGAAGCGGCTTGCAAGACAGGGAGTGAAGTGCATCTGCAACTCTACCCTGGTCTCGATCACGATCCAGTGATCCCGGCTTCAGCGCCCTCTTTCCTCCGATGGATGGACGATAGATTCGATGGTGTCGCAACAGACGGAGAATGTTCTAAGGTTACCGTCAAACCCTTCGATGGGGCCAACTTGTACGCGCCAATAGACGAAGATTGAGTTTAGGGGGGAGCTCAGATCTCTCCTCATCGTGTCAATCAACTGTAATTTATCATGCGTATCGCAAACTATCGGCTTGCGATAAAAACCATTTGATTCCACGCTTGGTTGTACATAAAAACCGTAATACGCGATGATAGTCAGGAATACCATAGGGTACCTTCCATGGGCCTCGGCCGTTGTTTCAACTTTGATATACCATTGCACAACATTGTAGAACGCGCATGGTCGGTGAGAAGAACCCTGGGAAGTAAGGAAAGAATTGCGAAGAACCTCGGTTTTATTTGAGAGATTGCGCTGCATTTGCATTGCAACATGCTGACTACGTCGTTTGGTTGAGTTGGGGCGAGCTGTTACAATCGTCCAAGCTCACAGGGCACCACGCTAGCCACAGAGCGGAGGTAATGATACTGAGAAGTATTTTTGGAAGGCAATTACCATGCTATTGTCATCATAGAGCTCGGTATCAGGAATTCTTGGTCTGCGAATCCAGATGCAATGCAGATGCAACATTGTCAATCCACTTAATGGCACCAGGTTGGAGCGTAGTCATCCATGACCAGAGAAAATACCGGCATTGGTGTTTCTTCTGTACGGTCCTTGATCCAGATTCTTGTGGTTGGCTGACTTTGACCAAAAGTATAGTCTGAGATGCATACTGACCATGGTAGGTGAACCACTTGAGTTGATGGGCGACTAGGACAGGCTTAATTGAAGTCTCGAGGGAAGCACCTGGGTAAACTGATAAGGTATGTAGCAGAGAAACTTGCTTAGATCGCAATCTGAACTGATGCCTTTCTACTTATGAAGCAAGCATAGTTGCTGGTTGCCTTGAGCACCTAGAGTGTTTGTGATAGTCATCCTACAGGAGCAGGTGGGACCGATGCTTGGGTTGCCAATGCATTATGCCTTGAAGTTCAGCGACTACACAAGCTAGTTGTAGTTCTGTCTCGGGATTTGTCTCACAGTGCTCATTTGTCTGGTGACTTGACATCAAAGTACGATCCATTCGCTCGGGCTGTACAAACCGTGGTGGTTACAGGCATTGCCAAGCATAGCTCCGTACGTACTCACTCTCCGGTGCTGTCAGAGAACCTGATTTTGCTATACGTCAGATTCAAAGGCAAGCATAGCACTGTCCCTGCAGATACCCAGTGATCGAGGCCCGCATTGAGCAAGTTCACAGGATTACAACTCATGTAAATTGACCTTCGGTCGGGATTAAGCTCGATATTCAGCTATTGCTTCTTAGCGACCAGCAGCCTTCAGCGCCACCGCTTTTGCAGCGCTCTGTCTCCATTTCATTCCATTCTTCATGATCCAGACTACGGCGCCAATCAATACGACGTACACCAACCCAATGAATGTGAACGCCCATCCAGGGTTCATAGCTTTACACATCGGAATAATAGCGGCAGAGCCTCCCGCGCTCATCAAGCATCTGACAAAGTTGATCGCTGCAGTCGCTGCAGCGGGTTTATCGCGGTGGAGATCAACAAGCAGTCCATTTGTAATGTTGAACGCAGTCGAGATGCCGAACCCGATGACGAAGAGTGCGATTTCCGGACCGGCTAGGTGGGTTTGGAACTTTACAGTCCAGCCGAACATAATCAGACCTAGTACACCAATAAGGTGGCCCGGCAGCACGATCTCAAGCTTAACTCTCTCTATCGGGAAATCGGTCAAATCCTGCTGCTTGCCCTTTGAGATGGTCATGTTCAGGCGTGCAGCATGGCGCCGAAAGTTCCAGTCAACAACGTGACCCATGGTCAGAGACGACACCAGGGAACCAATGCCACTTGCAATATAGCAGAGTCCTACGTCGAGCTCGTTGAGGTTGTATGCTCCCTTGAAAAGGTCTGGGATGGATGTCGTAGTGACCATCATCCCTGTGAAGAAGAACCCGTTGTACAGTAGGATGATGCATGACTCTTTCTCGCAAAGAATCTTGAAAGTTGCGAGCGGATTTAAAGATATTTTTGCTCTCGCCGGCCTAGCATCTGCACCAGCGTCGTGGTCATCGTTAGCAAGAGCTGATCGCTTGGCAAGCCTGCGCTGTTGTATGCAACTAATTACGGACTGATTGATGCCTCGCGCAGGAATAGACCCATTACCGACCACGTTCCTGCAGGTTTCGGGGAAGAGAAAGGCGAAGAGGACGAGCAGTACTCCTGAGAAGATTGCAAGAAACCAGAAGATAGATCGCCAACCTAGGTACTGCGCCAGTATACCTCCGATGGTTGGTCCGAACGCTGGACCACATAAGATGCCTGCGCCGGCGTATCCCATGTACTTTCCCCGCTCGGCAGAGGTCGATATATCAGAGACTATAGCGAAAGCAAGGGCGATGGCAGCACTGCATCCGACAGCTTGAACCATGCGTAGGATCAGCAGCGCAATGTAGTTGGTCTGAAGTGCGAGTCCGATGTTGGCAACGATATAAATAATATAGCATACGATGAACGAAAGTCGTCGACCGCTGGTGTCAGACATGGCACCAATAATAGCTGGAGCAATGGCCTGCGCGATCTAGCTAAGTCAGCTTCACGGGTAGATCAGGCAGGGGTCAGACTGACCATGTATGTAGTAATGGATATATTGGCCTTCGTAGGTGTTATGTCCAACACGCCCGTCAACACATTGAGCGCGGGCAGTACTAAGGTTGCGCCAAACGGCGAGATCAGCGCTGAGATTGAGACTAGAAAGATGATCCAAGTCTTCATTCGTGGACTGAAGACGGAGTATGGTGGCCCTGAAACCTGCATCTGGAGGGTTTCAGATGGCCGACTTTTCTCAACGTCCATCTCTGATGATGCATCTCTCGCAACCTCCAGCTCCTTCTGATCTTCGCAAACGTTCATCGATGTGATTTCGCTCGTGACGTTGATGGTCCATGAGAGACAGGACAGGCACACGTGTTCTCGAAGTGTAGGTGACAGATCGATAAGTTTTGCAACGCAAAGGACCGGGGGCTTGCGCATCTTTAATTGGAATACTAGGGCCTAGTATGCCGTAAAAGTAGCACCGGAAAGTGGAGATGCGCATATCGTCGCAGTTGGGCTTGCGCCACAAGGATGTCTACACATCCGGGTTTTTTTCCGACGAATGTTGTAACGAATCCACGCCTGGTAGCCGTTCCCCGTTAAGAACCGCTTCATACGTTCCAATCAGAAGCGAATAATACGACGATAGCTCTCACAATACTGAGTAACGCGTGCGAAAGGTGCAGGGGCGAGCTCTGCCAAAGAGGAAGGTGCGCGCGTTATCCGGGAATAAGCTGTGCCCCACCGCACCGAAGTCGGCATCCTCGAGGCCGAACTCCTGCGCTGCAGGGTTCCTGGCCATCAAAAGCGGGCTCCTGTAGACAGATGGTTTCTCTATTTGCTCGTCTCTCGACTGTATTCGAAGATGTAAGGCCAACTGCAGTCTTGTATTGGTCGACGCTGGGTGAAGCCATGTGAACACCACCACGTCTGAGAAGCGATCGTCTGCTCAGCACAGAAGGCCAGAGACCATATTTCGTGTGGTTAAACTACGAAGAAGTTTTACTGGGCCACTTACGCTGTGTACACTGTACAGACTACAAAGATATCAGGCGGCTTTGAGCCCTGCTCACTGACGTCATCGCTGTAGTTCTTCTCAACTCGAAACGCGTGACAGAGTCCCCTTCCCCAGCTTCTGAACATTCCCAAAGAATTCGAACACGTCTCTGCCGAATCACCTGACTCGCATCTCTTCCACACTCGGGAACGTAGCCGTGATAGCCTTCAGCACGGCTCTGCTCAGCTTTGGCGTATCGTTCTTTTCTGCTCCACTGCCCTCGGATTCGGAACGGCTCTAGCGGAACCTAGTCGGTGTCAAGCTTTCTAAGAGGGCACCATAACGTAATAGATCCTCTGGCATCTCCAGGAATGTCTTTTCGCCATGGACTTGAACGCTCAGACAAAGCCAAACCATGCGTCATCGAGAGCAGCACGCAACATGCCAAGTGTAGAGGCTGGGGCAATGGCAAGAGACTCTTCTGGGCTGGCGGCGAAGGCAGCATTTTGCTGTACGGGTAAGGTTTGGACGTATTGAACGACGCCCTCAGGCTTGGCTACCTAATCATCTGGGTTATGTGCACGCCGGCACGCGTCATCGCTAGAAACCTGGGTATACGACCGTCTTCTTGCTTCTCCCCAGGACTTCTCACGACATTTACGACCTTCAACACGTTCACGTTTGCGACGACCTGCACGTCCACCGAGCTTTTCCAGATATCCCAGGGTATTCCTGCTGGCCTTACACGTCGATTCCATACTGTCAACCGCACAATGGGCCCTCTTCCAGCCGTACAGACCGTCTCGAAGCACGAGGACAAAGTGCGGATGCTTGTCCTCGAGACCGACGAGACACATCCAGACACGCAGAAAGAGATTGGCGGCTTCGGCGAAGTCTTCAACAACCTCTTTATAAAAGCGGGAGACGACCATGATCCCAAGCTTGGAATCGAGACAATGATGCAGTACATTGTCGAGCCTGAGGGTGGTGAGGTGCCCGGGCCAGACGATATACCAGAGGACCTGCATGCGATCCTCATCACAGGCAGTGAGTGGGATGCACACGGTGACGACGAGTGGATCCACAAGTTAATGGACTTCATCAAGTGTAAGCTCTCACACGTACTCCAGGGAGGAAGGGTGATGCTAACAGTCATCTCGCAGACATTTGGACACACCGCCCCGATATAAAGTTCACAGGTATATGTTTTGGGCATCAAATTCTCTGCCGCACTCTAGGCTCGACGGTCGAGCCCGAGCCCAACGGGGAATGGGAGCTCTCTCACACGGAGCTCGAGCTCTCGGAGGTCGGCAAGAAGCTTTTCAGAACAGATGACAACAAGATTCGCCTGCACCAGATGCACCTCGACCATGTCATCAACGCGCCGAGTCCCGAGACGACGGATCTACTGGAAAAAGGAACTAAGGTGCATGTTTGGGGCGCGAGCGATCATACACAAGTGCAGGGCGTGTATATTCAGAAGAGATTGTTTACCAGTCAGGGGCACATGGAGTTCAACGAGCGCTATGTAAAGAGGCAGCTGCAGATGCGGGTTGACGCAGGCAGTGTCGAGAAGAATGATGCTGACGAGGCGGCTGAGAGAGCGGATTGGATGCACGACGGGCTGGTCATGGCGAAAGCTGTCCTGCGCTTTTTCCACGGTGACGACGATAAGCAGGCATTGAAGTAGAGCGTGATAGACCTAGAATTACACCTAGATGTCACGAAGTCATGCCAGTTCATACGACACAGAAGATGCTGGTTTCGAGGGTGATCATTGACGCTTCGCCGTCCACAGCTTGTGCCGTTTGAGGTTCCAAACCAGGCTCGCATGACAATAACTCTGCCGTCAACGGAAGTGTATGCGCAAGGATATAGATTTGATTCGTCTGTTCAAACTTCTACGCACTGCAGTCGATGTCGACCCGTCCCTTCATCTTTAGCTCTTCGGGATTGTGCGGCGCCTCGGCCTTCTTACCCTCGCTCTGCTTGCCCGTCAAGACATCGGTAAAGAGCTTACGGGTGGCTTCAATGCACTCTTCGCTGATCTGGTAGTGCACGACAAACCGCCCTCCGAGCGTGCGAATACCATACTTGAGACCGGTTTCGATGAAGTGGTTGACGTCCATGTCATGCGCTGCCAGGTTCAACCACACCATGTTTGAGTCCACAGGGTAGTCCAGCTGCCCGCCCAAATCGGTCCAGAGCTTCTGTATCCGCTTCGCCTTCTCGTGGGACTCGGCGAGTCGGCCACCAAGGAACGTTTCCTCGACTGCTACGCGGGCAGGCGCAGCGACGACGCCTGCCTGGCGCAGACCGCCGCCAATCGACTTTCGGATCCAGCGACTCCGCTTGATGAAGGCCTTTGTGCCAACGATAATGCTGCCAATTGGCGCCCCAAGACCTTTGCTGAAGCACAGCGACAGACTGTCCATTTCTGCGCAGAAGTCTTTCAATGATCCTGCGCCCGCGGCTACAGCCTCCCATAGTCGCGCGCCATCCATGTGCATTATGATGTCATTCTCGCGGGACCAGGCGGCGATGCGGCGGACTTCGGAGAGCGGCATGATGGCGCCGTTGAGCGTGTTCTCGAGGGAAATGACGCGGGTGGGGCAGGCATGTACATCGTCACTGATGACGGCGTACTTCTTGACCTCCTCAAGCGTGATATACGTCCCATTCTTGGCGTCGATGGTCTGGGTGAAGGCCTGTGACAAAGAGGCGACTCCACCAGCTTCGTACTGGATAATGTGTGAGCGGCGGTCGCAGAGAATGGCGTGTGGCGGCGCGGTCAGGTGCGAGCGCAGGGCGACCTGGTTGCCCATGCTGCCGGAGAGAACGAGTAAGGCATCTTCCTTGCCAGTCAGGTCGGCAATGAATTTCTCCAGGCTTAGTGTGGTGGGGTCTTCCATGGAGACATCGTCGAGCAGGGAGCACTCCTGGATGGCCCTCAGCATGGAGAGCGTGGGCGTCGTATGCACATCGGAGCGGAAGTCAAAGGCCGATGGGCTGCGCTCGTTGCCCCAGGCGGTGCCGACTTGCTTCTCCCCGTTGGTCGCAGGGGCTCTGCTCTTGGCGGTGTATTGATCGAACGCCGACATGGCGAGACGTGCCGGTGACGTGTGAAGCCTGCGGCTGTATGGGGAAGTAGCGAGGACGTTGGAGGTAGTGGTGGTGGGGGTGGTGGGGTAGGTGAAGGAGGAGCTCCGTTCAGCTATGCGGCGGTGTGTCGCTGTCGCTGTCGCTGGGAATGTGTGAGGTCGTCAATCGCTCAGTAGGTGGGCAGCACCACGTACTAGACTGGCGGGCGAGCGAATATAAGCGTGGCGGCGGCATTGGGAGAAATGGTCGCACGTCGAGTCTGCTGCTTCACGCAGGGCGTGGTCGTGTAGTTGGACCCGCCGTGGGCAAGCGCCGCTAACCGCTTCAGGCAGGCGCTATCGCCATGCAGTGCTCAGCTATTACCCTAGAGATTGCTCTTTGTGTGTCCATCGTGTGTCATGGTACCGGCCATCTCTGCGGCTTGAGGACGGTGAGAAAGGCGACGAAGGCACCTGGTGGGTATCATCGGCTTTTGAGTGTTGGTCTGGTCTTGTAACGACAGCGTTGCCTCATGGCAGTCGCTGGTTGGTCCACGACACCATATTGACGATAACGACAAGTTCACGCTTCGTTCTCCGTCGGTCAAGACCTTGACATCACGTATATCCTCCATTCTCTCCTTCTCCTTCTCCTTCTACCTATCTACCACTCTTTAGGCAGCGTTGCCTGATGCTGTGCCTTGTAGTGCGCCTCCGACTCGGACTGGCCTCCAATACTACGACCGCTACTGGCAGTGGCCCTGTCTGCACCAATCTCGACGAGTTGCAACTCGTCATTTCCCGTTTCGATTGCAGAGACCCGCATGTCAATAGTCTTCATGATCGTTGTTTGAAAGAGACTGTCCGGCAACGTCCTTCTTTTCTGGCTCCGCTTCTTCCCATTTGAGGATACATTTCTAGGCTTAGATGCTTCCAAATGCAAGGAGAGGCCATCTTCTGACGAGCGAAAACATTGAGGCACTGTGAGTGCAAGGAATCGACGAAACGCTGGCATACAAATGCAGATCACGCCCACATTAAGTTCGACGTTGGACCAGGTGCCGCTTGATAATGTGTCATATGTTGGGTTTGTGGTGCTGGCATACCTAGTCAACGTTTGTACACGCAGACATGAAATCGTGATGATACTGCTAAGATCAACTCGAGCTTACTATAAGTGCCGCTTCGACTCACATAAAACCCACGCCGAAAATGGCAGAGAGCAGGACCCTTTTCTTGAGCGTCAAGCTGAGCTTCCACAATTGAGGAATCGGTATAAGTGCTATCATCAGATCTGAGCTGATGTTGACAGCGGCAGCGAAGTAGTAAAACAAGTTCTGGTTGATGCAGTAGACAGGTGTCTTCTCCATTGCCCAAGACGTCCAAATCGCTGTTCCATATCAGCTTTATCTCAGGGCTCAATGTCTTCTGTTCCTCACTTACACGAAATGGGCCAGCAAGCAAATGTCATAGTCAGCCCGAACCCCGCGGCATAACCTATCGCAATAGCTATTCCGACACGGCACCATTGCCTTGCACTCTCAGAAAGGGAAAATCCGAAGGAAAAAGTGCAGAAAGCAGAGTTTCTGGAAGCCCGAGCACCAGAAATAGAAGTTTTGACAGATGTAAATAAACTACAAGTCAGGTAAACTTCACCCACCAGTGAAATAGGGCTTCCTACCTTAAGCACTTTTGTTATCTCATGTGGTGTTAGCGTCCAGATATCTCTGCCGAGTCCAAGCATTGCTGAGGTCGCTAATCCAATTGAGTTGGGAACCGACATGCACGCGGCCAGGCAGGCGAATGTGTCATCGTATCCGAAGCTGTTCTGATGTATGGCAACATAGACTCGCATAGCGACAGCAAGCAAAGCAGATGCTCCTAGCACGGCGGCACAGATCACAAGTACATGGCCCTCATCTCGATATGGGCGGTCACAGACTGTGTCAGTCGCATTCAACGCGACTTCGAACAATTAGCACACCACTAGGCATTCAATATTTTCGGTCGGTACACTACCGCGTTGCACTTACCAAGCCATTCCTTGACGGTACATGACTGCAAAATGCAACTTTGGATGTCGACCGTAACATGAGCAGGTCCACAAGTGCATTCGTTGTCAGCGAATATACATTCTAATTGAACGCTCGGAATGTGATGGTAGCAGGCAACCTGCAAGAGCAATGAGCTAGATTCATGACTAAAAGAAGTACCAAGGAAAGGCATACCGCACATTCTAGCAATGTCAATTCAGCTGCAAAGGCGGTCATCGAACATATTGCAAGAGTAAGGACTAGGGACATTCCTGTCAATGAATGCATGATACTGCACCTTGCCAGCTCCGAGCAGCCACTTGGCATTATGCGGCGCTTGTAGGGGGTGATTAATCTAAGCCAAAAACGCTTGTAAGCGAGCCTCTTTATAGCAATATCTTAGATATCTACTTATGTGCTATATCACTTTGTTAACAATTAGTAGATTCTACGTAGCACAGCAACAGGGGTGTTATCTACTTAGAAACTACTTTGATATTAATTATCTACAACACTAAAACCCGCCTACAAAAGCGCTCAATTTGAGCACCTTCACATTAACTATAACTATTAAGATCTAACATTAAGACTGCCTCTCTATAGGTAGAACGCACAGCTGTCAATCGGCTGTGATTTTTAACTTTCTATTCCAAATTCAGAGACGCTAGTCACTAGTCAAATCCTTCATATGTGCCAAGTGGCTGCTCGGAGCTGGCAGGTTGCAGTAGTTATCAAGCAGTTGACATGTCTACGTTCAGTGCCATTAGTTTTCCCCAGGAAATAGGTGAGAAGTGGTGTAAGAGGGAGGTGCGACACTCAATACGATCGTGCTCTTGGGGGTCTTGCATCCTGCAGTCAAAGGAATTACACGCCTGTCCACATCTTCAATCTTTCCGCACCGTACTGTGCCGCAAAAATCCTACCTACATGCCGCCATCTCGTCCGAGCACGGTGCGAATGAACACGCTTTGGCCCGGGCTGAACATCGAACTTTTCAAGACCCAATGCATTTTGAGATTCACAGACGACAAGTTCGCGGTGATATTGCAGGCCTGTAGAAGTCAGGCCCTCGATTATATCAATCGATCCTACTTGTGATGAGTGGTGGCTACGCTGAATGCTTCGAACTACGCCCCAGCGAACTTCCGCCTGGCTACCAAGCCACGGCCCGGCTCCGTGGGAACGTGCCCAGATCTGTGCCGCAGTCGTGCATAGAGCCACTCCACTCATCCTCTACATAACAAGCAGCGACTCCAAGCCTAGTGAGCCGCTCATAAGAACTTCGAGAAATGACAATCAGCCGTCTAGAATGTCCGCGAGTGTCCAGAGAAGAGCAAACAGGCCGTTTGACTACTCTACTATGTCGAACTGAGCCCATGCACATCAAAGGTAGAAATCAGTATGCTACGTGTAGGGGCCGCGTTCTGGGATGCTCGTATACCGGCGGCTCGATCCAATCTTGGCTGCATAATCATGCGTGCGAAGGATGCGCGCTCAGACCACAGAAAACGCAATTGTACGAATAGGACATGGTGTCAAGGTTGCAAGATTGCCCGAAAATTCAACATATACCGTCAATCTGGTTCGCTGGATGCTCCAAACAACATCTTTGGACTTGCACAACATGTCTGTGCTGGAATTTTTGGGTCTGTCCATAACCTGGGACTGCATTATCAAGATAGTCATCACACCAATCCTGGCATATTGGCTGCTCTGGACTTTCTATGCTCGCACACTCCATCCTCTGTCAAAGGTTCCTGGATCGCTATGGGCGTCACTCTCACGAACATGGCTGATGTACCGCATGTACCTTGGCGACCTGGAGACCCATCAGCGCGCCCTGCATCAGAGGTATAAAATGTCTGGAAAATAGTTTCTGAAGTGTACTGATATGTGACAGTGAGTCAATCTGGCTTTGGCCAAGACAATTACAAACCCTTACTTTGGATCTTTGAACTCATAAACCTTGCTGACTTGAGCTCAGGGTACGGGCCTCTCGTTCGTATCGCTCCTGATGAAGTTAGTGCAAGCGATCCGAAGGACATTCCGGCCATCTATCCCATAGACAAGCCATTAGAGAAAACAGATTGGTATCTTACCTATCGGCCTGTGGCTCTTGGAGGTATTGATGCCTTTACCGATGACAATGAAAAGCACCACAGCGCTACGAGGAAGGTAGTGGGGCCAGCTTTCACACTGACTAGTATGCTCAAGAATGGAGCACCTCTGGACGAAGTCGTGAATCTGTTTATGAAGAAACTAGGAGGATTTGCAGATCGCGATTCGGCTTTCGACTTCGGGCAGTGGCTCGAGATGTAAGCCACACCGACGCAAACAAGATTCTTTGGTTGTTCGTGTAAAACAGCTAACTGGGTCGGGTTCTCTTTCGACGGTGTCGGTACTGTATTCTTTGGTAACCCGTTTGGCTTTGTCAAAGACAGCATTGATTACGGGGGTTACATCAACGCAGTGCATACAGCCATGCCACTCAACTCCGTCGTTGCGATGGCACCTTCATGGGTTCGTCCGGTGATTCTATACTGTGGAATTGCGATTCCAAAGGTCTTCAATGCCATCATGGCGGCAGATGGTATTCGCAAGACGGCCGTCCGTGAGACCGAAATTGCACAAGCCAGAACTCAAGACACGACTTCGAAACGCTGCGATATCCTGTCACAGATCCTGTCAATCAAGAACAATAAGCCGGGTTGTCTCACCATCAACGACGTTCATGTCGAGATGTGGGGTGCGGTGTAAGCAGACAACATCCATTCCTCGAGTTTCACGACTGAATATCATGCAGTATCGCTGGAGCTGACAGTACCTCGGGAGCACTTCGCGCCATCTTCTACTACCTCTTGAAGTCACCTAATTCCTTCAAGAAGCTAGCTGCTGAGATTGATGATCATTTCACCAACGGTTTTCTGACGCACCCTGTTCAGTACAACCAAGCGGTCAAGCTTCCATACCTCAAGGCTGTGATACAAGAGTCACTTCGCATCTGTCCTCCATTCGCCGTACCCATGCCACGCTATGTACCAGCGACCGGTCTTGAGATAGCAGGGCACTATCTCCAACTTGGAACCAAGGTTTGTTCTCTTTCTCAACACGGAAGAAACATCAGCTGACGACCTCAAGATTGGAATGAACGCTATGGTGGTGCGGTTTGACAGAGCAGTCTTTGGTGAGGATGCACACGAGTTCAGACCTGAGAGGTGGCTTGAGAGTGAGGAGAAGTATCGAGCAATGGATAAAGCGATGTTGGTGTTCGGTGCTGGTACAAGGACATGCATCGGAAAGCATGTAAGCACTCCTTTCCTTACTAGGATCCGATATAATGTTAATGTATTCTTGCAGCTCTCCAACGCTGAAATGTACAAGGTAGTTCCGGAGATTGTTCGTCGCTTCACGGTCAAAATGGCCCACGCTCAGCCTTGGACTACCCGTAACGCGACCTTCATCATGCAGAGCAACGTCATTTGCAAGCTGGAGCGAAGGTTGAAAGAGTGATGATGTGTGTAGAGGGCGTGCAAAAAGTTCGCAATCAGAGGGCACAAGACATGAGAATGTTACGATATCATCTTCATTACAGCAGCTTGTAGCCGCATTGGGTATTACGCTAAACCGACATCTAGTTCTTGAGAACGTACCTGTACCTAGGCAGGCCCTTCTCGAAATCAACAATAACCTGGTTGGCCTCGCTCATAGGCCTGACCTGGACCCAAGCCTGGAGGTTGGTCTTCTTGGCCAACTCCAGCATGTCGCGGATGTGCTGCCTGGTACCGATCAAAGAGCCGGCAATCTTGAGGTTCTTGAAGATCAGACCCATGGGGCTGAAGCTGGGGAGTGGGTCGTCGGGGGCACCGAGCTGGACGAAAGTGCCGTTGACGTCGAGGAGGTTGAGGTACTGGTCGAGCGGGAAGGCGCCGGAGATGGTGGAGATGATCAGGTCAAGGCCGTTGGCGTTCTTGGTGGCCCACTCAGGGTCCTCGCCGGTAGCGATGAAGCGGTCAGCGCCCAGCTTGATGGCATCCTCCTTCTTGGAAGAAGAGCGGGAGATGGCAACAATCTCGTCAGCACCGAGCGCCTTGGCGAAGAGGAGGGCGAAGTGACCGAGACCACCGACACCGACAACACCGACGCGCTTTCCGGGGCCAGCGCCGTAGGAGACGAGAGGGTTGTAGACAGTAACGCCACCGCACATCAAGGGAGCAGCGAATTCCGAGGGCAGACCCTCAGGGATGGGGATGGCAAAGGCAGCAGGTCCGCGCCATGCCTTAGCGTAACCGCCGTAGGACTTGTCGCCGTTGAGGTGCCTGCCGTTGAAGGTCATGGTCATCTTGTTGCAGTTGGACTCCTGCTGCATCTTGCAGGGGCGGCAGCTCTCGCAGCACTCGGACTGAGCACCAACACCGACGCGGTCGCCAACCTTGAGGTCCTTGACATCTTTGCCGACCTTGGTGACGTGACCGATGATCTCGTGGCCAACAACGAGAGGGTACTCGGAAGGCCCCCAGCCAGAGCGGAGAGTGTGAATGTCGGAACCGCAGACACCGCAGTGAGAGATCTCCATCTCAATGTCGGTCTCCTCGAAAGCCTTGGGCTCGAAGTTGCCCCACTTCATGTTGCCATCGGCGGCAGAGGGGTCGTGGGCGACCCAGCCGTTGAAGTCAGGAGTGGAAGACATGTTTGGTTGTATGATGAGTGAAGGGTAATTCTGATGAATCTTGCACACGGCTGGCGACCTGCCTATGTACCTGCGTACCTTGCCCCAGGCATCTTGAACATTCCTCAAGCTCCACGCTCTGGATTTGTCAGGCGTGGTCGTTGCGCTGTTGCAAAACCGTGAAGTTTTTGTTCTTCGCCGATCGCTCGCCGTGGACAAGGGCCCGCTATCATGACTTCACCGTATCTTTCAAGGGTGTGTGCGCGATGCCGTCGTAATTACCAGGTGTGAAAAATGCTAGCACCGAGCCCGATCCGAGGATGGAAATCTTCTGGACTTCGGGGTGGAGATGGACGTTTAGGTGGAGGAGGGTCAATCGGGCCGCGCAACGTGTGAGATCCACTCTCGTGTGCGACATCCCGACGAAAAGTTTAGCTCCCGTGCAAGATAGATCTTGACATGTGTCGAATGTGCTAGATGCAGGCGCCGAGCAGTCGGTCGTATGACGTTTGTAGCAGGTTTGTTTCTGAGTTCTGCAAAACGTGCCAAGAGGGAGACGTTCGACTGCCGTTCGACTGCCGAAGAAGTGTAGGCCGTACTCGTCCGACAATCTTCCTGTTGCGGTGAGTGTGCGTGTGTTGTTATCGCGCTGAAACGTGCGATCGATTGAGGTTCCGGTCAACTCCGCAGCTGCTATGATGACACGCCTTTTGTATTGGTCCAACTTGTGTCCATGGAAAGTGAGGGTTATTTATGGACCGAGTCCAAGTGTGAGCCCATGCTCTAGGCAATTCGAACTTAGTTGAGTATAGATACAGACTACTTCCGCGTCCCAGTAGGAACAGATTCCGATTGTAAGTCCACCAAGGTAGGTTGGCCATATGAGCGATCTGCTGCCTGGCGGTCCACCACATGATACCTATTACAGCTCGTGTGCACTGGACTGCTCTGCATAGTAGAGCACTGCTGTAATATCGTACAATATAACCCAGGTTGTCCGGAGCATCCAGAGGGATGCAATCAGCGACCAGAACAATGAGCAGTACCAACGCGAAAAAGATCCAGGTTGCCAGTGTTTATGTTTTTGCAGTGTCGCAGACCACGAGACGGCCCCGAAGCAGTCCCGATTCGACTTTCCAGAAGAGGCCAGCGTCGTTTGCAGTTGTGTTTCATCCCAAAATTCTGTTTTGTAGATTTTCGAGGTATGGGTTGACATGCGGAGATGTCGATGCTGCTCGGCGTTAGTGAGAGTACCCACCCCACAGGCATTGAGCGACTTACATATGAGGAAGGCGGGGTAAACAAGTCAGAGTTACCGCATCACTCGAGAATGCTTGAGATCCACTTGATGCCTTTCTTCAGAACGAGGGCAACTTCATCGTCCTCCTGCCAGTGAAATTTGATCTGGTAGAGGTCGACTTTGGGAGGCTTTGCGCCGGGCGAGGTAATCCTCGCAAGGATGTCGTGCTCCTGGTCGAACAGGATGACCTTGAGTACGCTCTCATCAGAGACCAGCTTGCAGAGTGCCGACCATTCTGACTTGGACACGCCTCGAGTGGAAAGGACGGGGATGTTGTCTTCGTAGTGACAGAGAATGGGCATTTCGACAACTACGCCGCGCTGAGCGGAAGTCAAGTTGAGCTTCAGCTTGCGCTCTCCAAAGCCGTGGGTGGAGCCGTAAAGGGCCTGCCAGAGCCCCTTGTAGTGGGACAGGCGCATGTGGGCGACCAAGTCGGTGGTCATGATGTATAGAGGTTTGTTGACGGGTCAAAGATTGAGTGACTGAGATTCTGTAGGTGAGTGAATGGGATTTAAGTTACTCTGATATTGAAAGCAGAGTCCTACAACCGCCTGACCTGCTGACGATATCTCTTCCATATTGGTGACTCGACTCCCGATCTGGTAGGTAGATTGGGGGTTACGGCCTAGCGCAGTGAAGCTTTGGTGTTGGGCAATTGACCGCTTTTCCAGGACAAGTGGGTCGCGGCACACCTCTCATTGGATGATCGATCGATCGTCAGGTACGGCAGTGTCCATGAACTTGCTTTGGACAACGCGTTGTCAAGAGCAACATGCTGGCGGCAATTGCGCATGTGCTACAGCTAGCTCCCACGCTTCAGGCAAGACGTGCGGAAACATCAATTGCACCAACCAAGTCTGCCGTTGGACAATTTGAAGAGACATGGTGACAAGTCGTGACGCCATTCGTGAGGCTGGGGCTTGAGGCTCTGGGCCTTCAACGTGGCCAGCGTGCCTCACGGATCGGAAACGCGAGAGTGACACGTTTGTGCCTTTGTAAGCCACGCTCAGACATCAACGTCTGCTGTTCGAGTCTCCGGCATGGCCCGTCAAGAGAATCCCACGGTTACATGCCACCGAGGTGATTTCGGCTGCTGACTTGCGCGAGTGAAGTGGAGGTGCTGAGAGACGTGGCAGCGGCAGCGGGCGTCGATGACGGAGACAAGCACGTGCAAGTATGCCAAATTCAGCCTAGTATGACAGCCTGTCCACGTGACCCATGGATGTCAGATGTCTCCTGAAACTAATGCTTACTTCAACCTATTCTCCAAAGACGCCTTGCAACTAGTTGAATGCCTCGTAGCTGCACTTTTGTCTTCACAACTGCCGGTGGAACGGAGGCTGACGCCCTTCGGTTGGGGCGAGGCACTCTTCGTTGCCTGGATCGGGCAGACACAGCATGCCATCCCACACGTCCCCCCAGCTCGTAATACCAGCAGCGTCCTCCCAACCTCACCGGCGAGCGCACCTCACAGCCTCGACGCGCGCGCGACATAAGCGCAAGATGCGACAAAAGGCTGATCAATCTCCTCAGCTGAAGAGTGCACGGTGACGTGGCGCTTTCTGGCCCCCCGTCTTTATGCAGCGGTGCTCCGCCTCCATGCAGAGCCGCAGGCGCTTGAAAAGTCGTTCCACCCGCGAGCGGTTCGCTCCATGCCTCCCGTTGCCGAACCATTATCTATTATTTTGTGAACGTGTCGATTTTGCGGGATAGCTGAAATTCATCTCATCTTTGTGAAGTCGAGTTGAAAGCATCCATGGTTACCGTAATCAACGAAATCCCTTTGGCGAACGTCAATGGAGGCGCCCGGAGTGGGAAGATGTCCCCTCAGACTACGCTCGGGCATGCAACACCCAGCGTGGTTGCGAGTCCTGAGCCGGACAGCAATATTGGTGCATGGCTGTGTTCACCAGGTAGCTATCCATGAGCGTCTGTACATACTGCGACATGGTCGCTCAACGCCAGCAGGTCCATACCAAGACTACATCGCTGCACTCAGCAGCTCCAATCCTGCCCTCAAAACTCCAGATCCCAACAACGAAGACAACCCGTTGACAGCTGGTGGCGCACGCGTTGTTA
The DNA here is from genome assembly GCA_004522025.1 of Didymella segeticola. NCBI lineage: Eukaryota > Fungi > Ascomycota > Dothideomycetes > Pleosporales > Didymellaceae > Didymella > Didymella segeticola. The sequence goes on along the minus strand of SDAV01000003.1, from coordinate 216,340 downwards.
TGCTCCAAGCACCAGCGACCGGGAAGCCAGACTTTGAGAGACGTGAGTTTAGAGATGCGCAGGTTCTTCGACAATACCTCTCGAAAGAGCATCGAGACCACAGCTATCGTCGCATCTATCTAATGGAGGGGTTGGCGAAAGACTACGTTGCGGCCATTGGTGACCACTTCTACATGGATCCTGGTTTTTGGTTGCGGCAAGAGAGAACGTGTGTGTGGAGTAACGACTTCACGCCCGTCAGCGATGCATTGCCTCAGCCTAGTTTGCTTCGACCTGAGGAGAGTTTTCACGTGCAGTACTGCGAATTGAGAGAGTTTAACAAAGCGCTGGAGTTCCTGCCGTGCTTTTGTAAACGCACAAGACGGCATGTGGGCATGACGACGCCACGGTATGCTAAAGATAGAGGGAAAGGGAAGCCAAAGGACGCGAACAAGGCGAACACTACTACAGCAATCGTTCGAAGGAAAGTCAGCTGGTGGTCTGAGAAGACGGCGACCGGAGGTGGCTGGGATGGTATGTGTTGCTCGACCGCGGTCTGTGACTGATGTCTAACGTGTCGTCAGTGATCATACTATGCGATCCTCAGCTTAAACAACTCGATCGTTATCCAAAGGAAAGGATCAAGGACAAAGTCACGGGGGCTATTTGGCTGGCCGAGATCAAAGAGCCCGACAGTCTCCTGAACAGTCCTTTTCAGGGCGGATACGTTGATTTTGTGCCGCCGCGTCGCCTGCAGCCGGGTCAGTTGCCGAATCCGCGGCGACACCCTCGCCAGTCGATGCTCGACGATCTGTGCTACTACTATCAGACGAGCTCGGATTTGCTCGAGGAGAGCGAGTGGGAGTCACCGAGCGAGTCGGCCATCTTCCTCAAGAAGATTGTGGCGGCGCACTACATGCAGCTAGCGGACTACATCAAGGTCATGCTGCCGTCGTTGGAGCTGCGCCTAACGACTGCATGGGTGGAGGAACAGGAGCAGTGGAAGCAACTCGGGACCATTTCGCGGCGGTGCGGTAACTACCGAGACGACATTGAAGACACGCTGCTCAGCCTGGGATACCCGCTGGAGATAGATCAGGCCAAGCTGGCCAAGCCAAGGGACCGCAACAGCTGGAAGGAGTGTGATGTAGACTACCAATACGCATACCTGCGTCTTAAGGTGCTCAAGGAGCGGGCTGACAACCTGATGACATCGATGACGGGCCTGGCGAGTATCGCGGGCAACAAGCAGAATCTGGAGGAAGCCAAGCGGGTCAAGCGGCTCAATCTGCTGGCGCTGCTGTTTATTCCGCTGGCGTACACCAGCAGCCTGTTCAGCATGCAGGACAACTACGCGCCAAACAAGCCGCAGTTCTGGGTGTACTGGGTGTGTGCGATTGGAGTGGTCCTGTTCACATCTGTGGTCACGTGGGTGCTGGATCGGGCGCTCAACGACGAAGCACAGTGGACGCTGGAGTCGTTTAAGCCACTCAATATTCTGAGAACGCAGGAGTCGAAGCCGTCGCTGACGCGGACGAAGGGGACAAGCGTGTGGGGGAAGGGTTGAGGGTGTGGCAGTGTGGTAGTGTGGTAGTCATTCATTGCTTAGGTAATGGTAAGAAGGCGGTGGACAGTGACAGAATCTCGGACTACCGAAAATCGTCTCCACAGCGCCAAACCACCCACTACGGTGCAGTGACTCGCCTCCCTCTCTGTCTACAGGCATGGGATGCTGCGCGCGCTGCTCCGCACGATAGTAACACGAGCCATGGCCGCCCCTGCCTCTGAGCCTGCACGCGTTCCCATCCCCAAGAATGGCGTCGACTACCGCGGCTGTGTGGTGCTCGCGCCCATGGTGCGCTCTGGTGAGCTGCCGTCGCGGCTGCTGGCGCTGAAGTACGGCGCCGACCTGGTGTGGGGTATGTTGCTAGAATTTCTGTTGGCTACAGTCTACAATCCCTGTTGTCTACAGTCTCTGCTGGCTACAATAACCTGACTGACAACGACTCCAGGCCCTGAGACCATCGACCGCGCCATCATCGGCACCACCCGTCGCCTCAACCCGCACACGCAAACACTCGAGTGGTCGCGCCTGCCCACGTCGAAGCTCAAGAATCCACACCTCGACCCAGAGAATCGCGAGTCGGTGCTGTACCGCATCCACCCAGAGCTGGAGAAGGGCCGTCTGATCTACCAAATGGGCACTGCCGACCCAGACCTCGCTGTCCAGGCCGCCAAGATGGTCGCCGCTGATGTTGCCGGCATCGACGTCAACTCGGGCTGCCCCAAGCCCTTCTCCACCGCCGGCGGCATGGGCGCTGCTCTGCTTAAGACGCCCGACCTGCTTGTCCGCATCCTGACCCGCCTCGTCGAGGACGTCGGCCGCCCCTTTGAGATTGGCATCAGCGTCAAGATTCGCATCCTCGACAACCCAGACGATACACGCGCCCTCGTCTCGCGCCTCGTCAAGACGGGCATCACCGGCCTTACCGTCCACTGCCGCACCACGCCCATGCGGCCCCGCGAGCGTGCCATCCGTGGCCAGCTCAAGATGATTGGCGACATCTGCCGCGAGGCTGGCGTTGCCTGCGTCATGAACGGCGACGTCACCAGCCGCACCGAGGCGCTGAAGCTCATGCAGGAATTTGCCGTCGATGGCGCCATGATTGCCACCGAGGCCGAGAAGAACCCCTCGTGCTTCCGCCCAGACGCCGAGGGCGGCCCTCACGAGTGGAAGTCGCAGTGGAAGACGGTCGTCGCAGAGTACATGAAGCTTGCCATCCAGGTCGAGAACCGTTGGGGCAACACAAAGTACCTGCTCGGCCAGATGATCCCCGGCCGCGAGGACGCCTACAAGAAAATGAACCAGAGCAAGTGCTACGCAGATGTCATCAAAGCCCTGGGCCTCGACACCGTCGACGATCTGCTCGAAAAGGCGAAAGTCGTCGACCAGCACCTTGGCATACCAAAGGAGAGTCTGACGCCCAAGCAGAAGAGACAGCGCGTCAAGGAGAGTCTGGAGCAGGGTGAGAAGGAAAAGGATGGCGAGCACGAGCCTGACGCCAAGAGGATCAAGGTGCCTGACTCGGCCGTCGTCGATGGCAGCATGGCTTCCACGGCTGAAGTCGCGACTGCACTGACTGCGTAGACGACGTTGTCAATACTGGGCGGGAATCTATTTTGCATTGCGCGGACAGGACAGGATAGGGTCCCAGGACGGCGTTTGAGCATTTACAGGACCAAGAACACGCACAGCGCGGGCGAGCGCCGTGCAACAAGTAAGAAATTTTGAAACCACATCTCCCATCTAAGAAACGCCCACTCCCCCAGTCTACCTCCCTGTTCTCATTCCTCCCCCTCCACCTTATCAGCCCACGTCTACACTCCCCACTGCAGACTCCCATCTCGTAGTAACCGTCTTGCTCCCTCGCCCTGTCCACTGCCTGTCATTGCATAGGCGCGCTGGGATTGAACCCCCCGTGGCCCAGGTTGCTGAAGAGAACCACAATCATCCCTATGAATGCAACGAGCTCGAACGCTGTGAGGGCGATGGTGCTAGCGCTCGTCGACATGGTAGACGGTCTGGTGTGCTGAGGATGTGTGGTGGTGATGAAGAGTAGTGGTGATAAACAGCAGTAGTGATGAAGGGAAGTGGTGCTGAAGAGTATTGGTGATGAAGAGCTGGTTGTAGGTTTAATGGTTCGAGGTTCGAGTGTCTAGGAAGAATCGTCTTGATTGCGTGCTGGTATCAGGCGCCTGGCCTTTCGAGCGGTGTTGCGTATTGACAAGGCTTCTTGATGCCTTTCGAGAAATGGAAACAGGATCTGCGTCAATGTGTCTGCGAGCAGATGGACATGTGCAGCACCTCCAACAGAGAAATAACGTCAAGATCCACTCAGCTCAGCTGAACGGGTCGATGCTGACTTATTATCGGCCTGGCATGTGGCGGTCGGCCTAGCGATATCGATGGATGATAGTGGCTGCAGCGCCTCGTGTGCGAGCAATCTCGGTTCCGCGACGCAATTGCTTTGTCGTTCTGATTTGGGTCTTGTCGTTCTGATTTAGGTCTTAAACGCGGGAGAAACGTCTGGCTCGGAATGCACTGCAGTCCTGGAGAGTCCGATGGTTGATGCTGCAATTGCGAAGCGTACGTTGGAACAGTACCAACAGCGTCGTCACTTCGATTTCAAGGGGTGTTTTATCTATATACTGCAACCATCTAGATGGACCGGCAAGCCGTTCTTCCATCTCCATGCCGAAATATCTGCTTATTGCCGGTGGAGACACGCTGTATCACACGTTTCAGCGCAAATTTGTTTGCTGACACGCCGTGCTGCGCTTCAGCCCGGCGTTCGACCAGGGGGACCCCCTTGACGCTGCGTTGCCTAATGCGCCCCAGCCACCAACACCACCACCACATGCATCTCAGCAGCACGAGAGAAGTCGCTGACCACCCAACTAGCGTCTTGGGTCGTCTTTGCGCAGGAACTCTATCTTGACTGTTAATCCCGCAGATTGGACGCACGCCAATCCCGCAGAAACTTCTCGAGCTATCTGAAGACTCCAAGCGATGTTTGTTTCCAGTCGTTTTGTCGACCAAGCCCGATCCCGTTGCGTGCCGCGTTGGCGAATACGTCTTGTCCGAGCGCATTTGGGAATAGTATGGAAGCCGTGGAGTTGGTAGCTTCGCGATTCGAGGGCGCTTTCACCAATCGATTCTAAGGCTAGCGAGCGGGTATACGGCACCGCCCGGATGGCAGCAGCCAGGTAGCTGGGCACCGAGGTATGTGGCCATGAGGCAGTGTTGGTTGGGCGACTTGACGACGTCCAAGATGTCCAAGAGAAGGATGCTTGGCTTGGGACTACTTGTCCCGTTACAGTCGCTGAACACACAGAAAGCTGAGCTGAGTACTTCTCCCTGTCCTGGCGCTCCAGTCAGACACTTCGATAACAGCATGTGCGCTTATGCTGCGCTCGTTCTCGCCCTCAGTGTCTCAGCTGGCGCGTTTGTAGAGTAGATGGCCTAAGAAGGAGCGCTGGCAACGACACTTGACAACGCCTGACCACGCCAGAGATCGTTGGCGGTATACTCACCAGGTGCGCACTGAGCCCTTCCACTGCTGTTCCACTTCTGACCAATGCAGATCGTGACAAGTGCCAGCAACGCAGACGATGCGTCCTTATTCTATTTTTCGGCAGTCACTTTGCCAGCAGCACTCACTGACGACATCTGCGCCTTGATCATCACCATCAGACTCGTGGTCGTGCTCACGCTCGTGGTGCTGACGCACCGCACTGTTACGTCCCCACATGCACCCTTCTCACACGTTTAGAGAGGCTTGCATGCCTCGTCCGCACTTGACCAGATAGCTTTCCCGTTCCATCGTTCCGCTCGCTCTCTCTCCAGCCGGTTTTGTCGCCCACCCGTCTACGACATCGGACATCCAGTAGTCTCATCTATGTGCCATGCGGAAATACTGTAAGGCGCACTAAGCCTCGCAGAATACCAGACACGATCGCTGCGTCGACCGCTATCACCAGCGATACGTGTCCTTGATCTGGCTCACCCATCACGTACATAAGCCCCATCGGCTACCTACCTGCCTGGAGGTCTACACCTCGCCATGCAGAAAAGTAGCAAGACGCAGTGGACCATGACGTGTGTGCACTCAGCCTCTTGCACAAGATGTAGATGCGTCTTCATTACCACCACCTACGGACCCAGTATCTGACCTCACCCACGGGCAGACTTAGGAGAGACAACTCGTAAGCTGTAAGTTGCTTGGTATTGCATAGGTGGCTGCTACAGTAGCAGGTCGCAGTCGGGGTAGGTGTTCTGTGGATGGGCGGCCGAGGTATTGCAGTTGTGGGTGTTGTAGGGACTGGCGACTTTGAGCGTGAATTCGTAGGCCATGACGGTGAATTAGAGGAAACGATGTCTTAGATGGTCAGTGTGAGCATCGCATCACCCGCATCTTTTGCGTGATCTGACAGCTCTGGAGAGGTAGTGAAGACATCACATTTCTATGTAAAGCTGGTAGACGAAGTGGGTGTTCCGGGTAATGGTGTTAATGAGTTCTGCTGCGATGCCATTATGAGTCGGCCGTTAGTCAGAGGATCTTACCAAGATACTCAGACAGATCGGGACTGGATGGAGATCATACACGACAAAAGTATGACAACGGATTGACTACAAAGTACCGGCAGCGCACGCAAGAGGTAGAAAAGCATTCTTGCAAAGCTCATCTGACGGTGTCGGGCATCCGTTTCGACTTGTCACAACGCGCAGAGTTCAGAATTCGATGTGCAGAGTCATACAGTAAGGGGTCCTATATCGCCAGGTGGACAGCGCTCTTCACGCCCACTGCTGTCAAAGCTAGTAGATGTCGACCACTGCCAACTTGGAAAATTCCAACGAGGTCTGCGGCACATTGGACTAAAGAGATGCGCGCCACGTGCTAGACATTGCTTTGCCGGTCGATCTGCTCAATTGTCGTCAACAACTACTACACAGATCCAGACGGAGCCTTCGAGGACCATGAATACAGACTGGAGAACAGCCCTGTGGGCTATGTACCTCTATAATTGTTTTTGGTTCCAGTAATCGTTCATAGTCTCGATTATGGACCATGGACCCTCGTCAAAGTCCTTTCTCACTCCTTTCACGCCATGTCGACGAACTTCAAAGCAGAGGAAGCTGTGCCGTCATGCTCGAAATCTCTTTCGATCTTTAAGGAGTAGGGTCGATTCGAGGGCTGCTATCAGCTTAGCGGAGAGGATTAAGTTGAATCTTCCACTCTTTGACTTAGGACACTCAACTCTGTACGCTTTAACGCGCTTCGTCAACCCAATCGTCAAAAAATCAATGTAATGAAGTGTTGGCCAGCTTTCTTGAAGTGTTTCCAAAGTTTCTCTACCATATTGATGCTTAGTCCGTGTGTGCGGGCATTGCTGATAGCGTGTTGGGAAACGATTGGACACCCAGCTTTGCAAGACGGATCGAGTGGAATTTCCCGCGTGATCTTGTAAATGATGATGTTCTCGACTAACTACCAGATATGGGTCTTTCGAGGGTAAAGTAGCCATATACAGGCATAATTCATGTAACTGTGCGGAGCCAATCATTTAGCACCCATTGATTGTGCAATTTGTGCAATGCTTGAATGTTGCGAGCTGTCGTTCAGCAGGCCTGGGTTCTGCCACATCTTTTTGACATGCCTGTTCCCGCCCTATATCGATCCAAGACGAGACTGTTATATCGCGACGTTGGGATATGGAGAGTCCTACAGAAGGTCCGGAGAAAAACCTGTATGAGCTCCTTATCAGCTTCTAATCCTCCTTGTGTAGGGTCGCTATCAGCGTCTCAAGGACCTCACAGCCAGTGGCAGGACATGCCCAAAATCACGTAGAATGACTCTCTGATGGGATGATGTGAATATGATGAGTTCATGCAAGGCAGGCATAGAGCGTCTTGTTCCGAGCAGATGTCAAGTCTCACGTCAGATTCGCAAAGAATGCGGGAGCGTCGAAAATTGCTGCTTGAGAAGCGTGGAATTGAGATTGGAATGTAAAACTCCAAAGGCGTGCGGGAATCGTAGACTTCGTGCCATAATCTACGTCGAGAGGTAGAACTTTGGGGGTTTCAGGTGACATGGAAAACTGCTGTAGATGCTGAAGTTATAACCTCAGGGTACTATGTCGCTGTAGTGTATGGCTTGCAGCGACAGGGACCGACTCAAATCGATACCTGAATTGTGGCTATTCCCCGTCCACCATGGGCCTCACAGCTCGAAGCATATCATGTGTAAGTGAATGAGATCCTCGAATGAGGAGTGCATTTCGGTGCAATTCTTGGGAATCTATTTAACTATCAAGACTTCTAGCTGCAAGCACGAGAAAACGGGCCAGCATTTCGACGAACTTGGCCACTACCACAAGGCTCGAAGTGAGGTGCAAAAGAAACCCTCGTAAAGCACCAGCTCTGCTGTCATCGCAAACGCCAAACTAGGTTTACGTACACAATCTTGGTTTCAGGGATCGCTCGGTGGTAGAACTCTGCTGTGGGTGTCAACTGCGATTAGATACACTAGTGACACGGCTCGTGTACACAGAGGAACAGCCTACTCGAACAGGCATCGAGCAGGCATCGAGCATTGCAAACTCCAAGTGTGGGCGTCGTGGGGCATGGAGCCAGATTTCTGCACAACAATATCAATTGAAGCAATCTGCACTGGGACACGCTGCTCAAAGCCAAATGCAGTCAAGGACGTTTTCTAAACAAAATGTGGCGTGAGCCTTCCAGCAGTGCGCCTGGACATGATGAGAGAAGAGGCCAGCGCTCATAGACCATGCTGGTGCCATCTTCCATAACCTGACTTGCTTCTAGCGAAACTTTGTCCCACCATTCTGATTACCGTCTCTTGTTGTCACTGTTTAGGAGAGTGATGTGAAGTCGCCTAGAAAGAAGGGGCTTAAACTGGGCAGGGAGATGACAGCCACATGACATTAGGGGTTTTTGTGTTAGAAAAGGGCAATGCCTACTTGGTGGACTTGTGTAGCGTGGAGGACCTCGAGTGGTCCCAGTCCGACGGAAGGTACCGTTAAGTGATTGTTGAATGTGCTCAATTTGTCAACGTCTCTGGTGTGTATTGAATCTGGGATATTGTGGACTTCTTGTAAGCGCTGACGGAGTCCGCACACCGTTGTTGGGTCATCGATAGTTCAGTGTGCACCAAGGCAAGGAGAAAGAGGGCGACTAAAGTGATCGTTCAGGGGGTAGTTCAGCCGTGAATGTGATGAAAACATTTATCAAAGCACCCGGTTCAAGTTGAAAGAAGTTCTAAGATCAGGTATAGGCCCGTTCAACTGCTCTTTTACTACTGAACAGGTATTGACAACCTGGAAGAGCGTAATTATCGTAGAGGAGCACGCCGTGGTCAATCTGACGAGACGCAGCTAGGCACCCGCGTGAAGCTTACGTCTTTAGCGAACTTGGCATAACGTAGAATCGGGACGATAGTGTGTCAAGGAGCTTTGCCACAGCCGCTTATGTGGGCATCCAGGGATCTGACTACCCTCCCTGCCTCTAGAGGCGTGTCAGCTGTCTTCGAGATGACTCCTACTGGGCCTTGTGTGTTGCGCTCGTCTGCAGAAGTTTGCCTACGACATCGGCAAGTCTGATCGTGGTGCTCGTTTCATTGGTCATTTGCGGCCTTAGGCCTTGCGGTGGCGTTGTTCTATTCGCATGTCGAAAGCATCTTTCTCAACACGCCCATCAAAGTCCCGTTTTCCAGTGCAGCTGCGACCCGTTCCTTGTCCCCCAGCTGCTTGTTGACAGCCTCGTCTGTGCTGTGCGTGCCCTTCTTGATGCGGACGTCGATGCGGAAGCGAGGAGGCAGAGCCTGTTCGAGCCGGACGCGTACCCCCAGGCCAATAACAGTGGCTAGTGAGCAGTGGGTAATGGTCGGCGTGATCTCGACAACAACGGTGCTGATGGAGGATTGGGGAGAGACAGGGGGCAGAATGTGGATGTCTGGAAGGTTCACTACGGCTAGCGAACCCAGTGACAGCGGATGTTCTGGATCAGCGATGGTGGAGATGAGGTCTATCATGCCACGGTCAGCCTCTGGTCCTCTGGATGGCCTTCTGGCATGTGAAACACACCATAAATCTCCTGCTCGTCGATGTTCTCAACAACGTCATCCTCAGAGTCACTGGCCGACACGGGGTCGTCGAAAGGGTCGCTCAAGTAGTTGTAACGCGGAATCAAGTCATCAAACAGCCCCGAGCCTCCATCATCACGCTTGCCAGCGATTGAATCGCGGCGGCGCGAGGGCAAGTCAGAGGGGTTCAAGATGGTGGGGTTGGCATTATCCTTGTCGAGCTCCATGTTGGCGGCGGCAACGGCTTCTGTGCCAAGTAGTGACAGTGTTTGTGTAGGATGTACGGATTAATCTAGCTGCAGGTTGCAGTTACAGAGCGTGGCTGCATAGAGTGTGCGCTCGTAGTCGTTTGTCGCAGTTTTTGGGGAAGGAGCGAAGGAGCCTCTGCCAAGACACCCCACCATCGCAAGCATCGGCAAAGGCAGGCGAGATGTCAGCTCACCAAAGCGATTGGCAGCCCCTCCACCACCATGACGGCCGACGGCAGCAGCCAAGTAAGCCAGTTATCAATACGAATGTCAATAATTTCCCGACAGATTACCCGCTCAAGCAGGACAGGGGAACATTCAAGGTTTGTGGGGTTCGATGTTGTTCGCACCCTCAGCACGCCAGAGCTTGTCTAGCGCTTCCTTCACGTATCACCAGGAACCTCCTGCAAGTCATTTATTGTTTTCGCTTCTCACACCGTACAATCCTGCCGCTCGGACGGTCTTACCTCGCAGCTTTTCCGTCATAGTAATCGACAGCCATGGGCAGGCACAGTTCCAGACTGTCCTGTGGCCACTTCGAGCGTGCGTTGCGCGGGAGCTTAGTATCGGTCGGTACTTTCTGAGTATCCCTGCGACCTTCATCGAAAGATCAAGGACACTTACCCTAGGCCGCATGGCTTGCTGGGGTCCTCGATTGGGTAAAGTATCCATATCAGCGTTGCCAAGCTCTTCCATGCAGCGCAGGCACGAGGGTCGCGACAGTTGACAGCTTCTGCCGCTAGATGCATCGAAGCTTGCCCGTGTCTTCCGTGGCAGCATGTGGAACCGCCTTGCAGTGGGAGGCTGCAGCGGCAAGACAATACGTACACACGACTGTTGGCCTTGTTTTCGATGATCTCTGCAACCTGGCTTCCCTGAGCACGTTCAGGAACGCGGCCTCGCCGACTAGACCCCTGCCCAGTCACCCGGGTTCTCAGTGCCAGCAATGTGGATGGCTGCACACGTGCCGAAGTGTGCAACGATTCCGCCATGTTTTGATTGCGGGAGCAGCCGACCAGATTCACACTCATTCTGCAAGGAAACACACCGAAATGCATGCTTATCAGACTAGAAGCTTTCAGAAAAGCTGTCAACGAGTCCCTGTCCGCGTCATCTACATATTGAAGACTTTGTTCAACACATGCAATTACCTTGCCGCTCCAGCCATGCACCTTTTGGACCAAGAAGCTGTCACCCAAACCTCGCCCCTTAGTGGGACACACCGATTGATCAGCCGCAGCGCTGTTACAAAACAGTCACGAGAACAGACCCGGCAGGTTGGTCCATGAACCAATGCTCTTCTACACGGTCCAGCAAAACTCGACAGTACCTACTGTAGTTTGAAAACCTGTGCAAACATTCAACCCCGTGAATTCGGTTCGGAAAGTACCGTTCTAGCACCTTTTTGTCGCTACCAGATCTGCATTCGCGGAGGCTCACAGCAAGCGCGCATCGAGAAGAAGGTATGACTTCGAGAAATGTCGTTAATGCGGGCTATCCTCGATAGTCACTGGTGAGGCGCCTGCCGTCTGAGCCCTGCATGTATGGCCGCTTTTAATTCGCCGAGGTAACATTACGAAAGCATCCCAAATCAGCCATGGTTCTGCCACAAGCGCAGGCGGGATCATCTTCATGCCCAACCAGGTGGAAAGCTTTGTCAAACACGGCATCGAATCTCAGATCGTGGAGACGTGACCGACGAGCGCCTTGCGAAGCCGAAGCACGCGTCTGTAAGGCAGTGTGGACACGCCGCCAGCATCTCCTGCATGGACCTGTGTCAGTTTCGCCTCAGGCTTTTGGTGTGGTGCAAGACGAGGCAAAATGTTTCTGCCTCTTTACAGACAGATTTGCTTCAGTCGTCTTGATAGCTCATTGTGGTTGAGATGAGGCATATAAGTCCGTCATTGAGGCTAGCACCAAGCGAGGTGTAATCTCTAGTTACAGGTCCACCATGCCGTTCGCAGTGCTGTCAACCATGGATACGTTCTGTGTGTGAGGCCCACTTCGAAGGCAAAGAGCACCGAGTCAATGCTACTCGCCTTCTGCCATTGACATCCGAGAAAGAAATTGAGGTTGCTGGAGACGATTACAACTCGGAACAACTTAATCGCCCATCAACGTCAGGTCTTCGCATCTGTGTGTGTGAGATATCTAGCGGGTGGTACGCGATATGGCTCTGATTTTCTTGCCAAACGATCCAACCAGCGCACCCGCCACTGCTGTCTTGGTCCTCCAGACACACGTTCGTTGAGAGGGACAACTACTGAAAGGTTTTGCGCCCAGACGTGCTGAGTGAGCGCTTTGTGCCTCCGTGCGACAGAAAAGGCCACCAGCGGTCAGACGTTTGCCTTCGGCGTCTATAATACCTAGCAGCGACATCCATTAGTTGTTCGCATGCCGCAAGTCGTTTCCGGAGACCTCTGTCCTTCGAGTTCCACTTTACCTGAACCAGAGCAAGCACACCCCTACGGCCGAGCGCCAGACACCCCCACAGCACCCTAACGGCAGTTCCCAGGTGCTGCGGCACGCTCCTGCAAGTCGCATCCATCGTCCCCTCACGACAGGGCGTTCGTTTAATCATCGCCCGCCCGGCCTTGCATCTGCCCCTTCAAACACTCGTAGTCTGCACACAAGGCGCCACTGCAGCGTGAACCACACTGCGAACCTGCTGCCCTCGATCATCGAAACCCCGGCATGCGAGGCGTCGTACCCACCTGAGCTCCCTATATGCCTTGGTCTGCCGTATAATCTAACATTGCCCGACGCTGCGGAGATTTCGATCCCGCTGTAAGAGTGTACAATATCAGCTTTGGGCGACCTCACTGCAGCTTTCAGCGGATTTCTGGAACCCAATCGATTTTTACTGTCTCCATCAGCGGACAGCGGTCCAGATTTCGCACAGGTCAGACGTACCCCTGCGATTGGTCGGCCACCGCCCATACCTCGTCCACTTAGGTAGCGGACTGCCGCCAACCCCGCGATCGCAACCATCAACGCCGCCAGCAGCACTATTGTACAGAACGACGGCATGCCCGAGACGTCAGGACGGCCACTGTTGCCTCAAACGGCACAGATGCAGAGTTTCACCTTCGCGCCGCCCACGCTGGCCCCGCGTGAGAACCAGCGCAGTGAGTTGCACGCTCGCCGCAAGCTGCCGATGTCGAGGATCTGACTAACAAAGCCGAACAGACTATGTCTTCGTTGACGAGCATAACAGGCACAAACGCCTCAAAGGTGTGGAACACCGATGCAAGACGTGTTGCGCTGCTAACTTGATGTAGTAATGAGAGCATGTGAGGGCTGTCGGAGGCGCAAGATCAAATGCGACGCCGCAACGACCAACGCCTGGCCATGCGCGGCGTGCATCCGCCTGAAGCTCAATTGTGTCCCTCCTACTGTCAGCTACGATAAGGACTTCAATGGGAATTCGCAGACCTTTGAACTGGAACCAAGGCCCGAGGAGTATGCGCCGTCGGGCCCGCCTCCACAGCATGACTACCAGCGTCATCAATCAATGCCGCACATCCTGCCTCACCAGATGCCACCCAATCTTCCGACGCCAGTCTCTGGAATGTATCAGTCTTCACCTTATCCCGACCCACAAGCTCAGGAGGCCATGCATTATCCCGCCATGTCTCAATCACAGCAGAACATGAGCTACCCACCCCCGCAGGCTTACTCCCAGGCTTCAGCCGCAGCACCAGCAATGGTCATGACACCACCCGAGTCTGAACCTCACTGGAGAAGTGAATCTGTTTCGAGCCTTACGGATGCCCTGGGCGAACTCAAAATCGACCATACCGCTATTGCCCCTTACATCACCAACCAGAAGAAGGCACTTGCAGAAACACCAGCGCAAGAGGAGTACGAGGTGCAACTGCCAGCTTCGGTCAGCTTGGACCATATCGTCCGCATCCCACCGGAAATGATGCCTTCTGAAGAGCAGGCACTCCACTACTTTGATTACTTCTTTACCAACATCCACCCTTACGTTCCGGTCGTCAACAAGTCCTACTTCTACCAGCAGTGGCAGAGTGCACGCGATTCTATCTCCCCACTCATGCTCGAGGCTATCTTTGCATGCTCGACAATGATGCTCGGCGATGTTGACGAGGGCAACAAGTGGTTGGCACTTGCCTCTAGTCAGTCTACATACCTGTTAATGTGAGATGCACTTGCTAATTTTGCTTTAGAACACGAGGAAAGCTTCAAGGACGTATCTAGACTGAGTACCATGCAGGGAATGGTTCTTCTCCTTAAGGCACGCGAAGGCTCTCCCAAGCGCGGTTACTTCTGGCGTTCTTGGATGGCAGTCGTCAGTCTCACAGCCATGGCAAAAGATCTGGAGCTGCATGAGCACTACGACACCCATCAGATGGGCAAGTCTTGTGGATCAAGCGCTCACGACTGTGTTGCTAAGACAAGAGTGTGGCAAATGTGCCTCGTATACGAAGCTATGATCGGCGGCCCTCAAGGTGAGCAATATCAGTTTCGCTTAGGAGACAAACGCTGACAAGACCCAGGTCGATATGATTACAGTGTTGAACTGGACACCGTAGATTTCGATATGCCAAGACCTACTCCCGGTCAGGACCCCTCAGAGTTCCAGGTCTCCCGCCAATTCATCCAGTACATCCGGATTGCGAAGAACGTCTATCTTTCAGCCTTAATGTACGGTAGGCTTCGAAAAAAGACCGCAGATTGGGCCCTGGATCCATCGTTCGTTGCACACAATGCGGATTTTTCTCTATGGCAGCGAGAACTGCCCGATGACCTTCAGATATCTTACCCGCCGGACAATTCGGCTCCTTGGATCCCGTCACATTACATCGCGAATCTTCACAGCTACCAGGCACTCGCGATTGTCATGCATTTCAGGCCACAGGTCAATGCAGTTGCGGAATCTTACGATGGTATCTGGAAACAGCACATGATGACTTGCTACTCGGCCGCAAAGACCATGTGTAAGCTGCAAGAATCAATCCTTAAAACCTACGGAATGCCTGGCTTGTTGTGTATGCTGCGTGGCATGAGTTTTACCATCTACGCAGTTCTCACCTGCACGATGCTTCACCTCGTAAGTTGATGAGACATGCGTTTGTTGCTCCTGCTGACCTTTTAGGTTGCCATCACATGTCCTGACCCAGACATCAATCGCGACGCTCGAGAGTTCTTCGTGCGGCACATGCGTGTCCTCGAAGCTTGCGCTCCGTCATGGCCAATGCCCGAGATGCAAGCTCAAGTGAACAGCTTGCGCCAGGCTTTCTCGGCAGACATCTCGAAGCCATTCGAACTCAAGGCCACATTCCCATTCGGAAGTCCTCAAGTTGCGCCACAATCGAGTCCATTGAGCAACCAAGGCTCCTACAGACCGCGTCATCCGAGCCATCCCTCGCCGTTGGAACAACCAGGTCAGATCAACTACCATGCCCATCCCATCACTCCACCAATATCGGCATCCGACCTCGGTTTGAAGACTGACTCTCCTGTAGCTCAGTCTCTGGTCATGATGGCATCTGGTCAACGTGCGCCTCAACCAAGTGCGGGTATGCAGATGCAGGAAAACGTGCAATGGAACCCGCAACGCATATTTGAGTATGTTGTAGCGCTTTTTAACGTTTTGTTATCCATACTAATACTTTATAGTCAATGGAATGTAGCGTTTGGTACGCCTCCCCCCACCGCGTCCTCCTCGTCATCCCCGCCGCTAAGACCCCCACCTTCAGGCACGAACTACGACATGCGCCCTCAAGACTCCAACTCGCCGAATTATCAAATGTCCAACGTTTCGCCACAGCAGAGCGCAATCCAAGGAGCACCTGGCCAACTACCTCCGTCTTCAACTTATGCAGCTGCAAACCCCTCTTACGTCACCCCAACTATGTGGCAAGAGGTTGTTGCTAGCTCCTTCCAACCCGGAGGCAAGAGAGGATGGGACCAGGGAAGCTCTTCAATGGTAGATCAGTCGATGTATAAGCGTGCACGATGATGTTTCACCACAAGTCGAAGCTTCACGGACTGTGCGAGGCTCGTTGGTGCACGCACACTGGGAGAATGAAACATTGCGACCAATCGCCACGACATGCCCTCTCGCCTTCATCTGAACATGGCTGAGAGGACGAGAGGCATCCGAGAGGCGCAGTACGATAAGCTGATCGAATCTGCACCGGCGGCTTTGACAGACACGCTACGCATCTTCAGCTGCATTATGCGGTCTTGTCCCAGCGGGCTGGATTCTTATCGAATCCTCACATTCCGACCTGAGCTTTAGTGGAGATCCTGATTACAAGCCTGCAACTCGTGCATAGCACGTCAGCATGTTGTGTGGAGGCTTGGATGGTGGATGGCCGAGCAAAAAGGCCAAATCGAAAATTAGCGCAACTGTACAGTATCGATAATTCGCCTTGCAATACAGACAGGGAACGACGAAAATGACGGAACTACGGGACAGGGGCCAACACCATCTGGAATGGTCGCTACTGTACAATGTAATGCACGACTACTTCTGGCCGACACAACTGCGGCCTTATTCCTAAACGACCTTCCTCTTTCGTGCATCGTCTCGCGATCTGATCTACGAAGTAGCGGCCGCTTCCGACTGCAACAATACCTGACGATCAACTCGAACACCTTTATCTCTGAGCTATGATCTCATGCAGTTGTCTTTGCATTGTGTTTTCGTGGGGCACGCGCCACTGCATCTGCCTTGCTACGATGGTTCACGCTCGAAGCTAAGTATCTACGAAGAGACTGCTACAAAATCAACGCAAGAATCGAATCACAGACTAGCCCATCTTCCACCTTTAAGAAAGTCCTGCCCAACATCGCGTCCACCAATGTTGTTGTACAATGCGTTCATAAACAATCAAAAAGAACTGTGAACCTATTTTCAAGCGAGCCGCTCTTTCCACGCAGAGAGCACGCACAAAATGAAGTGCATTACAGTGCTACGCACGCTCGCAAGCCACTCGCAACAGAATGAAATGATCGGCTTTCGTCAACAGCTACGCTTCGACATGTCATCAGCAGCGGGCCAGGTGGAGTACCGATATTGCACCAATGAAAAGTCCGCACGTGGGGGCATGAAGCACGTGCTTGATTCTCCGTCCGTATTCAAAGAGCGATGATGAAGTACCCATGTCCCTGACAGGCAAGCAACGTCTTCCAGAAATTCCACCAGGTACCTGCAGGTTGCTACTTTCCGTACACCCTGATAACGGTCAGGAGACCACAAAATGCAAGCGGACGGCAGCCCGCCCGCCCACCACCTCCTTCAATTCCACTGATTCAATCTCTAGCCCGTGCGCAGGGCCATAACGGGCACCCTTCAGACTTGCAAAGTTCCCGAGGCACAACCGAGCCGTCTAATTGGCGCGTCGAGAATATTTTGCATGTGAATAAAAGCACGGATGCGCTACGACGCTACGATTCAAGGGTCAACATGTTTTCTCTTACTAGACTTTTAGTGCCAACGCCTTCAAAGCGGAAGACACGCCTATCTTGTTTGGGTTTGACGTGGATGCAAGAGCAATCACCGCACTGCAACACGCAGGAGTCGGCAATGCGATGGACTTTGGGCTTTCGAGACATGCGTTCGATGCAGGAGGTACCATCCTGAGAGCTGCACTTCCCTCTCAGCATGCTCACTTCTGCAGCCTGCCTGAGGCTTGCTGACTGCACTAGAAAGGCTAGTCTGGCCTTGATCATCAGCCATAGCCTTTGAATTAAGCAGCCAGAAAGTGCACCACCACGATTCCTAGGCCCTGCACAACGGCAGCTGCACCCTGTCTCACATCATGCGGACGGGCACGCACACAGCCAGGGTGTCAGGGTCACACAATCCCAGGCCTTTAGAACTTCCAAAAGTGGTCGAGTCATGCAGCTTCGCTCTTCCATTCCCTCGATTTGCAGACGTCATTTACCGCTTGGGTCTTGGTGGCAGCCGTATAGCGTTGCTTAGACTGCTCCCAGATCTTGGTGGACGTTTAGGCTTTTCTAGAATGTTTTCGTATAGCCAGGATTGTGGGAACGTGCCAAAGCAATACATTGAGCGTTGCAAAAGGATCCGCTAGGGGGTCGATCTTGCAACTGTGGCGGCGGTATGTTCTCCACGTTCCATTGCCACTGTGGGTGCGCTGTCAACCATTACCTGGATTGATATGAGAACGCGCAGCCCTACGTTACAGTCAATCCACTTCTCTTCGGCCTCACCACAACGTGTACCAACACATTGGATCAACAATATCTCACCTCGGGGACATACCATGTAGTGTGTGGCCGACATATTCACGGCACGACTCAGCCTCAAACACACAGACTTCGAGACACCATACTCAAACACATCTCACGGAGATGATGGTAGCCACAAACCAACGACGACCTCCATCTTCCATCCGAGTGTTCCTATCTCATATCGTGACGCACCACAGATCAGTACATGCCCATGACTCTACCTCATCACGCGAGTCTTCGGCGAACGCACGTTCGCCATCCTTCAGGTCCCTGGCCCCATACCTCCACTTGCCGAGACATCAGGGACCTGGCGCGCGGACCGATGTGGATTTGGCAGTTGCAGATGTCAATAGCTTGAAACCTTTGCTCTTACGTTGTTTGTACAGATCGTATGATGTGCTTGAAGCGCTCGGCAGGATGGTTGCGATTCAAAGTGAGAGGCATGAGATCGGACCGAGTGAAATGATGTTGGGTGCCCGAACAAACGAGGTAAATACTGCCCAAGTGGCACTTGAGGGCAGGTAGACAAAGTTCTTGCAGCACACTAGCCACTCATCAGAGAGTACGCTTGGCACCCAAGCCGGGAGACAGGGAAAAGCGTACTGTACCACAGTATGTACCTAACCGCTCGTCAATACCCATCCACTAGCTTCCCCTCTGTGCCGCACATGAAGTACCGCAGAAACTCCAGATGAGTGGAAGTCGAGAAGACAACCCACGTGACGTATTACCTACCCGATGTCGTAGTTCATTGATTAGATATAGTATGATTTTACAGTATAAGTGAGCGCAGCAGAATAGTGATGTGTGTCGGTCACGTTATTTGTGTTGTAAAGCACCTTCACCACTGTAATGTAAGGCAACATGAGATGATCAACATTTGCTACTGGGTCGTATGCGCCTCTCAATGTACCATTGAAGGTATTCCATTGCAACGGCAGTTGAAGGCGACAATCCGATGAGTTCCGGGTAGAACAGTTACGCGTCTATTGTTCGATCGATAGGCGTGGCGGGGGCACATTCGATGTTACGCAGGCTTGTAGTGCTGACGAGGTTGACAGGCGAGGATAAGGCCGCTTTGGGTGAGGTTGTGCTGTGCTTCAGTTCACTGCATCTTATTCCGTAAGCCCTGCAATCATAATGACCTCGTTTTCAATCACTGGCGGTGCAGCTGCGCGCTTCTTCTCTTCGGCGTCGTTTCATTACAATATGCTAATGTCACGCTGTACTAAGGGCACACGCTGTACCTTTAAGTTTTCGTTCTGTTCCATGTGAACGCGTTAGAGATGCCTAAATTGGAAGCAAGTCTCAGTCACGCCTATATTGTAGACCACCAAACTGGTCTGTGTGGGTCTACCTTCTGCTCATTCAATCACGGCTTCCCCATGATTCTACTCTATTGTCTCTACCAACGCCTGCTCTACTCGTGGGCGCCTTTTTACGAGAGCTATTGCTGCCCTATGCCCTCACTAGCGCGCCAGCAATCTCACCGACGCGCATAGCTTGACCATCGCGCATGCATAGTGTCCGGTACGACAAGCAAGTAATGGGCGTCTAGGGAAGCCGTTGGTGCGTGCTTCATCGCTGAAGTGCAGACTTCTTCGGAACGCTGCAAGATTGGATCGCTCGGTCCCTTGCCTACTTCCACAAGGTGTTCCAGCTGCAGCCGACAAGCTTTTGGGCTGAGATCCAGTGTTGTATCGTCCCGTAAGTTGTCTCACTCTGCGCAACTGGACGCTTGCTGCAGCAACTCTTCCCTCTTGAAAGCAACCACTCGTTTCTTGATATCAATAAGTTGAAGTTATGGTTGTCTGAACGTAACCCAAGCTTCCTTGAAGATTGCAATACCCTATCGTTCTAGCTGAGAGCCTCCTTCACTCAGAATGCTGCTGATGATGCCTGCTTTCTCTGAACCACTCGAAGCTTTTCCGGCACCGTGTAAACGAACACTGGTATGTTAAAGCAACAGAACAGCTGTGGCGGTATTGCCATCACATGCTTGGCCTTGTAATGAATCGACTGTCGAGTCGAGTCGCGTCTGCTCACACCCTCACCTTGTGTTACACCTTCACCTTGTGTTACAACAGGCAGCTAAGCTTGGCGTGACCGTCTGCCTGTTGCTCACCTTCAGCTCACCAGTTTCATGCCGTCTTGCCCACCTCTCTCTCTACCTTCACTCATTACTTCAGCCTCGACCCAGCCTTAGCGCTACCCAATGTCAGCCATGGCAAGGGTCTTGCGGCCATCAGTGTCCACTGCAAGCCCTATACAACGACTGCCAGCAGAACTTCTGGAGGCTATGGCCGAAGCGAGCCCACCTATCTGGTATAACACACGGCACGGACAAGTGTTTCGCTGGCGCCTACAGGCTGGGCAAAAGCAGTCTACGAATGTTCGTCTCCTCCAGGTTCGCCTCGTTTGTCGCAAATTCGGCGATGCAGCATAGCCAGCATTTGGCAAAGTTCTCGGCGAGACAGTTTTCGATCTTAGTTCCGGAGACAGCATCAGGAATCTTTTTGCTGTGGCCAATCACCCCGGCTTGAAGCCATGGATACGGAAGCTTACCCTGACTTGTATCATGCTCGACGCAGGATACGAAACCATGAGTAAGCTCAGTCCAAGCGCCTTTCAGGAACTGTGTCGCGTACAGAAGCGAGAGCGAAAGTGGATTCCCAATGCCCGTTCGGAAGTAGATAAGTTGCTTTCACGCACCACATTGCCATCCACCGAAGCCGCCTCAACCACCCCTTCCTACTCCACAAATATTCGCAAGACCTTCAAAGCGCTGACCAACGTCGACGAAATCGTCTACGTGTGGGATAGGGAGCTGCTGCCGCAGCGTTACAAGAGAACGTGGCTGCTGAATCACAATGTACATTCGTCTCCCGGGGCCTGGGGACCTCGCGTTCTTCCCGGGATCGAAGTTCTCAGCGCCCAGTTCGGGCTCACGATCGTCATTGAAGCTCTTGCAGATGCTGCTATTCAACCCAAGTCTCTAGACCTTGCTGTCGGCCTGGTCACGTCAAACACTATCATTCTGCATGCTGCCGCAGAAAGTGTAGACTTCATTGGCAAGAAGATCGAGTCACTTACAGTGAGAGAGAAATACCAACAGCACGAGTTCACAGCAGCGGCTAGTCCCATTATTACGACCGCTGTCTCAAAGATGACGTTCACCCGCCTGCGCTCACTGATCATTGACTTCGATGTTCGAAAGCACGACATCAGAGCCGTGGCACCAGCCCCGAACGGCGCACCCGAGTTGGAACATCTGACCATAATTAAGCGGAAGACACATGCGGCCTACATGGAGCAGTTACTAGGGTACTATGGACACCATCTTCTGACTTTGTCACTGCTCGACCCTTTTACACGAAATCTCGACTACCTTGCCGAAACGATCAGCAGTCTCAGTATGAAGATCCTCCACTCCAGGAAGCAGCAGAATGGCTTCCTCACAGCCTACCAAAGATCCGTACTTGCCGAATCTTGAAGCCACCCGCACTCGGATGCATCACCGTTAGCTGCCCAGCTCTGGCCAGGACTTAATCTTCAGGGGCCGCCCGATTTCGAGAACCATCAAAGAGCTTCGCGATTGACGCTGAAACAGGTACATTTAATCATTATCTCGATGCTCTCCCGGATGTCCCAATACTGCTTTTTATCTTCCATCAGGTTCAAGAACCTCGGGTTTGCATAGACCAACCAAGAGGCATTTGTACTTTTGAAGAAACGATCCTTCTCATGGAACCGCGAAGGCACTTGGGTATTGACTAAGAATGCATACTCGGATGATTTCAAGCTTTGATACAACTTTCTCAGCACATTGGTTACTGACTTCGCTTTCTTGATGACCTTGTCCTTTCCAATCCCCGCAAGCTCCCCGTGAACTCCTCTATCATCAACGACACATATACATACGATTCGGAGCCGTGCTATGACAAAGTACCAGATATGGCTATCATTGAATTCCTTCTCACCGAGCTTAGTCTGGCGCTCGACGGTTGGCTTGTGCATACTGACCTTGGGTATACAAGCATCTATAGCTTGCCATACTTGTTCGTCTCGGTTGCACGTGTCGTCGTGTCCATTTCTGTTCCTATCTTGGCTGATTGCAATGCTTCTGCCCTTCCCGCGTTCAATATAAGATGTTAATATCGGTATGTTGTGGATGGGCGCTGTCGTGGGATCAAGGTTGGCTTTGTGATACGAAGAGCTTTGTCTTGTATTTGGAGTGAGTAGGAGCTTGCACTGCCATTGTTGAACATCGGTTCGTTCGATTTTGAGTCCTGGAAGGGGACCTTCGTGGACGAGATGGCCGTGAATCCATGATAGTGTCGAGATCCATAGCGATGACGTGTTTGGTGACGGCCAGCACAACCGATGGGCGGCCAAGCCTTCAAAGAATGCTCTGTCGTGTTTCTTTGGCAGTAGGAGCAAGCATTGGTGCTTTTCCTTGGTAGTGGCCTTGCTTAATTCGTCGTGACCTTCGAAGTAGCGTGTATCAAGCTCAGCTCTTACACTTTCTGCGAGTACCAGGGAGGGAACGTGTTACCAACTAATACAGGGTCTGTCTTCTTTGTTTATAAGACGATGTGGTCCGTACATCATTTTGGTCGCGCACGAGCGATGAAGAGGAGCTTGTGCAGGACGCGTGCAGCCATAGTCTTGAGACACAGTGAGCGTACAAGCTCTTTGTTGGAAAGTTGGAAGTCAGTGAATGGAATATTGTATATTGATTGCCAGTTCTTGTTTACGTCCACTTCGTGGCTGAGGCCTCGCAAAAACGTGCCTATCCCATGACGCTATCTCAAATACTCCTGGTTCCTGAATGATACCACTCTTACAGCGTACCATGCATTGCTCTTTGCATGCTATGGAGGCCACTATGTCCAAGAGAAAAGTGACTGCCGCGACTTCGAGTGTCCCTATCTCTATCTCTCGCCCATACGTCACTGAGTCTTAGCAACTCCGAGCATACTTCCAGCAAGACGCCGAGTGAGTCGGGCCTGGGCGTGAAGCCATTTTCTACTATTGGATAGCTCATTGGCTTGGCTTGAGCAAGTTGTATCCTTCTAAAAGCGAAACGGCTGCTCAGAGCTAGTAAGGCGCGGTAAGTGTAGTCTCCGACCTCGCTCATGAAACCACGGAACTGGAGTGCGCTTATAAGCATATCAACTAAGACTCTATTCATGATCCGATTCATGATTGATGTCTTTCTGAACAATGCGTTGTTCAGAGACGGAGCGACGGGCCTAGGTGGTCGATATAGTATAATCCAGACACCTCATCCCTGGAGAGCGAAGTTTAGAACTGGAACGATAAGAGGTCGTCAAACAAGTCTTGAGGCCCAAGTGTGATATCAATTAGGTACGGGTCACATTGTTCAGCCCAAGCGGTACTTGCTTGGGTAGCATGCGAAAAATCCACCATTTGGGCTGTAGAATCTACTGCTGACTGCAAGACAGTTCCTGCCGGGATGCTTGATGTGTCCTGCGTCATGCGTGCCTGCTTCGCTGGCCGGCCAGGCTGCCCGCTTGCATTACCACGGCGCTTCTTTCCCGAGCCACGGAAAGAGCCTCGCTCGACCTCGTTCTGCAACGATGATAGAAGCTGTGCTCCACGAGAGGCTATCTTACTGCTCTCGAAGCGCTCCAAATAATTAACGGCGTTTCTCATCAAGGTTGCGTGATGATTGAGATCACTTGGATCAGGCTCCCGGTGGGCGATGTCAAGGCAAAGCACGATCCCAGCCGCGACCGAAAAACCTTGTTCAATCCAGAGAACCGGACTATCCTGGTCCTTTGCCGACAAAGTCTCTTTCAAAATCGTCTTTGCGGCTGCCACGCAAGTTCGACGCGTGAATGCAAAGGCTGTATTCGTGAAAGATAGACTGAGGAACTTACGGTGAATCATGATGATCTTGTGTGCCGCGCAGATGGTCAATGACCGTCGACCCCAATTGACCCACACAGGCCATTCTGGATCGATCGCCGCGCCTGTAGACAGGAAAGCTGGCATACATGCAGTCGCAAGCTTTCGCATCTTCTCATCATACCTCAGTACCTGCTCGTACTTCGTGAACAGCGTGTTACACTCAGAAGTCGCGTCAAGCAACTGGGGCATCAGTGCCGCAATCTCATATCGATAGTTGCAATAGCTCATTTGGGTAGGAAAGCCTTCCGACCGGGCCTGGAGGTCGTCACCGTTGCAATTCGTCGGCTTCTTGGTCTTGATGAAGCGCGGGTTCAAGGCGTAAGACTCGGAGAACGGGATCTGGAACCAGTCCTGCGTACAGATCTGACTGAAGACGCGCCGACCAGCTTCTCTTCGCCGCAATCTGTCGACGGAAGTGTGCGTGTCTTCGCTTAGGCGATGCAAGCCCAGGCTTTGCGCGATGCGTCCAGCCGAGGCTAGGAGGACGGACTGGCCGTTTGATCTGCCTAATGTGTGTGCCGCTATCGTCAGAGTGGAGACAGCCTCAACTGAGTGTATGGTATGTCGTTCGGTGTAGTAGTCAGCGTTGAGACAGGATACGCATGCGTCGTACCACTGCAGGGCTAATGTCGAGCTCTCGGCGTTCGAGAAGCCCCATGATTGACGGACTCTGGAGGGTGCACAAGCCAGGCTTCCTGTTAGGATGGAGAAAAGAAGTGCGAGCCACTGGAGGTCTAAGCCGGGTTGTTGGAAGTCTTCATTACTGGTTGCCAGAAACTTGTCCAAATCTTTATCGAAGATCCATGCAGAATACGAGCCGTGATACCAGAGGAGGCAGGTATTGTGATACTCGACAAGCAGACGAATTCGCGTTTGGTCTGGGAGCAGAGCTTCGAGGAGGTCAAAAGTTGCCCGCTTACTAGCATCAAACATTGGATTCGATGTCAAGTGAACATCTTCCCGCTCCAGCAGTGCTCTCCTAGCGTGGTTTGCCGTGCTACCATAATCGGCGTCTTTGTCGCGACCCCAAGCAAGGAATTCAAGGATCGTCACTGCATCGTCAGCCTCAGGCACAACAGAGGCCGGGTTTTCATGAACAAGACTATGCAAGAGCTGCGGGGGACTTGAGCGAGCCACGGCCTCAGTCGGGTCGTCCTGTTGTTGAGGCTGAGGAAGTTGCGGAACTGCTGCACTGATCCGTACGTCTGTAGTGTTGCTCGACAACTGCGCTTCCAAGTGATCCACACGGTCCAGCAGGGTTCTAATCAGACGATTGGGCGTCGTAGTATCTTCAGACGTGTGCATAATAGGAATCGACACTGCCTCATCGTCTTCGCGAGTGCAACGATGAGCGTATCCTCTACGGTCACTTCAGCATTTTATAGCAGAAAGATCTTGACAACTACCTTTTAACGCATGTACCGCATGGTATGGTCTTGTCGCATTTGATCTTACGCCGATGGCATTCTGTGCAAGTCAGGCGAAGTCGTTGGCTTTGGGCACTCGACGCGTCCTTCATTGAAACGGATGTCCTCCGCGTGAGAGATAGATGAGAGCTTTCCCACGCATTGAAAGCGACAACTAGAGGTTATCCAGACGCGTACGAGGCAAAGAAATTGTCAAAGATTGCTTGTCGGTGATGGTATGGTATCAGTCCGGCGGCCGAAACGGTGGCAACGAGCGGGGAGCAGTGGGAATCTCGGCCGTCCCCTGTCACTGCTTATCTCGTGCTAGCGCGCCTTCTCCACCATCCACGATCACATTGTTGTCTGAGTAGACCAATCATCGGCGAAGATAGATTGCTCGGCCGCTCGTTGCGGTGCTTGCGACGGCCAATTTGGCGGTTTTCAAACGCATGAGATGAGGTGTGCATCAGCAACGGCAACATGGGTACATTTAAGAGCAAGTCCGTACTCGTTGCAACCGCCACAACATCGAGGTCACAGCTGAATTCACTCCAGTGAGCCGGCGTCCCAATTTGATCTCAGGGCTCTTACAATGTCACCTACCAAATATGTCGACCGCCCGGTGCCGACCATCTCCCTGGACGACTTCGACAACCGTATCGATACAATCACGAAAGAGCTCGTTGATGCGGCAGAGAATATCGGCTTCTTTTGCGTCGTTGATCACGGGATCTCACGCGAGACCGTTGACCAGATCTTTGTTGAGTCTGCTCGATTTTTCGCCCAGGACGACAGCGTTAAAGCTCAAGTGCCATTCTCACCACAGCACAATGCCGGGTGGGAGAAGAACTCCCAAGTGCGACCATCAACCGGAGTAGCTGATCGCAAGGAGTCGTATCAAATGCAGTTTGGGAAGGGTATGGATGGTAAGTACCATGTCGAGCATTGTTGTGCTATGGCGTTGATCAGGACAGGTCGCTGGCTCGGCGAAGAGACGCTACCAGGCTTCCGAGAAGAAGCACTGCGCTTCATGCAGCAAGCACAATCTGTTAGCGAGAAGCTCATGGTCTGCTTTGCTCGTGGTCTGGGCTTTGATGATGACTATTTTGTCAAGGCACACGACGTTGCTCGTCCCGAGTCTCAAACAGTGTGTCGACTGCTACACTATTTCGAGGTACCAGAGCTCCCGAATCCAACGGGAGAAGTGTATCACCGAGCAGGAGCGCATGCAGATTGGGACTTGTTGACTCTACTCTTTCAGAAGGCCGGTCAATCAGGCTTGGAGATCTGCCCCGGTCGTGAGGTGTCAACATCATTTGGCTATGGCGACGCCTGGACGAAAGTGGAGCCTGATGCTGATAGGAATGCAATTGGTAAGTGCAATTCATCATACGACTGATTCACTCATGCTGATACATAACAGTCTGCAACGTAGGCGACTTGCTCATGTCGTGGTCAGACGACCGCTTCAAGTCCACGTTTCACCGTGTGAAGGCGCCTTGCGAACCTGGTGACTATTATGGTGAGCGCTACAGCATCGCTTTCTTCAATCAACCGTGCCGAGATGTACAGATCCAAGGCCCAATGAAGAAGTATATCCTAGTGCCCGGTGAAGAGTTCACGAGGAATGCGATGATCCGCAACTTCAAGAGCCTGCAAGACAAGCTTCGTCGGGAGGAGGAGATAAAGTTCAAACGAGAGACGTCAAGTGCGCCAGTCACGCTGCAGCCGACGGCCACGGCGTAACCATGGACTAGTTTGGCGACTCATCTTTCGCTTTGGTAGAATGACAATTTCAGAGCTTTGTTGGTAGCTTTCCAATGTAGAGCATCCGGAATATTTATCCAGTAATTACTGTAGTCTGTTCGTCAGTCGCAGGACGAAAACAGGCGCACAACCAACAACCCTCATTGTCTGAGCTTTCAGACTCAAAGCCGCCCACAGAGTCTGACACTTCATGATAATGAACTATGAGCGATCAGTTGGGCCTATTCCTCTCCTCGTCGCTGATGTCACGTGCCCGCTCAAATATGTACATGGCTCCCTTTCACTTGCACCATGCACTAGAGTCAACAACCATAGATTCGTAGGCTCGAAAAGTCTTTAATCGGGCTGGTGGCGGTGGTGCCGATCAGGGATCGTCAGAACCTCATGGTATCTGGGAGGAAAGCCTTGGACAAGCTTCTTTGGCTCCTCTTCAATATCATTGTCTTGGACGCTATGTCGAAGTCGGTGAATTCGTACTGGCAAGAGGGCGGTGCATGTAGGAGTGCGTGGTATGTGGTATACAGTACACGAGGTGACATTACAGGCTAGTAGCTAGAGCAAGCAACATAAGCAAACCAAACAACATTGTAGTCATGGCATTCGATGTGACTGCCCCAGATCCCGTCGTTTCAACAGTTCGAAGGCAGTTCTCCTATGTGAGACCGGGGACGGCGACTAAAGACGAAACTTGAATCTTGTCCAGGGATCGTCATTTGACAAGATATATCAATCAACGAGACAACAGAGAGTCTACCTAGAGGCTATTGAAACACTCCCTAAGCCTTGCCGAGCATTCACTGACGAGTAGTATCGCTACGCACAGTACAATGTCTCGACTGCAGCGACACCAGGAGACGGAACGGTCAGCCATCGAATCGTGCTACTATGCGAAGAAAGCTGGAGTAGCCCCAACTTAGGGTTTGATAATCCAGAAAGGCATTCAGCTTCGTCTCGGGCCGTTTGATAGTTCCAACGGCGGGTAGGAGCTGAAAGCCAGGGTCAGCAGGTTCAGCTGAGATCACTGTCGATGCAATGCATGTCGGTGCTGGGTGAGCTCAGACTCGTCAGTCCACGACAACAAGCGGCAGACACGCATCCAAAGCTCGCCACAACAAGGCGCTGATAATTCTCCGCAGCGAAATGCACTGCTCGCAAGGCTGGTGTCGCACGACCCTTGGTGGAGTATAAGTGGGCCCCGCGGACCCCTTCACAAGACCATTGGCTCATCTTGCTCATTAAACTCCTAGCTCCGATCCGCGTTCCGCTTGTGTCACGATCCCAAACGGTGATGACCTAGGGGCATCATTGTCGTCATGAACTGATCATTCAGTGCTAATCCCGTACCACGGCTGTACAGGTGCGCGGTTGATGCTGGATTGCTAGCACGCGTCCGGGGCGAATTGCAGAATATCAATGATGCAGACGAGTAGGCGGGGGCTGGTATGTAAGAATATGCAGTGCCAGAGCGACGTCAGTGGAGCAATATATCAGACGTTTCGCTGTCGGGTGGTATTCTTATTGTTATGTTTGTTTTCCGCTCTGGGGGAGTACAGCGTGCAATAAGATCAACGCTTTGCGCAACAAGCTTGCTATCACCTTCGTCTTCGTCTTTGTCTAAGATACACTCGTCCGCGAACCGACTACAGCAAGTTAAACAGCATATACGCCCACGTGCGCTCTCTAGCACTCCACTCACCAACATGCCGGCCACTCGCCAGCAAGAAGAGCTCACGAGCCGCGCCAAAGCCGCGCCTGGAGCCACGCCCGTAAAGAGGAGCCACCGCGCCAATGCGAAGGACTGCACTGAGCACTGGGAAGACGAAGAGCACCTGGCGCAGAACAAGAAAGATTTCCAGGAGTTCCGTGCGCACCACGGCAAATCCGGCTCTTCTTCGTCCTCGGACGGCAGTGCTTCAACCTCGGGCGGGTCTGACGCGGGCGATCATGGCGAAGTGCCTGGAGGCATGAAGCGTGGGCGCGGCGCGAATCAGGCCGGGAACCAGAGTAAAAAGGCGAAGAGTGAGGACAGAGATCCGTCAGGCCTGCCGCGGGGTGATAAAACGAGGGTGCCAGGTGTGGGGCAGCATGTGCACTGGAAGCATGGGAAGGGATATGCGAAAGGCGAGGTGGTGGAGGTGTTGTACAAAGACAAGGAGGTTGAGGGCAAGAAAGCGGATGCAAGCAAGGAAGACCCGAGGCTGGTGCTAAAGACTGATTCGTCGGGAAAGCTGGCGGTGCACAAGCCTGAGGATTGCTATTTTGATTGAAGTCCTGAAAGATAGGTGGTGGACACGTGAGCAACGGACGAAAACGGACAGTGATGCATAGCAACGAGCGATAGGATGAGAACGCAATGAGCTGTTCGGTTCGCTTTGAGTTGCCGTCTGTCAATGCCAACAGTTTCAGAACAACCCAACGGCGTACCTGGAATGGATGTGCCTGGGAGAAGGTGCAGTGTGTTCTACATAGCGTTAGCTTGAAAGCAATAGTTCCTGGACTTCTACAAGTGGCGACTCTCCGACACGGCGGCTTGGTGTCTTGACGAGCATGTCAAGCTAACCTCGCCAGAAATCACGTCGACTGTGTGAGTGGCATCTGCCGAGCGGCGTATCCCATAAGCTTTCGCGGGTCCACAAGCCACTTCCCCAGATCCCAGTGAGCGAATACGGATGGTTCGGTGCGGAAATAGCGAGTAGCATGCCGTACCCATTCGGCAGTGTTTACGGTGCAATATCAGGCTGACTGCACACGAAGCGTCTTAGGTGCAGGACTAGTGGGTCTGGATCATCCTGGAGGGTGAGGAGTGAAAGGCGATTGGCGGGGTAGCAGCCGATCTGCTCGCATCAGGGCGTGCCCAGGAGAGCGTTTCGCAGGTGCTGCCGGGGGCTTGTTGTTTTTGGCGCGATGTGGTCATAAACAAAGAGCTGCAGTGTCACGTTTGGTGCCGCCTGACGAGCGGAGAAGAGCCAGAGTATCAGTGCGGCCAGCCACAACGTGCACTAAGCTGCCGCTGACAGCCGTGCAGCTTGTGTGGGACTTTGGTGTAGGGATTGCCAGTGCTGGAGCACACGGGTAATTAGCAATCATTGTGATCGTTGTTGATGGTAAGCGTGAGATGTCGCAAATCTTTGCTCATGTCACCAGATGACGCTGCATCCACCCTGGCCCACTGCTGCAGTGATTTGTTTCGTGTTGCCCCGGCTGAAAGAAGGCAAGTACCCTTTTGTCGGATTCAGAGACTGATGAAGTGATGAGCTGGACGCTCGCAGCAGGGACAGAGCCAGGAGACAACAGCACCAAGCCTGTTGATGTCCAGGGAGGGGTGGTGATCGGCTGTTTACGGCCGTGCACTGTTATGACTGGATGCATACCTAGGTAGAATGAGCGACTCGACACGGACAGACGCAACTAGACACTGCTGTTGTGCTACATGCTGGGCTATTATCCTATGCGTCTTGAGAGCTTCGCGTTCGACGGTGGTGCTGAAACTTGCAAATACGCATGTGTGTAGGGCGCTTCTGCAGCTAGATCAATGCATGGATCACAGACTGGCCACTGCACTGAATTTACTAGGTAGTCTTCGCGCAGGTGACCTCAGGGCCTCTCTGAAGGCCTACTGATAGGTAGCGCCGCTTGAATGCGCCGGTAGACGTCTCGCGCCGGTTAGTCTGTCTATCTTTCCGAGCTGCTCTTCCCTTGTACGGAGGCATTAGCTGAGACAGACAATCGACAGCCCCTCAGCGTCGAAAAATTAAACCACACAACACACGCTCGCGCACCCCACGCTCGTCTTCGTTCGTTACGCCCTCGATCAATTCCACCTCCACGACTGCCCTCGTCCTGCTGCCGGCGATGCAGCGTGACTAGCAAAGCTGTCAGCACCGCACTGCTTGTTGTGTATTGCCAACACCACCAGCACCACCAGCACCGCCAGCACCGCCAGCGCCCGCCTCCCACCATGGTCTTGGTAGCAGCCTGCTCATAGCTCAATTCCACCGGCCCGTGGGCGAAGAGCCCTGTTCCCAGCCCTACACGGCCCTGTAGCAATCTACAGCACGCATAGTTACTCGCCGCGCAGCCATGTACGAGGTACAACCGACAACCCTGGCCCCTCCCGCCGTCTCTGCTCTTCGCAAAGAGGCTGCGGGCAGCCTCCAGCAAGGACATGCGAGAGGAGAGGAAAGACCAGAAAACATGCAGAGGACTATAAGCCAAAACATGCGAGCAGAGAGAGAGGACTTGAAGGAAGCTGCTATGCACAGCCTCAACATTATCATGGACCTGGACCTGACGGGCACGGTCCGCTATGTCAGCCCCTCGTGGAAAGACGTCGTCGGTACTGCGCCCGAGGGCCTCGTTGGCAAGCCCGTCCTTGACATCATCTTCGGCGGCAAGGAGGGCTTCGCCGAGACAATCGAGTCGGTTAGGAAGTACGACTCACGGAGTCATATTGCCCGCTTCTCCGTGTGCATGGGGCCACACTCGATCCTCAGACGCAAGCGCTCTAAGCCAGCCGTCGATGATGACCAACAACAACTGGCCCCGCCGCCGCCATCGCCGACCAAGACAGAAGACGAGGAGGAGCAGATCTTGAACCTCGAAGCTCAGGGCATCATGGTCTACGACCGTGCAACAGGCGCAGAGAGTCATGTGCGTCAACACTGTGTCGCTTGTAGTACCTTGCTAACCATGCCAGACAATGTGGATGGTTCGCCCATCAGTGCTTCGCGAAGTCACCATTGACCTCCCCGAGGAGCTCGTCGAGTCTCTTGGCGTGGGCGCTGAAGTGCTCGCCCATTACCTCACTGGACTAGCAGAGCAGGGAGCCAACGACCCACGAAACCACGCGCCGCCACTGCCTGTGCTCTGTCGAATCTGCGAACGCCAAATCACTCCCTGGTGGTTCGAGAAGCACTCCGAGCTGTGTCTGCAAGAACACCGCGCCGAGATGGACGTCCAGATGGCGCAAGAGACCCTCTCAGAGCACCGCAATTCCATTGTACGGGTGCTTGATACCCTTGAGGCGCAAGCACGGCCATCAAGGGCGTCTGCCACCGACCCAGCGGCGCTGATTCAGCCACCGGAGTACCATGGCCACCTGATCCAACCCTTGTCAAACCCTTCGTCTGGCACGCCCTCTGGACGCAATTCACCCGCTTCCCCGCCTTCGAGGTCAAGAGAGCGGCCGAATGCTTCTGGTTTTGGACACCACCGTGCACGGTCGTTCGCTGTTCGACGGCCGCTCGCTCGCATCGTAGAGCTGGTGCTCGATCTGTGCGATACCGCGCTTGAAGTCAACACACCAGCTATCAAAGACAATATTCGCAACGCATCTGAGATCAGAACACAGTCGCCCCAGTCTGAAAACCGCATCTCGCAGGTATTGCAATGGCAGTCGCCAACATCAGGCTCGACCGACTTTAGCGAAGGATTGAAGCTGCTTTGTGAAGACACGAATCGGCTCGCCAAGGCCAAGATCGATGCTGTCTTCAGACACCGTCAGATCCTCGAGTACTCTGAGCGACTGCGTATCGAATTCGACATCCTAGTCCAAGAATGCATCGAGGCTGCCATTGTCAAAGCTGCTCGCATCGCAGCTGGAGAAGATAGTTCTACAGACGACGAGCAGGTGGAGGAAGAGCCGCAATCAGATTTAATTGACATACCAGGGGGCGACGAGGGCATCTTCCCAGGATCCTTCGATGCTCCTTCTGCTATGGCGCAGGCTCTACGCAATGCTTCAGACACATCTCTACCAATGCGCGTAGGTCGACGCGAGTCGTCTGTAGCAGACTCGACGCGATCGAGTAGCCCAAGAGGAGGCTGCCAGACACCTAGATCAAACATTGGAGCCATCAGCATCGCAAACCAGAGCAACCGGAGGTCCATGCACTTTGAGAGCGATGCAGGCATGGAGAGCGATACCAGTATGCGGTCTTCAGTGTTATCAGGTCCTCGGCGAGCAGATTCGCCTGCCAACTCTGAACTCGGTTTGAGCAGAGTGGCTAGCTCACGAGAAAGGAAACGAAAGAGCTTGATATTACCAAGTGTCTTGTCGAGCCGCCAACAGTCTCCTGCCCGCACTATGCACCCAGCGCCGCCAGCGTCTCCACTGAGAACGACTAAGCCTCGTTTCCCCAGCGGGGCTGAGGCATTGCAATCACCGATCACATCGCCAGTGCTTACGACGACCGAATTCTCTTCTCCTGCCATGTCGATGGCTATCAACCACCACCGTCGACAATCATCCACCGCCGGATCTGATGGTCCGAGAGCTCTGTCGCCACGTCTTCTCCCCGTTACGCAGCCACAGCCGCGCGCCGTTCCGCCCTCTATCAAAGACTTCGAAGTCGTCAAGCCTATCAGCAAAGGTGCATTCGGAAGCGTCTACCTTGCAAAGAAGAAGTCCACAGGCGAGTACTACGCCATCAAGGTTTTGAAGAAAGCCGACATGGTAGCCAAGAATCAGGTCACGAACGTCAAGGCTGAGCGTGCCATCATGATGTGGCAAGGCGAGAGCGATTTTGTGACCAAGCTGTACTGGACGTTCTCAAGCAAGGACTATCTGTATCTCGTCATGGAGTACCTCAATGGTGGTGACTGCGCCTCGCTTATCAAGGTCCTGGGTGCGTTGCCCGAAGACTGGGCGAAGAAGTACCTCGCTGAGGTGGTCCTGGGTGTTGAACATCTGCACAGTCGCAGCATTGTACACAGAGACTTGAAGCCCGATAACCTGCTCATTGACGCGAAGGGTCACCTAAAGCTAACTGATTTTGGTCTATCACGCATGGGTATGATCGGCCGCCAGAAGCGTGCTCTAAAGTCGGACCCCAACGAGGCTGCGCCCGACCTTCTCAAGGCTGGTCCGTTCCACCGCGCCGCCTCTGGCTCATCTGCCTCTCGATCGGCGTCCTTCGACCTCAATCCTTCGCCATCCACGACTCCTTCGATGACTCCAGCACTGACCGGCGATCTTGGCCAGCCGTCCTACTTTAGCCTCAGCCGGGACACATCTCACAGTCGTGAGCAGTCCAGGAGGACATCAGGCAACCGCAGCGATAGCGCGGACAGCGATGCTTTACAAGCAATGTTCCGCCGCTTCTCGATCGCGGACTCGAACTTCAGTCATGGACAACGATCACCCATCGAGGAGGAAGACTTCAGCGACAACGGATCTCCTGATATCCTGGCACCTACGATGAGCAACTCTGCTGTTGCTCAAGCTCAGAACCAGACTCCGCCTGCCACATCACAAATGCCTCCGCCGCACATGACTCTGTTTGATCCAGATGATAGCAACGAGAGGAAGTTTGTCGGTACTCCTGACTACCTAGCTCCAGAGACCATCGCCGGCAATGGCCAAGATGAAGTCAGCGATTGGTGGTCTCTTGGGTGCATCCTTTTTGAATGTTTGTACGGATACCCACCATTCCACGCCGACACGCCCGACGAAGTGTTCCAAAATATACTTGCGCGCAGAATCGACTGGCCCTCAGATGATGATGAGGTGTATGACATCTCAGACGACGCGAAAGACCTGATGAACCGTCTCATGTGCTCTGACCCTGCAAAGCGTCTGGGTGCAAATGCCGAGGACAAATATGCGAGTGGTGGTGAAGAGATTAGAGCTCACCCTTGGTTCGCTGATATCAACTGGGAATCTCTGCGTGACGACGAGGCTTCATTCATTCCAGCACCCGAGAATCCTGAAGACACGGAGTACTTTGATACGAGAGGCGCAGCCATGGCGAACTTCTCGCCAGAGTTTGAAGACCAGGGAACGTCATCTGCTGGCACACCCAGTGCTGATTACCCTGACAGGCCCCACGATGCATTGTCTCGAGTGCGATCACAAGTCAGCGTCTCAACGATGAAACGAGGCCTCATACCGTTGCACATCCCCGCTCACGTGCGAGAGGGCAGGTCTAGGAGACTGAGCGAGCCCATGGCCGCGGACGATTTTGGCAACTTCAGCTACAAGAATCTGCCTGTACTGGAGAAGGCTAATAAAGACGTCATTCAGAAGCTTCGTGCAGAGGCTATGCTACCACAAAACAAGCAGGGCTCAGCGATTCAATCGCCAACAATCCAGTCGCCTTCGGCTTCTCTTGACACCAGCCCGATGCTTCCTGGTCCATTAAAGCGTACCTTGTCTACCACCCGACCAAATGGCAGACCGGCATCGCCATCGATGAGCGGACCAGCGTCTTCGCCAAGTCGAGCTTCGCAGCCGTCATCCCCACTACTGGTGCAATTCAGTACTGGTCAGCATCATGAGCGACGTAAGACTTCCAGCAGCTCCTCTACCTTGTCACACTCAACAAGCAATCCAGGTTCTCTTCAACCGGGCAGTTTCTTCGACCCCAATCGTCTATCAGGTCTAAGGCCCTCCCCAGAGGCGATTTCGCCCGGCAAGCCAGTAAAAGCCGGGTCTGGTATGTCTACCTCGTTCGCAGAGAAGCTGGGGACCAGCCCGCGCCAGTCACCAGCAGGTCCAACGAACTCATCCCCGCGTGCGCGATCGCAAACTGTCGGCTCTCAAGACGGCGATGTTGTACGAGATCTGCTACCAGGTCATCATAAGCGGCGAAGCCAGGTATTTGATGTGTCGCCATCATCGTCGGACACTGAAGACTCGCGTGCGAAAGCGCTACTGCGTGTGCAGCGTCGACGACAGAGCTCTAGACGACTGTCACAGATCAGCTTCGGCGATGGGCCCTTCTTCCGTCCCCTTGATGTTCTTATCTGCGAAGACCACCCTGTGTCTCGGCTTGTCATGGAGAAGCTTCTTGAGAAATTACGCTGTCGCACACTGACAGTCACGAATGGTTCCGAAGCCATCCGCTACGCCATGGGCGAAGTCAAGTTTGACATCATCATGATGGAGTTCAGGTTGCCGCAAGTCAATGGCGCAGACGTCGCTCGCATGATCAGGGACACAAAGAACGCGAATACAACAACGCCGATTGTCGCAGTGACCGGCTATCTCAAGGAATTGCAGGCTCCGCATCACTTCGATGCGCTCATCGAGAAGCCACCTACGATTGCTAAGCTCACGGACACGCTTGGCCGGCTCTGTCAATGGAAAGCACCCCCGCCAAACTGGACACCAGCCCAGACGTACCCTTCAATGATGCCTTCAGGTTTACGACAAGAGTCTACACGGCAAGAAAGCAGCCCCACAACGAACTCAAATTCGTCAGGGTTCTCCCAGGTACCTGGCAGTTATCGTGGATCCAGTCGCGAGGACTCGATCAGCTCAAGCTTCTTCGGCGACAACGATAGTCGCACAAGCGAAGACGTGCCTGTGATGGTTGTACGACACGGCACCGACGATTGGCGCGAGCGTGACATGGCTCAGTCCATGAGTGGACTCGGGATCTCAGATCACGATGCGACCAATGTGGAGCCCAAGGAAGTGGTGCAGAAGCGAGCTGGTGCACCTGAGCTGCGGCCTGACCTACCCCACGAAGGCTCCGCACCGGCCGCGCTGGAAGCGGCAACGATCCGCCGCCAACGATCGGCGGAGCAGGTGGGTGCCAAGCGGCGTCTTCTCGAGACTCGCAAACACGAGTCTGCCGAGTCGGGCGACGACGAGGATGAGGAGCTTGGCCACACGACCGCAATCAAGGCACGCAGCCCCAAGACGCCCGGACGTCCTAAGTCGTCGTCGAAGCTCGGCATCGAGATGATGCGCACCAACAGCAGAGGTAGCGTTATCTCGGTCGAAACGGACCTGGGCGCGTCCGAGTCTGCACTCGCGTCGTCACCGCCCCCAGCCATCACTGAGGACACGGCGGCCGAGGAGCGCGAGGCTAACCTCACAACTCCCGAGGTGCCGCACATGAGTCTCACACCGCCGGAGGTGTTCCCCGCTGCGCCTGGCAAGAGTAGCGTGGAGTTTGACATGGATGCCGTGGGCACCCCGGAACAGGGCTCTGGGGCGGCGACGCCAGACCCGGACCCAACGCCTAGAGCGAGCGCGGCGAACAAGGGGTCGTAGTGCCTTGGTCGTCGTTGGCGTAACGATGTATACGATATACTAGTGTTGTCTTCTTTTTTCCTTTCCGCTGGTTCTTGCTGCTCCTGTTTTTTCATCCACACCGAGATTGTTTTGAGCATGGCGTAGTGGTGTTTCAATGGTAGTGCACCGAAACATGCATCTGGTCAGCGTTCAGTACAGGGATGTCGAAGGTTTTGTGGTTATGCGTCGATATATATGATATGCGACGCAACTGTCTTGGTTTGTTCTTAGCTTCTTTAGGTCTTTTTCTTCCTGGAGAGATTGATGGGATGGACCACACACTCGCTTTTCCTTGTGTTTTTCTTTTTTTGGACTTTACTGCTCTATACCCATGTTGCGTTTTCTGTGACGCCGCTAGGGGTGGGCTGCCACTCGCTTTTCTTGTACTTGATTGCTTTTTTCTTCCGACTCTTCCTCTTCTTTTTGAACGGAAGGGAATGGGATGTGCTGCATGGGGAGTGTGTATGGTATAGGATAGGTTGGGCACAGGGCATATAGGCAGCGGTGGATGTAGTGCGTGTTAGACAATGTGAAGACGTATATGCATTTGATCTGGTTTAATTCAATTTCATCTACTGTGAGGATATGTGCAAGTCGATGGCATTGCACCATGTATGTATGTGCGAATCCGTAAAGTCAATGTTTGTGGGGCGTATCGATAACGGCTAGGACGGCGTGGACTGGATAAGACAAGATGAGGGACGGAGACGGGAAGGGAGCATGGGCCACACTCGGCAGCTCGGAATGCGGGGAGAGCTCTTGGGGGGAAGGTCATGCAGGTACCACGGGCGAAGCAGGTGATAGCATCATCCACCCAACCCCAACCCCAACCTCGCAGTAACACGACTTGTTGAAGCTTTTATATCTAACGTGAGGAACTCCTGGAGAGTTTTAAAAACGTCAAGACTCGACTAGGGTTTCGCGACTTCAACACTCCACCATGGGAGGAGAGTGCTGCCAGCGCAGCGTGCCAATGTCCAAGCCCGCAGGCGAATACCCGCAGCTGGCTGCTGGGCCGGTGGGCAAGCAGATCAATAGCATCTATCAGAGCAGACTGCGCCAGTTTACCGATGGGGGACAGTATCGCGA
The DNA here is from genome assembly GCA_004522025.1 of Didymella segeticola. Classification (NCBI taxonomy): domain Eukaryota; kingdom Fungi; phylum Ascomycota; class Dothideomycetes; order Pleosporales; family Didymellaceae; genus Didymella; species Didymella segeticola. The sequence goes on along the minus strand of SDAV01000003.1, from coordinate 177,996 downwards.
GCAGGGCCTGATTGGGTAGGGCACACCATATACCACCATTGTCGTGGTTAATCTTCATCGCCATTCGTTCATGCTCACTTCCACCGCAGCAAGCTCGACGACGCCCGCGTCAGAGGCACCGATACAAACCACGTCCAGCTGTCCGTCTACTCGCCGCCCGGCCAGTCGCGTCCGCTCTTCGACGAAGCCACCAGCCACACCTTCACGCCCACACGCGTCGGCGCCTCGTTCGGCCCGAGCTGGTCGACGCACTGGTTCAAAGTGAAGCTCACCGTGCCCAAGGATCTGCTGGAGAAGGAGCGCCTCGAGTTCCACTGGGACGCCGACAACGAGGGGCTTATCTGGACCGAGGATGGCCATACTATCCACGGCCTGACGGGCGGCGGTGAGCGCGTCGAGTGGATTCTGCCCGACGCCTTCCGCGATGGCAAGCCGCACACCTTCTACATTGAGATGGCCTGCAATGGCATGTTTGGCAACGCTCCAGGTGGCGATTCGATCCAGCCGCCCAATCCGGACAGGTACTATACCCTGCACACGGCTGATATTGTCGCCGTCAACCTCGACGCCCGTGCCCTGTTCTACGACTTCTGGGAGATTGGTGACGCCGCTAGAGAGTTTCCACAGGACTCGCTCGAGGCTCATGGCGCGCAGCAGGTTGCGAATCGTATCATTGACGCGTTCATTGCTGGTGGTGGTAGCACGGAGAGTATCAAGAAGGGAAGAGCCATTGCACGTGAGTATATTGGTGATGTCGACTCGCACAAGGTCTACGGTGGTGACCAGGAGGCGCTCGTCACGGGCATTGGCTACTGCCACATCGACACGTGCTGGCTGTGGCCCTTTGCTGAGACCAAGCGCAAGGTCAACCGCTCATGGTCCAGCCAGTGTGATCTCATCGACCGGTATCCAGAGCTGCGCTTCTGCTGCTCCCAGGCCCAGCAGTACAAGTGGCTCGAGCAAGACTACCCCTCGACCTTTGACCGCGTCAAGAAGAAGGTCAAGGAGGGCAGCTTTCAGCCCATTGGCGGCAGCTGGGTCGAACACGATACCAACTTGCCAGGCGGCGAGTCGCTCATCAGACAGTTCTTGTATGGGCAGAGGTACTTCGAGAGCAAGTTTGGCCAGCGCTGCAAGACCTTCTGGCTCCCGGACACGTTTGGCTACTCGACGCAGCTACCCCAGATCTGTCGCCTGGCGGGCATGACGCGCTTCTTGACGCAGAAGCTGAGCTGGAACAACATCAACAACTTCCCCCACACCACCTTCAACTGGGTTGCCCTCGACAACAGCCAGGTCATCTGCCACATGCCGCCTTCTGAGACATACACTGCTGAAGCCAACTTTGGCGACGTCAAGCGCAGCATCACGTCCCACAAGTCTCTCGACCAGGACCAGACATCGCTCCTCGTCTTCGGCAAGGGCGACGGCGGTGGCGGTCCCACATGGCAGCACCTCGAAAAGCTGCGCCGGTGCCGTGGCATCAGCGACAAGACTAGTCTCCTCCCGCGCATCAAGCTTGGCGACTCGGCAGATGACTTTTTTGACAAGCTGGAGAAGAAGGTCGAGAATGGCCTCGAGCTCGTCACCTGGTACGGCGAGTTGTACTTTGAGCTCCATCGCGGGACGTACACGACGCAGGCCAACAACAAGCGCAATAACAGGAAGAGCGAGATCTTACTCCGCGATATCGAGTACCTTGCGACGCTGGCGACGATCAAAAATGGCTTTGGCAAGAGCAGCGCGTACAAGTACCCCAAGAAGGACATTGACGATATGTGGGAGAACGTCCTGCTGTGCCAGTTCCATGACTGTCTGCCGGGCAGCTCGATCGAGATGTGCTACGATGACTCTGATAAGGTATTTCATTCCCATCTTCTGTGGATGGACGTTTACTGACCATCCAGATTTACGCTCAGGTCTTTGCGACAGGCGAACGCCTCCTCTCTGAGGCGCTTGCTGAGTTAGGCTTCGATGATGAGAGCTCGCTCAAATCCAACAGCAAGCTTTGCGCACTGAATACGCTGCCGTGGAAACGCACCGAGATCGTTAAGCTACCCCAGCCGCACACCCATCAGTACGGCCTTGCTCATGGAGACGCACTGGGCACCATGTCTGTTCGCCCTCTTGCGTCCGCATACTCTGCAGCCACTGCCTCGATTGCGGAGACTAGCCCAGGGACTTTCGAACTCCGCAACTCGCAGTACGTGGTCAAGGTCACCGACGGCGCCATCACCTCACTCTACGATCTTAAAGCTGAGAGAGAGCTGGTGCCCAAGGGTAAGAAGGCAGCCCAGCTGGTCATCTTCGACGACAAACCTCTTTACTGGCAGGCTTGGGATGTCGAGGTCTACCACCTGGCCTCCCGTCAGGAGCTCTCGCCCAACAAAGTCTACATCTCGTCGTCGTCCAACGCCAAGGTGTCTCTGACCATCGAGACGACCATCTCGGACAAGTCGTGGATCACCACGACGCTGTCGTTGCCCGCAGCAGTTGGCGACTCACCCAGCGCAATCGAAATCGAAGCCGAGATCGAATGGCACGAGACGATGAAATTCCTCAAGGTCGAGTTCCCCGTCGACATCACCAACACGGAAGCATCCTACGAAACGCAATTCGGCATCGTTCGCCGCCCAACCCACTACAACACCAACTGGGACATGGCCAAGTTCGAAGTCTGCGTGCACAAATGGGCCGACCTCTCCGAAGCCACGTACGGCGTCTCCATCCTTAACGACTCTAAGTACGGCTTCGCCGTCGCAGGCAACGTCATGCGCCTTAGTTTGCTCCGCGCTCCCAAGGCCCCAGACGCACACGCCGACATGGGCCGCCACACGACTAAATACGCCATCTTCCCCCACCAAGGCCCGCTCACCCACGCCACCGTCCGCAAGGCCTTTGAATTCAACAACCCCCTCCGCGTCATCGGACACCGCGCGCCCTCTACCGCTGCAGACCTCGCTGGCAAACGAGACGCTCACGCTGCTGCCCCGCTGACCACGTTCCGTATCCTTGGCGCAGACAACCTCGTCCTGGACACTATCAAGCGCGGCGAAGACGACGAGGATGTGTCGCGCGGTGAACTGCCTGTTAAGAAGGGTCATTCGGTTATTGTGCGCGTGTACGATGCGTTGGGTGGACGCAGTAAGGGCGTTCTGGCCTGGGGTGGGGACGTGAAGGTCAGTAAGGTTGTCAAGGTGAATGCGTTGGAGGATGAGGAAGGGGTTGTGGAGGGGATTTCTGATGTTGATGTTGAGGGTCAGGATGGAGGGAAAGGGGTGGGGATCGAGATTCGCGCTTTTGAGGTCGCGACGTTTAAGCTTGTGCTGGAGTAGTGATATGTAACGAACGTAGCGTAGCACAGCATGGTACTACATAGCACTGCATTTTGTACTGAGCTTGTTGTGCTGTGTCTTCGTAGCCGTTCACTAACGAATTACGACCCCTGCGCTGTAAATTATCTACCTTTGTATAATCCCTCTATTCTTATTCACCTCTACCTTACTAATTAAGCAAGGACACTCCTTCTCCATCCAGCCGTGCAGGAAGAGAGCAAAACACGCGTATACCTCTTCCCAGTTCCTTTCCACAAGCTGTTAATCCCATTCCACCTGTCTTCAGTACGCCTCCCGCTGCCCAGCCTCTCTCCTATCCCCTGTTCAGAATCAGGAGGTATACATATACATACCTTCAACTCTCCGTCCCAGCAACGGGGCAACGCACAGGAGTGCAAGGGCCTTGTAGCTTATTCGCGCTACATGATCAGCGTGCGGAGTCTTGGCGCGGGATTCCTTGGCAAAATACCCTAACGCCTATTCGTACTATTCGTGAGTACTTGGTGTGACTGTATCAGAGGACAGGGGCTACATTGGGTTTTGATGGGGTTTTGCTGGGCTGTGGTCTTGGGTGTGTTAAGGGAAGTGTGTTGGGATATAGGCTGGGCATCATTTCCCGGCTACACTTCTGCATCTTAGCTGAGGGTCTCTGTATAGTATAATAAATACGCTACACTTTTAAGTAGGTGTTGTAGGTCTGTAGTGTTGCCTTCTCTAGCGTGAGGTGTCTACTAAAGAATCCTAAAAGGTAGGAAGACTATAACTCATCCTCTTACAAGACACTTAGGCTCTAGAACAGACAAAATGTAGTAGCTACCTCATCATACAATAACACTCAACATAGTACTCAGATCTACCACAGATCGGGCCTTGATAAGGAAACATCACAGCGTTTGATCCGTGTAGTCTCTTCACAATTATGTGCTATCAGCCTATGACTGGAGCATGTCAAGCGCTAGGCAATGCGCGCTACGGAAAGTTCAAAAAAGAGACTCGAGTCCTTTCGCCGTGGCACATAGTACGCGCGGGATTCCTCCGAAACACACAGGTGAATAGCAAGTCCGCGTTCTGTGTCTTTGTTATTGAATCAGCGAGCTTGACCCGTTTCCCCCTTGCCGCGTATAGTACGTTCGTCCTTGATTTCGTGGCTTGGGGTGGAGAGAGGGATGCGGCTATGTGAGTTTGGGTACTGGTACCGTGTAGGAGGTGGATTGCGTTGGGTCACGTGTGTAGAGCGCTGGAGAAGTTTGGGCGTCACTAGGTCATCGAGCGTGTGTACTATGATATTTTTTGGCGCGCGGACATTAGGGATGCCAATGACTTGTGACGTATAGAGCCGTTCTTTTTACTTTTTGATCCACGCTTTCCTGCACTTGCTATGTGCGTTTTGCTACATAGTTTGCTTAGAATCCAACACGATCGTCTTGTGATCTCTTTATATCAGCATCAAGGCCCATGTCATGTTCTGAAGCTGAGGCGGTCAAGTTGGCGGTAACGAAGGCGTATATGCGTAGCTAGTGCTGTGATTAGTTGTATTAACTTTTTGCAGGGCGAAAAGCTCGATCTGGGAAGGCTTTTCGTTCGCGTTCGAGGCAGCTGCATAAATGTGCGGGAATAATCTGGAGTCTCGAAGCATGTCTTGTGGCGCGTCAATCGGACGATGATGTTGAGATAAGTTCCTCGGGGTGCGGCATGCGATGTGTGGAGAAGACTGAAGCCTTATACGCTTAGTGGTTGAAGAAGGCGAGCGCGTGCACGTGCTGGACTTTAAGTGAAAATTTGTTTCTGTGCTGCAGGGACTATCAGTAGATCAAGTGTTGGTAGGTTGAAGCCCGGTCTCAGGCTATTCGATGCGAGTACCGATGAATGGACGAGGGAGAATGAAAGCTTGCGCGAGATGATTTTGCTTATCTAGCAAAAGAGTATGATCTGCCGTAGCTTACACGTCCAAATTGAGAACGGGGAAAAGCTGGGACCATCGTGAATCGAATCCACCTAAGCATAGTAGGTGCTGAATCTGTACTTCGTTTCACCCTCGTACTTTGCCAGGTCCTTCTTCGCCTGGTGCGCCTCGCGAGTAATTGTTTTACTGATCTGCTCATCTCTCGGGACAATGCTGACCTTGAAAGGGTTGGGTCGCCAGTTTGAGCCGTTGCTATGATCTGTCAGTGTGATCCTTGTAAGCTGTGTTGGCCACTCACGAATAGTCGAAAATGTCCACGGGCGCTTCTTTGCCCGTTGCGGCGTCAACGAAGGGCTCTACTCTAAAAGCCCAAACCAGCCGACATACGCTTAGGAAAGTGCCCTGCTCAGCAAGGTATTGTCCAGCACAACTTCGCCGGCCCCAGCCAAACGTCATGTATCCCTTCTCGCCCGGGAACGGCCGAGCATCGTCCGTGTTCAAGTATCTTCTAGGGTTAAAACGATCCGGTTCTGGGAAGTCGCGTTCGTTGTGGTGTATTGCCCAGACATTTCCTTGTGTCCAGCAGCCCTTTGGTATGAGATATCCGTTCCAGTAGTCGTCCTGCGTAGGAGCATGCGGCATCCCGCCGATAATGGCTACGGACCGCCAGCGCAGCACTTCCTTAACAAAGGCACGCATGTACGGGAGGTCGTCAGTGGCATCTGGGCTGCGATCCTTCCCCACAACTCGGTCGAGTTCTTCCCATGCTGCTGGAATCGTCTCAGGGAAGGCTCGCATTGCGAGCATGGCGGTGATGAGTGTCGAGGCAGATGTATCAGCTCCGGCGCCGATGAGGTTGGCTGCCAGCCCGGAGAGCTCGAGTGGATGGAGTTTATATTTTTCTGTCTCACGGAACAGAAGCTTTGAATAGTTGTCTTCTTTGCGTTCATTCGCTTCCTCGGCCAAGGCATAGAAAAAGTCAACGTCTGCATGCTTTGGCTTTGCCGCTGCGCCTAACCCGTGCTTCCAAGGCGCCATCCAGTTCGGAAACTTTGCGAGCCCTGTGTCAATGATCAGCCTTATGTCGAAGCTACTTCAAATCATGGGCACCAACATGGAAGGGTTTCCATCAGGCGAGGGAAGTCTTTTGCTATCACCGCCATCTCAGCAGCGTTGTGCATGAGAGCAATGACCTCAGTGATGAGCGGGTCGTCCACTTTCGAGATGCGCCGCCCGAAGGCGACAATCGAGACAACGCTGGTAGCCCAGCGTTCGAAATGCGCAACAAAATCATCGGGGCTGCTAAGGAGGTCGCATGTCATGACTTTGCTCTCATCATCTTGGAAGCCTCGATAGTTCTTCACCTGCTGGATACCTACACCAAGATGTGTGAGCTTTCGATGATCACGAAAACGCTCTCTTTGTGCTTTCGTGACGGTGTACATGTTGAGCATGTTCCACTGCCCGGCCCCAAGCTCGGCGAAAATGAGATTGTGGGGGCGAGAGCAGTAGATGCCGGCACGTTTGACTAAGATGTCATGAGCTGCCCATGCATCGTTTATCCACACTGTGGGCTTTCTGTGAGTAGTCAGCACTGCGTCTAGGGTCGAGGACTGGAAACTTACCTGCCAACCCAGAAAGTGATGACAGGAGAGTTGTATTGCTTGGATAGCTCCTCCATCAGATACCATGGCTTCACGTCAGGCAGACTGAACGTATTTCCCACCACTGGCCATGGCCATGGTCCAGGCGGCTGCACGGGAAAAATCAGTTTCACTCTTGACGATCCAAACAACGTCTGGGTATTGTACCATCTGCTTCCTCATCCATAGCATCCATAGATAATCGGCTGCCAGCGCCAGTGCCAGTATTGCGGCGCCGTATGCGCAGAAGGACACGATGTTGCCCATACTTGGCATGAGATCGTGCTCAAGACGACGAAAGGATCAGTGAGAGCTTCGCTGTCTGTGCGAGTGCATAAATTGGAGTCACATCAGACGAAGAGAATGTCAGCCTTCACCTCTGCGCCAGTCCCTCCCCGGCTGAGAGCGGCTTCATGAAGGCCCGCCATGCCACTACAATATGTCTTATACCAATGGCATCGTCCGCATCTGCTAGGTTACACTCATGCGTTGCGACTGCGATTCAGCCTTAAGAACCGAGACTCGAGAGCCTTTGTGCAAGCTAGATGCTCCATCGGTAAAGCTCCGGCGGAGGGATGCATCAGGATTGAACTGCATACAGAATCTCCGGCGCCGAATAGAATCGCGTCTAGAGAAGGGAAGACCAGGTGCTGTGCCGCAGACGCGCTTCGTACAATGATTGAGGAGACAAGGGACGGAGCGGCCCTGAGGCGTCCTGGCGGCAGGAGTGTCCGCTATTGGCTGCAAGAACGGGTCTAACAATCGGCCCGGGTGCGGCGCTCCTCCCGACGGCTCCTGCATCCGCCTTCCAACACCGCCAACCATGCACAATGCTCTCCATTCAAGGCCTCACTTCGGTACATCTCGGTGCAGCAGCCTCTTTGTGGCAGATTCTGTTACGATTTTTCTGCAGCACTGAGATAAATTGCACCAATAGACAGCGACGCACTTCAACTCTGTGCTGAAATTTCCTGGGGTTTCGCTGTCGTACCAGCTTCTTGAATCTTACAGATGATGATAAGATCGCATACAGCTAGTGCAATGTGCTCCTCAGTAGTTTTTGAACGCGGGTGCCGCGCTGACCCTCAGCTAGCCACCAGTGGCTCTGGTGATTTATCGACGATGACCAAACGGACGGCTGAACGAGCACTTGGCGTGATCTCTGAAGCGCGTCGTGCAAGAAGAAGATGTTGCCTTAGCGAGCGGACGTCCCGTAGACTTGTGCCCAAGCGATCCTTCGTCCATCTGGGCCTGGGCAGTCTCTATCTGCGAAGATGTCATTCGTACCTATCGCACGGTTCTCTGGACATACACGGCCCGTCCTGATTGCAAAGCTCAAGCCCTTTGTCGATACAGCAAAGGCACGGGAAAGAGCAAGGTCCAGATGGTGTCAACTTCGACCCAGAAGACTGGTCATTCGGATGAAGGCCATGTCTCGGTCGCTGCGTGTCGGCAGGTTGTACGGCCTTTCTGATGGACCAATCAAGGTTGTGTCTCGTATTCATGAGCAGATCCCAGGCAATCGGTTTTGAATTGTGGTCTTGAAGAGCAGCATGTTTTGTGTCCACTGGAGCAGACTTTGCATTGCTTCTCGGACCTTACCTTCTGGTCCTGCCGACTTGATTCCAAAAACACTGCGCAACTTCTCTCGCACTTGTTGCGTACACAACCATGGCAGGTTCCAATGGTCCCATGATTATTGCGGTACTGTGGACGTTGACAATTGTACCGCTTCTATTCATGCTTTTGCGCTTCTACTGCAAGTCACGATACTCGAAACCGTATGGTTACGATGATATCCTGCTTGCCTTGGCATGGGTAAGTATATCACACGAAGATGTTAGCCTTGTACTGAAGTTAGCCAGATACTCTCACTTCTGTACACGATATTCGCGCAGGTGTCTGTCGGCTACGGCATCGGAAAACATTTCAATGACATCAAAGACCAGGCGCAACTTGTGACTGGTATCAAGTACATGTACATCTCCGAGACTTTTGGTCTTTTCTCCGTACCAACGAGCAAATCATCGTTCTGTGTCACTCTACTCCGACTCACGATCATACCTTGGCAACGAAAGCTCCTCTGGTTCATCATGATTACTATCAACCTCGCATTTTGGGCAGGAGCCATCTTGACACTGGTGCAGTGCTCGCCAAAGGAGAAGCTCTGGAACTTCGCACTCGAGGGTAAATGTTGGGACAATCGCATTGTTATCTACTTCTGCATATTTGTCGGAGGTCTGTCAATTTTTGACAAACTCTTAAGGTTATGCTGATTCTCGTAGTCTACTCAACCTTGATGGACTTCTTACTTGCGCTGTGCCCATACATCATCATCCATAAGCTGCAGATGCGAAAGCGCGAGAAGATGAATATCATTGCTGTAAGTGCGCAAAACAGAAAGAGTCATGGTGCGCTCACTAACGACCCGGCAGGCGATGAGCTTAGGATGCTTGTGAGTGATCTTGTAATCCACATTCCTGACCTGATACCTGATGGCTTCTAGTGCGGGCATTGCATGTGCTGTCAAAACTGCTTATCTTCCGCTGATTGGCACCTGGGCCGACTTCACCTACAATATCGCCGATGTTCTTATATGGGCTATGGCCGAGTCCACGATAACAATCGTGGCTGCATCAATCCCATTCTTGCGCCCGATGATGGTATATATCTCGAGCAGAGGCAACAGCCGGGGGCCAAGCAACGGCTACACAGAGTCACACAAACTTGACGCTAGATTAGGGGGCAGTCGCTCACTAGGTACCAAGGCCAATATCCAGGCGCAGCCTGCGGCCAATGAGGCCGGCGCAGACGATGGTAGTGACAAGAGCATATTGCGGGAGACCAGAGACTGTGGCAAGATCACTAAGACACGCGAAGTGACAGTGGAATACAGTGAGAGTGGTGATGACTCGATCCACGAAGATCGGAGGAGGACGATAACTTGATAAATATCTTGCTTCGCAACTTGCGTCCTCCCGATTTGTATCTCACGATGTCTTGTCAAGTTCTGCTCAGTACAATTGCATGCCCATAAGAAGAGTTTCGTAACTTGTGCAATGACGGTAAATTTTTGAAGACGTCTTCCTGCTCGTGCAGTAGAGCCTTCAATCACATACCTACCTCGAACAAGATTGGACTATAAGCCTGCAGGATTTGCCAAGCCCCAATATGCACACTGCTGCAGGGATGTATTTCCATCGGCTAAGCGCACACGAAGATCACTACCGAAGTAAGGTAAGTGACCGGTGTGTTCATCTTCTCGTGCACGGAAACCAACTCCAGATCAGACAAGCTGTGCATTAAGGGCCGCAAGGTCCTGTAGTGGCACGGTCCTCGAAGGGCCCGACCCATCGTGTCCCGTCATTTCGTGTCGCAAGTCGGATCTGATGTGGGCTGATAAGCCGTTGGCTTCGACCACCAGGTCCATCCTGTCGTCTTTATGTCGGCGGAATATGCGCGGTACATGTTACATCGTGTATCGGCGAAATGCAAGCGGACATGCAGGTAACAAACTCCCGGGATCTTACCCAGGTTGCGGCACCAGCATACGACTCGTCTGAGTAGACTTCCCATACAATTGACCGAGTCCCACACTCTCTTGTCGACATACCAGTACCTAATCTTCACTGTCGAGATTTGTACACTCCAGCTATGGTGTCACTCAAGGAGACCTCGCTATGGGCGAACCGAAAATGCCTTCTCATGTGTGCCATCGTATCGATTGCCAATATGCAGTATGGTATCGATACTGCAGCTGTTGGAGGTCTTCAAGCGATGCCCGGTTTCCTCAAGGTTTTCGGCTTCGAGGACCCTACAAGTCCATTCGGCTATGGCATCGATGTAAGTCTATCACAATAACCAATGAGACATGGACTAATGAAAAGCTAGTCAACGGTTCAGCAATTGATGACCTCGTTAATGAGTCTCGGTAGCTTCGTCTCTGCTGTCACTGCAGGTTTGTTCGCTACGTACTTCGGTCGGAAGACCGGGCTCTGGTTCGCCTGTGTCCTCAATGCTATTGCAGTGGCTGTTCAGCTTGGTTCGGCATCTTCTAGTGGCCTCTATGTTGGACGTCTGATCCTTGGTCTTGCCAATGGATACCTGACTACATTCTCTACAGTCTACTGTACCGAGGCGGCCCCAGCTCATCTGCGAGGGTAAGGTGGACCTTTCTCCACCCAAAGACGCCGTACTGACCGAGTTCACAGTGTTCTTGTCGCCCTCTTCGCATATTACGTCAATTTTGGTTCCATCATCGGGTCACTGGTTGATAACTACACCAAGCACTATTTGGACAAGCGTAGCTACCGCATTCCACTTGCTTGTCTGTACATTGTGCCCACTCTTTTAACTATTGGCCTCTTCTTTGTTCCCGAAAGCCCTCGTAAGGCTCATTTTTCATCCAAAGCAAGGAAAATGCGCTGACATCTTGCAGGCTGGCTGCTCCATCGTGGTCAGAATGAAGAAGCCCGCGATGCACTCATGCGGTTGCGCCACGACCATGGTGACGAGCTCGAACTCGAGTGGTCTGAGATGCTCCGTGGTGTGGAAGAAGAGCAGCGAATTGCCAAGTCAACGCCCTTCATGGACATGTTCCGTGGCAACGACCTTCGACGAACCCTCCTGTCATACGGCATGATGGCATCACAGACCGCTTCGGGTGTTTGGTTCTTCATTGGCTACCAAACCTACTTCTTCAGCATTGCTGGCATCACCAACGCGTTCGAGTACTCCATCATGAACGCTTGCATTGGTTGGATTGGTGTCCATTGCGGTATCTACGCCATGAAGCGTTGGGTCGGTCGTCGTTCGCTAATCATCTTCGGCGCGCTCACCTGTGGCTTCTGTATGCTGGCTTGCGGTATCGCCTCAAGTGTCAGTCCGAACTCGATCTCCACTGGAAACGTGCTGGTAGCCTTCACAGCTCTTTTCATGTTCTTCTACGACGCTTGCGTTGGTGTTGCAGCATATCCATTGGCCAATGAGCTCGTGAGCTCTCGTCTGCGTGCCTGGACAGTCGGCAGTGGCAATGCTTTGGGTTACTTCCTTGCTTGGTTGACCGGATTTTGTTCGCCTTATTTCATCAATCCACAAGATCTGAATTGGGTAAGTGGAGTGCCAACGTGATGGTAAATGTGTGCTGACAGCGAAAAAGGGTCCCCAGTACACCTACATCTGGGCAGGATCGAATTTCCTCTGTGTCATCTGGTTCTACCTTTTCGTGCCAGAAACCAAGGGTCGCAGTCTTGAGGAGCTTGATGAAATCTTCGAGGCCAAGATTCCTGCACGAAAGTTCACAAGCTACAAGTGCCAAATTGTGGAGGATGCAAGGCAAGACGTCTTCGCGAACCGTGAGGCACAGCAAACCAAGGACGAGGCTTGAGCGATGCGGGTGCACTTCCACATTAGGCAGGCGCAATATACTTCATGCACAACGCATGCTGTCCGTGTCAGAATGCCATCTTAGGAAAAGTCGATGAAATTGCGCTCGCAAATTTACAGACTGACTACGCTTGTGTTGCTGCTCTTTGCCTTTGAGTTCGGACTTTGTTTCCCGAACTCATCCATGTGCATCAATTCCACCTCGTCGTTGTTGTCCGCATGCCTAATCTCAAACGTCTTTGTGTATGTGATCTCATTGACTCCCCTTCCACTCATTTGACCCACCTTGCTTCCAGCAGTGTTGCCCAGTCCTCGACTGCCGTTGCCATATCCATATTTTGCATGATAGGCCTCGCTGGAGCCTTTGGTGGTACCCATGATGCTGGGGAAGGTACGGACGAGGAGAACACGGATCGTTGGGAGGCAAGCGCAAATGATACCAACGTTGATCTCGATGTTGGACCAATTGACGACTTCGGCCTGGTCCCATGTGGGGTTTGCGGAGGCAGCAAATCCGACGAGCGATTGAAGGCGCAAACAAGATACGACTGTGACACTGGATGAGATTAGCGACTATCTGTGCACACATAAGGTTGTGACTTACAAGGTGCCCACAAGAAACATGACAGCCACGCTTATCTTCTTGCGCCACGATAGCTGTAATCTGGAGACCTCGTAAAGAGGAAGCACCAACATCCACACATCAAGTACGATACTGATAATAGCGTTACTCCATGCCAATGCGTTCACGTTGATGCAATGTCCGTCGTTGTGCTCCTTGTCCCAGTTGTCCCAGTAGTGACTGATTGGTCGACATTGAAAGATGGCGACGATCACGAATGCGAGGCCATAGAGTATAGTGAAGGCAATGGTGCCTTTGAGCAGGTTCCGGATGATTGTCTTTGGGAAAATCCGCAGGAAAAAGAAGAGAAGCGTCAACTTCAACAGAGTCAGGTGGAAGAAGTAGAGAATTTCGGCAACGTACAGCCAGCGTACGAAGGTGGTTATCCGGTCGAACGGGACAGTCCAGACATCCTGTCCGAGTCCGTTAGGTATAAGTGCACGATCGATTAGGACTACGCTGGGTACACCAGCGAAAAGGGCCAAGATGATGATGTAGTCGTCCCAACCAAGCTCAGCCATGGAGTAGACCGCTTTGTAGATAATTCTTGTCAGTGCACATGAGACACTGACAACGGAGAGGACAATATTGGCAATCCTGGAGGTTTCGCTCTTGTTTCGTGCTGGCGCATGGCAGGTGGTTGCAGTGACATTCTTCGTAACTGATGGAGCGTTAGCAGACGGGTATAGAAATACAACGCATCGAGCACCTACCCAAAGCTTCTTTGAGTGTGCAGACAGAGAGCAGGCAGGTCTGCACATTGGTCTGTAACGGCATGTTTGTGCAGATGCATGTGGCATTTGTAGTTCCGCATGACGATTCTTGGATCGCAGCTTTCAAGCATTTTTGCTGTTCATGTTAGTGGGTACACATGTGCCATGCGATTGGCACCTACTGCGCATGGCGAAAGCTGGGCAACGGCCGTGGCTATTCCAGATGACTGGGCAAATCCAAGGGAAATCCATGCCAGAAATGGAAGCAACAGCTGCAAAGACCTCATGATTGCATGTGATCACATACACACATCCAAGGCTCCCAGAAGATTGGGCATTAAGGCAAGAAAGACGAAAGGGACGAGAGGAACGAACGTCGTGACGGAATGGGCCCACACTGGAGTAAGTATATCCGTCGAATCTCTTCCTGAGCGTTAGGCGTCAGAGATGTCAAGCACGGAACCAGTGACGGGAAGTTGGGGCCGCCACTCTCATATGAAACTTAGGGTCTCGACCTACATTAGAGTTACGCGACCCGGAACCGAGAATGAAGCATCGGGAGGCGTCAGCCAGCTGGGACCTGAGTGTGATAAGTGGAGAAAAACTAGGGGCAGTGTTCCGCTCTTTGGGATGATGCTGTAAAGCGTACCGGTCTCTGTCGTTCACTGCAAAGATGATTTCATTCTTGCGCCTTCCGCGTCTTGAAAGTAGTAGTCGCATGGTAATGGTCCGCAGTTCTTCCTGCCACAGTCATCGCGGTATCTACCACCGTGCCACGGTAGTGAAAATTTCCAATCCTCAGATTGGAACTATGCAAGGCGGGATGGCGTGCAGAGATGGCTTCCCACTAATGACGGGGATCCCTCCTTTTGGAAAATGGAAAATTCCATCGTAAGCAGGACGGGCGTTGCCTGGTCCGCAAGGTGCAGGGACGGGCTGCAGAACGTGGCGAATGCGCTTCATCTCGGCCGCGTGAGCGCCTTCCTTCGCGCATAGGGGCACAATTTAGCTCCTTCAATTCGTGAAGGCATTGAGCTAGAAGTGTCCTTTCGTGTCGCCATTTGCTCGCCGGCTGGGCGTCGATTTCCCCATGGGCCTGCGGGGGATCTGAGGATGCTGGCGCGATTTTCGTGTTGCGCCCACGAGAATTCGGCACGTGCTTGACCGACGGGGCGCATCAAAGAAAGTTCTTCCCTTCCAACGTCGACCGTGCGACCCATGCCGATGGCGCATCAGATCGCCACGGACGTCCACGTGGAATGTTGCCTTATGAAGACCAAAATCCCCAAGTTTCCGTACCAACACTTTGTCGATCTTGGTTCACAGAGGCAACAACGTTACAGCAGTTGCTTGCAAGCCCACAAGCCAGTGGCGCTGTCTGACTCGCATTGACTCGCGTAGTGGACAACGATTGAACAGATCGCCTGTTCCCCGCTGTCATTCGCAGGATCCTCCAAGCATTCTGACTTTTTGCTGATGTTGAGAAGTGCCACACCTGGAACGGATCGCACAATCTCAAAACCATGAAACATCTCGGCCTTATCTTCCCGATAAATTGCAGACTGGGCATTACAAGTCGGAGAGATCCTCCAGAAGTGATTGCGCTCCTTTTGCCGGCCTCTTCTTCAAGCGGCCAACCGCTTGTTGAGAGCTGGTAACATCCACTGACACGTTTCAGTCCTTCCTGTACGGACGCTGGTGTAAAAATCGATCCAGGGCCGTCGCAAGCCAGACTCGTGGTCTGTCATTGTACGGACATCGTTTGTACGATAAACGCCGCATCATTTGAGAGAGCTAGGAACTCTGTTCCGTCGACCATCCTTCAAAGAAAACTGAATTGAATTCATGAACCCATCGACGTATTGAAACTGGGGTCAAAACATATGCCCGACAGCGTGACAGCCCTATCAACTTTACTCGAAACATGTCCCAGCCAGTTGGAAGCGGAGCTTGCCCGCAATCCAAGATGCATGCTAGGTGCATGCTTGCCTCAACTTCTGGCTTATCAAATACCAAGATTCAAGGTGTGGTTCCTACATACAAAATTCGTAGTCGTGTATGTTCGTAGCCAGTAATGCGAACTTTGCATGAAGGCCTTGCACATAATGACCCCTGCGAACGACCCGTCGCATTGACAAAGCGCCGGCACATGCTAACGCCAAGACACACAGCCGGGCCGGACTGAAAGTGTCAAAGAAGGCTTGGTTGAACAACGACTGTATGCCGTCGATCACGGCCGTTAGGGATGTACCCTGGGGGCGCTGCCCCAACTTCTCGGGATCTTCACTTGCTTTTTGTGATGATCTTCAGCACAGAGATCCGGCAGATCGTGCAGCGCAGATCGCTACAGCATATCCCATGCGCAGAGACCCCTTAGATCCTTGTCTCGATTCGGCTGAGCAGACATAGTGCATACTTTCCATAAACCTAGTCTTCTTTTGGGTCCCTCGAGCATAGGACTCGAGCCGGCAGTCACGGCCAAGCTAGAGTAGAAAGACGTCGATGTCACCGCGGTCGCTTGCCAGCTTGGGCAGTGAGAAGGTGCTTGGACTCGGACGGCTGAACCGGACCGATGGAACGGTTGCGCTATCAGATGCATACCTGTAAGTATGGTATGGCTGGGTGTGGGACGATAGGATGTCATCTTCGATACGACTTGACCTAGTGATATCGTCATTAGAAAGCAACGTCCTAACTATCTTCAGGGGAAAAAAGTTTGCGATCGTAGTTTGTGAAGTATCCAGACCCTCGGGTGTCTGTTACTGAAGCAACCTCAGACTTACCAGTAGTGACCAACATCATGCTGATCTTCTGCCATCTTTGAACATGCTTTTGGCCTGTGCTTCCCGCTTACTGGCTAAGGCTTCTCTGCAACAAGCGAGGCTACCCTCCATTACTGGTAAGTGCTCTGTCTCGAACATCCTTGCGATGTTCCAGGCTGCTTTGCGATAGCTTTACTGCGTCCAAAGTTTCTCTGCCTCGTCTTCATAAGTTCGTCTCGGCCGACATTTCCTCCTGCGCGAGTTTACGTGCCGATCTGTGGATGTCTTGAGCCTCTCCGAGTATCTACACATATCCGAACATCTGCATGCCTTTTCTGGTCTTCAAACAAAGTTGGAGATGTCGCCAACACAAGCAAGGGAGCCACGATATCGCAGGAAACGGCGAGTCCAGTAAACAAGTGACCGATTATAGACAGCGCGTCACTATTCAAGGCTAGTTCAGTAAAGCCGCGACCAGGTCGAAGCCGATGCTCAGTTGAGTATCGCGTGATGAACAGATTTTCTTTGGATCTTAGACACCAATGGGATCACCAGGTTCAAGTCTGGCAGCACTCGCCGCTCTCTTTACGACCACCGCTGCACCGACCAATCCAGCCAGCAACTCACCGTGCGCACTGGGTGATGGCACCGCCAATGTCGCCCGCTTCGAAAACAATCTCGGGAAAGCTAAGCTCGAGCTCGTTGACGAGTCTTCGCACTTCATTATCAGCAAGCTCGTGGTCTTGCCTATCGAGCATCTGAACGACCTGGCTGTTCCCTGGAGCGTCGGCCACGAGGTAAGGCACATCGAAAACGCACAGAAGATTGCGGCTACTTTCATGGAGCTGACCGAAAGATTGATCATGGCCGGTCGTGACCCGCAAAACACTGGTTTTGGATAGCGTGGGCAGGTGAATTGTCCGAGCACTGTAGAACCCTGTAGCAAAGTCACCTGTCCGGCTTGAACTTTCGCACATCTCTTTGTCAGAACTTTTGACCACAAAAGGATGTGTCGTTTAGGCTATTTGGTGAGGATACGTCACAGCGAAGCTGAAGGGTCAGAGAGAGTAAGTGTGGGAAGGTCGGCGTGATCCAGGCACATGGCTTACTTAGCAGGGAAATTCCTCGTATCCAGTACAAGAAACAAACATACAGTCTTGACTGACATTCGAGAAATTTAGCTCAGCCATGCAGTGCAGGTGGAACAGCTCTTTTGCTATTGGTACTTACGATGCGTACGTGAGGGTCGCAGGGCCGTTCTACCTGGCGTTTAGAAATTTACTTTTTCTTAGAGACCTTTAATAGCTTCACAAAGACATGATCTCGACGACCATTTGTACTGTTCGAGGTCTTCCCAGGCCGCACCTATTTGACCGAAGACGCTAAGTCAAAATAGACTAGTTATCAGCGCCTCGCAACAAACATCACAGGACTTCCTGTGTATAGGCACTAGAAGCTATCGCAACCCTACGTTGTCCCTGCTTAAACTGAGCTGCAATTCTCAGATATCGCTCTGGCAATCTGGTCGATGACGGGAAGAACGTGTGCACCATGGCGGCTGCAGCCTTGCAATCCCCGCACCCGAAGTCCGACTGGCCCTGACCAATGATGGCTTGAGGAAGTCAGACCTGCACGACAATGGGATGTCTGACACGAAATCTGATAAAAGGAATGGTCTCCCAATTTGCGTAGTCTCTTCCTTCTGTTATTGTCTGCATTTATATTTCTTCACTTTGTTTGTGTACTCAAAATGACGTCCCAAGGCCGCACTTTCTTCCAACGCTTCCCGCCAGCAGAATGCCTTGCATTACTCATTGCAACACTTGAACTCGTTCCTTTCGGTATCGCAGGCCTTAGCAACCCGGTAGCCTTCGCGGATGGCTTCGGTCTGCCTCTCCAGACGAACTTCAGCGCATCAGCAAGCTCCACGAAGCGAAGCGCGGACGGATTGTTCGCTGAGTCGTCAACCGAATCCGCATCAGCATCCGTCAGCTCGTCTGAGGAAGATCAAAAGACAAAGAAGGCATTGGTAGCTGCAATCGCGGCACGCAATGTACAGAACGGCATTTTGCTGTTTACATTCGGCCTAGTATTGAGGGATCGAAGAAGTCTAGGTGTGGCCGTTGCGGCAGGTTTGATCACCACACTCGCCGATGCAGTCATTGTCAATGCATACGGCGCGAAAGACAAGATCTCGGGCCACTACGTTGGCATATTCAACAGCCTAGCGATCGGTGGAAGCTTGCTCTATTGGGGGCGCCACGACCCGCTATGGTGATCACTGCGTGGAAGAAGACATTAGTTGGAAGAGAGGCAGTACAGTTGATACTCAGCTACCAGAGTGGCTATATCGTCATGTAGCGGGATATTGGTTGTAGGCCGTCATGGCGGACGTAGGGAAGAGTCGACAAGTACTCGGAAGGAGATAGTCGGTACAGCCTCAATATCAGCTATATTTGAAACTCTGTCGACCATGAGCGACTTCGAAATATCGATCATCATATAATTTCAAGTTCGGCAGCCTAGGTTTGCAGCTGTATCGACTTAGATTCACGCAATCTGACCAGTTATCACATGAGAATTGTTCTATCGACCTACATGTGGCCACTACCTCTCCAGAACTGGAAGAGCATCGAAATGGCCCGTGATCTAACAGCTCTCCGTCCTATGCTAGTGATACTCCCATCCTATACAGGGGTGATTCAGCAGCAAAATGGCCCTAGAATTATCCCCTGCGCTGAAACCTAGCATGGCTTTGTATGCGAGTATTCTGTAAGCCCGAAAAAGTTTACTTGAATGTTACTCCATTCTCAATGCTCAGCTGCAGCAGTACAACAGAGGTCTTGTCAAATGTAGTCTTGGGCAAGACATGTCGGTATCAAATTTCCCCAGGTACATGTTATTTGTTTGCCTGACCTCGGTGACGTTGTATGATCGACTTAGCAGGATATCGCACGATGACCGGGCCGGAGCAGGCGTAGTACTTTGAAGTTAATGGTTGTGTTGGGTATCAGCGCAGGTATGATACGGCTATGGCCTATCCAATCAGAACTAAGTCAGAATGCCGACTTGGTGCGTGTTCCAGCCGTATTCCGGACTGTGTGACGTGGAATGCTACCCATGCTTTTGATTTTTTTTGCTCTCGGGCGTGCTTTTGTTGTCTTTCGAACCGCACAATCAAAAAGGGGCTACATATCACGTGGCGGAATGTCAGGACGGAAAAGACCTAGTTGGTATGCATTTTGGTTGCATGTTTGCGTTATGTCACGAGCGACTGCCTGATTCGACTTGTCTATAGTAGGGATCTGTTTGCTACCATATGAGGGAGACCGATTGTTGGCGGATAATTGAGGAGCAGAACTATGGGAGGCACTCGATGATATCATTTCTGGAGATGTCGTTTGAAACCACGTCTCCGAAGACTGCAATGCTGTCTGAATACTGTACGGGTTGGACAGCAGGTCATTCGAATCCCTACTTCTCAACATCAGATAACCCCTGAATCCAATGACAGCTCGAGATATTCTTCATTCTCATTATTCAAGTGACATAACATCCCGTCACGCCTTCCGTGAGTATTATACACGTGAAGCAAACAGACGTGGACGAGGGCAGGCCGATTCCAGGAGGCATTTAATCCTCTCGTGTAGGTGAGATGTAACTTCGGACGGCTCAATAAAGACTACAACTTCGCGAAGTTTATGCAGACAGTAGTTGATCCTGAGTTTTTCGGCCTTCTAACACTATCCATCGCGAGCGCATTGCTCATCATCGATCAGTCATCTCTCAGCCTGGTGTCTTAGAAGCCGGGGACGTACGAGACGGCTTTAAGCATGTACAAATACCGTCACCATGATTATATCAAGAAAGTAGGAAGCTGCACTGATGAAGAAGCGAATGGAATCGAATTCCTAATTTACAAAGCACTCCAACTGCAACCAGCGCTATCAAAGAGTGTAACCTACTGCCGTCCAAACAAATCGCACAAAAGTATCAGCTCAGTGCTAACCCCCAAACCCGTAACCAATGATTGGAACCAAGAGCTAAGTGAACGAAGATCTTCATCAACGTCGAAAGCTCAGACGGCTTTCTAAGCGCCACGAACGGTGGAAGTGACGAAGCCGGTGGGTGCGGGACCACTGGGCTTGCCAGTGGGAGGAGCTCCAGTGGGGCGAGCAGAGTTGTCGTGCTGGCTGTGGTGGCCGTGGTGGCCGTGGTGACCAGAAGGTTTGGCAGCACCACTGGGGAAGGCAGAAGGCAGGCCTCCAGTCGGGAATGGAACCTCACCACTCTGCTGAGCGCGTTGAGCGCCAACAATACTGGCGTCTGAGGGCTTAGGTCCACCCGAGGGCTTAGGTCCACCTGAGTGGAAGCCGCCAGTAGGATGGGCGAAACCACTGTGGTCTCCTCCGTGACCTCCATGGCCACCAAAACCACCAGTTGGGCGAGCGGCGCCGCTAGGAATGCCAGTAGGGAAACCGGAGGGAGCAGGCCCCGAAAAAGACTGAGCAAAGCTCAAGCCGGCAACCGCGAGGGCGAAAGTGAGCTGAGAGAAAGCAACCATTTTGACTTCTTGTTGTTGGAAAGACAGAGGATGTATAGAAGCTGTTCGTAGAGTTGACTTTTGTACGAATACACGCCTTGATATTTGAAGTGACTGAAAAGCACACAGTGCTGTGGAGGCGAAGTGAAGAGCTGAAGGAATGAACTGGTGAAGTGAAGGTTGTTGGATGATAAGTTGAGCTGTACCTCCTAGACTATTTATGCCAACCTCACGCTCTACAATTGCACCACTCGACAGTGCCCTGGCGGATGACATGACGCGGCAAACGGATATTCACCGCTAAACAGAGGCTGTAAGCCGCGCAGCTGCATGCGAAGATACCAGGGCCTGTCATTTATCTGGCACCTGTTGACGGGTGCATTAACAGTGCGTTTTCGCGAACCAGTGCCTCGCGCGATTCCAGAACCCATACAACCTGTCGACACGCGGTTGGAATTGGTTAGTGTTGTTTCATGTTTCACTGTGTCGACATCGATGTTCTGAAACCGGTAATACCCGTAGCTTACGCGTTGTGTTGTGATGTCTCCAACGCTGCCAAACTACAGTCCACACCAACAACATGGAGGGAACCAGGCCAAGTGAAACTATGGTCCCAGGAGCTTGATCTCTTCTGCATAGATGCATGGAGAGAGCTTGTGGCTTGATGACGGAATGTGGCGCAAGACTTGCCAAAATTGAGTTGGTTAACTCCACTCGTCGAAAGAGCCGCAGTGGTGAACGTTTCGCCCAGTCAAAGAAAGCTTGGTACAGGAGGCATATGCTTGTCGCAGCTTGACCTAAAGCTTGCTCATGTTATTCTATTCTCTGCTCGCTGGTCCATCTAGATCTCTTCGCGAATAAGATAGAACCTCGCGGATTCGTTCTCGGTTCCCTTCAACAGAACGACTACTGAAAGACATCGACATTAACTGCGTGTCTGAGACCGCAAACTTCTAGGATGTTAGTGGGTAGCGATTCCGCTAGACTCTAAACGCGATATTAGCGGAGCATGTTTGCGCGGCAACGTGCAGGCATCGGAAAAAGGCATGCAACAATCCTGCCATAGATTGCGGGCTGAGATTTCGTCAGGGTCAGTTGTGCAAATGACCATGACTTCGTAGGAGGTGCAGCCAGTTGATGCGATGTTGCGTAACGTTCGCGGGGGATGCCGCACTCAGTCTCCACACAAGCCGTGAACGCGCGGCACAAAAGCACCAACAACCTCCAAATGCACAAGCTGCTCGCAACGACCTACCCAGGGGCAAATCCGCCCGGCTCTGAGATTGGAAAATAATCTCGTTTAGATGAACAGAGCTTGAAAAAGCAAACACGCCGGCAGAGCAAGTTCAGATGCGTCTGTTGAAGCGATGTCGGCATTGCTTCCATGGCGTAGGCGACTGGGTTCAAGGCACCAGCTGTACGCTACTGCCAAACTTATGAGTTCCACGCAGAACCGCAGCTACACTTGCCAATACGCTCAGTCAGAGCCAACGAACAACTTGGTGCTACGCGCTCAGAACGAAGAGTCCTATGGTCCCGTGGCTGCGTCGTCGCCAGCTCCCGGGGGAGATAATCTTTTTGTATGTTGGTCACCTGGATCGTTTCAGCCGCGCAAATCATCGTGAATCGTTTCTGCTTTTGACAGTGTCGGGCAGGGTTTGTATGTTTCGCCATCTCGGTGACAGATGACGTCTAGACGGTGCCGGACAGTTGTTGAAACGCATGTGCATTTTGTCTATCCTTGTGTCGTTAAATCGTATCCACTGTCGTCTGCACACGCCATAATCTTCATATCTTCGTTGCGAAAGGCGCAAACTCTCACCTGCAAGACGCTTACAACTTGCCTCTCCTTGCCTCGACAGCCTCGCGAAGCTTCTTGATTACGTCGCCTGGATCGGCAGCTCCAAACACGGCGCTTCCAGCAACGATTACGTTGGCGCCTGCGTCGGCGGCTTGGTCGATTGTCTTCCCAGATAAACCGCCGTCGACCTCGATGTGGAGTTCGGGGTACTTCTGACGAAGTGCGGTAACCTTAGGAAGCTCGGAGGCCATGAAAGACTGACCGCCAAAACCAGGCTCAACTGTCATGATAAGAACCATCTGGCAGAATGTTAGCCTTGAGAAGTCTCGAAGAGGCTCTAAACGGGCGTCAATTGATAAACATGGATCCTGCAGCAGCGCGAGAAGGGCGAATACGCATGGGTGGCTGTACAGTAGCGACTCAGAGCAAACACCAATGAGCAACACGGCAAACGCGTGACCTGTGGCGGTGTGCTTGACAAATGAAGGAATGTCAAAAGCCACTGGGCCTGGAGTTCGCATGCGTAAGCGCCGCCGCAGCGAGCCGCCCACAGCGCCGCCCTACAGCGCCGCCTTGTCGACCAGTCCAATACAGACCTTCTGATTGCTCGATTGGGATGCTTCATGCTTCTCGCCATCCTTAGGCAGCATACGTCGGGATTTGGGAAGTGCTTACATCGGGTACTTCATCCTTGTTCGAGTTCTCGAGAATGTCCCACAGCACGTCCACTTTTGTGCTCGGCTTTATAGCAATACCGGCTTGCATGCCTTCGCTGTGAATGTACTTGATCAACTCTTTAGGCGATGTCTTCCTATCCGAGGTTGCAGAGGGCTCTTCGGCGGCAGTAGATGAGATAGCCGCTTCATAATGGAAGCAGTACAGATCGCAGCCAGCCTGCTTGAACTCGCGAACCCACTTTTTGGGCTCTGCAATCATCATGTGGCAATCGAAGGTTCCCTTGCCGTGTGCGGTGGTGGGGCGGTCGACGTGCGAGCGAATCTTGGTGACGACTGGGGCACCAAAGGTCATGTTGGGCACAAAGTGACCGTCCATGATATCGACCTGAGCGCATCAGTCATGTCACGTGTACAAGCTTGCTGGTGGTGTGCATACATGGAGCCAGTCAGCCCCCTGGGAGATGGTGTCTGAGCATGCTTTGCCCAGCGCTCCGAAGTCTGCCGACAGAATTGACGGCGCGATGATTGCGGGGGGAGACATAATGGGGGAGTGTGTCGCGGATACAAAGTTGCACGAAGCGGTGAAGATCTAGGGCGCCAATGAATGTGCTGGAGTGTGCAGTGGAAATTGCTGATGTGATCCAAAGTCACGATGATCGCTTGGTGTTGACAGCTCTTGCCTGTGACGATGCCAAGCCGCGTGGGGCATTGGTGGGGTCAAAGAAGGCGTCTCGCTCACCTTCTGATTATGCGTACTCCTCCCTGCATGCTCATTCATCCACCAACTGTTTCGATTCACGCTGACCGTGACAATAAAACTGCCTCATACGGCGATATGAACCGGCACGATCTGAGCAAGGTGCTCTGAACATGATCTCCACCCCGAAGATGCGCTTGAAGCTATCATCGCGCACAACACGAGATGCTTCGGCAGCGGACCGCCATTGCCTTAGCCAAAGCCTCTAAATATCGAAACGACACGTGCTGAGCAGATCCAGGATTCTTCTACTGGTTTCATTTCGAACGATGCGCTATTGGATGCGTATGCTGTAGAACGTGGTTGACGCGCGCCATTGGCTGCACAGGCAATACGCGAGCGCTACTAATATGGCAGCCGGGCGCTTACACGGTGAACACCCAACCATCCCGCACAGTGCATCGCGCACGACGCCCATTTTTGCATAGCCTCACCCAGCCATGACTTCGGTTCGACCAACCACTGTGCCGCAAAGGCGGTCTCAATGTCGTGGCCAACCTTGAGCCGCTGCACACTCCCCACTTAGTCCTAATCAGGCTCTTCTGCCACTGTACGAAGAGTTGGCAGTGCAGTCTCGGGAGCCACGGTAGCACTGGGTCACGTCGGTTCGCAGCGAGGCGTCTACGCTTGATATAACCTCCTCGCTTTGGCGCTCACGCGAACTTTGCTGATTTTGCCATTCATTTCGTCTCTTCGAGTCTTTCTCATTTCAAGTCTTCGTTGATCGAAGCATTTCCGTTAATCGTGTGATTGCAATTTTCGCTGTTGACCAGCATAGTCCAGGGTTATTGCCCAATCTAATACAACCTCCACTCAATCATCTTCTTTGGAGACTTTGAGCGCTTCGCCATTCTCGGATCAAACCCATCTAATACATCACAACCAGTATCAACATGGTTCAGACATTGGCACCTTCAGTATACCAGGCCGGTACCCGCGGTTCTCTCGACGAGTATTACTTCACGGCCGACACTGCCATGTCTCCCCGCAGCGAAGATGACTTCCCTACACCAAGAGCTCGTCTATTCGACCTCACACCACAACCGTCACCTCGATTTCCCTTCGCGCCTAATTCGAGCTCCTACCCCACAGTCAACCGAGTGAGCCGCGCCGATAGCGACTTTGATTCTCTGTATGATGTCACGGACGATGAAGCTGAAGTTCCTCTTCACGCCTCCGCCTCGGTCAAAAAGACAGGCCCAACCCGTCGGGCACGATACCCATCCCTCATCATCCCATCGCCAACCGCATGGCCCACCATCGAAAAACTGAAGAGCGCGACTTCAGCAGTGCCGATGACACCTTCCGCTCTTCTCACACCATCGCGTTACGTGCTCGATATGATCAACTCGCACAATCTTCGCGT
Source organism: Didymella segeticola (assembly GCA_004522025.1). Taxonomy (NCBI): domain Eukaryota; kingdom Fungi; phylum Ascomycota; class Dothideomycetes; order Pleosporales; family Didymellaceae; genus Didymella; species Didymella segeticola. The sequence continues at coordinate 152,489 of SDAV01000003.1, read as the reverse complement.
TCCGGAGCACTCGGCCGCGCCCTCTTTGGATGGGAGTTTGACGTCAGAGGAGCTGGACAAGCTGAGCTGTCCGGCTACACCTGATATGCGCTCGAGGCGTGACTCGTTCTCGACAGAGGGCTCTTGGGTACCACCAGTGCAGCTTGACTTCCAGGCTATGCATACTTTGCAGCACCTTGGAGAGTCTGCGGTGGAAGATGAAGATGAGCAAGAGACACCGCCCGCGGAGACAAGAGGAGAGATGGAGATGCAGCAGATTTCACGCCCGTCTCTAGGCTTGGCAATTCCTTCAATCCAGTACCAGAACGAATCGGATGATGACACTCCAATTTCCGTGATCTCGGTACCGTCACCCGGAGGGTTTTTCTCTTCACTGCAGTCCGGCGCTCGCGCCGCTTGGAGCATTTCCGCACGTCAGGAGTCGATTCCAAACACTTCAACTGCCGAGAAGTTCTACAACCTCCCCTGGGAGAACGACGAGGCCGAGCCAATGCCAGCGCTCCCTGAGCGTCCTTTGACTCTTAGTGGCGAGACCCTTGACGGATTGGATGAGGCGCTGTCCACCGTTCGTCCTGCAATCTTCAGCCCAGTGGAGGAGAATGTCGAAGTGAAAGAGATCAACCCCAGCAAGACTGTCTTCCAGTACAACGAAAACTACCATGCCGAACTGCAGAAGATCTCATCAATCAATCTTGAGATGACCGGCCGTTGGCTCGAGGAGCAGGATGAACTCGCAGCTGCCCTCCGCAGCATGAGCGACATGGGCTCTCCAAGTCTTTCCAGCGGCACTCACAGCCGTGACAACTCAATTGACAAGCCGATCGTGAAGAAAACTGTCACCTTCGCGGAGGACGCTGCCCAGAGCGAAGACAATGACGAAGAGTCAAAGAAGATCCAGACCTACGTACAGGGTCTTGAGTACATCCAGTCCAGGTGCGAGAAGATGGATACTTTCATTCACCGCCAAACTCGCGCCGAGGCGATGCATCTCCAGCGCCGCTGCAACCCTGCTGCCCACCGTAACCAGCTGCTGGGCAAGTACGAACTCAACGAGCCAGAGCGCCCAGCGCCTGCTCGCCCTGTCTCCGAGTTCTACGTCAACGACCCCACCGCCCTCAAGGAGAGGATCGCTCGTGCTCAGACCGAGCGCCAGGCGCTTGACCAAATGTTGCCCGGCCAATGGGTCATGCAAGCGCAGAAGCAACTCAACGGCGGAAAGCTGCTCAGTAAGCCCGCTAGGCGGTGCATTACCCGAGCGACTTCCCCCCGCATCCTCGACGTCGGTGGCATTGCTATCAACGACTGGGCATGGAACGCTGCCTACGACTACCCTTACGCTTCTGTGGTCACTGTTAACACTGCCGGTAACAACTTGTCCACCGACATTGTCGGCCCCAAAAACCACAAGTATACCAGCGTACCTAACCTCTGGACGCTGCCCTTTCCCAACGCGCACTTTGACGTTATCTCCGCTCGCACCCTCTACGAGCTCCTCAAGACCAACAAGCCCGCAGGTCGCTCGTCTGACGAGTACGACCTGTGCCTCAAGGAGCTGCACCGCTGCCTCAAGCCCGGTGGCATCCTGGAGTTTTCTCTGCTTGATGCAGAGCTGATACACGCCGGCCGCAATGCGCAGGCCATCGGTGTCGAGTTCGCTTTCAACCTCAAGACCCGCGGCTACGACTCCCAGGCTAGCAAGACGTTCTTGCCGCGCGTCACCAAGGCAGGCTTTCGTGACGTGCAACGCGCGTGGATGGTGTTGCCAATGGGTCAGACAGCGTCGAATTGGAAGGAGGAGCTCAACGTTGGCGCGAAGAGCGGCGCGCAGGAGAAACACATCTGTGAGAATGGTGAGGTGGAGGTCCAAGACGTACCTGAGTTTGGCTCGACGAGCGATGCCGCGATGTTGACAGGCATGGTTGGCTCGTGGGCGTGGGAGAGGTGGATGTTGAGGTTGCAGATGGAGATGGGTAAGGAAGAGGAGAGACTGCTGGAAGGTGTTGTACAGATGCTTGAAGAGGGTGTGAAGCAGGGATCTGGTTGGAAGTCGCTGACTGGTTGGGCCAGGAAGTAATTGTAGATTGATGATTGGGTCATGCTTGAGGTGGTGTTATGGTTTGGGATAAGGACAGGACATGACGGGATTGATACCACGCAGCGAGTCTCTTTTGTTGTATATAAACATATGTGTCGATCACATCGAACCAACTTCATCCACTCCTTCATAAGGCCCGACCAGACCAGATCAGTTGTGACTTGATACAATCGATGCCGAAATGTCAGAAAAAAGTCAAAATGGTCAAGACCAGTTCACGTGATCGACCATCGGCAAATCTGCGGCGATCTGGACCCCACACGGCAGCTCCGAGATCAGTGCATCATCTTTGGCGCCGCGATTCAACACCACGAATCGCAACTGCAATAATACGCGCCGACACAGCTCTACCTCATCGCAGCCTTTGGCAACTCGCGCCAAGCACATTCAACTCTCACGATGCTTTTTTTCAGGTACACACGCTTCCAACTGCTCGAGCGACCTTACTGCACTGCCATCTCGGCACCATAAACGGCTCTCACACTGAGCTTACACTGTGAAGAGTATGCTGACCCAGACATAGTTTCTTCAAGACGCTCGTCGAGCACGAAATCACCGTAGAGCTCAAGAACGAGGTCCAGATCCGGGGGACGTTGAAGAGCGTCGACCAGTACCTGAACATCAAACTCGATAACGCAGAGGCGGTGGATGAGGTCAGGTGGCCGCACTTGGTACGTCAAATCTCTTGCGCAAGTGGAAAGCGAGTACATGAGGGTCTAGTTCCGGTAGAGTGGGCGCGGAGGGCGCGTGACGCAGGGAAAGGACTGCGAGTGCGCAAAGAGGACCTGCGTCGACGGCTGACCGGGAAATCGCCTTTCGACAAGAGGAGGAACGCCACGATATGGAATCGTTCTCTGGCAAATTGGTTTTACATACAGCTTAGTTCAAAGCTGACAGCTGCAGTGCTCTACAAAGGATATGTTCATCCGTGGCTCGGTCGTTCGATACGTACACTTGCCCTCGGGCGCCGTCGATACCGCCCTTCTCGAGGACGCGACACGGAGAGAGACCGAGGCAGCGAAGAACAAGGCGAAATGAGCGGATGATTTCGCGGATGAATCGATAGAGCAGGACATGGGCCATCACGGTTTCACGAGGCCACATTAGTGCACACACAAAAGAACACGGCGTAGAGAATGCGCAGATGGTAGCACTTTCGTTTCGAGGCAACTGGTTCGGGCGATGCGCCGGAAGTTGTAGGGAGAAGAGACGAGCATGAATATACCCAAGAATTTCGGCACCAGAAACGGGCCTGGAGAGTGCAGCGTCTTACTACAGGGGGTGTTTTGGAGTTCCCCTAAATGCATCCAGCGCTGTAAGGCGGACCTGACTTTTAGGATGTATCATCTTGGCGTGTTTGATTCTTGTGCACAGCTTTAACGAATGTAGGTCTCGCAATGATACACCACCTCAGACGTTGTCGAAGGGGGCCGCTGGAGGCACTCAAGGCTGGACGCTATGTTCCTCAACAGTCTGCAGAAGGAACCACGAAGTACAATCTGCTTTACGCCGCCATCTGTGCCAATGTCGTTTCAAGGATCTGAACTGGCATTTGGACGGCCCTCGTCTACAGTCTTCAAGCGCTTCTTTCCAACTGTGTAATGCTCGGTCGATGCATGCCCAGAAAGTATCTACAAATCCCGTCGAGAGTCTCATATAATCACGTCGGAACGTCACTGTAGTCATGGCCGGAGCGCCTATTCCTTCAGGGTCCGAAGGCCTTTCTCGTAGGTGGATCTCTAGTCCTGTAGAAGTCTTAGTTGAATAAGAGGCTCGGGCCCAGGACCCTGGTGATCCCTTTGCGCGTTAGGCAACAGCGTACAATCTTGGTCGAGGTTGGATAATTCCGTCACAGATTGGTTCCACGCAAGGAAAATCTCAGGTGCTAAGAGAGGAACAAAGAAGTCGCGGACTTTCGAGAGGTACGGAAGCATCATTCGTTATACACATGATTACTACCGTTTTCGAGACACTTCCTTTCTCTCGCGGTCTCACTCATCACAGCCTTCCTGAGATTTGAAAATGTCTTCTATAAGTATACTTATAATCTCCGACACACACAACGAGTGGCCATACCTGCCAGATGATACCGTCCCCAAGGTTGATGTCTTCATTCATTGCGGAGACTTGACACAGTGCGGCGGTTTACCTAGCTTTGAGCGCGCCATCGAAAGCATCAAGACCATCGACGCCGAACTCAAACTCGTCATTGCTGGTAATCACGACGTGGACCTAGACCCAGCATGGTTGAAAGAATTCGCTGAGGACGAAGACGATGTCAAGACTGGCGCTGGATGTCTTGCACTCCTAAGGTCTCAGAAAGAATACGGTATCCACTACCTGGATGAAGGAACTCATGCCTTCACATTGAGCGATGGTAGGTCTTTCACAGTGTTTGCGACACCATACACGCCAAAATACGGAGACTACGCCTTTCTATATGGCGAGGATGAGGATAGGCTCAATGAAGGACCAAACATTATGCCAGAAAGCGTGAACATTGTGGTCTCACACGGCCCACCTGCGTTCCCGATCTTCGCCGACTACAAACTCGATGTGAGCGAGAGGGGAGAGCACTGTGGCTGCGAGAAGCTTGCCAGGGCCTTGGAGAAGAACAGACCACGGCTTGTGTGCTTTGGCCACATTCACGAAGGATGCGGTGCAGCTACGGTCAAATGGGCACCGAGGGAACTGAATAGTATCACTAATCATAACGAAACTATATCTGTGACAAGGTCTAAAGAAATGGTGGAGACTGTACTTGTCAATGCAGCCTTGTTCGGAGATGGAAAGGGGTGGTTGGTAGATCTTGAGCTCTGAAGCGATCATCGCATCGTTACTGTCAGTGTATTGTATTGAATTTTTATCGTCATGCGACATGTGTATATTCCCCTCTAGCTTCATGTCGCGATTCGTCTCTGTCATGGCTATTAACTACCTCCAGACCCTTACACCTTACTCGCAACGAAGGCGGCGGCGGCGGGTGCATCAATCTCATAGTTCCTGTGCTCAGCCGTGACGATGATACCGTTATCGCAGATGTTGTCGCCAGTGTGGCAGATGATGAGAACCTTAGACGCAGCGACGCTGCCAAAACTCTCGTCGCGGTCGGCATCGCCGAATGTGACAACTTTTGACGTCAGTACTGAATGTGGGATCTTCGACAATGTTACTCACCGGCGCTGATTTTAGCCGCAGCAGCTGCAGTGAGCCTCTGTGTAGCAGTGTGTACGAGCTGAGCACCCTGGCTATAACCGGAGACTACGATCTTCGTGTCCGGGCATCTGCTAATAGCCTAATACATTATCAGTGCCAGTCCAAGATTCAAAGGTAGAGCCCATACTTGGTTGATCAAGTTGAACGTGGTGGTAGCACCAGCGGAATCACCTCCAGCAAGGAAACCGAGGATGTTCGCAGAGTAAGTGACACCCTGGATAGCGAGCTGGCTGGTTCCACCCAGACGGCTGGCAAGAGCATTGAAGAAAGTTGGGCCTTCGCTATCAGGAGAGCCAACGTTGCCCTCCTGTGTAGTACCACGAGCGTAGATGACTGTGACTCGGCGACAGGCGGTACCATCGGTAAGCTGGTTGTAGGTATCACCAGTGTACTGACGCTTAGACAGCCTTGTTGCGGTCTCGACCTTCTCAGGGACCTTGCCAGCTTCGAGAGACGCGGCGTACTCTTTGATGGTCAGGCCGGTGTCGATGACATCTGTAATTGGGAAGCTGACTCCCTCTTGCTGGGCAACTGGTGCTGGGGCCGCAAGAGTAGCGCCGAGCATGGCGGCAAATGGGAGGATCGATTGGACCTTCATGATGTCGAACAAGGGCTGTGGAGTGAGCTTTGAAAGATCGAGGGTGAGGGAGCAAAGAGTGAGCGGATACTGCTGTTGGCTGCTGAGTGACTCTTTGTATCGTCATCTATTATTTATACTCGCCGTAGGTACTAGTGGAAAGCTCATCAAACGCATCACAGTCGCTTCCCACTTTGTCTGTGACGGTGATCGCCTTGTCAACTTGGCATTCAACGGTGTGCGACTCGTTCAGGAACATGGATTTCCTGACTGGTTCCTCCCTCCGCCCCCTACAAGTGTTGACAGCCTCGATATAGGACCGATCATCAACATTGACTATACTGCATGGCGGCCGACCAATCGAAAATGCGGGGAAGCTCACGTTGAATCATGCGCCCGGTGTCATTGATGGTGTGCAGCCTGGCGCATCGGATGCTTGTTTGGAGCAAAGCCAGTCGTGGTCGTTCGTCCGGCTCCTGTAATCTTGACCTGCTCCATCGCGTTAGTTAGCCGTCCATGTACCGAGTGCACGTGGAGATTCGCGACCAATCACATAGGTGCTCGGTCCGAATTCTACGAAGAGAACTCTGAGTGGTCAAAATCTTGGTGTTTTACTCCTGCAGTTCACCTACACAGCTGCATGCAAGTCGGGAGCATGCCTGATGTAGATGCGGTCAAAGTCCGTTTCTTGGAACCATCAGCATGTGAAATTCAATAAATGCACGCTCTGCACCAGCGACACGTCTCGCAAATAGCGGCGATGCATTAAGGCGCGTGGATGTTGTGTTGGCGATGAAGCTTGATGAAAACTGCCCATGACGTCAGTTCGAACCGAAGTTACCCCATAAACAGAAGGAGCCGTGATTGCAGCTACACGTGACTATGCATCTAATCTCTCGTCTGTCCACAAGTACAATGATGTTGTTTGCAAACACTGGATTGCGAGCTGAACATTGCAATAGCCACACGACGTTGCGAGCCACTTCTTGATCTTCGAGTGTAGTCTGATTCTGCGCCGCTTCAACCTGTAGGTTGAGTGCAGATACATGTCCTATCCACATCTCCACAATCAGTAATCGGGAGCCTCAATCAATCTGCTACGGCACTTATTCATACCGTGTAGGTCCAATGCAAGCTCGTGGAGCTCAGCAGGTGCAGAACTTCGGTCGGGACAGTGTTGTCACTGCAGAGCCGACTATTCTTCTCAGTCATTACGTAAGATGGCCGAAGCTAACAGTCATGCACGGTAGTATACGTTCTGGGGTAGAGAGGGGTAGATGATATTCCCAATCGCATGTCAAGAACTGAGTACCTTGCTGCTAGGAAGAGACGCAACTTCGGCGGGAGTCGCATGTCATGGTCAGGAAACACGCAGAGGCACGAGATTTTGAAGCGCTCCTCATCGATATCGACGCCGTGATGTTCTCATGTAATTCACAAAGCGATGTACCTACGTCTAGATTAGAGTACTATGTTGTGTGTTTTGTCAACTTCATCAACAGATCGGCGTTTTCGGCTGTCGAAAGCACTCTAGATCGTCACGTGCTAGCGCGCTTTCTCCCGCGCGTCGATCGTGCATTCTCTACAGCGCCACACCGTCAATAACCTCCCCGAACCTCCACGACTCATGAGTAGGGCTCCTCATGTTCAGAAACCCACGAGAGAACCGCGAGCTCCCTGATACTGCGCGAGTGGCACCTTCGACAGGCCGTGCTCCCTCGCCACCCCGCTTGTCCTCCAGAGTCGCCGCTATGGCGGCCACGACAATGACGAAGAAGGCCGCGCCGAAAGCGAAAACTGCTCCGCCTCCTGCAAAGCAGACTCAGACGACACTAGTTGCCAAGGATTGGGCTGGCAAAGCAGCAGCAAACAATGCCCGGAACAGGTCGAAGCCGCAGGGCCCTGCCAACGGCAACATTATGGCGTTTTTCAAGAAGGCCGAAGACATCAACAATCGCATCTTTCTGCAAGAGCGTGGATCAAACCCAACGATCGAGCTCGATGGCGAAGAAGAAGACGTTGGCTGGACCGACGAAACGAATATTGCCACAACAACATCGGAAATCGGAGACGAGGCACGATACAACGAAAATGGTGGGAGCAACAAGAAGAGGAGGTTGTGCGATGAGTTGAAAGTTCCAGCATGTTCTCCACCTCCACCTGAGGCCGTCATTGCTCCAGCCGCGGAATCCTTGCCAAGCAAAGCACCAGAGGCTGCGAAGCCACGGTCCAAGTCTGGCCCATTCGTGGATGACTCGGACGATGATGAAGAGGAAGCAGAAATGCTTCTCTCGCGACGAGGTATGATCAAGCAGGAGTCCTTGGATACTTTGCCAGATTCTAAACCCTTGGAGGACCTCTCATCCACAGATGACACAGCACTGACGATCGAACACGCTCCACCACGGTTAAAGTCTGAGCCAACATCGCAATTTGAGCTAGACGAATTCGACGAGGCCGACCTCGAGGACGACGAGCTCCTTGAGGGCGAGGAATACGATGAGCGGCGATGGATGAAGGAACAGAGAAAGTTGGAAATGGAAGCGGCCGGTTTCGAGGGCGACCCTGATGAATTTGACGCACCCTTCCTGTTCCCAGAAGAATCGATTGAGGAGAAGTCCAACAGCACAACGGAAGGCGATGCTACATTTACGTGTCCGCTTTGCAACAGCAGCCTGAAGGGCCTGTCAGAGCAAGAAAGCTCGGTGCATGTCAACGCATGTCTAGATGGAAAGCCACTGCCACTTCCGTTGGCAGTCCAGGCCGAGAGAGATATCACACCTACACCAGTAATAAACGCAAAAGCGTTCAAGCGGGCACCAAGACCGCCGAAAGAGGCCCAGGCAAACCCGTTTCAACTGGGAGCGAAGCCAGGAGCTGCACCTGCATCAGCGTTCTCGAAGCTCATGGCTGGACACGCCGAGGACGCTGCTTGGGCATCGGCGGCTGCGGCTAACAACGCGGCAAGGGGCAGGCCTGCGTTCGAGCGCACCTGTCCCTTCTACAAGATCATGCCTGGGTTCTATATCGCTGTCGATGCGTTCCGCTATGGAGCTGTCAAAGGACAGAACGCGTACTTCCTCAGCCATTTTCACAGCGACCATTACATAGGCCTGACATCGTCATGGTCACACGGCCCGATTTACTGCAGCAAAGTAACAGGCAACCTTGTCAGACAACAGCTCCGCGTCGATCCCAAATGGGTGAAGGATCTAGACTTCGAGAAACGCACTGAGATTCCCGGCACAGAGGGTGTGCATTGTACCATGATATCAGCCAACCATTGTCCCGGCAGCTCTCTGTTTCTGTTCGAGAAGGAAATCAGCAAAGGCCCCAAACCCAAGCTACAACGTGTCCTTCACTGCGGCGACTTTCGAGCCTGCCAGATGCATATCGAGCATCCACTTCTGCGACCGGACGTCATTGACAAGGTCAGCGGTGCAAGCAAACAGCAGAAACTCGACGTATGCTACCTCGACACGACCTATCTCACACCAAAATACGCCTTCCCGCCCCAACAACAAGTTATACAAGCCTGCGCAGATATGTGCGTGTCTCTGAACAAGGTTCGCGCGGACGAGTCAGACGGCTGGGAGCAAATGAAGCGCGAGCGCGCCGGAACGGGTATGACCAAGTTCGTTCGCAAGAGCTCAACCGAAAATCTTGAAGAGACGCCCAAGTCCCCAGATCGAGGTCGTCTTCTGGTCATTGTTGGGACCTACAGCATCGGCAAGGAGCGTATCTGCGTTGGTATCGCTAAGGCTCTCGGCTCACTTATCTATGCACCGCCGAATAAGCAGCGCATTTGCCGCGCACTCGAAGATCCAGAGTTGAATGCACTACTCACTACCGATCCGCGCAAGGGACAAGTGCACATGACCCCACTGTTCGAGATTCGCGCTGATACACTCGACGATTATCTTCGCGATTACGCAGACACATTCTCTCGTGCAGTTGGCTTCCGCCCCAGTGGATGGAACTATCGTCCTCCCAACTCACGCTTCACCGACTCGCCCCTTGTTTCTACAGTGCTACACTCCAACAACTGGAAGTCAACCTACAGCATGAAAGACCTCGCGCCCCAGCGAGGAAGCACAAGCCGAGCAAGCTGCTTTGGCGTGCCTTACTCCGAACATAGCAGCTTCAGGGAGCTGACAATGTTCTGCTGTGCGCTCAATATCGACAAGATTATTCCTACCGTTAATGTCGGTTCAGCGAAGAGTCGAGAGCGCATGAAGGGCTGGTGCGAGAAGTGGGCAGCGGAGAAGAAGAAGAATGGTCTCTTCAAGCTGGGTGAAGATGGATGGTGTTGATCTCCAATTTGTACCTCCACATCCTTGTCCACTAGGTCATCATTTGCTCAGGATCCTCTGCTCTCGCGGTAGCAGGCACAGCCAAAATTGAAACGCCAACACATCAGTATCTATGCATTCGTGCTCCACCCCCATAGGGCAAGATCTGGATACGTTGGACCTAGATTTTGCGGCTTCGTATGGCTTGAGTTTTCTTCCACGATCTGCCTTGTATAACGACTTTTGAAATGGAGAACACATGGCCTCTAAATGTACATCTCCCCGCGACCAACAATAGCAATCCTTCGCCAGATTCAATCCCTCGAGTCATGCTGCATCATCCCACAGCACCCAATAATGGTCATCAGTGCGGCATCATTTACACAAACTACTACCATAGCCTGCAGCAATGCTATGTCGTGTCGATTTGCATGAAGACCATCAAAACAGCCGCATACGCTGCACTGGATGCAACCACCTCAAATGGCCTGTTGATAGTAGCCGTACTCATGATCATCATGAATGCTACCACGAACGCGGTGATGATCCCCAGCCGTATTTTGCTGCCAGAACAATACTCCAGCAGCCATAGTGGTGTTAAAAGCATAACGAGCCCGCCCAGGATAATGCTGCGGTTAGTCAATTTCTCGAACTTCGCGTCACTTGAATAGATGGAGGTTGTTGCATTTATATGCCTTCCTTCGACAGGCCGCTCCCGGAAAAACCGCGAAACCTGCAGTCTTGTGCTTGATTCCAGCCACTGACCTAGGGGCGGACGCGTTCTTGGGCTTATCGATATCAAGTCTGCAGCATACTTGGGCTCTGTGTACGGTGCTGCCTCCGCCTTCACGATTGCGTCCCGAAAGTTGTCGTCCTTGTCAGTCAACCAATTTCGAACGTTCAAGACTTGGCGCGGCTCAGCGGCTGGCCTCGACCTCATCTTGGAGAAGGCATCGACGTATTTGTCTGGTGCGAGTCAGGTACTGCTTACAACACTAGGCTGAGACACTTACTGTAATGCAGACCAAGTGCAGAGAGTTCGCGCATTAAGCAATCTCGTTCTTTAAGGCTTTTCTCGTCCCACTCAAAGCTATCATTCCTTGTGCCTGCCTCTAGCGGTGATGTTCGGACGAAGTTGTCTATCTCCTCCAAACGCCTTTCTTTTCGAGCGATTTGATGTTGCATCCAGAGTATAACGCGAGCATTTACGGTGGCGAACCTCCGGAACACAAACACATCGTCGTCCGAGGCCATCAATTTGCTGAACTCGGGATAACCCTCGCACTTCCAGGGCATTTGCGAGGATGTTTTGTCGTGGAGAGAGACTGTGTCCACTGTCGACAGAGATCCTTGCGCCGTCGATTGATGTGTAGGCCTCATTGTTCCCAGCTGGACGTCACCGGGTGCTGTGGCTGGCCCAGGGAGTCGGGTCTGATGGGACTTGTTCATCGTGGAAGTTCCGGTAGCGCTTGATACTGACAGAAAGGAAATCGCCATATATTTGATTGAAGGGCTATTTGCCTTCTTCTGCACAGCCTACCTGTCAGCTTCTGTGTGTGCAAGAGGCAGCCAGCCTCGTCATTCCGACCGGTGATTGGCCAATAACAGCAGTCATCTGGACTTTTCGTCAGGCTGGAAACCCAGAAAACTTTTGTTGCCCTTCCAAGCGGGGTCGAGAGTCCTTCATGCGGTCACACCGCCACCATGCATTGTTACTGGCTTCATGGTGTCCAGCAAGCGCCCTCTGACATGTGAAGCTGAATCGCACTCTACACAGAGCCGCCTCAGTGGATGTTATGCAACCCATCAGCCTTGCCCCGCTAATTTCTCAGAATGAAGCACGCAGCCGCAGGCGCTCTCCTCTGGGTGTTAAAACACTGCCTTGACCGGTTTCAACGTGTTCAACCTTGACTGCGCCATCCTCACCAGTAAATCCTCCCTTTCGCGTCGACTACGCGCACATCACAAGGATCTGGACGATAAGGGCACGCTGGCTGTGTTGCTTTCTGCCCTCTCATTGAGTGATGGGTACCGCAGATCGACTGCGGAAAGCGTACCACGTCATTCAGGCAGCGGAGACCTTGGAGGCACCTGGAATCACAGAAAGGCGGCTCTTACAAGAGCATGTTGATGAAACCACAACCGCGACAAGGATACCACCTCCTTCAAACTCGCCAGATTCATTTGTCGTACCTCCCTCGACCAACGGTGGAGGCACTGCCTACAGCCACGCGCAAAATACGCCGCAGCTTCATCCAAACCCCTCCTCTTGGCCTCCATACAACACATTTGTAACACCTCACAACTCCCAGGCGCAAGGCTATGACCAAGGTCAGCAGTCATATGTGACCCAGCTTGGGCATCCCCAGCAGCAACAGCGCCCCCAACAGACGTGGCAACAGCCGCAGCCATTTCAACAGCCCTACACAGACCATCGACCCCCCTTAGGCCATGCGGCAACAGTAGCTGGCTTGAACTATGCGCAGGGCTCGAACTATGGAAACCGATCGCAATCGTGGCCGCAGTTCACTAGTCCAATCCAGGAGGTTCAACAAAGCGACACGCCGAGGTACATCTCGCCAGGTCTGGACGGCCAGCCCATACACCCACTGCCGATGGCTTCAAGCAACATTTCTGGAGGCTACGGTTCCAGCTGGTTGCCAAACCCACCTGCGCAAAGCCATATCCAGCCTGTGCGAAATAACTGGAGCTGTGATTATCATCATGGTGTCTACAACTCGTAAGTAGAACACTGACACCTGAACACACCCACTAATACATTTATGTCATAGTGATTGTCGTGGATGTATCGAAGCCAACCAAACGCGTATCATTGGAACACTTCTACTCGATGAGTCACATCCCGCTTGGTGACGCCCCCACTACGTTGTGATACGAGTGACGAGACATGTGGATGGACCGCCTCACGCCTGCAATTCTCTAAGAGCTCGCCTGGATCTCTGGATTTTCCATTTGCCACTCTAGATGGTTTATCCGGGTTCATTACGGAGCAGCGTCATACATAGACAGGAAGGAGAAAGAATTTCGCTTTATACCCATATTCCGACCGACAAGTCGACAAATATTCACGCTTGTACAGCTCAAAATTAACGACGTCATGGAGAGAACGTTCGGTGGACAAGTAAGCTTCGGAGATTGATTCGGCGATTGTCTGCAAGTGGAATAAAAGGTCATCAGTAGACAAACATAAATCGAAGGTGATTTGTAACAGCACTGATCGTGTGCGTTCAAATGTTGAGGCCAGACACCTCTTCTTGATGCTGGCTCGCACCTGCCTTCACTGCGGCTGCCCTTTCTCAGCGTGCTGCGCGCTTTCTTCAACCTCATCTCCATTGATCGTTGACCACATCTCCGTTTCTCAACGCCGTGTTTCCATCGAAAATCACTAGCACCGCCACCATGCCTCGAGCCGCCCTCAAGATCATAAAACACCCAAATTCAAGTCTCGTGCTTAGCCGTCCGCTAACAGCATCCAGTACGAGTAGCCAATCCACGTACGCGACCGAACCCGCTCTTCGCACGCTTTCCCAGGAATACCGACACCAATTCCAGACGAATACTTCACGCAGCTCTCAGCGTTCCACGTCTTCCTCCTGATGACTGTTCACCGAGTTCGGTACTCAGCACTGCTCGCAAGCGGCGCATGACTTCAATGCATGACTCTTCACTCGCTGTAAACGAATACTGTTCGACAAGCTAGGCGCAGCTACAGATCTTATACTCGGTCGTAACGGAGTGTGCGGCGAATGTCGTGAAAGGACGTTTGCGTACCGTGGCTGTATGTTGCAGCTGTTATATGGCAGATATATGCGTACCGGGTTGATGAGATGCTACAATGAGGACGGTGCTGTAGAAGAGATGGGGACGGAGCGGCTCTCCCCCGATGACCAATGACGCGGCATCTAAACTGTCAGGACGGTTTGCTCGGTTTCGACCAACTGTTTCGCGGGCTTCGAGGATTCCTTCGATACCAAGTGGTCTTTCACAAATGTCATTGGACTCTTTCCCGTCGATCAGATCTCCGTGCCTGAACACACTCTCATAACCCTCATACCATGTATCTTAGTTCCTTCTCTTCACTGGGATCTTCTCTCATATTCATCACAAAAGCTATCTCCGATCCAAATGCAACTATCACTGTTGCCGTAACACCGATCCATGCCACGGGAAAGCCAAGAGCTGCGCACGCTGCGTAGATGATGATGGTATAGAGGTACGCCGTCCGAAATAAGAGTAGGAGTAGCACGCTGGGCTCGCGCATGTTCGTGGAAGCAATGCAATGCTCTTTCGCAGTGCACCAAAAATAGGTGGCAGCCAAGTAGACTAGTGAAGCTGAAACATGTGTGTGGCGAAAGTGGAGCTTAAGGCCAGCCTTAACGGATCAATACGCATTTTGAGTGCACTTTGCAAAGTCAGAAAAAGATGTAGACTCATCTATTGATGGAGGTCTGCGATTATACATAGCAGTAATGGCCGTCGTGTTAGTGATGTTGTGTTGGCATGGCCACGCGTCGTGAGGGTCAGCTCGTATCGGTACCTGCGCTAGGTCTTACACTGAGTACATCTTTAGCACAACTCGCATAGTATATGGCGTGTTCGTTATCAATACGAAATTCTCAGAGCACTTGTAGATGCGAGCGACTAAGTCGATCTCAGCAGGACATCACTGAGCCAGAAGCCAAGTCCTGCTCGATCTGCTCAAGCTCTTGAACAGAAAAGTTCCGTGATCGCATTTGCTATGGCGGAAATCACAGTCAAAGATCGCTGGCACATACATACGACATGTGTGGCTAAACTTTTCCGATGACCAGAACGTGCCGCTCATTCATTCTCGTTGATTCGGCATATGCAATGTGCGTGGAGAAATCCAGCCTATGCAATCTGTTGGTTCTTAGCTTGCCACAACGATAGTCTAGCACGAGCTAGATCATAGCCTCCTCTGCTAGTCTTCAAAAGCCAGTTCTGAGATTCGCAGTCACTGGTGCCGACCTACGTCTCGATTTCGCTCTTCGTATGCTAACAACTACTGCCGTGCAGTTCAATTCAAGAAAGTATGGCCCCAAGTTTTCAGGTTTGATTTCCTCATATTTTATTGAAAACATGGAAACAAGCTCACCTTCTGCACATGTGCAACAAGCCTCATACTAGCACACACTCACCATCACCGCCGGTCTCACCATCACCGAGTACTACAACTGCTAACAGTGCTAATGCGTACCGGCCCATGTGGAGGGTACAAAGCTTTGGGCGCCCTTCTAATTTCTTCCTTTCAGCTTCGTAGGAATTCTTCATGGTGAGTGTTTCTGTGCTCAGGTAAAACTGCCCGAAGTTTGTCAAGCTTGCGAATGACCCGTGACAAGAATGAGATGAGACGTGATGGTGATTTTGGTCCAATTGGTTCTTCACCTTCATCGTGCACCACCGTGATCACCCTTCACCCTTCACAGGAGGTAGCTTATAAAGTAAGGATATGTATAGGATCAAGGATCTTTTCAGATGCACCACTTCGTTTCAACAACATACCGGTTCTCTTTCAAGTCACTTTTTCACACTGTTCTTAGCCACGATGGTTCCTCAGAAATCATCTCAACACCCTCGTTTGCCGGTCTTGGAAGCACAACCTCGTACACAAACCCGAGTCTACAAACGTAAATATGCCGCTTCTAAGAACATCAAACGAAGGAATGGCCTACTGAATACTAGCATCTGCCCTCGCTCTGGTTTGATGGAAGTGTAAGTTTGGTGAACACGTCGCGAAGTGGGAACAATCGCTAAGTCTTTGAAAGGGCCCAAAAGAACTCGACCCAGTCGCCTCTCTTACGCCTCCCTGGCGAGCTTCGCGACAAGATATGGAAGCTCGCTCTAGGAGATCACCAGATCGACATCCAGGACCTTACCAATGAGGGTCCCGTAGATTCCGTCTACGACATGCGGACTCTCTATCCCGATACACTCTGTCGCCCTGGCTTTGTTAGGCCCACCTTCCAGCTCCCTCTTGTCTGCCGCCAGATCTACACAGAAGCAGCCCCTTACGTCTACACTCTAAATACCTTCGCCTTCCATACTATGAACACCCTCGATCGCTGGATCAAAACCCGTTGTGTTGGCCAGAGACGCCTCATCACCTCTATAGATGTTCCGCGTACGTACACACGCCTCTACCGCAGCGGTTTCCGCAAGACCTTCCGTTCGAAGTTTCCGAATATCTCGCGGATCGGCATAGACAACTGGACGTTGTTCTGCGAGTATGACGAGATCCGTCGCCTGTCAGAGAGTAAGGGCAAGACTGCTCTCGACATGTGGGTTGAGGCGAAGGCAAGGATCGTTGCAGAGATCAAGGACAAAGAGGGTCAGGATGTGTGTATTGAGTGGCATGGCCAGTCTACGTAAGGCATCCGAGCTTGCGGTACGAGATTACGCAGACTTCCTGCACTTCGCAAATTTTCTACACGTTACGTCTTCCTTTTTTGCATACCGCTGGGATATTGGATGGCCGATTTACCTGCAAAGCCCGCGTCTTGGTAGCGAAACGGGTTCGCAAATAGTCTAGGCGACGTATTGCACAGAATAGCTAAGGTGGAAGTGGTTCTTTTACTTGCTCACAATGCAAATTCTAGCTTCTTGTACGAATTCTGCTTTTTTGATAAATGCACCCGGCGCAACGAGAATCACACACTGTTTCTTCTGCCCACGATGGACGCTCCAAAACCTAGTCGGTCGACGTTGTAGGATTATAATCCTGGAATCAACTACCAGGAATTCAGGTACAGTGACCTCAAAGTATGACTTTCTGACGGTCAAGTCTAAGACAAAGTAACGCCGAAATCTTTGGTACCACAACCTTACTGATCACTTCTCGCGAACCTTCCCAGCCTCTCATTACTAACTCAGGTCTCCGTACTGGACGGAAGCACTGATTCGAGAGTATCAAATCATCCCCATCTGGGGAATGATTTGCACTCGGCGCAGCTTCACTTCACGTTTGTTCCAGAAACGAATCAACAGGAGCTTTCTAGAGATATTGAGCTGACATGGAGAAATGCTGAACGCGCGCTTCACCTCGCCTTGGCCGCGGTTTACCTTCACCTACGTATTTCCCGAAGCGCGCTAGTCCGTCTCCTCGACCCGCCTCGCTCGCTACTTAAGGCGACTCAAGTCCATCCTACGTCACCTTCACTCCACTCACGCACAAACACAGATACACACAACAGATACACACAACATGTCGGACCGTCAATTCGCCATCGAAGAAGAGACCGGCATGCTTGATCCCAAAGCTCGCACCACAGAGGCTCAGGCACTGTGAGATAACGATACCTAAGAAGTAAGAACATACTAACGCCGATAAGGTACGATGGCAACGCTTCCGAGTCGCCTCTTCTCCGTCTGCCGCCGGAACTGCGCGACAGAATCTATCGATTCACTCTAAGAGGAAAGGAGATGGTTCTGCAGTGCAACGACGGACCGCCCTACATGATCGTGTTGGGTTGGCACAAGATAGCCAACGACGAAAAAGTCGCGCCGACGCTACAGCTGCTCGTAGCCTGCCGCCAGATTTACGCAGAAGCACGCATGCTGACCTTCGCACTGAGCAAGCTTCGAGACGCAGTTAGCCGTAACGGCGACTCTATTGAGCAGTGGGCCTCCAGGATGCCGCACAAGGCGCGCCACGTTACGATGGTGGAAATGTCTGCATATCGCGGCGACTGGAGTTCCGTGTACAATCTGTCCAAACTCAAGGCATTTTCGGGGCTCAAGCATCTGCATATCGACGTTGAGAGTGCCTTTAACGGCACGGTGATGGCTGCAGAGAAGTGGGAAGGCCAGGTTCGTGATAAGGTGAAGGTGTCGCACCCAGACGCTACCGTGAGCTTCAAACACTATTAGGATGGAACAGGACACCGTTGGCCCTTGGTGTGGGGTTGGATGGTTTGGACACTCTCGAGCGTCTAGCGCAGCGAGACTGACTGACTGCATGGAGAACGGAGACTGGCATGTTACTGGGCTGCTTTTTACCATAAGCCACAAACAACGACATCATTGGGCACTGTGGTTGGGGGACTGGGAGAAGCACGATATATACAACCCGAATTCATAGTTTTCAATCGATTCATCCGAATATAATATACCTATTCTCACGTTCCCTACAGGCTGATACCGCATTACCAAGTGAAAACCCATCCGTACCATGCTAACCAGGAATCTCTACAGTCTCTGAGCAGAGAGTACTTTACAGAGGTACAAACGTAGCCGTTAAGAAGACAAAACTATTGTACTAACTCGTACGGCAAGACGACGTGGGCCAGAGCTGCAGAAGGGAAAGTAAAGGTTAGCTAGTCTTGACTGATTTTTAAAGGGATAGCGCAGACGTCTTTTACTATCTAGCGAAACATTTTCTGCGCACAGCTACGAGCCTAATCCCACCTCTGTTACCATGTAGCTGAGCAATCCGGTGGATTACAGTATCCCGGCTTATCTGCGCGGTACAAGCCAAGCTCTGCAATTAAACTCAAAAAGTTGCCATGTGTCTGCTCTGAACTGCTACGATCTCACCTCATGTACCCAGCACCCATCCATCCATCCATAGGTTGGCCAACGAATCCGGGAAAAGTGACAACCTCGAACCCAGCGCAGCATCGCTTCAAACTCTGTACTACACCACAGCACAGCGCACACACTGCATCGCTCAAAAGACACCTCGTAACATCCCTCTCTTCCCCCGAGTCCGAGTCCGACTCGCACCAACCGGCCCAGATAACGAAGCCAGCAAGTCAAACCCGACGTCTCCACATGAACAGCGAGAAGACACACAGTCTCGTATCCCGGCCTGGAGATCCAGCGAATACAAGAAGAAAGCAATGCAAGTAGGCCAGACGGACAAGCAGCAATCGTAGCCCGCGGATCCGCTTCCGGGACTGACAGCCGCCGTGGTTCACAGGCCAGAGACATGTCACTCCGTTTTGTGTTGCAGAGCGAGACACGAGATGCGAGACGGCAAACTTTATTTTGGACCGTGGGCCACGCGCGTGGGGCATCTGGGGATCGAGTCTCTCCACGGCCGCGGGGGCTAGACCGCGATAGGGCTGAGAGTCTGCACATGGCATGCGAGATGGCGCAGTTGTGGAAGGTGCCGCCGGACCTACTGCACGTGCGGCCCTCTCCGGCAGTCGATAGTAGGCATTTGAGCATCCTGACCGCCAGAGTTGCGGGCGAGTTGGTGTTTGCTATGCTTTGCTATGCTCTCCTGACCGGAGAGCCTGTGTGTCAGAAACCGGTGAGGTCTTTAAATTCCTGAGCAAGGCTGCACACGTAGTGCGGCGAACGAGCTTGACGTGCAGATGCACGTCGGTGTCGAGGGAAAGCTCACCGCTTCTTCCACCTCCGTGTAATTGGTGCAGCTGTACTTGATTACAGGCTATCGGGTGAGACTTGACGAACGAGGTTGACGCTTTCATGAGTATATGCTCAAGCATGAGTGACACAGCGCAAGCTGAAGTTTGTTGTCGACAAACGCTTCCAAGGTCGTGCATGAGGATGCTCGTGCTAACAGTGACGCAACACTGGTTACACAAGCGCTGCGTCGAGTACAATCCGTCTGGTTTTTTGCTGTGCATTGGGTGAAAGAACAAGAGAAGTCAGAAAAAGCGTCTGTGGTGACGTACTGAGGAGATTGCTGACATACCAAGGGGATTGATGTACGCTGGCACACTTCGGTCAGGTGAGCCGGGCGTGAGAAATGATCCCCTTGGCATCTCCCATGGTATTCCTCATTCAGCGAGTGCAGCTCGAAAGGGCATATTTGGAGGAGCGCTAGTGCATCCTCATGCGTAGCTGCAAACACGTCGCCAGGAATGTGCGATGGCGAGTGCTCGACCCACGTCCTGCACGCCATCGGGCGCAGCTACAGCCAGCGATACGTTGGTTATCAGGGTCGCCCTTTGCCTTCGGATGCAAACAGGCTGGTTGGTCATCTCCAGGGTGTGCCGATGGTTTCGCCGCATAATGACTGCGCCGCACTAGGCGCTGGGAGTACATAACCGCCGCGCAAGGGGCTGCAGCCACCTCAAGTCGGCCTCGGAGAACCGACGCAATTGGTTTTTAATCGATCAAGTTGCCGGCTTCGTTCTGTACGGACCGAAAGAAACGCTCGGTAAAGCAGGTGGAGCTGCAGCAGTGGCCATGAACAACTTCCAACGCTCGGCGCCTACTGGCTGTGAGGGGTTGAACGTGTTACCTGGCGCCAGATGCGGCAATCGCATAAAGTGAGATAAAGTGAGGTCGAAGGAGGTAATCATCGAGTTGTAGGCCGTTCGACGAACGATTGCTGTGAACTATCGCAAGGATGATAGTGCGGATGGTTCCCGACCTGAGGCGCAGCTAACCTGAGTTGAAATGGACAGAGTGTGGGGTATCTATTCGATCTGAGTAGTTTCAACAGACCCACATCGCATCTAGAAGTCGCAGGATCCAACCTTGTACCGACTCTCTTGCTCCGCGGCTTCAAGCTAACAATAGATGTGATTGAGAGATCGCCAAATTCAACCCATCATCGTACGATTGGATTGCAGAGTCTGGCAGTATCGAGATATCTCTGGCTCGCCACAGGAACTCAAGGGGACAAATGCCGAGCGAAGCGCGACAGCCCTCTGATCGGAGCGTTATCATATCAGGTATCTCGTGTGCTTGGATTTGGCGCTCGGCAGCGAAGCGTTCCTGCTAAAGGGCGGTCTTGTCCACATCCCGCGGCGGCGTCCCGATCCCGCATGACAAGGCTCTCGATGTGGGCCGCATGAAGTTGCAGCAGGCTATATGTTGTGTGACAGTGTCCGAGGAGGCCTCATGGCGCGTTGGTTGGCGGGATACTTTACGTGTACGTTGGCTCTCTTGTCGAGTATTTTGAAAGCGATGGCACTTGCAGAGAGTATACTCGGGCCTCACTACACGCTTGAGCTGGCAAGGGGGCACAGCAGAATGCAGGTGTGGTCATCTGCAAACATCGATGAGTGAAGATTTACATGCGATCCTGGACTGTGCCTCGAAGCATCTGCCTTGCACGCAAATATATGATCGACGACCAAGGCGTTCGTTGATTGCTTTTGAACTGAAGATCTCTGCAGAGTCAACGACATTTCTCTACGATCATCTTTTTAGCTGGCCGTCTAGTTTCGCACAGGTACGAACCTCGTGGATTGGCCCTTATTTCGACGGGCTGTTGCGTTTTGGCACCTTGCTAATTGCATCGATAGCGGGCTTGTGGCAACATTTGCAAGAGATTATCCTGTTGAAGGTGTTGGGCAACAACTGACGGCGATCTTGGACCATAATACTGCTCGACAGTTCTCGTCAGCCTCGCGACCTGAAACCCAACATTCGCACCATGACTTATGATAACTCTGGAGGGAATTATCAAGGCGCCTGGCCGCAACACAGTCAGGGTGGGCAGCACAGCGGAACCTATGCGCAAGCCCCAAGCGGGTACCCCAGCCGAAATGTTCAAACATACCCACAGCCTGGTGTACCGCACTACTCGCAGTCGCGCGGGGACAGCCGCAGCAGGAGTTCGCAATACACTTACAGCGGTCATGATGCAGCTGGAGTGCCGTACACGTCGGCTTCGAACGGCGCATATGTTGCGAGTCCGGCGAGCACGTATCCACCAGGGTACCAGCCCCAGCTATACGAGACTTCCACTCCACAGTACAGTCAACCGTGCGTAATGGTCGGGCGAGAACAGAAACGATGCTGTGACTGACAGCTCGCAGGACCCAAGCATGGAATTACGCTCAGCAAAGCCAAGGATTGCCAGTAAGCCAGAGCGTATCGCATTCCCATCAGGTCGCTTCGCCGATCGGATACATGAGCCCTCAATATCCACTGGTTGCGCCTGGGATGTAGGTCTTCTTATCCAAACCGCAGAGAGATGCTAATGCGACTGACCAGGAACGCAGGTGCAGGCTCTGGATACACTTCGCCAGGGACCTGGTCAGCCCGTAGCTCTTCGATACCCGGAACGTCAAGCGGACATCAGATGGCGGGGCGGTCCGCGGAAGATGGCGTTGAGTACGTCGTTCCATGTCCGTACGAATGCGGAACAGTGTTGACTGGCGTCCATGCGGTCGGCAACATGACTCGCCATCTCAAATCGCAGAACTGCATTGGTTCGGGCAAAGACAAGACGAAGTATGTCTGTCCCATGCCCGGCTGTGACAAGCGGTACATTCGGTCAGACGGATTGAAAGTCCACCTGCGGAAGCGGCACAACATCTCGCACGCCCCAGACAGGAACGGCAGTTCGGAGTACGAGGAAGGTGGATATTGTTGATGTGAGGGTGGGGTGGATCAACTCTCTCTTGGTGATGCCGGATATTTTAGGCGTTCAGCGTGGTTTGTTCGATTTGGAATTGGTTTCGGGTGCTGCAGACTGGCTTGGTGTTGGTGTGTGGTGTATGATGAACTGGAGGCTGAGTGCATCGCTGGGATTTGATACCGGTGGTGGGGTCATTGTAGACGCATTCAACATAGACGTAATGTTCAGATGGTCAGGTGTTTTCGGTGACGGATTGAACTGACGAGTACTGAAGCAATGGCTGCCGTGTGAGGTTGGTAGACAGGATTCGACAGGCGGCGACGGCGTGCATAGACGAATTGGACGTGGATGTAAAGCTCAGACATTGTTTAGGCTTCTTTGTTATGTAGAGTTAGTTAGCGAGCACTAAAGCAATGGCTGCCGTGTAAGGTTAGTAGTCTGGATTCAAAAGGCAGCAATGGCGTGCATAGACAAATTAAACATGGACGTAATAAGCTTAGACATCATTCAGGCTTCTTTGTTACGTGGAGTCAGTTAGCAAGCACTAAAGCAATAGCTGCCGTGTGAGGTTAGTAGACAGGATTCAACAGGCGGCAACAGCGTGCATAGACAAATTAGACGTGGATGTAAAGCTCAGACATCATTCAGGCTTCTTTATTACGTGGAGTTAGTTAGTAAGCACTAAAGCAATAGCTACTATGTAAGGTTAGTAGTCTGGATTCAAAAGGCAGCAATAGCGTGCATAGACGAATTAAACATGGACGTAATGAGCTTAGACATCATTCAGGCTTCTTCGTTACGTGGAGTCAGTTAGCGAGCACTGAAGCAATGGCAGCCGTGTGAGGTTGGTGACGGGATTTGAAAGGCGGCGATGGCGTGCATAGACATAGACGTAGTGTTCAGACAATCAAGCGTTCGGAGCAATGGATGTGTAAGGTCGACGTCAAGGTCAGGGACAGCGAGTGAGGCCGAAGAGCAAGCGCTAGTTCGATAGTAAACACGCGTACCACTGTGTCGGAGTCGGGGCAGGACCACCACCATTCGCCCTTTCGAAATGCAGGTGCCTGTTTAATGATGCGGCGTCGACGTCGAGCTCGGTGGTTTGTCGGCGGTACTGGTGTATGGTCGACTACCAGACTGCATTTGGCTTCTACTATTACCAAGATTGGGACTGGGTACCTCCACAGGCGCACAGTAGGTGATGAAACGGCTCCAGGTTCATGTTGTAGATCTAGTGAGATACGAGATGACTGTAGAATGTGCTAATGCGTCAAGTATCCTATTACGTCCTCGTTCCTGCGGGACTGCATTCATTTATGTACAGGATAAAGTCTATACTAGACACACGTACATGTTCGGAGACGCAAGCAAGAAGCTATCTCATAGATCGTGCAACTGTGCTGTAAGTGAGATGCAAGATAATACCAAATGTGCTAATTTCACCGCTAATAAGGAATATATTCTACTCTAACCTACTTATTACCTTATATTATGCCCTTGCTCTCCTCTCTAGTTCCAATTAATTACTAGGCTAGACATACAAGTACACATCACATCACTACCCATGCACACGTTCAACTTGTTCAAGGACGCAAGCAATACGCCATCCCATCAATCATGCAACAAGCCGTGAATCAAAACACAAGACAATCCCAAACGAGCCAAGTCTACGCATAACCAGCAATATGCTCAGCGCCGGGAATAAAATGCTCAGGTGTTTGCACAGTCATCTTGCGTCTTTGTATACTACGTGCTTGCTCTCCTTTCTAGTTCTAATCAATTACTAGGCTAGACATACCCACAACGTCCATACCGAAACTAACAAAACACCCACACTTAACAGCACAGACAAGTAGCCGTTTGTAGACTTTGCAACCATGCTCTGCAATGCAATCAAGGTATCTATAGTAGACCAATCCCCCAAAACTAGCGCCGTACTCTGCGCCTAGATTACGTAGTTTACAGCAGCCTACTGAGTCTTGCTGCATCCCTTTCCCTCTGCAGGATTGAATTGCCAGGTTATCTGGGGCTATGCATGGGGGAGATAGTATAGATGCGTGCACACGCTCGATAGCGGAGATGGGAATCGTCGCATAGGTCTTGCACGTGCGTTGCGTTGCGATAAAGATAGCTCAAGACAAGCTTCATTCACGAACGACCACCACGTGCTGGTTTGGGTGTTGGGTATCAATTCCGAGCCATCTACCAAATGCAGCAAAACCCATCTAACGAGTTGCATTCCCCATCCCCTCCCCCCAATCTCCTCCTCCCTCGATCCTACGCCCTCGATTCACGCCCTCACCAACCCATAAAACAGCGTCCACGTCAGTACAAATCCCGTCAACCCGCCAAAAACATCCCCAACCCACATATCCACCACGGGTTTATAAAAAAACCGCCCAGGCTGAGTCTCCGCCTTAACCACAAACAACAACACACTAACGACGAGGCTTGCGAGGAGGTAAAAGATAAAGCCGGGGTAGGATTCGAGACCTAGGGTGCCGGCTGCGATGCCGAAGAGGGAGGCGGTTAGGTTGCGGATGTTGGATGTTACCTGGGTGTTTGTTAGTGGGGGCGGGAGGAGGGAGGGGAGGGAGAGGGGACGGTACTTGGGTGTTGTGTTGGACGCTTGTTGATACTATGGGGTTTATGAGGAGTTCGCGCTCGTCGGGGGTGGACATTGTGGGTGGTGGAGGGGGATGTGGATGTGGATGTGGAGGCGCGGGCGAGGGTGCGGCGCAAGGTGTGAGATGTAATGGTGTCTATGGTGGTGTGCAGAAGTTTTGGAGCTGCAATTGGACACGCTCTTGGCTAGCGGTGTTGGAGGTTGGTGTTGTGGTGGTGATGGTGTTGGAGATGTTGACGATCTGTGAGCTTCATGGCCAGCTCTGGTGTTGCGCTAAGCCCCACAGTCCGTGCACTGACATGTGTTATTTTGGCATCAGCCTTATTGACCCCTACAGTTCAGACTCGACTCTGCAAACTACAGTGCACTGTATGTACATGTGGTGATTTCCTCTGACATCAATCAATCAATCAATTACTGTTGACATTAACGATAACGTTGCCCAAGCTCTTGCAGCTGCTCATCTTGCGCTCCTGGATATCCCAGCAGCAGGCGGCGAGCTACCGGAAGAGCTGGAGCGTGGGATTGGCGTCTGTGGGCACCATGCGTGATCCAGATGAGGCTGAGGCTGAGGCTGTCGAGATACAGTACTGACTAGGCTCCGCTAATGCAGGCTGCCGCTGGAGTGTGTCCGTGGCGAGACGCTGGTTCAGAAGCAGTCAAGAGGTGGAAGCCACAGCCGTGGAATGAGACAGCTGTACTGTCGACTGCCACAGATGTCTACCACGAACCTGGATCAGCAGCGCGTCGATGGAAACAGGGGTGCTAGGCTAACGGTGCGCCCAAACCAGCGAACTCCCGCTCGCGGCGCCAATCTGGTGGGCCCAGCTCCGCAACTTCATCTCCGCTTGTCTCCTGGTGCGTGAGGCTTAGCGTTGACCAGCGTCTCCTTAGTAGATGTACTTGGTCACGTATCACATTTGAGATTCAAAGAAACAACAAACAACAAACAAGCAAGCCATAACATCTCCTCACTGCTCGACATTGCCCTTTGCCCATTTCTGGCATTCTGCACCTCTGGCACGGCACGACAGCGTCACGCGCCGGCATTCCTCACCAAGCCACACCCACCCACACCCACACCCACGATGCGGTAGTGGCGGACACGATGGAGAGCGTGATACATGAAGACTCGCCGCTGGCCGAGTTGCTAGAGGGTATGCGCCGCTGCCGTCTTTGATTCATAATAGCCAAGATGCGGCCGCTGATACTGATTGCGCGCCTAGGCGAGGGCAAACGAGGGTCCTCTGCACCGCCGTCGCCCGCCGTATCGACCGCCTCTGCCTCTGCCTCTGTCGACGACGCCTACAGCTTTGCACCGCGCGGGCCCTCGACGCTGCAGTCGCGCATCAGAGACCGCCTGCCCCAGCCGCTGCGCATACGGGCCACCCGCCACGGCTCGGTTGCGCGCATCCACCTCGCCTGCTCAAAGGCCGTCAACGCCCGCCTCGGCCGCGCCGACAACGAGCGCTTCCTCGAACACTTCCGCTACCTCATCGTCGCCTCGCAGCTGCTGGGCGAGCAGTCGAGCATCCGCACCACCACCTTTGGCAGCGCCCGCAACAACAACAGCAACACGCCCGGCGCCGAGTTCAAGGTCTCCACCATCAGCCCCACAGGCGCAGTCCTCACAGCAGCCACGGCTTTCACCCTCGTCTGGCTCATCCACTGGTCGCGGCGCAAGTCGGGCTTCAGCAAGGCCCGCTTTGTTGTGGTGCTGGTCGTCTTTGTCTTCGTCGCAACCGCCTCATACGGCCATGTCCGCCGCCAGTGGCTGCAGACGCTGCGCCAACAGGCCGTTGAGAATGCCTCGGCCCTCGTCACCAATCTGCAGGCCTTTGAGGCGTCGACGTCCTCGGCGCTGGCGCTGATACAAGAAGTCGAGCTGGTCTCGAGAGGCTACCGATTGTATGTAAATGTCACCATCATTATCGATATTTAGTCTCACACCCACCCCCAGATCCATGCCAATGCCGCCCATCTCGCGCATCGAGGAAAAAGGCCAGGCTCGTCGCTGCCAACGCCTCCGCCGCAGTCTCTGGGCCGCCTACGCCACCATGATCCCCATTCTGTCCGCGCAGTGCCAGATACTGCGTCGCCAGGTCCAGGAAGACGACATTGAAAAGTACCTCGATGTCTACGAGGTCAGCAATCCAGACCTGCAAGAAGCCGCCCTGGGCTACAACGAGGCCGAGTTTGACGACATCGAGAGCATCAAAGCCCTGCGCGCCTGGCAGTACCGCCTTTCGACCCTGCGTCGAGTCTACTTGTGCTCCCTGCTGGCGCTGCAGGCCGACGGTGGGAAAGCCGACTTCTCGCGGTGGGCGGTGGTAGTAGACTCGATGATGACCGTCGCTGCACCAACAGGCGAGAGGAGCGAAAAGTTCAACCAAGTCCTCGCCGAGGAGGAGCAGTTTGTCATTCCCTCGCCCAACAAACTCGCACCCACCCCCGGCCGCGAGAACCTGCGCAACTCGGTCCGCAAGCTCTCCGGCCTATCCCAGGGCATCCGCGGCCTCCAAGCCAAAATGCAAGTCCTGCGCGAAGAAACCAACAAATCCCTCGAAGACACCGACGACGCAACCGAACTCGGCGCCCACCTCATGGTCCAATACGACTCCATCGGCGCGGACTTGCGCTCCCTCACACAAGCCTGGGAATCCGGCCGCACCGCCCTCGCCCTCAACATCTCCCGCCACGAACGCCGCATCTCCCAAGCCTCATCCAGCGGCCTACGGTCTCCCGTCCCCAGCCTCGGCGGCCTCACCGCCGTCGACGAAGGAAGTCCCTCCGACGCCCTCCGCGCCCTCAACGGCGAGACCTCGAGCCCCCCACCCAGCGATCTTGGCAGCACCTCGGACGACGAGGTCTTCGAAGCTATTGCTATTCCCAAGACGCGCTCCCGCCTTACCATGTCGCGCGAAGAGCGGCTGCAGAAGATCCAGGCCGATCGCGCGAGACAGGTGGCGCTGAGGGAGCAGCGCGAGGCGAATAATAATATGCTGCGTGAGCTGGAGAGTGTTATTAGTTTGAGGCCGCATCGGCATACTTTGCCTGCGGGGCGGGTTACGAGTCTTTGATATCAACAGCATCGAGGAGCTTCGGGGAGCGCAGCGACGAGGCGACGAGGTGCGACGAGGTGCGTTGGCCTTTAAGACAGAGCGAGGACTTGAGAAGGGCGTCTGTCAACCCTTACAACGAGAGCGAGGTCTGCTAGCATGTTTGGCGTTTTTTTTTTTTTTTTGCAGAGAGAGCAACATCTACTCGTTTATACCTACTACATACTACTACATACCACTACATACCACTAAACATTTACTGTGTTGCTGTGTTGCTTACACTGTAATGGTGCATGAGGGTGTTTGAGAATAGAAATAGAGAATTTGAGACTGAGAGTTCTTGGTTTGTGGGTGTTGTGGGGGATTGGTTGGTGTGGAGATGAGGTTGGATATGATCTGGTTTAAATGAGTTGGTACGGAATATTCCTGCTTGAAGTGAAATTCGGCCAGATGCAGGATTGGAGGACTAGTTCGACTAGACCTTTAGTAAGTAGATTACACCTAGGTGTGAATCTGATGGTTTGTTGGCGTGCAAGGCAGTAGCTCGTATCCAATGGCTGGAGCGTTGACGTGCCCTGATTGGCCTCTACCCACTTTACGCGAGCGCGTCACGCTAGTCACGACGCGTTTACTTTCCCACGTCTTTGCTGCCTCAACCACACCACTGCCAATCTCGACGCATTACTCTGCACGATACCCCTCTCTTCTCCTTCACACATCTTCCCACTACACCCTCACACACCTCACACACCCACACACCCACACACCTCACAACAGTACGTGTCAATTTCCTATAATTAGGTCATCACTAATTATGCAGTGCTCGAGGCACGCTTAGAACAGGCGGCGCTGCTCAAAAAGGTCGTCGACGCCATCAAGGACCTCGTGCAGGACTGCAACTTCGACTGCAACGACTCGGGCATCGCCCTGCAGGCCATGGACAACTCGCACGTCGCCCTCGTCTCGATGCTGCTGCGCTCCGAGGCCTTCAGCCCCTTCCGCTGCGACCGCAACATTGCGCTCGGCATCAACCTGGGCTCGCTCACAAAAGTCCTGCGCGCCGCCCAGACAGACGACATCCTGACCCTCAAGGCCGAGGACGCGCCCGACGTCGTCAACCTGACGTTTGAGAACAGCGGCTCCGACCGCATCAGCGAGTACGACATCAAGCTCATGGACATTGACCAGGAGCACCTGGGCATCCCCGAGACCGAGTACGCCGCGACCATCACCATGCCCTCGGCCGAGTTCCAGCGCATCTGCCGCGACCTCTCGGCGCTGTCCGAGTCGGGTGCGTACTGACACCCACAACATGCATGTTCTTGCTAACACCCCCAGTCTCCATCGAGTGCACAAAGGAGGGCGTCAAGTTCAGCTGCCAGGGCGACATCGGCTCCGGCTCCGTCCAGCTGCGCCAGCACACCAACGTCGACTCGCCCAAGGAGAACGTCGAAATCGACCTCAGCGAGCCCGTCTCGCTCACCTTTTCCCTCAAGTACCTCGTCAACTTCTGCAAGGCCAGCGGGCTGTCGGACAGCGTCAAGCTGAGCCTGTCCAGCGAGGTGCCGCTTCTGGTCGAGTACACGCTGTCGCAGAACAGCTACTTGCGGTTCTACCTCGCGCCGAAGGTACGTTGAGTCTACCCTGCTGATTTGGATCCTGCTGACTGATGAACTAGATTGGTGATGAGGAGTAGTTTTGTTGTATAGCGTTTTCACGAGTTTCAAGGGAAGGATATAGGCGGCGTACTGCGGTTGCATACACATCGCGTCGTCTTCATGTCGCGTGGATTGGATGGGATGGTCGAGGCTCTATCAGGGAAATGGCCAGAGTCGAGCTTCTAGTAAAAATAATGCTACAGTGAACAACCAGTCTTCTGTTTGATATAGTCACATGATACCGGCCCTGCGACAGGCCATGACTACGTCCACGTAAGACCCCGTCAAAGAGGTCAAATAGCCGAGTTTCTACATCATAAATTGTGTACATCTTGGTAGTGTAGTATACTACTGGATACCTTATAGAACCAACACTGGACAAGAACGAAGTCCGGCCGTTGACTAGCCAGTCTGTTGAATATAAATCTGCGAATAATACTTTCACCGCGTTGATCTCCTACTCCCTATTCTCCAAGAAACGCTGCACCTCAGCATTATCCAAAAACTCCCTCACACTCACTATCTTGCCCCGCGCCAGCACAAACTGAAGCACATACACATTGCAATACAGGTCATTCGGCCCCGGCCCCCGCCCCTCACTAACAGCTTCAACAGCGACCCGCTCCCCCTCCGCCGTGACCCCTGTGACGTTGAAAGCGAAGCTGTCGAATTGCGAGAACATGGCACGCGCATTCTTGATCTGCTCCGAGGCGAGCTGGGTCCCGCCCCAGGGTATTCTGTCTGGGCGGCCGAGGACAAACCATGTCGCTGTGCTGTCGAGGAGAGTGCTTAGTTTGTCGAATTCGCGCCGGTGGAGATGCGTGCAGAATTGCAGCGCGAGGGCTTTGGATTGGGCGGTTAGGTCGGAAGGGGGGTTAGGTGCGGGGTCCATGGTGTCTGTGGGTGGAGGGTCTGGCGTTTTGTGGAAGAGATGGAATGAATTTTGTTGGTATGTTCTCCCTTGTTGCTTTTATACGTCCGTTGGGGTGGGAAACGCGTAGTGTGTTTTACTATTCATGATGGCTCATTATGAGTTGTGTGGGAATTCTGCCAGCTTCGCAATTTACTAGCTTGTAAGTGGAGATAGCTTGTAGCTGGGCTCGTAATACAGGGTCACATAGCAAAAGTGCTGCTTGAGGGGAGCTTAAAGTTATGTCTATAATGTTGAAGTACGACTCGAAATGTAAAGAGAGGCTAGAACTCTATGCCCCACCATGCCCCGCATGCGTCATCGCGCGTGGAATTTCAGATAACCAATCCATCCATCACCTCACCCATCCCGGTGGATTATTTTCTAATAACACCACCACATGGCCTCGGACACGCTCCCAGAGACGCGCGTGCTCGCCATCGCCAGCCATGTAAGCCCCCGCGCGCACCTTCCCCATCCAACCTTCTAACCGCCCCAGGTCGTCCACGGGTGAGCCATCCGCACCACCACCAATCCAACCCCAGCTAACAAGCCAAGCTATGTCGGCAATAAAATGGCAACTTGCGTCCTGCAGTCTCTCGGCTGTGACGTCAGCGCCATAAACACGGTCCACTACAGCAACCACACCGCCTACAAGCAAGTCAAAGGCACCAAGACTAGCGCCGCCGAACTCGAAACGCTGTACGAGGGACTCAAACAGTCGCATCTCAATGCCTTTGATGTCCTGCTCACGGGCTACGTGCCCAGCGCTGAAGCCGTAAGGGCCGTGGGCAAGATTGGCAGGGATCTGAAGTTCAATGCTGCCACGCGACCCGGGGGTTTCTTCTGGGTTCTGGATCCGGTTATGGGGGATAATGGGAGACTTTATATTCCCGAGGATGAAGTACCGGAGTACAAGAGTCTACTGAGGGAGGCGGATTTGATTCTGCCGAACCAGTTCGAGGCCGAGACACTCAGCGACACACCCATCACCGACCTCGACTCGCTCGCAAAAGCCATTCACACCCTCCACGCCACCTACAAGATCCCCCACATCATCATCACCTCCCTGCGCCTAACGCGTGACAACCAAATCCCGCCTTCCCGCCCGCACACACCGACCGAAGACGCAGTCCCAGAAACCCTTACCATCATCGGCAGCACTGCAACCTCCACCCTCGAACCCCGCCTCTTCCGCATCGACACCCCCGCGCTCCCGCTCTTCTTCTCCGGAACGGGCGATATATTCGCCGCCCTCACCGTGCCGCGGCTCCTCGAAGCCATCACGGCCGAGGACCTGCGCTCCACGCCCTCCTGGCGCTCCCCGGATGACGTGCGCGCAGAAGACCTCCCCCTCGCCAAGGCCGTGCAGCGCGTGTGCGCCAGCATGCAGGCCGTGCTGGGTAAGACGGCGCAGTCCTGTGCCGAGGCGATGAAGGTGTATGATGAGAAGATTGCTCGGGGTGGCGGGGAGGCGAGCGAGAAGGATAGGCATTTGGAGCTTATGAATCGGAGTGAGGTTGTGGTGCCGCGGTTTGTGGGGGAGTTGAGGGATCCGCCTGAGGTGGAGAGGTTTAGGCCGAGGGCTGTGAGGGTGGGGAGGGAGAGTGAGGAGGGAGGGGAGTGCTGAGCAGAAGGGGAATGAGGAGACGCAGTACTAGACAGCCGTGGACGCAAGTCAAGCCGGGTAGAGCGTGAGGGACTGAGGTTGTGAGATAGATATGGTAAGAGACCATGGTGAACGAATCCGAGGACTGAGTATGAGGATTGAGTATGAGGACTTCAGTCTGCGGACCGAGTCCGAGAAGTGTGCTTGAGAACCCAGCTCGAGGACTAAGCGTAGAAACCAAGAAGACCCAAATATAGAGTAGTACACCACGCCACCCATACCTGCCTTCTCAAGTGTCTGTCAGAGCACCTCTTTGCTCCAAAGCCAGGGAACAGTCACATTCGGCCAATGGGCCTAAGAGAGGAAGAGAGGGTATAGGAGGGAGGTTGTGTGGTCGAGTGTGTAGCCGAGAAGACAAAGAAGTGAAGAGTAGTAATCAAGTCTGCAAACGCAAGAGCTGCGCTAGCCTCGACGCCCAGCGACGCAGACCATTTTTACTTTGCCCTTCCAACAAATAACCTCCTCGTGAGTTAGCCAGACAATCTCTCTAGACAATGCTACTCCGTGTCGATGCCCGAAGGACATACACCGTGTAGAAACTCACGACCAACGGGCTTATCTTACATGCCCACGCCAACCCGTTCGAAGTAAAGGATGGCAACCTTCCAAAGGGCTCTGTATTTGTAAGTATGCAACACGCATTCGCGCAAAGGATGTACCGCTGCTCTACGGTCGTTATCCCATTACATAAAGTGTGTTGAAAGAGTCCTGGGCGGCAGATGATGCTAGCATTAGATGCGTTGCTGGCAATTAGGTAACCGAGAAAGGCGCGGTTATGCAGATAAACATCGCTGGCCACACTACCGGAGGCTCTCAGAAGCTTTAGCTACCCCGAGTCTACATGTGCTGATGATTTGTGAGGCCGACGAGGTCTTGTAAGCATGCAAAACTCTCTTCCCCTGCACATGGAATGTCCCACGTCGTGCAAGACTGGACGAGGACTGCTATCCACTGTTCAGCAATCGTTTGTAACAAGGACTCAACGAACAACGAACATGATGCGGTACCAGAAGCAGCCTGCTCTACGTTGCAGCTGCAGACCAGTGCTGTCAGATCACCCGGTTGAGAGGATACGTGATGTGTCGCTCGGTGAAGCTGCACAGCTTGCGATGGACGCGCAAGCTGTGCAGCTTTCGAAGGGCATGGCAGAGGAGGAGCTGGCGCAAAGAAGGCGTGGAAAGCCAAGATGTCTCAGGAAAACGAGTAGAAGTGGACCGCAGAAGAAGCGTCAAAGTCGCGACCTGCATCACCTACACTGGCGGATTGAAACAACCCTTCAGGTGTTGTCGATTTGTCAGCTTTGGAGCTCAAGCGCTGTCCAGAGGAGTTCTACTATTCTAGGACTAAACATAGATTAAATTCACTACTGGTACGTGCAAGAGTTTGATGATGCCATGTGAGACTGCACACTGTTTCTGTATAACCTTGCCTAACTATCCTACAATGTTTCGTCATGCATGCTCTAGCCGTGAGCTTCAAAGAAACTGCTAGTTTTCGATGCCTCTCGTCGTTCGATCTCGTGAGCTTCTACGTTGTTTGCGTTAATCCCTGCTGCAGACAGCATTGCTGGTGACGGCTCTGCGAGGGTTCATTCCGCGGACTCAAGTGATCCACGAAAGATATGAGTTGTTGTAAAGTTCTTCATTGCTCTCGCTGTGCTTCTGTTGTCCGAAGCACTCTATGCGGCGCCTGCACCGAAACCCCCAGTGCTGCCGAATCCACCAGCGCCGCGCACGCTCTCTTCGAGTTTCTCAACGACGACGACTTCAGGCATGGCGATCTACAATTGTCAGCCAGGATTCGTGAAAAGCATAAGACAAATATAGATATACCTTCTCAACAATCAACTGCGCAATTCTGTCGCCAATCTTGACCTCGAAGTCGCTGTCTGACAGGTTTGCAAGAATGACACCAACTGCGCCTCTGTAGTCTGCGTCGATTACGCCGGCCATTGTATCGATACCGTGCTTAGCAGCGAGCCCAGAGCGTGGTGCTACGCGGCCGTCTGCTTCCAGTTAGCCAATCCTCCAGACTACAAGTGTTGCTGATTCCTACATGTTCCTACAGGCACCGAGATGCTGATATCTGTTGGCACAATGGCCCGCCCTCTCGCCGGAATCACAAGGTCCTTTGCACTGTACAGATCGTGACCTGCAGCGAACTTGCTCCCCTTCGTAGGCGCCTTGGCGTTCTCGCTCAGCAGCAGAACCTGCAGAGCCTGTTCTGCCGCAGCACCAGCCGCAATTGAGGGCGCAATTGGCGCCGGGGGTTGCAAGGCGGTCATGTTGGAGCTTGCTAGCGGGGTTGGTGTCGCGGTGCCTGAGTCGTCGTTGCGTGGCAGCGTAGAGGCCTGGTGTCGCGGTGCAGGGTCAATTACTTTGGTGCGCTTGGGTAGGGGCGAACTGGGGAGAGATGGCGGCTCGTGAGCTGGGGCGGGTGTGCTGGCTTCGTGAGACATTGTTTGCGATGTTGTGGATGAGGCGGGGAGAAGACTGTGGGGCAGGCACGCGAGCGCGACGCGTTGGCCAAGACGCGTGGCTTGAGGTAAGACTTTCTCGTTTGTGACGTCGTATTTGGACGTAGTATGTATACAATTTTTGAGAAATGCTTTCCTTTCGTCTGTCTTGAAGTTGGAGTTCGTCGTCACTATTAATTGCTCTGTTGCCTCGTTGATAGCTCCCTCCCTTGAATTTGGCTTTGCCGTTCGCGCGAGTGGTGTCATTCGCTGAGGGCGCTCAACGTATCTTCATAGCACTGAAACATCAGCAAATCCGGCATATCGAATGTTCACTGACAAAAAGAAAACAGTAGGTTGGAAAAGGTGAAGTGATTGTTTGATGTTCACTCCTGCATCCAAGCTTTCTCGAGCTATTGGCAACCGGTCGTGACTGCCTCCGGTTGCTGGGCAAGTCAAGCTTCACCTCCCGCCGCTGCCACTCTTCACCATCTTGGCCACACGCCGTCTCCGCTTAGCAAGACCTCACATCATCGAGTGTCCTTGATCTTGCCCTTTCGGCACGGATGCGCAAGGACTCCGGACCTCTACTCTTCGATCCTTATCTCGGTCGTGCTGACTGTTGAAAGCTGGGTATCATTACCATCTGTGGTTGGGCTGGTCTCTTGACGTGCTGCAGCTTAAGCCAAGCTTCCATACACAGTCCGCCACCATATGATCCCTCTCTTATGGTCACAGGGACAGGTACACCATATCCAACGTGAAGGATTTTCAAGCAGGGCGAAAAGAGCGTCGATAGCTCCGGGTCATGCTGTCTTTGCGCAGCACGTCTAGCTGTGCCCCCCTGTCATGGTCTTCGGAGTGTGACTTGTCGCCTCGCTACATCTGATCGGGTGACTTTCAATTCGAAAAGAATTACACGGCTTGATAACACCACAATAGCAAACATCAAGTGAGACCTTATGTATGCAGCGAAGGTTCAACAGACAAGGCCGAGGAGACATCTGGAGCCACAACCAGCATCACATTCCCCACGGTCTTCCTACCCCGCAGCAGCTGTTGATGTGCAAACACTCTTGCAACCTATGAAGGAAATGCCTCTCCTTAGCACGCGCTGAGATGCCCTATCTTCAGCCCGTTGGGCGCCTTGCGGCTGTTGCGATCTCAGACCAAGTGGAGATGAAATATGTAGCCGTAGCAGTCATGGGCTGCCATTCGTGACAATTTCATGGACACCCAAAATGACGGCGACACTACATACGCGGCTTCTTTTTTGGACGTGGGTTTTCAGGTCGACTGTCAACTGGGTTGAGTTGGGTGGGCTAGCGAGCGAAATCCTTCCGTGAGTTGTTCCATGCGCGCAGAACTCCAACACCTCATGCGCAAACCTACCGAGAGGCGACCCACCTTTACGGGCGAGACCGCTCTAAGCAGCCAAGCGTGCTACGCAGTGCTTGTTGAGCCTCCAAACATCGGAGGGAACTAATGCACCCCGCTTCAATCAGCCATGAAACAGCCAGTCAACGTCCAGAAGCAAAATTTGCGATATGTCTCCCCCTTCTTACTCCACCATGATCCGCCATGGTGGCCCATGGAGTCGGCTTTGATCGAGCCACTGCGCGTCTGGAGCAGAGCCTCAACAGCGCTATCCCGTGAATCCACTGCGCTTGCCCCCACCACAGCCACGGTCGAGCGAGTCACTGTGAGCCTCGCATCGCTGTCGCACGTCAGACCGATTAGCAGGGGCCCTGTGCTACCGTAACTACGCGCACACCCGCAACGAAGGATTTCGGGCGAGCGACAAATCCTACGACGATGGAGTACCATGCAGTGCTTACCAGTCGCCTGAAGTACCCGAGGAGGTAGACAGCGAATAATCGTTAAACTCATAGAACAACGAACAAGGGCTCGACTGTCAAGCTCATGATCGTCAAGATGAGGTCGGTGGCATGTTCGGCTGGCACAGGCCTGGTTCAACAACCATGCACACTAAACATTCAGGGTGTGGCTAGCCACCTATCATCATTTCCAACGTTTGCGTTCGACTCAGCCTGCCATGTCGTCCCTGTAGACTAGGAGAATTGACCCCTCGTGACCTCTTTCTCGACGCTGAAAGCGTCACCATTGACTCCGCATATAGATCGCGGCCTCTGGCTTCATGGCCATGGCCGCATATGGAGTGAGGTGGAGTGAGCATGCAAGCGCCAACTTGAGGCATATGGGGCACAGAGTAATCAACAAAAGTGGTGATTATGCATCTTGACTCTGGGGGTGTGAAATGGCCCGTCTGGTACGCTCCAGCTCCAGCGCTAGACCTGGCGGAGGCGGAGTGCGATGCTCTCCAGTGCATTGGACCGTACTCCACATCCAATAGAACGCTAGCGCAGAAGCTCCATGCTCCAGCCTTTGAGCTAGTAGCTGCCCATGGGACTCCGCATATCGTGTACTGTAAACAGCTGGTTCCCTGGAGTACTTAAAGTCGATCACCTGCCCCCTCTTGGGCGATATCTTCATTGTTGTGAACCTCATCCACACTGCACTACCCAGTTACACAGCTTCTTCCTTGAAGACATCTGCAATCATGGGTTTCATGCTCAAGGCTCCCCCGGGCACGCCTGGTTCGGCGGCGCCTGCTATTATGATTGGTCTGTTCGTCGCCTTCGGTGGTGTTCTCTTCGGGTATGTATCTGTAGTACAGTCATCTCAAGGCCACGGTCTAACATCGACAGTTATGACACTGGTACCATTGGTGGTATCCTTGGAATGAAGCACTGGAGGGAACTGTTCTCAACCGGTTACGTTAACCCCAAGGACAACTTTCCCGATGTTACTTCGGACCAGAAGTCTCTTATCGTCTCTATCCTTTCCGCTGGTACTTTCTTCGGTGCTCTTACTGCCGCCCCTACCGCCGACTTGCTTGGCCGTGTTCTCGGCCTCGTCGCTTCCAATGTCGTCTTCTGTGTTGGTGTCATTCTCCAGACTATCGCCACTGACATTCCTGTCTTTGTTGCTGGACGTTTCTTCGCTGGTTACGGAGTCGGCATGATCTCCGCGACCATTCCTCTCTACCAGTCCGAAACATCGCCTAAATGGATCCGCGGTGCCGTTGTTGGTTGCTACCAGTTTGCCATCACCATTGGTCTTCTCATCGCCGCCATCGTCGACAACGCCACCAAGGACCGTAATGACACTGGCTCTTACCGCATCCCCATCGCTGTTCAGTTTGCTTGGGCCATCATCATGTTCGTTGGCTGCATCTTCATCCCCGAGACTCCTCGCTGGTACATCAAGAAGGGACGCCCCGAGAAGGCTGCCAAGTCTCTCTCCAAGCTCCGCAAGCTTGAGATCGAGCATCCCGCCCTTGTTGAAGAACTTGCCGAGATCACCGCAAACCACGAGTACGAACTGTCTCTTGGTAAAGCCACCTACCTCGACTGCTTCAAGGGCAGCCTTGGTAAGCGTCTCGCGACCGGCTGCGGTCTCCAGGCCCTCCAGCAGCTCACTGGTATCAACTTCATCTTCTACTACGGAACCTCGTTCTTCCAGAACACTGGCATTAAGAACCCCTTTACCATCACACTCATCACTTCCTGCATCAACGTCGCTTCCACCCTTCCTGGTCTCTGGCTTGTTGAGAAGTGGGGACGCCGCAAGCTTTTGCTCTTTGGTGCCATCGGCATGGCTGTCTGCCAGTTTATCGTCGCTATTGCTGGTACCGTTGTCGGTACTGACAACCTCCCAGTTCAGCGTCTGCTGATCGCCTTCGTCTGTATCTACATTTTCTTCTTCGCCTGCTCCTGGGGACCTGTCGCCTGGGTGGTTACGGGTGAGATCTTCTCATTGAAGGTTCGTGCGAAGGCTCTATCTATGACTACAGCGACGAATTGGTTGCTCAATTTCGGTATTGGGTATGCCACACCTTATATGGTGGATTCGGGCCCGGGCAACGCCAACATGGGCGCCAAGGTTTTCTTCGTCTGGGGCGGATGCTGCTTCATCTGCATCTTCTTCGTCTGGGCTATGATATATGAGACCAAGGGTCTTTCTCTTGAGCAGGTCGATGAGCTGTACGGCAAGGTTTCCAAGGCTTGGCAGTCTCCTGGCTTCGTTCCTTCGGTCTCCTTCCAGGACATTCAGGATGCTCAGGTTGACAACCGTCGCATGAGCTTGACTGATGCTGAGGCCCAGGCTACTCGCAAGAGGTCTGCCCAGTACAACGAGACTTACACCGAGAAGAACGCTGTCTGAGCTCATAGTTACGACGACGGTATACGAAGGAACGCACGAATGTTTACGACTTCGAGCAAGGTGTTGGTGTGATGCTATATCCATTTGGCTTTTCAGAAGTTGTCGATTGCAGCTTCTTGATGTACATATTCAATCACTATGATCTGCTCATCAAATCTCGCTCCCTCTTTGCTTCGTGACAATTTCTCTATTGCTCGAATTTCAGCTTCAATCTGAGCATCGAAGTTTGCGGCATTTCCTTCCTCGGTGCGCAGCTGATCACCGACAGGCCGGACGGAGTACCGCAACGTCTGACCAGGGCGGCGAGTCCTCACGCAACCATCGATTGGCCCCAACCACATCCGGACAAGCCTTACACAAGGCTCAACCCCACATTCTTGCCGCCCGCCACCAACCCGCTTGCACGCCTAGATTATCTAGTCTAGCTGGACGTTTGGACTAAGTGACACGCCACATTTCGTCGCATTTCAAAGCATCGCAACCAACAGTTCAAGACGATATGAAGTTTGTTGCGCCAAAGGAGAAGTTGCGACAACAGAACAGAGACCGGAGTGCAGAGCCTGAAAAGATGCAGCTGTAGACTAAAGGTGGTGCGTATCATGGTACTGTTACGTGGAGCATGGAAATGCTGCGTGTGACTGATGACGCGCTCTAACGCATCAGCCTACGCCACAAGCAGACCCCCCACAAATCGATCTCGCGACCGGACGATCAACTGCAAACGAAGCTTTGCGCGGCAGGCGGGGTGAGCGATCAGAAACGTCCGTCGGCAAGGTGGTAGGGCAGGCCTGACGAACTGGAAGCGTGCGGTGACCGTTGGTAAAAATTGTGGCCCTCACACATTAGGTATCTGGAGAACTGGAGGATGATCTAGATCAGCGACTTGGGATCTTGGTTCACTAAGGGTTGCCGCAGAGGGGAAGTGGCAATGCCTTGACGGTCTCGCTCCGGGCGTTATCAGGCACTCTGCGCTGGGGTCGATGTGCATTCAGTTGAGGAGTGAGAGTCTCTGACAAGCTTGTCCAACAAAGAGCATAAGAGTTGCGATGATCTATGATAAGATAGACAAGTACATACGCACTACACGGCATTACTCGAGAATGGAATTTCATGCTCTCTTCAATGATTTTCGAGATCCTCGCGATTTGCAAGTCCATGTGTTACAATGTGGATCTGCCACGGCTGCCAATGCATCGATCTATCTGAAGATCTGAAGATCATTGCCCCGCTGCCTGATTGGGTATTGCCCTGTCGCGTCTCGGGTAAAAACTACGCGGCTGGAGGCGTTCCATTGCTTTCAATCTCTAACTCTTTCTTGACATGATGATCAAGAGGAGCGTGAATTCGCGTACATCGCTATTTTGTAGATCAAGAGGAAAAAACATGATCAGTGTCCCGATGTCCCTCGATCTGGAACGCTTGAGATGTGTCTGTCGATGACGAGGTTGTGGACCACAGAGGTAATCGTACAGACGAGGCGAACAGAAGCTCCGTAGGGCTGTCAATGTGGGGTACGCCATCTCCACATTTCTCCGCGCACAATTGCATTGTCGTCCGAACCACATCTTGGCTTGATGAAGTCGATGTTAAGTCATTCTATTCCTCGTATGAGTCTATTAGTGCTTCCTTCGACTTTGACCATGTTATGTTGGCGAGCTTATCAGGCTTCGTTGTCGCTGCTTTGGACTCCAATAAGCCTCAGTAGCTCACAATCTCCTTGGAGGAGCTTACATCGACTAACACGGCATCAAATTCGGAGTCAGTCCAGACGCCCAAAACAAGATTCCTTGTTCAGGCAAACGAGATATGGGAGGGGAGGACTACTGGTCTGATGAGTACGAAGTAAGAGTTCGGTGTCCATAACCCGGAGAACTTCTATCAAACGCGCACGTATCTCGAGCTAAATAGATCTTGTTGTGCACAAGTGAGAGGAAGACGGCTTCCTTAAAAGTTTAACCAAGACGGAGATAGATGGCCCCCGAGTTTATTGTCAAACTCTGCGGTACTTGTGGTTGACTCGAGACTTCCATCTCGTAAGCACAAGTCATATTACAGGGTCCTGCAGCTTTGTGTACAGGCTCGGTATCTACCGCGCTCAAGCTAGGAGAGTGCCAATTCTCAGGTGCTAAGGAAGGTGGTCTAGCTAGACGGTCAGGCACAGTCACAAGATATAAGAGCTTGTTCACAACATATCTTGTATTAGGTACAGGCATTACAG
This sequence comes from Didymella segeticola, assembly GCA_004522025.1. Taxonomy (NCBI): domain Eukaryota; kingdom Fungi; phylum Ascomycota; class Dothideomycetes; order Pleosporales; family Didymellaceae; genus Didymella; species Didymella segeticola. Next base: position 111,138 of record SDAV01000003.1, on the reverse strand, counting down.
AAGTTTGTCAGAATGTTGCTTCTTTGTCGTGCAGGCAGAAGGGCCTGGAATTTTCTGGGAGGAATCGAGCTGTCTGAAATATTTTTCGTGTAGCTTCTTCGTAAGCGTGGAAGGAGATTATGCTTTACCAAGGTACGCGACATGACTTGTATTGAGGCGTAATTACATGTCACTTCTTGTCACTGAAATCATAGCATTAGATGCAAGAACGGCCACACTCACACCGCAGACACTAGAGTCGAACCCTGTATGGATCGGATGGGAGTTTGCAGTCGCTTTACTTCAGTTTAGATACAACGCACATCCTCAAAGCTTCGACTTAGCCTCCTCAGGCTTTGCAACTTCGACGAGCGTCTTGCCAGTGTTCTTACCCTCGAACAATCCAACTAGAGCGCTTTCTGCATTCGAGATGCCACCTTTGATGATCGTCTCTTTTCTCTTGAGCTTGCCCTCTGACAGCCACTGAGCAAGCTCCTTCCTCGCGGCGGCGTACTTGTCAGCGTAATCGAAGACGACGAAACCTTGCATGCGGATGCGCATGGAAATGATCATGAGGTAGTTCTGTCTTTATTAGCGATATTGAATTATGGGATAGAGCGGGACCACATACGGAAGGACCTTGAGGCTTCTTGTTGTTGTACTCGCTAATAGCACCGCACATGACGAAACGAGCGAACGGCTTCGCCCTTGACAGTGCCATATCGAGAATCTCTCCGCCAACGTTGTCGAAGTAGACGTCAATGAGACCCTTGGTCGCAGCCCTGAACTTGTCCTTGAACTGAGGGTCCTTGTAGTTCAGCGCCTCATCGAAGCCAAGCTCCTCCTTCAGCCACGCAACCTTGCTATCCTCGCCAGCAAGACCAAGCACCTTGGCACCCTTGAGCTTCGCAATCTGACCCACAACGCTACCAGTCGCGCCAGCGGCACCAGACACAACGACGAAGTCACCGGCCTTGACCTGACCAACCTCTGTGATGCCAAAGTATGCTGTTAATCCAGTCATACCGAGACAACCCAGCGCATCAGTCGGCACAGCACCGTGCGGCAGATCCAAAAACTCGACGTCCTTCTCTTGCAGCACCGCGTACTCTGACCATCCGCACATACCGCTTGCATATGTGCCAACGGGGAACTTGCTAGACTTTGAAGCAACGATGAGACCAATGCCATTTCCGCGCATCACCGCGCCGATCTTGACGGGTGGAATGTAGGATCGTGTTGGGTTCAGCCAGCCACGCATGGCGGGATCTAAACTCAGGTAGAGTGTTTGGAAGAGGACTTCGCCATCTTTGAGAGAGGAAGCCGAGGGCACGCTTTGCTGCTTGGACTCAAAGGTCTTGCCTGCGATGATGGCGTCTGTCGGTCTCTCTTTGAGATGAACGGATGTATAGGAAGGCATGCTGATGTGGCTCCGCGATGGGGATGATGTGGGTTTGATGGGATTACTGAACCGACGTTCACGCCAAGCTGGGGTTTGGGGATGGAAAGAGGGAGAAGTTAAGGATGCTTTCGCACTGGGCAGTTGCGACTTTTTGAAGACCCTTCCAAAGTTTCGGCCGTATCAACGAATTGCGTTACTCAAGCCGGTATGGCCGTTTCGTGGGGTTGAATCGCGGAGAGGTTGAGCCTCGGCCGCCTCGGTACGGCGCTACTGCCGGATTCGGACGACCCCGTGAAGTCGCGCTCAGCCTCAACACATGTCAGCTTAATCGTCAACACCATAACACACGTTGCACCTTCGCATTGACGAGCCCAGACTCTATGCAGACAAGGGGCCCCTTGGACTTGGTTTTGAACGAAACGCAAAGAGGTGGTGATGTGGTCGATTTGAAGAAAATTGATGAGGAGCGTACACACGCGACAGTGCTTGATGACCGCGAGCCTCTGGCAAGCTACCAAATACTTTGCAAACCGCTATGAGACCTGAAGAATCACCACACCACTCCGACCGCCCTGGAGGCTACTTCTATAGCCCGTAGACCCATTCACGTTTTACAAGACCAATACATCCATTCCCTTCCTCTCCACTGTCCATCCCTCACTCTCAGCACCACTCGCATCAACAAAAAACTCACTACCCGTCGGCTCCCCACTGACCATCCATTGCACCCAAAACCTCGCTGCCCTACCCATCTTCCCTGCTCCCGCTTCCCCCATCTCTCCATCCACTCCAGGCAGCACCCCAAACCAACTCGGCACGCCCTTAGCAACGGCCTCGAAGTCCGCCTTCACACCTCCATCGACCCCCAAAACAGCCGCACTGGTCGTACCCGCAACCCCCGCACTGAAGAAAAAAACAGGCTTCGTCGCATTCGCCGCCATCTGCCTGCTTTCCTCCGTTCCCGCCGTCCCCGTATCGAGTACCGCTAGACTGAGTACCCGCTCATCCTCGGCGGCGGTGTAGACTTCCACGCCTCCACAGCTAGTCCCTAGCATCCCGACTTGCGCTGTGTTGACATTCGTCCAGTTCCCCTGCTGCGCGGCTGTGGCGAGGAAGTGTAGTGCTGCGGAGCCGGGGCCGCAGGCTAGTACTACTGCGCCATAGCTTGCGAGTTCAGCGTTGAGGGGAGCGTAGGGATCGTGGAGGGTTGTTGGGTTGCAGGCGTTGTTTGCCCAGATTAGGAGAGGGATTGGGCCGGTGATGGTGGAGAGGTTGGTGGGGGTGTAGATTGTGTGGGATGCGAGGACAGGAAGGGAGGAGGTTGTGACGGCATAGGGGCCCGTGGTAGTGTGGGCGACGATGCTGTGGTAAGGGAGCGAGAGGGCGGCGAGCAGTGCGGGGACAATGTTGGAAAATTTGATGGTGGACATGGTTGATGTGTCGTGGAGTCTGCAGTAAGATTTATTCCTTGATCCAATGGCTCAATCTTGTTCGAATGAGTGTGGTGGTCGGTGTGCCTTCAAAAGAATGTAGTAGTTAGGAAACGAATGCAGTTCAGGCGATCGCTCATAGGCATTCGTTGAAAGGATATTCTTTACCGCTTTGTTAGTGACTGGCCCATCTCATCTCCTCGCTGTCATCCTTCATTTCATCGACTACTTGGTAATGCGAACCATCGTGATGTCGCATCTTATGACAGGCCTTTTGCACTATACATGCTTCTGTGAGGTGTTTCAAGCGGAGATGTTTCACAAGGGTAGCTGCGCCAACCCTGTTCGTTGATGCAACAAAGCACGGCGATTGGCTGCAGGATGTTTCGATCCACCGAGGAGCGTTGATTAGATCGCTGAGATGGGAGGAAGTGCACGTCGTTATGCAAAACATCATGGTTGATGGGAAGGAAAGGACAGTCTCGCGGTGTCTGTTCGCTGGTGTTGGGCGTTCGAAGTTGTATCAATGAGAAATGGCCATGTGTGCTTTCGCTCTAATATGGCAGTAATGACACCCTTGCGGGTCTCCATGGCGATTATTCTTCCATAGCATCACCATCTTCTTTACCTTCCTCCTCCTCCTCTTCTTGTTCGCCCCACCAGAGCGTTGGCCCTAGCCCGGCCTGGTTCATTGAGCCCTGCAGAAGGTTAGCAAATTCCTGGGATAGAAGTGGACTGCACGCACAATAACTCTCCACGCCGTTCCTCTTTCATCAACAACCTCACCCTCCTCATTTCTCTGCTCGATCGTGGGTCGCTGATCAATCCATTCCTCCTGCTCAACCCTGAAAAGCACAGGCTCACCCTTATCCAAGAACAACTCCGTACCGTCTGAGTTCCAAACCCACACATTTTCACTTTTCTCAAACCTGCTATTCTCAAAGAGGTTCTGGTACGGCACGAAAACCTCACTCGTAAAATCGAGGTCGATCACAATGCCCTCGGGCGTGCTGCTCTTGATGCGGCCATAGATGATTTCACCGCGGAATGGGCGGAAAACAGCGAGTCGAAACTCGGCGTTGATGTTGACGAGGCCAGTACCGTGACCGATTAGGCCTTCTGTGGCGGAAAGTAGGTCCCAAAGAGCGACGCAGAGGCCGACACCTGGGACGATTTTGTTGCTGTATTTAGAATTGATGGCGTCTTTGATGGCTTGGGCGGAGGGTTTGCCAAAGTCTTGGGGCTTGATTTGGATCAGGTCTTGTATCGTGCTCTGTGGATTGTTAGTTTTGATCAACGAGTAGACCTATCGACCGCCTGGAAACAAAAGCACACGACTGTCGGCAGCGATTATGGACTGTATTCCACGCACAGTCTACATTTCAATATCTCTTCTGGCGCATGTGACTTCGCAGACAGAACTCGAGCATGCAAAGTCGCAGTCAAGGCTACTTACAAGAATGAACATGATGGCGGCAGTCGAGGCTTCATGCTATGTTTCTTTGACAAAGAGAGAGTTTGGCGTGTTGTCACCGCAGCATTTTGGTGGTGACTGAGAAATGTGAGCGCGCAGCTGGCGAATGACGGTTCTTTCCCTCCGCAAAACGCGCTAGCGCAATCGATAAGCAAAAGATGCAGGTGCGGACTTCCGGCGCGTCTTGACCTGCTAAACTTCAGAGCTAATTTTCCAGATCGTTTCTTGTCAAGGTTTTGCGCAGAGCATGTGAAGATACGACACAGTGAAGTGCTTCGCTGCACCCATCATCGCACTATGACGTCGTTCAAGTTTCCACCACCACCTCCACCGCCGCCGAAAGCGACCTCGAACGACAGCCAGCCGAGCTATGCAAGTCAACGAGGCGGGTCGAGTCGAGGCAGAGGAGGCGATAGGGGGAGAGGGGGTGACAGAGGGAGGGGAGGTGACAGGGGGAGGGGCGGCGACAGAGGGAGAGGGAGAGGTGGCCATGACCGTGGCGGTAGCAGCTTCGGCCAAGGACGAGGAGGCGCGTATGGAGGAAGAGGAGGCTCGCGAGGAGGCTATGGGAGTCAGCATGGAGGGAGCAGCCAACAGCAATACCCGCCTTCACAGCAGCACTCGGCCCTACCAACACTATATCAGCCGCAAATGGGAAGTCAGGCGCAGCCACACATGAATTCGCAAGCTTTTCCACAAGCCTTGTCCTTCATGTCTGCTCCTGCGCAGAACGCTCCCTCGACAAGCAACAGCGCACCATATTATCCGCAGTCTCCTCCGCCGACACAAAGCCATGCACCGCGCTATCCGCCTGGACAACAAGCAGGCCAGAAGCGGAAACGCCCCGAGCACAACACAACTGTGCCGTCTCTCCCGCCCAAGAAGCCACAGTCAGGCCCAAAGCCTCCACGAGCGAAGGCAGCCGTACCTCCACCAGTGCCGAGCTTTGGCTTCTCGCTACCAACACCAACGGCGCCCACGCCGAGACCGAGCCATAGAAGAGATCAGAAGAAGCGTGTGAATCTCGGCTTGAGCGAGCAGAATGCCATGGATGACGGCAGCAGTGAGGAAGAGGACGAGGAGGTTGATGAGGAAGCGGCGTTTGCAGACAAGATCAAGGTCGAGGGCGTTGCATTCGAACACAACGGGGAAATGATCTCGCTGCAGACAGCTGCAGACGTGCAGGCATACATTAAGGACCGCCGGCGGAATTACCCCACCCAGCAACGGATAGAGGAGAAGATGCGAGAGGCTGCTGCTAAGCGTGAGCACGAACTCGAGTTTTTGCACCGTGTCAAGGGCAAGCCTAGGAAAGCCCCAACAGAGACCAGACCAGCCAAACCTCCAAAGCCCGAGCGTAAACCGAAGCAGGTCGACATCAAAAAGCAAGAAGAACTCGCAGCTTTGCGCAAGAAACTCCACGAGAGCATGATCAATAAGCAGCAGCAGCCCACGAATCTCCTTGGAGTCGGCTACGACAGCGAGACCGATTCAGACGCCGCGAGCTCCATCCTCTCCGACTCATCCGTCCTATCCTCGTCAGAAGAGGAGGCAGACTCGTCTTCCGAAGACGAAGCCGAAGACGCAGCAGGAGACAACGCACAAAGCGACAGCGATGCCCCCCCTTCGCCCGTCACCTCCAAAGCCGCTCCTCCACTTCCCACCATCCCACCACCAGCACCTGCCTCCGCCCCGCCAAGTCAGGTGTGCAAAAACTGGAGCAAGACAGGCAAATGCCGGTTCGGCAAGGGGTGTCGCTGGGCTCATCCACCGGGCGACAAAGGCTCCGGCGGGCCTCAGAATCAGAAGGGGGAGCGCGAGAAGAAGACGACAATGGGACTATACGAGAAGCTTGTGGAGCAGGAGCGGGAGAAGGCGGACCGGCTGGCACTCGAGGCGATCAAGTATCTCGGGCAACATGGGTTTCTGGGCTAGAACGAATAAGAATGAGAAAAAGATGAGCTTCGTGTTGTATTGTATCTTTGTCAAAATAGTCGGTAGTAGGACACTGTTCATTCCCCGATTACATACGTACACCCTCCCTCCCCAACCCATACTTCATGCACCTTTTTCGCATCGACGTCCCACCGTGCACCCACACCGAGCGTCTCTTTCTTCGCATTTGTGTCGTTTGGGTAGTGCATTGTTAGGGAGCCGTCGAGGATGAGATGGGTGGTTTTGCCGCTGTGCTGGTGGGGCGGGTAGTGTGTGTTGCTGGGTGTGTTAGTGGGGAGGAATTGGGGAAGTTGGGAGGGAGAAGGGTGTCTATGATGAAGAAAGTGGGTAGGAAAGAGTGCATACGGCCTGTCTGTCCAGGTGAAGACGTGGTAGTAGCCCCAGGAACGAACTTGGGCCTCTGCTTCTTTGCGTGATGGCGGCATGGAGTCAAGATTCACTGTGAGCGATAAGAAAGAGGAAAAGGAAACCCCAAACTTGATAAGTCGAAGTTGCGAATATAATAAGTTCTTGCCATGGCCTTTCTCCAGTTCATCAAAACGCCTCACGCCTCATGTGGCGAAGGTGGGGTCGTTCTAGCTTGGTTGTTCTAGCCTCTGGACCCTGACCGGCGTGACGTCGACGCTCGAGCTGTCAACACGCCGCAGTCAACAGAGGAGACAAAAGCAGGCACACGCGCAGCAGCCATGATCAAGTTCATCATCCCAACGGCACAATCAAGAATCTGCAACAGTGATTGTGTTGCCATTGGCCGATCACACGGGTATGCGGCTTGCCAAGTTCTGGCTGCCGTCTGATCTGGCGGTTTGGTCACTGCTGTAACTTGCAGACCGCCTAAGCCCACTTCCAACGTGCACGCTGCGGCCCGCGCCCACTTGACGTTTCGCTGTCTCAGGCGTGACCCCGTGCACTGGGACCTTGCAGCGAGTGTGTGGAGCTGCTGAAGAGATTGTGATATACGGTAAGATATACTTTGTAGTTCTGCAGCTGGTCTGCAGCTCCTGACAAGCTCTCCAGTGGGTGCTGACGTGGATAAGCAGAGCTGAACTGAGCTGTCACCCCCATTTAGCCTACCTCGACAAACGCTGCACCGCCTCAACTCAACTTCTTATTTCCTACTGCCTGTACGCATAGTATTCTTTACCTTGCACTTGACCTACCTTTCTGCACGTAATGGAGGCTGCAAAGGACCACAAGCTGGGGACGCCCAAGACAGACCAGCCACAGCTTCAAGCTGGTGGAGGCACCGCCGCAGCAGCCACCAAAGCTCGCGAAGTCGACGAGCTCTTGCCCCTCACCGTCAAATACCTGCGCACTCTCTACAACGAAGTCTCGACGCGCTACAATCTCGCCACGCCAGACGGCCAGATCCAGTGGCTGACGCAGGAGCAGCAGAGCACCGCCGAAGATGCGCAGCTGCTGGGCGATGGCTCCTTTTCTCGTTTCGCAGACTACTTCACCTCCCGTTCAGCCAACGCCATGGGCCCGCCGCCAGCCATTGACGAATCTCACCCCCTCTCCAACTACTTCATCTCCTCCAGCCACAACACCTACCTCACCGGCAATCAGCTGTCGAGCGACTCCAGCACAGACGCGTACAAGAACGTGCTGCTTAGAGGCTGCCGCTGTGTCGAGATTGATGTCTGGGACGGCGATCCACCGTCGAGTTCGAGCTCCGAGGACGAGGCTGAGCGAGTTGGACAGGCCAAGGTGCCCAGGGAGAAGTCGAAGCTGGGCATCCGTGAGAGGCTGGCCCTGCGACTGAGGGGGAAGTCGGTCGGCAAGGACGATGCGCCCAAGAAGGAAGAGGCGACGACGCCTGCTCACAAGGCTGACGAGAGAGTGACGCCCTGGAGAGGCGATGTCACCTACCGAGCTGAGCCCAAGGTGTACCACGGCTACACTCTGACAAGCGAGATGTCGTTTCGAGAAGTCTGCGCTACTATCCGCGACTACGCCTTTGCTGCATCGAACCTCCCTCTTATCGTCAGTCTCGAAGTCCATGCTGGCCCAGAGCAGCAGGAAATCATGGTCGAGCTCATGACTGAGTACTGGAAAGAAATGCTCGTCGATATCCCCCTCGATCCCTCGCAGCCTCTCGAGGCTGCACACCTGCCTACTCTGAAGAAGTTGGAACGCAAGATCCTGGTCAAGGTGAAGCGTGGCCACCCCAAGCCCACTGTCATCCCCACTTCGAACCCCACGACCCTGCAAGCACCCGCACCCGAGCTTCAGAAGACGGACAGCGCCAACTCGGCTGCTTCGTCAACGTCAGACGACGAGATGCCTGATGGCCAGAAGAAGCCCCCCAAAGCCAAGGTCATCGAGTCTCTTGCCAAGCTGGGTGTCTACTGTGGAGGCTACTCTTACAAGAGCCTTGCTGCGCCTGAGGCCAGCATACCCACCCACGTCTTCTCGCTCTCTGAGAAAACGCTCATGGAGGTGCATGAGACAGAGCCTGAGGCACTGTTTCACCACAACAAGCACTTCTTCATGCGCGCATACCCGAAAGGACTACGCATCAACTCAGGCAACCTCAATCCATCCGTCTTCTGGCGTGCCGGTGTGCAGATTGTAGCGCTCAATTGGCAGCGCTGGGACGGCGGTATGATGCAAAACGAGGCCATGTTTGCTGGCACAGGCGGGTGGGTGCTTAAGCCTGAAGGGTACCGCAGCATCAGCGACGCCGCTACGCAAAAACACGCCATCGCACATCACACGCTCGACCTCAGCATCGAGTTCCTCGCCGGCCAGAACATCCCACTGCCGCCAGAAGAAGAAGACCCCAAGGACTTCAAGCCGTACGTCAAGGTCGAGCTGCATGTTGAGAAGATGGAGGAGCGCGAGGGCGAGCCGATTCCTGGCAGCGGGAGAGGCAGCAAGGCAGAGTACAAGAAGAAGACGCGCACGTACAGGACGCCGGATCCTGACTTTGGGCGCGAGGTCGTCAGCTTCAGTGGCGTGTACGGCGTCACGGAGGAGCTGACGTTTGTGAGGTGAGCTATTTCTCTTTGTTTCTCTCTTCCATCAGCTTGTTGTGAGCGACAACGCAGCTCAGCATTCTCGGCGGCAAAACGTGGACAAACATTGCCGCCATCCCAACACAGTCACCGCACAATCCGCCTCCCAGATCTGGCAGCCTGCACCAGGCACTGTCCCGACGTTCCACGCGCGCGCCAGAAGTAGTCCAGCCTGCTTGCTTCGCGGCGTCACAGACTGGTTCCGATCACGGACGACAGGGGTGATGCATGTCGCCGTTATTTCCGTCTTGGGCGCCACTAGCTCTCGTCACTTTCTCACTTCTTTCAACTCGAGTTGCGACAGGGGGGGATCGGAGACTTTGCTTCTTCCCGTCTGGACCACGCATCCACACAACCTCCGTGGCTGCATCTCACATGCGCGCACCTTGCGCCGGCCACACTTCCTCGCTCATCTGATACGCTCCTTGCATTCTCTCTGCCGTCTCTACCAATCTTACTACCTATCACTCTTTCTAGACATAGCTGATGCGTTGCACAGATTCAAGGTCATGGACGATGAGCGGCTCTCAGACGATTTGGCCGCCTGGGCGTGCTTCCGCCTCGATCGCCTCCAGCCGGGGCTCCGGGTTCTGCATCTCTACGATAGTAACGGGGTTATCACCAAGGGTGTGCTGTTGGTCCGGATCGCGAAGACGGTTAGTCGGGCGTGATATCTACTTATCTACTATTCAGCATATTTAGCATGTTGAAATTTTTTTTCCCCTAGGATGCGGGTTTCCTTCCGATCAAACCTTATAGCCAGGCTTTGAGAGAGGGATGCGACGTGCTGATACAGTGTAGTTCTTCCCCCACGGTCGGAGGGTGAGGCGCCGAGGGGTGTGGAGGAGGGACTCGCATTCCGGGTGCTGATAGGTAATCTAAGCATTACTAGCCCGTCAACACACTGTCTTGTCTTGTCTTGTCTGGTCTTGTTCTTTCTGCGCAGATGAAAGCAGAGGACCGCATCATCCTACCGAGAGAGACCTGATGTGCTGATGCGGTGAAGTTCTTCCCCCGCAGTCGGTTGGAGGGCGAGACCAAGAGTCGTGTTGAGGACGGATTCACAAATTTGCATTCTAATCACTATTATCGGTCTTCGCTCTAGATAGTACGACGTGCAAGCTGTGTTGTGTTCTTTTGATGCGCGTGGGATTGGGTTGGGGTGGGGTGTGTACTGTGTCCGTCGCTGGTAGTAGGGCTGTAGTACTTGCACTAGTCGTTCGTGGTAGTTGTCGTGTTGTCGCTATAGCTATCTGGCGATTCAGGGCTGGGTTACGGGTTGAGATGGCCCGGTAGGCTAAGAGCTAGGCGTGGGATGTTGAAGTGTGGGTGTGGGTGTGCGGTTTAGCTTCTTCGAAATGTAGATCCTGGGGATGAGGTGGAATTGTGATTACACTCCTATTGCTGCATTCGTGATGGAACTACATTTAGACCCGAGAGAGAGATAGTGGACGAGCGAGATTGTGGTGTTCTTCATGGGATCGGTATGGGGGAACCTTGGGATGGGAATATACGAGATGACTTGGGGCACTGGTAAGGCTTTTCAGTTGCGTTGCGTTGCGTTAAGCTAAGTTGAGGTGAGGCAAGTCAGGCAGGTGCGGTCGGAGTGACCTCAATCCACGCCCACTATTCAGAGACTTACACTCCGTCCATGGACGTGCACTACGCTCTACTAGCAAGGCATGTTGGTAGATAATAATCGACGAGTCATAACTCAAGTCAGAGCAAAGGGAGGTGCGTCGAGGATCGTTAAGATGAGTGGGCTGGGCTGAGAGCTTGGGGTGTGGAGCTCACGCATCTAATCGTTTATTCAATAACGCTGCGTAGTCTATTGTACATGCTATCTGCTTCCGTTCAGCGGAAACTCGAGTAAGTTTCAACGCATTCCTTCAAAAAGCGTCGTCGAACACGTATTGTCTTTGCATCGCAATAGTTCGTCGTAACAAGTACCACCAGAACGATTAACAGGAAGCCAACGTGTGTAAACAATCATACCTAGACATTGAATGTATTATAGAATTTAAATAGGAATCAAGTCCTTAGAAAAGAGGAATGTAGTGCACAAAATTGTTACGAGAATGCAAACTAAGAGCGTTGATTATGGACTGCTGACACGAATGGCAACAATGAAAGTGCGTCAATCAAAAAGCGAGTTAGAGTGCGAACATTCCTGAGATGACACACTATCAAGGCAATTTGCGAGGCGTTTGCTAAGTTTCGGGTATGTGAGGAGACCGTGGGGACCATTTCTGGTGAGGTGAAAATGCGCGGAGGTGCCTGGGCGGCGCGGTTGCAGAAGGAAGGATTGCTTGGGGAGCTTCAGGGCTATCACTACGGCATCAATGGAGAACACGGATCATTTCGAGCGGCTCCTTGTTGTCAAGGGAATGAAAGAAAGACTCGAGAGCCAGGTGACAATTTTGATATCCCATCACAATGGCAGGGAAAAGAACAGTATGTTGGAAAGAAAGCTCGACATCTACTGCCGCACCTCGGAGCTGTAAGCTGCACGCCATTCTCTGATCGACCCGTCAAACAGCAGCCCCACTCAAGCGGTGAAGGAAAGCCCTGTCGATGCCGAATACGAGTCATCTCGTCAGCCGTCACACACCGTCTGCACGCTCCCTCAGTCCCAGCAATCCCATTGCGCTGCCGAAACCACCGCCACGCCCAGGCTGCGGTAACGCAAGCGTAGGTGAGAGCCATGCAGCTCGTCGTGCACGAAAACGGTACATGCCGCACGCCACCATCGCGTGCGCGTCTGCCCCGAATAGTGGCGAGCTGTGAGTTGATTCAGACTGCTGCAGGATGACTCTCCAAACGCGTGGTAGGTAGTCACACGACTCGAGGGCGCGGAAGCATGTCCAGCCAGTATAGTGCCTTGGAGGAGTTCACTCGTTTGGGCGCAATAGCAAAGCGAGTCTCTAGTGTTACGGAAGCTACAAGTCAAACAGCCTTGGCGAGTGTATTTGAGCGGTTCCCTCACCGATGTCAAACACATGTCGTACCAACATGCTAGCCAAGACGGAACACTACCGGGCCATGTTGGAAAGCCTTCGAGCAACAAAGTCTCGATTCTTCGGTGCAGCTCGAGCTGAAGCTTTGCGCGGTGAATCTTTCCATCGCGTGACGACTGCATAGCGTTCGGGCGCGGTGCAAGATTGGCTACCTTCAAGCACACTGAGAAATCAATCAATTACGTGTCCTTGTAGAATAGGTAGCCCGTGTTGTAGTGTTCAGTCGGTTACAATGACTGGCGGTCACACAATGAGCCAGTCACTGCTGTGGATTCAGTTACTCCCGTGCAGGTGCCGACATCTGTGGCATCCTCAGCTCAGCCGTGGAACCTGCAGAGTTGATCTGCTGCGAAATCGCGTCTACAGCTCAACAACTGCCTGCCTGCGGACATTAGTGTGGATCCAGCTCCAAGAAAGTGAGACGTCTATGTGTGGTAAAACGATCGTTGAGCACCCAGCAAGCGGAGAGATTCTATGGTAGCGCAAGCAGTATGAGCAGTCGGAACTTAGATTTGTGCTGCCTCACGTGCGGGTTCCTGGAGATGCTGATCAATATGAATCGTCAGAGCAGCTGTAAATGGCTGCTCTCAAGTCAATCGGCTTTACAAAACACTGTAGTCCAGCATCGGGAACGCAATGTGCAACGTAGCCTCACCGCGATGTCTTAAATCGTCTCTTGTTGTACGGTATCACATGTACTTGCCATATAGAGGAAGACTTGAAGCTTGCTGAATGGGTCACGCGCATCGTCCGAGATTGCTGTGCCGGACCTCGGGTTCGTTGACCGCTTCCAGGGAGCATGGGTCTGATGACGAGTTGCGTGTATGCCTCCGTATTCATTGCCATCGATAATGGAACAAGTCGACGAGGTATGATGCGTAGCAAAGGGTACTGCTGTCGTCACTGTTACAGCGCACACCGACAGTTGCTCTGAACATGTAACGTTGCGCCAAACCGAAGGTCGGTCCGAGCAAGTTGCAGACTCATCGTGGGCTAGCTGGCGGTTGACCAAAAGCGGAAACACTATCATAGTTACTGGCTCTTGCTACGCAAGTCAATGGGTGAAAGGTGGTTACAAAGTAAGGTCTAAAGAGCGGATCGGCCCTTGCTTTAGCGGATCTTACCAACGGTGCGCCACGTTGTCTGAAGACCAGGCTTGTGGTGCAGCTAGCTCTCGACCGCAATTCTTCATTCGCTGCTTACTCGTCGTGCCGTTCCGCGAGCCTGGTACGCAGAACCGCCGATGTCGTTCGGGAGTTTTATTCATTCAGTGAGCTCTACGTATGGGAGCGCTTAGCCTTCCGGATCATGAGGAAAGCGGTCTGCATGTTTGGTCCCAATGGCTGAGGATCAAGGTATTCGGGCCGTTGACGAGTTCGCTGGTGGTATCACCGTCGAATTGTGATAGATGCAGACCCGAGTTCAGGCATAGCAGCTTGAAAGTACTATCGCAAGAGAGGAAAGATAGAGTAAACTAGAATTGTGAGTTCTCACGACAAGAACAACAAGCGCCATGACAACGGCTAAACGTCCAAGAATATGATCTGACGTTAGCTTCAGTGGTTCGATTAATAGCGGCCGCGGCTGGTTGCATTCCAAACGGGACTCGAAAAGCTGCCTTCCATTCGATCAATCGTCTGAAGGTGCAATTCACAGACATCCCCATTCCTTTCATCTGCCACATGCAGATTCGATCGGGGCTTGTCTCGGGGAAGGCGGGTCGTGTGAACGCGGAGCCGGGTTTCAGCTCCCGTCACGCTAAAGCCGAGGCTAGCAAGGTCAGGGAGTTGATGTCGGTTCGTATGGAAGCGTTCAGTGCAAGCCGTCTGAGTACGCTGCAGTGGGGAGCGCGATGACATGCGTCAGCAGTTGAAGAGAAGCAAATTGACGAGTATTTGTTGTGGAGCTCGACTTGGGTAGTCGATCCAGGTACCACTGTACACGTCCAAAGTCTCCAGTACAACGGAGCAACGTGTGCTACGATTCTAAGCTTGCGTCAAACCTAGAGGAATGAAGAGCTGATCAAGAGGTGGCAGCATCTGCGTAGGTTCTTTGATGTCGTTAGATTTGACTTGAATTGTCACTTTCGAGACCGTTGTGTGGTCGAGTCGAGAGTGCGGGGCTCATGTGTACATGCAGGGGGTTGTTTGCAGGGAGTAATTGTCGCGTATTTTGGTGCTGCATTAGTGTCAACTCTGAAGAAATGATAGATCGTTTCGATCGAATGCCAGCCTTGCCGTCGCTCAATCTACGGCGCTCTGATCCAAATGCAGCTTGGATCGATCGGCAGCTGTGCGACGAACACCTACGATGGTCCTACAGTGGGACACATGCACTGTAACGACTGTCTCCGATCAAACAGTAAGACTCGAGAGAAGCCCGCTGATGTAGCTTTTTCGTATCCAGAAGCTGTGTTTGGAGTTAGAATCAGCCGGCAAAGGTTGCTAAGACTTGTAGCGAAGATGTGAGAAGGCGCTGAGTGCATGCTCCGTAGACCAGGAAACGCAGACGCATCCCTGTCAGCTCAGATGCTCCACCTGCAGCTGTCGGTCGGATACCGGAGGGACGTGGGTAGAGAAAAAGCAAATCCGCATTCCCACCTATTTCAGAAGGAACTGTTGACAGGTGGCTTACCACCAGTCTGGAGAGTCGTCGGTGGGACGAAGAGATGCAGACCTCCCCGGTTCGCGGGAGAGTGATACACAAAGATCCGTTAACTTTGCATGGTGGAGGTACATGAGAAAATGACTACTCAACCCCGGTATTGTGCCTCAGATCCAGGCGCCACAAGCGTGCGTGGTGCAGGATGCAGACCAGATTCGCGATAGGGCCCGTTGTTGTGCTGTTGTTGAAGGCGGCTGCGGTACGTATAAAGTACTGTCGTCTCTTCATGTCAAAATTCCATCATCGAACCCACTCCACTCTCTCCTATCAATCAGTCATTCGCTCTCAAGGACTCTCGCTTCTCCTCAACGCCTCTAGAATCTCGATCGACCATCAGGATTGCCATGTGCCTGCGCTCTTCCATCGACAGGTTCGCTTTTCCTTGCATCTACGAAGTCGAGGGTATCACCACCATGCCGGTACGTTATTCCTCGAGATACATAATCGATCGGTGTACACGATGCTGATAATGACAGGTTCCTGGTCGCCGCTGCCCCGCCTGCTTGGAGCGTGGAGATACTGTATGGGTCATACCCGGCAAATGCTGCCCACAGTGCGGCACACCTGTCAATTAGACTGGCATCTGATGTTCGGTATGTTATTGTTGCAATCCTGAGCAATATTTTAGCTGACTTGATGATCAGTCTGCGGACGAATAACGCGCTTTCTTTACACTCGGGTCTTGGTTGGCTTCAGATCCAACGGCGAATATTGGTAATGATTTGAAGGATCTGCTGCATTTAGCCCGGACGGAACATTGTTTGCATTTTCTGGCTAGGAGTTTGATTTGGACACATCCTCGGCAGCGCGTTTGACGATAAAAGTTGACTGTGTACGATACTTGATGATAGAGAAACGATTCATTTCAGGTTCCAGAACATGTGCCACCAAACCTGTGTGTATACTTGTGCTTGCGCCTATTGTAGTACGTACGCACAGTCGCAGACTGAGGCATTTTGATGGATGTGACGTGTTGATTTTGGAAGATGGGTGTGAGTGCGTTGAGAGGTTCAATGGAGTGGCGCATCAGTACACAAAGCTGAAGGCGCATGGAGTCAACCGTGGTGGGACAAGGGACTATGAGCTTAGGAGACGACCATGTCTAGTGTCGTGCGATGCATGGCGAACAAGTGGACGATCATGAGCAACGATGAGAGGTATCAAGAACTGGACAGAGATATCCAGACAGACTAAGCAGGCGAACGGTCCGAGGAGGGCGATGTGAGGAAAGCAGTGAAATGAAATGAGACACGACAAGATCAAATAGCGATGGCAGGCTTTCTGTTCCTTGGCTTAGTCATGGCATCAAAGGGGGCAAATGCGTTGTTATAGAGGAAGGAGCCCTGGACGCCGAGCAGGCGCAGCTGCAACCAGAGGGGCGGAAGAGGCACAGCACGAGCAACAGAGCAGGATACGAAAACAACTCAATGTTGACGGGGTATCTCATGAACCCCAAACCCATGTACTTAAAGTAGACGAGAAAGCACTGTCCTATCCAACTCCAGTCGTTGCGAGATGCCCAGAGCGCCTTGTATCGCACGCCATGCTGTAAACGCCAGAACAAAGTGTTTTCCAGACCCGGTTTCTAATGCAAAATGTGTCGTGACAGTCGTAACATAGGTGCCGTCCTCCTACCGCCTTCGTCTGGTGGACAACAACCTGACCCACAGCCCTCCTTCTTTCGCAGCAACGCCCTTCATGTTCTCTTCTTGTGCTTGATGCAGCGACAAGGCTGGAGACGTGGCCTATCTGTACCCTTGTTGCCGCTGCTGTTGTGGGCGCTGCTCTAGTGGACGTGACTCTTGCTGACGCTGCTGCTGAGTCATGACCCACTTCATCTTGTCCCTTGTTTCTTCCAACTGCTGTACCAATCGATCTGCCTCCCGCTCCTTGGCTGGGAGTGCCATCTTGAGTTTATGTGCTTCTTGGACGAGGTGGTCCATGTCTTTCCTGTGTTCCTTCTTGTACTCCTCCATCAGATTGATGAGACTGCCGTCGGAGCGTACGGTTCGTGACATCTCATGGTGTAGTTGGTCGCTGACGACTGCTTGCCGCTTGATCTTGTCGGCATCTTCGAGGCGATGCTTTCGTAGCTCGTTCATGCTTTCGCTTATGTGCTTGATCTTCTTCTCGTAGCCCTCGGTCATGCGTTTGAAGCCGTCTCGAGCCGTCTCGAGCTGTGTGTCGGCCATGTGCTTCATCTCGTATGCGGTAGCAAGCTGGCGCTGTGTCTCTGACCGGGTGTCGCCCAGCATCTTGAGTGCCTCTTCTGCCCGTTGCTCTGCCACTTTGCGCCTGTGTACCTCTGCGTCAAGAAGGGCCTTCATCTCTTCCAGTTTCCTATCCTTGCGTTCAATCGCTCGTGCATTCGTCTCTGCAAGCACCTGCAAGTGCTGCAGCTCGGCTCGTGAGTCTTCCGCCTTCGATTTGGCGGCTGAGATGCGTGTGGCCTCGTCCTCGCGAGCAAGCTTCTCGGCCCGCAGTTCTCTTCTCAGGCGATCGTTCTCGGACGTAATCTTATCAATATATTGGGAGGTCTTTGAGTTGTTCGGTGTGCTTTGCGGGTTGCTGTGAGGGTTGGGACGGGCCCACTGAGAGCCAGGTGAGATAGGCGATACGGGTGCAGCGGCCATGTTGGGGTTCTCGACGGCGAGCGGTCCAGAGAAGTTTCGGTGCGAAGAATGGGACATGGGTGCGGCGGGGGTTTTGCTGCGGTGGACGTCGTCTCTGGTACCGAAGTCTCCGTTCATGTCATTCCCACGGCTGTATCGAGCGACGATGTGGAAATTGAGCTCGGGGAGTACGGGTGCTGAGTGTTGCACGCAAACGTCAGCATCGAAGCTCGTTCACCGGAGGGGTGCTGCGAAGAATGGAGCGCGCAGAAAGCAAGCAAGCGCGGTGTATAAGAGCTGTTTATGCGGACTCTAAGATGACGGGTGATGCGAAGCAGTGTGTTTGGGAAGGAAAGCCGCGCTACGTACCAATATGGCTTAGCGCTGGCGTTGCGCCAGGTCGTCCCTGCCTCTTGACAGCGGGAATGGAGAACGGCCGCCATTTGGAGCGATCGTCTGCCGACATCTGTATCTGTAGGTTGGTGAGAGTCCACATCTTGACAGATGGCGCACTGTGAAGAAGGAGACGTGCAGCCAGAAGAAGTATTTGCGGGTCAACGAAACTCAACGAAGGGCAGAAAGCAATGCGTTGCTGAGACAGCTGCTGCTCGGGGAACATCCCTTTCCAACGAAAAGCAATACTCATTATACACTGCTACCGCGACGTACCTTGCTTGCCGCCGACGCGTTTCCACAACTTGCCGTGTCTGCTGCTTGTTAGCTTCTTCGTTAAGCTGATGCTCTGGTTGCTTTTGCTTTTGCTGTTGCTGTTGTGACTGCTGCTGCTGCTGCTGCTGTTTCTGCTGGTGCTGGACTGCTGGTCAGTATTCAATCGTTAGTCGGTGACCAATTTTGCACGACAGACGAGGTTTGGCTACTGCAAGTACTGCCTGGAAGCTGTTCAGCTGTTCCTCTTCACCTTCACGCAGTCTGCATTCATCTCCAGTTCAATGCTCGACGGTGAATGCGCTACAGCCAATCAGCGCTGAGCAGCCGCTCTCGTCCTGCAGGATGCGGGGCGAAACCCCAGCAACGAGAAGTCTTCCAGCAGTGACAGGTGCAATGCAATTTCCAGAACTATATGAACACTAAAAAAATCGTCGTCAAGAATCAGCATTCACTGCTTCGCAATGAGAGCGCGTCCTCTGCAGCCATCGAAGAGCCACGGCGCCTAAGCAAGCCATGAAACGGCGATCAGTTTTGAGCTTCGAGGCGCTGTGAACGGCTCCAGGGTTTGTCGCTGGAGGCAGGTGAAACGAGGACTAGAAGATCATGCACGCGCCTTAAAAGGAAAGCCGTCAAGCGGAAACAAGCATTGAGGAGCGATAACGTTCGTCGCTCATGATCAAGGGTTGAAGCGTTCTGCGAAAGGTGATGAGGTATCTGGTGTGTGACGACATCACATTGGTGCCTGCGATTGGATGACTACGCTATCTCCATAGACCAAAATCGCAGCATCAGAGACGCAACTATCTAAGCCTCTTGATAAGAAGAGTCGTTTACTGGTCTAATGCACGTTGCTGACCACCAGTCTGGTCTGCTCGCTTTGTCAGTCGTGCTGGTGACCGTTCAAGAAGGGCGACCTGTGAAATCAAGCATTGCCTTAGTCCATCGCCGCCCTTCAAGTCTGCCGATCAGCATTGCTCCGTCAAACAAAAAAGCAGTAGAGGCCAAGATCAATTACAAAGCAGCCTCAAGCACTTCTTATCTCCGTTGAATTGATCCATCGGTGAAGCTTGACGTGTTGATGGATGGTGTTGCGTAAGTATAAAGCTGCCTGAAGTCGACGATCACCGCCGCAGTGTCAGCACAACGCAATCTGCCAATCACCGCATTTCAGGTTCAAACACAAAATCAAAGAACCCGTAATCTGACTCCCTCAATCATACCCTGTTCGCTCGGCGCCGGTGTTGTACGCAAGCTGTCAGAAGCTCGTTGCCTGGACTCGCTCTATATCAGCCTCACAAGTTTAAGCATTCGTAAGACAGTACCTCTCCTTAAGACAATTCTCCTGCCCATCAAATACAGCCTTGCTTTCACAGCCTTACACTTCGTTCGACGTACCATGGATGCTAACCGCACCTACCTTCTAGCCCAGAACGGCGTGCCCGGCGAGCACATAGTCTCACACCCTGCCACCACACGCACCTATCCCTCACACGACACCAAAGCCAACGCCGACAAGACAATGCAGCGTCGCGACTCTGCTGACTCTCTCGACTCCCTCGCCCATGAAAAGGAAGAGGCTCACAGCGCTGCAGCCCCACGCTTAGGCCTCCGCTCCGCACTCTCGAAAGTCACTCGCAGACTGTCTGGCGCTGGGAAAGAGAAGAAATTGACTGGAGGTAGCAGCCACCAGCACGAACCATTCCAAGTGTACGTTGTTGGGAGCCAGGTTGTGTATTTGGGACCGGGTAGTAACCGTCGTAGAAGCAACAGGGGTGGGGAAACACGAGCGGTGGAAAGTACGGCTGCAGAGAAGGAGAGGAAGATGTCTACAGGGCATTGGGATGATGGGGGCGTAGCTCATGATGCAAGGGTGATGAGGCGGACCAGCTAAGATGGAGGTGAAGTAAGAGGACTGTACGCTCGCTCAAAAACAAATGAAACGGATATCATTCCTCAGTATATACACAAGCCATGCCTTTCAATGCCATTCGAACTTATTCTGTGTACGGCGACTTCCTCAGGTGATTCTTGTTGAAGGGCTGCTCGCCCTTGATCTCATCGTTGGCCAGCGCCTCGAGCTTGCGCTCATTGTCCTCGTACGCGAGCTTCTTGTACTTCTCGATGACAGAGGTCATGGGCACTTGGCTGCCCGCTGGGACGTTGTAGGGAGAGCCGTTGTTCATGATTCTGGGTTGTGTTAGCCTTGCTCATATCTCTGAGAACTCTCAAATAGTTGTGCTGTCGTTCGTTCCAATCGATAGCAGCGCAACCAATTCTGAGTGGCTTTCAAGTCGGCACGTACTCGGGGAACCTCATATCAACGTATTCCTGAGGCTTGGCGTTCATGAACAAGACGCGGTCCTCGCCGGCCTGCTCAATCATGCGAACGTGGATATCGTTCCTCTTTTGACGCTTCTCCTCGACCTCGGCGTACTTGTCCACCAGGCGGGTAAGGAAGGGGCGCTCGCTGTCTGAGTTGTTCGAAACCAGGTACAAGCCGAAGCCGACTGGGATCCAGATTGTCGCCCAGAAGAAACCGCCTGACCAATTGAGTTAGCGACTATAATCTGAGGTAAATTCGGTGTCGCGCAGGGCTCTGGAACGCGTTGTAGGAGGGCAATGGGTGGGTAGGCGTACGCCCGAGAGATTCGTTGACGGGGGCACTGTGGCCGTGGGCGTGCTCGTCATGAGCATAGCGGCGCGGCTGGCGCGGGAGAGTGGTACGGCCCGTCCGGGCAGCAGTAACTGCTGTCCTGCGAAGCGACTGCATTGTGTGTGGGGTTGCTGTCCGTGGTGGTGACGGAGCCCATTCGCGATGAGCTTCGGCGTGGAACTTGCCGGCTAACAGGCTAAGGACGAAAATGGCTAGTCAACATCATCAGCAACACCTTGCTCATCACTTGCTGCAGCCTTGCACAGCCTCGACATTTATATATCAATCAGACATGGTCTCGATCATAATGCCCAACGATCATCATGGCCGGCTTCGAGGACCTGGATGATGATGTGCTGTACCTCATTCTCGACTACGTAAGCATTGCTACGACGGCTCTGATTGGTTGTTAATCGGAAGTAGCTGTATCTAGAGCGAGCTTCTGTCTTGCAGAACCTACGCCTAACCTCGTCACGTTTGAAAGACTTCTCAGACGCCGTAGCGCATAGAAAAGTGGCATTGATCGATGATGAGGTCCACGAACAAATCACATACCGCCTGGCTGAACGGTTGACGAATCCTACTGACAAAATATGTCTCTACGTGCGCGATCTCCGTGTTGTCAACTTCAGGGGTGATGCAGAAAGTTATTGCCTCAACAATGCTCTCATAGCAGAGTGTCTTCGTCATGTTCAAAGACTCGATTCCTTCAGCTGGGAAAGCGACGCGCCGATACCAATCAAGACGTTGGAGGTGTTACAGCAAAGATTCCCAAGGGCCCAGCTTCGTGCAAATGTCAGAACAATCGACAACACGCTTCTTTCCACGAGCCAGCTGCATAGACTGGATATCTCGATACCAGGTCAACCCCTTCTCCAAGCTTTCAGGCAAGTGCTGCTCCGCCTTACGAGTCTTCGCCATCTCAGCGTTGACACTTATCTTGATACCAAAACTGGGCAAACAAAAGCGAAAGCGCCAGATCATCTGCAGATACCTTTGCAGCCTCTCGATAAGCTGCCATCCTTAGTATCGCTTGAACTGCGCAGTAAGAGCTATGATTTCGGCCTCGATCACTGTGAAAGCTTGTATGCCAGCATTGACTGCGACAAGCTTCAACGCCTTGCCCTTGGGTCTCCGAACCCCGTCACTTTCTTCCAAGTTTTCAAGGGAAGCTTGCCCCACCTGACACACCTGGATGTCTCCTACGCAGCGAGTCGAATCGATCCAAGACATCGCCGCCTTGACTCTTTATCTGGTTTCGTAGCTGGCCTTGGCTCACTTAAAAGCCTTACTTTCCGGTGTGACAAGCTGGATCTGCGAGCAGACTTTCCCAGACAGCTTGCGGACAAACACGGGCCTACGCTCGACCACCTGAGTTTGCAAGCAAGGCAAGAGAATATCGAGGGCCCCTTTTTCGCTGGCAACATCCGGAAGTTTCTCTTGAGATTTACGAATCTGCAATCTCTCGATATGGCCTTCCCCAATATCAAAAGCTATCATCGATGTTCTGACTGTGACGGCTATAAGTCGGCGGTGAGCTACGCATTCCATCACTACGCCGCGAGGGCGTCATCTGACTTTGCAAAGGAAGACACTCACTTCTCCTTCGTACCGCCGTTGCCCAGTCTACGAGCCATCAATCTCACCGTTCGAGCGCCATCGAACGAGCGCCCCCTCTACGCTTCCATCAACAAACACGCTCATTGCGCCATACTCCACCTTTGGTCCACTTTCGCGAGAGCGTCATGCTCGGAGCTCGAGACACTAAGCATACGCTTTTGGAGGTGGGAGATGAACGGGCGCCAAACGCGTCTCAAAGAAGTGATCTACGACACCACTCGCTTGCGGGGACAGCTCGAGGTTAAGGTGCGACACAATCGTGAGATACCCGTCGCAGTGTATCGAGAGGTGTGGGATTACAATTGGTGCATGGGCGCCAACTTCGAGCGTTATGAGCTTAAGGAAGTCTGAATCTCAGCATCGAAACTCTGGTCGACAATCCAGAGACTCAGTGCAACATCTACCGGACGGTATCATTTCCATTTACAGCATGTGCTTTGTCGGAGTTCTCAATTGGACGTTTATACCGGCGAACGCTCCATCACACATCTCAGCTTCTTCGAGAGTGGCGTATATACCGGGGTCGACCACCAGGGCAGTACAGCTGCCTTCACCTACTTTCGCAATTAAACTCTTCGCTCAAGCAACCGATAAGCTAAGGTCTTGGCCGTTGCTTTCGAGTTTGTTTGCTGCCGCTTCTGCCTTCACCTCGTGGACCCACCGCGCAGTGCCTCTACCTTTACCGCTCCCGCGACTTACGCACGACTCTCACACTGAACAAGACGCGTACCTTCCATTGCACACAACACACGTTTCTCTTGCTACCATGGCTGAAGAAGTCGAGAAGATGTAGGTGCCTCTGCTTCTTTGTTATTCACATCACTAACAGTGCCTGGCAGCGCCGATCCAGACGAGGGCAAAGCTCTGCTACCGAAGCAACAGGAGGTCGCACCGCTCAACGACCGCACTGAGACGGACTCGCCTTTCCTCTGTCTCCCTCCTGAGCTGCGCAACATGATCTACAAGTTCACCTTTGGCGATTGCATGTTGCGCGTTCACCTTGAGGATGATCTTCGCAAGAGTCATCGGTTGGCCTCATGGACCGCCCGGGACGTCGAAGGCAGAGCTCCTCGACATTTCTCTGCATTACCTCTTGTCAACCGGCAAATCCACCAAGAAACTGCGTTGCTTATGTTCAGTGGAATCTCATTCCGCGTCGGAGCCTGCAAGCTCAAAGCTTTTGTTCGCCTCGTTGGCGGCCTCAGGGCGAATGCTCTGCACACCTTGGTTCTGGACCTTCGCGAGGGATATCATTTGCGACTGGTAGGCCAGGAACTCACCCCAGAAAAGCTTATCAAACCTCTGCAGGACTTGTGTCAGTTCGGAAGCTTACAACGCGTCATCTTCACCTTCATCAAGTCGTACAGCCCGGGCGGTCCTCACCAGTTCAATTTTGCAGAGGCAAGGAGGTTCGTTGCATCTGTACGCAGCATGTTACAGCAGTCTGAGTCTTCGAAGAGGCTTTCGATCGAGTGCCGGGGGGTGCCGTGGTGGCTTGAAGTTGATATAGGTTTTGACAGCGATTCTGACAGCGATTCTGACAGCGATTCTGACAGCGATTCTGACAGTTCTGATGCCGAGTGATTCGCTCTTGCTTGGGGGTGGTTCCGCGACTAGGATGACACGGAGTGGACCGAGATGCTCCAGTCAAAATGGCTAGATGATCTTATCTATCGTGGTCTGCAACGATCAATCGACATCTTGTGTAGAGGAACAATCAAGGTTGAAGAGCATCAAATACCAAACTTTCTATACCACGTTCACTCATCTTTCTTATGATCTTCTCGGTGCAAAACCGTACCGCGACCATCTAATCATTGTGAGTCAGTAACGCGATTCTTGCACTCCAGCATTCCGTCGAGGTAAGCCTACCTGGAGAGTCTATGGAGTATTGGACATTCAGACGGTCTTGCTCGCTGTGCTGTAAGCGTGACGATCATTCCCAGAGACGGTGCACTCGTACTCGCCAATGACCATCTTCTTATGGGTTGTTTGCAAAACACCTTCCGCTCCCCGTGACCTGAGTCTTGCTCACTGATATAATACAACCACTGCAACGCTAAGCATATCATCTCCTACGTTCTACGAAAGTAGTAAGCAAGCTGTATGAATTAACTTTCTGAAGGATTAAGAGTAGAACCTTCTACACATATTAGTGTACACGTTGCTACATGCGTAGGGCTTAATACAGCTGCTAAACTAGAGGTAAGTATATAGTATAAGCCTCAGATACTTAAATATACCCTCAAAGCATCTCAGGTTCCTAGGTCACGGGGGGCGGAAGGTGTTTTGCAAACAACAATAGCATGCCTCAGCACGGGAATCCGACGTATTATTTTCGATGGAAGACTGCATTTCGAAACTAAGCACTGCATCATGTTCGCGTAGCTGAGGAGGCACCCACACCATAATACAGGTATCTATACGTTCCCCCCAACAAATTCTCCGTACGAACAAGTACTCTTCAAAGCCAGAGGAACTCTTCATGTGAGTGCTAAGCGACGTCGAGGAACACAATGACGTAATCAGTCCCCAGCGGAAGGCTTCCCAAACCCGCTCTAGCCCGCCATCTCCCCCAGCACCCCAGCATACACCCCCCGTATGCGCAAGAAAAGTCCCCAGGAACGCGTTCCACACGCCCCATAAGACAGACTGCCCTGATGTTCTCCAGCACCAGAACCGGCCCTTAGCATGACAGCCATTCCGAGCCCCGAGGCAGTCGAAGGCGCAAAGACGGCCGCAAACGGCGTCAAGCGTGCGTCTTCCCCCCACTATACGCGCTGCGCGCTGCGCGCTGCACGCTGCAGGTACAACACATAGGTCGCTAACGCCCAGACCCCAGCGCGGCGGAACTCGACGATACTGAATCCCCGGTCCTACGTCGCGGAGGAGCTGTCGAAGCAAGCGCCCGTCTTGACGGGGAGTACTAGGTTCGAAGCGCTGCAGGATGTGCGGAGTATACTTGTGACTGGCGGGGCGGGGTTTATGTACGTGTGAAGGTTATCGTTCGTTTGGCGTGCAATGACCTCTTCAAATGCGCCCAGAGAGCTGATGCCACGCAGAGCATGCTGGTTCGTTCGCCATCTCGTGCTGACGTATCCGGACTACCGTGTTGTGTCGTTCGATAAGCTGGACTACTGCGCTACGCTGAATAACACGCGGATCCTCGACGGAAGGCAGAACTTTGTGTTCGAACATGGCGATATCACGCAGCCGGGTGATGTGAAGCGGGTGCTGCGCAAGTACAAGATCGACACTATATTCCATTTCGCGGCGCAGTCGCACGTCGACTTGAGCTTTGGCAACTCGTACCAGTTCACGAACACGAATGTATACGGCACACATGTTTTGCTGGAAAGGGCGCGGCAGCACGGCGTCAATCGGTTTATACATATCTCGACAGACGAGGTGTATGGAGATGTGCCAGTGGGGGCTGCAGACTTGAGCGAGGCAAGCATCCTTGCGCCAACGAATCCGTACTCAGCAAGCAAGGCGGCGGCAGAAATGATGGTCAGCGCGTACCGGAGTAGCTTCAAGCTGCCGCTGATCACTGTGCGCGCCAACAATGTCTACGGACCTCATCAGTTCCCAGAGAGTATGTGGTTGTAAAGGGAAGGGTTCCAGGGCTGACAATCGCAGAGATCATACCCAAGTTCATCATGCTTCTACAGCGGAAGCAGAAGCTCCTCGTTCACGGCGACGGATCACCGACACGGCGTTACCTGTACGCTGGAGATATCGTCGATGCACTAGACACGATCCTGCACAAGGGCGTGATTGGGCAGGTGTACAACATTGCCTCGAAAGACGAAGTGTCCAACACAGACATCTGCCACAAGCTGCTAGACATATTTGGGATCCCACACCAGAGCGCAGCCGAAGTCGAGAAATGGGTGCAGCACACGCCAGACCGGCCGTTCAACGACCAGCGATATGCAACAGACGGGTCCAAGCTGGCTGCGCTAGGCTGGGAGCCGAAGATGGAGTTCAATCACGGGCTCAGCATCACCGTGGACTGGTACCGCCGGTTTGGCGAGGTGTGGTGGGGTGATATAAGCAGGGTGCTGACGTCGTTTCCCGTGGTGACGGGCAATGAGATCTGGACTATGGAAGAACACGACGAGCTGCCTTCGTCTGACGAGGAAGTGGCGCCAGCGTCGACGTGGAAGTGAAGACGATGTGGTGAGGTGAAGAGACGAAGTGGCGACGTAAGGAAAGACAGCCAGGACTAGACTTTAGGAAGAGTGCAGGCGAGTAGACGGCAGAAGAGCGGGCGTGGAAGTGAGACTTGCATAGACGGCCGCATTGGCATTGAGATACCCAAACACACGCAATGGAGAGACGATTAGACGATTCAGACGATTCAAGTGACGGTGCAGGTAGGTTTTAGACGTGTCTTGCGTGAGTGTGTTTAGGCGCCAGCCGTAGCAATATGCAGGGTCCAAAGCAGGAGGAACACAGACTCGTGAATTCCCCCACCAGGACTCGAGTAGGTATCAAGAGAGATTCGAGAAAAGGCAGGCAATGTAAGGTGTGGCAGTGAGGGGAAGAAGATTTCCAATTTCACAGCCTCTTTCGTGCGTTGGTAATTGCAAGCAACCGTGCAGGCGTGCAATGCCCAGACGCCACCCCATGCGCAGGCAGCTCAGCCTTCACCGCGGCGTAAGCGTCTGGTCGAGGACCGCATTCGAAACATGCAACGCGACACTCGGCGGTCTTCAAACATTGAGCCGGGGTGTTGCGAGGTTGAAATATCGTCCCCAGTCCAAGATCACACATAGACATACACACACACATACATATATATACACAGTACTTGAATATAGTAGGTAGACTTCGGCGTTGGTGCCCAAGTGATCGACAGCTAGCTCACCCCACACCCGTTGTTCAGCCGCAGCAGCAGCAGCAGTCTCTCGACCACCGCCTTGCACCCAAAACACTTCCACACAGCAACCATGGGCGTCTTCAGCAAGAAAAAGGACGCCGGCGCCGAAGACGACGGCAACCGCAAGGCTCTCTTTGGTAGCCGCAAGGAAAAGGCAGCGCCTGCAAGCAACCCATGTATGTCGCAGCCTAGTAGTAACAGCAGCAGCAGCAGCAGCAGCAGTGATGACAAGACCTCTGACGCTCAATAGACGCTGCCGCACCAGGCAGGGACCCCTACGCACAGCCGCCACCGCAGTATCCGGGCCCCAACGACGCATATCGCCAGGAGAAGACGCCCGCCGTGACAGCCCAGGGCCAGCAGTACGGAGGTGGTCGAGGAGGCGGCGGCGGAGGTGGATTCAGTGCCAACGGAGGCAGCTACGGCGCCCAGAGCGGCTACGGCAACGACCGCTATGGCACCTCTCCAGCGCCCCAGCAGAGCGCCCGCGGACCAGGTGGCTACGGAGGCCTGGGCCGCACAAACTCGACCGACACCGACGCCAACCGCAACGACCTCTTTGGCAACGCCGCCCAGCGCCAGCAACAGCAACCACCGCCCGCGCAGGGTGGCTACGGCGACCAGTCTGGAGGCTACGGACAGTCGACCTCTGGTGGCTACGGACAATCCACCCCCGGTGGCTATGGAGCCAGCTCCGGCGGCTACGGCGCATACGGCGACCGCGAGCTGACGGCCGAGGAGCAGGAGGAGGAAGACATTGGCGCGACCAAGCAGGAGATCAAGTTCATGAAGCAGCAGGACGTCAGCAGCACCCGCAACGCTCTCCGTCTCGCCCAGCAGGCCGAGGAGACAGGCCGTGACACGCTTGCCCGTCTTGGAGCACAGGGCGAGCGCATCCACAAGTACGCCTTCATTGTGTAGTTGTTTCTGAGAGTTTGCTGACCGCCCAGCACCGAGCGCAACCTCGACCTCGCCTCCACCCAGAACCGCATTGCCGAAGAAAAGGCCCGCGAGCTGAAGAGTAAGTCCATCTCACCTGCTTCACACGCCCCATATTAACATATCCAGCCCTCAACAAGTCCATGTTCGCAATGCACGTCTCCAACCCCTTCACCGCCTCCTCCCGCCGCGAAGCCCGCGACCAGAAAATAATGGACAACCACCACCGCGACCGCGAAGCCCGCGACGCCACCCGCCGCGCCGCCTGGGAGTCCTCCGCCCGCCAAGACGACTCAACACGCTCCATGCAATCCCTCTCCGGGCCCGGGAAAAAAGCCTCGCTCGCCGAGCGCGCAAAATACCAATTCGAAGCCGATTCCGACGACGACGAAATGGAGAACGAAATCGATTCTAACCTCGATGCGCTGCATGGTGCGGCGAAACGGCTCAATCAGCTTGGGCGCGCTATGGGTCAGGAGGTCGATACGCAGAATACGCATATTGATCGTATTATTGGGAAGACGGATAAGGTCGATGATCAGATTGCTATGAATCGCGCGCGGTTGGACAGGATTAAGTAGGTTATGTGTAGATTGGTGGTGGTGGTGGTGGCGGCGGTGGTAGTGGTGGTGGTGGAGATACAGAGGGAGATACAGGCGTTTCGTGTTTCATCGGCAGTACATACGTAGATCCCTTCAATTGGTTCTGATTCTTCTCTCGTCTTCTCTAGCGCTGTGCTTATGCCTCGTCGTGACTGGATAGATGGATGTGCTGCTGGTGAATGTACACTCTTCTCTACTCTACTGTAAAGAGAGAGAGAGAGAGTAGATACTAAGGTAAGTAAGACATACTAACTTGTCTAAGTCTAAATAGCTTATCACGCTGCAACGTTATTGCAAGTACCAACACCTATAGAACTATCAACTTCCAGTCTCCACACAGTACTCCGCCCCATCAGAACCACAACTACCATCCCTCGCCTCCCCCCAATCCAGCTACCCCGTCGAATATCACAAGTACTCATCATGTATACAACCAGGGTCTACTTCTAAGTCTTTTGATATGTTTTCCATCACGTTCTTTAATGTAGTCTTCTATGAGGGGGGTTTTGTGAACGGGCTTTGTGTGTGGGATACTGGCTTTGCGTTGTGGCTGCGGGACGAAGTGTAGGGGGTGGGACTGCGGGTTGGGGGGTTTTGCGGATGGGTTGGAGTGGGACTTGAGATCGCTTCAGGGGAGTTGACGGGATTCGAGGTCACTTTGTTCAACGTCACTTGACTCAACTTTTTAAACGTGATATTAACAAGCCATGCCTATAAAGCAGGGTAGTTGAACCAGGCCATCAGCAACTGCTAGAAGTCGTTACCACAGCCCGTGCTGCACGCAACAGCCTCTACCGCTACGATAGTACAACTCTTGCCCTAGGCTATTGCTACAGAACTTGGAGTCTCTCCTAAGTTCCCTGTATCCTTACGTATCTGAATGTTACCCAGGCACGTACAGCAGTGTAAACAGCGCCCACTGTACATAACTGGCCCAAACGCAACCGTATATGCGGCTAGTATAGTGAAGACTGCACCACGGAATGTAATCTTTTTCTTCAGAGGATCAATTGGTGGTTACGTTCTATTATTGCATTCCTACAATTCAATCAGCGCACTTCTTGGACAGACGAGGCATGGATTACCAGCACACTCGTCTTTATACGGCAGTGCAAGTCGATCATAAGACGTGTCTTTCCTAGGGGCATGTATGGGCGTCTTCGCTCTACACTTCTCTTCTCAGCCGCACCATCCATCTCCCATCGCGCGGCCAGATGATCTGCGGACGCTGCCTCCAACACAGCACACGAGCGCGACTTCAGGGTACACACAGCTCACTGAGGCTAGGATAGAGCTCATCATCCCGACTTTAGGCGTGCCAGACTTTCGACGAGGATCATGACTGCAAGAGCTTTGACGTGTACACATACCCACCACGTAGTGAGTGGCACCAGCATAGCTATAATCGCAATTCATATCCAGTAGAGTCGAGCTGAGTCGAGTCCAATTAAACGATGGAATGAGACTTGTAATAGGACGAGTCTGTCGTGAACTAATTGGTACACGGAGAGAACTTACTCTTTTTTGCCTTGCCCTGCCTTGGCTTGAGGGTCAACAGCTCCAAGACTGAGAACCGTGGTTCAAGGCACGCTGATTCCTGAGTGACGCGCTGATGGCCGCTGATGGGGGATACATTGCGGTCACGCGTACAAGTGATACTTGCTGCCAGCGTGCTCTTCTGCGTCCGGCAGGTGGCTCTGTTCGCTGCTTCGAAAAGTAAGGGCTGTTGATCGTTGGTAGGACCGCATTTGATCACTTATGGCTTCAATGGCACCCAGGCTCGTTGCTGTGACTTTGACTACTGCCAGCATTTTGGAGCTTGGTCATACTTCGCTCATGAAGGCAGTCACCAGTGGGTCCTTCCACAGCTGTGGTAAAGCCAAAACGTGTGCATTCATCGAGGTACTTGACACTTTTCGCGCCACTCATACCGCTTCGCCATTGACAACTTCGACGTCGCTACCTCCGTCACATCAAGCCACAGATGTAAAAAAGGCCACCTCGCCCTCCCGCCTCACCGTCCTCGCCCTCTCCACAAAATCATCCCCAACCGCCATCCGCAACCGCTCACACGTAGCCGGCGAATCCAGCCGCCACTCCCCCGGCCCCACAGCCGCTCCATTCATCACCCTCGCAGCCCGCACCGCCTCCCTCAGCGCGAAAAACACCGTACTCCCCAGAAACAGCGGCGGCTCGCCTATCCCCTTGCTGCTCTGCACGCTGCGCAGGTGGTGCCAGGACAGCGGCTTGCCATCATTATCAGTGCGCAGCATGCTCGCGTTGAAGACCTGCGGGATGTCGCTGAAGCCCGGGATCTTGTATGTGCCGGGCCCGCGCGTGGCGAGATGCCCGGATGCAGTGTGCCACAGGGACTCTTCGGTTGTGAAGAGACCCTGGCCTTGGACGAAGGCGCCTTCGATTTGCCCGTAGTCGATGGCAGGGTTGATCGAGTTGCCGACGTCCTGGTGGGTTAGCGGTTGTGTTTGTAGCGATATGGCTGTGCGCTTACCATCATGATGTCGCTCCGCAGCACGGTGTGGTCGCCGTTTAGCAGGTCGAGCTCTACCTCGCTCACTGCCGCGCCCTGCGTCCAGTAGTAGTACATCGGCTTCACTGTCTGCCAGTCCGTGTCGCCCCAAGTATACCCTACTTTGGGCATCTTCCAGAACCCGTTCGCGGCCAGATTCACGCGGTCGAGATACGCCGCATGCGTGACGTCCTTGAACTTTGCGTCCGCGCCGAGTCTTTCTCTGTACGGC
Organism: Didymella segeticola; assembly: GCA_004522025.1. Classification (NCBI taxonomy): domain Eukaryota; kingdom Fungi; phylum Ascomycota; class Dothideomycetes; order Pleosporales; family Didymellaceae; genus Didymella; species Didymella segeticola. Next base: position 79,457 of record SDAV01000003.1, on the reverse strand, counting down.
GCAAGCCGCGTGTTGAGTTTGTCGCACGCATGCTTGACCGCCATCCCGTTGAGGTCTGAGCCAGACGATGCGGCCGTCGGCGACGCGTTGGCGATCTGGTACGTGCTGCTGTCCTGCGTGTAGATGCTGTCTAGTGGTATTCCGAGTTCCTGCGCCGCGATCTGGCACATCTTGGTGTACAGCCCCTGGCCCATCTCTGTGCCTCCGTGGTGCAGCAGCACGCTGCCATCGGCGTAGATCTTGATGTATGCACTGGCTTGGTTGAGGTGCAGAGCGGTCGCGAACGAGAGACCAAATTTGCACGGTATCATACATATCCCGCGTTTCTTCCAGCGGTTGGTCTTGTTGAATGATATTACGGCGGACTTGCGGTTGACGTAGTCTGAGGACAGCGAGAGTTGGTGTAAGAGCATCGGCACGTGCCAGTCTTGGTCGATTTTCTGGAAGAACGGTGTGTGCTGTCCGATGGTGTACAGATTCCTCTGCCGCAGGTCGTCAACGTCCATGCCCAGCCCTTCAGCAATGTTGTACATGATGGTCTCGGCGAAGTACATGCCCTGCGGCGCACCAAAGCCGCGATACGCTGTGTTGCTGTGGATGTTTGTCCTGCACACGTGTGCGCGAAGGAGAACGTTGGGGCACTCGTACGAGTTGTCAAAGTGCGTGAGACATCTGTCCATGACCGCGCCGCTCATGTCTTGCGAGAATCCGCCATTGTTATATACGTCTGCTTCAAGCGCAAGGAGCTTGCCAGCGGTAGACACGCCGACTTTCCAGCGCGCCTGGAATGGGTGTCGTTGTCCGCTGAGCAGCATGTCTTCTTCGCGGGTGAGCATGATGCGGACAGGTCTCTTCTCTTTGCGTGCTGCGATCGCGGTGTAGACGGCGAAGGGCACGCTGCGGGATTCTTTACCCCCGAATCCACCGCCCATGCGTTTCACGCGGCAGTTGATGCGATTGCTGGGTACGCCCAGCACCGAGCTGACAAACTCTTGTGTCTCCATGGTGTTTTGCGTGGACGACCACACTTCGACCGCGCCGTCTTCGCCAGATGGAATCGAGAGTGCGGCATTGGTCTCGAGGTAGAAGTGCTCCTGCCCGCCCATCCTCGTGATCCCTTCGAATGTTCTGTCGCACTGGGCGAAGGCTTCGTCCATTTTGTCATCGATGGCCAGGCCTTTGCGCAAATTTTTGCCATGCGGGAAGAAACTATTCACAGCAACAGCCTCATCGATGGTTAGGATCGGTTTGAGCACTTCGTACTCGACATTGACCGCACGTGCGGCTGCTTGAGCTTCCATCGATGAATTAGCGTAGACCATGCCGATCACTTGTCCGTGACACATGACCTTGCCGTCTGCAAAGAACAGCTCGTCCTTCTTGATGGAGCCCCACACGTTAGCATCGGCGGAGATGCTGTTCTTATCAATGTAGCCTATCACGCCTGGCATGGCTAGCGCTGGCTCCCAGTCGACACTGATGATGTTGGCATGAGCTTTCGACGACAGAACTAGCCCACCAAAGAGCTCGCGGTCCAGACGAGGCATGTCGTCGATGTATTCAGCTTCTCCGGTGCACTGCTTTAACGCTGAGAGATGAGCAATTTGCTTCCCCACCACGCGCTGCTCGTACGGATTGTAGTCATCCCTGGTACCGCTTGATATGGAACGATGGATCTCGTCCATGACATGTTCGTTGACATTACCAAGACCTAACTCGGCTGCCGAGTCGTGCCAGAAACGGAAGAAGAGCGAGAGCGTGAGCGTCTTGCGGTAGTCTGCCATGCCTCCAGGAACACTATATGAGATGTTGAAGTCATTGAGTAGACCGTTAAGTGCTGCGTTCAGAGTTTCTGAGTGAAACCACGGCTTGCCCAGTATGGCAATCTGTGTCTCCGGCGACTCTTTTGTGGTTGGTGCCATACCACCAAACACAATGGATGCATCTTCGACGCAATTCTGTGAGTCGAGGCGGATCCGGAACGCAGCTGTCACAATTGCAATGTCGTCGTCCTTCCGCTTGGCTTGTTTGTAAGCTCTGAGTACCTCGCGAGTGCCCTTCTCGGAAATTGGGATGCTGATGCTTGCGATAATGGCATCTGATGGCAGGGTGGTAGTACGATAAGCAAGGAAAAACTTGGACATTGGAAGGTCGACGTAGCCGTCCCTCCTGTTTATAGCTTTTAGAGTAGCTCCAGCCGCGATTAAGACAGGGTTGGCATCAGAGATTGGCGATGCTGTCGCTACATTCCCGGCAAGAGATGCAACATTGCGGATCTGGCGACCAGCAAAATAGCGCAGCTGCTTTCGTAATGCCTCCAGGACCATAGCCCGTGTACCTAGCTTGGCGTAGACGTTCTTGCAGATGGCTTCCAGTTCAGTCAGTGGCGTGTTTGCAGCCACGACGATCTCTCTTGCGTTCTCGAGCTCGGCGTCTGGTGGAAGCTTAGTGTGTGTCAATCCTGCAATATCCGACACGTAAACGGAGACAGCGAAGTCCGAGTTCTTGAAGCGGACTTCAACCTGCACTTCACTCGCGCCGCCAACTAGTTTCGCAGAGGGGTAGGCGTCTTTTAGCTCTACCAGATGCTCCAACATAGTTGGCCTGAACCAGACCTTCTTCTCATTACCATAGCATAAGGGCTGAGGCTCGTACTTCCACAGTGCTGGTGGGAAGATGAGCTCGGTCTCTGGCGCATACTCCTTGAACTCGATTCTGGGTATGCCATTTCTGGAGACGGCAGTTGATGCAGCGAGCGCAGTCGAGGTCTTGATCTCAGCATTGGTGCTATGCTCTTTGCTTTTCAGCGGTTCGGCGTAATCTGCCCCGCTAACGTCAGGGTCTGCGTGCGGTTCGTTTTTGACATTGATGACGGCGGGAATGGGTTCGCCGTCCGACATCGATGATGGTTCGGTGGGCGGCGATGACGTTGCGGACTTGCTGCCACACGAGCTGCTGTCGGATACCGAGGGCCGGTCCCGGCAGCAGCCGCCAGGACGGCCGCACGAGACCTTCGACTGGCCAGCGCTGCTCATGCTACCGAAGTCGACTACCTCCATGGCGAACTTTTCAGCATCTGCTGTCGTTGCTTCGTCGTCTTTTGCGAGCTGGCCCTTCAGATCTTCTGTGACAAACGTCTTCGCGGCATTCAAGATGGGCTTGTATCCAGTACACCGACAGAGATTGCCATCCAAGTGGCCCTCCATCTCAACTTCATGTGCACTGAGATGAAATTTGCTCGTCTCGGGGTTGTACGAGTTCCTGATGACCGCATACAAGCTCATGACGATTCCAGGCGTGCAGAAGCCACACTGGCTGCCATGGAGCTTAGCTATCCGCTCTTGAAGCGGATGTGGTCTGTCGACATTGCCGATGCCTTCCACAGTAATGACATGCTTGCCATCAATACCTACCAGCGGGAAGAGACATGCATTGACAGCGAGGTGCTGTATCCTTCTCTTCTTGTCTCGACGATCACCAATTTGCAAGACCACAGTACATGCTCCACATCCTCCTTCACCGCACCCAAGCTTGGTGCCCTTGAGGTCCGGCTGGGCGCGGATGTAGTCCAGCAAAGTCCAGTGAGGGTTTGGGTTGCTGATGACCGTTCTCCGCCCATTGACGTAGCAGGTGATGTCTGATGAGGAGTACGTTGATTCGATGAGTGGTGTGAGAGCCTCAGTGGCGCTTAGGCTTCTCGGAGGCTTCGCGGCCGCGCTCTTGGGCGGCAGGGGTAGGGCCATGATGAAGTTCGAAGTGGAGTCCACCTTCCAAGCGGGACTCAATGCACCGTTTGGAAGTTATACCTGCTCAGCGGCAATCCGACGGCATTGTGACCCCTCAGCACCAGCGGCATTCACTCTGACCTAACGCTATCGATGATTGGATTGTTTTGCATCGCATTCCGAAGTGGCATCCGATTCGCGCATTTCGCGCCCCACTTCCACTGCTGAGGCAAACAATCATCAACGGCGGGCCGTTTGAGCCAGCGCCGACGCGTCTGGTTCGTGGTGCCATCCCCTTTTTCTGCGACACCACTTCCAAACATCCAAACATGGGATTCGCGGCAATGGACGTTCACAACGGCAGAATTAGCTGAAGTACCAAAGAACGTTGCCCGCGCAGGCAGTGCAATCGTTGAAGTTCCTACGTTCGTTGAAAGTCAGCGCCTGTTCATTGCACCGGAAACCTCTCCAATAGCTAGATGAGACCAACTCACAGGTGTCGAGCAGCTGCAGAGTACTCACACCTACCAAACTAGGGCCCATTGAGCTCATGCAAACGATCGCACAGGTACCTCTCACAAGTATGCGCGCGACTGAGGAAAGTGAGCGTGATACAGTTCCCAATGACCTAATCACCGAGTACTTTGGACAGCTTGCAAGCAAAAGCGGGTTGCAATTGACCGAGGCGACCGATATCGCAAGTCTTGTGAATAGATGTTCAGTTCAGTCTTCAACATGTGAGAGTGGAAGGAGATAGGCTGGTGGCTATCTAGGCTCCTGGTGTCTTTACCAATTCCCAAGTGGCAAGAAGGAGGATAGTCACAGATGCTCTTCACTCTAAAGGTGATCACATCTCCTGCCAGTTGTGGCACACTGGTCGTGCCTCGCCAACATCCTTCCGCGGCGGACAGCAGCCTGTCGGGTTCAAGAAACATTGTAATGCAGGGCAGCTGTGCAGACGGTACAGTGTGTGAGGAGCACTCACCTCGTGCTTTGACCGTCGCTGAGATCCAGGAGATCGTCAGGGACTTTGGCTCTGAAGCAAAGAAGGCACGCGAGACCGGATTCGACGGCATTTAGATCCACGGTGCAAATGGCTACCTGCCAGATTGTTCTCCCCACGACAATGGCAATAACAGGACGGATCAGTATGGTGGCTCGGTTGAGTACAAGACAAACTTGCCTATCGAGCCCATCGAGGAGTGCTCTAAGGCCATTGGCATCCGTCTCAGTCCTTACAAATACCTCCAAGCTACTGAGGGCAGAAACCCTAACAAGCACTGGGAGTATCTATGTGACAAAATCGCCACACTACCCCAGAAGTTGCGGCCTATCTGCGTACATATGTAAGTCAGGATGTGCGATGATCATTTGCAGGCATTGCGCTGATGTATCATAGGCTCGAGCCACGCTTTGACGAAGTATTGGGTGAGCAAGTTAAAGTGGACAATTCTCCAGCGTAACCCAAAAGTGGCGGCAAAGGTGTAGAGGGCGAAGCCACAGTCATGGTGAGAGGCAATACTCTTGTACACTTCCGCAATATCTTGAAAAAGGATAGTGTGAGGTGAATCACAGCTGGTGGTTTTTCTTAACCGTGGTCTGGTAATGCGGTACTCAAGCTCGAGCCTGACGACACAGTCCTTATCGTTTTTGGTCGCTGGATCATCGCAAATCCGGATCTGCCAAAGAGAGTGGCAGTTTTGGAACCCGGTGAGCGAAGCACCTTCTACGGTGGCAGTCCGGAGGGATACACAGATTGTCCTTTCTATATGGCGCAGGATCTAGTAGATCTATTGTTAAACTGGGTCTCGATCAGTTAAGTAGACCTATGACTGGAGACCTCTCGACGTTGTCTAATATACATTCGTCAGCAAACAGTGTCCTTTGGAAGGTAAAGTCGCTGCCAAGAGTATCAAATGCGCAAGGAGTTTGCAAAGACGAGCAAGGTCCATACGGACTTGAATCGATGCACGCCCGTGGTGCAGGCATCATTTATTTCGCACGTAGCTTTGATCCTTTATCCGACGTCGCTTTCCAGGTGACTGATCGGGAAATTCGTAATTAGCCGACAAGACTCCGTTCTCGGATGCCGCCACAGTCGGCCTGCGGGTTCCGAGATAACTCGCCGTTCCTATCATCTTTCGCTGAACTCTTCCTTATCATCAATACACGCCCCATATACGCGGAGTTCGGAATACCATGACTTGTATGCTGTCAGACCGTTCGACTGAGAGCTTTGCCGCGAGTTTGTCAACAGCCGTACAGGAGTTAGTCAGCTCTCGCCTTGGACATGACCGAGCCTTCAGCCGCCACACCCGGACACAGTGCGCGCATCTCCACCGTGGCTTCCCCCAAAATGGAGTTTGAATCATGCCAATCATTCTGTTCTGCACCACCATACGTCCTATTCTTGCGATTATGGGACCGAAACAACTTTAGCCGCGTTCACCTCGCCTCTTAGCGCGACGCCATAACCTCGTGCCTGACCATGACTACAGCTGCCATAGTGCTATGTTCACTCTGATAAGCTGCCATGCGCATACTGCTCCGAATCGGAGTCACGCGGAGCACCGGTCTCTTTCTCTGCACCCTTCGAGCCCCCATGATGCAACTTCGCTCGCTCCCAACCTCCAGTTGCGAATCGAGTTTCTTGTCTTTCAATATCAGCCTGCGTATTGGTCATGGCCTCTTTGGGGTTTGATAAATTGAAGACTGTGCCGCGAGGTTGCAAGAGAAGTAGTGTCTCAGGCAATGAAGAAGGAAGGAGGTTTGCCTGTGATACTGCGGGTTGCGGGAGAAGCTTCACCAGAGCCGAGCACCTCCAAAGGCATCTGTTGAACCACTCGACAGGAGAGCACACTTGCGAAAGATGTCGAGCTCATTTTAAGAGGAAGGACCTGTTAGGTAAGACAACCTTCATATTGTTTCACGGGTTGGGAAACCTCGCACGGGATAGTCTCCACCTCAAAGAGTGACATTCGACACCCCCAACTTACACGCCCGGCTTTCAGGCTCCGCCATTCTTTTCCTATCTTCCATATCTTGACAACTCTCTCTGAGTGGACTATGTTCACACTCCTACCAAGGACCTTGAGCGTCACTTCCAAAACATTGGTTCGCCGTGAGCAACCCGCACTATTCGTTATCGATCAACCTGTCTTAGTCCACGCATTGCAATGCATCTCAGCAGTAGGAGATTGCGTTTGTCATTGTATTCCAAGATTGTCACTCACTGATGTACAGGAAGACATATGACCCGTCACAAACAGAAGGATGAAGAAGCTGGTGCCGAAGGTTATGGTATCTTGAATACCCGTAGGTGCTTTGTCCAAAAACCGTAGCTGATATGGCTCTGACTTCAACCAGGCAAACGCATGTGGAAAGATGAGGCAGGCAAGATCGTGACCAAAAGGCCCGCAATGGCAGTGGTAGCGCAAAACCCACAGGCGCCTCCGCAGCCACAATACCAAGACCCACTACGTGTCCTAGCTGACTTCGCCTTGTTCGAAGCTCATGAAGGCGGGGCACCAAAATCACCACCTGTTTCACTCAACGCGCCGCAAAGCGATTCATCGGATGATCATGAATCTGGAATAGCTTTGGGATCTCTAGCTACCACTCTTGACCCAAATGTATCAACGACAGAGTCATGTTCGCCGGTCGATCCAAGAATCTGGTCCACCGATTCACCCCAGTCTGAGCCCTCCGTCTCTGCTAGAATTACATTTGACGAGGCGCCCTTCGACGATATCTTCAACCTGAATACGGCGAGATCTTTCAACAATCCATCCACTACGATGAACGGCTATAATTGGCTTTTTGATATGGATTTGGCCCAGTCCACACAAACGAATCAAGAGCCAGCTGTACATAATTTGGTTCCCAACTTCTCCTTCTGCAACAGCACGATCTCGCAACCAAGCCATGATTTCGAACTTCAATTGGATTATATTAGCCTCGATACGTCACTATCGTTGGGCGGCCACTTTGGGACTACGAAGTGTTTTGGAATGCTTATGTTGCCAGTCTCCCTTCACGAGACCACTTCCTGACTGATGATCTCCAAGTCATACCTTCTGCCACGCTCTCTCTTTACCACTCTGATCACAATATCCTCTACAAACCTTTCCTCAACCTCCAAGGTCATACCTGCGCACGCCACATCCTCGGCCGTCCCGTTACTCACGCAGAATACGCCTGTAGCCAACGCATGGTCAGAAGATGGGTTGCAAAAAGCGCAAAAGAAGCCGGAAAAGCCGCATGGCACGCCGTAGCACTTGTGGGCCAGGGCGGTGACGTGCTTGATGGCGAACTTGATGTCGGTAACGCCCTCCTACGGCACCATCCTTGGGCCGTGTATCTCAGCACATTGGTTGTGTGGAGGTCGTGATATGCGCGTCCTATCCTGCCCGTGCTCGACGACGTGTCACCATTCACCGGGCATGATGACGAACATGAGATTATTTGGGACCCAACAAGCGAAATGAATCGTCTGCTAGAGATGATTGGGAAGACAGGCCGGAGGTACTGCTGCAGGTTGGGCATGAGCACGGTGTCTGGCGCGGCGGGGAAGGGGGGACAAATGGCCTGGCGGCATGTGTAAGCAGGTATTTGGGCAAAGTGAGATGGGCGGTCGTACACGATGGTATGATGGTTCTTAGGGAGCTAGTGCAGCGGAGGTCAGTGGGTGAAGGTGGAGCCGAAAAGTTCTCGTGACTATGCAACACATATACTAAATGACACTATGCTAGTCCAGCACAGTATCACAGTGTGGTGCACACTAAGGGTGGAGCTAACGTGGCTGGCGCATAGATTGAGGTCCTGTGGAAACAAGGTGAAGTCAGACGCACAATGTAACTCAGAGCCACTTGCGCACCCTCTTCGCCAACCGGCGCCACTAAACTCTTCTGCTGCCGATCTTGTCCTTTATTGAACCACGCGTGAGCTGCATGCAAGCGTATCAGCGATCTGCTGTGGTTCCATCGACACCGCTTCCGGAGTTCATCACCCTACGGTCGGATTCTTTGGCTGGTTCAACTGTTGTCTTGGCCAAAGCCTGTGACAGGTTCTGCATGAGCGAGCCGAGAATCTCGTTAGAGTCTTCATCGCTTTCTTTGCTGGATGGCCGAGATTCGTTCTCTTTCTGAAGATTGGAGAGCACCGTAGTTGCATTTGGGCCCATTCTCTCTATGATCCGACGGATTTGCAATTTCCCCACAAAGAGGCTGATATTACGCGCATTGTGTTCGCTGATGCCTTGCTCGGTAATCCTCCATGCTTTTTTCAATGTTCTAGCTCGATAGGCCATCAGGTGGACCGATGCATCTTGAGCAGCACTCTCATCACCCTTCGCTTCAGCCTGACGAAATTCTAGCATTTCTTTCGACTCGCTCTTGAAATCTTGTATGAGCGAATAAGCTTGCTTGGTGTGTTCCGTTTGCTTGATAGAGAAATCTTGTAGAAGAGCTTCATACTGTCTGACTTTGGTGCTCAGTCCAGGTGATCGCAAGGCTCTGGCAACAGTGGAGACATCTTTTAATACCGATACGAGGTTGCCTATGGTCATACCACCTGAGCCATGCGCGTACTGGTTGCGAAATTTGCGAAGCCTGAGGAGTTTCGAGTCGGATATGACGAATCGGCGGAACAATTTGGGATGAAGGCTAAGAGAAGACATGAAGACCGAGAAGTCTATCGTTTCAGGAAAGTTCCAGAAATTCTTCTGCATCACTGCTGGAGCCCTTTGTTGGCCAAAGTCAAAAGCGGCCTCGTTGAGGCTATCTAGCAGCTCGCGCGATAATTGATAGACGAGGTTGTCGGGCAGTGACGCGGGCCTGAGCCGAATAGAGAAACCTACTTCGTGTGAAGACTGCTTGGAGTGGTGATTATCAGGCTCACTCAGAGAAATCTTGTCACCAGGTTCAAAATTTCCAACCCCTATTGCTTCTTGCAGCTGCTGTATACTTCTTGTTGTCTCTTCAATCAATACTTGAAATTGCCTTACCCTTCTATTGGCGCCAAGTGTATTAGTTGGCGCTAGCTGGCAATGTTTGAGACTCGAGATATAAAAGTCTCGCCATCTCACTAACGAGTAGAGCCTTTCCCTGGTGCCGCTCTGTCGGCCCTTGGAGCGAGTCAACGAAGATTGCGTGGAGCCTTGGCTTCGAAGCCATTCTACGTTATTCAACAGACTTTGTCGGCGAGTTTGATATGATTGCTGGCTTTCTTTCTTCGTCTTGGCCCGCTTGAGCTCATCTTCGATGAGAGAGGTGAGAGGCCCCTGGAGCTCCGGCCAATACGGCTTAGAAGATATCCATTGCGCAAACGCGACTTGATCGAACAGAAGCCCATTCGCGATGCGAGACTGCAGTGTGGGGGACAGTTTAGACAAGATGCGGGAACGATCCTCGGGGGACAAGACGTCGCTATTTCCTGTGCCAGTAGCCGTAGTCATGGTCCGCAAAAAGGTTTTTTTTTGCAAAGTCTCCGATGAGATTGAGTCCAGCACCAAGTCAGGCGTCGATGTCATGTTCCTCGCTGAGATATGCGCTGGATTAATTGCATCGATGTCGAGTGCGAGCTGTTTGTTGAGCTTGGCGAGTTCCTCAGCGAGAACTTCTACATAACGGAGTTGGCTTGAACGATCATCGATGGTGCGACTTGCTGAAAGATTGGTTCTGAATTTGCAAGCTCGAATGTCATAGTGATGCACATTCTCTTGTTCTTTCGTAATTGCACCAGCATCGTTGGGCCCATGTCGCACACGTTGTTGCAAAGGCTTTTGGTTCCGTGGAACAGAAAGAACTTGCCGGGAGGTGATCTTAGGACCGGATGCGAGGTGTTGAGTTATGTGGTGACGCATACGAACGAAAATAATACGAAGATGCGATGTCAGGTGTGATGTCCCACGAGCTTTGATGAGTAGGAGAGGTGAAGGGCATAAATTTGTCTGGAAGACCCAAGCTTTTGGCTAACGATTGATTGGGACTAGCGTGCGCAACGATCGACTGCAATGGGAGTCCGAGGTATGACGTATGCTCCATTGCGGGTGTTTGAAGCAGAAGAATCAAATATTTTCAGTCTGGCAGCGTCATCTATGGAGCTATGTACATCGGAACTTTGCCGCAAGCCCCAACCAGCGCCATGATATGCTAAAAAAAATGCTAATGAGGTACGAACCTCTACTGGTCTCTCATGAACCCCTCGTAATAATCATCCATCCATTTGACAGCAGCGATGCCGTTCTCTCTGCTACCATTTCCAAACCGGCGCAAAGTGCCAACGTAGCCATCGGGACGTACGTTTAGCACCACCACTTCATCTTCATCAAGTCGGTCAAGCCACTTGTCCATGACAGTCTGCTTCCGAGTATCCATGTGGGATATATCGTCAAGATAGAACGACCACGAAGACTCACGCAAGATAGGAGGCAAGTCCTTGATCTCGATCTCGCCTCGGTTCTGATCAGTGACTAGAGCGTATGTGAAAATGCCGCTCACGGGTGTGTATCGCTCAGGGATAACAAACTGGTCATGTGGTGCGGCAAGTGGTGGCTGCATTGTGTATGACGCATTTCCTGCGGCGGTGATGCGTCCAACATACGAGCCCATGCCGGACTGATGATGGCAGACGGTTTCGAGGAAGGGCATCGCCTTGTGTACGTTGTGACAGAAAAAGTAGATGCGAAACTGACCAAGGGCAGGAATGTCGGTCTGGATATCGACGGGGTTCGAATCAATGAATCGTGTGACCTTGGCAGGGGGTAGAAGGAACCCTGGTGTGAGGTGTCCTCGTGTGTTCCCCTTAGCAAACACATTGACGATGTTCGGTGTGTAGCTGACACCGTAGCCAGATATGAAGGCAACATTCTTGGCAAAATTGGCCGCTAGAGCAGACGGGTCGCCGTCGTGAAAGGCATTGGCATGCTCATAGTCGAAGTCGATAAGATCTTGTGCAATCTTCTTGCGTTCTTGCTCGTAGCTTTCCATCAAGCTAGGTTTCGCAAGCCCACGGACGGCGAAGTTCAGTTTCCATGCCAGATTCCAGGAGTCATGCATTGAAGTGTTCATGCCCTGAGCAGCCTTTGGCGAGTGAGTGTGACTGGCATCTCCGGCAATGAAGATTCTTCGCTCAGCATCGGTAAACTTGGAAGCAACCCTCTGCCCAACCTTGTAACGACCAAACCATTCTACATTCCTCCACTCCAGCCTATATGGTTGTAGTATAGCTCGGGCACGGCTTTGTACAAACTCCTGTGGGGTCTGCTCGCCTCCCGAAACTGCTGCCTCCGAACCTGGGCGAAGCTCGATGTATAGACGTGTCAGGCCACGCTCACGGGGGAGCATGAGCACCGAGCCCAACGATTCGGACTGAATGACAACCTTGCTCCAGATATCCGGGAAATCCGTGTCTAGCACACCATCCAGAACACCCCAAACAGCGTCTGATGAAGCTCCGACAGACGTTGACCCCGGAATGCACTTTCGTACCTTGGAGTGGGCTCCATCACAACCTACAACATATCGGGTTGCAAAAGACTTCTTTGTTTGGCTGACATCTTGTCTGCAGCTGACCGTCAACGGCCGAATCATCTGGGGGGTGTATTCGAGACTCTCAAAAGCTGTGTTGCGCAGTACTATGGTGCCTCTTTCGCGAAGGTCATCCTCGAAGACAGCCTCAACCATGCCTTGGTGGACCAACAACAGATAAGGATCGAGAAGATCAACTATAGGCGGGTAGTGAATTTCGCGACCGGTTCGGTGTAGTGGCTCCGCAATTGAAGATTTCCAGAACGAGATATCGAAGATCTTTACACCCTTGCGTAAGAGCGGTTCCGCGACACGCATCTGTCGTAGTGTTTCGATTGTCTTGGGCTGGATGCCATCGGCGCGTCCGGTAGAAGTACGATCGGGTCGATCGTCGATGATTTTTGTCTTAATGCCATATCTCACAAGGTTGTCACTACGTCAGTTAGCATCGTATCAGGATAATGCTGCGATGTAGCATACGCAAGCATAAGACCAGAAGGCCCAGCACCAACAACAAGGACGTCGCTCATGAAGCTCGAGTAGTCGTCGACCTTGGTGTATGAGCGCTGTGACGCAACATCAATGCTGCTACCGGAGGACCGGGAGTCGACTGAATTGACAGTACGTCCAGGGGCCATTTTCTGTAGCGTTGGATATCCAACAGGAGATGTTCTTTGCGAGGATGGCGGCGTCTGATCTGATCCCGAGCGCTTCATGAGACCCCATATTGAGGGAGACATGCTATAAAACTGGCCGTTCCTGGTGTCAGTTCGCTAAGCTTGAGAATGGGGGTACGGTGCCGGAGGGATTCAGGAGGGGCAAACATTCGAGCATCGACTCGAAGTCTGCCCATTTTGAACTGATGTAGGGCTGTCATGGCATGGTCCAAGAGCTCCGTAGCAGTGAAATTATTTTCGTAGGCTCCGATCAATGAGGTGACCTGAACAAAGGATTGCCGTCCGACGAAAAACAATGCACTGTAAAGTTGTTTTGGGCGACAGGCGGCGCCTCGGCAGAACCCCACCTTTCGTCCGCGAGCGAGGTCCGAGCAGCTTGCCTCCACCAGAACCCACCATTCTATCCATAAGGGCGGGCGGACGACCACGGACTTCACAGCGGCTTGCGAATGCGCTTCTGTTATATATACTCTTGTTTCAACTGCCCGACAACACACGCTGAAGGGCGAGTCGAATTAAGCTGTCGACAGCCTGAGCTTCCAGCTCGCTTTGGAAACATCTTACTGTGTACCACCAACAACATCGCCATGACCATGACCGAGCTTCCACATTGGCTGCAAACCGTTAATGCAAAACGGCTCGCACGCGAGAAAGCTATCGACGATTTCCTTGATGCACACAAAGCTCGCTTCGAGGTACCTAACCACTGAATTAGTCACCAACAAGCTATTGACTCCGCGCTAGGTACTGCAATTTGACACTTCTGGAAGCACCAAAAGCAGTTCGCGAGACGTCAGCGCCATTGATGGCGTCGAGGATACTCTGCAAGCGATCGCATCCGGCGCTGTGAGCGCTTCGACGCTGTGCGCTGCCTACGTGCACAGGTACGCTCCGTGCGCAACCCCAAAATGATCGTACCATTCTCACGCCATATTTCCATAGGGCTATTGATGCTCACAGACGTGTACGGATCCCCACTCTGAACAGTAGCCTGTCTAAATTGCTGACGTGAAAAGACGAACTGGCACGTTTAGCTTTTGTCATTTCCTGGGAAATAGGCTGATGTTGGCAGCCTTACCGAAATTCTTTTCGCAAATGCGACAAAGCAAGCCAAGGACCTGGATGAGTATTTTGAAGAGCATGGTAAACTCGTGGGACCCCTGCACGGCATATGCATGACTCTGAAGGATCAGTTCGACGTTGAAGGATTCGACAGCACCCTAGGCTATGTCGCTCGTAGTTTCAAGCCAGCCGTGCAGGACTGTGTTTTGGTATCGATACTGAAGCAATTGGGAGCCATCATTGTCGCAAAGTCGAATCTTCCCCAGTCAATCATGGTATGTCACCGGCATGAGGCCTTCCGTTCTGGCCCCGCCTAAAGTCGTAACGCTAACATTTTTGTCCACGCAGTGGTGTGAAACTGACAACCCGCTATGGGGACTCACGGTGCATCCGAAGAATTCCGACTTTACCCCTGGAGGCTCGACAGGCGGAGAAGCCACGCTGCTATCGCTACAAGGTACCGTGATTGGATGGGGCACCGATATTGGTGGCAGTATTCGCATACCGTCCCACATGAACGGTCTGTACGGCTTCAAGCCGAGTGTAAGCTAGCCCTTTAAGGCGAACCGCTCACATCCCTCGCTATTCAATCCACTGATCTGATGTTAGAGCACTCGTCTGCCGTACCAAGGCGTCTCCGTGTCAACAGATGGTCAAGAGCATGTGCCTTCGGTAATTGGTCCGATGGGTCGGAGCCTCGACTCGCTCGTGGCTGTGACCAAGGCAGTAATCGATGCGACTCCGTGGAACCATGATCCCAAGTGCTCTCCAATCGCCTGGCGGTCAGAACTATTCCACGACGCGCAATCTAGGCCACTGCGCATCGCACTTATGAGAGACGACGGTGTAGTGCGACCGCATCCGCCCGTAGTGCGTGTGTTAGATGAAGTCGCAGCAAGGCTCAAACGAGCTGGACACGACATTGTGGATTGGAGTCCCGGCACTCTTCACCAGGAGTGCATCGACATTATGGATCAATTCTACACCGCTGATGGGGGCGAGGACATTAGGCGTGATGTTGAGTCAGGCGGTGAGCCCTTCATTCCGCACGTCGAGGCACTGGTCAACAGGGGCAAGCCTATCTCTGTCTATTCTTACTGGCAATTGAACAAACAGAAGGTTGCGGCACAGAAACGATACCTCGACCTCTGGAAATCCACAAGATCCGCAAAGACCGGCGAAGAAATCGACATCCTTCTCACCCCTGTGATGCCGCACTCTGCAGTCCCACACCGCAAGTGTCGATGGGTCGGGTACACCAAAGTCTTCAACTTTGTTGACTATCCGGCGGTGGTGATACCTGCTGGCCATGTTTCCGTACAGTTGGATGGCGAGGCAGCAGGCACAATGAACGCATATCAGCCCAGGAACCCGCTAGATGAATGGAATTGGAGCTTGTTTGATGTTGATGCAATGGACGGCATGCCAATCGGCGTGCAAATTGTTGCGCGTCGTTTGCACGAAGAGACAGCGCTGGGTGCAGCTAAGACTATCGACAATATTTTGAGAGGCATTTGACTGATAGTCGGGTCGAGTAGTGCCTCAGCTATTGATAATCATTACAAGCCTTGGTCAAACATATTCTTTCTGATGCTCACACTCGCAACTGGTGGCAACGAAAGTCACAGCGTATCATCGAATCGCGACTGAACGTCTTGATAGTGCAAAACGCCACAGCCGACGGCTTCTAGAAATACGTTGGAAAGGGAGCCAGCAATCAATGGTAGGGGTATTGAAAGGGCCAGTATGGGGCTGATGACTTGAAGGTGGGGATGGATCCTTTGGCATGGAGATGGGAGGGTACCGGAAGTTGGCTGTCAACCTATGTTTGATGTGCAAAAGCGAAGAAAGGAGATTGAAATTGAAGCCGGCTTTCCGAATTTGGAAGAGTGAGTAAGCACGTTGGCAGGGCCGTGTTGTGAACTTTTGAGCATATCGAAACAGAGCGTCGACGTCGTTATGCTGTCCACAAGAATCCACGCAGTGATAAGGAGTTTGTCTCGCTCCTAAATGGAAGGTTTACAAGCCGCAGACGGTCACGCTGCGTGCTGTAGCTCAGGCTGGCATAGGTATCAGCATCACCAAGATGTGCAGTGTCTTGATTGGCTGAAGCAATATCAACAAGACCCACACACACGTCGCGACACTTGTCACCTTGTACCCGCCAGCGCCACCATTACACACATCGCGATCAAGGAAATGGCATCGCCAACGATTATTCTTACGCATTGAGCCTGTCTCTGGGGCCCTCTCACATAATTTGCTGGAACTGGGTGCGGCGCGCGTCGAGAATTCCTTTCCTTGGACGGCTTCCTCACTCACAATGCATAAGAAGAGACCTTTGTCTCGTATGTGTGACAAGCCTTTATGATACCCAAATACGAGGGAGATGCGTCTTTTGCATTCGGCCACCCTGGAGTTCAGGACCTTCAATGAGGATCAGCTTCCGGCATACGCCATATTGTCCCACACTTGGAACAGTGATGAGGTTACTTACCAGGAGATGTCTTTCCTGCAGAAGTTGGCTCGTGTGCCGGACGGAATGCGACAAAGTTCGCTTTACGTCGCCTCGCTTATGGCTGCAGCGGGCTTGGACTTCTCCAACGCCAACGTTGAGTCCATCAAAGGTCGCAGAGGCTACGACAAGATAGAGGCGACTGCTCATCTTGCACGAGCACAGGGATTAGACTATTTCTGGCTCGATACTTGCTGCATTGATAAGAGTAGCAGTGCAGAGCTACAAGAAGCCATCAACAGCATGTATCAGTGGTATCGAAAGTCAACCTATTGCATTGTGCACCTAGAAGATCAAGTACAGCAGTCCGAACTTTGGACCCGCCGTGTTTTCCAGGGCATGCTCGAACAGTCCAGGTGGATCTCACGTGGATGGACCCTACAGGAGCTAATCGCGCCGCGAAATGTCGTCTTTTACGACTCGCAATGGCATGAACTCTGCGACAAGACTGATGTGCTCTTCGAGATCGAGGAAACCCTTGCCATACCTCGATATGTGCTTGCGACTGGAGAGCTCAGACATTGCTCTGTTGCGCAAAAGATGTCTTGGGCTGCCAGCAGAACCACAACACGAGTAGAAGATATAGCATACTCCCTTATGGGCTTGTTCGGAGTTCACATGCCTATGCTCTACGGTGAAGGTTCCAAAGCATTTCAGCGTCTACAGGAAGAAATCATCCGGACGACTTCAGACGACTCAATCTTCGCTTGGCTTGCCGAAGATGCTGGGGTATCGACTCTACGAGGCATGTTCGCACGGTCACCAAAAGAATTCAGGACTTGCTCAGCGGTGACCAAAGGAGAGGGTTCATTTACTGCAGAGGCCAATCGTGGGCTTCACCTGTTTGTCCCGCTTCAATCATTCGTCTACAGCGCCAACAACCTACGGCACCATTTTCACGTCGCACAACTCAGTGCTAAAAACCACGGCTCACCCATCACAATCACCTTACAGTACCTGAATCCTACGGCTGCTGTTCGCGGTGTGGATCGTGATCCCCTCGACTTTGGAGATACCGAAGCCGCTGGTAGCCAGACTCACTTTGCGAGGGTATATGCTAGTACGTACGGCTTCTGGCTTCCAAGTCGAGAGAACATTGTCTCTCGAGACATCTACATACGGCAGGACCCTTTAATCCCGCCTGGATTTGAATCGGCGCTCATGCATTGCTTTCACATGAGGCCTAGTAATAGTGGAAATGATGGTCCACGACACCGCATACACACTGTCTCCCCACGAAAGCTGTATGACTGGCGACACGAAATTATTGAAATACCGGAAAGTACAGAAGAATTTGTCGCAGCTGTCTGGCTGAAGCCCGAGACTGACACATTGGGTCGCAAGTCCCTCATCTTGTTTGTCGGGTTCCATCGTAGAGCGCGAAAGCCTTGGTGTAAACTATGGGAGAGGCAAACTTTGGAGCGCCATTTAGAGTCAAAGCAGATGACTGGAGCATCTCTGTCTGCAGCGAACCCCGAATCCTGGTGGCCGAGTTACATCGAGGTATCTGGCTTCATGGATGAAAGCGACACCCACTCGAAAGCGGATGCATATCTAGACGGCCAGGCGAACCCCGTCGAGGTCCGCATGGAGCCTGGTATGTGGAAAGACAAGATATCAATCATCGTGACCATTGAGGGGTTGCAGTACAGGGGATGAATGATGATGATCCATAGCCTAGTCGGTGCTACTACTGGGATGAGAGATATCACCCTCCTTTGAAATCCGGGTGCTTCAGTGAACAAAGCTTGTACTCTATACAGTATTTCGCCTTCTTTCGCTGATGTACCATGTCACCATGTCGCAACAGGCACAGCAAGCCGAGATTATGGAAGCCTGGAATCACACTGAGTGCGTGGAGAAGAAAGCCCAAGGCGAGCGAGCGGTAGACCATCACGAGCGTTCGACGTTAATACGATGCCTGGATCTTACTAGTTGTCATTTTGGCTGTCTTGTCTACTCGTCATCCACGATTCAGCCAAACTATCTTGATTCCGAAGGCGGATGACCTCGAACCGAGACAATACAGGACCAAAGAGCTAATTGGCATCGCACGCTTGAACTTTCTTAGTTCTTCTCCTGGAGCCTGGGTATACCTCTGACCTATCTACGCATTACGTTTAAACACTAAGTTGGGCTCCCGATTCGATTAACAGGAGCATTGTGTCATGCTTAGGGGCTACGCAGGTGGCCAAACGATAAAGAATCGCAACAAGCAGCAAGGCTTCTTTGACGCTCAAGGTCGAGCAAAGAAGTCGTTTATGTGACCCGCGTTTGTCGCTCCGGCAACATGAAAGATGAATAGAGATAGAGCAGATGTGGAAAGGACGCAATTCGAGAGATGGATGTGCTCGCAAGCACTGAGTGGCGCCGCGTTCAGTCAGCCGAGACTCCACTCTCCGCTTGTCATGAGTCTGGCGACTGGAAACAACCGTCTTGCGAGGTTCATACAAGTGGCATTGCAGTATACCAGCTAGCCATGTCCGAAAACGTTGGAATGGCTGTTGTGTCGTTCTACAGCTTCATTCTTGTCCTTGACGAGGACAGCCGCGCAGTGGCGAAGCAGCTGTACAATGCATTTTCGGCCGTTAGTTGATTGTACTTAGAGAATCATAGAATCTCTCAATCACGGGTGGATCGGATTTTTGAACTTGCATGCCATGTTTACTTGCACAATTGTACCTTTCTGACAAAAGCCTTCAGGCTAAGACTATCTTCGGCTATCCACTGCCTGAAACGTTGAGATGGCGTCGTCAAGATGCAGAGTTAAATTAAGGCTGTACGGCTGAAGTTAACGAAGCCAATCGGGGTGTCGACCACAAGGAATGCTACGAGCACCATCGTCTAGCGAATGCATGCTGTCCGGATAACGTCAATCTCCCTGACTTTCGTGAGAGGGTTGGTGAGTTTTACACGGAGTGTCTGTCACTGGGTATGAGCGTTCTGAAGTGCCTCACCATGGCCATGGTCATGCATCTTGGAGACAGTTTCTTCGACGATACCACGAAGAAATCGGATCCTCAGCTGCATCTGCTGCACTATCCAGCCATCGAGAGGGATGTTGTAGAGTAGGAAGAATACGCCAGGATCATGCCCCATACTCGGCTTGTGCATACTACTCTTCCAGGACTCTGTAGGCGGCCTAGAGGTTCATTCATTCCATACCGATGCCTTCAAGCCTGCGCTGCCAACATCTAGCACCGTCCTAATCAACATTGCAGATCTTTTGCAGTGCCTGAGGAATGATCGATGTCGAAGTACAATGCATCGCGTAGTGAGCCCTAAGGTGTCCGGCGACATGCTGCCCCCGGATTTCTCGATCCTGTTGTCCATCCGTTCAGTCCCTGACGCCGTTGTCGACGCTATTTTAAGTACAAGGATGAGGTAAAAAAAAATATGAGCTTGTCAATGCAGGGGGGGTGGCAAACCTATAATGCGACGAAGAATTACACGAGCTTCCCAGCAACTGCCGCTTGATCGCTAACAACGAACATGTGCCACAACAAGGGGTGCTCAGCCTCTGCTGGTCTTTAAGATGTAATTCATTTTTAGCCGTCCTACCGGTGCAAAGTCTTTGATCAATAGGCGCAGCAAGATTCATGTTTCAGATCTGGCTATCAGCCACATGGACCACATCCCCTGCCGAAGGATTATTCTCGTAACGCTTTCTTTGTGCACAAGCTTCCGCCTCGAGGCCGCCTCGCGCCACGCACTTCTTTCTGGTAAGTTGCGACTTGGTTGATTGCTGCTTGCTGCTTGCTTCAGCAAGTCTGTGATCCAAGTATCTTGCTGGCGAGATCAGTCGTATTATCTTGCTGTCCCGCGCAGTCTCAACCAATTTTGGAATTGTACCGTAACGATGAGACCGATGGTCTTCCAACGGGACGCTAGCTGTCCTAATGGAGGTGTCTTCTACAGCTGCAATAGCGGCTTCGTGGGATGCTGCCTGGCCGAGGCATGTAATCCTGGGAGCGGATGTCCCGCAGGAAAAGAGGTGACAAGTATTAAATGTAAGTTGGCTTATTTTGATGAAAGCCTCGGACTCATACCTTCTCTACTAATCATATTCAGCCTCAAGTTCAGACGTATCGATAGCAACAGCAATCCCTTCTCGTACAACAGCCTCATCAGTCACGCCAACGAACTCAACGACAAGAGAAACTTTGTCTCCAACCCCGATTCAAGGCTCAACTCTCTCATCAACTCCAACAAGCTCGACAGATCAAGCAACACAGTCATCATCAGCTGCAGATCGTGGGCAGAGCGGCAGCGGCTCAGTGCCCACCGCTGCCATTGTGGGCGCCGCTCTAGGCGGCGTAATGTTGATCGTGATAGTTTCAGGACTTCACTTATATCTGCGAAATCGGAAGCGTACAAAGGGCTACAAAGCGGCAGTCTATCCTTCACCATTTGTCACAAGTGACATGTCACCTCAGCTTCCTTGTAAGTGCACCCGTTTGTCAAGTAATGTTGCATCCATGAACTGACAGATGACAGGTTACCAAGAGCCACAGACTTCCAGGTTCGCGACCGTGATGGGTACAAAGCAGACTTTTGCGCATCATATTGATAGCAGGGAAGTTATTCCGGCAGCTGAGATGGGCGAAACAACACCACGGCATATGTTCCACGCAGAGCTACCAGCAAGCAACAGTAGTATACGTGAAGTGTGAAAGCCTACGAGAGAAGTTAACGCGCACACGGATGAAGGGGCGGAAATATTAGCGGTTGAGACGGTGAGACGCTGAGTACCTAATGATTGCAGGCAGGAGAGAGAAGACTCGTTTCATTTGGATACCTTGCGTAGAAGGCAGGCTCTTCGTTCCTCCAAAAAATAGATGCACGATAGCTGCAGCGCAAGACTGCATAGTACATGATGATTGCAAGATATGGTTCACACAATCCGCACGTGACAAGAGCTCAGTCTTGTTGTGGCAGCCGCCGATCAACCCGACTCACTCGTAGCTGCCCAAGCCTCTCGGCACTGCCCGACACATAATTACGGCTTGTAGCTACATCTTTCAGATATACAGGTAATGTATGCTTTCGCCTCGAAGTCGCCTGCCGCCTGTCAAGTCAACGATGCCCCGCTGACGTCATCTTTGAACACAAAGCAGCCAGGACCTGGTCGCAAACGCATTGATCCTGGATCCTGAAGTGAAGCATCGACTCTTCGACTCGCTCAGCGCTCCAGGACCCGTAAGCAAACTCCAACATGTCGGAACGAGATGCGACCGCTGCAGATGCTGCACAGGCGCAGTCCAAGAGTTTACCCCGCTACTTTCGCAACGATGCCTCGTTGAGCCGACGAGACCCTCACAAGCAGCTGCTAGCATCACTAGAGCGCTTGATTACCGACTATCCACCGCATAAGATCCCACCAGGCGGCGGACTTTACTACGGACCCATCTCTGTGGCTTATCTCTTCTACGCCCTTCACCTTGAGTACCCAGATCTAAAACTGGACGATTATCCACTGAACACGTGGTCCGCAGCATACATCGAGCAAGCTCAAGCAAACATCAAGGAGTTCCCAGTGCCATCACCAAGCAAATGTGGCGTGTCAAACGATATCATGTCCTTATTGGCTCTGTACGCTGTGACCGCGAAAGATAAAGACACGGCCCGGGAACTCTGCGATCACGCGGCTGTGCTGATTGAGCCAGATGCTGCCAATGACTGGTTGTACGGCCGCGCTGGCTATTTGTACCTGCTCAGATTAATTCGTGGAGCGTTCAAAGATAGCAAAGAGATCACCGAGTTGATCGAGGACACCGCCGATGAGGTAATCGCAAACATTGTGGACAGCCCCCGGCCTTGGAAATGGCATGGTAAAGCGTACGTTGGCGCTGTGCATGGTGCAATCGGTATAATCACGCAGATTGTTCTCACGGACAAATCATGGGCTCCAAAGCTCCAGGCTGAATTGACAGTCTTGCTTAGCTACCAGTACGAAAGCGGCAATTTTCCTTCGTCGCTTCCACCAGGCAAGGACCGTCTCGTGCAGGTCTGCCATGGAGCACCCGGAGTCGTTTCATCACTGCTCTCTATTCGACCATACTTTCCTGACATCGTCGACCGCATCGACAAGGTCATTTCAAAAGCAAGGGCCTGTATATTGGAAAGGGGACTGCTGACCAAGGAACCTTGCTTGTGTCACGGAATCACCGGCAATTCTCTGGCGTTGGAAGACGACCACTTTGAGCACTTCTTGACCTACACCACTGGCCACGAGATCAAGTCCATGGCCAAGGACCATATGTTGGAGAAATCAGATGATCCTTCAGCGCTCTGGTGTGGTGAGGCGGGCCGCGCGTGGGCTTGGGCTGTGGCGGACAAAGGCTTGCCGAAGCGACTGCTTGGCTACAACGATATCTAAGACCAAACTTGCTTGGGGAGAGTTGACGACGGCTTAGGTGGGGACGATACGAACGGCATGATTGATGAGTCGACAGGGCTATGAGGCGATATTTTATCGTACCCAATAGACCTGGGCTACGAATACACGGCGCAACCACCATGGCCGGCTGGGTAGCTACGAAGAGTTGGGCTAAGATCTCCAAAGATTCAATTCTCAATTATAAAATTCCAAATCTCAATTTTCAAGCATGACAGAGCTTTACCACAATATTTGTAGCAGTGCACTATACCTTCAAAATACTATTGCGCGCCTTCCTACCTTCGATCAGACCACACAAACCTCATACTCAGCCGACTGATATCATAAAAGGATTTCGGTCAATATCGTTGCCCATTTTCCCACCACAACGCGCTTGCAAGTCTCGTTGAACAAGTAGCGCGCGGTTTGCTGGTCGTACGGTGCGTACAAATAGAGGGTCTCCATGCGTTGTGTAACGTTCCTCCGCGATCATCTGGCTTGAAGGGAAGCCGTTTGGGCATGGGTTACGGTGAGTTTGCAATAATCTGACGGTACTCAACTGCACGTCTTCGCATGCCAACACAACACTCATTCTATACAATCTATCCAAAGTGCATCTTCAGTGCGAGGTCCACTCAACAAGCTGTTGCACAAGGGCTGCATGCGAGTTACAGCCGATACGTGCGTCGTGACACAAGAAGAAGGGACACAATAACCTTGTGGGAAGGTTCTGTGCTTTTCACGCCAGCAGTTGCTGCTCAAACAGGCAACTTCATCTCGGCCCCTGCCTGCACTCCGTGGCGATAGCGCAACACCACAAGCCTTACGAAGCAAGTGTAGGTCACCATTACTCAAGGCTGCGATGTGCGTTGCTGACCACGTGCTTGACTCTTACAGCTGCAGAACTTTGTCTACTTCATCTGTGTCCGCATCAGACTTCTGCTCATGCTTTGACTACCTGTTTGCCGATTTCTTCCTTCGCTCATTCTCCGCGCTGCACCCCTCATAAGCCAAGGATTACAGGTGAGTTACGTCTCTATATCGTAGGTGTATGCGGCTACGAGCCTTTTGCCCCAGCAACGGTCGCTACCACTCTAAGGCACCAAAATCAAGGCGTGCACCGAACCAAAGCAACGTCCCTCTATATCGTCAGCACCACCAACTGAGCTTGGGAGTCAATATATACTTGCATGCCTAGCCTGGAACACAACTAGTCTCTTGTTATCCGTAGCTTTGTGGCCATGGGTCGTTTCCACGCCATGGCTGTCTTGGCTAGTTGCAATTGTTCCTGCTCATCAGTACTTCTACCCTCGGGGGTCTCATAAACTGTGGAAAATGGTCTGACATAGCATAAGAAGGTCCATATCCATACTTCGCCGCACTCTTTTCGCTCAGCATGCTCACGTCGTGGGTTCCGTGGCTACTTGTAGCCTCCGCGTTCTTTTCTTGTACAACATGTACCCCCACAAGCCCAGTCAGCAAGCGACAGTCTAGCGAAGGCATTGTCACGGGAATCGATTCGAGAGACCAAAATGGTTCGCGAGAGCTCCTCTACAGGCTGACACTACTAACCTCGACGCCAGGCAATCCCTTTCTACGTCTCGAAGTGCGCGACATGCGAAACAATTATCCAGATCAGTGGAACTTGTATCTTGTAGCTCTCGACCAAATGCACACCGCAAATCAAAAGGACCCTTCCTCTTATTATGGACTTGCTAGTAGGACCCTCCGTTTAAGTCACCCTAGAAGAAGGCTGACCTCTGTCTTCAAGGTATTCACGGCAAGCCGTACGGAACAGTGCTCGATGCACCGGGCATACCCCACAAGATTGGCACCACGGGCTATTGTACTCATAGTATGGCCCTTTTTCTAGGATGGCATCGTCCATACCTCGCTCTCTTCGAAGTATGACATGCAGTCAGCGAGGCTCTTCACATTGACTGACATGGCACAGCAAAAGTTGTACGCGCGCATTCAGACACTTGCCACATATGCACCCGCAGATCAGAGGGAACGCTATCAATGGGCGGCGCACTCCTTCAGGATGCCGTACTGGGACTGGTCTCTCGGCGATGGCAGTGGCGAAGTGCCTGACTTTTTCCTTACTGACACCATAATGGTTGCCACCCCTGAAGGACGGAACATCGAGATCTGGAATCCGCTATACAAATACACATTCGACCCGATACCCCACGGGTTCGATGAAAAGGTCAGACGCGTGAGCAATGATGCAGGAGAGAGACTAAGCCCTACTATAGTTTGCACAGATCAATCACACGGTCCGCTGGCCGGCGTCAGAAAGTCCATGGGAGGAATCACGGCAGACTGAATTCGCTGCCAGCTTTGCCAACCTAAGGCGCCAGATTCAGGACCAGGTCGCAGTTGCATTCCGAAGAAACAGCTTGAACGGTTTTTGGGAAGCTATAGAGCAAGTGCATGGTTGGGTGCATGGAGCGATCGGCGGCGGCTACTCCTCGGGTACGGGTGGCAGAGGTCACATGTGGCCTCTCGAGTACTCGTCGTACGAGCCGCTGTTCTGGCTGCACCATACGTAGGTCTTTATCTTCGATTAGATACCGTAACGACTGACCAAGCTTTCAGTAATGTCGATCGCCTTTTCGCACTCTGGCAGGCGCAGAACCCCGGAGCAAACCTCCAGCCGTCCAACGTCGGAAGCGCTGGCAATGTCTTTGTGGAAAACAATGCCATAGTCGATGGTGATACACCCCTTCTCCCGTTCCGGCGCAACCCAGGCAGCTTCTGGACGACCAATGAGGCCATGGACTGGAGGCTCTTTGGGTACGACTATCAAGAGACAAGATCAGGCGACAGTGCTTCGGCTCAAGCAACAGTTGCGCAGCTGTACAGTGGCAGCGCCCGAGATAGATTAACAGCGGGACAGACGGGGGCCGTTACCCACGACTCTAGGTTTGATAAAGATGGTGAAGAATACACTGACTGGGTAATCAAGACAGCTGCTGCACCGCTGGACCTACCTCCTACATTTGTCGTGCAGTTCTCACTTGTGGGTGACTTCTCGTCAGACGTCCCCACAGATATAGGCATGTGGTTTGTCATGATGCCGGCTGGTCACAACGACGTCAACCGCTTGGCCCGCGAGGTCCAACTGTTGTCAGAGCGCGCTACTGTGGAGGACATGACGCTGCACGGCACGGTCAGCTTGACGTCAAGCCTGCTTGATCAGATGGAAGCCGGCAACTTGCAGAGTCTCAATGAGAAAGATGTCGTGCC
Source organism: Didymella segeticola (assembly GCA_004522025.1). Lineage (NCBI taxonomy): Eukaryota > Fungi > Ascomycota > Dothideomycetes > Pleosporales > Didymellaceae > Didymella > Didymella segeticola. The sequence goes on along the minus strand of SDAV01000003.1, from coordinate 53,319 downwards.
TTTTCTGAAAGAGAAACTTTCCTGGAAGATCTATGGGGTGAGTTACCTGCTCGGTTTCGGTTCAGCATCGAGTTTACTAATTGTATACAGAGCGATGGCACGCAGCTCCCTGATATAAGTCTTCAATCAATCAGAATCGATGTTGCGAGCGAGATTGCGCGCATTCCAAGCGATCCCAACGCTCTGATTGCGTACGGCAACACGACTGTTGCACACTCCGAGGTGACAACAGGCAAGATGGGCGGTGCCAATTGATGGATCGGGCTTCTTTCTTTCGGCGCTAAACTGTCTTTCTCTTTGCATGTCGCTAGATCCTAAGATCTGACAATGTCAGCAGTAGTGTTTGTTGTTGTATTGAAGTCAAATGTTTCCACAAAAGAGGCGCCGTATTCGGCTCGCATTTTCGGAAGAGCGTCGCCCGGCGTCTGGGCGATCTCCGCACCGGCCACGAGCCCAATTGGCTGTTCCTCTTGCATCACGCTAATCTTGGTTGACCTGCAGACCTTCTGGATCCACTATTTCCTGACCTGCAGACCGCATTCGTCATCTTGAAGACCTGCAGACCTTGGATGTTTTTTTATCTCAATCTCTAGATGCTTTTGACCGGCTATCTTATCCACGAATTGCACGACGCCTGTGAGGTTACCTGATGTCCGCGGCCGACTCACTCAATTGACATCCAGACATTCCTTGTGCGTGGCGTCTACAGCAGCACATAAGCTCTCATCATCTCCACCCTTTTCTAGACAAGCTTTCCTCCAAGCAATTGCAACCACCCCTTCACACAAACTCCGCAGAGCATCCATGACTTCGTCCTTAAGACGTATCATCACCCCAGCATCCCTCCGTACCATGGCCACCGCCCCCGCAAAGAAAGACTGGAGCGCGACTCTCTACCTCAAGTTTGGAAATGAACGCACTCGCCCCGTCTACGATGCTGTCAATCAGATCACCCAGCACATCACTTCTCCCAACCCACGCATCTACGACCTCGGCTGCGGCCCTGGGAACTCAACACAAGTCCTTCTTGATGCCTTCCCCGGCGCGAAAATCACCGGTATGGACTCCAGCCCGGATATGATATCGAAGGCGCGCGCTGCGCTACCAGACGTACAATTCGAACTGGGCGATCTGGCGACATTCAAGCCCCAGGAGGGCGAGGCCGTGGATCTCCTCTTCAGCAACGCCGTGTTCCACTGGCTACGCAGCCCGACTCGGATCGAGACGCTTACGCGCCTATTCCAGGCGCTGAAACCAGGCGGTGTGCTCGCAATCCAAGTACCAGACAACTACGAGGAGCCGAGCCACTCACTGATGCGGGATGTGGCGAAGCGCGAGGATGCAGCCTGGGCGCCGTTCTTCAGGGATACACGGATTGGCACTCTCAGCGACAAGGAAAGACCGGATCTGGATCCCATCGAGCAGCCGCATGAGTTTTACAATGCGCTCGCGCCGCACGCCGCGAAGGTGGATATCTGGCGGACGAAGTATGGACATGTGTTGAAGGATGCGCATGCGATTGCGGAGTGGGTCAAGGGGACTGGGCTGCAGCCGTATTTGCAGCTGATGGAGGATGAGAGCGTGAAGCAGGAGTTTCTGAGCGAGTACGAGGCACGGCTGAAGGAGGCGTATCCTCAGTTGGTGGATGGGAAGGTGCTGCTTGGGTATCCGAGGCTGTTTGTTCTTGCGGTGCGAAAGTAGGCTGTTTAAATATTGCTGCATGCAGACTGGGTTAATTCACCTCGCTTCTGCATTCTCCTAATGATGGGATTTTCACAAAAAGTTGTTTCGATGTCGCTATCAACACCCAACCACAGAAGCTTAACAAAGCTCCAATGATCATCCCAGACCCGCCAGACAATTGCTGCCACCCGGAAACAACAAGCCTCGTGCTGACTAAGTACGTTTAGACATCCCTCTATTTATCAAATTGAATCCATCCTGGACGGCAAGTCCTTCCGGAGAGGTCACGGTGATGAAGGGAGTCTAGACATTTGTAATCGCACGCTTTGGTCAATAGTGCCTGATCTCTCGCTATCGGAACAAGGTGTTTCCATAGTCTACGCATAGAAGTGTAGGCGTTTGCGTGCATGTTGTGTAAGACTGCATAGCACGCACCAGCTGCAAGTAGGCGCAATCTTCTGAATTGGCGGAGATTTTTTCTTCAAGCCAATGTTGCAATGACCAAGTCATCTATTCCTACTGTGTCTCTGTGATCTACGACTATTTTGGCGCGAGGTCTTAATCACGTATCGTAGGACCCCAACATTCTTAAGTAATAAATTCAACCCTACTGAGGATTCACCCGCTGGGAGTTGATGTGATGTGAATTGGTGAGATGCGGTCGCTATTGCCGTGCTTAGTAAGTGCCGCCTTGTCGGATATAAACCAACCTCGCATCTCCCGCTCGGCAAACCTTCTGTATAATCGCCCCCACAACCCCTGAAACTGCTCTGACATGCAGCCGAGGCATGACACCTGCCCATAGCACTCTCTCTCTACGTGCTCGGGAAGTCCATCTTTTGCACCTCGGCGCGCTCGCCGACACTGACTTCCCGCCTCATGACCATCAGCGTTGTTTTCGAAAGATCGCAGAACTTCTCCTCCTCCTCGGTCATGATGGCCCCGGCATCACTGTGCATTAAAGCAATGAATTGCTGATAGTGCAGCTCGTCCGCAAATGTCTATTCGTTGTTAGACTTGCTGTCAATGCCTCCAACTGCGCACCCTACCATTTCGCCAAAGCAATCACAATCCATGCCGACAGAAGTGCCTATGATTTGCCTGGGGACCCCCTTCGGGCATTCGTCATCGTCGACGTGGTAGTGGCGGATGAAGGTAAGTGGATGCAGTTTGCCAGCCGTCTTCTTCATGAGCGGGATGTATTCGTTCTCCATGTGTTCCCAGAACTGCTTGCGTGTGAGGCCCTCTTTGCGTGTTGCGAATGTGGCCATAACGAACGGGTACTTGGAAATGACTGTTTCCGGCATGTTGTTGATTTTTAGGTAGTCAAGATGGAAGTCGGTGATACCGAATGAACGTTTCTGTGAGGGGGTCCAGCCGTGCGATGTGGGGCTCCTGTTGGCAGTAAGGCTTCGGTCCCTGCGTTTCTAGATGGTGTTCAGGGAGCGTCAAAAGATTTGCGGGTTGAAGAGAAAAAGAGTTTGATAGACAGGGGACTTTCTGGGTCGCCTGTCGGCCGCTTACGGGCAGGCCCGCTTTTGAGTGTGAGATGTGCATACAACCTCTTTTAGCGCACTTGTGCTGAACAGATGAGTGGCGGGCGGTGTTTCGCAACTCCATGACTCGGATGGGGCGCGCATCGGTTCCGCCGTCGCTGACGTTGGCTGGAGCCTGTAGAGCGGCTTTCTTCGCCTGACGCGAGGACGAGCAGGAAGCCTCGCTCGGAGGCGGTCGGCTGGATGCATGCCTAGCCAGGAGAGCGCCGAAGAACCCTGCCAGTGCGGTTTCCGGTTGGAGTGTTCTCCTTGATGAAGAGGTGTCGCACGAGTCGTGTCCGAGAGGGCAAGGCATCTGCTCGTGCACGCCTGCATCGGCTAGATTGTGTCTCGCAGTCTGCAGCGCGTCTGCCTCGACTCTCACATCGAGGCTGACGCTGGGCGTATACCAAAGCTAAGCGTTAGGGGCGCGTCGTATCGAGCGAGGACGGGAGTCGAGCATGTGGCGCATTTCTCCAACCTCAGATTGGCCCTGTTGCTCGATTGAGTCCGTCGCACAGCCGTCGAAAGGCCAGCAGCCGTAACTGATGAAGAGGTCGGGTCTAGGATCGATTACTGATCCACGGAACGAGCGGGGCACGCAGCTAGGGCGAAGTGTAGACGAGAGCCTCATTCGGCGGCGGCGTGCCGACTGCTGCTGAGAAGGTAGTTGAGCAAAGGAGAGACGAAGAGATATTTGGGCGAAGAAGAGACGAAGGGAAAAGAAACAAAAGTCACACAGCCGAGGCAGGCGCGACTTGCTACTAAACAAATCAGTACGACATGGGAACAGAAGATCTGCAGGAACCACGATCGATAACGGTCCGAAGACATCCGCCGCACTGGTACTGCCGGACGTCGAGCCTCAATCCAGCCTATGCACATGATGAGAGACCAGGGTAAGTAACGTGCGCCGGCTCGGGTTCTAAAGGTTGGAGAATCGCACTGTAAGAGACGGGTATACATACGGGCCTTCACGTTATCAAGGAAGATGACATCAAACGTTACTATAGAATCTCATTGTCGATTTTACACCCAAGATCAAGAACCTGGGCTACCATTTAGAGAACCAAATTCTCTGCACGAGGTGTGGGAAAGGACAATCAACGAAGATCACATCAATCTCCTTACTATCAGATTTCCGTATGAGGATACCACCTTCACATCCAGGCAACCCATCTCTTCAGGCGTGCATTTCCCAAACCACGAGCAGACCCCGTGCACTCTCTTCCCTCTCTCCAATCCAAGTCGAGCCATACCCATTCCGCATTCGCCGTGCTTTCCTCCGCAAGTCCACACCGCGTGGAAGACAAGCTACGCACGACACTGTCCAGCCTAGATATGACACTGCCCAGCCTCGCACTCCTTACACTGCGGATCCTTATTCGCAACCTCGCAGCGGCACGGCGCGCGACAGTCGTAGAAGATGCCACACGCCCAGTGCTGTGGAAGTCAGTAAGCGCAAAAGAAGATAAGATAGAGACGGAGACGGACTTTCAGACACTCCTCCCAGTCGCGCTGGCACTTTGCGCAGTCGGCGTTGGCGTTGGTGTTGACGGTGGTGATGCCGATGACGGTGTCGAAGGTGCTTGTAGACGTGTCTGCAGACTCGATGGCGGGTTTGTATTCGGGCGCTGCCATGGCGAGGACGACGAGGGTCAGGGCGAGGAGGATGGACTTCATTCTGTTGTGCAGTGAGTTTGTAGTTGTTGAAGGTGGAATTGGCGAAGTGGTGGGGAGGACTTGTTCGAGGTATGGGGTTTATATACCAGCACGGCAGCTGGACGAGGTAAGTGAAGGACATGAAGTGGGTGAAGTTGAGTAAAGTCGAGTGAGTATAGTAGAAGTCAGAGTATCAACACAGACGAAATACCGTCATCCCAGAACTACAAAATCTCAATCCCATCAACTTTCCACCGGCCTCTCGTACGGAAGCATCAGCAGACCCAAAAACCAAGTAAAATAAAGTAAAGCCGAGTAAACCCCAGACCCCCAGCGCACGAGTACACAAACACAAGTCCCCACATTGCTAAAGACGTCTAAGAACTCCCCCTACCTGCACCTCCGAACCGTGAATCCAAAAACGCCAAGTTTTCCATCTTGACAAGTGCTACCCTTTCCCCGTCGAGCTGTGTAGTGTTTCACAGCCGTACCTTTGTATGAGAGCCGAGTCACACAGAGAAGTACCTTAGTCTCTTTCCTCAGCGTAGCTAGAGAATGATACGTATAGACGTAGCAGTATATGCAGTGGGTTTATCATTGTGGGCCTGCGTAGCGTGGGCTGGACATACTCGATACGTACGAGTTACAGATACATGTCGACTCATTAGACTCGAGTAGAGAACTAGACGTCTTATCTCGAGAAGAAGAAGAAGAAGGTAAGAGTGTATTGTCTCATCAATAGACTAAAGTAGAAAATAAGTCTTCTCTCGAGAAGGTAGCGTGTATATCGTCTCGTCAACTAGAATAAAATGGTAATTGTAATGTGAATAAAAGAGTGGGAGAAGGAGCATGTAGCAGAAAAAAGAGAGAATCATCAGTCCTCGCTCCCCCAGCGTCTCAACCCCAGACTGCCCCCCAGACTCCCCCTCTCGCTCTCCTTGTCCTTCTTCGCAGCTTTCGCAGCCTTGCTCGCCTGCCGCCCCGCCCACCACTCGCGCACATCCCGCCGATGCTCCTTCCACAGATACACGCCCGCGTTCGCCAGACCGATGAACTGCGTGCTACTCTGCAGAATGACCAGGAGGCGGATGTTGTGCCCCAGGCCCTCGGCGATGCGGTTAGCAATCCCTGGGGTCCACAGAATGAGATAGGTGACGGGGTACATGTTGAGGAGCAGCATCTTCCAGATCTCGCGGTCGACTTTCATCCTGTGCGTGGTGGCGCGGCGGATCGGGTTGGTGGACAGAGGGTCGATCGGGGTTGAGGGCAGGTCTTGGGAGAAGCCCTTTTCGAGGTCGACGAGGGCGTGGGTTTCCTGGGGCGAGGTGATGTCGGTGGGGGAAGGGGTGGTGGTGTCGAGTTGGAGTTTGCGGGCGAAGCTGAAGCTGCTGACGGCGCGGCGGTGACTTTTGGGGTCTTGCTTGGGATTTGACTTTGGAGGCGACCTTGGGGGTGACCTTGGAGGCGACCTCGGAGATTGTCTGCGCTGTTGGTCTAGTTCTTCCTGGGTGGTGGCAAGGCTGATTTCCTCCAGACTAATCCGTGGGGTGATGCCGCAGCCGGCGAGGACGGCGTTGTCGCGCGGGCGGCTGTCGAGCTTCTCATATTCGAGGTTGTCCGGGATGCTGGAGCTGAGATTGGACAGGTCCTGCGGGCGCAGGCGGCGGCTCATGTAGATGAAGACGTAGATGTAGGTGCAGATGGAGATGGCGAAGATGGCGAAGCGCCAGCCGTGGTTGAGCGTGTAGCGCTGTCGCAGGTGTTTCTTCTCGATCCAGCACCAGTTGCCGGACACGGGGCCGTAGTAGTGCTTGGTCCATGCGAAGATGCCTGGGTCAGTCAGTCAGTCGGTCGAGTCGGTCATGTTAAAGCGAGGACGTACTGGTGCACAGCGGGACGATCCAGATGGAGAGACAAATGAGTGCTTTGGTGGTGGTGGAGGCGTAGATGATGAAGGAGCGTAGTTGGATCGTAAGGAGCGTGACAAGCGTGATGGCGAGAATGGAAAAGTCGACGGCCTGCGTGGTTAGAGGGATTGGATTGAGGTGTGGTGGCTGTCATACCTGCACCGAGAATTGACCGGCCCAGCCGTTGACCTCGCATGCGGTGCCCGGCAGCAGTGGCCTTCGTCTGGCGACGGCGGCGATGCCAGAGACGGAGTTGTTCAGACAATTGAGGAATTCTGCCTCATTAGCATGGCAAGGAACGGAAGAGTCCAGACTCACCAGCTACAGTGAGGTTCAGAATCAGAGCATAGCGAAAGTCGCGCCTCTTCTTGCCGCCGGCGAAGATCCACAGCAGAATGACGGTGGCAGTGGCCAGGAGAGAAAGTAAGCTACCGATCAAGGTAGGAATGGAGCTGGCTGGATCCCAGGCGGGCAAAGCCTCTGAGGTGGAGGTTGCCATGGCTGTCGCAGCATCACGCACAGCGCGGCTCATGTTGAAGGGTCATGAAGGAGGGACGTGAAGACAAGATGTGGGTGGAGCGGGACGGTGACGGGTATAAGACAGCAGACAGCGGGACAGGGTCTGAGCTGAGCGCTTGAAGCGGGCGGTGTCAGATTGTCTGGAGATGCGAGGATCAGCCAAGCTTCCTGGGCTGAGGATGGACCATGCGCGAGTCGTGGGTGCGGATTTAGTGTTGAAATGGTCTGGTGTGGAGATAGTAGATAGAGGGTAGCGTCATGGTGTTGAGGTGGAGGTGGCGGTGCGCCGTTATTGATGGCGTATTAACGCCGTTGCTGTGATTAGAAGACGTTGAAGATGGGAGAGTTGGGGAATGGTTGTGCATGGCAGGGTGCGGTGTCTTGAAACAACATCGGCCCTACTTGACGATGGGCCCCGTTTAGTGTTCCTCGTGGGGTCTAGCACGTGGCTCGAGATGAGCATAAAAGAGAATGCGAGGGGAAGGGCCGAATGAGTTTGTGGAGGATCAGTGGTTAGGTGTTAAGTGGTTAGTGTGCATGAATAGAGATTGAGAGGAGAGATGCAAATGCAGGGAGTGATGGGAGAGTTCAGAAAGAATGGTTGTGAACGACACCTGAGGTGCGTGGAGATGTAATAGATTCTGTGGGACTTGTGTCCAGTGACCTGAGCATGTCGAGGTACATAGAGGCTGTGTCGAGGCTGTGTACTGAGGCTGTATCGCGCTGAGCATCGATGGCGCAGCTGCGTGGGTGAATGTTGGGTGCAGCGCTGGTGCGTGCGCGAGGGTGATGAGCTGGTGAGCATTGGCGTGTCGTTGCTGCTCTGACTGCTCGTCGCTGTGGTGGGGTGTGAGGGGCGTGTTGCTCTTCGAGGACGGACTAGTCTCAACGCAGACGGTCCTCTGTTTGGGTCAGCTCTATCAGGAAAGAACCAGTCAAGAGACGCACGCATCTTGGTGAGCTCGTCGAGGATGGCCTGCAGCGAGTCGGTGTCCATTTTGTCGGCGAGCGAGGGGATGAGGGTGGTGGCTTCGTCGGCCGAGTCGGGGGTGAGGGTGCCTGTGAAGTTAGTACAAGCAAAGAATCACAGGGCGAGGTGAGAGGGTGAGAGTACCTAACAGAGCCTTCTCGACAGTAGTCAACTCTGGGTGGGTGTCGAACATGGCGTTGATGGCGTGCAGGCTGTCCTCCTCCTTGTAGCGGGCAAAGTTGTCAAAGTAGTCGAGGAAGTGGGTGATGGTGGGGTTGTCGTTGTGGACGCGGTCGCGCAGGGGGTTGCTGTCTGGGTCCTTGTTCTTGCGGCCCTTGTGGACGGCGGTGACGACGGCGCGGGCCTCGGAGACGGAGAGGGCGTGGACGTCTTCAAAGTCGCCGAGCTTGATTTCGTTGCCCATTTCCTCGTCCTGGGCGACGGGGGGCTTGGGGCGCGAGACGAGACGGGGGGGTTTTGGGTAGTCGATGGGCGGGGGACGGGCGGCGTTGGGGTCGGTGCTCTCGCCGTAGTCCATGGTTGTGGGTGGTAGAGGTGGTGGTATGTGTAGTAGAGGTGGCGGTGTATGGTGTGTGGAGTGGTAGAGGTGGCGGTCGGCGTGAAATGTGTGGTGGAGCGTGATGCGATCAATGGAGCTGGCGTCGCCAAAGTTGAAGTTGGAGTCGCGGTTCGTCGTGGGTCGTTGGGTGCTGGCCAATCAGCACCAGCTGCCACCAAGCTGCCAGCGCCAGCCCAGCCCAGCCCAGGGCCGAAGGTCAGGTCAGCCTCGCCTAGGTAGTCAGTCTAGGACAAGCCAGCCTCGGTGCTTAGGTGCTTAGGTGCCTAGGGAGTACGGTAGGTACCTGCGCAGCCAGCCCTACCAGCCAAGTGTACGCTGAACCTTGAAGCTCTGGCTCTTCGTATCCCCAGTCCCCAGCCTCAAGCCTGCATGCGCCCCCAGAATAGCTCTCTCAGTCCTCACACCTGCACAACACAACCACCTCCCTCGTTGCTGGGCCGCCAACCGCCATGGTTACACCACCGCCGTGCCACGGTAAACAATGAATGAGGCCTCCACCAGCCTGGATACAGCACTCACCACGCCAGACTAACTGCACTGCACACTGACTGCACACTGATTGCACATTGACTGCCTCGACCCAGTATTACCACGACTGACTATGACTACTGACTACGACTACTGACTACGACTACCCCTCACAAGCGGCAGCGATCTGCACGGGAGCAAAGGCCCACGGGCATTTTTAACGACTGTGCTTGCAGCGGTGCCGCCCATGGCCACGCTAAACCCCCTTGACCTGCAGTGAACCGTGAACCTTGAATCTACCTACCTACTCTAACGCCCCACCGCCTCAGCCTCAGCTTGACTCTACTGCATCACCACCACCACCACCACCACCACCTCCACCTCCACCACCACCGCTACTACTACTCCACTACTCTACTCACTTCTCCCCCACTCCCACCTCCCCACTTCCTCGTCCACCACATTCAAACCCCCCCCCGACTGCGCGGCCGTGCCCATCGTCTCCTCGCCTGGCCTGCCCTGGTGGAGGGTCTCCAATTGGTCCTCCCCCACAGCTCGCCGCCCGCTACCCCATCGCTGTACATAGCAGTCGACTGCACCCACCTCTGCTCCTGCTCCTGCACACCTTGCTATTTGTTGTTGGCTGTCGTCATCGCCGTCGTCGCCGTATCATCATCATCGCTGCATGGACTCGACCGCCATGGACGCCCAGGGCGCACCGCCGCCGCCGCCACAGCAGCAGCAGCACCCTTACGATCCGCGTCCCAACGGCCTCACGCGACAGCCCACCGAGCCCCTAGACGCCCACTCCCATACTCACACACACACCCATACACACCCCGACGCACAAGGCCCCCCCGACGCCGCCAACAACAACAACAACAACAACCTCGACCACCATAACCCCCCGCGATCACAGAGCCTCACCCCCCAGGACCGCACCGACGCCCCCGTGCGCTCCATGACCGACCCCCTCCAGAATGACCACCACACCACCCAGCCGCCCAAGCCCAAGCGCCCAGGCAAGATCTGCGCAAAGTGCGGCGAGGGCCTGACTGGCCAGTTTGTCCGCGCCCTTGGGGGTACCTACCACTTGGAGTGCTTCACCTGTCATGTACGTTGTAATTACTTTACACTCTTGTCTTCACTATCTTGTCTTGACTACTCTCGTCTTTACTTCCTCCTCTCTCGTCTTCACTACTCTCGTCTCGACTAACACGCCCAGGACTGCGGCAAGATCGTCGCCTCCAAATTCTTCCCCGTCCCCGAAAAGCCCCCCGGCCAATACCCCCTCTGCGAGACTGACTACTTCCGCCGCCTCGACCTCCTCTGCCACGACTGCGGCCAGGCCCTGCGCGGCTCCTACATCACCGCCCTCGAGCGCAAGTACCACATCGAGCACTTCACCTGCTCCGTCTGCCCCACCGTCTTCGGCGCCTCCGACAGCTACTACGAGCACGAGGGCAGCGTCTACTGCCACTACCACTACTCGACCAAATTCGCCCAGCGCTGCAATGGCTGCCAGACATCCATCCTCAAGCAGTTTGTCGAAATCTACCGCAATGGCCAGAATCAGCACTGGCACCCCGAGTGCTACATGATCCACAAGTACTGGAACGTCCGCCTGCACTCGACTGGCCAGCCCATCATCGAGTCCCTGCAGCTGCCAGAAGCAGACGCCACAGACGCCATCCGCGAAAACGTCCGCCAGCAGGAAGAGGAGATTGAGGCAAAGGTCAATTGGATCTGGAAGACTCTCTCTGCCTTTGAGGAAAAATCAGCCACCTGCATCTCCGACATGCTGCTGCACGTGAGCAACGGCGCCTACGTCGACGGCGTCATGGCCGCCAAAAAGTTCATCATCCATGTCGAGTTGTTGTTCATGGCTGCAGACGACCTCGACGCACAGCTCGTCACAAACACACCAAAGGGCCTCAGCTACTCACGTGAGGCCAAGCTGCTCTGCAAAAAGGTCGTCGCCTTCTTCCAGCTCCTCACCCAGTCCTCCGGCACGGGCGTCCGTCGCCTTGGCGTCACCCAGGAGCTGCTCTCCCTCGTCACGGGACTCGCACACTACCTCAAGCTGCTCATCCGAATCTGTCTCCAGGGCGCTCTGAAGCTGGAGCGCGAGACGAGAAGCTCCACCGGCATCACCAGCTTCCTCTCGCAGGTCAACTCGCTCGATGCAAAGCTCGAGGAAGAGGCCTCTAAAGACCAGGCCGCCGAAGCAGCCATCCTCATCCCACGATGGGCTGACGCCTGCCCCATCTGCGACCTCCAGGTCGAGGACAAGTGCCTGCACCTCAACAACATGTCCTTCAACTACAGCTGCATGGTATGTCGCAGCTGCAACGCAGACTTGCGCCAGGATGTCCGCCAAGCGTACTGGAGTCCCTCGTCGAAACGCGTCTTCTGCCCCGCGTGTGCGGCCGCCCAGCCAGACGCAGAGAACGGCTTTCGTCACGTCACCAAGCTGCGCCAGTACGTCCACCTGCTCAAGGTGGCCCACGCCCGCCTCATGGCTACCCTGCGTACCAGCGGTGCCCTCCCACACACATCCGGTAAGCTGCCCCTGCCACCACCACTCTCGACCGATCAGCATCCTCATCTTGACACCTTGCCCCAGAATTCACGCGTCGCTTCCAAGAATACATTCGTCCGACTAATGATGACCTGTAGATGACCCCAACCTGACCGGCTACGACTCGTCTGTTGGGCACCGCATGGACAACAATGGCACCGCTCTGGCACCGCCCCACCTGCGAGGCGACGCCAGGTCCAAATCCTACAATGGCTCCGACACAAACTCGACCGGCCAGGCCAGCTCCAACGCTGCCTACGAGCAGTCCATGTCTGATATCAAGCGGTTGCGGTCTACGCGACTGGATAAGCATCTCTCCAACACGATGAAGCGCGCCCGTGCATCGAGAATCCTCGACGGCTCGGAAGGCTACGAGGCTGGCGCTAACACGGAAATGCGCGGCGGCATGCAAATCGTCAATGAGCGCGATCAGGTCGACATGGATAGTGCCACGCTCGCCGTCAACTCCCTAGCATTGGACGACATCGCCCGCATGGCTGCCATGGAGCAACAGCGAGAGCAAAGACCAAACGCCTTCCGTGCTGGTGGCGGCGCTCTGCTGGGCCAGGAACACGCCAAGGTGCGCCACGGCCACCGACGCGACTTCTCTGGCGCCCAGGAGCTGAACAACGTCGCCGAGGGCCGCTCACGCACCTTCTTCTCGGAGCTGTCGCCCCTCGAGTACTTCAAGCTAAAAGGCTTGGCGGTGCTGCAGCTCGGCCTTCTCCTCGACGACAACCAGTACAACCAGGAAGACCTGCTCGACCTCATCGAGTCGAAAAAGAACAACTTCTGGGGCAAGATTGGTTTCGGCAAGGCAAAGGGCAAGCCCAAGAAACCCACCACTGTCGAGAAGCCCGCATCCGAGAACGCCACATTCAAGCAGTCGCTGGAGTGGCTGGTCGAAAAGAAGGGCTGCGAGTGCACAGAGGGCGTCGGCCCAGGCGCGCTCAAGGTCCCTGCGTTATTACAAGACGCCATCACCGCCATGCGCAACATGGACATGTCGATTGAAGGCGTGTTCCGCAAAAACGGCAACCTCAAAGCGCTGCGAGAGCTCGAGGTCGAAGTCGACCAGAAGGGCGTCGAGCAGGTCGACTTGAGCTCCAAGAACCCCGTCATCCTCGCCAACCTCCTCAAGCGCTTCCTGCGTGTCATGCCGGATCCGGTCCTGACGTTGAAGCTGTACAGGCTATTCATGACAGCGAATGGTATGTGGATTGTTAGCGGCATTGATCAAGACTAACAACACCAGACATCGAGGACGAGGACAAGCGGAAGAAGGTGCTTCACCTGGTGCTATGCCTGCTGCCCAAATCCCACCGCGACACGATGGAGGTCCTGTTCTGCTTCCTCAACTGGGTGTCGTCGTTCCACACCGTCGACGAGGAGTCGGGCAACAAGATGGACACATGGAACATCGCCACCGTCATGGCCCCCAACATCCTGCGCGAAAGCAACGACAAGGAAGTCCGCAACGTCGACCAAGGCGCCGTCAAAGTCGTCTTCGACCTCATCGAGAACAACGACGAGTTTTCGGAAGTGCCCCCGGAGATCATGGACCTCCTCAGCGACGACAGCGCGACCGACATGAGCGCGAAGGAGATCATGCGCAGGTGGGAGAACCGAAGCACCGACCCCAATGCCGCCCTCGCCACCTCGCCCCAAAACCCGGGATCCATCGCAAAACGAAAAGACGAGCGCAATGCCCCGCAAATCACAGACGCAGACAGCAACCCCACCTCGGCCGTGTCGGGCGAGTCGTCGGTGCGCCAGCACGCCGTGGGTGGAGGCGGTGGTCCAGGCAGAATGAACGTCTCCCCCTCGCGCCACCCAGACATGGGCGCACCCTACGGGAGCAACCCGCAGACGTCGGCCGAGTCCCACCGCACGGCCAGTCCGCACCGGCATAGCTTCCGCTCGCCGGCGTACCAGAAACAGACGCAGACGCAGACGCAGACGCAGATCAGCACCTCTGGCGCGGGGTGAGTCTGGTGGTGTTGGCATGCGTTGTCCTGCTTGTATTGCTTTGCATACCGAGGCGTTTAGCGTTGTTTTTCAGTATCGGTGTCGGTGCTGCTGCGGCTGAGTGCCTTGCCATGCAAATCTACGTCTTTGATTCTTTCCCCCTTTTTTGTGGTAACAGGGCTGCTTCTGTGATTGATTGGCGTTGGTGGGGATTCGGTTGCATCGAGCGCTTGTTCCGGCTGCTCGCGGCGTTCACTGGATTGGTTTGGATTGATTGAGTTGGGATTTGCTTGAATGACGGTGCATGGCTGAGAACCAGAGAGAGGGAGAGGGGTAGTAGCAGAGAAGAGACGAGAGGTGAGCATGCACAATGCCTCCAGTGCTGGTGTCTATGAAGTCGTGTATTGCGCGACGCGGAGTAGAGTGTCACGGCAGCATAGTGTAGTGTGTGTAGCATAGCGTGCGTAGCGTGCGTAGCGTGCGTAGCGTAGTGTATTAGCAGAAGAAAGGAAAGAAGAATACCCACGAACGTCTTACTTACACTCTCTTGACTGGTCGATTCCCCTTGTTGTTGGGGTCTGGGTGCGTGCTGTGCTGTGCTGTGCTGTGCTTGGTAATGCACTTTTTCTTTTTATACCGCTTTGCTGCTTGGACTTGGCTTGTATAACGGGAGAGGGGAGAATGAGGGTGTGGGTGTGGGTAGAAAAGGAAGAAGGAAGGAAAGAAGAATACCCACGAACGTCTTACTTACACTCTCTTGACTGGTGGTCTGCCCTTTTAGGGGTCTGGGTGCGTAGTGTGCTTGGTATGCACTTTTTCGTTTTACTGCTATGCTGTTTGGGGTTGGCTTGTAAATGGTAGAGGGTGTGTGAGTGTATGAGTAGGAGAGGAGGGGGGGAGGGCTGGATACTTCAAACGGCATCCACTCTCCTCTGGCTCGCTTGTTCACTTGCTTCTACCATTTGAGTCCTGTAAATGATGGCTGGGTATGTATACTGCCGCTCCTTTCCTTCTGTTGGTTTGGTTGGTTGGAGTATAATAGCTGCGGAGAAGTGAGCTAGTGCTACAACGTAAAGGGGGAGGAGAAGAGGAAGAGGAAGAAGAAGGAGGAGGTAGAGAAGGAGGTTGTAAGTGCCTGTTCTTTCTGCGCTCTTTCCTTGCGTATACTGCGCTCCGCGCTTGTGGACGTAGGTGTATAAACAATCACAGTAGAATGAAGATAGCGCGATTTAAGACTCCCCTGTACCCCTGCCGCGGCTGAGCAAGCTAGGTTGTTCACCGGCTGATATCGACTTCTTCGCCAGCACTGTATTTCCCAGCCCTGGGTCCCCTCCTAGCTTTACTGTTCTGCGTCCCGAGCCTGCTGAGTCTGTGTACATAACATACAGAAAAAGCGAGATATGAGACTTCTGGTGCGGAGGCGGAGATCACATTCAAACGAGGCACTGCGCTTGCTCTTGGTCCGAGGTCGTGCTGAAGTATGTCTGAGGGCGTGAGGCGGTGGCGTGATGAGATGTTGGGAAGTGGTGTGCGTGGGCTTGTGTTGTATCGTGGTGACTGGTTGTTGTATGCGTGGAGCAGAGGGTTAGTAAAGGTCTGTACACAGTCCATGATTCTTACGTTTGCCTCGCTAATTAGTCTCACTGGAAAGGTACAAAGCCAGGTCGCGTGCGTGAACACTTCCGTACAGAGAGTAGATTACATGCGCAGATGTTAGTGAAGCAGACTCCCTGTAAGGTACGCCTTGTATAGCCTTGCCACCAGGCTAGAGGTAGGATAGTAGCGCTTTTTGTGCCTCGCCGACTCTGGTTATGTGGGCTGACCGTGCTGTGGGAGCGAGTCTACGCCGATGCCGATCTTATCTTCTATATTTACATGTTGAAGTGATGACTTGGTATATCTGGCTTGCGTATAGCCGCTCCGTTGAGGGAGTGCGATTTGCACCCCTCGACCAGTAGAGGGCTAGATGGCTGATCTTTACGAGCGAGGCTGATCATGGGTGGTAGCGATGATGCTGCTCTTCAAGTTGCGAGTCTACACTTCAAAGGCATTGTGCATGGCTTGAACGGTGAGGGCAGAGAGATACGCGTTTGAATGTACGGCTGATGCCGAGGGAGGTTCGCGTCCTGTTGCTGAGGTCTACATACTATACAGTGACCTGTTTTTGGGGTGGGATACGCGTGATGCTCTATGCGGCATTGCGGACCTCCCTGTCTGCTTAGATTTATCATTCCACGATTACAGGGCTGAAGGGTATGCTTCTTTGAAAGCTCAGGAAGCCTTCCACGTATCCCAGGGGATTTGCTTGGGATGGAAAGCAGATCGAGGTCTGGTAGTCCGACATCTCGGAGCCCTTAGAAGTACGGTCTGATAGCTGCTGGCTGTCAAAAGTCGAGCGGAAGGGAATGGCGAGGTTACGCAGCGATGTCTTGAGTGGCTAGTCATATTACATTCCTGTGGCGTGGGTCAAGAAGCGATGCTGTAAATTTGCTTAACGACGCCTAGCTAAAGCCTCTGAGCTGATATTCTAGGCGTGAGATCGAAACCTCTCAAGACACGCCATGGTCCATTCATAATATCTCAATTTCATCGCTAAAACGCCTAATGACCCACAATCTACCACGCGAGAACCTCCTTCTGCAACGCCATCTCAACCTTCCTCTCCGCCTTGGCCTCTGTGCGCGCCGGTTGATCAAACACAAGCCCAAGCTGCTCCGCCGGATGCACCGCCCCACCCGCTTCCCTCTCCTTCCTCCAGTGCTCACTCACCACCTCGCGGCAGTTCTGCTGGAAGAAAATCGGCGCCTTCTCGTACTTCGGATGCAAGAGCCCTGCTTTAAACACCCCACGGTTCAGATTCGCCTGCGCATTATTACACAGCACCTTGTCCTCGCGCATCACCCGCTCGTACATGTCGGCAATGAGATGAAACTGCTCCTCCGTGCTGGTCTTCGCCTTGAAAACCTCGTAATGGCTGGTCGACGTGTGCGCCGAGTGCGGCAGAAACTTCTGTATCATCAGGAAGTGGATCCCCACTGTCATCGACACGTTGGGGAAGTAATACGTGCTGTGCACATTAACCCCCAGGTCGACCTGCTCTTGCGTCGGCGCGCACGCGTGCTGGATGTGATTGCCTTCGAGAGCTGAGTCGAATGAGTCGAGGTTCAGGAAGGCAGGGATGTCGGGGTGTGTTGTCGGGCAGTGGTAGCATTCGTTGAAGTTGTCAGATGCGATCTTCCAATTGTACTCCGTCTCGAGCGTGTACACGTGGTCGAGGTCGTAGTTTGTGAAGTCAATCGGTGCGTAGCGCTCTTGGATGTCGACGTCTTTGAAGCACTGCTCGAATGGGATCTCGGGCGTCGACTTGGCGTCCAGGTTAATCCAGATGAATCCGTTGCGGTCGATTCTGGCGTGGATGGGGAAGACGTCGTCGGCGCCGCATGGGAAGTCGGCAAGATCGACATGTCCGGATGCCTCTTTTGTGTCGTTCACAATCAGCGTTTTCTGAGACTCCTTCGATGTGTTGTGGAAAGCTGTGATCTTATCGTGCTGGTCTCGCATGATGATGACATCGTACCCTGCAAACTGGTATCGGATGTAGTCGCCCGCTGCTGGCAGGCGCAGCGTGGTAGTCATGAAGAGCCAGCGGTTGGCAAAGACGGCACGCCGCTCAAATTCGTACATCTCAGAGGATGTGTACCATGATGCTGGGAGAGCGCGGACAGGCTGCTGCTTCTCTTCAATTTTCTCTTCGGCCTTGGGTTCGGCGGCCTTCTTCCTGTCCCAGCTGAAGTATCCGAGGAGGCCAGACATGTTGTGTTATGGAGTTGAGGGTGTGTGTTGGTAAGATGAATTGCAGTAGCGCCTCGGCTTGAGCTGTTTATGGTTATGAAGCTGGACGAAGAGCAGCATCTACTTCTTATAATGATATCTTCGTGCGGCTCCGCCGTCACTGAGCTGAGCCAGGTGACCGCACCCCCAGACTATGGGGTAAGCGAGCGCGACACGCCATGAGATAAGCCAGCGTCGAGTTCCGCGATAAGAAACATCGAGAACGAGACTCGCGAGGCATGATGGAGTCGCATGGCAAGCGTAGTGCCTGTGCTGATCAGGCCTAGCTTCGTTGCGACTTTCCAATCGTGGCAGTCGAGCGCGGCCAATCGCGTGGAGCGCAGAGGTGTGGTAGCAGCCAATCGCATCACCAGTTGTAAAGCATACCAAGGTAAGGCAAGATGATTTCTTAGGAAATACTCGCACGCCGAAGACTAGACGGGTCTCAATTCAATCATTACCCTGCGCAAGCCACTCTCACTCTTCGTCACTCGCCTCTGGGTGTGGGACTTGTAGAAATACCCATGGCCTGCTTTCGCATGCGCCTTGTACATTTCTCTCCCATCCAGTCTTCGTGGAATGTGAGAACAGCACTTCTCATAGACCTTGACATGGATACATGCGCGCTCTGTGGTGCGATGCGGTGGCATCAAAGAGCATCGCAATACTCGTTCCTGGCATAAGGACGAGTTGACTCCTAAGCCACGGCGAGGATATCGGTGGCGACGCAGCGCGCTTACTCAAGAGGTTCGTCACGAAGCCTTGCAGTGTTGCAGTCAGATCCCATCCGGATAATCCCCACTATCGTAAAGTGTATCTCGTCTGATTGCAGATTCTGCAGCCACGGTGGAAGATTGAAATCCTGGGCCTGGAGTGCAAGCCTCGTCTTCCTAACACAGAATAGAAGCGACCAGCTTGAGGAAGATCCTATCTTTGGTCCTTGGTCGTGCTCACATATGGTCCCAGTTGTTACTGGTCTACCAAGGCAAATAGACTGATTGCTGAAGCAATGTTTGATGTTGCACGCGACTGGTGTCAGTACGGCATCGAACAGCCTTTTCTGCAATGAGTTTTGAGTCATGTACAGATATTTGAGTATTCGCTGGATAAACCTCAAGCTCCTGTTCACTGTTCGTGATGATTCTTGTCTGACGGACGTTCGTTGGCTGCGGCCTTGTACGGTATACTGCGCCGATCGCAGCAGGATAATTTGATCCCTGGTCTTCCGAATGTCCTTCTGCTGCTGGGTGGCAATGTTGCGGTTGTTCGCGTGCGAATCTGATCTATAGTGATTGTCGGATCGTTGTCGACCGCCGAAGTTGTCTTGCCATCGTGATGGCTGCGCTTCATATGCATGTTTAGAGCCTTATTCTCTCATCAGCTGTTAAGATGTGCCACCTGAAACTTTCACAATTCACCTCTCAACAAGTTTATTGTGTATATGCCTGGAGACATGCACAAAATGTACGAATGCAGAAGTAGCGAAGTCGTTGCGCTTGGCTTGTACAACAAACCTCGCCTTGTCTGAATTTGTGGTTGGTGATGAAGTTGCGCGAATCTTTGCTGTGAGTGAGCGCTGTCATGAGTCTGAGCATCTGTAAGGGTTTCAAGCGTGCAGATACCCCTTCAGGCGGCGCAGGCGTTTAATCCACTTCTGCATTCTTGTCCAGTAAAAGAATGGTGCAGGTTTAGGCTTGTGATCCACTAATCCTGAGGATTCTGCCTTTCTGACTGTGATGTCAGGCCCAGTTTTCGAAGGGAACGCAGGTTGCCGTGCGCGAAGTTGGGGCTGAGGCCATCGTCATCATTCAAGTTCACCTGGTCACATCAATTACACCTGTTCATAGTACGGGACATGCTACTGTGTCTCCTATAGGCAACATCGTAAGAGAAAGAAAATTTCCGATCGCAAGTGGCGGCATGTGAGCAGTATGTCACTGCCGTGTTGCTGAAGGTCTCGGAGAAAGTGCGATCCATGACGTATGCGGGGCTAGCGCAGGGCTTTGGGATGATCTGGCCATTTGAGCCGCATCCTCGGCACGATGCACTGCGCGATAGCTCGCAGCGTTGTT
This sequence comes from Didymella segeticola, assembly GCA_004522025.1. Classification (NCBI taxonomy): domain Eukaryota; kingdom Fungi; phylum Ascomycota; class Dothideomycetes; order Pleosporales; family Didymellaceae; genus Didymella; species Didymella segeticola. Next base: position 33,543 of record SDAV01000003.1, on the reverse strand, counting down.
TTGACGATGGACTCCCTCCATGAGTGCTCGAGGCGTAATTGAGTTGATGCTCCAATGACCGGTGATTTATGGCGTCGGAAGCTTGTAGACTATTCAAAAACCCTCCAGAGTCGACGTTGAAGATGAGGTTGTCTCGCAGAGTAGGCCGACATTCACATCTATCGAACCCACAGCACTGCGGCGCTCCATCTGATCCACCAATCAAGATCAAAGGAGGCCGCATTTCTTCGGAGGCGCATCTTGCGTCGGAGCGCATTGAGGCGGCAACGGTGCTGAAGCTGGAGATGGCGCCGAAGTGTCGCTGGTCGACTCGGTGACGTCCCCGACCCCACCACCCCACCAATCCCACCTTCAAGATTATCCCCGCGCCCCTCCATCTTTTTTGCTTGATCAACATAAACATTCCTGTTCCTACCTTTCCTCTTCTTTCTACAACCCAATTCACATCTCGCCGTCTACATCATGTCTCTCGGTCGCACAGTCAAGCTTAACACCGGTGCCTCTATCCCGTGAGTACCCAAACAAACACTATTTGCTCATTCATAGCTAACAAACTCAAAGCCAGCTGGGTTTCGGTACATGGCAGGCTGAGCCTGGTCAGGTCGAGGCCGCCGTTTACGAGGCTCTCAAGGCTGGCTACAAGCACATTGATCTTGCCAAGGTCTACGGCAACCAGAAGGAGATTGCTCAGGCTTTCAAGAGGGCTTTCAGCGAGGGCATCAAGCGTGAAGACATCTTCATCACATCCAAGCTTTGGAACTCGCAGCACAGGCCCGACGATGTCGCCCCTGCTCTCGACGATTGCCTTGCTGAGCTTGGCCTCGACTACCTCGACCTTTACCTTGTTCACTTCCCCGTTGCCTTTGACGAGCAGGGTGATGTTCACCAGAGCCTGTTCCCTCTCAGGGATGATGGTGACGTCAAGATGCTCGACTCCGTCTCCATTGTCGATACATGGAAGGCTATGACCAAGCTTGACAAGAAGAAGGCCCGCGCCGTCGGTGTCTCCAACCACACACAGGAGCACCTCCAGGCCCTGATCGACGAGACCGGCGTCACACCCGCTGCCAACCAGATTGAGCGTCACCCTCGCCTCCTCCAGACTGACTTCATCAAGTGGATGGGCGAGAAGGGTATCCACGTCACTGAGTACTCTGCTTTCGGCAACAACATGGTCGGCGAGCCTCTGCTCATCAACCACAAGACCATCAAGGAGATCGCCGACCGCGTCAGCGCCTCCCCCGCACAGGTCATCCTCGCCTGGGCTCAGGTTGGCGGTCACTCCGTCATCCCCAAGTCTGTTACCGCCAGCCGCATCCGCGACAACTTCAAGGAGATCGAGCTCTCCGACGACGACTTCAAGAAGGTCGAGCAGATTGGCAAGGACGAGCCCCGCCGCTTCAACATTCCATACATCGCCAACAAGCCCAGGTGGCCCGTAAACATCTTCGGCGAGCCTGAGGAGAAGGAGGCTCCCCACCAGGTTGTCGTCAAGGCCTAGATGGGTTGAGTGCAGTTGAATGATACCACTTAGACAAAATAGAAGAACAAAAATCTACATCTCACCAACAATTCTGACAATACGCACGTGAAGCTGGCAGCATACACTTAGCACCCTGTTTCTGCACGTGACGCCATGATTGTGGGGCTCTTGACTACTTCGTTGATCTTAAGCTTACATCATCGCTAGTAATGGGAGATGTCTTCGTTTTGTGTCAAGCTTTTGGTGTGCAAGCACCGACGGGCTCTCACTACCAAATCGGAACGTCTCACTTAACTGCTGTACTTTGGACTCATGAAGGTACGGCCGCGGTGAGCATGCGAAAAGATGTCCTTTCCCCTAATAAGTCAGCGAACTGGCCTTTGACTGAGCCGTGCAGACCTCTCGTGGACATCCCTGCAGCGAAATCTAACACCCCATTCCCCTAACTCCTCTTCTGTTACCTGCTTCTGTTGACATCCGCGACCTTACGGCTCAGACGTTTTGCGACAACTTTCTCCCCGGTGCTTCCGCGTACGCTGTCAGTGCTGCGACACACGCATACATGGTTGTCTCGAATCCACCGCATAGCCATCAACCAAGCTCTGTCAGCCTGTTTCTAATACCTCGAATTGGGAATTGTCAGTTGTTGCTCTGGTCACTGGACAGGTTGGAAGCCTCGTACAATCAGACGCTGACGGGCTGCACATTGAAGCTACCACAGGAGCTGTGGTATCGGCGTATCCCGTTGGCTGAACATTCAGATCTGGTCGAGCAAGACGCGGCCTAGTCATAATCTCCTGAACGATACTGCTGTGAACTCTCCACGCGTTAGCAGGATACCTCATCTCTTCCTTTGCGACCTCTCGTCAACCTGCTGGTCAATGACTACATGTACCGTCTGCATGACCACTGGTCATGCAGACGGTACATGTAGTCATTGTCATGTCACCACAGGTCATTGAAGCCTTCATAGGTCGGATGGAGTGTTGTTGGTGTTTGACAGCTCAAAGAGCGAGATGGTCGATGTAATCAGTGATTGGTTTCCGTCTGTACATGTGACAGTAGCACATTCTGCAGCATTCGTGGACCGGCTGGAAGGTAGTTCATCTTAAAAGAGATGCATTCACGACGAGAGGATGCGTACAAAGTTGCAAGTGTGCTAGTTGGAGGGTCAAAGGATAGCGAAAGGCAGCTCATGAGATGCATGGTGTAACTCCATCTCATTTCTCTGATCAGTTGGCCATCGGCACTCGGATGCGATGCCACCGACTGCCAAGCTTTAATACGAGAATGGGAAGACCCGGAAGCAACGATGAGTCGACGATCATATAACAAGACGGGCAACATTGATGTTGAAAGGTACATTGACAGCAGTCTTTAATTATCAAATCAGCATTTATCTTGCCTTTGTTGCTGTGATTGCGCATGTTTCGCCGCTTCCTTACCCCTTCGTCGGCCCTTGCCGGTGTAGCCGCAATCACAAGTTACTATGGCTTTCGTATCGCCTCGTCCATGGCTCTACCCCCGGGACTGAGTATCGCAAGCTCTCACAAGGTCTCTGACAGCTTTGCGCATTCATTGGCAGTGTCGGCTGTGAATCCGCACCGCCACATCACCATTGAAGATACACGATCGGTGGACATCTCGGTTCCTAACGATATATCGCATGAGCAAATCTTGGCCAAATTCCTCTCAGGCGTCTTTGGTGGCTACGTGTTTGCGCCAGAGCGAATCGCGTTACGACTCGTGGGAAAGCAGCTTGTGAACTTCAAGGGCGAGCAACCTCAATCGCTTCCATTGCGTTTATTACTGATCCGTCCCCAGAGTTAGATAGTACGCCAGTTTCGACGCAAATTTGGAAGGCTTCTGAGATCAGAGAGCCTCGACTACCTTTCCTTCATTCAGTTCTCTTTGGCACATTCCGGATTGTTGACATCCGACTTGAGACTTCTGCCGAACAGCCTCTCCATTCCACAACTCCTGAGCCGAGCTACGTAGATATCGCCTTCGGAGCAGACGACAACTTCATTGCAGGCGTACACCGCTTCTCGGTGTTGGAGATCGAGAGTCCAGCCAGCGTTGTGGGTAAGCGAAGTGTTACCATCACCTTCGATCACACAAGCTGCAATCCAAGAGAAGACAAGCCACTGGGACCAGAGGCGTTTCAGACATTCCATCTCTGGTACTCCATGCTGTTGTTCAAGGAAGGTGTCGCAAACGTTTTAAGGACAAGCTGATGACATACTGTGCCAGTCAAATGACAGAAGCCTCCGCTTGATCGACAAAACGAAACCCATCTGGCTGCCGCTTGGAACTCTTTATGTGATCTTGTACAGCGCTTTAGCTAGCATTTCTTGTGCCTGGCTGGATCCTTCGGCTCTATCTGCGAACCTACCGTATAACACGCTCTGCGGCATGTTTGGTGGAAGCTTACAGGCACTGCATGCACTACACGTTAATTTAGACCGCATCGGATTTCTTCATTTCATTTGGCTAAGATCGTAAGTGCATCCCAAGCGGGAATTGTGTTTTGGTGCAAAAGTTGCCGTGAACGGCATGATCACCGACTCCTTCTATCAGTCACCATCAAGGGGGCTCAAGAACGAGACTCTTTCATCTAAACCGTAGTGTTATCATCTCCAGACTCGCCTCCCCCTTACCGGTGCTGTGTTTCAATTACTACCCCTGATATAAAGTATAGTAGGGTCTAGGCAATGCACTGTGCTCAGGAGAGCGTGCATGCATTGATTGCATCATGTTCCTCAGTGCTTCTGCATCAACTCCTTCGTCTGGCCTCGTGCAATTCAACATCGGTAGCATTGATGCAATATAAGAACTTCGTAGATGATTGCAAATTCTTGCTCGGGCCTTGCCGCTACTCGAAACTGCGCACACAGTCCTTTAGCATACATACACAATAGGGACTGAATGTAAATGTCAGGCCTACTTGAGTCTTCGAGGTATGCGGGCTTTCAATATATCGACAACAGCACCTGCATTACTAAAAGACTCTTGTGACTTCAAACGCAATCCATCCCACATCCACGCCTTGCATCTGAAGTCTTTGCGAACATGGACACCAACGCATACATCCTTCCTTTTCAGTTCACCAAGTCGCTCAAGCGCGAAGCATACCATTCCATTGACCCTAATAACCCCATGCTTAGCGCTGCGGGTAAGACTATTTTGACCACGGGTGCTACAGGTAGGTAGGGCGGTGTAAGAGAGCCCGACGAAATCATTGGCGCGACATACTGAAATCTGTCCAACAGGAAGTCGCTCGTGCCTGAGCGATTGCTGGAGCCCAGGGCATAGTGCTCGTACGACGTAACAAGGCCCTGTTGGAGGAACCGACCAGCGCCGTCAGCTCGATTAGCCCTTCGACCAAAGTGTTCGGTTTGACTGCAGACTTGACCAAAGAGCCGGAGGTCGAGGCACTCTTCAAACAGGCGATAATTGCTTTCGGTACTATTGACGTTGTACTTCATGCTGCAGGCAGTATGGTAGGCGGTCCTGTCGGCGATATCGAGCCCAGTGTATGGTTCAGCGACTTCGAAGTCAACGCCAAGGGTGCCTACATCCTCGCCCACTACTACCTGAAGACTGTAACGCCGGGAACCCTTATCATCATCGGTACCCTCGGCTCCTCCTTTACAGCGCCTGGCTTGAGTGCATGCTCCTGTAGCGAGATGGCACTGTTGAAGCTTGCTGAGTACCTTGATACTGAGAAGCCCAACCTCCGCGTCTTCACCGTACACCCGGGTATCGTCGCCGCTACTGAGTCTAACCGCGCTATGGTTGTTGACCAGCTTACTCCTTTCGCCAAAGACACTGGTATCCACACTGGTGGACTGTCATTGTATCTCGCCCAGCCCGGCGCTGATTACCTTAAAGGCTCCTTCGTCAGCGTCAATTGCAAGTCAGGAAACCTAAATTCCACGTCTTACCACAACATCTGCTGACATATAATAGGGGATGCTGATGGAATGGAGGCTCACAAGCAAGGAATCACCGAGCAGAGGCTGCTCAAGCTTGGTTTCCTTGGCGCGAAGCTGGGTCCCGAGGCACACCCTTGGTCCACATGACTAGATGGCTCTGAAGTTGATTAGAAAGACACTGCGGTGACGTTCCAGGACGAGCAGAGACCTGCAAAGATGTCATTATGGAAGGGTCTGTTGTGCCTCATTCAAGGTTACAACAGTGAATACAAAGGAACTTATAGATCTAGCTAATAAGGAAAGGTACAAGTTGTCCTGTCTGTGGTAAAGTGGAGCTGCAGAACTGAACTCAGGTCCAAAGATGTTGCACTAAGACTGTCTGTGTCTTCGTAATGCGCATTACAATAGCCTCCCCTCAGGTGACAAAATAAGCCGCACTCGCAAAAGTTGACGTTCTTGCGCAATAGATTGCTGGACAGTCATAGCCATCATAAAACAAAACAATAAGAAAAGAAAGGATCGTACGCTTGCTTCCTCTCTTTGATCTTTAGTTGTTAGTAGTCTATCGATGTTGTTGTAGTGTTGTACTTTGGGAGAATGTATACAAATGGCTTAAGTTCTCCATGGATTCAAGTGTATGTGAGTGCGGCTTTTTTTGTCACCCGCGTTTTGGGATAGTTACCGCGCTGAGGCTAATGTCGGCCCCTTTGCTTCAGTTGGCCGATACTAGCGCTGGTGCTAATGCAGGCTGATGACAGCTGCATTAGCGGGCTTGCCGATTTACAACAATGGACAGGCGGGGTGTAGAAACAAAGTAAAAAGGGGCGGCCTGCCGCATGAGTCTGGCACTACATCTGCCCGTGTCATCAAGCTGCATGAGAAACCTTGCTAGAGAAGGTACATCGCGCAACACGTCACGCTTCCCTGTCCAACGACGACATGACCGCGCCCTCAAGACGAGTCCCCAACACGAGTCCCAGCGCCATCAGTTTTGGTACAGGGGCAAGTACCATCGCAGAGATGTGGATCAGACATGAAGATGACTGGTCGGGCGTATCAGACCCGACAGCGAGAAAGAAAATCCAAAATCGTCGCAATCAACGAATACTCCGTACAGACTAAGAATTTCTTTGTGGTCGTGTATACTTAACTAATGTCTGAAAGGGTCAAGAAAACGAAAAGGGAAGGACTGCCCTACGGCACCTCTCTCCATGAACACACAGCCAGTAACCTCTTTGTCGGCGCCAAAGCATCACACTCCTACTGAGTTTGACGTTAGAATGTTTGCCGATGCCATAATGAGTGTCAGGATCCTCAACATTGATTCAGAACGTAATCGCAAGGTTATGCAAGACTTCGAGGCTTTTGCATACGGATTTTATGCATCGCGCGCTCCAGCGATTGCGCTCCGACCGAGTTTGTCTCAATATAATTTCATCCGAGCCTTGTGGGCAAACGTCGAAGTCTTGGGTATCTCCTCTGACCAGATGAGCGATGACGACGCGCCGTCGCCGTTCAACACTATCTCCGATCGTCCGAGCCAAATTGACGCAGCCCTTTCACTCACATCGCGACTTCCAGCTGGGCTGCGACCGACTGATCTCCAATGTGCTACATTGCACCATCCCTGGATTGACCTGATCCCGATTCCCGAAATGCGCGATAACCTGTTTCGACGAGGTTTCGACTTGTTCGATGAAGAAAAGCTTTGCCATGATATGCGTGGGCAAGTTCATCAGCACCCGGGCGTGCTCGTATGGAGTGACCCTTGGGATCCCGACGGTTGGGAGGTGACGGAGTCTTTTGCTCAGTCTTGGGGATGGGCCCTGGTTGGCTGCTGGGAGTTGTTTCGATCCACCAACAAGTGGCGTGCACTGCGACACGAAAGGCCGCTCTTTCGACTACCTGCGGGTAGTGCATAACGTCGACAGATTTGACCTTGCCTCTGTCTCTACCCGTCAAGGATTTGGACTGCGATCCTGTAATGATCACTTCGCCTACCGGAATGTTTTCCACACTCGTAAACATGCCGGAACCGCTACCCCAACAGCCAAGCTTGCGGACTGCTCTATTCGCCTTTGGAAATTTAAAAAGAGACAAACCAAGAAAAATCTTGTTTTACATTTGATCTATATTTGATCACAGTGTGAAACGAGCCGCAATTGCTCACGCATGGGAACCTCTACTGTTACTTCTATGACTTCCAATCAAAGAGGCTGAACTCCCTATGACGGTCTGACCTGACTACTGCTCCTCAACGACTCCTCTTCCGGCCCTACACAAAATTCAATCAAGATTCAGACCTAGTTCCGGAGAGGCTGGAATTGCTAGTGCCCAATCATCGACTGGTGGATAGCAGAGAAACGATCACCATGCGGCTTCGCAGCGTCGACAATCTTCCTCATCTGGATCTTCTCCTGATCCGTTAATTCCACGTTTCTAGACGCCCAATTTTCCTCCAATCGCTTCACCTTAGTGGTGCCAGGGATGGCAATCATCCCTTGAGAAGCGACCCACGCAAGGGCGATTTGGGACGTAGTACAACCTTTTTGATCTGCGAGCTTCTTAATCTCCTCAACAATAGCTTTGTTTTTGTAGAAATTCTCGCCCTGGAATTTGGGCACTTTCGCAATCGTGGTCAGCATGTGTGCAAGCGAAGTCTGGAGAAGAAAGCTTACCCGTTCGTCGGAAGTCATCCTTTGCGAAATCGTCTGGTGAATTGTAGTCAAAATTGTCGACGAGCCATCCGTGGCCCAACGGGCTGAAAGCCACATATTCCACACCGAGTTCTTCCGCCGTGTCGATCAAGCCATTCGTCTCGTGGCCTGTTTCAAACGCGGAATACTCTGCCTGGACCGCATCGATCTTGGCGACTGGAAGGCAAGTTACTAAAAGGTACTTCAGTGCGGGCTCTCCTGACTTACTCGAGTTAGCTTTGCGCAAGGTTCCAGCTGAGCACTCTGACAATCCGATGTATTTGGTCCTCCCAGATCTGCGCAGTTCGTCGAGTGCTGGGATAGACTCCTCAAGAGGTGTGTTCGGGTCGATCCTGTGTAGGTAGTATAGATCTGGTGTGAACCCAAGTCTTCCAATGGTCCCTTCGATGTAGGTTTTGATATGACTGGGCGAGTTATCAACGCCAGACTCCCCGTTGAAGCACTTGAAACCGCATTTTGAGGCGACTGGAAGAAACAAACCGTCAGTGCAAGCCTCCAAGACCATGTCATGGTGTTGACGTACTGAATATCTTCTCTCGGACGTTGTGCTTCCTTATGAAGTCCCCGAGAAGCTTCTCGTTGATTCCAGCGCCATATACAACAGCAGTATCCCAGAAAGTGCAGCCCAGTTCGATTGCCTTGAGCAAGACGGGCTCAGCTTCCTCAAAAGTCATGTCGGTACCCATACCGTGACTGAAACCCATGGCACCAAACCCAGGGGATGGGACTGTTAGGCCCTGAAAATGAAGCGTCTTGACCATCTCGACTGATGAGTGCCCTGGACGCTGTTTTTGGTCGGGTTAAATTTGTTAAAAGATACAAAGGCTGCTCAGAGGAAGCCTGAATCCCAAAATTGAGGAAGTCTTATATTATATACATGTCTCAGAATGTGGATGTACTTCGGATTTACATGCGTCTGTCATCAGTTTGCATTAGCGTCTCTTGTGGCATGCAGCTAGATACGAGGTCGGACATGGCATTTAACTCCGCAGCCTAGACGATGCACCATTCCACAAAAAGCCAAGGCCTGGCCCACTATTTTACCTAGAGTATTGATGATGTCAATAATAGCGTGCGGGGCAAACGGTCACCATAGATGCTGTGAACCCATACTTCTAGCATCCACCTTTATCATAAATATGGACGTGAACTTGTATGCGTTAGGCGAAGGCCATATCAATGTGGGTCGTCCAATAGCGACCTTGCAATCTAGTCAGTTCTCTAATCTAAACACAGCAAAGTCCAAAAATTAGGCATTTGGAAAAGGGCATGCACATGTAAGCAGATGCTGTACTCGGAAAACCCCTATCTAGAAGACAAGAACTGTGGAGTCTTTTCTACCCTCAATGCTAAGGCCTTGTCCTGGCTTCTCCGTCATCTGAGCCCAACCGTGCATTTGCTCTAAGACGTTGCTATCCGTAAAACTCTTCCACATGACCCACAGCTGTCAGAATATCTTCACTCTTCAGCTTACGTGGTTGATATATTGTGTTCATGTGTAACCCTTCACTTACATACCTGTGTTCTCGTTAGCCATGATCTGTGAAAGCCCACAACACAAGTAGAAGAAAGAAGGGAACCCATACATTGCTATGGAAACGCAGTGGCCATACAGTGGGCTTTTCCATGACAACGTTGATCACTACATATTCACTCCATAGCAGATGTCAGGACGCACGAGGCTTGAGGGGCGGAGACATGATGTAGCGTTCGATCAGCCAACGACAAAAAACGTCGAAGATACTATAGGCATGAAGATGTGTTGGCTGTTTCCGTTCAACAGACTTATCATATTAATTGGGGGATACACGTACAGATGACAAGAGCATGTCGAATAGCGAGATGTTGTTGACGATCATCCGCAATTTCCTGCTTTCGCCTAAGATGTACACTTTCCACTCAGGTGATCTAAGTAGCTTGTGTTACCCTGCTGCGGGAGCAGCGTGAGAGGATCGATTTAATTCTCGCGAAAGGCTGAGTTATTGACTTGCCACTCCTGTTGGCTTCCCGTCTTGAGGGCTTTGTTGATGCTAAAGACGACATTCGTGTCAGACTTGGTGGCGCCTTTGATGGGGAAGTAAGGCATCTTCTTATTCAGCGAATCGTCTTGAAATCTTTCTGGATTGATGAAGGGACGTGCTTGGGAGTTGGGTAATGTGGCTCAGTCAGCGTTCTCGTAGCGCACCTCGGCAAGTGCTTTCCCGACTTCCGGCTGACCGCAGCTATAGCTGTTTCTTACGTGCATCCAGTAGGGCTCTCCGGGATTGGCAGATCCCTGGTCAAGATCATTCTCCCGCTGGTCTGAGTCCAATGTCATGACTGTGGTGTTCGATTACCATTTTGATAGAGAAGTACTCGAAGCATCTCGTCTCTGAAGGCAAAGAAGATATCTTGTACCAGATCTGAAGTTAACGCGCGCAATTCGGGCCTTTGCAGGATCGTATAGGGCATCGTCAGTTACTCTGCAGCAATTGGACTGGCCTTTATCAATAGAAAGAGTTTCATGGAAAGATACGGTCAAGTTGATGCGGTCAGTACCCAAGATCCCCTTGAGATGGTGAAGGCTCTCTTGGTGGCATCTGTGTGTGGCGGAGACGAGGCTAAACTTTTTCTTTACACACAACGACCTCGAGCCGGAATTTGATGTTCGTAAATCTATACTTCTCTAGAACGGCAATCCCCCACACTGGCAGGCTGTCGAGGTCCATCTCAGGTACCTCATTGCCGTTTAGCGCCGATGCTTGAAATTACTAAAGAAGCGAGATTGAGCTCATTTCTGTGCACAGCCTCAGAGCTTGAGACATCTATCGCTAGACTCAACGTCTTTCGTAAGCCATCGGAGACATCGAACAGTTCATGGCAGGAGCTATTGATGTAATTGTTGTTTGTAAGGCTATTTTGTGGACAATCACGGTGGCCTGGAGAGGTTTGATGTTAACTCAAACCTGCGCTACAATTGGTCTACACAGCGGATCTATGGAGGTTCGAGGTACGTCAGGTGAGTCAGCTGTCTCACAAAGGCGAGGTGATTGATCCTTCGACTGATCCTGCCAGACCGTGTCATCGATGTCTACAGTTGAACATGGTCGAGATAAAACTACAAAAATCATCGAAGAGCGGGACCACTGCCTACTTGCCGTGATAGGGCCACGATCTCTCGAGAGTTCTCAAGTGCCATACCTTGCGGATTTGAGACTGGTTACTTTTTTTATATAATAATCTCTTTGTTGTTATGCGCTGCTATATCAGTGAGCTATACATTGTGGATACATGCAATGAATTTCTCAAGGACGCTCTTTTTGAGGGGTTTGTCGTGATCAACCAAGGTCTCCATATTGCAAGACAGCTGTTTGTCCAGACTAATAAAATAGCAATTCTAATTGTGACTAAACTTCTTGGAGCACATTGATAGCTGCAGTTCACTGACCTGGTATTGGTGAGCGCCGTTGGGGCGCGCATGACCAGGTCACCATTGCATTAAGAGCTGGGTTCTAGCGCGTAATGCCCTGATGGGTTCGCTACTGGGCCCGTAGATGAGCTGAAGGATGCCACGGAGTCGATGACTGCACTTCTGCCACACCGGAAGGACGTGGCGCAATCGCTTGGACTTCTCGAAATGACGAGCGCTTTGCGATCCTGCAATGTCTCTGATAGATGCAGGTCGTTTCGGATATCTCGTAGGCAATGCAACTTAGCAGCTACGCTCATCCGTAGCCAACCTAGAATGTCGACGATATGTCTGTGGTGTCACTCGAGCAGCTACACGTTCTAAATGACATTAGCAGTGCAAAAAGCAGGGCCGAGAGCACCTATCTGCAACTCTCCGCTTTCGCAGGGTGAGTCCAGCATCTGTTTGGTAATAGTCTCTGCGTAAGCAGAACCGCTAAAGCTCGCGTTACGCTGAGTTTGAGTGATGATGCGAAACATACCCAGATCATCATGTGAATTATCTGCTTCCTCCAACATGTCTTTTAATTCTCTGCACAATCTTCGAAATGCAACATTCACCCTTCGCCGTAAACTGGCGACAAACTAACACTCAGTAAACCGAGCAGTGGGAGTGCCAGATTTTCTTCGCCCATAGTTTGACAGTCTCTGACTCATGATACCCGCTCATCAATACCAACTTGTCCATCGGAAGACCTTGAAGAGCAAGGACAGTTATGTGCGTATTTTCGTGGATCTGAGCTTTCAGGCTTAATCTGTCACCAAGTTCTTCCTCTTCCTTCGAGAAGAACTCGACTGAGCACGGTGCTAGAAGCTCTTAAACGGTCCAACCCCGCTCAAACCCTCTACTTTCTGCAAAACCGCCTCACATGAGGAGGAAAGACTGTCGCTCCTGAGCGGTCTCATCTCTGTTGCAACATCCAACAGGTAGACGTAACATTGTGCTATTTGTTGATACGAACGAAACATGGAATTATGGCCTCTGCAAGTTCTGCGCTGCTTAACTTGTCGATGCAGCACGTGCCAACCAAGAAATGACAGAGACCGTCCTTAACAACTTGCTTAGCACCGAAAATCAGCTTTGGGTAACCTGTCTCCGTTCTCCCGTCACTTCCCAATAAGTCCTTGTACGACACCTCCTCTCTTTGGCTCCCCAAGTAGGCGACAAAATCGCATATGGGGGAGTCGACCGATTTCCCTACTCGACAAGGTCAAAGTCGCTGCCGCTGCGGATATGCAGGAGGTGCATTGTCAAAATAAGGCTGAGTGGAAGTTGGAAAGCCTAGCTAAGAGTGAAGAGCACCCTCATACTATGGATAGCCAGAATTACAAGCTCACTTGCTGTCAGTCGAGATCCTGCACACGATACATTTGAGGGCTGCTCTGTGAGCATTGCGGGTCCGTACGATTTATAGTGGATGGGAGGCGGCACATCTTATGTGGTCTCCGGCGAAAGTGGAATGTTATGGCTTGAAAATTGTGTACCGAGATAGATGAAACACGTTACACCCCAAATAGCTGGCTACTTATGTCTTAGTAAGCGGGAGATCATCTGTGCACATCTAGTACTAATAGCTGGATAGCTAAGGTTCTGCACCTGAGCCTCCACACTGGCGGTGTAACTCTGCTTTCGCTGAAGAATTAGTATTTCTCGCTGCAGTCTAGCATAAACCCCTCAAGAACGCGGCAAACTTGCTATTGCAAAACCTTTGAGATAGATTAGGTCTTCGCTCAATTTTAGGGTCGGTGTGGCTATTCTTAGCACGGACCTCGTTGGGAGGAGTCTAAATCCTTCAGAGAGCAGGCCCTGCCAAGATACATCAAGTTCCACCAATCGGGGCTTTATCGGACAAGTAATTTATCCACCCGACACACGCTTAGTGGTGCAGGCCCATGCATTGCGACTAGATGACATCTGACATCTGACATCAGGCGTGCAAGGCGGGGGGAAATGCACTACTGTATGGTATGCGCGGTGGAACGGCCCATTCGTATTCGTATGAACGATTGGCTCTCTACAAAGACCGTGACATCAGCCTTCCTAATCAAGGTGCTCTACTGCAGGAACACTGGGTGATAACAATAGTGTCGTGCAATTATAGCCCTGACAGAGCATCCAAAATTAGTGACATACTTTCTCCACTGTCATGACATCGAATATTTTCATGAAGTGATAGACTCCGTTTAGGTATAAAACACGCGCATCTCAGCCATTGCTTTTGTCAGACATCATTTCAATCAAAAAGTTCTAGCATTCGTAAGGAGAGATGCTTCTTTCTTACACCCTGTGCTTCGTGATCGCGAATCTCCTGCGTCTGGCTGTCGCTCAGCGCGTGTTTGCTCATGTCATCGTAGGTGTACCAAAAATTTTGCGTATCTTTCGACTGACGAATGTAGGTTGGTAACAACGGCGCATACGACAAGGGCAGATGGATCAGCGATATCCGACTTGCTAAGGCGGCCGGTATCGATGGTTTCGTGCTGAACATGGGGACTCCCTGGCGCGGAACCATCGAGACCCAGGTCAGCCTCGCCTTCCAGGCCAGCAATGAGGTCGCAGACGAATTCAAGCTGTTCTTCGCGTTCGATTACGAAGGTGGTTCACAAGGAGCCTGGCCCGCTGCGGATGTAAAGACGGCGTTGTCGGCTGTGAGTTGACTTCGTTTCTTGGAAAGTCGCGGATTCATATTAACCGAGAACAGTATGTTGAAAACTATTCGTATGCCAAGCACCCGTACACGCGTGGTCAGAACACTGGAAAAGCGATTGTGTCCACCTTTGAAGGCTCTGACAACGTGGGCGACTGGGCATCGATCAAAGCCCAATTCTCCTCGCGTGGTATCTACTTCATGCCAGAGTACACAAGCCGCGACCCTAATTGGCACCGCAACTGGCTTAGTACCATCGATGGAGTCTTCTCCTGGAACATCTGGCCTAACGGCCCTAACAACATGGACATCAACCCCGCCACCGATCCTGATGTTGCCTGGAAGGGCGTGACCGGCCAATACATGATGGGCGTATCACCCTGGTTTTTCACAGACCTGCCACAGTACGGTAAGAGACGTCTTTGGCGTGGTGATGACCTATGGCACCTGCGCTGGCAGCACGTGTTCGACATCAAGCCGCAGTTTGTGCAGATTGTGACCTGGAACGACTTTGGAGAGTCGCACTACGTGGGCCCTATCTTTGATGCTGGCATTCCGAACGCACCCGAGGGGAGCGCAAAGTGGTATGTGGACAACATGCCACACGATGGCTGGCGTGCTCTGCTGCCGCATTACATTGCCACCTACAAGAATGGCGGCGTTGAACCCGCCGTCGCTACCGAGAAGCTCTCCTACTGGTACCGTATTTATCCTGCTGCTCCAAATCCCAACGGCGTGGTCTGCAACGCCCCCTGGCAAACAACATTTTCACCCGCAACTTGTGTCCAAGACAAGGTCTTCTTTACGGCACTGATCAAATCCCTGCCTGCGCAAGTCTCTGTGCAAATTGGCAGCAACAGCCCGACGACCTTCCAGGCTACTAAAACGGGTCTGAACCACTTCTCACAGAACTTCAATGGTCAGTCAGGCGCGGTCACAGTCAAGATTGTTAGGAATGGGGCAACAGTTATTCAGGGATTGGGTAGGCAGATTCTGTCAAGCCCAGGGTCTAGCCCGAACAACTATAATGCTTGGGTGGGAAGTGCTTGATCAAAAATATGGTAGTAGATGCAACGGTGGTCGCAAGAGTCGTTGAGCAATGTGGAAGCGGCCGCCATAGTAGAACAACGAACCCACGCGGTAGTAAATGCAGTACGTGAGGGTGGCATGGATCAATAAACGTGGCAGGGCTGCCCACAGCAACCTATGCAACATGAGGTTAAACCAATCTCGCACGCCGCATTCAAAAGAGATGCAAGTGCCTGCCATTTGCTAGATACTGTTGGCTGTTTTCTTATACAAGATAGCAGTATGAACCAGTGAATTGCCTCTCCTCGAGTGTAGGACGACGAAAAGCATGTTATAGGTCTCATTACCTTTAGGGCTAGCAGTACATCCGACAGGAGTACGTAGAGATGTTGGAAGATGCTTTCAATAGTTTGGCTAGCAGAGACTTGGAAGAGAGACCTGATCGCTTAAATGACAATACTGACGCTTGACTGGAAAAATCACGGAGCCCTGTGGAGTAGACTTCAGGACGATTCTCGTGCGCGGGCCAATTGGACCGGGTTCCAGGCCAAAGTTTACTCTGGTGAATCATAAACGAGCTCCGTCTCGCTTGTGCCTTTCGACTTCTCGCCAAATGCGTCCAGATCAGTCTCCAGGGACTGACAACGATCGTATTCCAGTTTTCGTTTGCGCGCATCGCCATCACGAAGTCTTCTGACGCGGAGGCGGCTTGTCACGCATGCTGGAGACGTAAGTGTAATTCATGACAGACTCTACACGTGTCATCGAGAATTCAAACAGTGTCGATAAGAGTTGCTTTACAGATCGCCATGTCGAGATAGCCACCTGCCCCGAACCGCATCTACTCTTCGCATAGTCGACAGTCACGATAGCTGTGTTGATTCACTACGCGCAAACTCGGACAAGGAGTTTGTCAAAGATTTTGGTGCTGGGTAGGTCAAGTCTAAGTCACCTTTCCGTTGCGCTTTGGCGTGCATGGGATGTGCGCTGTGGATTCAACCGTGCCCTGGGCTTCCACTGTCGATCAAGTCGGTAACGAGAACATAAAAGCAATTCTAGCTCCACTGCGCTCGTCGCTGCGAAACTCTGTTCCTTCAGACCCATATAAGTCACAACATCTGCCTCGGGAAAAACTGCGCGCAATCTCAAGCTTGATTGTCCACACAAGGGCAAAAAGAAAGAATGATAGTCTCGATGTGTTGCCCGGTTCCTGATCACCAGACATTGACTTTGCCGCAGCCATCATGGAGGACCCAAGTCACTCAGACGACCCACGGACTCTCTTTATTATTCTCTGTATTAAAACTGCCTTGCGACTGCGAGGATGCACAATCGAGCTTAAGAAGGTTAATGGAGATCTGCACAAACGCTTTGCGGATGTCTGGTCATCATAAGGCCTTGCAGTCAGGCACTTTCGTATTCAGGCCTCAAGATCAGAATCTTTACAACAGTGCTTCACACAAGAGTGAAGAGGTGATGTGTCTCTACCGATGACTTTTGGATGTCTGAGCATGTTGTGCTTGGAAGCAAATCAGGAGCAGACGCGGCTGCAATTTCTCAGCATCACCGCATGTGATGCTTCCTTATGTGGCGCTACGATGTTGAGGTGAAGTGTGTGGCTACGTTGGGAAGAACCACGTCATCCATGCTTGCAGCAGGCGGTTCGGTTGCTCGGCCCGACCCGCTCGGCAGTGGGGACGCCAGTCTCATCGGTCAGCCTCAGGTCTGGGCGGATGAGCTGGTGGCGCCTTCGGCCAGGCATTCGAATCGCAAGTGCAATTAGCAGCTGCTTTGACTCAATTGGTATGTCAGCAAAAGGGGTTCCCTTACATATTACTCCACTAAGGACTTCCTCTTTCGTCGAGGTAAGACATGAGTACGCGCAGTAAACAATTCTCAACGCCATGCTGCGTCGCCTGACACGTGTTCACGGTCTCTGGATTGACCGGCATCCCTTTGCCGGTTAGCTGCAGCAATGGTATGCTTCGTCAATGCGTAGGTGCAGGAAGTAGTTGTACATAACATTCAAGGATGCCTCTTGTGGAAGATTACCCGTGCGTCGAACAAAGATCATCTGTCAACACCGTGTTACTCCGCACCATCGAAAAAGCAAAGGGATGATCAGCGAAGCTAAATGCACCTTCTGGTTTCGCAAAAATAGCAAAAGCAGTTTAGATCCTCGATGGAAGCCCTGCGAACATCATTTGGTGGTATCAAACAACCCTACAAAACTTCGGTTGACGTCTAACAATCGACCGAGGGAAGATCATGCAACAATAACATGGAAATTCGATTCTTTGGCCGTAAGTCAGCAGGCATTCGAAAGTTGTGGGGCTCCCCTCAGCGAATGACAGTTCAATGGCAAGACGACCTCTCCCGGTGTGATCCCGCCCGTGTTTGCTCACCCACGGTCCATGGCACCCGCTGCCTGGTAGCTTTCGGCCAAAGACCTGGATTCTTCCCGTAGTACGCCCGAATCTCCACTGTTATACCGATACCTCGGACTTCAATGCAATATCATTCATTCTAGCTGTGTTATTTTCTATCAGCTGAGTGCCAAGGAGTGTTAGACGCAAAAACGCATGAGAGCAGACATATATAAACCTCCCCATTCACCCGATGTTTGCTACCATCATCCACTTCTCAACAATCACTTCCAAAGAATCAAAACTAAACTTTTCGACACCGTCACCCTTCTTCCGAAACCTCTATCAGAATGCAGTTCACCACTCTCTTCACCATTACGGCTGTCGCAGCCAACGCTCTCTCCGCCGCCCTTCCCGAGGCTGCTCCTGCCACTGGTGCCACCAAGTACGAGTGCAGCGGTGCCCAGAAGCCGGTTTGCTGCAACAATCAGAGCGTCATCGGTGTTCTTGTTTGCTCCCTCCTTTCCAGCAGCTGCGACGGAGGAAACGCTTACTGCTGCGATGCCAACCAGACTGTAAGTAATCATACAGTGAAGAGAAAGTCTAGTACATCTGCTAACGAAGGTAGGGTCTCATCAACATTAGCACTTGCGGTCTGGCCAAGATTATCTAAATCAATACCTGAAATGCAAGTAAAGGCCTAATACCTACGACTACTTAGTTTAGTACGAGTCTATTTACAGTAGTAGTCGTTATAGCACTATACTTAGTAGATCAAAAACAAGTAGTGATACTTCTTGCGTATAAAACTTCGAAAAGATGTGCGCTATGCACATTGCTACAGCTCTTTGTTTCACGTTCGAGTTCCGAAATGCATCGTTGATTAGTCTAGTAGAGATGTGAGTAGCGCGATAGTGCTATTGGATCTTCCCAGGATACCTGGATGTCTTCGACAGAAGTCCCTGACTCTTTCAAGTTGTACATATCCTTTTGTAGTGTCCCGGATAGTGCCTCAGGGATCTGGAAACGACGTTCTGATGTATAGCCCCAGTCCCATGTTGAAGAATCTGCTGACTGGATTGGTATTGAGAAGGAAATCTTCAGGAGACAGGTGCAAAAAGCAGATTGTGTCTGCTCGCATAGCGAGGAATGATCCGTAGAGACTAATGATCTTTAACACTTGCTCCTAGTCGTTCAGAGCCTTCAAAGGCTCAATAAGGCCAATCGACTCATTGTATTTAATCAGTCGATACATAGTTGTGCTAAGAGCCAACAACTGCTTGCCAAGCTCAGCGTCTTCCGACGTATATTTCTTCTCGCATCCGCTTGTACAATGCCTCTAGGCCTGGTGGGAGCTTCAGTCTCTTTTCAATAGGTCATTTCGACATGTTCTTCTTATTTAGGTCGCGGTACACTAGTGCTACCCAGAGGAAGGTGTTGTCGGCTGTCGTGGTTAGATGGTTATGGATCTTGTTCTCATCGTATCTCTACTTTTCCGCTAGCTCAGACACCTTACGCTGAATGGAGATCTTGGTAGCTACTGACACAGACTTTGCATTTAGCTCAAGATAAGTCAAGTCTTCCGGTCTGCTAGCCCGAGGTGGTCCTCGATAGTCTGCCAGTTGTGCCTAGACACGATTCATTTGTCCCGCGAAGAGGTTGCCTATCGTAGGTTTCATTCTCAAGGTAGCTATAGCAAACGCCATGTAGCAGCTGTGCACTCCAGCGGCTCTGTCCTGACACTTTGTCTAATTCAGACTTTTTCAATCCTTCCCTGTCTTGACCATAATACTGACTGGAAGTTCCTTATGCTCCGTGTCGTTAAGGGATGCTCAAGTCCAAGCACTTTTTGCTTCTGCCTCTTCAAACCTGCCTTGGTCGCGCAACACAAGCGCCAAATTACCCATGCACTTCAGCGCGTCGGTCTGCTTAGGTCCAAGCACCTTCTTACACAGCGCCAGCGTCTCCCTGTTCATTACTCCAGCCTGCGTACATTTGCCCTGCTTGTTCAATACAACCGCCAAGTTGCACATGGTGCCCAGCGTGAAGCGGTCCTCAAGGCCCAACAAAACCTTTATTCCATACAGTGCTTGTTGGTACAGTCTCTCGACTTGAATGTATAGCCCTTGATAGTACAGTACTTGACCAAGGAGGTTCAATGCCATGAGTGTATCCGCGTGGCTGTCATTGTCGCCGCTCTGGCCTTTGTAGATCTCGATCAGCCTGCGAAACGTCTTCTGCAGCCCTGTACCTCCCTTGCCCGATGAGAACTTGCCCCAGTTCGAGTAGCATGTCTCATATGCCCAAAGCGCTGCTTGTTGGCGAGATCTCTGCTCCAAGGATTTGTTTACGTAGATGCTCAATTTGTGCGCCAACGTCCATGGCGCTTCCAGAGGGGCTTGGACCACAAGCAAAGCTGGCTCGGGGGTTCGGAAGAGGACGATATGTGAGGGCGGGACTTTGCCCAGTAAAGGCGCTGATCTGATGTCGCACAAGGCTTGACACTGACATAGCACGGGCGACGGCGTCTGTGGGCTCTGCGCTGTGAGATATTCGCCCCCAGGCGACAATACCGATGCTAGTGGCGAGAACACGAACAGCGTCGTCTTCGCAGGCGAGCCTCGCTCAGAGATCGTGTGGCATCCCACATCAGACGGCGTGGCTGTCCTGCGTTAGTAAGAAGGTACACGTTTGGCTCGCATCAACTTCTGTACTGCCGGACTAGGCGCATACAGAGCACTGTCTACTGCGTGGTACCGCTTCATCCCCTGCTTGATCTTCTGCAGTTCTACCTCGCTGCCTCGCACCTCGAACACGAGCAGGCCCTTGTCGGTCTCGACGAGCCTCCTCTTCTAGCGCTTTGGCACGATCACAGTAGTATTGAATAACTATTTCTTAAGTATACCTAATCTTAAAAGTTTACTAGTACTATAGGTTTCCCTCTAGAGCTGCATCCGTTGAGCGCAAGGTGGCAAATTCGTGGTTCGACTAGATTAGGCCTCCTGCAGGTATGCCACGTATGTTCTGCAGCATAAGAAGAAAAGTTTTCGCAGCAGACTGCGATCACTCGCACTTACACGAGCCGCAGCATCGCTGAAAGATTAAAACATCAACGTTATGGTTGAAGGTCCTGAAGACGACGTTGAAGGTAGGGCGTCCAAACTTGTAGGCCATGAGTCGCTCACTAGATAGTAACCTTCTGTTCTATAGGAACGGTCAGTGGTACCCTGTATAAAGACTGGCCTCGACTGGAAAGCGCAGCGACTCCTCCTTACCTATTCAGCGCCGGCGCCAACGCATATGCGCTCGATCGGGACTGGCAGAGCAGCGACCTTTGCGCTCAGTGTCAGTCTGGGTCGTCTAGCCAACACGAAAGTCCTGATACAAGCGCCCACGCAGACAACATGGAGAAAGTCTTATCCGTTTCTGCAGACAGTCAATGCCCATTATGTTGCTTCTACCGAGCAGTCGCATTCGAGCCGGATCTTTTCTATCGTGTCCATTGGCGCTACCCTAGCGCTTCAGATTTCGCGAGTGACGCGGACATCAAACTATCGAGGAACGGTATTCTCGATAGTGATCATCAAGAGGTTTTTGTCGGTCTTGCAAGGCCCGGGTTTATTGCACGCCTGGTACCAGTTGAACGAGGTGCAACCCAAGAATCGTCTGGGAGTACTCCCAGGTTGGGTCTCAACGCTACGAAGATTGACTATGCAATGGTGAACAAAGGCATAGCGGATTGCAAACAAAATCACGACATTCTATGTCGTGAGCCGCAACTACCTTTACCTGTCAGCCAGTTGAAGCTCATCGACTGTGAAACGAACTCCACAGTTCTGTTTCAAGATCCACCCAATTACATAGCACTGAGTTATGTCTGGGGTTCTTCTGGACCCGACAGGGCTCAACACAATCAAGCCTTGGATCCATTACAAAACGCTTGCAGGGTTATTCGAGACGCGATGAGAGTTACACGTGAGCTTGGGATCCGATACCTGTGGGCTGACCAGATTTGTATTGATCAGTACGATAAACAGGTCAAGCAGGAGCAACTGGGACAGATGGACGCTATATGTAAGTGATCGAGACTTGTACTCGTAGCGGCGGTTGATCCAGATCCAGATAACCGAGCATTCGTCACAATTGTTGCAGCCGCTGGAGATCGGTCGTCTCATGGTCTGCCAGGCGTGCATGAGAGATCTCGTATCGCCAGACCACGAGTAAAGGTCAATGACACAGTTTGGACAGTCAGCACTAACAATGATGTTTGGGACGAACTACGTAGGTCAAAGTGGTATACACGAGGCTGGACATACCAAGAAGGTATCTTCTCTCGCAGGTGTCTGGTATTCACCGATTATCAGGTTTATTTTCAGTGCAGAAAACTTGAGTGCTCGGAATCTCTCGAGAAACTCGACTATTACAAGAAGGATGATCCTTTCACAAGGATTGATCTTTCGAATTCGTCTACATTCAGGAGGAGTTGGCTCATGATGCACATCAAGGCCTATTCGGGGCGGCATTTGACTTATGACGGGGATATTTTAAGAGCTTTAGAAGGCTTGTTTGGTTTCTTTGCGCGTCATGATCCACCGACGGAGCATTACTGGGGCTTACCAATCCGATGGAATGGGTATAGGGATTGGAGCCAACATCAAGGTGAGGATGAGTTCGCTAGAGCGTTCCTCCTAGGTATGTTGTGGTTCACAGACCCAGATTCCAGCGGAACCGCCACTCGCAGAAACGACTTTCCCACTTGGTCTTGGGCCGGCTGGAAGACGCCCATAGGGGGGCCGGAACTGAGATCGCATTGGGACAAAGAGAGGCTAAAGTCGAGGCCGGTCCACGTGGAAACAACAAACCGGGGCCCTGTCCCATTCGACGGCGCCTTTGTGGGAACGCTAGTCCCTGGACGTCTCTACAAATCTATGGGATATACATCAATTCTTCGATTGAGTACGGAGGTTATTGAAGCGCCGTTTGTGGAGTGGAAGATTTACGCGAAGCGAACTCTTTTGTCGAATCTGCTACAGACTGACCTCGGTTGGTGGAACCACACCGATACCGCTGTAAGATTTGCCATCGTTTATGAGCGCGAACACCCCAAAGAACACTTAGTGTGGCCTCTGACAGCCATTGACGCGGCGGCGGATGCGGACAAGCTTGCCTGTCAGAGAGGCGTCACAAAGGTTCAGTGTATCAACATCACCTACGACTGGGCCTTGATAGTCCAGGTTACCGACGGGATTGCCAAGCGAGTAGGTCTTGTTCCTCTGAGGGGCGGTGTTTTGGAAGCCAGATCAGGATCAGACGAATCTTGCGATAGGATCTGGACCCGTACAAGACCGGATCTAAGAGATTATTTCCTAAGTACCTCAAAGACAGTCCGTCTTAACTAAGGCTTGCAGCTAGTTATGCCTAAACTATGTGAATGGCACGGCCCCGCGATATTCTTTTATTGTTGTCTAGTTATATTGTATTTACCTATACAAAGCTGTATTATATACAAAATGTTCTTTACATTCCTGCTTAGATTAAAATTCTTTCTACTTCTTAAAACTAAAGATGTGTTGCTCTAAGTAGTTCTTTTTATACATATTAGAGTTAATCTAGGTGTAACTTAGAAATATAATTTAAACTATATTGTAAATACTACTCTAATTCTAGAATATACTAGTAGACTCTATGTCTGCTTTTAACCAATTGCGAGCTGGCTGTATTTTGGGAGCTCCCTAACTTTAATGTACTAGTGCTGGTGTGTGCGAGATCAACATTGCATTGTTTGCGTTACATGGCCCAGTAAGCTCTGGTGCAGTCTGCCACCGTGAATGATCTCTGCTAGTGTCTAGCCATAGGTCCACGATATCTCCGTCTGCTCCTATCTGTCCAGTACCCTTTTCTTTGACGTCTGGTCCCAGGCGGCGAAAGAGGTCGACGAAGGAGTTGAACGATGACAGGAGTCTTGGCTCAGAGAGAGGTTGGCAAGATCCTTAATCTGCCGGATGACATAATGCACGGTTGGAACGCCTTGCTCACGGAAGGACGCGATCAGGTCGTGAGATAAGATAAGGTATGGTGTGAGACGATGAGAGAGTAGGGTCCTTCCAGCATCTGTCGGCTATGTTGTCCATGACTCTGACTTGCTGTGACGATAGCGTACCAGTACGTGTGGGTCGCTTGACCTTGAAAGTTGGCAAGTTTCAGGGCCGCTTCGTGTATGCTTCCTAGCGCAATCATAACCATGCGCGTGAACTGCCCCATATCTTCTTCTAGCGGAATTTGTGGAGAAGTTCTGCAGAGCACAGCTGTACGGAGTACCCAATACGAGAGCTCAATGATAGTAAGCTCGCTACTGGTGAGCCAATCACTGCACACATTCGACATGTTGCGAAATTGATCATTTCTTAGCAACCCGAGCCATTGATCAAAGAGAAAGGTAGATCGAATACTCCAGTGATTCCCTTCTCCAAATTCATCAGACGTCGAAGTACATCTGCGATGCTGTTCTCAGCCTTGGAATTCGGCATGTCGTCATTCGTCATACCCTTCCGTTGAAGGTCTGATATGAATATAGCCTGGATGGGAACGAATTGTAGGTAAAGAGACGTGATAGGAGACAACAAGCTGCTCAGCGGAGAAGCGAAGACTAAGTCCAGCTCCTCGTGCTCGAGAATGCATTGCTTTTTTCCTAGCATCATTGAGAAGTTCTTGTCAAGGATCTGACACCAGGTGTAACAATGGTGTCTCTCTTCGGCCGTGTCTATTTCGCAATGGTCATCTTGCGGTTTAATATCGAGGTCTGCGCAGGTCTTGCAAGCAGCAGATACGAAGGCCCAGCATTGTGTGGCTTCTCCTGCGTCTTGTGCGATAAAAGCCTGGGAGTAAAAACGGTCAGCCACGCACTATGCACGTATCAGCAAACGTGAAGGACAGGCTTACGCTGCAGACGGGTGACTGTAAAAATAGCAAGGTGGGAGCTGATGTAAGATTGATGCGTGTCATGGCGAGCTTGACGCTATTCAGGTATGTCGCGTTCCACGCGCGCATGTTGCCTTCGAAGGCACCCGTGTTACCCTCCGAAAGTACAAGGTTGATGAACTTGAATGTACCTACGCCTACGCAGATGGAATATAGTAGCAAACTCTCCGGGTCAGCGGTTCTGTTGATGAACTTGAATGTACCTACGCCTACGCAGATGGAATATAGTAGCAAACTCTCCGGGTCAGCGGTTCTGTTGATCAAAGCTATGCCTATAGCTTCCAGTGACTTAGCTGAGACGTGTTTGCAATAGTCACGCGCATGGAGGCGTCTGTCGTTTGCATTGATATCTGTATAAGTTGTCAGTCGAAGTGAGACTTGTACGAAAGAAAACCAGCACGACGAAACAATCAAGAACAGTCTGGTCCTGTCTTACCACATAACATCCAGTACAGAAGCTCTTTTGGAGGAGTGTTGATGCCAGCGAGGACGTCCACCATGTGTGCGCTTCTCCATGCCGCGATATTGTCATTTCCTATCGTCTGAATCAAGTCATTGCCAGACATCATGGCAGAGTTGATGGTAGCCAACCGACGCGCTGGTATTTGAATTGAAGATGCGAGACTTCGCTTAAAGGCCTGGCAAGTGTGCGTAGCAGGCGGCTGTAACGGATGAGCTGGGCGAGCTGTTAGCGGCGAAGCATCGTGGTTCTGCGAGCCGTCAAGTGGAGAGAACTCGTGCATCTCTGTTGTCTTGCGTGCTCGCTGGCGTCTAGGAATATTGCGAGTGGCAGAAGTCGTGCGCATACATTCAATTCTCCCATCCACACGGTTGCCGCAAGGAGCGTCGCGGTCACACTTGACCTGCGTGTCTGATGAGCAGAACCTTTTACAGTAATGTAATTTTTCCGAACCTTTCGCATTCTGCATCTATCACACTAGGAGCGTATCAGTAGAAAACCATGAACACTGTAAGTCCCACTAACCACTGCTGCCATGGGTAAGATACGATCGGCCATCTGGTTAGACACAAATTTCTCTTCTTTTTATTAAGGGCAATATTGCTTTATGAGGGTTAGTGGGGTGATCCTGTGTGTACAACGAGTATCGATACGTTTTCAGAGCTCATGCGCTTGACTTAATCCCACCACGCCATCGATTGTGCCAAGGATGAGAGGAATGACGCCGAGAATCTGGGCGCTGCAGCGCTGTGTCAGCCGCAGTATCCCAATATACTGTCGATCACTTGATCACACTATGGTCTCTTGCGTTGGTTTGGTACATCGTCTAAGGGCGTGAATCAAAGACAGCTGTGAACGTTCAATCTACCAGCCACTCGTATCAGCCACACCCAGACCCACCTACAAAACTCATGCATCACTGCAGCTTACGATAGGACATGTATCTGGGCAGTTGGGATCGGACTGGTCACAGGATTGGAAGGTCTGTCCTTTACGGAATAGTTTGGTTTCGTTCTCCGCGCTCCCCGAGACTGCCGAAGCACCGAACACGTCGTCCTTCGCTCAAATTTGATTAGGCTCGTGGCGCAGTCATGGCGGAGCTGTGGCTTCGCACACACTGGCGTTGGCCAAGCTCGTATCCCTTGGCTAGCGGAACCTAGCTGCCAAGGGAAGCCAGATTACAAGTTTGGTTAACTGACAAGTGACGCGGTTCTTTGTGTTGATGGCGCGATAGTGCTATCTATCACTTTGTGAATGTCTAAATCCTCTCTTCCAGTGGGTGACCCACATAACCAGTCGCTTGCATTGACTGAGAAGTGTAGTCCTCGAGCGAGAGTGGTGGCAGGTTACCGGGCGAGCTGCGCTAAATCATGCAGTCACTGCTCTTCACAGAGGCGGCCCTGTGGAGCTATATAGCTCTTAAGCTAATTCTAAGTACTGCTCTACTTTAGATATCTTATCTCTAACTACATGGAAATCCTAACAACATGTAGCTAATTAGGTTGTTACAGCTCTAGGATAGATAGACACATGCATCTAAGTGTTTAGAGTGTAGTAATACAGATGCAAGATATGTGCGCCTCATTAGTAGGTGTAGCACAGAGTGCTTCCCTGAGTATCTAACAAGTCCCTAAGCTTAACAGTAGGCGCAAGCTTATCAAGGCCGACTTCAAAGTCAAGGGTGATATTTTTACCACTGTAGTCGAAAGGACTAATCGGGCCACCGACCTGGTGCAGGCGGGTTTTGAGATCCTTCTGTTGCCACATCCAGAAGATGTGGTCGATGTTGCCATGGTGGAGGTAGAATACCGGCTCGCCGGGGCTGTTGTTCGCATCACCAGCCTGTCCGAGAGCACCTCCAACACCGAAGTGACCGCTTCCGTGAATGTTGGGAACGGCGAAGCTAGCCTCGCCTTCAACGGCCCTGGCAAAGCCAGTGTAGTCCTTCTGGGCGAGGACGTTGTTGACGAGCTTCTGATCAGCCCAGACGTTGATCAGAGTAGGGACGAAATCGCGCTTGAGACAGTGGGGAGTGGGAAAGTTGACTGAGAACTTGTCGGCTGTGAAAGGTCCATTTTGTACGCAACCACCTCCTGTTCCGCCAACGATGCCGAAGGGATTTGTCTCATTAGTGGGCTCAACCTTGTTGCCGTTGCCACCGAATCCAGTGTCTGCTTGCCAGATCTCAGAGTCAAAGATGCGTGTTGAGGTGGGATTCTGAGGCTCAGCATCTAGAGACCAGTTCCAGTAGGGTTGAGCACCAGTGTAACCGCACTCTTGTCTGAGAGCCTTTTCATAGGTATAGATGAAATAGCGGTGCCAGAGAGTGAAGTGACCGACCCAGTGGATGTCGGGAGTTTGGCTACTGTGTACGGCTTGGAAGTCGTCGAAACGGTTTATGGCTCCCTCGATGCCAGAGATGGCTGGCTTTGATGCTAGACAGAGGACGGCATCAATATACGCTCTCTTCTGGGAAATAGAAAGTTGCTTCCTGCAGAAGGACAATGGTCAGCAGAGTCCGAGACGATGCATTCGTATGATTGACTTACCATTCCTTTCGTATAATGGGATTCTTGCACGTCTTTGGAGCAGAGGCGGGGAGAGCTGCGACTACTGCTGACGAAGCCAAGTAGAGCGAAGAAACGAGAATGGAAAGGTTGACCATTTTGGCGGCTGACGTTGAGATTGGCCGCTTTGTGTTTCGGATTGATTGAAGGCGAAAGCTTGTTGTCCCTGGCTGGTGACTGTGACTCTCGGGGGCATCAAGCTTTATTTGTGCCTCACTGCAGGCCCTAACATACCGACTTTACCCGTCTGAGCCTCATCGAAAGATGACCATGCAACTATAGTCCGAGCCACGAAGGCATGAGTAACGAACGGAAATAAGTGTTGAAGGCCGGAACGGGGCATTGGACCACTTGCCGTAGTATTTGGGGCGAGATCCGGGTCTGAAAAAGCTTGCATGTATGGCGATTCAGGGGAGATGCGGTCGTGTGGCACAGCTGCATGGTTTTTCGAGGTGCCCTGGGTCCGGAGGATTGAGTGCGGAGAATGCAACGCGTGCGAAGCGCTTCGATGTGCATATTCCGGTAGACGTACGCTAACCGGGGATTTTGATGACAAGCCAGTATTCTATGCGCATGAAGCTAGTTTGTACCGATTTTCTCCTTGCATGCTTACCTGCGTGTTCTGCTGTGTTGCGGTGATGATATGACCAAACGCGTATTGATCCCCGTAGCAATGGCCTGCACAATTTTCGCATGGCTGGTGATTAGAGGATAGGATGATTCAGGATGATTGCGCCCGGTGGGCCGGTCTAGAGATTCCTGTAGGATTACCTCCTATGGCCAAGAATGGAATGTCCGAGATCGTAGAGCATGGGATGTACTTAAATGTTACCTCTCGTGTGTGCTTCCTTTATTCATCTTGAATAACACGTCGCAATAACTTGAAATCTCATCGGCTGGAACTAAATTTCCCTGCGCCGCTCTGGTTGGCAATGCAGAAGCTGAGGCTGCGAGACTTTTGTCGCGGGGACGGAAGAGATTGCGGGACAGATTGACCCGCTTTCGCGCTAAGATCCTGCTGGTTTCTGGGCCGTGTCTAACGTTCTAAACCAGCGATTGACGGGTAGACGGGAAAACACAGGGTCAATTGTAGCAAGTAGGATGAGATGCGAGGAGAGGCAAACACGGCACAAAGCTCCTGCGGGATCATGGTGCGGTGGACACCGGAGCGTTCCTTAGTTGCAGAGCTGTCGGCCCACCAAAAATGCGTTCTTCGACCGCGAAGCCATAGGTACTCTAATTTCCGGCATCCTACAGTATGGTGATGCGGTAACGCACATACAACCAACCAGTCAAGACTTCGAAGAAGCCCCTCCTATCTTCACGCGGAAGATCGGATCTACGAGCTCACTTTGTTCGTCCGGGTACTGGCTCGGCTGGGGAACGGGGGAGTTGTCGAGTCGTCTAGGTGATGACCAAGGGAAACAATAGTAGACCGTGTAAAGCAAAGAGCCGCACCATCCCCAACCAATATGACTGCACCGAACGCGCGAATCCTTCGCCCTCCCTCAGCCTTTAGCTCGTGTTGCTTACCCAATGATGGCTCGGAGATGCCAGCCAACCCCAGGAGACTTTACTCACACATTTACGGTCCTGTTGGACACACGGCAGGATGATAAGAAGAAGGATTCACAAGATGAAGCTGCCCCAAAATGCTGGATCATGATGTTATGCGGCGCGGAGCGTCAAGCCTCAAGGAGAAGCAAGAATTATTCATAGCCCAGAGGTTGCCGTGATCTCTTTGTGAATCCGTGATGAGTGTATTCCTCCAGTATGACAAGCAGCACGCGTGGCTATGGTATCACCTGGGACAATGGTTCGCGACAGCCCATGTTTCTGATCGTCACTGGAGTTCTCTTACTGTTCTCGACAATCGCTGTAGCGCTAAGGTACGATCTTTCGGAAGCTTGATGCACTTACTCGCCGCAAGGCTTGCTCACTATCTGCTAGGCTGTACTGTCGCCTCACCTTCATACGATATGTAGGATTAGACGACAGTTTCATTATATGTGCATGGGTGGTCGCTATCTCACTCGGTATCCAGAATGGCTTTCTTGTCAGCTGGGGAACTGGGTATGTATACCCGTAGTAGAAAAACTGTCGGCGACTGACGAAAGACGAAGGCGACACAATGCCGATTTAGATCATTCGATCATTATGGTCCCTACGTTCAAGCACTGGTATGCATATCAGCTAGTTTACCCTTGGGCGTTGCTATTCGTCAAAGCTAGCATACTGGCACTCTACTACCGGATCTTTACACAGACGAATTTTCGCTACGCTGTATACGCCGTCGGTATATTCGTCACTGTTCAGACCATCGTAGTCACTTTCGTCAACGTATGACGTACCCGAAACCGTAGCATTCCCCCGAGTTCGAAGCTGACTGATCCAGGCTTTCGAATGCGGTGCGAAGGAGCCATGGAGAGCATGGGTCCCTACCTTTCCCAAAGGATGCAACGACCTTCCTAGGACATATTTCGCGATGGCCTCTGTCAACATCCTCACAGACATCTTCATCCTAGCCATGCCAATGCGAGCTTTTGGGCAGCTAAAACTCCAACGAACAAAGCGCATTGCACTCCTCAGTGTCTTCATGGTCGGAGGTGTAGCAGTCATCGCATCCATTGTCCGTCTCTACGCCCTCTGGGTATATGCTGTAACAAACGACCCACCCTACGACGACATATTTATCCTCCTTCTTTCCCAAATCGAGATAAACGCTGCTATTATATCTGCTTCAGCACCCGCCCTCCGCCCTCTCCTGAACAAAGCCTTTACTTCGTCCTCGCACGACCGCTCTGGGCCAGGATGCCTGGCTTCTTACGCACCTGGCGGCCAAAACAGCAAGATGTTTAATCGCACAGCTAGAACACATTTGAACGAACAAGTCGAGCTCTACACGTTCAATGGAGACAACAGGGCTATCAAGGTACCAGTAGGCGGTACGCGCAATACAAGCGAGGAATCAATATTAGGTGTCGAAGGTATTACAAGAACTGTAGACATAACAATTGAAGAAGACTATACAAGGGAGTTAGTAGATAGAGATAGTAACAAGACGCAAGTGTATAATAGTAGAAGACCTAGTAATATATAAGTTAAGTTAATAAGAAAGCTAAATAGATTTATAAAATTAGGCTAGGAAAAGAAAGTAGCTTTAGTATAGTTAAAAAGCTACTTTCTTATTACTTTTATATTTATATATATACTAAACTTATACTAGTTTAATATTTATATTTATTTAATTATATTTTTATAAATTTATTAAACCTAAAATAAAAGCTATAATATAAAGTACTACTAAGCTAGTAATACTACTAAGCTAGTAACTTTTTCTTAGTATTGTAAATACTATATATAGAATAAGTAATTACTTACTACTTTCTATAGACTCTATATATAATAAACTTATATTAGATATAGAATTTTCTTCTATATCTTTCTAGTATATATAAGTATTATACCTAGTCTTTCTATAGTTACTATAGTACTATTAACCTAGCTAGGCTTTTTTTTAACTACTACTTATATATACTTTTTTAATACTATATAAGCTATAGTTATACTTTTAGCTACTAATAATACTATAGTACTATATTCTATTATTCTACTATACTAAATTTACTTTTTTTTATTGCAAAGCAAGCAAAGCAAGTAAAGCAATTCTAATTAGTTTATAGAGGACTAAAATATTAAAAGATAAAAGTAGGGTTTTTCTTTTAAGTAAAAACTAACTAACCTGCTTATATAGCAGCCTAAGCTTAAGAACACTAAAATTGCTATATATATAATATTAATATACGCTACTGTATATACAATTTCTACGCTGCCTTATGTATAATATTAATATATACTACTATACATATAATATTAATATTAATGCTGCTTTATATATAATATTAATATACGCTGCTATATATATAATATTAATATACACTACTATACGCACAATATTAATATATACTACTATATATATAATATTAATATTAACACTACTATATATATAATATTAATATTAACACTGCTGTACGTATAATTTCTATACTACCTTATATATAATATTAATATTAATATATACTGCTATATATACAATTTCTATACTACTTTATACACAGTATTAATATATACTACTATATATATAATATTAATATATGCTTGTCTCTTACTTATCTCTTACGTATATGTAATATTAATTTCTATACTACTTTATACACAATATTAATATATACTACTATATATATAATATTAATATTAATACTGCCTTATATATAATATTAATATACACTGCTATATATATAATATTAATATTAACACTGCCTTATATATAATATTAATATACGCTACTATATATATAATATTAATATTAATACTGCTTTATACATAATATTAATATATACTACTATATATACAATTTCTATACTGCTTTACACATAATATTAATATACACTACTGTATATATAATATTAATATTAACACTACTTTATATATAATATTAATATATGCTGCTATACACATAATATTAATATATACTACTGCACGCATAATATTAATATACGCTACTATATATATAATATTAATATACGCTGCTATATGCATAATATTAATATACACTACTATATATACAATTTCTATGCTGCCTTATATATAATATTAATATATACTACTATACACACAATATTAATATACGCTACTATACGCACAATATAGATGCTGCTATATATATATAATTAAACACTTAGTTACTTACTTTGCACCTTTAATTTCTATTTATATTTAATTATTGCATGTTACTTTTTATACTTTATAATCTCTACTAGTTACTTCTTAAGCTTTTATATATAAGCTTTAATAATTATATTCTAATATTATATTTCTTAAGCTTCTTTTACTAGCTTTATAAACTTTTTCTAAGTAGATATTAGTAACTATATAAAGTACTTACTTATAAGCTTTAATTAAAACCTAAATTTGTATATATTACTTAGAGTTCTATAATACTATAGTATTTCTAGTAGAAGTACTAGTAGAAAAGTATATATATATACTTTAAGCTAATTAAAAACTACTTATATATTAGTAAAAACTAGCTCTAATACCTAGAAGGCTTTTTTATAGTTCTTATATATAAATCTATTAAAAAATATATTTTAAAAAGCTAGAAGAAAGCTTTTTTTATTAATATAGAAGATATATTAAAATACTAAAGCTTATATATATATTAGAAGTACTTTAGTTTTAATTATAAGAAATATATAATATTAAGTAGCTAAAGTATATATAATAAGTAAAAAAGTATATAAAGAGTTAAGATTTTATTTTTTTTAGTAGTTATATTTAAAATTCTAGTTAAGATAGCTTTTATAGCTATCTAAAATAAGTAGCTTATATAATATTTTCTAATATATTTTTATATATATATATTAAAATACTTTAACTACTTAAAACTAAGTATATTATCTATCTATTTATTTTTAAAGCCTAAGAGCTTTTAATTATATAGTATATTAGTTTTTTTATACTAGGTAGAAATATAGATATACTTTTTATAGATAATAAAAAGTAAAATAGTATACCTAGTAGTATAGATACTTTATATATATTAAGTTCTAAAATACTTGCTAGGTATTCTTGCTAAGCTAGTATGTACACCTTTAAATAACTATATACCCTACTAGCTATCTCTACTAGCTATCCTTAGGTCCTACTAGCTATCTCTGCTAGCTATTCTTAGGTTCTGCTAGCTATTGCTACTAGCTATCTTTAGGTTCTACTAGCTATTTCTAGTAGCTATTTTATTATTTCTACTATTCTTATAGGCTTAAATCTATATATAGTTAGGGTTAGGGTTAGGGTTAGGGTTAGGGTTAGGGTTAGGGTTAGGGTTAGGGTTAGGGTTAGGGTTAGGGT